>JABTTQ020001592.1:0-1310552 GCA_016081115.2 Rehmannia glutinosa
ATATCTTGTTGACAGTAATTTTGTACATGTTTCAAGATCCACTAGGCTTCAAACTGTATAAGGCTCTTAGTCCACATAACCAAATTTATAAGGGATATTTATAAAACCTACCAGGTTTGGCAAAATTACAAAGAAGCCCTTTTTTTAAATTAGAGGTCCCACACTCTTAAGGTTTGCATTTTCTAACAAATACCACCTATTGGTGGTGCAATTTGTAAAATAGGAACAAACATCAATGGGGTATTTGTAATTTAGAGAAGAAATCAAAGTAGTTTTAAGAGGTATCAAAAGAATGATCTCATATTATTAAAAATAAAGTCAGTTTCTTTTAGATCAAAGGGCTGACTCATGAACAACCCTGGGAACATCTAGAACAAATTTCAATAGCTCAGACAATGTACATATTACATCCCTCAATCAAGGTGACAAAATTGTTCAATATGTTATAGTTGAACAACAAAATATTTGGGTAAAAATATCCGGTCGTACGTACTGCTAATCCACATCTCACATTAAGAGAGTATGCTGAGAAAATCAATTGAGAATTGGTTCTTCAACTGTGTCTTTCAAGAATTTCTCTATCACGGCCGGAAAATGCTAAACCAGCACACCCAGCACAAGCTGCTTTTGGGCCCCTGAACAAACCACGAGATGGATATATTTAGCAAGATTAGACACAGGTTATCCTTCATTTAGGATTTTGAAAGAAATTAGACAACAAAACTAAAAAGAACGTGACTTAGCCACTTAGGGCACAGCCGCACAAAAATGTTTCTTCTTCACGCTCCCACACTGAACTTGGCGTCGCGGACTCGCCGGGAGCCGTCCGACCACTGCCGGGAGCTGCGCCGCCTCAGTCCAGCATCGCCCAGGGACATTTTCCTTTTCTTCTGTTATTTATTTAACTTGTTGAATGTTTTTATTATATACTAGGGTTATACAATTATTGTTTCTTATTTTAATTCTTCTATTATCTACAGATTACTGAATACTATCTTTTATTGTTATTGTTTTTTGGTTATTATTATTATTTTTATTATTTCAGCATGTTTTCTTGATAAAAAACATAAGTTATATATTTTTAAATATTTTTATTATTTATGCGCCTCATGTACAAAAGGCGCGCGCCGCCTCGCGCCTTGCGCCTCAGGGCTCAGGAGGCTTTGCGCCTTGGTGCGCCTTTCTCGCCTTTAACAACTATGGTTATCCATGATTACTACCAAAAAAAAAAAAAATTCTGATTTAGGAGCAATTCAGCATTTTCATACATCCAGGTGCAATTAAAATCATCAAAATCAATATTGGCTAAAAATGATAAATATGTTGCCAAAAAGTACTCTACCAAAAAACAATTTCCGATAAGCAACACTTTCCAAACCAAGTTCTTAATCTAAGACAACCAATGTCGGAAAAACGATCATATGATTTAAATGTTTTATAAGGATAATTACATAAACTACCCTTGAGGTTTGAGCTAATAACGAAAAAAGCCCATAAGGTTTTGAAAATTACAAAAATCCTCTTGAGGTTTGATTTTGTATTACACTTTACATCTTTTATAAGAAAAAGGTTTTTCAAACACCCTTTCTTTATGTAAAACTATTAAAGTGACCCTTATATTTAAGACATAATCAAACCACAAGGGTCTTTTTTATAATTTTGAAACTTCTCTTGGTTTTTTTTGTAATTACCCCAAACCTCAGGGCAGTTTTTGTAATTATCCCTATTTTTAATCTCCACTTTGCTATCTCATAAACAAATTAAAATGAAAATTTAATGAAAACTCAGACCACAAAAACACCACCGTTCTGCATTTCATCGCAGCTTAAAAAAAACTTGCATAGACTAATTCAGCTTTTTTTGTTATTCTTGAAAAATGACGAGATGGAATGTGACAGAAAGTTATATATTTGCCGAGTAGCCCCACATTTTACAACTATTTGATGGTAATAGTCTAACATAATTCTCTAAGGCTCCATTCGGGGTTGATGGATTTGGAGCTAAGGATTTCAAATTCATAATAATAAATCCATTGAAGTTGTTTGGATGGGGTCATGCTATAATCGATTTCAAATCCTTGGAAGCTATTTTTGAGTTTTTGGAGGATTTCAAATCCATCTTAAATGAAGTCATTTGAAATCCTTCCCACAAATCCAAATCCTCCCATCCAAATGCAACCTAAATTACACAATGCCAAACAAATCATACTAATCTACATCCATAAGAAGAACAAGTTCTGGAAAGTATGTCCATCCAACTTATGAATATCTGATTCCAAGCCTAGCTTGAGAGACGAAACCCCGATAAGGAACTATCTTTGCACTCTAACTCGCATCTAATGACTAAAGCTTTTTCCAATGTGTTTAACATTGTGAATTACTTTTTAATTATTAAATGGGAGAATAAGGATGAAGAGTATGTCCACTGCTCGAACTTGGATATAGGAAGGAAAGTTGAGAAAATGTGGAAAAGATTTAGGTTTCAATTGTCACGGATACAGAAGTTAATTCGCTTTTCCGCCCATTTAGAAAATTATATCTCAATTAATTTAGATTTGGTTCAAGTAAACATGTGAAATCATTCTATTTTACCTGTTTCTCTTTTCATTATCCAAATCTAGAAAGAAAAGTGGAACCATAAAATTCGTTTTTAAAAAACATGTAATCGTCATCATTGCAGCCATGTAGCAGGCAGGCAATTAAGAACTTAAACACAAGAATGTCAGTAGAACTTAGTCTACATATTACAGTGCAATCGAAGCCTGAAATTTTAAGAGGTTACCTCTAGCCGATATTGAGCCTCCAGTGACACATCCAGCAACAACCGTATTTGTAATATCGTGCTTGGCCCGGGCCTTCAATAAATTACCAAAGGTTAAATTTATGTTTTTAATAGTTTTTTCAACAATGTAAAATATCATTCAGTTTCAATGCATAGAAATACTAAAACCTTCTCAATGACGCATTCAGAAGCAGAGAAGATAAATCCCATAATGGCAAAGGCCTTGCAGGAACTCCAGCTCCTCCCGACCCATCTGCTTTGCTTGGTAAACTAGTTGTTGTCTTCCGGTCATTTCATCTTGCATTATTGGATTATCCAGTGCCCCAAGAAACAATCCCATGAACAACCCCAATCCACCTCCTGCAGACTAGTAAAATTAAATTTACACGTCCAAATCAATGAAAAAACAAGTTCTTTCAAAAAAAAGCAAGAATTGAAATGAGATAAAACAGAGGAAGTGAGATTTTGGAAAAAATACCCATGACTCCACGACAACACTACGGACAGCACAATTGTTCCAAATGTCCTGGCCTCGAATTTCCTCTATCGTAGGCAAATGGATAGGCTCAATTGGGGGTTTTGGTGCATCTTGTGTGCTTGAAGAAGCATTCTCCAGTTCGCTATCTGGATTGGAACTCATGAGGGGCGTCTATGCAATAGTAATAGGTTAGTATACTATCAAAGTAGAAACAAAGCAACTGTATGGCATCATCACTCAGAAGATAGGTGCAGTGATAATTATTTCTTCTGAAAAGATGGACGAAGATATGCTTTAGTAATCAATGTCTCTGTAGTAGCATTAAATATGACATGTTCCTCGGCAGTTTAACATTGGATATCAGCCGCAGAGAGTTACAAAAGATCCTACATAGTGCTTCATTCTAACAAAAAGAGGAAATGCAACATTCACATTCTAAGTATTCATGATAAATCATGAAATTTCAATCTCTGCAACATTATAGACACCATTCAACTGCAATTTAATCAGTAAATCAACAAGTAAGAGTCTAGGAGATCACAAAAGCCTCAATAACCAATCACACAACCCTCCCACAACTGATGTATGACTGGACACATGAATTCCTACATTAAACTGTTTCCTTTCAGAGTTTAGAAATACAGCAAGACAAGATATCAAACACCTTCAGTGCACGAAACCCAATCCCATTTACCCATCCAGAAATTACGAACTACGTAAATCCCATTTTACTCCACATACCATGTGAGCAAACACTAATTCAGCGAAAAACTAGATTACACCTAGAAATCAACAGTATACTAGTCAAATAAAATGAGTCGAAATACGAATAACACACCTTTGGTAGATCAATTAAAATCTCAAGGATGAACTAAGATGTATATAACTATACTACAATATTTCTCCAAACAAAAACTATACTACAATATTTGTCCAAAAAAAAAACTATACTACAATAACCAAATCCTTTACAAAAATACAAAATTACCTCAACCATGCAGCAAATGAAAAGAAGATTGAAATTAGAACTGAAATATAATTGATAAGAATTGTACCTTAGAAATGATGAAAACGCTTAAAACACTATGCTAGGTTTTAGAATGTGTGTGATTTGCTTAATTCAAAATGGAAGTGTTGGTGGGTTTTTCCAAAAAAAAAAAATTGAAAATTGAAAATTGAAAAAAAGGGGCACTAGCTAGGTTTTAGAAGCGTCATAACAAAAACAAAAATAAAAATAAAAAGTGGGCTGATCGACGCTTTTATGATCCTAAAATACCAGTTTTACCCCTGACCCAATCGTCTTTCTTGTACACAAAAGTGGAAAAAGAAAAGTTTCATTTAAACGTCAACCCAGTTTTGGAGTCGTTTGACTTTTTTGATGGGATTGAATAAATAGTGTATGGAATTCAGGAGACTAGTCTATGAGAATATTTAGGCCCAGGCATTAATTCCCTCCTTGTTGGACTCATAATACAACCCAGTGAATTGGGCTAGGATTCACATTGCAGTAGGTTCCATCTTTGGCCCTGAAATGCGATGGGATGACACAAATACCATTGATATCAATTCTTTTTATATATATATATATATATATATATATATATATATATGTATATAGGATTTGGTTCAAATGGACCACCCTTCCTAGGTGAGGCAGTGTGAACTTATCTTACCCATTGTGATCTTAAAAATGAAGGGATGTGATTAATTCAGTTTTTTTAATTATTTCCTAATTTTCGTTGATTTTAAGGGTAAGATTGTAATTTTGTTATTCAAATTAGTGGTCCCAAATGATTTTATGGGGTTGAAATTAATCCGCTTGGGTTTTTAAGCGGAATTTAACGACTGTTTTCTTTCCAAATATTTTTATTTTACAAAGATAACAGGTTCTTTCATCGCATAATTAGACATCAAATAATGTATATTTAGTTATTTTGTTGGCACTTTTTACGAAACAAGACATAATTGAATATATAACGCATCGCATATGTAGTTATACTATACGCATAAATAGGTTCAATATAATGTATATTTAGTTATGAAAATGGGATGTTGATTTTGGAAATTATAAAACGGGATGTTACATAACGTCATCGCATATTTAGTTATTCCACAATGCATATATAGTTTCTAGATAATACATAGTTAGTTGATTTTGTTGCATAGTTTATGACGTCTTGCATAGTTGGATATATTGTACTACATATTAGTTTTTTTACGCCATAGATAGTTTTGGATAATGATATTTAGTTGAGTTTTGTTGCATATTTAGTTTTCGAACTCACCGCTCGTTATTTCTCCGTAATATTGCACCAATTTTTCTTATTTTTTCTCCGTAATTTTCATGAACCGTAATTTTCGAGTTTGTCACAATTTTTTTTTAATGGAGGGATGAGAGAGAGAGAGAGAGAGAAATAGAGACGTGAGATTGGGAAATTGGGAGATGTAAAAGAAAGAGATTTGATTACATTTTTGTAACTAACTTGTTATGTTATTTTACCCTACTACCCTTATATTGATTAAATTAATATTTTAATATATTTTTATCCATTAAATCATACCCATTGATTAATAGTGGGGATGGTTGAGATTAGTCCATTGGTCTCACCTGTGATACATGGTCTCACTTGATCATTCCCCTATATATATATATATACAAACAATAAATATTTTATTGCAAACTCAAGTAAATATAAATAATCAAGCTGTACCAAACGGACAATTGAACCTCATTGTGCAAAAACATTGACAAAGAAAAGCGGAGAAACTCAAACACTTCTACACGTGAAACTAAAGACACTCCTCACAAAGAGAAATTAGGCACTCCCAAGGAGGCTAAGAAACTAAACCAACACACAAACGCATACCGGCACGAATAGCTACCACACACCACAAGACATAAACTATGGCCCCGCTCGACAAGCTTTGCCCTTCAAGGAACAACAAAACAACAAGAAGAATAAAAAACACAAAAAAACTAAAAACCAAAACTATCTAGAAAAGGAAAGGAAAAAAAGGAATAAGCTCTCTAAAGCACATTATGCTTCCGTATAAAAATAATAATATCTTAAATTCATATATTGCTTGACTAGAATTTAGTTGAGTATTGTTAGTTAGTGACGAATATTTACATCGCTAATATTATATTATTTTTTTCTTTTTAATTGGTTAGTGACGATATTTAAGATTGGTCGCGTAAGGTGCGATCAGAAATCGTATGTGTGATGAGCAACCCAAAAACCGACTAAGAATACCTAGCTATAGTTCGTTAAAACAAGGTATGAATTTAAGTAAATATTAAGTTTATACACGATAACATGGTAGACTGATGACCATAATGAACTATTGTCATTAATTTAAGAAAATAAAATTTTGGGTGCAAAATTATCCATATAGAAACAAAGTGCATATATAAATTTACATAGTTCATATGGTAAAGTATAACAAAAAATAGTTTATATGGTAAAGTGTAAAAATACGAATAGTATAGGGGGGTTTAATGTAATTTCCTCTAATTTTAACTATAATTTTAATACTTAGTACTATAATTATTTAAAAATATATTTTAATTCAAATTGAATTACATTTTTTACTAACATATATAGCTATTATTAAAATTTATATTATATGATTTTATTATTAGATAATACATTTTACTTTTAAAAATCTAAGATTTTGTTTAGACATAGTTTGACTCACATTAGTCCTATCAATGATAAATAATTATTAATAGAATTTCCCATAATATTTACAAAAAAGCAATTTGTATTGAACAATTAATGATTATTATTTTCAATTATTTCGTATCACACACAAAAAGAATTGAATTATTTTTACTTATATAATTCCATAACACTTGATTTTAGTAAATATTCATTACTTATAAAAACTATGTTATTTATATTTTAGTAAGTAACATGCATACTTTATTGCATTTAAATTTCATTAAACTATTTAAAGATTGTATAATTTCTAATTTCATGGAGTTCCTATTAAATTAATTATATTATAGTACTTTAATACAAGTACATTGACTTATGAATTTCATACTCATTTAAATCTAAGTACACATGATATATTGTTTAGTAATAGTTTATTAACTATGTATAATACATATTTTGTTGGTAATAGAATTATCATGAATTTATAGAAATTATGTTACTAATTAAGTTGAGTGAAAAATTAATATATAAAATGTATTACACTACAAGAAAAACGGTTTACCTACAAAAATATGTAGGTAAGTATTAAGAAAATTGTAAAATGTAGGTAAAATCATTGTAGGTAAAATCATTGTAGGTAAAATATTTACCTACTGAGAATCTAAAATGTTGGTAAATACCTCTTTTGAAAAATCTATCGGTAATTAAAAACCATTGTAATCTTCGGTAATTTGTAGGTATAATTTGGAGAAAAATGATGTTTTTTATTCTGTAGGTATTTTGTAGGTAATCTGTAAAATTTAGTGACAAAATCATTCCTGTCGGTAAATTTTGTCGGCAAACTGGAATTTTCTTGTAATGTTATTTCGTAAACAATATCATAAGATATAAATTTTAATATGAGTTATGATAATAAAAATAGGGAACAAATTTGAACAAAAATAAGTTTTTAAATAATTTTAATATTGTATTAATTAATAGTTGAAATTTTATAAAATAAAAATATACTTATTTTAGAATGGGAGTAAGGGGGTAAAGTGAGAAAATGAGAGTACAAGGGGTCTAGTGAGAAAATAAGAGTACAATAGGGCAAAATGATACAAAATAAAAGTACAAAGTGATAAAGTGAGACAATTGAGCGTACAAATGGGATAAAGTGATAATTAGCAAGAGTACAAAGGGCAAAGTGGAATTTACCCAATTAAAATTAGAAATATTTTATTGAAAATGGCTAGAGTTTTAGCAATTCCAAAAGCAATTTTGTGATGCAAACATACTTTTGTTATAAAAGGTTAAACTATGAAGGTTGTGCCTTTGTATTCTAGATCTCCTCCAATTGAAACTGAATAAGGATCCTTCTCTCCAATGGCGTAGCAAGGAAAAAAACCAGGATGGATCGATACACGAAATTGGGGTGGCAAAACAAAAATTAAAAGAAAAACCAAATAAAAATTAAATAAAAAAAGACACACAAACTTAGATATATATATATATATATATATTAAAGCCAATTCAAGATTCTGATTACAAAAAACAAATTAAAATAATTAAATGAACTCCACTGCTGTATTAATTTAGTTTTGCAGAACAATTAACCCATTTCACTGGTTTGGGTGATTTGACTTTGAGCACTGGATTATGCTCAAAGAAATTAGCTGGCCTAAGCTCAAAAGCACCACTAATTGTTGGCATAATTGGATAATCTTCTTGCAAGGGTACATGATGAAAACCCATTGTGTGCCATAACACAATATCCTTGTTCTCAATTTCCCTATTCCTGCAATATCACAAATTCAAGTCACTTGTCTTGTTAAAAATGTCTATATAAACAGAATTGAATTCAGCTAATAAACATGCATGTATGTACAAACCTGAGGGTCCATTTAGCTAGAGTATCATCTCCATGTGACTGATCAACATAGACTCCACCAACCCATTTCTCAGACTTGTTATACGGTGTAACCCACATTATAGTTACTAAACGCCCACGAATTTGTGCATAATCATCTTCCAATAACAGGGGGTTGCCGCGGATCCCGGATCAAGCGGTACCCAAAATCGTTACCGACTTTAGTTTGTTTATTCGGGTTCACAACTACGATCTCAGCCGGCCCTGAGCGAAACGGATCTTGGCATCCGACTCGGTCTTAGCCACTTCATTAACAACCTTCCAATAGCTTTTCCTTGGTGAACTTTCGCCGGTCACACGAACTGTTTGCAAGTGAGTTTTCATCAAGGAATTGGCAACACCATCTATGTCAAGGTCAAGATGGAAACTAAGAAAATGATCGTGTCGAGTCCCTATTACATTCTCCGCTAGCAATGTACCGTATATTTCCTCTTTTATTTGGCTCGTGTGAGTGTATGCGACCCCTTAGATGCAAGAATTCTGATAAACTAACCTCGTGTGTAGGGAAACTAATTAGATCGATATCATATTTAAGAAATTAAAATATGAGTTTGAAAAATTTGTACATTTTTGCTAAATTGCAATTTTAGTCTGTAGCGTTAGGGGCCCTATAGGCTATAGCTTTTAAAAACTCTTGATTTCGATCTTTTGGTTACGTAAATTTGAAAATTTTGTCAGAAAAATTCATATGTTCACATTTCCGGTCATATCTCATTGAACGAAAACCAAACCAATTTAAATTTGGGCATCCTCTAAGTGAGTTGACATGTTGATTGAGACAAATATTAATGAAACAAACTCACTTGGAGAATGTTTACGCTAGTGGAACTGATTTCCACATAAGAGAGAAACCTTCAATATCCGGAGACCAAATAATTGAAATCGAGAGTTTTTTTAATTTTTTGTAAAGTTACTTAGCAAATCGGAATTTGAAGGACCAACCCCTATAGCTACGGACTAGATTTGAAATTTAGCCTATATATTTAACTTACTGTGGCTTTGATGCTACCACTTTGCTTAAATTCCCAATCAATTGTGTAATCATAGTTAGCCACAGTGGATACCATCCTCACAACAAGTGTTACATCTGGTCTAACCTCCTGCAAGATATATACTCCATAAATCTTGATATCAAATAATTAACTCATTCATAAAATGCACTGCTAAATTGCATATATTGATTCAATAACTTATGCCGTGATTGTAATACTTTTGTCTACTAATTTAGGAATGTGACAATATAAGCACTAACTCTAATTTGTTACACATTTAATCCAATCTCTATTGGCTATTACGAAATCTACCAGAATTTTTCACAAATCTTGGAGATTCCAATCCCGTTGTGGAAATAAAAACAATTAATTATGCCAATGTCTCTAAAAATGACCGGATGGATTGCAATCTCCAAAATTTGGGAGCAATTCCGTTGATTTTGCAATTGCTGATAAAATTGGACTCAAAGTGAAACAAATTAGAAGTTAATTAGCGTCTATGTCACACCCTAAATTAGTACACGTAAGTGCAACTCGGTATAAATTAGTGGACCAAATATGCAATTTATCCCGATTCAGTAACTTAAAAACTCGACTCACCACGGTGTCGCCAGGAACAGCAGCCTCGGTATGTCGCCACATTACATCTCCAGCATAGCGTTCAAATACGCAAAAAGCTCTTGGTATTTTTGCAGGAGTTCCATCTCCTGTAGTGTAGTAAACATCCAAAAACTTTGCATTTTTAGGACAATCTTTGGAGGGTTCAGTGGCACTGCACAAATGCCAAACGCATACTCGCCGGCATCAAGGTAGGTTCTAAAGTACCATTCTTCAGTCATGTCTTGATATGGGACAAACAGTTCGGATATGTAGCCTTTGTACATCACACGACGGTATCTATCCTTGTCATGATCATAGATTGATGCTAATGAGATTATGGGGCCAGCTCTCATGTCGAAACCAAGATGGAACTGCCAATTAGCCCACCTAATTAATCACATTAAAATATGTACGAGAAATTAAAGTTAGGTGTAGATAATTAATGCTGGTGACACTTAAATTTAAGAAGTTGCATTAATTTGTGTGTCAACTGTCAAGTTTCTTAAGCTGAATTATATAATGAAAGATGGAGTATTAATTATTGATTGTCTATTATTGTCTAATAATAATATTATACTACCACTACTACTAATAATATAATAATAAGGAATAATAACAAAAGAGCCCTTAATTAGTTAGGGCTAATTACAAAAAAAAAAAAAAATCCAACGATGTTTCAAAATTACAAAAAAAAAACCTCAGTTTTGAACTGTAATATTTCTATTATTATCCTGGGAACATTTGAATGTTTTTGCGTATGAAGAAGGAGAATGTAAGACACTTAATCAAACATCAAGTGATTTTTTTTTAAACTTTCAGAAACTTCTAGAATTTTTTTAATTAATCCCAGGTTTTTTGAGCAATTATCCCTAATAATAATAATAATAATAATAATAACTAAACTAAGATTCACTCGATTAGGCTACAAATAATAAGACAAGTTTACCTCACATGATTTCCATCTAACGAAAAACTTGGTCCATCTTGTTGCAAAATTGTCATAGCCTTGATACCAGTGTCGAAAGGTGGATTTTGTTTAGACTCTCTATAGTCCGTGCCATGAGCTTTCGCCATTGGAACAATCAAACGGTCACGATAATCCACGATCCTCATCTCATCAAGATCAACGGTGGTCATAACACCCTCAATAGGCCTCATGTAGAAGTTAATTGTGCCATCCATATAATAGCACATCACTCTAACCACCCTTTTAGTATTTTTCTCCCCATACCATCCAATAGTAAAGGCTTGACACAAAACCTCACTTATATTAAGCCCTCTTTTAGCAATGGAGTCCATGAATGGGGCATATGTAAGTGGCAACTCACCGGCGAGTGTTTGCTCCTCAAAATTGAGCGTCGGGTAGCCATTGCCACGATAGACTTTATCCGATAAAATCAAATTTTTGGACAAATCAATTAGAATTTCACGACTTTTGGAATCAACACGCACGATAACAAATGCTCTACGCGGGTTTAGGCGTTCGTTAGGGTCGATTTTGTAGCGACCATGATAGGACCTTGTGTTTGGATGGTTCATCCAAGCCCACATAGTGGAAGGTGGCATTTTGGTGTGAATTTGTGACTAGGGTTTTGATTTGATTGAGCTCAAATGGAGTAAGGGGGTCTAGTGGGTGATGTACTTTTTGAGCTTCAACAAGAATGAATGTTAGAAACTGAGAAAGATAAGGACAATAGTAAAATTTGATCCTCCCATTGGGTACATTATTTCTTGATCTTGGTTTAGTTTAACTCAAGAATCTGGACATTATATAGATTGGATCGCTATTGTCAACTGATATTAGATAAACTTGAGATACAACTGGCATTTATATAGATTAAATTATATAATAGCTTGAAGAATGAGTAAGACATCAAATTAATTAAGGCACATGAGAAGCATTTTTACATTATTAATAATTGACAGGGTGTGATGTGAATTCATATCAAATCCAAGTCAATACAATCACAATTCCATAAGTCTTAATATATTGAGTATTGACTGGGCAAATTCAATAAATAATTAGCACGTCGATCGATAAAATATATTATAGTTTGGTTTGATAAGTTCTTCTCCACTCCTTCATTCCTAATGGAAACAAAAACTATTATACGATTTCACTATTTGTGTTTTAAATATTATGGATAATTACAAAAAGTACTACCTCTACAAATACCTCCTGATGTTCTTTTTACCTTACAACATTGCATCCTTAAGAAGCATCAAAAGGGGATATTAGTTAGTTATATACAAATTTTAAGGAGTATTTGTAATCTCGAAAGATAAGTGGAATTTTCTGTTATTGGTTAAAACTCATGAGTAGTTTTTGTAATTATCCCTAAAATCAAAATTTTTAAAATTGGGCCACGCTCAAGATTTTTGTTCTCAATTAATTTAGAAATCTGAAAATCTAAAAGTTAAACATGATTATGTCTATAATTTAAGATCACAAAAACTCTGTCGAATCGTCTAAGTGTCGACTGTTAGACGGATCACCCACGGACGGTGGCATTTCCATAATATTAACAAATGATGTTTTGGTAGTTTTCAGACCACCGTGATAATAAATTTTCCGAAAAAGTATTAGCCGTCCTTCTAAAACGTGACATTCTTCCGAAATATATTGTTAGTTCCCTGAGAGTATTTTGGTATTTCTCCTAAATATATTTCCGAAATGTATTAGATCCTCAAAAAGTATTAGTAGTTCCTCGAAAAAGTATTAGTAGTTCCTGGAGAGTATTTTAGTAGTTTCCCTAAATATAATTAATTTTTCTCCCGAAATGTATTAGTTGTCCCTCGGAAAAGTATTAGTAGTTTCTCGAAAAAGTATTAGTAGTTCCCCTCGGAGAGTATTTTAGTAGTTTCCGAATATAATTATATTTTTCTCCGAAATGTATTAAATGTCCCTCGGAAAAGTATTAGTAGTTTAAAAAGTATTAGTAATTTCCTAGAAAGTATTTTAGTAGTGCTCAAAGTATTAGTTTTTCTTATAAAATGTATTAGCTTGTCCATTTGAAAAGTAATACATGTTGAAGTAAAAGTATTACATTTTTAAGTTAATAATATTACAAAATTAGCACTATTTAAGTCATATTAATCCATATTTTCCTCATCTACATCATTACCATGGTTTGAATTAATATTAATATTATTCAGTTTCAAACACCCACACTAGAGCAATCATCTTTCACTAAGTCACAGATCTCCTCTTCAACAATGACAGAGTTTTGATTGGTGACTACTTTATGACAGAAACTTGAAGGGTTATCATATTTGGGTTCCTTAGCTAGGAAGAATGGATGTTGAGAGCTTTGTATTCACCCACATATCCATCACCAACACAATCTTCCGAAACTCGTAATTTCTTTATCTCGATATTTAGATAAAAAAAAACTTCACTTGATATCACCCAGAAGAAGAGAAAATATATACTAAAGAAGTCTCCATGTGGTCAAGTCAGTTAACTCTTATTTTTGTTTAAGAGTTGGGAGATTGAGCGTTGCGGCAAAGTGTGTCTAGGGCATAGCCGAGAAGAAGATTTATGTAAATTTTTGTGTGTTGTTTTTGAGTGGGTTGGGTCGGATCCATTGTTGGGTCCGAATCGGGTTGGTTAATGGGGCTTCGCTCGAGATTAGATCCGGCTGCATCGTCCGACAGAGAGACTAAATGATATTAATCCATATTTTCCTCTTCTGCTCTTTGCAAAGACGTGATGTAGTTCGTGCCCGGATTTGTTCGAGTTGGGTAGTCTCCCTGAGGAGTGCCTTAATCCTCCTTTTGGAGGTGGTTTAGTTTTCTTTAGTTTTGTGTTTTTAGTTGTTTCTTGTTTTGCTCCCTCGAATTACGGTGGTTTTACCTCTCGTGACGGAGTTCTCCCCTTGACATGTATCAATGCATGTATGTTCAAGGTGGTCATTTTGTCGGTTAGCGTGTAAGTTTTGTTAAGTAATGAATATATTTCTATCGTTTGAAAAAAAAAAAAAAATACCGTCTCGACACATTTGATCAAGTTCCTCTAATCAATACAATACTAAACAATTTTCAAAAGAAAAAGAAAAATACAATACTAAACAATTCACTTACATCCAAACCAAAACTGAGTAAAATTGGGCAAGTATTATTACACAATGATTTAAATGATAATTGTCAGACACAAATTTAAGAAATTCGACTATTTCATCATCGAGATTACATGCTAAACACTACACAGTAAACAATTCCAACAAATAGTAAGGAAGTCAATCTCCCACGTGATTCCACGTTAATTATTCATGGGCGACAACAACTAATAATTAAGTTGTTAATTTCTCTTAGAGATACCAAATCACTGAAACTTTTTTTTTAAAAGCAAATCACCAAAACGTTTTTAAATCACTAAAACGTTTATTCTTAACAAATAATTTATTGTATATAAAGCTGACATTAACTAGCTCTTAGACTTTTGAGGACTCGGTTTCAAATCAGACACGTAAAATCGCTATAACATCAAGTTTCACATGTAAATTAAATAAATTTTCGATCCCTTATTCAAATTAGTAAATAGTTGCCTACGTGAATAAATCAACCCTATATACTATTTTGAGATATGTATCAACTCTTCATTCTCTCAATTCAATTAGATATGATGCCTTCACATTTATCCATATGTCAACTTTATGCTATATATATTTTCCAAATATAATATAAAAGATAAATTATAATCCAAATTAAAATCAATGATTCTATCTATGTAGTTTATTACAATCTAAAAGATAAAAATAATAATCCAAAAATCAAAGCTTCTATCTATACAATCTAAACAATCTATCTATATAATCTAAAAAAAGTAAATTACTCTATAAAAATGGAAGATCAAATATTCTATCTATATAGTTTATTATAATCTAAAAAATAAATAATAATCCAAACTCAAAGCTTCTATCTATACATTTTAAATGATCTATATAAAATTAGCACAATTAACTAAGTAAATCTTTAAACGTCAAATTGGTAATTAATATCATTATAAATTAAAAATTAACGTCATTTAATTGACAAGCCAAAATACAAAAAGAAAAAAAAAGCTCATATTTAATAAATTTAGCACAAATCACGTGTAACACACAAATATTTTTCTAGTATATATCTCTAAATTAGAAATTCTAACTTTATCCCCTGGTTATAATCAATCCGATTTACAAAAAAACTATGCAAATTTGGAAAACTTTCTCGCTAAAGAACTAGCGTGTTGTTGGTCTTTTTCCGATTCATCGTTGGAAATTTGGTTTTGAGGAAGTGGGCATCGATCCGACTTTGACCAAATTTTCGGTGGATAGGAATTTAATTCTGGAAGAATTAAATTGTGAATTATTAATCTACCTTTCGAGCAGATGTTCGTAGTATTTTTATTTCTCAAAACTAAATTTTGGTGAGTGAGAAATTAAAACACGAAGTTGGTCACACGAATGGGCATTGTGTAGATGGCATAGTTTATCCTAGTATAAATACTATAAGATGTTAGGTTGGATATACTATAAACACAAGTGTATGATTACAAATGGGCCTTGGACCTGGACCGACCCTTTGGGGTTGGGTTCTCCAATTAGTTTTGTCACTCGAAATGGGTTTGGCCCGCATTCAAGTAATCGTTGGGCTCGATGAATCTAGGCGTTGGAGGTGTGCAGGTTCATGTATCTATGAATAACGGACATTGGAGGTGTCCAGGTTCATATGTCTTTGGAGTTTGTAACTCCTCAAGTGGTGGTCATAATAAGGGGTTTGTAACTCATGGGAGTTACATGTGGTTTAATGCTCACTCTTTTTGTCCTTAATTCCCTACAAGTATTGGAAATGATGGTCTATATAAGTCAGGTGTTTTTTCGCATTGGGGGGTTATAAGGAAGAAATGAAGTCAATATATACGAGAAAAATCGCATATCTCGCATATTCTTCAAGTGTCGGTAAAAAAGTGTTGTAACTTTTGAAGAACATTTGCAAGAACACTTTCTTCTGCACTCGTGTCCAGCAGCCAGTTCTCGCTCCTTCAAGTTCGAAGGTGTCTTTGTGTCAGTGGTGCTACTGTACACAAAGGAGGTTAAGCCGTTTTATCTTTGGGGACATTACATCGTACCGTGAGCACTAGTCAGGACATATTTGTCTTACAGAAAGAGGTCTTCCTCGACTTGGCTTGTAAAGTTCTGTCAGATTCATGCTTCTAGAGTTGGAATCCATTCAAGACTTATAATAGATATGTTTTACTTTTCTTGTAATTTTATGTTTCTATTTTGTAAGCCATCTTGAAGGTTTTTTCCGCCAATGTAACCATTGTTATTTCCAACAATCGCAAGACAAATATCACACCTTCACGATGGCGAGGAGAAATAAAACCTTAGCTTGGAGATGAATCGATAGAAGACCTTCCGGTGGTTCTTTGGAATTGTATTTGTTGCTAAAACGCGTTGCATTTGAAGCATAGGGCTAGGATGAAGATTTCCTATGCCGTGACTTTGTCTTTAAGAGACTCAATGGTAAACTTTACTATATATATTGTGTGGTTTGAACTGGGGATGTTTTTCCAAAAGGTTCGTTGATAAGGGTTTTTTATGCATGTTTTATGTATGTATTTGAGTAGAATTTGAGTCATTTTGTTGTTAGTTTCATGAGTTTTTGATTGTACATAGTTCATATTATGTGAGGTGCTTTTATTGGTGTAGATTGATCATTCTGAGCTATTTTTGGTGGATTTCGGACCATGGATTCATGTCAAAACATATCCCGGGTTTATGGATGCAAAAACACTCAAAATCTCAAACTAAACGCGTCATATTGGGGCCTTTCGAGACAAACACGGCCAGGGTGTGCTTTTAAACACGACCATGCTTTTAATCACCAAAAATAGCAAAAAAATGGCATGTCGTGAAAAAGCATGGCCAGGGTGTGCTTTTAAGCACGTCGTGCTTCGGGAACTCCCAAAATGCGTGAAAAACACGACCGGCTGTGCTTTTGAGCACGGCCGTGTTTCTGGACTATTTTTGCACGATTTTTGAAGGGTATTTTGGGAAAGCACTTCAACCAAGCCTTTTGACAACTCTTTTTGCACATTTACACCTCATTATGCTTCACCAATTCCTTACTTTCCCACATGATCACATGAAAATAATGATTCTAACAACCCAACTCATAAAGTTGAGCATTAAACTATCAAAAGATGACATTATTAAGGAATACTTTCTCCAAAATAATGTCTATAAAATCCAAGAGTATGGGTTGAAGGATTCATTCATTCATTCATTCACATACATAGAAAATCAGATTTTTGTGATGAGAGTCCATATTTTGGAGAGGAGAAACACATATTGTAGTGAGGAAGAGAGTTAGAAGGCTTGGATCACCATGGAGAGGCGCTAAGGCACAAGGATTGAAGATCGCTCGGAGAAGAAGATGAACTCCACCACTTCATCATCATACTTCCAACAGGGGAGTCTTATGTTGGTTTTGGAAGTTTTAACTTCAAATATTCATGTTGATTTCGAAAGAAACTTCTTGTTTAATTGTTGTTTTCATTCTCAAATCCATCATGAGTTAAATCGCTAGTGTTTGAATGTGATGAACTCTAGAACTTATTTGTGATCATTGGTTTGAATGTTTTAATATATTTTCTTATGTTTTTATGCGAGTCACTTATGTTATGATTGTTTATTCGAATTGGTATATGCGCAATATTGATTTGAAGTTTATTTTTCACCTAGGAAATCGAGAGATTCATGGTGAAATAGAACAACATAAGTGAAAGGAGTTGCATGCAATCCTAGATATGGGGCGACATAAATCTCGGATTAGGGTCAAACCTAATATGGGAATTCACAAATCGTTAATGCATCTGGGGGTTTTAACTAGAAAGAGATTTGATTAATCAACTTGAGGTTAGGAGTTTTTCGCCTTGAGAAAGGGTTTAACTTAATTTAGGAATGCCTACGGTCCATAAAGCATGAAAATATGTTAAGGGATGGTTAAAACTTAAGGGTTATGGTTGTATTTATTTTGGTAAAATCACAAAGACGTTCTAGAGGGATTCACATTCAAGCATATTTATATCCAACATCTTCCAATCCGAGTGTATCGATATCTTTCGTGTTCTTAGTTGCCTCTTCCACTTTTATTTGCTTTTGTTTTGTTTTTATTTTTTGCAACAAACTAATTGACGAATTTGTAGGCTAGATAATAAAAAGACGGTAATTACTAGTAGTCATAGTCCTCGTGGGAATGACACTCGATACTCGTTTAGCTTTGCTATAAACGATAGTGCACTTGCCAGGCCATTTTTAGGAGTAGCTTCCGAGCCATCGTTCGTGGTTTTGAAAAGAAATACAAAATGAGGATGTGATTTCCAAAAGGTTTGTTATTTCTAGTTTACGGATTGAAATGGATAATTCCAAGAATCCAAAATTGTGTTGAAACTAGTCTAAAAGTTTCAACTGATGTCGCATGATATTCGTGCTGAAGGGGATGTCGTTTAAATGAAAAATTCCAAATGGTTTGCATCGTTTAGATGTTGTTACCAGGTTGAAAAATTTTCATAAATTCCTAAATGCATAACTGAAAGAAAATTGGATTAGTGGCCTGATTGTTAGATTGAAAATCGAAGAAAGCAATCGAAGGCAAGCTAAATCCATGAAAGTCTTGCTAGAGACTCGAGAAAAGTGTGTTGAAATACTTTTTAAGAATTCTAATAGATCTGGTGACTGTGGGGGAATGATCACACTTTCTATCTCACTTTTGGTTTTCGAGCTTCAGTTACTGATTTAACTGTTGCAGAAAGTGTTGTCTGAAGTGTTGTAATACTAGAAACGACATTGGACCACAGTTGCAGAAAGTGTTGTCTGAGGTGTTGTAACACCATAAACAGATATTGTACCACAGTTGCATCCGGTGTTGCCAAAAGTGTTGGAACACCTAAGGCAGCCTCAGAACCAATTGAGGTCTGAAGTATTGCTAAAGGTATGACAACATCTAAGGTCACACTCACTGTAAATGGTTCAAACAAAATTGTTAGAACAAGGTTATGAAATTTATTTGAACGAGGTTCTAATAGTAATAAAACAACGAAAAACATTCTAATGCTTTATGAAAAAACCATGAGCTATAAGTTATGGGATAATTCGAGAGTTGAACAAAAAACTCATAATATGTGGGGAAGCTGTGTTAACGCGAACCACATTGAATAAAATCCCACTTAAAGGAAAGATAAGACTCTTCTACGAATTGTGGAAAAACCATAAGCCTTCTTATAAATACCTTAAAGTGTGGGGGTGTTTGGCTAAGGTTGCAATACACCGAGCCAAAGCAAGTTAAAACCGGTCCTAAAACGGTCGATTGTGTTTTTATTGGTTATGCACTTAACAAAGAGTTTATATCGTTTTATGGTACACAAGTCGAGAAAATCCGGAAATGACAGTTGGTACTATAATCGAGTCAAGGAATGTTATATTCTTCGAGAATATTTATCCTTGTAAAGAAAGGATAGATGGATGTTTAAAGAAATGATGTATTTAGATGTTTTTGGAGGTATTCTTTGGAGATATTACTTCGATGTTATAACATCTAGAAAACATGTGCAGATATTCTTGTAGATGTTGCTAAAGGTGCTACTTAGGGTGTTATAACTCCGGAATGACATTTGGTACGACACTCTCGTCACACATGACATAATAGTTAGTTCAACACCGAGTGGTGAAGAACTACAACAAGTGGTGAAGAACTAAGACGAAGTAAGAGGCCTAAGGTGGTTAAGTCCTTTGGACCTCGACTTTCTAACATTGATGTTAGATGGTGAGCCGACTAGATTAAATAGGCTCTAAGTAGTCCGGATGCTCCGCTTTATCAAGAAGCAATCAATAGTGAAATTGAGTCCATTTCCGCAAAATCACACGTGGAAGTTGGTTGATCTCTCTGGGTCATAAACCTTTAGGATGTAAGTGGATCCTAAAGAACAAGTATCAGCGGATGGAACTATTGATAAGTATAAAGCACGACTTGTAGCCAAATGCTTTAAACAAAAGAAGGATATGACTTCTTTAACACCTATTCTCGAACGAGGATTGCGTCTATTCGGGTGCTTCTTGCGATTACTTCTTTCTGCGCAATCTAGAGATTCATTAGATGGATATCAAGCGGTGTTTCTAAATGGAGAGATAGATGTTAAAATCTCTGAGGAACAACTGAAGGGTTTGTTGCACCGATCAAGAAACAAAGGTGTGCAAGTTAATAAGATTATTGTATGGTCAAACAAGCTCCAAAACAATGACATCTTAAATTTGACAACACGATATTGTCAAATGGGTTTAAAATCAACGAGTGTGATAAATGTGTATATGGCAAAGGGACAATAGAAACATTTGTCATAGTTTGTCTATACGTAGACGATTTGTTAATCATGGGCGTAGTCATGATACTATCATGGACACGAAAAGAATGTTAAAGAGAAACTTTGACATGAATGATACGGGGATTTCTTGATGTAACACGGGGACAAAAATCAGCAGGATTCGATGAAATTATCTTGTCACAATCCCACTATGTGGAGAAAGTGCTCAAGAAATTCAATGCTTTGGATAGTTCACCGTCAAAGACGCCCATTGATATAAGTGTAAATCTGGTTGCTAAGAAAGAAGAACCGATGGCTCAGATGGAATACTCACGTATAATAAGCAATCCCGATGTACGTGACAAATTGTACACGTCCAGACTTGGTCTATCCTGTAAATATATTGAGTAGGTTCACGAGCAATCCAAGCTATGAGCATTGGAAAACGTTAACGAGGGTGTTAAACTACTTGAAGTATGCCCTGGAGTATGGGCTATACTACTCAAGATATTCGGTTGTAGTTGGATTTCGAATTCGAAAGATTCTTATTGCACTAGTGGATACATATTCACCATTGAAGGTGGTGCATTATCGTGGAAGTCCACGAAAGCAAACGTGTATAGCTCGCCCACCATGGAATCGAGTTTATAGCTTTGGACAAAATGGTGAAGAATCGAGTGGCTTGAAACTTTTTGGAAGATATTCCATGTTGGAGAAAGCATGTGCCTTGATGATGATTCATTGTGATAGTCAAGCCGCTATATGAAGGGCAGGAGAGCAATATGTATAATGGTAAGTCTCGACATATTCGTTGGAGACACAATACCATCACAATACCATTAGGCAGTTGATCTCAAATGGTGTGATGTCAATTGACTACGTAAAGTCAAAAGACAATTTGGCGATCCTTTAACGAAATGACTAAATTGAGATCAATTGAGTAAATTGCTAGAGGGAATGGGCTTAAAGTCCAGAGTAAAATAACCATCATAGTGGTAAACCAACCATGATGATTTGGAGATCCCAAGAACTTGGTTCAATGAGAAAACTAAGTTATGAAGGTTATGTTGTAATATTTGGAAACAATATTTCAACTCATCCCCTAGAGAAAGCAATACCAAGTGTTGAAACACCGCAGTTGTGGTGAAGCTAATTCATTTGACTTTTAATGATTCCTACACCTCATTGAGGTTGAGTATGGCGGGATACTCGGATAGGAGATCACCTATGTAAGTGAGAAGTGCGGGCCATTTCAAAGTAACACTAATGAATCCAAATAGATGTCCATGGCCAAACGGGCACAAAACATGAGAACATGAGGTGTTGAGACCTTACTGTGTTAATGTTATTGTCTCGGTATACACCATAGATGAATAGTTCAAGGCATTGTGTCTACTAAGCCACCAAGTGTACCCGATGGTATTGACTATCTGAAAGTTCAAAGCCACAAGCTACCTTTCGAATACACTATTATCTCTTGAGGTGGTTTGCATGTCTACATTCATGCATGCATTAATTTTCACTCATGTGGGGGATTTTTGGAAATTTGGTTTTGAGAAAGTGGGCATCGATCCGACTTTGACCAAATTTTCGATATTAGAAATTTAATTCTAGAGGAATTAAATTGTGAATTATTAATCTACCTTTCGAGTAGATGTTCAGTAATATTTATATTTCTCACAACTAAATTTTGGTGAGTGAGAAATTAATACACGAAGTTGGCTACGAATGGACATTGTGTAAATGGCATAGTTTATCCTAGTATAAATACTTGAAGGTGTTATTGGTTGGATGTACTATAACACAAATATATGATCACAAATGGGCATTAGACCAAACCGACCCTTTGGGCTCGGGTTCAGGTTCAATTAGTTTTGTCACTCGAAAATGGGTTTGGCCTAGATTCAAATAACTGTTGGGCCTGATGAATCTATATATTGGAGGTGTCTAAGTTTATGTATCTTTGAATCTGGACATTGAAGGTGTCCAGGTTCATGTGTCTTTTGGAGTTTGTAACTCCAGTGGTCATAATAAGGGGTTTGTAACTCATGGGAGTTACATGTGGTTTAATGACCACTCTCTTTGTCCTTAATTCCCTACAAGAGTTGGAAATGATGGTCTATATAAGTCTAGGTGTTTTTCTGCATTGAGAGGGTTAGAAGGAAGAGATGAAGTCAGTATACACAGAAAAATCGCATATCTCTGCATATTCTTCAAGTGTCGGTAAAAGTGTTGTAACTTTTCGAAGAACATTTGCAAGAACACTTCCTTCTGCACTTGTATCTAGCAGCCAGTTCTCGTTCCTTCAAGTTCGAAAGGTGTCTTTGTGTTAGTGGTGCTACTATACACAAAGGAGGTTAAGTCGTTTTGTCTTTAGGGACATTACGTCGTACCGTGAGCACTAGTCAAGACGTATTTGTCTTGCGGAAAGAGGTCTTCCTCGACTCGGCTTGTAAATTTCTGCCAGATTCATGCTTCTGGAGTTGGAATCCATTCAAAACTTGTAATAGATATGTTTTACTTTCCTTGTATTTTATGTTTCTATTTTTCAAGCCATCTTGAAGGTTTTTCCCACTTATGTAACCATTGTTATTTCCAACAGTTACCTCTTCATTTCTTTTTTCTCATAGGTTGTTTGTAATTTAAAAAAATAATATTATAAATGAAAATAATGAAAGGAATAATAAAGATACAGAATCTTCAGTCGGATTTGGATCTTCTATTGAAATAGCAATTTCAGAGATCGGATTTGATTCAGGAAGAGATCATTATTATTAGATTGGGGGTCGAACATAATTGTTCTCTTTACATGGAAGGATCTGGTTGACGTCGCCGGACCCCATCGACCGCCGACCAATGCGTGCACTTCCCGCATGATTTACCTTGGCGGCAAAGAATAAGGGTTGGAGTTGTTGTCTCAAGTATAGTCGGGCGTAAGCGTGGAAGGATGAGTTATAAAAAAAAATGATTATATATCTTTTGTATTATTATATTTTGATCGTAGATTTTTTACTAGATCCTTTTTTATAATTAGGTCACATGCCAATCTGGAACGTAACACCTAACACCTTACACATATTTCTCTTTGGTTGGTAAAGAAAATGACAACCTTGATATTTAGGAACTTTTTATTCAAGACTGCAATTACATCGGGACAACATACAGTACAATTCAGACATTTTTTTTTAGGAAACAATTCAGACAATTTGACTACTGGATTAAGGTAGTTTTGCAAAAGAATTAACCCAATTAAATGGTTGGAGCGATTTCACTTTGAGCACTGGATTATACCCTAACACAATACATTAGTTCTCAATTTCCCTATTCCTACAATAAACATCACAAAACCACAAGAATTCAAGTCACTTGTCTTGTTAGAATAAATATATGCATAAGGTTAATTACAATATATAGTCCAATACAAAAACACAAACAAAAAAAATAGTCATCGTTCATAGTTACAAGTACCCTTTAATTCGTTTTTATTTTATAAATTGCAATTATTGAGAGGTATTTATTAAGCATACAAACTAACTTGCATGTAAGAACATTAATTAGATCGATATCATATTTAAGAAGTTAAAATATTACTTTGGACAAATTATATATTTGGCTAAATTACAATTTAGTCATGTAGAAGGCTTTAACATTAGAAAGACTACGGACGTTGGTTCTGCAGAAATAACGATCCGCATAAAAGGTCTAATTGTATTTTTTAAAAACTCTCGATTTGATTTATTTGGTTGCGAAAAATTGAAAAAAAATGCTTGTGTCCATATTTTCGCCAAATTTGCTAATTGTATAGATGATCAGCATAATAGGTACCGATGTAAATATAATGTTTAAGAAATGAAAAGTATTACTAGGGATTCTTACAAAAAAGCACCCTTGAGGTTTGACTAATTATAAAAAGACCCAACTAACTTTCAAAATTACAAAATTATTCATAAGGTTTAATTCGGTGTTAAAATAAAAGGGTAAATATTAGTTTTTTTAATAAATATGAGAGGGAATTTGAAATATTTTTGCTTATGAAAGGGGTAAATATTAGACAAATAAAATTCAGAAAAATTCTATATAATTTTGAAAGTTAGGTGTATCTTTTTTTTTTTTGGTAATGACACATATTTCTTCCATTTGAAAACTCCAGTTAAACAACCAGCTGATTTAGAGTGTGTTTGAATAAGTCTATTTAAAATTCTCATAAACTTCACATGTTATAAAATATTTTTACAGCTTATAAACTATTAGGTTTATTTGAAAATTAATTTGTTGAAACATTTACATAAAACTAGTCTTTTGCCCGTGCGATGCATTGACTATATATTTCTGATTTGTACTGTTATATGTACATTTTTTTAATAGTTCAACGAATTTTATCCCTTGCATTTAGGGATGACAACATTCCCGCGGAACCATCCTCATTGGTAATCAAATTGAATAAAACGGGAATCTCTGGTTAATTTGGGGATGAGAGCAGGGATGAGAATTTCCCACATTTGTATAGAATCAGTAATGGAACATAGACGGCTCAGATGCGATTTAATTTTGATGATGAGCCAACTCCACAAGTCTCATCATCATCTGATGACGCTGATGATACAACTGAGGAATCGGTTATTCCTTTAGTAGAAACCACTGAGATCGAAGAAGTTGTTAAGACAGCTGAGGCTCAGTCAGCTGGGCAAATCATCTCAACTACCCCAGCTGCCATCGAGTCATCTGCGCAGGCTCCCACAGCTGCAGCAGTAACGACTTCTACGCTCAATCACAGGCTCCCACAGTTGTGATAACCCGCAACTGAGGCACAAAGAGTTGAATCATCACAGGCACCTCCGCAACAAGATATTCCATTTGTGCGCGATGATGTATTTCAAGATATGTTCCCCTTCTCTAAGAATTTGCCTGAATTGGAGGAAGAAACGGCTGCTGAAGAAATGAGATACACAGTAAAGGAAGAGCATGTCATTCCTACAGACACGATTGTTCCAGCAGACTTCAACTTTGACGCAGAGTGGCCAGCCGCTGAATCCAACGTACAAGCTGAGTTCCGCGATGTCTTCAAGAAAATCTGCAAAGAGATTGAGAAGATGGAACATCACCAGGCCTCTCTGGACTTACGCCTAGACAATCGAGATGCCACTCTTACAACCGATATGAGAGGCATAGTAGTGAGAATAAGGGAATGGGCTCAACAGCAGACTACCATGCGAATAGAACAAGTCCGATATTTCAAAGCTCTATTTGGAATGATGCTCATATGGAGTGCAGATAAATCCATGTATAGGCAGAGGATGAAGGAGTACATTGAGAGGATTAACCAGTCCTATAAGTCGGGTATGGAGCTACTGCAGCATTTCCACAAAAATGAGATTGCCAGGCTCGAAAATGGCATGAACATGGTTGAAATGAAGCTAGTCACAACCGAGTCCAAGGCCACACGCTCGTAATTTTGCACATTGTATGATGCAGCAGACTCAAGCACAACTCGACCATCACCGATCTGGACTTTATCTTCGGTGGGATGTTCCCGGGATACCTCTCTCCTTTGGTAATGATGCCAAAAAGGGGGAAGATGATACCCATAAGGAACTGAAGACGAAATGAGGCGATGCAGCTGAGGGGGAAGGAAGTTCAAAGGATTTAAAGTTGATGTTTGTTGAAACCCCTCAGCTGGGCCAAGTCACATCTGATATCCTCAGCAAGCTACATGTGACACTACCAATTGAAAAAGCTTCAGTGGCCATGAAGGATAAAAGAAAAGTCATTGAAGTTGCATTTGAGAAGGTAGCTGAGGATACGTCAGCTCAAGTGGAAGAACTTCTAAAACAACATGGTGGTCTCCCAACTGGACTAGAAAAGGCCTTGATAGAAACCCCCAGAGAAATAATGTTGGATCTGAGCCCAGATCTATGGAAGAATTTCAACCTCTGGAAGCTGAAGGCTATTTCAAGGAATGACTCTGACTAAAGCCTGGGAACTATACTAGGAAAAGGCTTGGAGGTGTGCAACACTACCGGAAGTAGCAAAGTCAAGCATGACCCTCCATTTGGAAAGTTTAAGGCCCCCATGCAGTATTCTCTCAGATGAAGAGGAGCAGAGTCAAGAAACAGAAAACAAAGTGGCATCAGTAGAAGCTCTCAACCGCAACCAAGGCCAAAATATGTCATATTTATAAATCCAGAAAAAAAGGAATCACATACTGGGTTGGCATGACCATCTAGCAACTCTAGAAGATCGGTGAACAATCAAAGAAGCTAAAAGAAGAATGGCGGGAAGAAAGTGCGAGCTACTCGCGAATGGGAGTAAAGCGATAAAGGGATGACCTGTTGCAAAATGAGCTTATGAGAAGAAGAGAAAAAGAGGAAAAGAGTTGATGATGAGGAGCGCAGAAGAAAGAGTCAAGAAGAGAGAGAAGAAGGAAGCAACAAAGGCGGTGAAGTGTGCTGCAAACCCCTTCGTGTATTTTAAATATAAATACATTTTCATGTAAGTCTTCTCAGAACAACTATGTATACATAGATTTTGTAACTTAGCTTTAATATAGCTCCGATACTTAGATAGCTCGACACGATTGTAAAATGACTCTCAGAAAGGACAAGAATGCTATGATCAATAAAATGAGAATTCAAGCATACATTCTTTTATTGCGACCGTGTTTTTGCTAGTTATTTATGTTGAATGTTTTAAGTTTGGCATCATCAAAAAGGGATAAATTTGTAGGAAATTTAATTGTTAGATTTTGATGATACCGTATAATACTTAAACTAGAAAGTTGGCACCCCTATTTTGCTTATAATCATTAAATGTAAGAAATGAAGTATACAACGAACAAAAAGATTTTTGAGACTTTTGAGACACAAGAAAGATACAAGATCAATTGCGAAGCATACAAATTCAAGTCGAAAAGAAATTATTCATTAATCCACATGCCATCAAATTACAAGATTTTGAAATCCAACACTCATTGTGAATGACAAAAGAAATCACCAAGTTGAAGAGGAACTTTTGTAAAACAACCAGGGTCTACTTTCCAAGTAAAAGATTGTAGAAAGGTTCAAGGTTGAATCAATAATCAAGTCGGTTGAGGGCTTCGTGATCAAATCCAAGGACTTGAAGAAGTGAGTGTAGTAGCAAGGCAACCGCCTCGTGAAGAAGTTGAGTCACAAGAGAAGCCGGTTGTGTGATCAGGCATCTCAAGATCGAGTCGCGGAGAAGTTTGTGTGATCAAGACTACCTCCGGATTTATTCAAAGACTTTGTAAACCGATCATTGCTTAGTGGATTCCTTCAGGAGTTGGAGAATAGAGGGTTAGAAGAATTACCCCATCTTCAAACCTCTATAAAATATATGTGTCTATTTCAGCATTACTTTCCTACATAATTATTTTATATCTGTTGATAAAGTTACTTTTGCTATTCCAATTGATAATAAGCTAAAGGCTAAAACAAGTGTTAAAACTAGCTTTAAACATATCAAGGGTGTTAAGTCTTCCGCTTCTAAAACCAAATCAACTAAGATAAACATTTGGATCATATAGCCGAAGTTACAATAATAACAACTCTCTTGAGTCATTAGTAAGTAGGAAACTCATTTGAATTATCAACATAATTGTCCATTGACAAAAGCGCTTTGAGTCAACTGTTTGCAAATTTTTAAAAGGATTTTTTTACAAAATTTGGTAAGATTTATTCAAACTCCCCCCTCCCCTTCTAAACCTTGTTACACACCCATTGGGACCTATCTTTTAATATTGCTTAGTTTGTATTAAAAAATGTCAACTCTCTTTGAATCAACGAAATTTTAAAATACTAAGTTCAACAGATTTTGCTATCAAACTTTTAAGTATGTCATAACAAGTTAAATGGTCAAACTTAACAAAACAAAATAAGAGGGCTCAATATATCCAAAATTAGACTAATTGGTCAACTCTTGTAAATATAAACCCGAATGTTTTTTTAGAAATAGGTGTTCAGGCTGCAAAACAGATTTAGAAAGGGGTTTGTTATTTATATAAATATAGAAAAAGAATATTATTAATGAAAATGCTTAAATGAATAATATAAGATACATGGGTTTCATAAGGCACTTGGGCCCGACGGGCCGCTGCCATTCTTTTACCCAACGGAGACTAAGTGACCAGCCTATCATAGGCC
The DNA here is from genome assembly GCA_016081115.2 of Rehmannia glutinosa. NCBI lineage: Eukaryota > Viridiplantae > Streptophyta > Magnoliopsida > Lamiales > Orobanchaceae > Rehmannia > Rehmannia glutinosa. The sequence continues at coordinate 28,921 of JABTTQ020001592.1, forward strand.
CAACTATGAGTCAACCCATTTTTTATAAACCTAAAATCAAACATTTGAGCGTCTTGGCCCAAGGCCATTTTAGCACAGTGGAAATTCCAAAAGACAATCAGAATAAGACCGCGCAGACCAAACCTAATAAAGAGAAATCTGGAATCAAGTATTCTGGGTTTCCTTTTTTTGATAAAACAATCATTAGTAAATTAATAAATACAATTATCATGAAATTAAATGAAACTTGAACTAGAAAATCTTTCAGTATAGAATATTTCTCAACTTCACCATTCATATTATAAATTTGGCTAAATTGCAAAATATGTCATGTATCTATTGAGTGGTGGCAAAACAAGACAATAACTTATTCAAGTTGTAATTTAGGACTATAATTTTTAAAAAATGACATATTAAGGATTAAATTGGTCACTGATTTCAAATTATTCGCAGAATCGATTGTCAATTTGGGGATTTCATTTTTTCGAGTTTTAGTTCTTTGATTGGACATAAACTTGACAAATTTACGATGACTTGGATGGAAAAAAAAGCAGAGATTCGATTTCTGGTTTTTTTCCAACTTATTTAGGTCTCGATTTCGCTGAGGGGATGGGTAGTTTTATTTATGCTTCATTTTTTTTCATCTAAATCATCGTGAATTTGCAATGTCATATGTATAGTCAGTAATTAGAAGCGAAATAAATGAAATCGCCAAATTGAGAATCAATTATGGAAAAATTTTGAAATCGGAGGCCAATTTAGTCCTTAATTTGCCATTTTTTTAAAAAATTATTATCCTAAATTATAACTTGAATAAGTTATTGTCCTGTTTTGCCATCATCCAATTGTTACATGGCATATTACAATTTAGCATATTTTGCAATTTAGCAACCCAAAAAAATTTGGATAAGAATTGAAATTAATACAAAATATAAATTAAAACAAATTTCCAGTCTCTCTCGGACTCTGGGAAGCTCTAGAGTCTAGAGTGTGCGATGCGAGTATAGATTGTTCTTTTGCTTACCATTTCTTCAATTCGCTACAACGGATTATCACCTCTTTTACTCTTTTACTTTCGCAGTATTTCGAGAAAGTAGGCTCTGTTAAACTTCATCGCGTTCTTCTTCCCGTTGTCTGAAGGCTATTTATCAGCTTTCCTGATTGCTAGTTTTGCATTGTTGTTCTACTGCTAGTAACTGCCCATTTCAAGTAAGCATTCTTTTTTTTTTTTTTCTTAAGTAGTTATTCTTTTGTTCTTTAATCTGTTCCCTTGATTTTCAATGTGGAATATTTATTTACTTGTCGTGACGATTATGTTTTAATTGTTTTCCGCTTTACATTTTCGTTTTGATTTCTAATGGGTTTCTTGTTTTGTTCTTACTTTGGTTTGAGTAATTAATAATTAGTCTATCATTGAATGTGCAAGAATGTTTGTTCCGATGGTATGTATGGAAAGGAAAAGAGCCTTTTGGTTTAGTTTATGAATAGTACATGTTTCTTGGGATTTTTGCAATGAATTTTATCTGTGACTCACTGATACTGTAATTTCACTTTTTTTTTTTTTTTTTGAAGTGTAATTAGTGTTCAAGACATTTCTAATAGATTGGAAGGTACAATAGATGGCTTGTCCGTGTTTGTAAAAATGCCTGTGTGACTGTGTGTTATGGTATTGTTTGCGATATTGAAACCTACATTGAAATAATTGTTTCTTAGATTGTTCTAATGGAGGAGTAACAACTTGTTTGTTAGTATATTCTCATTATAGTCGTCGTTTTAAAAATACTTGCCGAGTTGTATCTCAGAAATGAGAAATTTAGATTAATTGTGGTGTTATTCCATTTATAATTACAAGGTTTGAAAAGCCAAAACCAGAGTGATCCAAAATAAAGAAGTAATTGCCTGATGTCTAAAACCTCTGAATCATTTATCAGCTAAAGATTCTGCTGAAAATGCCATTTCCTTATGTATCTTTATTTTTCAGGAATGGCTGAACCAGCATACACTGTAGCATCTGACAGCGAAACAACTGGAGACGAAAAACTTCATCTCCTTTTCCAGAAATCGCAATCGGGATCGACATCGGCACTTCTCAATGTAGCGTCGAGTGTGGAGCGGATCTCAAGTTGAACTCCTCAGAAATACCCGAAACCAAAAGTTGATGCGTTCGACGTTACCTTCAAAGACGAGACTCCAGCCGGAGGCGTAAGCAATCAGCTCACCCACGAATACGAAATGTTATCTGGTGCTGCAATCTTCAATATTAAACGTCTCGTTGGTAGAGTCGATACTGACCCTGTTGTCCATGCAAGCAAAAGCCTCCCATTTTTAGTGCAGACCTTAAATATCGGCGTTAGGCCGTTTATTGCTGCCCTAGTGAAGAACATGTGGAGGTCGACCTCTCCTGAAGAAGTTCTTGCAATATTTCTGATAGAATTAAGGGCAATGTCCGAAGCTCATCTGAAACGTCCTGTACGTAATATTGTCCTGACGATTCCGGTTTCGTTTAGTCGATTCCAGATAACGCGAATCGAGAGAGCGTGTGCTATGGCCGGTCTTCAAGTTCTGAGATTAATGCCTGAACCGACCGCTGTTGCGTTGTTGTACGCGCAGCAACAGCAGCAGAACGTGCACGAGAATATGGGCAGTGGAAGTGAAAAAATCGCGCTTATATTTAACATGGGCGCTGGATTTTGTGATGTAGCTGTTACTGCAACTGCGGGTGGGGTTTCGCAGATAAAGGCCTTAGCGGGAAATGCTTTAGGAGGCGAAGATATACTTCTAAACACGATGCACCACCTTTTACCCGATATGGACAGTCATTTTTCGACTCGTGGGATTGAAGAGATAAGGAAAATGGGGTTGCTTCGAGTTGCCACGCAGGATGCTATCCATAAACTCTCCTCGCAATCGGATGTTCAAATTGATGTTGACTTGGGGAACGGTAGAAAAATATGCAAGGTTCTTCGTAGGGAAGAATTCGAGGAAGTGAATCGGGAAATCTTTATGAAATGTGAAACCCTAATCAAACAGTGTTTACGTGACGCGAAGGTAGACGAAGAGGACGTGAACGATGTGATTCTTGTCGGTGGTTGCTCAAATATTCCGAAGCTACGAAACATTATCACAACTGTTTGTAAAAGAGAACCTTACACGAGGATCAACCCGCTTGAGGCGGCGGTTCGAGGGGCGGCGTTGGAAGGCGCGGTGGCTTCGGGAGTAAACGACCCGTTTGGAAGTTTGGATCTTTTAACGATTCAAGTGGCCCCACTGAGTATCGGCATAAGAGCAGATGGAAACAGTTTTATTCCGATTATACATCAAAATACGACAATGCCGGTTAGAAGGGACGTGATCTTTACAACCGTTCATGATAACCAGGCTGAAGCTCTCATTGTTGTCTATGAGGGTAATGAGAAGACTGTGGAAGATAATCATCTTTTGGGCTATTTCAAAATTACAGGAATACCCCCAGCGCCTAAAGGTGTTCCGGAAATTAATATTTGTTTGGACATTGATGCGTCGAACGTTCTGAGAGTTTTCGCTGGGGTTATTATGCCCGGTGGGCAAAATCCCCGCGTCTCCAGTTATGGAGGTTAGAATGCCGACTGTCGATGATGGGCATGGCTGGTGTGCTGAGGCTCTTAATAGGACTTATGGGTCGACTTTGGATTTGGTGACGGTGCAAAAGAAAGTAGCACATTGAGACGTCGGTGGTAAGCAATGTGTTTGTATTATGTTCTAATCGATATATATAATTTCCGTTTAAAACAGTCTGTTTTCATGTAGATGATTTGAGTTTGTATACTTGTGTGATGGAATAATGTTGGATCAGCCTTCTAGAACGTCAGGTTCATTAGAGGTGATCCTTGTAATAGGGAGTATTTGTTGAATAAGGTGTTTGTCTTTTAAGTGTGTGTTTTTTTGAATCATGTATCATTTGAGAGTCATCATATATTAAGATGAACTTGCATTCATGTATATTAGGAAGTTTTTGATGAATAAATAATCCTTTTCTTTTCTTCTTCTCAAAGATGGGAAAAAGCTAGGGTAGCAATTCAGCTTATTGGGTCGTGTTGGTGTTCAGCTTATGGGTCGTGTTGGTGTTCAGCTTATGGGTCGTGTTGGTGTTCAGAATACATTAAAAATTAAGTGAAATACAAAATAACTATATTTTATGGCAAACGGTAACATCGTGTCAGATTTGTATGTCGTGTTTGTGTCTCACAATAATCTCATCTCGGGTTCGTGTCGTGTAGTCGTGTGCGTCCCTTTTGCGTCCTTGCGAAGACGTTTATTTTATATCTACGCTTTAGTTAAAAAGAGCAGAAAACTGCAGAAGAACGATTGTTACAATGCAGAAAACATATTGCAACATAAGTGTTAAAAAACTTTATGACAAGTTTGTCAAAAGTAGTTAAAAAGAGTTTTGGCAGAATGGAATGAGAATACCAAATGCTTTTTACCTACCAAAGCATGCTATAAATCCAGCCACGAAAAGAACTTGTTGATAATTACCATACAATATGATAAATGAGAAAGACCACAGGTAATCATTCAAGGTCTAAATAATGCTCCCCCAATTCCCCCCCCTTCATTTTCATTAACAGGTTATTTTTGGAGCAAATTCATCTAAAATTTGAAAATGTAGTAAAAGTCAAACAGAAAGTGATGAGAAGCAAATTATGAGGTTTACTTTATCTATTGCAAAATTTCTAAAAGCAAAGGGTTGGAGGCACAATAAAATGGAGGAAAAAGCCAATGATGCCATGTTATAAAATTTCATGGCAAGAATAATTATCCCACCAAGTTAGAAAGTTGGCAGCTTTCAACTAAAATATAGGGGTAATTACAAAAACTACCCCTACTGTTTGGGTTAATTACAAAAAGAAACCACAAGTTTTTCTAAATTACAAAAAACCCTGTGAGATTTGATTCTGTATTTTACAATTTACCTCCTTCATAAGCATAAATATTTCAAACACTCCAGTGTACATTTAATACATAATCAAACCCAAGGGTTTCTTTGTAATTTTCAAATAACTCAGTGTTTTTTGTGATTAACACAAACCTCAAGGTAATTTTTGTAATAATCTCAAAACTAAAATATATAGAACAATGAATAAACTCAAAACACTTTTGCCATCAAGAACTGAATGTGAAAATGAATGATATGTTGCCTGGGCAAGAAATTTTGAAAGAAAAAAAAAAATAACTAGATTATAAAGTATCCATAAGTAAACATATCCTTTTTACACTATATAGAATAAAAATATTCTTCGTCAGCAACCTAATCACCAGCAGCAGAAAAGATATACTCTTAACTGGTCAGGGCTAATAGTAAAAAGGCATTTTATTTCGTTTAAAATGTTTAACTACACAAATGATTGGAACATAGGTCAATTTCTGCTGTGCTAAAGTTGCCATCAACTTATTAATGGTGAACACAACTTACAGTTGGCAGCAGCAATATGATTGCAACGGTTCTTGTTTCAAGAATGACTTGTTGGATTGCTTGCTCTGTTGGGAGACCCAAAACCCTGAATTAAGTTTTGGGTTAATTACAAATACACCCCTAAGGTTTAGCCTAATTAGAAAAACTCCAGTTATCTTTCAAAATCACAAATACCCCACTTTTAGTGTTACAAACACCCCCTTGTACTTACCTAACAAATACCCCAAAGATATGATTTGTAAGAGAAACAAATATGTATTTGTACATTTGAAAGATAACTGGGGTTTTTTGTAATTAGGCTAAACCTCAGGGGTGTTTTTGTAATTATCCCTTAATTTTTTGAATTGGATAATTTGGATGGATGTAATGATCTAAGGACATTAATTGGACATCAGAGAAGAACATTATATCCATCAATAAACCTCAACAAATCAAAGTTTTCAAAAGAATATCATAATTCATACTCAAACACATTCTTAGTATTAAAAACAGAAGCAATGTTCATTCATTCCTCCAAGCATACAAAAACAAAGAAAAACCAAGACCTGGCAAATTACTACCTTCCCTAAAACTCTCCGAACAGCCCCACTAAAAACACAGGCGAATCACAAACCGATTGGCCGGTCCACAGCTTCTCGGCAGACAAACTAGATTGAAACAAGAACACCGCATTGCCTAAATTCGAACCAAACAACCAATTATGCACATCCCAAAACACTTCAACCGCAATCCATCGACCAAGATCGTAATTCCCGCGAAATTTCCATCGAAGATGCTTAATTTGCATAACCGTTTTGAATCGATACGAACCACAAGGCACGGATCGTCGTTGCAATTCGGCCGCACTTTTCGATTTTAATGTCGTGAATTCGGCCGTTACTACAGAATTGTGCCTTGGTACCATAAACCCTCTTCCCAGAAATGTGTTCCCTCTTGAAATTAATGTTGCATTAGAAAATGAAGCAGTAATTGCTCCAGTTTTCTTGAATGCTTCTTTTTTCAGATCCCCAATTAACAAAACAATTTCACCTCTAAACACTACTGCTATGTAATAACCCTCTAAAGGCTCAGGCCCAGATCCAAATTTAGCCAAACAAAGATCCCAAAATACCTCAATTTTACTTGAGTTCACTTCCAAACACTTGGACCCTTTTCTCTTTGAGAATAAAGAAGGCTTCACATCAACTTTACAGATGCACTGATGAGATGTGTCATCAATTTCAACACTAAGGCATTGGCCCATCAAGTTTTTGCTCCACACAATGGTGATCAAACAAGATTTACCAAGAATTTTACATTTATAAACGCAGGTAACTGAATTTTGAGAGGTTTTACTACCAACTACACTTGAACAAGAAGCATCAGCAACTTGAACTCCATTTTCCCCAAAACAAGAAGGAAAGTCCCTCATTTTCTTCTCTTACATTCAAAGAAACCCAAGATCTAACTTTTTGACCAGTGTTCTGTTTTGGGCTCTATTTGCAATAAAAATCTGATCTTTATAGACCCTTTTGAGAAAAAACGAAAAAATGTTCAAGAAATTTAAAAGGGCAGGTGAAAAACATACCATTAATGAATCTTTATGAGGTGAAATCAAGAACCCAATTGCCCACCTGCTGGATTATCTCTTTTGCTTCATGTTAAACTCCATTAAAATGGAGAAATTGTGGGGGTGATGTAATAATAAGTTTTGGGATGGTTTTTTTTCTAAAGTAACAGGAATCAAGTATTTTAAGGAAAGGACAAGTGAAGTTTGTAGATTAGGGGCAAATTTTGCGGGGTGTAGAAAAGAAGCGGAGTAGAATGACTGTCAGTGAATTTTTTTGTTTTTTTCTCAACAGAAGACCATACCAGAGGTTTTGAATTTTCACTATCAACTTTGCTTGTAAAACAGAGAAAATAAGGGTCACATGCTAAAGTGCTGTTACCGCGCGTGCATTGGAATATTAAAAATGGGATGCAAAGAAGAAAAGGAAAACAAATAATTGAAATGACTAACAATTTAATTTAATTTATTTATTTATTTTAAGGAAAAGGAAAGATTCCTGTCCATTTAATGACAAATCGCTATTATAGCCTTATAGGTCCGCTTCCTTTCACAAGAGTTTACATTACATTTAAAATCCAAATTCTTGCAAGATTTAGGGACAGATTTATGAAATCCATTGTTTTTTTTAACAACTTTGCAAATAGGACTTATAAGTAAAATGTCAATTTCGTATCATTTCAATTTATGTCGTCTTCTTTTTTCAACTCTTTTTTTTCTTGATGAGTTTACCGGTCACTACCTTCGAAATACAGATCGCGAAATCTTGGGTTAACGCCGGGTTTTTTCAAACCACGTTAATCACGTAAACTACACTGCTAAACAAACTTTGTGTGACAAACTCGATCTAGAAGTGCACATAAATGAGGATTCAAACTTGAAACTTTTGGCCGGGCCATGACTTTTTGGGAGCCCATAGCCAAAATAAAAACAAAACCCTACAAAAAAATAAAATATAAATATTTTGTATATGTCCACGTTGGATATAATTTCATAAGAACTTGAAAATAAACTTATATTAATTCATTTACCTCTTTTTAATTTAAAAAATGGAATTTGTTCTTAGATAGAAATATAATTTGAAGGAAAAAACAACGGTTTCCTTTATTTTGATTTTAGAACTTAGATTGTTTTTGTAATATAATTTTGAAAGCATAATATCATTTGCTATTGTTTTATTTGTTGGGGCCTATGAAAATAATTTAATCAAATATGTGCATGTATATAATATAGATTTATATAAAATTGGTGCTCTTCAAAATTGAGGTCCCTAGACTGTCGTTTTTGATGACTACCTAACCTCGTCCCGATGCTTGTTTCCTCTATCATATAGAAAAGAGAAATGCCCATATTTACCCCTTCTTTTGTTTTTCTTTATTTTTTTCTTTAATTTCACCATAAGATCCATCAAATCCAGGGTCATCGTGGGTAGGTCAGAACGAGCCGAAGCCGAACCAGCGTTGTTTGCCAAATGTTTGTTTATTTTTGGCCCTGTTCGAGCTCTAGCCGAGCTCGGTTTAATAAGTTAAAATTGTGCGTGTTCGTTCGTTTAATTTTTGTAATGTTGAATTTGTTCACGAACATGTTCGTGAACATGTTGTTCGTGAACATATTCATACTAGTGTTCGTGTTCGTGTTCGTGAACATGTTCATATTCAAATTTGTGTTCATAAACCTGCTCGTGAACAATCAATAATTTTGTTCACGAACAAACAAACAAATATCAATATTTAATTAAATATTTTTAAATTAAATAACATTATTTTTATTAATTGAATAATAATCGAGCTAATAGTCGAGCCCTAAACGAGCTTGTTCATGAACATTTATAAACGAACACTAAACGAGATTGTTCATGAACATTTATAAACGAACACTAAATGAGCTTGTTCACGAAAGCTATTAATGAACGAGTATAGGATTGTTCAAGCTCTCGTTCGCTTATTTAACGAGCCCTAAAATTTGTTCGTTTATGTTCGCTTAACTAAATAAACGAACATAAACGAACAATATTGAGCATTGTTTCAGTAGTTTTTAACGCTTCTGTTCGTTTGATACCCTATTTGTGGGATTACCCAACATTAATGCTTGAAAGAGACAAATTTTGGAGAATATTAAAAGGCAAAAATTGTTGAACCAAGAGGCCCCTTGTCCTATCTTTTTGTGTTGCGTGTGAGTGACACAAAGCAAATGCGTGCAGGCAACAAAATTATGTGCAAATATTGCTCATAATCACTTTTGTATAAAGTAGGATCCAAGGAAAAACGATTATAGTTTTTTTGGAAACTGATAACTTAAAAGAAACACTAAACTATTAATGGATAATTACAAAAATTACCCCGACGTTTAGCCTAATTAAAAAAAAAATCGAGTTATCTTTCAAAAGTACAAATACCTCTTGCAGTGTCACAAGCACCACTTTTTGAGATTTGTATTTTACCTAACAAATGTCCATCTCTCGCTCCATTATGATGCAATTTGTAAAATAGAAACAAATATGTTAATAAGTTTAAAAGATAATCGAGTTTTAAAAATTCTCTCTCTCTCTCCTCTTTCGCAAAAACCTAATCGCCCGCCGCTCCCCCCCTCTCTCTCTTCTACCTAGTCACCATTTCCACCTTGCCCCTCCTTCTTACATGGCCGAAGACCAAATCTCATGGTCCCTGGCCACTAGCCCTCTCATTCTAGTGGATGCTTCTCTTCTCGCGGTTATGGTTCTTCCGAGCTTGGCTTGCGGGTTTAGGGGCTAGTGAAAGCGGTGGCGCGGTTTTGGAGGTGGTTTTAGGCGGGGATGGACTGTGGTGTGGATCCGAGAGAGGAAGATGCGATTTCATGCCCTTTGGTTTTTGTCTTCTCTATAAGTGGTTTTTCTTGTCCTCGCATGTGGTTTTTTGTCCCAATAAGTGTTTTTTTCTTTTCATTTAATAAATTTGTCCCTTTGTAAGATTTTGCTCATAACACTCGAGATATGCCGTTTCTTGACGATATGCGATAGAAACGAAACCAAGTTCTTAAGACGTGTTTTGTCCAACGCCTTCATTCGAAGTTTTGAATCTATGGATTAGTTATATCTGTTTAGGTTTAAAATTTTGTTTTATATCTCAGTATAGGTCTATGATATAGATTTGCAATTGTTTTATATTTGATATCAGAATCGGTTGTAAGTTTTTTTTTTGTTTAACCAATGAATGAAATTTATTTTGACTAAAAAAATAAGTAATCGAGTTTTATTGCAATCGGACTAACTTCAGACGTAATTTTGTAATCATTCCAATTATTAATTTTAGCAATTTTCAAGCCGAAATATAAGAAAAGTGAGAAATTCACTAGAAACATAACTCTTTTACTGGTTTTGTTGGTTATATATAGCGAAATTCAACAGAATACTTTCAAAGGTCAAAAAGTGTTTCATATATGAGACGAAACATGGCCAGATGGATGGAATTATTTCCTGGATTATTTAATTGAACCCTAGTCATAAATCATCATATATCTTAAAATTTAATATTTGTGGCCAACCAGCAAAAGTAAATGAAATGAAAGCTGTTGAGCAATGAAAGCAACTAGCTTTACAACCCTTTTGCCCTGTGCTCTTTTTCCACTTTAGTCCTTTTGCCCAACAGCCCAAGTGTATAAATATTTATCCTCAATATCATTGTGTTGTTCTGTTATTTGTTACTAGAAATTAAAGAATATAATTCATTTTGCTGCTTGATAATGTATGTGCTCAACTTGTTGGTCATTTTGTGATGCAGCAGAAGCGTAACAAAAACAACAAAGAACACAAATATTATCATTGATTCACAAGAATACCGGAAGTATTGAGCAAATCAATATAATTCTAAAAAGAACATTTATTGCTTGGAAAATAAATCTTAAAATTTAATAATATTCAACCTCATAGAACTAATAAAATAACAAGTATTTATATGATTAAAACCTACCACAATAACTTAGAAACTTAAAAGAACTAAAATAGAATCCTAAACATATAAATCACTTCCTAAAATATAAAATAATCTAAAATCATAAAAGATAACAAATCAATATCATATCTCCATTTTTTTGTTTCCCTTTTTCCAATCTTAGATAATTTATTTCTTTAAGAAAAATGTTTATGTGCTTAAAACTTATCAAAAATCGTAAAAACGCCTAACTAATTCACATATCGATATTTAATGTTTTGATCTTCATAGCACGACCCACGACTCGTGCTATATAAGACCAACATGCGTTTTAGACATTTTTTGACCTCTTTTTTAGCTCAAACCTAATAAACAAGACAGTCATCAAGCACAAAAAGATTCAATATAATTCAGTCAAATTGTGGAAAATTTTGTTAGTATTCCTATTAATTCAAAGACAGATGACAAAATTATTCATCATAAAAAAAAAAAAATTATTCATCATAAATTCCAAGTGTGATGGCGTTATCATTTTTCCACCTATTAGGCAGAAAAAGCTTTGCCAGGTCAGAAGGAATATACCAGCCCAAACCGAACATAATCAGAACATTTACACAACCTTCAATTGAGCCCAAAGTAAATCCAAAATTTATGTTATATTGGGTGACTTTTTAATGGGGGTGGGCGTAGATACAATTTACCAGCCCATTGATATTTGGAAATCAATTGGGCATATATAATGGCCCAAGTTGTCCAACTGCTAGGACTGAAGGTGCAGTCAGATTTAGGAAAGAATAGAAAGTTTCTATGATAACTGGCCCAATTTGAATAATGTTAACTCAAGGTCAAGTAGAGGTTTTTTTTAAGAAGAATAAAGAACCAATGGGACGAGTTGGGTTTGCCTAGACCCAAGACTCGGCCTGCTAAGATTTGTAAGGATTTAGACCCAGACCCGATGGATAGACCCATTTAATAATTTAAATAATATTTTTTTAAATAAATTGACATATATAAAAGAAAGGAAGAAGTCCTGATCACAAGCCGATCAGTGGCAAAGGGAATAATGTTTAACTTCAGAAAAAAGAAACAAAAAAAACTTAAAAAATGTAATTTAAACGAAGTGCGTCTTTTTCTAGAAGATTTTTGAATGACATAATTAGTTATTTTTTGAAGACGTGCTTTCGAGTATTTTCTTGATGGTCTGATGTAGCATGTGGAATGTCGGCCCAAGATCCACGAGCCACAATTGCTATATAATTCACAACTTCTGAAAAATCACATGAGGGAAAGACAAACTGAGTGGTTAAGGGGCCACCTATCTTTGTCTTTAAAAATTTCAATTTTTCTGCATCAACTTGAAAATCAAATTTACAAGGATGGCTTGATGTTGGAGATGTTGACTCATGAGCTGAAATCAAAGTCTTTTCATGGCCCTTAAATTCAAACTTGATTCAACAACATTGAAATAAACCACAATAGCTAGCGGATTATCTAATGCCGGTGGTATGGAGTGATCATTTATAGTCTTTTATAAACTGAGCCCCGGACTGTGATCTTTTTCCTGTAAAGCCTCAAAGGGATTGCGAGTAGAGATGTTTTGTTGAGGGCATGAATGACTGGTATTCTTACCATTATCGGGCCGATTTTTGTTGTGACGCCACGAATCCGCTATCATTGTCCATCCGAACCATCGGCGTTTGGACCGAGAGCAAAAGATTTCCCATTAGAAGGTTGATCCTCCGCACTAGGGTCATCTTCTCAAAGATACCGCCCACCATTTATGAATGACTTTTGGACCGACAGATCCGGAGTGGGCCGATGTTTTGCATAATCTAAAGTAGACAAAGACATAGGTCGAGGTGGCAGAATAGTGGGTTCCATATCCAAATCAAAATCATTCTCAAGAACGGCAAAAGAATTGCCCAAAGATATATTCGCACTTGGAACAATGGCTCGAGAGGGAGAACTGACTCCCCCAGAAGAAACTGTCTCTGCTCTGGTACTAAGAATCGACTTACCAATCCCAGCATTATGGGGTGGGTTGATAAACCTGACGAACCTGGGACCTATCCCTTTTAGAAGAAACATCATGACCAGGCGCTGGTTTGAGGGACGATGAAGGCACATAACGATTACAAGAAGTTGTAGAGTGACCAGTAATACAACAATGAGAGCAAAAAGAAGGCAATTTCTCATAACTCACTGAAACAAAGGTACAATGCCTTACTCGTTCCACCATAATATAATTCTAGAGAATCTTGGCAAGGTCAATGTCCACAAGCACCCACACAAAGTGTCCAAGAGAGCCATTTAATGACTTTTCATCAATCTGAATAGGTGCCCCAATGGCCTTAGCCATACCCATGATAAATCTAGGATGTCAGTATTCAATACTATGCTCAAAAATACAAACCCAAACACTTGTGTGGACATATTTATCTTATACGGGTTGAAATCAGGCACCCATGGAGATAATCGAATCGTACCGGGATTGAGTAGCCAAGATGATCGAGTGACAACCTTAGAACGATCAACATCAGTCAAAAACTTAATGCAAAAATAACCTTTGACTAATGGGATAAGTTTCCAATCATTCTGAATGTTCCATAAATCATTGAGACATTTTTGTAAGGGGATCAAGGGCCATGGTTTAGAACCTTTGTTGAGAAGCACACGACCAATTAATGAAAAGAAGAACTCCATAACTCGTTGCTTATAAAGATTTTCGTCAATGGAAACTGAAAAATACTCCCCCTTTTAATGGGTTCCGGTGCGGGATAATTAAAACCATGAACAATATGCGCATAAGATTGTGGGGGATATCCTACGGTGTCTGTTTTACCGGAACAGTAGAATTTTTGGCAATAGGAACAAAATAACTAGAAGGTACCTCCTTAGTTCGATGAAGTTCAGAAAAGTCCGACAGAGCTATAGACGGGTGAAAATCACAGTTGGAATTGACTATAGATGAAATTCGGACATCTGCGATACGATTGCTTGGGCAGGAATCAACAGTAGGAACCCTAACTGACTCATGAGGAATGCTGAGGAAAGGGATGAGCGAGCGGAAATGCAGGAAGCCTTAGAAATTGCAGAAACCCTAGCAGAAGCAGCGTGAGGAGATCTGGATGATGGGCACATGCCGGAGTGAACTGCAGATTTCCGGAAATAACAGTATGTTCAGCGGGAGAGTTTGCTACCGCTTGAGAAGTAGCAAACAATAATAGAGGCATTTATCGCATGCATAGATGTAATATGAGCAACAGACATGGCATGATAAGAATCCTTTGGTAAAAAAACCAACGGGGTGCAAATCGGGGTAGTGGAGAAAATGGAGAATAGTCTGTCGGCCATCCGAGGGCCGGGGAGGGGATGGCCGGAACCTCAATCATGGTGGGCGGCGCTAGGGTTACAAAGGGAAAGCATCATGGTGGGCGGCGCTAGGTTTGTTATCTTTTTGAATTAGTGGAGTCGATCTAATTATATTTAAAATATATTTTTTTGGAAAATTTACTGTACAAAATATATATTTTACATAAATATCATTCAAAATATATATGATGAGAATGTATATATATAACCCTATTCCGGTCTGGTCCGGTACGCAGGCCACATTTATCGGTGGAGGAAGGTAGAACTTTGCCACGAGAAATTGTGTATATATGAATTCTTAAATAATAGAAAAATTAAACAGGCTTGATCTGTAATTGAAAAGAAATATGCATACTCGTTTATATTGTTAAAATTAACTCAAAATCGCCGCCGTAGGGTAGGAAAATTAAGAGTTAAAATTTAAATTCCTATCCTTTCGGAGATTAAGCCTTGATAATTGATTTAAGTGAAAACCATCCGTAGGGGGACGAATCTGAGCGTCGCGAGGCATCACTTAAATCTCACGGTGCTTTGATCAATAATGGAGGCTATATGATTTATTGTCATGAACCCTTCTATCACTCATTATTTTATAATAAATGCTTCCTAAACATTTAAGTTATAAAACATCTTATGTTTTAATAAGTCAAGTCCAATCCTATTCGTCTATTTGATTAAAATTCTCTAATTTAGAAATCTAATTTTTAGAAATTAAATCATAATTTTAATCAACTTTAAAAACCCCTAAATTATCAAAATAATTAAGGGAATAGGGATAAAACGGAAAAATTTCACGAAAGAACAAAGGAAACAACACGTACTACCCGAATTGCCTGCCCCGCCTCGAGATATGCCCGAATCGTCTAAATTGCCGGGACTGCCGAGGTCGCCTGTGCCCCGCCCGGATCGCCAGGGCTCGCCAGCGCCGCCTCGGACTGCCGAATGCGAATCCGAATTATTTTATTTTTAAAACATGCAATTGGAGATTTTTCATAAAAATCGGATCCAATTTTCACAAAATTAATTCCAAACAATTATCCCAATTTTAAAATCATATAAACACTTTTATACAAAATTTAAAAAATTATATAAAACACTTTTATACAAATTTTAAAAATTATATAAAACACTTTTATATCAATTTTAGAAAACATATAAAACACTTTTATATAAATTTGAATCCATCTCATAGATCTGTCATAACAATAAAATAATTCAATTATCATGATGCATGACATGCTTGGGAGTGGGTTCAATGAATGACATATCAATATGCATGACATATATATCACATATACATCACATAAATATTAATCCGCGAAAAATAAATATGACGATTTGAATCGATGCCTTAAATTCAAGAACGCACATGCATCCATATATCAAAATATGGAAGATCAAATCCTAAACCCACTCCAAAATAAATTTAATAAAGTAGATCTAGTTCTTATATCAAAAACCAAATGGCTCGATACCATTTGATGGAAATTATTCGGGTCCGGATCTAATCCGGCCAAATAAGATCCTTTTCGATCTAATCGAATGGAAGTTTTAAGCATGAGATTTCAAAATCGAGTTTTAGATATAAGAACACAAGATCATGCTTATTAAATTTATTCAAACTAAAGAAAGAAAAGAAAATTTACCTCTTTCGACGATTTTCTTGTTTCTTCTCTTTTTATCCGTCAATACTTGAATCCCGGCTCAGAGACACCGCGATCTTCCAATTCGATCCTCCCTATCAACGGCAAGGTGTGTGGACACCCAAATTAATAAATCTAAGTTCCTAACTTTTATTTTCCTACGATGTACTCAACTCATGAGATCGTAGGATTGGGCTAACTGGATAGGAGGGGAATTGAACTAGGTAAAAGTTAAACCACAAATCTCACTCTTTTGAAAAAGGACAAAAACTGCCGCTGCACTCTTATCACTTTTCCGAAAAGTTGCTGACCAAAAATATGAATCTCAATTAATCAAATTTTGATGTTTGCGAAAAGGGGTTTTCAAATTTGCTGAAAGTGGGGACAAAATTAATTATTCTTAAACTTGGTCAAAGAAAAACCTTTTTCAATTGAGCAGCAAGCGAGCGGCCGTTAATACTTTCAATTGTTGTGGCTAATTGGTATGCCGTGAAAATTGTGTGTCTCAAAGGTGAGATGTGATCCTCTTTTTATAGGCCTTGTTCAATTAGTTTCCCACTCCAACTCAATTTCCTATCTAATCTAGAATTCATAATTCTTGATAGACTCAAACTCTAATTGATAATTATCCAATATAATTATCAATTAATAATTATATTAATATCATAAATATCTTATATTTATTTAATTCCAAATACTGTCAAAACTGTAGAATATCATATATTCGCGGAATTAACTAATATTAATATATTAGCCCAAATATTTTGGAAAACTCTTTTCCATAAACCCTTAGGAACTGAAAATATTATTTCTAACTCGTTTACTCTAGGAAGGCGAACCGGGGACCATGGACCTATAATTATAAGCTCCAATAAATTGAATAAATAATTAACTCTTTAATTAATTTATTCGGCTTATTAATTCCGATATTACTCCACTATAAATTTGGAATTGCACTCTTATAATTATATAATATCTTACTCTACGAATTGAGCAGTCCACTGATATAATCATTACATATAGATTAATCCTCCATAGACAATTCGTAATTGAAGTTAGGTAGTATCCGTTAAACCTCTTCAATTACTTCTTATCCTCATTTACCATTAATTCACTAGCGAATGGTTACTTTATAATCGGATTATAAATTAGAGATCTCAAACCATTCAGTTCCAGAATTAACAAATGAGAGAATCGTCTTTCTACTTCCCGCAAGAAGGAATGGATTCCATATCTATGAAATTATATTCCTGACTATTTAATTCAAACGTGAATCTAAAATGCAAGTGTTGGGAATGTCATAGGACAAACTTAAACGAGCAAATTAAGAATCACAGAAATAAATAAAGGAGTCTATAATCACTCAGGATTAAGATTTATCCATATATGATCATCTAGTGATTTAATTTGATTCCCCATTTCTATAACGGAATTTGTATGAAAAATTCAAATTAAATCGGTCCAAGTCCTATATGATCAAATCATATATAAATGCCCCCACTAAGATGTCTCCACATCGACGGTCCGGATAAGACAGTCACATTCAAAATGTTCTGGGCCGCATTAATGATGTTTTAATTAAAGATGCCATACTTTAATTAATTTCATCACGGACTTTAGTTTTAGTTTATTATCCATAATCTTAATCCTCTTGTATATAACTCTTATATACTAAGATTATGGTTACAATAAATAAACTAGGGATTTTCATGATGTTCAAGAAAATACATACAATATGCAAAAGAGTTCGAAAATAAATATCGCATTTATTAATAATAAAAAACAATTCACAATTGCTTTAAGGGCACTATCCCTAACAATCTCCCACTTGCCCTAAAGCATATGGGACATGTCTCCCAATCCTATGTTCTTGTGCCTCTAAAAACTCTTTTCAGGCTGGGTCTTATTGACAGGATCAACAAGAATGCACATTGACCCATATATCGACTTTCGAGTATCATTGTTTAACTAGAAATCAGAATCTATCAGAATCAGTGTAGTTGTCTATTTTAAGGTCACCACCTAAATAGACAAACATATTATTCTCAAACATACTTGAGAAGGTACTTTACTATTATCCAATGAAACATTTCTGGATTAAATTGAAACTGGCTGGCTATCCTTATCGCGTATCAAATACCGAGCCTTAATACACAATATTGTATACTTGTAGAGGCATAGGGAATGCGTCTCATGTTCTTTTTTCTCCCGAGGTGTCTTTAAACACTCTCTTTGGAAAGAACGACTCCATATCAAGTTGGTAGGCAACCCTTATTGGAATCTTGCATTATATAATGCAACTGCATCTTATCGATATAAGAAGCTTGAGACAATGCCAATAATTTGTTCTTGTGATTTTGAACCATTCAAATTCCAAGAACATAATTCACTTATCCAAATCTTTCATTTGGAATTGCTTGGCAAACCAACCTTTAACCGCAGCTAACATCTCTACTTCATTCTCAATTAGTAGAATGTCCTCTACGTAAATCACTAAAATTGCCACTTTACCATCATTGATCTGCTTGTATACACAAGGCTCATCAACACTTTGGTCAAAACCATAAGACTTGATCGTCTCATCAAATTTATGGTTCCATGACCTTGAGGCTTGCTTTAACCCATAAATGGATCTAAGCAATTTGCAGACTTTTTGCTCTTGACCTTCGGCTACAAAACCCTATGGTTCGAATCCATTTCTTGGTTCATAGCTTCAAGCCACCTCGCTATATCAAAATCCTCCATCACTTGTCGAAAAGACAATGGATCTTCGTCTACCCCATCAAAGACTGCAACATTTGCCTCTTCGATTTGACGATAGCGGATTGGTGGTCTAAGACATTCTGATCAGGTATAGTGGTATTTCTAGCGATTTCCCCAACAACTCTTGTTGGTTGTGGTCTGATCTCATCATAAAGTAACTCCTCGAGTACAACTTTACTTCGAGGTTGGAAGTTTTCTATATAATCGTTCTCAAGAAAGATAGCATTAGTCAAAACTATTACTTTCTTTTCTTGCGGATCATAAAACAAACTTCCTCTCGTTCATTTGGAATATCCAATGAACAGATACACTTCTGAACATGGATGCAACTTTCGGTCTTTCCTTTTAGCACATGTCTTTGGGCACCCCATATGTGAAAGTGGCGTAAACTAACTTTACTCCCATTCCACAACTCTAGTGGTGTCTTTTGGATTGACTTAGACAGTAACTACATGTAAGTCCAGCGGCTACGATAATCTAGAGGGGGTGAATAGATTATCTCCATCTTTTCGATTTCGCCTCTTTTTTTAAAAACGAAGGCTCAAACAAAATAATAAAGGTGCGGAATGTAAACAACACACGTTGATTTAAAGAGGTTCAACCCACCTAGGGCCTAATCCTCTACCACCCCAAAAGATATCAGGATGGATTTCAAAAGAAAAAGAATTTTATTAATTACCAAAATTAATACAAATTCAACTTACAACACCTTGAGAAGAGCACCACACTCTTCTTCAACAACACCTTTGAAGATTACCACAATCTCCCTTTGAAGATTACCACAATCTTCCTTCAACGGCACCTTGTAAAGATTACCACAATCTTCAACCTTGAAGAATACCAAATTCTTCAACACCTCAACAAGAAGATTACCACAATCTTCTTACACCTAACACCTAGATCACCCAAGTGTGTTCTTACCACAAGAACACTCACAAGGATATCTTGTGTTTGAATGATAACCGAAAATCAAGATTACAACTCAATAATGAATAATACAATTTGAGTGCAAGGTGTAATCAAGAATAGCCTAGACCTCAAGGATGTGAAAGTGATAAGCTAGGCAAATTTACAACAAGAATAATAACAATGAAAGACCAAGTATATGCTTGAAGTGTATCTTGTTGTGTTGTATCTCAATTGTTGTATTGGTTGCTCCAAAACTTCCTCTATTTATAGGAGATGATTGATCAAGCATAGGCTCTCTTGGGGATTGAAAATCTCTGAGAAAAATACAATTAAAATCAAGAATATAGTCAGAAATCAATCCCACAATTTAAGGAAATGTGTCTTTGTCAAACGGTCATATTTTTTCTTTGTCCCATACAGGCGACCGTCGCACGTAAATAAGAGGAATAAGAACACTTTGAAAAATCAACAGGCGTAGGTCGACATAGGCGACCACCGGCCGACTGTCTCAACCGGTCCCCCTAATACAAAAACGAAGAGGTTTTGTTCTGTTTCAAAATGAAACATGCAGTCTACCGGGTCGACCCTCAGGCGGCCGGTCGGCCGACCGGATCGGTCGACGCCGTGGATAACCGGTCGACCGCCTATTTTTACTTCCGTCTCATTTTCTGTTTCTAAAAACATCTTCAGTCACGGGTTGCCTATAGAGCGGCCTAGGTCGATTGAGACATAAATGTTGTCCAATTTGTGTCAAAATAAAACTCAAGAAATACTCAAAAAATCGGTAAAAACATTTTAATCCAATCGGGAGTATTTAGACAACATTTGGAAATCTTGTTATAGAAGTAAAAACCCATTGATATAAAATCATTAAAAGTGTTGTTCATTATTATCAAAAATAAACTTGAGAAATACTCAGGAAAATATTAAAACCATTTTAAATCATTTAGGAGTATTTGGACAACCTTTAAAAACATTGTTTTGGTGATAAAATAAAATCATCAAAATTAAGATAAAAATATGTATCAAACACTACATTCAAAATGTAAATCGCGTTTGCAATGCATACCCCAAAACGAATCGGCGTGTCGCGTAGCTCATCATCGACCTAACCATATCAAACAACGTTCGGTTTCTCCTTTCAGCAACACCGTTTTGCTGAGGGGTGCCAAGTGTTGTGAGTTGGTACAAAATACCATGCTCTAGCAAATAATCTTTGAAATCGGTATCGACATACTCGCCCCCTCGATCGGATCGAAGGCACTTCAAAGATTTTCTACCGCTTTCACACCCCTTCCGCATGAAATTCCTTGAACTTTTCAAAAGTCTCGGATTTTCTATGCATGAGATAAACATATCCAAACCTCGAGTAATCATCAATAAAAGTGACGAAGTACTCAAAGCCACCTCTAGCTTGTGTGGTCATGGGACCACAAACATCACTATGCACAAGCTCTAGTGGTTCTTTGGCTCTATTGCCCTTTGCAGAGAAAGGTCTCTTAGTCATTTTTCCTTCTAGATAGAATTCACAAACAGGAAGAGTGCCAACTTTTAGCTCTCTCAAAGGACCATCCTTTGCAAGCCTATTTATCCTTTCTAGTGAAATATGTCATAACCTTAGATGCCAAAGACATGTTTCATCATCTTGAGAAACCTTTTGCCTTTTTGGTTTAGGATGTTCTACTTTAAACATTTCGGCATTTAGCAGTGGTTGTTCACTAGGCTTAATTAAATAGAGTCCGTTTTCCAATTTTGCAGTACAAATATCACGCCCATTTTTAGAAATAATAATCGAATTATCATTAAAAGATAGTGAAAATAAATGTTCATGCAACTTTGAAACAGAAATCAAATTTCTACGGAAACCAGGAATATAAAAAACGTCGTTTAAAATCAATATTTTATCTCTAATATTGTTTTAATTACTCCCACGCTTTTGTTGAAACCATCGCACCATTGCCAACTCGCATTGTGAAAGACCCATCTGCAAGCTCTTCATAAGAACTAAGCATTTGTAAGGAAGAACAAACATGATTAGTAGCTCCAGAGTCAACTACCCAAGTAGAAGAATCTCTAGCTACCAAACAACTTTCAAGAACAAGTAAATCATATTTACGTTTCTTGTTTTCCTTTACTTTGAGAGAAACTAAGGCGACCTCTCTTCCAATGTCCTCTTCACCGCATGGAAACAATTTCCCTTTGGTTTAGAGTAACCTTGGTTCTTGCCTTTGAGATTTCCACATACGAGTGCAATATTCATGTTACTATTCCACTTGTTACAATTTTCTCCAGTTAATGAATCATTCAACAGTTCATACATAGGACAAGACATCATTGCTGAAAATTAAATAAAACGACATAAATAAGCGAACGAACATCATAGAGCATTCAATTTAGGAATCATAAACATGATGCATGAAAGCAATAAAGTTTATCCTACCAATTCCAAGGTAATTTAATCTCACATTTGAAAAGCCGCCGTAGGGTAGGTCAAATCAAATGACGATTAAATCGAGACCATCTCAGATTAATAAAATAAATAATCAAGACATCTCATATTTTCATTTATTAATTAATCACCTTTTAATTTAGCCTAGATACATCCAAACTATTTGATTGTATCCTTATGAGTGTTACCCATTATTTTGGAATTTAAAAATTAACTCAAAATCCCCGCCGTAGGGTAGGAAAATTAAGAGTTAAAATTTAAATTCCTATCCTTTCGGAGATTAAGCCTTGATTATTGATTTAAGTGAAAACCATCCGTAGGGGGACGAATCTGAGCATCGCGAGGCGTCACTTAAATCTCACGGTGCTTTGATCAATAATGGAGGCTATAGGATTTATTGTCATGAACCCTTCTCTCACTCATTATTTTATAATAAATGCTTCCTAAACATTTAAGTTATAAAACATCTTATGTTTTAATAAGTCAAGTCCAATCCTATTGGTCTATTTGATTAAAATTCTCTAACTTAAAAATCTAACTTTTAGAAATTAAATCATAATTTTAATCAACTTTAAAAAACCCTAAATTATCAAAATAATTAAGGGAATAGGGATAAAATGAAAAATTTCATGAAAGAACAAAGGAAACAACACGTAGGTGAAAAGCAGAACATAAGGCCCCGCCGAGATCTTCCCGAACTGCCGAGGCGCCAGAGCCCCCGCCTGGCGCCCCGCCTGCATCGGTTCGAACGCGAATCCGAATTATTTTATTTCTAAAACATGTAATTCGGAGATTTTTCATAAAAATCGGATCAATTTTCACAAAATTAATTCCAAACAATTATCCCAATTTTAAAATCATATAAACACTTTTATACAAAATTTAAAA
This sequence comes from Rehmannia glutinosa, assembly GCA_016081115.2. Classification (NCBI taxonomy): domain Eukaryota; kingdom Viridiplantae; phylum Streptophyta; class Magnoliopsida; order Lamiales; family Orobanchaceae; genus Rehmannia; species Rehmannia glutinosa. The sequence continues at coordinate 51,827 of JABTTQ020001592.1, forward strand.
ATTATATGAAACACTTTTATACAAATTTTAAAAATTATATAAAACACTTTTATATCAATTTCAATCCATCTCATAGATCTATCATAACAATAAAATAATTCAATTATCATGATGCATGACATGCTTGGGAGTGGGTTCCATGAATGACATATCAATATGCATGACATATATATCACATAAATATTAATCCGCGAAAAAATAAATATGACGATTTGAATCGATGCCTTAAATTCAAAAACGCACATGCATCCATATATCAAAACATGCAAGATCAAATCCTAAACCCACTCCAAATAAATTTAATAAAGTAGATCTAGTTCTTATATCAAAACCAAATGGCTCTGATACCATTTGTTGGAAATTATTCGGGTCCCGGATCTAATCCGGGCCAAATAAGATCCGGCTTTTCGATCTAATCGAACGGAAGCGGAAGCGTGACATTTCGAAAATCGAGTTTTAGATATAAGAACACAAGATCATGCTTATTAAATTTATTCAAACTAAAGAAAGAAAAGAAAATTTACCTCTTTCGACGATTTTCTTGTTCTTCGCTTTTTATCCGTCAATCCTTCGAATCCCCGAACCTCGTAGACACCGCGATCTTCCAATTTGATCCTCCCTATCAACAGCAGTGTGTGGGCACCCAAATAATAAATCTAAGTTCCTAACTTTTATTTTTCTACGATGCACTCAACTCATGAGATCGTAGGATTGAGCTAACTGGATAGGAGGGGAATTGAACTAGGTAAAAGTTAAACCACAAATCTCACTCTTTTGAAAAAGGACAAAAACTGGCGCTGCACTCTTATCACTTTTCCGAAAAGTTGCTGACCAAAAATATGAATCTCAATTAATCAAATTTTGATGTTTGCGAAAATGGGTTTTTAAATTTGCTGAAAGTGGGGACAAAATTAATTATTCTTAAACTTGGTCAAAGAAAAACCTTTTTCAATTGACCAGCAAGCGAGCGGCCGTTAATACTTTCAATTGTTGTGGCTAATTGGTATGCCGTGAAAATTGTGTGTCTCAAAGGTGAGATGTGATCCTCTTTTTATAGGCCTTGTTCAATTAGTTTCCCACTCCAACTCAATTTTCTATCTAATCTAGAATTCATAATTCTTGATTGACTCAAACTCTAATTGATAATTATCCAATATAATTATCAATTAGTAATTATATTAATATCATAAATATCTTATATTTATTTAATTCCAAATACTGATCAAAATCGTAGAATATCATATATTCTAATTAACTAATATTAATATATTAGCCCAAATATTTTGGAAAACTCTTTTCCATAAACCCTTAGGAACTGAAAATATTATTTCTAACCCGTTTATTCTAGGAAGGCGAATCGGGGACCATGGACCTATAATTATAAGCTCCAATAAATTGAATAAATAATTAACTCTTTAATTAATTTATTCGGCTTATTAATTCGATATTACTCCACTATAAATTTGAATTGCACTCTTATAATTATAGAATATCTTACTCTCTACGAATTGAGCGGTCCATTAATCGATATAATCATTACATATAGATTAATCCTCCATAGACAATTCGTAATTGAAGCTAGGTAGTATCCGTTAAACCTCTTCAATTACTTCTTATCCTCATTTACCATTAATTCACTAGCGAATGGTTAATTTATAATCGGATTATAAATTAGAGATCTCAAACCATTAGTTCGAATTAACAAATGAGAGAATCGTCTTTCTACTTCCTGCAAGAAAGGAATGGATTCATATATCGTGAATTTATATTAAAAACTATTTAATTCAAATGCGAATCTAAAATGCAAGTGTTGGGAATGTCATATGACAAACTTAAACGAGCAAATTAAGAATCACGTAAATAAACAGAGTCTATAATCACTCGGGATTAAGATTTATCCATATATGATCATCTAGTTATTTAATTTGATTCCCCATTTCTACAACGGAATTTGTATGAAAAATTCAAATTAAATCGGTCCAAGTTCTATATGATCAAATCATATATAAATGCCCGCACTAAGATATCTCCACATCAACGGTCCGGATAAGCAGTCACATTCAAAATGTTAAGGCCGCATTAATGATGTTTTAATTAAAGATCTCATACTTTAATTAATTTCATCACAGACTTTAGTTTTAGTTTATTATCCATAATCTTAATCCTCTTGTATATAACTCTTATATACTAAGATTATGGTTACAATAAACAAACTAGGGATTTTCATGATGTTCAAGAAAATACATACAATATGCAAAAGAGTTCGAAAATAAATATCGCTTTTATTAATAATCAAAAACAATTCAAAATTACTTTAAAGGCACTATCCCTAACAGTTTTTGTTATTGTTATTTCATTTGTATTGAAAATTACCTTTAAAAAAATCAACAACACATAAATTAGTGAACACATATTATTTATTCAAATAGTGAAATACAAAATAAATAAAAAAAAGAAACGGAAAGTGAGATTTGAAGTCATGTTAGATATTTGATTTTCTGTAAATCTTATTAGTTGTACTTAATTAGTTGTTATGTCGACATACTAAATGATGTAACAAATCGTTCTCTTATATAAAAAAGAGAGAGAAAAGAAGAAGAACAGAGATTAAAAATGATCCAATCAGTATTAAGTTTAAAATTAAAAAATGACCTAATTAGTGAATTAAAAAAATCACGCATATTGTGACAAGACAGTACCAACAACCAAGAACACTGCTTTTCAACAATATGAGAATGCAAAGAAAAAATGGGTTCCACCAGCCATGAACGGTCACGAATTTAGTTTCAAAATTTTCTAGTTTGAAGTAGCAATTATGTGAACTAGAGTTCAAGAAACAAAACAACCCCCATGTGACAATGTTTTTAAGTGATTATCACAGATATAAAGTACTACAACCTCTGAACCTAGTAATTAAATCTTCAAACTGACCAATTTTAAATTAGTTCATGGTTTCCTCAATTAGTCAAAGTTGAGATTGAAGTCATCCAATTATTTACTTGATAGCTTTTCAACTTGTACCTGCTCATGTTTTCAAAATCAAAAAGGAAAGAATACACTTGTAATTTGTTATATATTCAACTTTGAATAAAGGGAGAACTACTATTACTATCTTTGAACTGTAGCTTTATTTAAAAAAAAATCAATTAAAAACTTACAAATATTATTGCACTTGTATTTTTCTCTATTCTATAAGGTGCACCTATCGATTGCGTATTTGTAAAATACATACAAACCTCAAAAAGTATTTGTAATTCTTCACGAGGTTATCTGTAATTTTAACAATTAATTGATTTTTTTATAAGTAGAATATATCTTAAAAATCATTTTTGTAAATTTATCCAATAATAAAAGATGAATTTGGTACCAAGATTGTAAGAGTAAAAGGTGTTTGGTTAAGCTTATAAATCATTTAAATTTGTTTGGTAATATTTTTTTTAAAAAAGAAGATCTTATAAGCTCTTAAAATAAGATGTCAGGGCTTATAAACTGTTTTTAGAAAAATGGGGAAATCCCAACCTTTTTCAAAAAAATAATCTTATTTCAACAACATCCGTTAATTTTGACCATTTTAATTACAAAACTATCATTACCAACATCTTTTAAATAACATTAGCCAAACACCCTCTAGGGCTATTTATTGAAAAAAATGAGTTGGAGTCTCATCTACATAACCTCATCACAAATTCAAGAATCTAGATTCAGAAGTTTGAGATATCTGCAAAATAACAGTAGAATAAGCATCTCCATTATTCTTCCTTGTCCCTGTCAAGAATTTATAATACTGCTTATAAGGCAGACTGTCCAATAAGAAACAAACCATAAAATCCCAAATGTCAAACAGTTCTATCTTGGGTCCTTCTTTCTATGTACTAAGAGAAACACTACAAAATTCATCTATTATCACTTTGACATTTCTTCAGTAGGTACCTCTGATTAACTGAAAAAAGCTTTCTCGCACTCAGAACTTAATTGAGTAAAAGAAAGGATAAAAAAAATAATAAATTAAATTAACACTAGTACCAAAAAGGAGATTTGTCCATACCAAACATAATCATAAACTAAAATACAAACCAAATCTATTAACAGTAGTGAATCAAACAAGTGAGTCGTAAACAAAATTATTGGAAAACACAGCTTTATGCGTTAGAACCTTGATTGGTTAAGGACAAATTAATACGCGACAAAAAATTATTCGTATTTTGGTACGAAAGTGTGTGTGTATTTGTGTGCACACTTTTGTGTGTGAAACTTTCAATTCCCTATACATTTTCACAAGGTCTTGCTAATATAATACGAGAACTATATATAGTCTATGGTCCATTTGACTTTTGCATACAAACAACAAAAAAGAGACACATATATTCCTACCAAATACTCTGCCATTGTTGAAACCAACATATGATTAATTATAAAAATAAAATGACCATATTAGTACAATAACAAGCTTACAAGAAGGGATTTCAAACTTGGGTCTATTTACTTATTTATTATTGACATTACAAAGTCCAACTTAAGGATTCAAAAAAAAAAAAAAAAAAATCCACGTCACGGTATGCGAAATGTTGAAAATATATTAATTTTATTATTGACATCACAGAATCCAACCCAAAGGGGGTAAATTAAAAAAATTAAAAGTCTTGACAACAACAAAAACTCAATAAAATAAAGTACAAAATATTTATTAGTGCTGAATTAGAACATTTAAGTAGCTAAGCTAGCAAGCTCTTCTTCTTTTGGCACATGGACGATTCCCAATGTGGTGTTGTTCACCGTCTCGACCACGTTAACTTATTTCCATGTTGTGTTCTTGCACAAACCAAAGTATAGACCACTTAGCACTAAATGTGACATACATAATATTGCACGATAATTCACATCCCACTTAGCACGCAGTCTATTTCTTTACACAATCTTGGAGACAAAATTAGTGTACTTACTATGCAATAAATGCCTTTTGAAACTGAGATTAGGAAATAATGAATCAATTATCAATCATGTGAGCCTTTGGTTAATGGAAATATTATATACTCTTCTTCCTTGATCAGAACCGTTGGGAGACTGACACGTGTCTACGTCGGAGTTGTGGAGAGACGATCGAGATGAGGCCACCTAGAGGAGGCCTCATCTTCGACCTATAGATCATCTCATCGTACGGTCGTCGGTAAAACTTTAAAAATGGGACGAATGAATCACGAGATTTCTCAACTCGACTCACTTGATGAGAGTCCCTTCGGAAGAACAAGGCTGGCGACTGGAGAAACGAAGGCTTTGGAGTTCTCGGATGGTGGATCATAGATGGGTCCAGTTTTTGGGTCTTTTGCGGCATTGGTGTTGATGGGAAGAAGCTTTTTCTGACGAAATCAATGTTGTTCGACCCACGGGGTGCGCCTCTCGCGACCGGTGATGCGAAAGAGTAGGACCGAGCATTGAGGGGCGAGATGGTGGGGCCCAACAAGGCGTGCGATGGGTTTGTGGGCCCCACCTTCGATGCCGATGCGTCCGTCAGAGACAGATACCAAGGTTTCAACGAATCGAAATGATGTGAGACGGTGAATGAAAATCTTGAGGAAGAGCATGAACCTAGTTTAGCTGATGATGACGATATCACTGATGAAGTGTCGAAACGTAGCGATGCTGCTCGTGGATATGACATGAAGTCATTAAACTCGAGCGACTCCTCAAAATCGATCGATGAGACCACCATGGTCAACGGTGAAAGCTCGACGAACGGCCTCACTCCCTAAGATCACGAAAACACAAATCATATATAATTAACATCATAAGAACTCACTTAATATAACGTAACAATTGTCGTATAAAAGGTACCATCAATTCAATCAAGAATGTAACCAACTATTGCACAAAAAGTAGTTTTAAAATTCATTTAATTATGCGCGCTAGAAATACAAGTATGTGTAATCAATAAGTATAAAATATTGGGGTACCTTCCAAAGATAAGAAAAGAGAGAGGGTGGGTCAATGACAAAAGCCTTGTGAAGACGACCCGGGTAATAATCAGCTATGATCTTCAGTGTAGCCAACAACATGTTCATAAAAGCTGGTGCTGATCTGAAAAAGCCTGTATTTTCCAGCCCCAATTATAACATTTTAGTCAACAAGAATTTAACAAACTCCCAAAAAAGAATATAAGTATTTCTCAAATAATGGGCACTCATTTAAAATAAAAATTTAAGTAAAGAAAATTCAAATCACTGTTGGGCATGTCTGACAAAGAGGAAAAAAGGAGAATTATGGCCACTTTTGAATAAACACAATTCAGCTAACGAAATGACCTATATACCCCTACAAGGTCCTAAACCTGACCGTCACACCTCAAGGGCACTCTAGGCAATTCCTGAAAAAGTTTCAGACACCCATCTGCCTGCTTTCCGACAAACTTGTTGCTGATTATGCTATCTTCTTGATCAATTAACCTAATTTAATTGCTCATTAACTGAGGAATTAGGCGTGACATTGGAAATTAAACAGGGATATAAATTTTAACAAAAGGTGTGTTTTGAAGGTATTTTCAGACTGATTTAAAGTTGATGTGGAATCCCAATGCATATATATATGGGAATGTACATTAATTGAACTGAGATAAAAGCTGTCTTCTGATTTGGGTTCACAGAGTATTTGTTGAAAATTTTCAATATTTTCATAATAAAAGTTGAATTTGTTATAAATATATATAATATTTATATATAGAAGAGAGAAAAGAGAAATAGAATAAAACTTACTGGCATCAAAGAGGAGAACAAATTGCTCAACATTTTTGGCCATGGTTTGAATAGCCACTTCTAGTGTAAACACTAGCAACCTAATAAACCTATAAAAGTTTCACCAAAAAATAAATGAAATTTATCACTTAGGTGAAAATAGAAATAAAATTCGTACGCCAAGAAATATAAAAAAGGAAATAGACCCACTTCCACAAATAGATAAAATTATGTACTTACAGTTTCTGAGAATGAAATTTCTGGTAATCTTGCTTGATTCGGAATATCTGCAATTGAGCAGAGCATAATACATTTGAAATTAATTACTTTGATAAAATTATTTTATTTTATTTTTTTTAAAATAAAATAATTACGTACCATGACAGGTCTTAATTCATCGTCATGACCAGCAACATAAGCAACTCCATCAGCGAGCTCAGCGGAGAATTCATCAGCAATCAGAGTGTCTTCAAAAATTCAAATAATTCCACATTAAAATCAGTGACGAAAATCAATCTTTTGTTCTTTTTCAGATGATATGTATCACTTTACTGCATGCTAACCACTTTTTAACAAAAAAATAATTCAACGGGTTTTTATAATATTCAAATTTATAAAAAAGCAAGATTCCCAGGATTAAACAAGCGAACAAAAATAAAATGTGAAAAAAAGTAGACGAGGACAAAAAAAGAAGGTGGTGAAAAATGTGAAATCGACTTTTTTTCATTTGAATCTTAGCCCAAAAATAAAGGGGGAAAAGAATTAAAGAAAAAACTCAGATATATATAATATAAATAAAGACAGAGAATAAATTAAAATGAAAAAAAAAACAGTGTGATAAAATTACCAATGCCAATGGAGTCTCTCCAAGCAAGACAATTTCTAAGTTGCTTAGCTGCTTTCTTAACACTGTCCCCTTTAGCTTTCAAAAACCTCTCCACACAAGCATTGTTACACCACTTCTCCTGCCATATATATCCAGTTCAAAGTGATTTAGCAAATCTTGCCATTTTTACACACACACACATGTTGGTGTGTGTGTGTGTGTTGTTCATAATTGAAACTGAATTTAATCTTATTATAGTTCACCATTCATACATACATGTATATAAGTAGTATATTCTCTAGAGTTACAAACAGGGACGGAACCAGAAAATCAAGACTAGGGGACGAGGATTATTTTTCTCGAAACTAAATGATATTAATATGTAGTTTTTATTTTTTAGGAGGGCAAATTTATAAAAATTAGTAAATTTATATATAAAATTTTATACTAATTATGAAAAAAATTTAAGTACGAGCGAGGTGGCAGCCGCCAGCCCCTTGACTCCGTCCCTGTACACACACATATTTTGGAGGACAATGAATTAAGTGAAACATCAACAAGATTTTGAACTGTATGTAAATAGTTATTAATTACATACAAACAGGGGCACACACAGTGGGAGGTGGAAGTGTGTGTAGAAAAACCTGTTTGATAGTGAGGGGGCTTGTTTCTTGAGAAGTTCAAGTACGGATTGAACTCTCCTTTCTCTTTCTGCTGGGTTTGATCTTTCCTTCCCATTATTATTTTTATCAAGTGACGATAAAAACAGAACAACACTGTGTGTACTGTGTGTGTGATGAATCGATCAAGAAAACACAAAGATACCACTCTTCTTCTTCACGCAACCATTTCAAACTCTATTTTGCCACCTACTACTTGAGTTTTTTTTTTTTGTAACTGTGTGTTTTCTGTGTGTACTGTGTGTGAGAGAGAGGGAGGAGGTGTATGAGAGCGATAGTGTGTGTTGAAAACTGAAAAGAGCCCGTATTTATAGCCGTGACGGAAACCGTTAAGTGGAGAGAACAGTTCATTAGACGGCCCGAAAGGGAGGCCTAACGGAAAACGTCGGCCAAAGTTCCATTACTGCTTTTTCCCTTTTTGAACATGTCATCCGATTATAATCACACTCATTCTGTTCTGAAATTTGGATTTAATTTGTGTTGTGTTGGGTTATGACAAAATTAACACGTCAACGGTGTTTCTATTTTTATTTTTTATTTTTATTGAAAGAAATATTAGTTCTTCGAATAGGAATGATTTTAAAAAGTACCACTTCATTAGGGCAATATGAACTATGTCAAGCTAGTTACTTCATTAGAGCAATATGAACTATGTCAAGCTAGTTGCAATATTGGTGCATCTAAATATTAATATGAATAAAACCATGTCGTTTGTTTCACGTGAAAATAATATAGTTATTTAATACTTATATATGCTATAATTGCGTTTTACACCATTATGAGACTAGTAATTGGATTGAAGAAGATGATTATGTTAAAAATTGTCATTCTCGAGAGACAATTTTTGAAAACCATTGCGACTAGGGTTTCCGTCCACCTCCTCATAAGCATTCCAAGTGCTAGAAACCGAAGAAGATGATATTTTTAATTCGATTCGTTTTCAGACATTAACTTTTAATTGTTTTAAGGTTTGACAAGGCCCAAGTAAGACTATTATGGTTAATGGGTCGAGATAACCTATTTAAGAGATTGACGGAACTCAACATAAGCCATCGTGTAATAATTCTGGTTGTATAGATTTAAATTAGATGGTCCAATATGTTATCGTCGCCTTTTATCAATAACCGTGTGTGGTAACAGTTCAGCCAGGTGGAAATCTTTGAAACTCAAATTTAAAGGATCAATCCTTTATTATCAAGCTAACATAAGTTGCCATTCGAAGAATGATTTAGTCATGGTAACGGACAGCGCTAGCTAATAGTGTTAATTGACAGACTACAATCCAACAACTCTGGATTACTAAGAGCTCGAGATGATCACTCCTAGAGTTGGATGATGTTATGAGATATGCATGAGGGGTTTTTGGGATATATCTAATTACCTGAAATTCTTGGTGATCAACAAGGTAATCGAATCCTAGCTTATTGCATTCTACATATTTTTCCTTATTTTCACATATAAATACACCTCTTGGGTCATTGTACATTTTGTTCTCAATATTCACATCATTTTTTTACTTCAAACAAAGTGCCTGATTTAAGCATTACTTGGGTTTCGCCGGAAAACATTGTACTCGGATTTAAATTATCAAAATAGAGGAATGTCAAGAGTTCCTGGTGGCTTTCATCCATAACCCATGAATGTTGAAAATAAGTATTCTAAATTTATTTTTAAAACTTTTTTAATGAATTAATTGTTGGGATTACAACAAAAATCATATGGATATATACAACGGGAGAAAATTCGAACTAACGTCTATAGACAAGATAAACGGAAAAGAAAACAGTAAAGTAAGTCAAGGCAAACGAACTCTTTATTTAAGACTCTTGTTGCCTCGTCAAGATGTTCACGGTTACATGCAATGAGTCTCCCAAGATACGGCGACTTTGGTAAAGGATATGAACAACACAAATCAAATTACACGGCGAACTGAGATTAGTGAAACCCTAAGTAATGTCACAACTCAGACAACACCGTCACACCTAATACAACACCTACTTAATAGATGCAAATGAGAATGACAAACTGTGTATGCTTGTATGCACGGATTTTGTGATTGTGAATGCGTATGTGTGTATTTTGGACTTAATTATGTATTGATCAAATCCTTTCATATCTTGATTGACTTGTGCAAGAATCAATCATTCCAATTGTGTTCTTAATCAGTCTGAAATGATTTAATGCATGCACTCTTTCAAAATTCCATAAAATTAGTAATTTGAGTCAAAGTTGCCTATTTAAAAGAGAAAATCAAGCAACTTACTCACACTACAAAAAGACAAGGAAATTCCAACGAAAAAATCCATTGGTATTTGGCCAATTTTCATTGGAATTATTGATTCCAACAGAAATTACAATGGAAAAGCACCATTGGTATAATGGTCGCTGGAATGACAAAATTCCAATGAAAATTCCTATGGAAAAAATATTCGACGATCGATTCAAATGGTTTTCTTATCGTTGACTTTCTCATTTGGAATTTTCCAACCAGTATCAGAAGATTGGAATTTATTGGAATTTTGAAAATTCCAATAGTTTTTATTCCTTTGGAATTATTTCGTTGGAATTTGATTGTTTCTTGTAGTGTCGCATTATTTGAATTTTGACCAATCTATCGTATTCCATATATGTTAGACATTTTTTCCATAAATAAATCTTTCCAAGTGTACCATTTGTTCATCAATTTCTCACTCACCAATAAATAATTTTGTTAAAATAAATAAACTAGTGGTTTCCAAAATTAACGAGTCCTTCACACTTGGAATTTTTGGTTTAGCAAAACAATTTTTCCAACATTAATTAAATTCCTAAAATTTGTACCTGTATGGTGTATATGTGATCAGCATATATAGGCGTGGGGACTGGGGATAACTCTTAACGATGCTTTAATAGGATGCTTTAATAGGTGGGCAACATAAAACTTTGTCGTTTTTAAGTAAAATGACTCTACCTGGGAATTAATATGTGATGTTAATGTCTTGGAGCAAGGCCATATGTGGTACACAACAACTATTTGAATTTGTAAGATAATTTTGTTAGTGTGTGACTATGCATGATTTTCGTGTTTAAATTGAGTGAAATTTATGAGTTTGACTTTGTAATATATTCTTAATGGAATTTAGAATGATTTAAATTAAATCGAGTTTATGCTGAGGGTTAGGAGTTAGGAAGACAAGGATAAAAACAATGCAAAACTAAACATGCATAACTCTAAAAATTCCAAAGTTCATGCTTATATTATAAGGAGAATATAGAGAGGTCTGAACTTTAAATATATATAGAGTAAATATGACATTACCACTAGATTGTAGTTTAAATGATATCGTTCACCTTTCAGAAGTGGTGTTGGCCAGGAGTTCGAACTCGTATATTTCGGTTTCTTTGAAATGTATCACTTCCCCTTCAACCAAGAGTCTTTCTAACTTATTAAAATAATAGAGTAAATATGACATCATTTTATAATCTTCTATGAAAGTTACAGTGCAAATTTAATTTGAGTCAAAGTTATCAATGCCTAATAAGTAATAAGTAATAACTCTAGTAATCAATCCTAAAATAATATATGTTGTGAAGGGTCTCAAATATAAAATATTCTTTTGACAACGTAAATATATAATTTAATTGGTCAAAACTTTGGTAGTTGTGGCTATGCCTTAGCAAATGTCCAACTTCGTTCTACTTACGGCGAAGACCAGTCGATATGCACATGAATGTTTACTACCCCCCACCCCCGATCCTTTTTAGGAAAATGAATATTCTATTTCCATTAATTCTAATTAGCATTTAGCAACTACCACAATACTCAATAGTATCAGACATTCCGATCCACACGTGTCAGATAATAATTAAATAATTCTATTCATCAGTATTCTTTTTTTTTTCTCTCTTTTTTGGCCTTTCTCAAAAGATAAAAAATAAAAATAAAGAAAAAATCATTTAACACTTCCACTCCTCCTAAAAATTATGATTTTAATCTCTCTTGACATAATAATAAAAAAACAGTAGCATAATATTCTCTCGAAATATATAGTTTTTTTTTTTTTTTTTGAGTGAACTCTCGAAATATATAGTTAGTTGCACATTGAGGCAACATTTAATTACTGCCAAAAAATTGATCGAAAGTTTGTCGCATGACATGGCAAGCACACGTGATGTTATAAAAGGTTATCGCATCCTTTTACAAGATGAGAGCAATTTATCTTCCAAAAATATTTAGCTAGTAAAATATTATATATCGTTAGATGCATGTAATTTTAATAATTAGCTAGTAAAATGTTATACATCGTTAGATGTAATTTTAATAATTAAACCAATCTTGCCCCAAAACAAAGGAGAACAATATATATTGCTCTAATTGCCATGTTTACCAGAATTCAAAATTGCTAAAAATCTGTGTTATTATTCATGATATTAAAACTGAGTTACAGAGTATAGAGTAGTGCTATATATACAAGTGAAGAAAGGTTCCTTTTCTAGCTGGAAATAACTGTTCCTTCCTAACTGAATAACTAACTTTCTAACAGAATTTGTAACCGACTGAAACTAACAAGAATTGTAGCTAATTCTGTTTACTCAATATGCTCCCATGCGAAGTGAACTGGGGGGAAGAAACCAGACAAAGGTGTTTGCAGAGCTGAAGAAACCTAGATGCTGCAAGGGGTTTGGTAAGAATATCTGCCACTTGTTCTTCGGAGGGAACGTGACGTACATCAATTTCCTTATTGCGAACATTATCTCGAATGAAATGGATGTCAATTTCGATGTGTTTTGTACGAGCGTGATAGACCGGATTTGAGGCAAGTGTGAGAGCCCCAATGTTATCAGTCCATAAAACGGATGGTGAATGAAGAGATATCCCTAGTTCAGCAAAAAGAGCAGTAATCCAAGTAGTCTCAATGGTTGCAAGTGCAAGTGCCCTGTATTCGCTTTCAGTACTACTCCTCGCCACAACATGTTGTTTCTTCGAACTCCATGCAATAAGATTCGGACCAAGATACACATAATAACCACTTGTAGACTGTCGATCATCCAAACAACTCGCCCAATCCGCATCAGCAAAACACTCAAGGCTCATCCTAGACACAGGCTGGAAGAAAATACCCAAATGAGTAGTGCCCTTGAGGTATCTTAGGACACGTTTGCAGCATTTCCAATGATTTTGTGTGGGGTGATGCAAAAACTGACTGAGCTTGTTAACCACAAAAGAAATATCAGGCCGAGTCAAGGTAAGATATTGCAAAGCGCCTACAGTGCTGCGATATATAGATGGATCTGAGAGATGAGCACTATCCTGAAGAGATAGCTTAGTATTGCTGCAAATAGGAGTAGAGGCTGGTTTAGAGGAGAATAAACCAGTCTTCTGAAGAAGATCCTTGACATATTTGGACTGAGTGAGATGAATTCCTGCAGAAGTTCTATGTGTTTCCAATCCAAGAAAGAAACTGACAGCCCCCAAATCTTTGAGAGAAAAAGTGTGATTCAATTTGGCAATTAATGATGAAATATAGCTTGAGCAATCCCCAGTAATCAATATGTCGTCCACATAAACCAAAACCAAAATCAATTTGCCTTGAACATGATGAAAGAACAATGAAGAATCAAAAACAGAATTTTTGAAGCCCAAAGAAACCAAAAATGCTTTGAGTTTGTCATACCAAGCCTTGGGTGCCTGTTTCAACCCATAGAGTGCCTTAACCAATCGACATACATGAGATGGTGCGAGATCCACAAACCCCTGGGTCGAGCCATATACACAGTTCCTTAAGATCCCCATTAAGGAACGCATTATTCACATCTACTTGATGTATATGCCACCTTCGAGTAACAGCAAGAGAAAACATAATTCTTATAGTGAGTGGCTTGACCACAGGGCTGAACGTATCAAAATAATCAACCCCAACATGTTGCTCAAATCCCCTAGCAACAAGCCTGGCTTTCAACCTTTCCACAGAACCATCCATCTTATGTTTCACCTTAAAGATCCACTTGTTGGTCGATAAGATTCATGTGCTCGAGAAAAAGGGACCGGTTCAGTGTGATTCCTAACAAGGGCATTGTACTCTCCATCCATAGCAACTTTCCAATGTGGTAAAGACAAGGCTTCAGTGGCATTGGATGGCTCAGTGATATGAGAAGCAGAGGTGACAGAAAATAGTTTGGGCTTGAAGATGCCATTTTTTGATCTTGTAGTCATGGCATGAGAGTGTGAGATAGGAAGAGGGGAGTGGAGTGTTATCGGTGGGAGAGCAAAAAGTAGAATGTGGGACGGGGGATGCAGCAGGAGAGAGAGGATGATCCGAGGATCTTTGAGGAGGACTATGAGGAGATGAGGAAGATGTGGGTGAGAAGAGGAAATAGTGGAGCTAGAGGAATGAGAGGGGACTAATGTGTCGGCTAGAGGAAGAACAGTAGAGTAGATACAACAAGCTGATTGAGAAAGCGAGTGATGAGAGGAAGAAGGAAACAATGACAGATAAGGGAATTCTAGCTCATTAAAAGCCACAGTGCTGGCTATAAATATTTTGACTGAGGGAGATAAACATTTGTAGCCTTTGTGATGTGGACTGTAGCCAAGAAATACACATTTCATGGATCCGTATTGAAGCTGGGGACTGATTATAGGGTCTTGTGTAGGGAAACAAGCGCATCCAAATGATCTCGAGAAAAATTGTAATCAGGTAGATGGCCAAAAAGTTTAAGATGAGGTGAAGAATGGTTGAGAACAGGGGTAGGTAGTTTGTTAATGATGTAAACAGCAGTAGAGAAAGCATCCCACCAGTATTTAATTGGAAGTGAAGCCTGAGCTAGAAGAGCAAGACCAATCTCTACTATATGTTGATGTTTTCTCTCTGCTAAGCCATTTTGAGTATGTGTGTAGGGACAAGGATGTCTAAAATGTATACCAAGAGTTTGAAGGATAGGAGTGAGACTTCGTATTCCCACTCCAATCGATTGTAGAACTTTTATTTTAGTATTGAATTGCCTTTCAACCATGGCATTAAATTGTAAAAAGAGTGTGTGCACTTCAGATTTGGCTTGCATAGGATAGATCCAGGTAAACCTAGTATAATCATCAATAAAATGCACATAATATTTGTAGCCCTCTCTGGAAATATAAGGTGTAGGACCCAGTTTACATCAGTGTGAATTATCTCAAAAGGTGATTTAGTGGTATGAACAACAGACCATAATGCATATGGTGCATTTTTCCTAATTTACAAGTTGTGCAAAACTGAGTATTTTTTATTGGAATAAGGTAAATTTAGAGTTTGAAGAACATGAGAGAGAGTATTATTACATGAGTGACCAAGTCTATTGTGTCAGACTGCAAGAGAATTACAATTTGAAGAATCGGAGAACCCGATTCTAACTAGAAACAGAATACAATGAAGGGGAGGGGAATGAGATGAGAAATGAGGCCTGTGTAGGAGCGGTCATCCGCCATTGAGATGAGAGAGATCCAGTGATACAAGCCATCTTTAAGTACTCTCTCTCGAGTACTTGGTGCGTTTTTCGGTCCTTAACAAGACAATTAGATGCATGAAATTCTAGGTAAACATGATTGTCTTGGATGAACTTGGAAATACTTAGCAAATTTTTTGTAACATCCGGAACATGAGGGATTTGTTTAAGGGAGAGGGGTTGTGAAGAAAGAAGAAAAGGAATAGAGGTGGAGCAATGTGTGAGATGGAAATAGATGAACCATTGCCAACTACAAGTGAGTCTTTACCCGCATATGGTGATTGCAATGTCAAGTTACCAGGTTAGTAGTCACATGATGTGTTGCCCCACTATCCATATACCAATCTGAGATTAGAAGAATGACCATAAGGAGCATAATTCCCTGTGTTAGCCTGAAAGGAAGATGATGAGTTAGTATCAGGCATCAGCAGAGCATTGTTCACAGATGCAGGAGAGTAGTTGTAGGCCAAATGCTGAGATGAAGGTGATCCTGAGGGTGTCATAGCAGCAAAATTAGCCTGAATAGTATAATTATGAAATCCAGGTGGTCTAGGAGAAGATTCTAAACCAGAAAAATTAACATCGAATCTCTTAAAATATTTTGCAGTTGTATGATTATTTCTTCCACAGATTTGGCACACCATTCTAGAACCTCTGAAAAATCTACCCCGTCCACGAGATCGACCAGAGGAACCTACTCTAGGTGGTCTAGACTCAGAAAATGACCTGGTGGCAACATTGATAGAAGAGTTGGCCACAGAAGAATTATTCACAGCAGGAGAAGTAGGGGATTGCTGTTGCAAGCGCATCTCATGTGTCTGTAGGATAAATTGCATTTCAGAAAGAGTGAGATCTTTTCGAGTAGTTAAATTCACCACCACTGATTCATACTCAGATCCTAAACCATGTAAAATATACAACATCAAGTCATCATCATCAACCGATTTTCCAGCTGCATGTATATCATCAACAAGAGATTGCATCTTTAGTACATACTCAGAAATTGACATATCATCCTTCTTAAGAGTTTGTAACATCGATTTTAAATGCATCACCCTGACCTGAGATTGAGTGCGAAATAAATTTTCCAACACAGTCCAAATTTCATACGATGTGGTGCATCGATTCACATATCCTAACATGTTTTCAGAAATGGAATTGAGAATCCAACTGAAAAGGAACTTATCTTTTCGAAGCCAGATTGAATACGCAGGATTGCGAACAGCTGCATCGGAATCATCATCATTCTCTAACCATTTCGACGGAGCAGAAGTCGTGCCAAGGAGAAAATCCTCAAATCCGTGTGCAGTAGTTGTAGCTAAAACTTGAGACCGCCAGAAATTGTAGTTAGATCGATCCAAACGAATGTTGAGAGTATTGAGGGTAGGAAGAATGACTTGCGCCATTATCGAAAAAAAAACTGAGATAGCTAGACAAGAGGAAAAATGGCTCGTGATACCACGCTAAAAATCTGTGTTATTATTCATGATATTAAAACTGAGTTACAGAGTATAGAGTAGTGCTATATATACAAGTGAAGAGAGGTTCCTTTTCTAGCTGGAAATAACTGTTCCTTCCTAACTGAATAACTAACTTTCTAACAGAATTTGTAACCGACTGAAACTAACAAGAATTGTAGCTAATTCTGTTTACTCAATAAAAATGAAACATTCAATAACTGCATATTGAAGATCAATAGTGAAGAAACATAATCAACAGACCAAAACATACACACAGCCACATGCCCAAATTTTGAAGTAAATATTTTTTTTCTTGCTTATAATCAATTTGTAAGGAAATATTGTTAAACAGAATTTGTAAATTTGTCTCTCCGTGAATAGTGTACGGCAATACGGCATGCATGTATTAGTAAGAGCTATTCGCGATCGAGAAGCAAGCTCGATCACAGTTTCCTTTAGGTAATTACAATTACAAAACCTTAGCCACTCATCAAGGTTCTGTCTCTCCTTTCTTTTTTGGTGCAAATATAATCGATTTTGAAAATTGGTCTAAGCTATCATCTGCAAATTATATTCGTGCAAAACAAAATGTAATATTGTTAAAAGGAAAACAAGACGGTCACGTATAAAAACTTCAAGGAGCAATTAGCTAGTTACAATTAATTAATTATTTGTTTGGAGGGCAAAAGCTTCTAATTTCTTGAGCAAAATGATGAGTTTAAATTAGAGAAATTACGTACGTGTAGATCATATGACAAAATTTTCGGAAAAATGTCGATCATATATATATATACGGAAAAAATATCAGGGGATCGAGTTTTTTTGCCATAAATAAAAGTTTGGATCTCTCTCTTTTTTCTTTCTCAAGATATTTTATATGTTATTTCAATTCATCACGTGAATGTACGTATAATAATATCTTATATATATCTAATTTATGTTGTGTGTTGAAACGTCGTATGAAACACCATACAAAATAGAGACAGATATACGAGAAATAGGCTTTGGGGCAATGAACATGCACTAATTAATTTGAAAAAAAGGAGGAATCCCATTTCTCGCTCCCACCGCCTGTTGTCCAGAGGCTTTGTGGAGGAGATGAATCACGAGATGTCTCAATAAGTTATGGTCGAGCTGCCATAGAGTCGGAGTCACCACACAAGAAATCCTCATCTACCCGATTACTGGGGAGATTCGAACCTCCACGTTGTGTGTCAAAGTAAACAGACAACACGTCACTCATGCCCTTTACCAATTGGTATGTCGGGTCACATGCAACTAATTAATTGATTCTATAGGACAACGTGCTAGTCTTTCATTTCTAAAGGGGTTATTGTAAAATCATAATTAATTAGAAGTTTACAGTAGTAGTTCCCTTTACTTAAAAAGCAAAAAAGTTAATAATTTAAAACCCAAATAATTTATAACAGTTGGTTTACTACAAACCGAATGGGATAAAACTAATTATCCTTCTGAATGAAAAAGAAAAATCAAGATTAAAAAATAATGAAATCATCGTATCGAATTGGAAATCCACACTGGAAAGAAAAAGTAAACAATTATGATAAAAATTAACATAAAAAATACATTTGGGGCCTGGAGCATTTTAAATTAATTATGTTTGACGTGGTTAAAGCGTAGTTTAGGCTGTTAATTTGGACTTCCCGAAGAGTAGAAAAATGAGAACCGTAAACTTTATCGAGATGATTAAAATAGTAATATTAAAGCACTTCTTAGTGAATAATTCTTTTATTTGTCCACATTCAAAAATGTGGCAGATTCTCACCAAATCCCCTTTTTCTATTTTTCCTAAGTCGTGACCTTAGCTTAAAGTCTATAACATACAATATTTTATTAATTTAAGTGCACAATATTTTCTGTACATACTTGTTTGGCTAGTTGTGAAGGATTATTAAGGATGGGTCAAAATAAATTATTTTTTATCTTCATTTTATTTCCACATATTTTTACATAATGCAAATTACGTGCTATGTGATAAAATGACAGAAGGGGAAGAACGTATATAGTAAGCAAGTTGTACTAGCTAGGACCCGGGCCAAATACATTGTAGCAAACCAAAAAAAATATTATTATATGGTTTTACATGTTATGCTTCATGAAAATTAATTAAATAAATGATCAATACAGGCATCTTAAAACTTCAATGTAAAAAAAATCAAGAATTTCTTTAAAATATTATGGACTCAACATAAAATAAAATATTTTATGGGTACTAGTTATGCATTAAATATCCTAAATATTCAATTTTTATAAACATAACTAATGATCAGGTTCAAAAATTGTGTAATGGGACCAATCAATATGTAAAGAGCTAGTCTCCTGTCAGACGGTCTAACGGATCTAAGTCCGTTAGACAGATCCCCCAAACCCGACCCCGATCTTTAAAAGAAATTGAAAGAATTGAAGGATCAAATTCTTAGAATAGTGCAGTGATGTGAATTGTGTTGCCAACATTATTGAAAACACAACGGAAGTCTTGTAACTTGGAAACACAAATCACAACAAAAATGGAATGACGGATATTAAAACGAACACAAGAAGTTTCAAAATTTTGTACAAGTATAAAAATACTTGTACGATGTCCTTAGGACAAAAACTCTTAAATGAAACATTGTTACAAAATACAAAAATACAAAAACCAACAAAACTAAAAGACATACTCCTTTTAAGTCTTGTAAAAATAATAATCTTCATCACAAACCGAGAGAATCCTCCAATTCACGCCCTATACACTCATCTATAACATAGGCTCTCTCAAAATGAACAAACTAACAAATCTAGGGAAGATGATGCCAAAGATGTCAGCAACATTGTTGGCCACATTATCTTCCTGCAAACTTCTTGTGAGTAAAAAGAGTGTCTCTTTGATTTCTTCAATTCGATCTCACACTCTTAATCCGTCCTCTACTGCTGATTTTGGTTTGCTTTAAATAGACAAAAGTGTAACCACTCCATGGTGTAACTTCCACATCTTACAAAACAACCTCGCACAAAACTAGAAAAAGAAAAAGTAACCTTCTACCACTACACGTAACCGAGGAGTTCTTCTAAAGATAACTCCTAAAAACCGAAAAATACTAAGCGTTAATGATTAACCGAAAAGCTGGAAGAAATTGAAAACGTAGATAATGTTTGAAGAATTCAAACATTAACAATCTCCCCCTTTCTTACAGATTTCTGGACAAAACTTGCACAAAAACTCACAGTTAACATTCTCCTCCCGAATATAGGAAGTCAAATCTCCCTAAATATAAGATTAAAACAAGAAGTACCAAAAAACATAAATACTCTTTTTCAACAAACAAGCAAGTTCAATTTTGTTTACAAATGATGCCTCGGTGTTGGCATCATTCTCGGAATCATTATCTCCATTGTCTTTGCTTTTGCTTCGACTTTTTTTGCCAACCTTCTCCCTTTTTGGTGAAATCGGACTCAGTAATTTTTAAAGAGGGAAAATAACCACATACAAGCCCACTAAGATCATTTTGATAACCCATTATCTCCACGTAAAAAGAAGCTAAGATCATTTATCCAACATAGGAGAAAAAGTATAAAATGTAACCACTCATTAGTACTAAATAAAATCGAGTTATGCATATATATTTTTAATATATATATATATATATATATATAGGATTTGGTTCAAATGAGACCACTCTCCCTAGGTGAGATGTGTGGACTCATCTTACCCATTGATCTTAAAAAATGAAGGGATGTGATTAATTCAGTTTTTTTAATTATTTCTTAATTTTCGATTTTAAGGGTAAGATTGTAATTTTGTAATTCAAATTAGTGGTCCCAGGATTTTATGGGCTGAAATTGAAACTAATCGGATTTTGTGGCGGAATTTAAGGAACTATTATTTTTTTCCAAATATATTTATTTTACAAAGATAGTTAGGGTTGTTTCTGCATAATTAGACATCAAATAATGCATATTTAGTTATTTTGTTGGCACTTTTTTTTACTAAAAACAAGACATAATTGAATATAACGTCTTTGCATATTTAGTTATACTACAATGCATGAAAATGGGATGTTGCTTTTGGAAATTATAAAAATGGGATGTTACATAATGTCTTCGCATATTTAGTTATTCCACAATGCATAGATAGTTTCTAGATAATACATAGTTAGTTGATTTTGTTGCATAGTTTACGACGTCTTACATTGTTGGATAGTTTTTTTACGCTGCATAGATAGTTTTCGGATAATGCATATTTAGTTGAGTTTTGTTGCATATTTAGTTTTCGGACTCCTTTGTTCGTTATTTTCTCGTAATATTGCACCGATTTTTCTTGTTTTTCTCTGTAATTTTCATGAAGCGTAATTTTCGAGTTCTTCACGTTTTTTTCTTTATTTGCGTTAATGGAGAAACGAGAGAGAGAGAGAGAGAGAGAGAGAGAGAGAGAGAGACGTGAGATTGGGAAATTAGGAGATGTATGAGAGAGAAAGAGATTTGATTTCATTTTTGTAACTAACTTGTTATGTTATTTTACTCTACTACCCTTATATTGATTAATTAATTTTTTAATATATTTTTTATCCATTAAATCATACCCATTGATTAATAGTGGGGGATGGTTGAGATTAGTCCATTGTGTCTCACCTAAAGACATGGTCTCACTTGATCCTCCTATATATATATATATATATATATATATATATATAATAGGAAGAGAAAAAGAAAAAAAATGAAAGAAACAAAAAAATATATAAAATATATATAGAACAAATAATCGTTGATATCATTAAGTGATATGCACAATGATGCCATCATTTACAAGATCATTCTCAGAAAGCGAAACAAACTTAATTTTCATGACAGTTGATTCTTCTTTTCTTGCATAACGAGGATCACATGCATAAAAATAGTACACAAAGACTTATGAAGCGTCACGGAAATATAGCTCAATCGAATATCAAGATCAATGAGCCAAAATGTACAAAAATGCCCAAAAAACAAGGTTATAAAAAAATATGTTTTTGACTTCTTTTAGAATTTAAGCTACACGAAGTTAAAAAAATGATACATCGATGACATGTGAACTTCAAGAATACATGCTACACGAGAAAGAAAGAAATATATACAAATAGAATGTGTCACAAAATGATGCAACACATGATGCATCCACACACATCAAATGACACATAAACCAAGAGATTTTCTTTTTAAAAAAACTCCCGCAGGATCGACCAATGAAGTCCCTGAAATTCCATTATAAAATCTCGCACAAAACACGAGAATCCCACTTAGTAGCGTCAAACGTAGGCTCGATGCCAATTGAAAGAATTGAAGGGTCAATTTCTTAGAATAGTGCAGTGATGTGAAATGTGTTGCCAGCATTTTTGAAAACACGACGGAAGTCTTGTAACTTGGAAACACAAATCACAACAAAAATGGAATGACGGATATTAAAACGAACACAAGAAGTTTCAAAATTTTGTACAAGTATAAAAATACTTGTACGATGTCCTTAGGACAAAAACTCTTAAATGAAATATTGTTACAAAATACAAAAATACAAAAACCAACAAGACTAAAAGACATACTCCTTTTAAGTCTTGTAAAAATAAGCAATACTTCATCACAAACCGAGAGAATCCTCCAATTCACGCTCTATACACTCATCTATAACATAGGCTCTCTCAAAATGAACAAACTAACAAATCTAGGGAAGATGATGCCAAAGATGTCAACAACATTGTTTGCCACATTATCTTCCTGCAAACTTCTTGTGAGTAAAAAGAGTGTCTCTTTGATTTCGTCAATTCGATCTCACACTCTTAATTCGTCCTCTACTGCAGATTTTGGTTTGCTTTAAATAGATAAAAGTGTAACCACTCCATGGTATAACTTCCACAGCTTAAAAATCTCCTGCACAAAACAAGGAAAAGAAAAAGTAACCTCCTACCACTACATGTAACTTCTAAGGAGTTAAAGAAAAACTGAATAATAAACTTCTAAAGATAACTCCTAAAACCGAAAAATACTAACTATTAATGATTAACTGAGAAAATTTGGAAGAAATGAAAACGTAGATAATGTTTGAAGAATTCAAACATTAATGAAATGCTCCACACGTATCTCTCATCAGAAGATAATCCCTTACTTTTTTCTTTTTAAATTTTCATTTTTCAGTTCTGCGGTGAATCCTAAACGAAGAAGAAGAAAGAAGAAGAAGAAGAAGAAGAAGAAATTTCTCCTCGATTACCTCGACTCTCACACACTCAACCCGCTTTCCCCACCGCAACAAAAACTCGATTCCACTTTGGCGCTTTCATTATTCTCTCGAATACTCCTATTTTCCTTCTCTATTTCTTGAGAGAAAAAAACACGCAATGAGACCAATTACCGTAAGATCCAGAGGGAACTCGGAACAAGATTTTCATCAATAACCTGCAGCCGGAGTATGAGAGAGAATATCAACTTTTACGCTTTTCACGAGAAGAAAACAACAAATTAGATGTGATGAAAGAAATAATGAATTCTCTCTTAGTATATGCCTATGAATACATAACAAATTTATTGAAAAACTAACACTTTTCAAGGTTAACGCTAATACGTTTTAGGGGAATACTAATATTTTTCAAGAGAGAAACTAATAATTTTTAAGTAACAACTAATACTTTTGAGTGGGGCTACTAATACTATATTCAGGAAATTACTTAAAATATTTCGGGAAAAAACTAAAAATTTTCGGGGGAACTACTAATACGTTTCACTAGGACTACTAATACTTTTGGGAAAAAACTAATATTTTTAGAAGGATTAATAAAAATCTTTGTTCAAGGAACTACTAACACTTTTCCGAGGGACTGCTAATACTTTTCGGGAAAAATAATTATATTTAGGAGAACTACTAAAATACTCTTCGGGAACTATGTACTAATACTTTTTCGAGAAACTACTAATACTTTTCCGATGGATCGCTAATACTTTTCGGAAGAAAAATTAATTATATTTAGGAGAACTACTAAAATACTCTCCAGTGAACTACTAATACTTTTTAGAAACTACTAATACTTTCGGATACATTGTTCCGAGAATATTACAAACATGCCACCGAGTGCATGAAATTACAAAAAACTTGGGTCGGGTTGGATCCATCGACGGAAAAATCCGTTAGATGGTCCGACAGAGTTTTTGTGTTATGTAAAATATTGTGATCAATCTTTCGAGAGAAAATCCGGCTATGTCGGCGAAACTCAGCTAATCTATTTTGAGATCGGCTCGACCTACTCCACCCCATGAAATGACCGGCCCGATCGGCCCGCCCATCTTTGTGAACCTAATTTAAATTTTTAGCATATTTTAAAATAATAATATTCAACATTTTATACTAATAATTTTACAATAATAACAAATATGTATGTCATTAAAAAATATTAATTAGCATTTTTACCTTTAAATAATTTTATAGCGAAATCAACGAATTTAGTTTTTTTATAATTTTGAAATTACATTATACTCTATTTTAATAATATGTTATGAACGCATGTTTATAGGATTTTTTTATTTATTTTAAATTTAAATAACAATATTATATTACCCTTCAAACATATTTACGATATTCTATATTTATTAATAAAAATAAATTAAATCAACTTCAATTATAAATATAATAATAAAATTAGAAGAATGTACTTTAACATTTATATTACAATACAATAAATATATACTTTCAAATATAATGACTCATTAATATATTTTAAAATTTTAGCACACACCGTACATATTTTTTCAGTTTGAAATAACATTATATTATTTTTTCATCATATATTAAGGACACTACAAGAAAATTCCAGTTCACCAACAGAATTTAGCAATAGAAATAATTGTCACTAAATTTTACAGATTACCTCTGAGAATAAAAAAATTATTTTCTCAAATTATACCGATAGATTACCGATAATTTTTCAATTACCAACGAACTTCCTATAGGCATTCATCAACAATTTTAGATTTTGTAGGTAAATATTTTACCTACAATAATTTTACCTACAATTTACAATTTTTTAATACTTAAACTGGTTTTTTCTTGTAGTAGGATTTGAGTTATATCGAATTTTAAAATATATAAAATAATTAAGAGTTTGTAGTTTATTTGAATTGCTCTAAAATATTCGCTTAAATTAAAAATATGATATCACACTTCTAACATATGTTTCTAGTATTGTCATACATTTTAAACATTTTAAAAATTAAATTCAATTTAAATTCATCTATAAATATAATAATGCAATTAAAAAATTAAACTTTAATGATGTATATTGTAATACCAAATTATGATTCTAATACACTATTCTCAAAAATATATAAGTTCTCATTACAATTAAGGATTTGGTTAAAATTATAAAATCGTAGTAAATTGATCGTTAAAAAAAGATAATATTATAGCCAACGACCCAATAATGCTGATTTATTTTATATTTTCGTTTAGATACTTTTGAATTTTTTTAATAAAATATTTAATATTGATTAGTCATACATTAATTACATTGTGTATGCATACTAAAATTGAAATGGACAAAATTAATGATAAATTACAATAATCTTGGACAAGAAACTGTTTTTGTTTTTTTTTCAAAAAACAAAATTCCGAATTCATGTGTATAGTATTTAATTCTAATTAGACAGACATAAATTAAATGTCAATAAGATTAATAAAATGAATGATATAATTACAAAGATATTGGACATATATATATCCATTTTGTTTTTTGTTTTTGGTAAAAAAATATCTATTTTGTTTTTAGCAAGTGCAAATACGCGGGAAAACAAATTTGAAAACAGGTTATTATTATTATTATTATTATTATTATTATTATTATTATTATTATTATTATTATTATAGATTGGTAGGGTTCGATCTCATATGCGTGTATGTGTTCTCTCCGTTGATGTACCCCTCAAAAAAATGTTAAATATTGCTATATTTTCATTACGTTTTAAAATTGTAAAATGATATATTATTATTATTATTATTATTATTATTATTATTATTATTATTGATATCTAGAATGTATATTCATATTATTAAATTGATCGTGGGACAGATAGGATCATCGATTTATCTATAAAAACCTCTAGCACGTGGCCATGTGTTAATTTACTAAAGATGGATTCATCTATCTCACCTACCCTAAATGAAATTGGACACAAATGGTTTCAAAATTTGAACACCATATCCATCATCCCCCTCCCCCACCATTGCATACACCACTTTTCGCCCCACATATAGCACGACCTCTAGATATTTCATCATATCATGGTTTAATCATTGCCTTTTTAGGGGAAAAAAATAAAAAATGAAATCCAACCAAATAATTAACAACTAATTATGAAATTGTTCACTTTGTGGGCTTGTGGGGTATGCTTAGTACATATCTTAGTCTGGAGTCTAATGATGATGCCAAAGAACATATATATATTTTCAAAATAGTGAATTAAGGTTGTTTTAATAGTGAAAATAGGCCAAAGCTAATAATCTGGGACCACTTTGTTTGCTTTTTTTTTTTTTTTTCCAACTTGATTATGACTTAACTAGATGGGATACTAGTTGGATAAAGCCCAAAAAGGCAAAAAGTAGTGGGTTTTACAAATTTGTCATGATTCTTAGCACTATTTTTTAAATCTTAGCCCGTTGCTTGTCTCGTGGCTTCAACTAACTTGTTCATTTAGATTTCACAATAATATATAGGTCAATTGACATAAATGTCCCATTTTTTTTTGGATATAATTGTCATTTTTTACGCTTCTTATTATTATTTTATTTAAATTTATGGTTCTGCTTTTTTTTTTACACAATTTTATGCTCCAGTCAAAAATTTTGGACTTTTTTACGTTTTATTTTAAGATTGTTTCCAACATATTTAAAGCATGTTTCTTTTAATAAAATTTTAGTGAAAAAATAAATTTTGCCCTAAATAATCCATTTTATACTCGAAATATTATAAAAAATTAAATATACACATAAAATAACATATATTAAAACTAAATAAATTAAAAATATTATAGAAACAACATGAATAAAAAACACGATTCACTTTTTAATCAAATGAATGAAAATATTAAAAAACATAAAAACAATCAGAAGAAGCACTATAGAAATAAACCAGAAACAATATAGAAAACACCATATGAGCAAAAAAAAAGTTAAAATAAGGTAAAAAAAATTGTATTTAAAGATAAAACTACATGGAAGCAACAAGAGAAATATCGGGACAACATTAAAACGGTATGAAAATAACCAGGAAAACGTAAAAATATTAAAAACACCACATAAATAAAAGAGCATAAAAATAGGTACAAATTGTATTTACACATTGAACACTATATGAAAACAAAGAACAAAAATTATTAGACAACATTAAAAATATTATAGAACACCAAAACAATAAAAATAATATACAAAATAATACATGAATAAAAACAACATGAAAATAGGTAAAAGTTATTTTGAAACATCGAAACAACAAATAAAGTAATTTAAACAAATCGAACAAACATATATAACATATAAAACAATACATGAACAAAAAATAAAAATAAAAAACAAAAAATATGTAGGAGCGTAAAGAGAAACAAATTGGTATAAAAGAAAAAATAGGTACGAAATAAAATCCCCCAAATTTTCGACAAAAAATCAAATAAAATTTCATATTTTCATACGATGTTACAATCCATACATACTACATAGTTCGTAAATAATAATATGATAAATATCCCAAATTTTTCGTTAATAGAGCCATTAATCTCGAATTCTTTTTGTTAATAAAATTATAATTTATTAATTTGTTTTCCTTTTTGTTCAATGAAAATATATAGTTTCATTACCTAATATAATTTTCGTAAATAATTTATTAAGAACCTTCCAACCAAAATTTATTAATTTCTAATTATTAAATAATTGTATCGATATATTTCCGAATCATTCTCTTACTATACAGATGCATTGTATTGTATAACCAAGAATCGTTTTTATCGAAGTTTTCCCAAATTCTCCCAAATATATACGTGCTAAATTTATAGGCAAACGATTGTTCACGAACCCAATATTTGTTAATATGATTCGTGCTAGCATTTTGATATTTTAGTTATAAATAGTTAGGGGTGAGCAAACGACCACCGAACCGAACTGCAAATTTGAAAACCGAGTTTAAATTTTTTATCAAATTGAAACCGAACCGCAATGTTAGAAAAACCAAACAAAACAAAATCGAAATAGTTTGTTTCGGTTCAGTTCGGTTTTTCGATTTGGTCTTTATTTTGGGCCTTTACTTTTTTTTCCAAAAATATATATTTTATATTATTTGATAATTTAACAATAAAATAAATTTAAAATTTAAAATAATAATATAAAAAATATATAGAAGAAATAGAAATTAATATATTCCGTTTGGTTCGGTACCAAACCGACATTTTATGTGCCAAAATCGAATTGAACCAAAAATAAATTGGGTTTTAACAAAAAAAAAAAAAATTAAACCATCGATTCGGTTCGATTTTTCGATTCCAGCTCGGTTTTGCTCACCCCTAATATTAAATACTCTAAACTAAACTATTAATTAAATGTTATTAAGATACAATTTGAATGATAACCATATTCAACTGTAACTGTCAGAGTGGTTTCGATATGTTTCGAAAACTTTAACGTTTAAATTTGACACAATTATTAGTACCCCTATCAGAAGTTTCTTTCACTGTGTTACTTTATACCGTGAGATGTGTTTTTCTTTTTCTTTTTTTCTTCTTTTTCTTATTTACTTATTTATTCTTTATTTATTTTAAGGGTGACAATTAAACCGTTCGTGTTATTGGACCAGCACGACATGATAGCTCAAGCCCGAACACGAAAAGCAGGGCATGGCTAAATAGGCACGATAAGCAAAATCATCAAATCATTTAGTTATACTTGTATTGTATCCCGTTAAGACCATTAACAAATAAAACATATAATTCTTTTATAATTTTTTTTTATAATTGAAACTTACAATATGTATTCTAATAAGTTATCATAAAATACCCAGGTACAATAGTCAAATACTAGTAAATTATTTATACAAATAATCAATTAACGATAATTAAAAAAAATTATCGTGCTTCATCGACTCTTATCGTGTTTATCCGGCCAGCCTGATATCAATCTAATTTTTAACGGGTCTTATCGTGTTAGCCCAATAATGGTCCAAACCCGATAAGTCTCGGTCCCAAACCTGATATCAATAATCGTGTTATGCCTCAATTCGTCACCCTTAATACAAATACGGATGGGTGTTTAGTGGTTTTGGTTAATCTGTCGAGCATGAAAGGCAAGGAAAGGTGAAATGATGTGGTCGATCTTTTCAACGTTGTATAAAAGATAAAGGAATCAAGTGTCAAAACACCACTGAATCTCCCACCCCTTTTCTTTTTTTACCTTTTCTTTTTGTTTTTCCCCTAAGATAACCGTTGCCAAATTCGATAGTATAATGAAATAATTGGTCAAAAATAATATTGAAAAAAAAAATGATAAAAGAATGTTCATAACGTAATATAGTTCCACATGTACCTTAACACTGTAAACATAAATAAATAAATGTTAAAGAATTAATTTATCCATGTTACTTTCGATAGAGTGCAAGTACTTTCATAGCCAGGGCGTAGATAAGGGGGTCATCCTCTAGGCAAGACCCCAAATTTTTTTTTGTCCGTTTTTACGTGGAAAAAAATAAAAAAAATATATGTATTTTTAAGGAAAAAAACAGGTTGGTAGAGGAAAAAAATATTGGTAGGGATAACCAATCGTCTTGATACGCCCTATTCATAAAAGTATGTGTGAATATATAAATCGAACCAAAAGCCAAAAACTTGCTATGAACATAAAAATTCCAGTTAAAGGAAATAATGTGTTAACTTTATATATAATGCGTTATGGGATGAATGATTCAAGGTAAAAGACCCATATCCATAAATGGTTGCATTATGGACCCAGTAAACGGAAAAATGGGTTTGCATGATTTTCTTGGGGTAAATAATTTGCAAGATTAAAAAAAAAAAAAGAGTTTGCAGTAAATTATTTTTTCACCATGGGTCGGCATCTTGCAAATTATTTACCCCAAGAAAATCATGTAACATAAAAATGGAAAAGAGGAATTAAAAAAAAAAAAAAAACATGAGGGTAAACATATTTTAAAATTGGCAGTGATCTGATGTGCGAAAGATCTAGCTAGGAAGGCAACCTATTAATCCTGTTCAAATTCAAATCATAAGGCCTCCAATATTTCTTCATGTTAAAGATTGCCCGTTGACAAAAAGTGGACTTTAGCTAGGGAGTAGAAAATTTGTGTCGTAGGCCAACAACCTTAAATACTACCGTACACGAATAATTTTTTCAAACGACTTTATATTAGATGCATTAGAAATTTACTACAATAGTTCAATAATTTGAAATTCGTTGTATTATCATGAAATTACCCAAACAGGTTGAAAAATCCTTATTAACTTCAAATTTGCCAATTCAAATGAAACCTTAAACAATTAATGATATTGATAATTTTTAATATTACTGATGTTTATTAAACTTTATACTCTTGAATTTAATGGTATTCAATTAAATTTAAAAACAAAACAATTTAACCAGTAACCAGTCACACAATTGTGAGAAAAAATGTTCTGTCGCACAAACCCTAATGACGAGCCAAACTAACCTGTTAAGCATTAAACTTACGACTTTATGGGTCATATGAGAGTTTTTTTCTGAAGGAAAGTTGGGAATCAATAATACAAAGAATTTGAAGAAAAAAAATCTACACAAACTTAGCATCCATAAATTTAAACAAAGAAAAAATAAAAATGGTAAATAAACGATTAAAATGTATATCTTAATTCACGGTTTCGTTTGGCTGAAGGGAAAAAAAAGCACCAGAGAGTAGATTAAACGGTCAAATTTGATTTTGTATTTTTGTACTTTTCGTTAGAAAGTAAATTGATAGTTGGTTATATATATTTGATAATTTGAGTTTTAGACTCTTGACTTTGTTACATGCTTTTCCGATTTAGCTATTTATTTATTTTTATTCTGAAAAAATTGATACTTAATAATTAGTCAATTAATATCATTATTTTCTTAATCTTAATATAAAAGTTGTTTCTAATTTTTATTAAATCGATAAGGATGACAATACATTGAACCATGGACCACCAACAAAGGCCGGATCATTGCAGACACTTATTAAAGGATAAAAAATATTCCTTTCAGAAGAAAATAAAAAATTTAATGATAAAATTTTAAATGAGGAAACAAAAGTCACAAGAACAAACAAGGAAAGTGAATCTAAACCACAAATAGCATATGCTATATTTTCTTGGTAATAAAGCAGTAAAGTCCATATACCAATTGAGTGAAAAGCCACTTACAAAACTACAGGTAATTTGTTTTCACCATGAGAGAGAGAGTACAATGCACAGAAATAAAACTGTACAAGTCAATGTTCACATCATAAAATGCCAGAATTTGATTAGACAACACAATTTTGAGAACTGTTAATGATTTGAAACTCAATTTTTGCACCCGTGAAGGACTAGATTCTGCTATGTATTGAATTTATTGATACTATTAAAATATATTTTAAAATGTATTTTTAGTTTTCTTGAGGTGAAAAAAGATTGCCCATTTGCGGCAGTGCGTGATTGCAGATGGGCTTTTATCAAATCTTAAACGCAGGATTTTGTTTGGTTTAATTTTAGTGGGCTATAAATGGATATGGCCCAAAAGTGCATCCAATTATGAGAACAAAAGGAGATATCATGTTCAGTCTATGAAATACGAATACTTTTGTTAGTATAACGTACCTGTAATATATATATATCGGATAGATATGTATTTGATACTCGATTATACTGGATTATTCAATTAAAAAAAAGGGCCTAGACATCCCAATTTGAGAAAAACAAAATCACATACATATGAATTATTATAAATCTACATATGGAAAGGGAAAAAAATTATTCTATTGCTGATATTTTCAGCGTGTATTACGTGTGTCCATGTGAGTTATCACATTTCAGATCTAAAATTTATGAAATTTTAGTTATTTATGTTTGAAACAATGTTTTTTTTTATTGTACTTATATTTTCAATAATATAAAAATATATAAATTTATATGTATATATACCTCTGTCTCCTTAAAATTTGAAAAGATGATGTATCCTCATATCCATATCGTATCGTACCCATATCAGTGTCGCATTAAGATAATACGCAATACGATATCCATATATGGTAATATGCAATTTTTAGCAAGTGTTTTTATAATCCTTTTCAAATCTCTTTACTTGCTACAATATTGAGTAGAAACTGATATAAATTACAGCGTGTTATTGTGAGATCTCAACCCAGCACAGAATTAGGTCCAGTAAACCATCAAGAAACAATACCCCAGATCTCTAACTAGACCCACAATAGCAGCCGCAAAACTGAGCCCAAAAGCCCATTACCATTGCAAACCCCCGAAAGTGCAAATTTTAATAAATTACCAAGTTTCTAAATTTCGTTCGGTTCGTTATTTTTATTTTTATTTATTGTTTTTAGCTCAATAGATTGGAATAATAGAGCCTATTTGCAAAGATTCATGTAGCTTTTATTTCGTATTTATGTTTGATGCGCATTAATTGAAGAAAAAATTACAATAAATCTCTAGAACTATTCGCGTTTTTACACTCAATTGTTGCACATGATGTAAATTTTTGCACTTTACTTTATGGACTGTATTACCCCTAAAATTTTATTTTTCTTAGAATAATGAAAATCGTTCATTACCATCATATCATAATCACATGCTTCCATATAAAAAATTAATAATCCCATAAATTCATATCTTTTTGACCATTATGTTGTGGGGTATTCCTTCCAATTTTTAGGTTGTTCCTCATAGCTCATTCCCACGTAGTTCTAATACTATTCCTATGTCGTGGTGGTTCATTTCGACACTTAAAACAGGCTTGGAGGCTCTTGACGAACCCCTCTTTGCTCCTAAGCCAGGTTTTAAAGCAAAATATTATCCAAACAATGATTTTATGTCAGCCTCCCTCGGTTCCAGGCCCTCTTGGTCTTGGCGCAGCATACTCGAGACAAAACCCCTTCTTCGACTTGGAGCCCGTCGTCTTATCCGATCCGGCAAGTCCACTCGCATTTGGGCAGATCCATGGATTCCACGCCCCTCTGGTTTTTACCCGCGCACGACTCCGAATACTCTCCACCCGATGGCGATGGTTTCGTCTCTCATTGATGAACATACGATGGCATGGAAAGAAGATTTGATTAGGTCGGTTTTCTCCCAGGAAGATTCACAGGCCATTCTCTCAATCTCCTTGTCGTCCTCTAGCTCCCACGACTTGTGGTGTTGGCACTTCTCTAAAAATGGAAAGCATTCTGTGAGATCGGCATATCACACTTATCTTACTTCCGAACTTTCACCTCTCCGGTTCCCTCCGAATGCCAGCTCAAGTAACGGTCCTAATCCTCTTTGGAAAAATATTTGGAGGCTTAAAATCCACCCCAAGATCAAGCTCTTCCTTTGGCGCAGCTGCACCTCCGCCATCGCTACCTCGGAAAATCTCGCTCAACGTGGCATCATGGACACAAGTCTCTGTCCTATTTGCAGCTCACCTGATAACACTGCCGCCCACATCTTTTTCTTTTGCCCATTCGCAGCGTCTGTCTGGCAACATGCAGGACTTCATCAACACCTTGCTAAATACCAACAACTCTCATGGAGTCTCTGGCTTCAAGAGCTTCTCCTCTTCCAAGGTGATTTACCTATCGAACTTATCGCCATCATTTGTTCGCTAATTTGGACGCACAGAAACAAATGCAAGTACGATACGGGGATGTCGGAGCCCTATTACTTGGTACTCTCAGGCGTTAAAATGCTTCGCGATTTTAATGAGGCGCACTCTTGGCCGGAACGCTTTTCCCCCCACTTATCATCCCATCCTCTTCTTGGAGAAAGCTCAAACTCCCTCAAAGTCCACTTCGATGGCGCCATCTCACCCACCCATCGTTGTGCCGGCCTAGGGATTGCCCTCCTTGACGAACATGATAACTTCTTGTACGGCCTTTCAAAACAAGTCCGTGATGTCTCCAACCCGGAAGAAGCTGAGTTTCTTGCACTTAAAGAAGCCCTTATAGTGGCCCAAAATCTGAAACTCCCGCGCCTTGACGTTATTGGCGATGCAGCCGCTGTCATACTAGCTGCCCAAGGAAACACGGATTGCCCCATTCACTGCCTCTCCATTTTTGAGGACATTGCCCGCTACAAGCAGTTATTTTCCCATTTGTGTTTTTATTGGGTTCGTAGAACGTCTAACACGTTAGCTCATAATCTAGCCTTTTATGCGAAGTCTATGAACACCTCCGAACATGTATGGGATTGTATTCCCCCGTCATTTGTTCAATCGTCGCTGGACGTTTTCCAGCAAGTTTAATATAACCTTCCTTTTCAAAAAAAAACATGTGATTTTTAAATTGCAGCGGAAAATTTCACATTATTTTAGACATTGAAATAAAAAACACATGCTATTCTGCCATAAAAAAATGACGTATCTTTATTTTACATAAAAATACTTTTTTTTTCCGGAGAAATAACAAACATTAACCGCTTAAAATTATCTGCAGCGAATGGATTTATTTGGTCACTAACTATTTATTATTTTTTATTTTATTTAAATTTTAGTGACGGAAAGTAAATAGTTCACTATAAACTTTAACATAATTTTATTTTAAATTACAAATTTATTTTAAAATATAATTTATCATTAGCAACGAAAAATTTATTCGTAGCAATTTTTCTAATATTAGCAATGAATTATAAGCTTGAGATTTGTCCCCAAACTATGTGTATTTTACTACTTGTCCTTTTAACTTTGATTTATTCTATTTTATCTTGAATTTTGCAAATTGTTGTCTTAGCCTATAACTTTCAAATTTGCCCCTTCATTTTGCTAGTGGATTATACGTAGATATTACATCTCGAATAATTATTTGGATCAATTTTATCTCTGAATCTCCTCAATTTAGTCAATATACAAATAATATTAAATAATAGTAAATTTAATCAATAACCCTACACTATGATACCATTTTTGAAGATCAGAAAATTAAAAAAAAACATAAAAATTAAAGGGTAAATTTGGAAGTTTAGGCTAAGTACAAATGCTTTTACAAAGTTCAGGGGGTAACATGGAATAATTCAAAGTTAAGTGGACAATGTTAAAAACTCGAATTGAGGGACAAATTAAAATTGCTTCTATAACTTTCGTCCCTAATTTTATTAAAACTATATTTCTTTTGACCGTGTAATCATCGTGATAGATTATTTTTACATAGAACAAAGTGCAACAATATACATAGTTCATATAGGGCTTAATGCAAAAAATTACATATTTAATAAAGTATATCAGAAAATAATTTATATTGTAAAGTGTAAAAACACGAATAGTAAAAGGAGTTTAGTGTAATTTCCTCTTAATTGGGAAAAAAATAGAAATCTATAACCACATTAAAAAGTTTAGAATACATCTATACCCTGCAAAATGGAAGGATTCTTAGATTTAAATTCAAAAAAAGATCTGGATAATGGATAGAGGTGGTAACAGCCTAACAGGTAAATGGGTGGATTAATTGGATCCAAAGTATATGAATTCAAGTGCATGCAAATTAAAATAGAAGTGGATCCTGATCAAAATCAATGACGTTGCAAGATTCTATATTTGACACTTTTTTAGTAGAAATCCTCGAGAGGGGAAGGCGAGTGGAAATCGAACCTCGGGCTCTAATTTAAGATAAAAGTCTTTAACCACTTGACTATTATCGATATAACACTTTTAAATCAATCAACACTATTCCAAAATCCAACTACTATATTCAATTTTTCTAAACCGTTGGATCCAGCCCAAAAAATTTCTCGCTTATTATGTCCCCAATTTATTTGTAAGGTTATATTGCGATTTTTAACTCTTAAGCAATCGTTTATTGTTTAAACCACGATGATCAAGGGCGGTTTGGAGGATAATTCCGATTTGTTGTCATCCAAGTCATGTCATTTACATATTTCACAATGAGGGCACAAAATCTACCCTATATACTAAAATAAAAAATTATCCTATATACTAAAAGAAAAAAACAAGTTAACGTATATCATCACTTCATTAATTTTAGATATTTGTTAACTGCTAAACCTCCCAATTCCACATGGCAGCTTCACATTTATCTATGTGGCAATTTTATGTACAAAATTAAAATATAACAAATTGAAAACATAACAAATTTAATCAAGATTATGAAAGATAAAATATAATCCCAAAAATAAAAAGAATTTTTCACAATTAGTATTGAAAATATCGAATCAGTCCAAAGATTTTTTTTTTTTGAGAAATCTTTTATTAGTTCTAAATATATATTTTTGAATTTAAAGATAACAAAAATTTAAGAGATAAAAAATAATTTAAAAATCAAGATTCTATCTAAACTATCTTTTGAATTTGTTATCTTTTAAATTTCTGACAATAAATTTTATCTTTGACAAATCTTATGTAATACACGGGTGTTATTCTAGTAAACACCATAATCAACTACATAAAAAGTATTACGGGGGCACACTTAGTTTTTCTTTTTCTTTCTTAGCCTAATTAAAATTAAAGCTGTTAAAAATGGCCTGGTAGCCCAGATTGTAGGCCGAAACACCACGCCTGAAATCGGATTTTCAATACATGGACCGGGCTCCCCAAAATAGCGGCCGAAGAAATTCGGATCAAACCAAGACGACCGACTTGATTTTTCGTCTTTGACCCGGCTAGTCACTTTGACAACTCTAATTTAAATATAGCGTTTAAAATTTTGTAGAACATTAATAGTGTTATATAACACTATTAACACTTTTAAATAATATATATTATATAACACTTTTAAATAATATATATTATATAACACTTTTAAATAATATATATTATATAACACTTTTTAATTTATAATGTTAGTTATAATGTAATAAGGTTTTATATATTATAATTTTGGGCACACTATTAGTTACAAATTATAATATTTTTATAAATTATAATGTTACTAGTGTTAAAATCTTAGGCACACTAATAACCTAATATCATATAATTTATGAGGTCATAATGTTAAATGTTATAATATAAATAATAAAATAACGCAAGACAAAAACACTATGTGGGCACGTGCCCCATAAACTATGGCTCCATCTTTGACGATTATGAATAATTGATGGAAAATATGATAAAGATATGAGATTAAGAATAAATTATCAAATAAATTGATGTGGACTGTATATGATTATTTAAAGGCTTAATCTCTGTCAAACGATCTAACGGATCTAATATGTTAGACAAATCCAAATATCCGACCGTCACCCCACCAATAGCCGCACAAGTACCAATACCACATCCGATGATGGCCATTGCTAATACATTTTGGGAGAGTTGTTAATATATTTTAGGGGACTACTAATACTTTTCGGAGGAAAACTAATATTTTTAAGGGTGCTACTAAATATTTTCAAGATGACTACTGATATTTTTTGGGGGAACAACATGGAGAACTACTAATATTTTTTATGAGATAAAACTATTACTTTTCAAGAGAAATACTAAAATACATTTAATCGAAAAATATAATACTTTTAAATAAGACTACCAATACGTTTTAGTAAGAATACTAATACTCTTGATGGAAGAAATAATTTTTTTTAAGAGAATTATTGAAAAAATTGTTCAAGCATAACACTAATACATTTCATCGTTACTACTAAATTTTTTTGAGGGACTGCTAATACTCTTCGGGAGAAAAAGTTAATTATATTCAGGAGAACTACTAAAATACTCTTCAAGGAATTACTAATACTTTTTCGAGGAACTACTAATATTTTTCGGATGCACTGTCCCAAAATATTACAAACATGCCACCGGTGCATGAAATTACGAAAAAACCCGGGTCGGCTTGAATCCGTCGACGGGTCCGTCGATGGAAAAAGACGGGTCAGACGGTCTGACAGAAGTTTTTTTGTTATTTAAATAATATATTTGTAAAAAAATTCTTATCAAACATGTACATAGGTTTATGTGGACTATTATGCCTTCAACTAATTTACGATTAATTAATACTTAATCTACATTTACATTGTAATGTGGTTTAAAATAATGGATATGTTCCAAAATACTAAATATTTTTAATAAGAAGGGTGTGATTATTTCATCCCTACGAAGTGGGATGAATTGTCCAACATAAAATACCAATTGTATAGGATTTGGGAATTTATAGTGTTATTATCACCAAAAGTAAACAAAATTAAACAGTTGACGCAGATTAGATATTTTAGTATATTGAATCTAATCAAAAAGTAAACAACCTCTAAAGAAAATTATGAGTTATTGGTTTTAAATTCCACCAAATGACTTGTGTCTATCTATTATTGCATTGTAATATATATTCAATTATGTCAAATCAATTATCTCAAAACAACAACAACAATAATAAATTAATAACAACAAAAATAATGCTTTAACTTCAATCTGGCTTGGTGCTAAAAATAAAGTATAATGAATATTTAACCACTAAATTGGACCAAAGATACCTGTTTGAGAAATTGACAAGCTTTGAACTTAACAAATAACGCCATGACTCATCAAAAAAGCTCTAAACTTGACAGTAACATAAAAGAACCTTACTGCCTACTGGTATAGGTGGACCAACAGGCTCAGAATACTTGAGACATACTCCTATCTCTTAAGAGGAATGTTTTCTTACACCACAAGAGGTATAAAGAAATATAGAATCTCCACTAAACAAAATACTCAAAAACTGAGGAAAAATGGAATTGTGTAGACACACAATTTAGCTTGAGAAAGAAGGGAAGACAAAAAAAAAAAAAGGTTAATTACAAAAAGTACCCCCGAGGTTCAGCCTAATTGCAATAGAAAACCCCAATTATCTTTTTAATTACAAATACCCCCGACATTTATTTTTAGCTTACAAAATTACACCATCAAGAAGCCTCACGAGGTGGTATTTGTTAGGTAAGTAGAAACCTCAATGGGGTATTTGTAATTTTGAAAGATAACCAGATTTATTTTTGTAATTAGACTAACCTCAAGGGTAGTTTTTGTAATTATCCCAAAAAAGGGTGTTTCTAAAAGCTTGAAAAGAAAAGCTTCCTTATAGGTAGACTGGCTTCTTCTACTAGAAGGGAAAAAGGTATGACACAGACATTCTACCAAGCAGGAAAAATAATGTGGTGGTCAGCATGATTGGTTTGCAAGGGATTGTAAAAACATTGTTTTTAAAAGAATAAACTTCACCCTCGTCTAAGCAAAAACACCACAGTTTCTCTCTCTAAACCTTATTTCTGACTCCTATTTTTTTGGCCCCCTTTAAATTGTTTCACCTATCATGACTGCAACACCCTCCTTCTCCAAATGGGGTGGCTACAATCCCTCTTCTCTCCCTTGAAGAAGTTGTGGATTCGACTACATTCGGCTCAGAAGAAGAGTATGTCCTCATCACATTTCTCTCCAATTCACCATTCATCGTCACTATTTCTTCCATTAGTTTTTTCATGTTCGTTGCAATGCTACTTTACTTCAAAGTCTTTAACAGATCATGCACTTATATTTCATCTCATTTATCATTACTGCACTTATTCTGCACTTTCTGTATGTAGTGAATCACTCAACACGCATAATAGATTAAACTTCAACACGATCAGTCTATTCAACAGCATTAGCATCCGAACCATTTATCTTTACCGGTTCATTACAAAACATACCCTTGTGGTTCAGTCTCATTACAGAAAAAAAAAAAAAACACCTATCTTTTAAAATTACAAATGCCCCATTGATATTTGTTGCTATTTTTACAAACTGCACCGCAATAGGGAGGTATTTATTAACCATGAGCGTTTGTAATACCATAAGGGGCATTTGTAATTTGGAAGTAACTGATTTTTTTGTAATTAGGTTAAACCTCACGAATAGTTTTTGTAATTTAACTCTTTCATTGCATAAAGCATAATCGGCATCGCATTCAATATAAACTGCAACTATTGAGTAGACCATTTCAGGGGATAAAGGATTCTTCTTACTCACCGCCTCTGTCATCGATTTCTCAGGTAGAGGGATATACATCCTGTATGAGGATGTGAAGTCCTGCCCTATGAAGACGTGCATGTACTTTGGTCAATATTGGTGGAGTCTCATCCACCAGCCTTGCCACCACCCAAATGACAGTTCTCCACAAACAACATAAACCAGAAACACAGCAGAAAATCAAAGAGTTGAAACTTACATACATGTATACTGTACATAAGATAGAAGTTCTTTACAGATTCAGGTTTTCATTTTCTACTTTTTCACACAGTGGGTTTTCAATATCTTTTGAGTGAGGTGTGTCACACAGAATGCCACAGTAAATGATCGAAGTTGATGAGTTGTTCTGAGACAGTTAGAGTGTCCAGTTTCTGGTAACTATATTAGATGAAAGTGTTATGAGGAAAAGCATTGTGTGTTTGTATTAAGTTCACATCAGAGATCTTAAGTTACGAGTACTCTTGCGGATAGCAGAGTAGTTGAGCATAAAGTATAGTTCATTGATAATTTTAAATGGCTTCTAGTTGCCATGTCAATTTCCAGCAGTTGACACATTAGTTTTGATAGGTTCTTCCCAACTTTTGGAAGTTTAAAGTTTGACTAATGATAGCTACTGATGGATGCCACAACCTAAGTATTTCAACGTCCATCTTCATAATATTTAGGGTTAATTACAAAATATATCCTTGAGGTTTAGTCTAATTACAAAAACCTCAGCCATCTTTCAAATTTACAAACAACCCCTTTATATTTATTTCTATTTGACATATTGCACCCTCAATAAGGAGATATTTGAAAAAT
Organism: Rehmannia glutinosa; assembly: GCA_016081115.2. Taxonomy (NCBI): domain Eukaryota; kingdom Viridiplantae; phylum Streptophyta; class Magnoliopsida; order Lamiales; family Orobanchaceae; genus Rehmannia; species Rehmannia glutinosa. Next base: position 92,944 of record JABTTQ020001592.1, read on the forward strand.
GCAAACCTGAAGGGGCGTTTGTAATACCTTAAGGAGTATTTGTAATTTTGAAATAGATTATTGCATTTTTCTGTAATTAGGCCAAAACCTCAAGGGTAGTTTTGTAATTATCCCTAATATTTAAATGATGAGAACTTTTAAAGCAAAAGGTCCATCAAATAAAATCAAGGCCCTAAAGGTCTTCATCTGAAAAATGAAGAGTATTTATGTGTTGTTTCAACACCAATCACCATCAATTATTACAAAGAAAACAAAAGATTTCCCAATCAAAATCAACTTTGTATATATACTTTATTACACGTCTAAATGTAAATATTCACTAATTAAACCCAGCCAGGGGGTTTTGCTCCCATAATAGGAATAATTTGTTCATGATTGACCAGTCATCCCATGAGTGGGAATGATGGTACCTGTAGAAGGCCGTTGCATGATCCTTAGCGTTGCAACTCTGATAGAAACATCATCAGGTCCTTATACCCTGAACATGGATGTGAAATGTTTTAGGTCTAAAAAATTAAAACTTTAGGAATCATAAGAACAGTTTTACTAAATTTTCAATGTCCAGATAGAAAATAACTACAGTATCAGTGTCTAAAAATTCAGATTATAAAGAAAGGTATAAGTATTAGTAGCTTTATGTTTGTCCTACTCATTTTTATTTGCTATTTGTTCTATTCATACTGCTGTAAGAGCTGAACAAGTCTGAAACACGGATAAACCATCACTAATTAAAAATTACGAAATAATTAAATAAGGGACAACATTAAAAGAAGTTATTTCTAACCAACACTCGAATTGAAAGGATCAACATGAAAAATAAGAAATAAAAAATCAAATGTATAAAATTTGCACCCTGTTCAAGACTCACAGGTATAAAAGGAAACTGGTGGAGCTTCTGTCTTTAGTCTTTACAGGGCAGAAGAAGAGAGGCATTCAGTCACACGTGGCAGCCACTGTTTAAAGTACGACTGACTATCCAGCTCTGCAGGCGATAAGGCACCTAGAGGACTAATGGTTATCTGCAGTTAAAAAGAGAGATTAATAACTGTCCGCATCACTATCACAACGCATAATGTATTGGACGTACAAATCCTTCTTGAAGAGAACAGTAGTCTGTGTCACCATCTTCCACATGTGATCCCCTGACCTACAAAAAAGAGGACGCACGGGAAATTCCTGTTAATAATAAGAAAAGGTAATCATGATAGCGCAACAATACTTCTGAGAATACTGTATCTAATCTTCTTAGTGTCGGAAAAAACTACTCCCGGTGGTGCCAAAGTAGTAAAAGTGGATTTAGGCGTCAACAGAAAGCCAAAGTTGAAACAAAGGGAAAGAAGAGTTTTGTGTCATGGGCATAGGGTTTTTCAAAACATCGGATGTAAAAAGTTTAGAAAAGCATTGGGTGTAGTAATCAACAATCTAATATCACAGCAAATTAATCAAATAAATTCCTATATAATTGGAGGAATTAATAGAAGACTGTACTAAACGAAGATACACTATATCAATAAGCAAACGATTCTACTCATTTTACTTAAATATTTCCAATAATGATGCATCATTATGCAATCCTATGTTAGCAACTTAGTAGAATATCCAAATGCGTACAAGTAGATTCATCGGTTAGAAACGCATAATAAATACAGCAAAAATCAAGTACGACAAACATTTTAGGCCAACATGTTAAATCAACAAAAATACTACCGTTTTTGCAAATACTTTTGAATGTGAAATGGCGATTTAGAAATACATCCAAGCAGTCAAACTGAAAAAAAAAAAAAAAAATCGTACTTCTCTCTTGAAGATAAGATGCTCATGTTTTGTACTCGAATCCTCTTCTGTATATGATGAATTTGTATCCATAGTCATCGTTGATAACATTTTTCCTCCTTGAGAATCAGAAGTTACTTGCCTCCACCCCATTTTCACAATACTCTTGCCCTGCTTGGTTAGTCGATAACCCTGCTCAAGGACCAAGAAAGTCCAATCATCCTTCTTTCAATCACATAACAAAAAACCAGAAAAACAAATTTGCAACACCTGTTAACTTTTTGTATCAAGTGGTAGAAAAAGAAGCAAGAAGAAATTGGAAAAGACAACATGTATTGAGAGAATTAACATCATCAGTAATCCGAAAACAAAATGCTCTAAGAGAGAGGCAACAAAAATATTTATTGAAAGACCAAATATTCTATAAGTGATGATGTAAAAAAGAAAACCAAAACCTCGATGTGGTGATGAACAATTTACCCTAAACCCTGTTATTATGTATAAATGTGGGTTGGGCACCCTCTCCCTTTGAGCTAGCTTTTGGGGATGAGTTCTACCCAAGCCCATTTAACATGGTATCAGAGCACCCAGGTTTGGTTTGGAGGCGATGGTGGGGAATTGGGCCCGACCCATTTTGGTTTGGCACGCTCGGCGTGAGGGCGGGTGTTAGAGTTTGTGTTTGTCCCACATCGCCTATTTAATGGGCTGTTATTATGTATAAATGTGGGTTGGGCACCCTCTCCCTTTGAGCTAGATTTTGGGGATGAGTTCTACCCAAGCCCATTTAACAATATTCAAGTCAGCAGCGATGAGGTTGCCAATGCAAATCCAATATTACCTTATGATTCATAACATTTGTGGGCACATCTATATTCAGAAAACAGTTTCGAGGATAAGTTTTCTTCTTGATTTCAACCAATATGGAACTAATTATGGGCAAGCAAGCCTCTGCTGCCAGTGCAAAATCATCGACATTGCTCCTCCCTCCAACCCTAAACATTAGCAATCAATATAAAGTAACACATTGAACTTCTTCAATGACCAACCAAAATAAGAAATATCAGATGGGTAATAAAAATCTGAAAATCAAATGTTAATCAAATCAAAAGTAGTTATTGTAACTGATTTTACATCAAAGATGTCCATTTATAACAATGCCTTTGTCATTATCAAAATCTTAAAGAGAGCTATGGTATACATACCAGTCATATGATAGAGAAACAGCTGGTATATCATTGAAAAAAGCTTCCCGAGCCCCTGCTACAGTCCCTGAATAAACACTGCATTTATCAAGATATGCAGTCAACAGAAGCATGGCATATAATGGAACTAGTTGCTGAGTCGCTGACAGATCCATAATAAATGATCGCAAATTGTAAAACTTGACTTATGATAGTTAATTCTCCTTCCACATTACTGGAAGACAAAGCCTTCACATTACTGAGCAGTAAAGAGTAAGTCGAAAAACATGCCACTGATTGCCTATAGTCATCAAAGTTCAATACCATAAAAATATTCACTTTGCTGGCCTTGAATATAGAAACAAACACACATAGACACATAACCATTTCACATTACTGCACTTGAACCAAAGAAAATCCGTACAGACACATGCAGAATTGTGGAGCAATCGCATAAAGACCTCACATCATCAAAAAAGGATTCGGAGGTCATATACAGGTAAGGCTACTAACATGTGATAACCGCAGTTGCTACCCATGTTAATGCCACTGATTACCTGCAAAGAAAGATTGAAAGATGAACTCATATAAGCATCTCTTCTATTTGAAATCACATACACTAAGATTCATAGAGAAGCCCTTCAGTTCACATAAACTATGTACTTATGTAGCATGCCGTAAAGGATGACAGGCTGAAAAGATTAGCAGACGTGATAATAGCTCTTCAAGCTAAAGTGAATAAATTGAATTGCAGGGAAAATAGAGGGAAAACATAAATATTTGTGGAGGAAATATTGAAATCTAAGAGAAAAGGGGCGAAGGAAAGTGCGAATCACATAGTTTGCATGATTATTGCAGAATTAAGTACCAGATCAGGTATTGAGGTGAAGAGAGCTTTGGAAATTCCTAAAGATGTACAGTCAGCAGGAGTTCCTGCAATACAAAGTAAATAATAAATGAGAGTAAATTTTCAACAATAACAATATATACACAAAATGCTAGGATGCAGCTCCTAAATCAGATGGATGAACTTGTTAGGATATGTGCAGCTCTAACTAACTTGTAGTAATACTGTATTATGTGTTAGCGGCTGATTTTGCCATCAGCCAATGAAACATGTGTGTTCATTACTTCGCCTGCAGACAACATCCACTGACACTCAGTGCGCAGAAACTAAGACGGTTTTGTTATTTTAATTACCATGTCAGGAGAATTGAAAACCCAGTTATCAAACAACTATGGTCATGTATTGAATTAACTTGATAAAGTAATTTGGCATTGACTTCAAATGCTTGACTAGAACTCAGACCTAGAATTTGAAGCCGACATAGGAGATATCATTAGTTTTGCATAAACAGAAGTAATACTGACTAACTCGTAGTAATACTGTATTATGTGTTAGGGGCTGATTTTGCCATCACCCAATGAAACATGTGTGTTCATTACTTCGCCTAGCAGACAACATCAACTGACACTCAGTGCACAGGAACTAAGACGGTTTTGTTATTTTAATTACCATGTCAGGAGAATTGAAAACCTAGTTATCAAACAACTATGGTCATGTATTGAATTATCTTGATAAAGTAATTTGGCATTGACTTCAAATGCTTGACTAGAATTCAGACCTAGAATTTGAGGCCAACATAGGAGAAATCATTAGTTTTGCATAAACAGAAGTTTTCTTGCTGATTCTGCAAGCAGAAATGTTTCCTGGAAATTGAAGTGAGAAACAACATCCAGCATAATTTTATAAGTTTTCTTTGACAAAATTAGGATTTCTAGTACTGTTAACAAAGTCTGGCTTCTGACTTGTATCTAAAAACATACGGATAATAAAAAAGTTCTATTGTCAGGGAAAAAAAGAACTAAAAACACAAGGGTATTTGATTAAAAACAAACGAGCATCCAACATAATTAATCTCAAAGTGTGACATACATTCATCTGCTTCATTAACACAAGTAAGCCCATTCCTATACTACTTCACATGACCATCTTCCTAAACTGGTTTCCAGTGTCACTCTTCTCCGAATTCGCCTATCTTATATCTTTATAAGTGCAACAACACAGTGTACTCCTTCAGAGAAACATCACCCAGAAGAAAAAGCAGTTTTTAGTAAGAATTTGTGTCACGGTGATATTTCATGCTATAATATGCAATTTTAACTCAATAATGTTATGCAATCACTAATTTTTTTCGTTCGGAAAAAGCATTGTTGCAATGGAAGTTTTTATGCATCTATTGCGAAACAAAATCACATAGTACATAGATTTTATTTATACAGAGTTTTTCGGTGTTTTGATTGGAAATGCTACTGGAGTAATGGTTCAAATGAAAGTATGAGCTATAAATGATAGGAAAACAGAGGACATTGTGACTGACCAGAAACTGCAAAAGCAATTGCTCCACTGATTTCCACAGGCTTGGCAGAAATAGGATTTCTCCACGTGATAGAATGGCTAACAGCGGACTTTTCACTGGAAAAGCAGCAGAATAAACGTAAGAAATAACACGAGCTCTCATCTGATAAGTATTATCCATTGGCTTGCAAACTCTTCAGCTACATAATTGAGAGCAATAGGTAGGGCATTTAATTGACTACTTGACATGATCATAATAAGAGTAAACAAAATCAAATTTAAAGAAGAGAGGTGCAAAAAATATGCAGTCAATTTTCAAAGATTCAACTTTGTCAACCAATTCACTTACAGCATAAAATGGATTGAAAATGTTAACAAGTTCAAATGATTAATGGAATAAAACACTGAATTCGAAAAATCAAAACAATAGAAACAAGCAAAATTTCAACCAGTTGGGAAGTATACTAAATCTTTCTACATTTTGATTTGTGCCTTGAAGCTGATAATGATATCTGATATGCACACACACACACACACACACACACACTTATCGATTATAGTTCAATCATTAATTTTTTCCCTGTTATTTGTTCATTGGAGGAAGCTCGAGCACCATTCTTCTAAAATGCTTTTTGGTTGCCTAACTCTTTGACACTTTCATTTCTTCCTAGAAATTTTGAAGGTTTGCATTCCTGCTTTCACCCTTTGAAGAAATTGAATCAAGCCCTAAAAGAAACCATTCTAGAAACTTCAACATTAACTTGTTCTCCTTTACATGCGGCTCCATGCATTACGCACTTATATCACAGTATCAAACAATCAGCACATAAAAAAACTAACCGGTAAAACTTCAAATAGTACCGGAAATAACTCTCACTCAAGTAGAATAATAGAGCTGGAACTGAAAAAAATAAAATTACAAAAGCGTCACATTTTGACTGTTTGTACAACCAGTCCTCCAAACAAGCGCGAGATAGAGAACCGCATATACACACTCTCTCTCCCACACACAAGAATTAGCATCTACACGCAAAATACTAAAATTACACACGGTGTGTGCGTGTATGGATATAGAGACATACGAGTCAGGGCGCAAACGAAGACGTTGAATCGATTGGTGGAAACGAGAACACGAACAAGAGCTCGGAGGCCAGGGGCGTCGATTCCGTCGTCGTTCGTGACCATCACCGTCGGACGATCGCCGCCGGCGCTGCTCATTCCGCATTTATTTTCCATTCCACTTTTTAGTTTTTTTCTTTTCTATTTCTGTAATTATAAGATTATATGGTCGGGTTGAGATCTCTTATTCCACTTTCCTATTCGGCTCTGTGAGAACATTTTTTCCCTACGTGGAAGTAGTTCGGGCCTCGGGGTTACCGAATAAATTAGTTTGACTAATTAGTCTTCATTCCTTAGGTTTCGTTTGGTTCAACAATAGGATTGGGTTTGATTATTTCCCATGAGTTTTATTGGTCTTATTCATGGATTTATTAAGGTCCAATAATGTGTTTTGTTTGAGTGATTGGATTGTTGAATGTAAGGGTTATCTATTAAATTGTTTGGTTCAATAAGATAGTAATAGCTCAATAAGTTTTGAATTACCTTATCGCTCTTAAATTATAATTCATATTTTTATATTACTCACACTATCTCTCCACTCTGTAATATCACTCTCTTTCTCATTCCTTAGTTTCAACTTTCACGAGACTTCTTTCCTTACATTCATAGAAATCGCTACCATCTTTCTATGTTCAAGTAGCCGCACTCTCACTCTCGCTCCACACATCGTTGAACTTTGCACGGTTCATGTTCAATTGGTAGTAAAAGGCTATATTTGTTGCTCCCCAATTCTTGCAACAAAATGCCGATTAGGGTTCTTCCAACCAAAAACGATTACAAATACTCTAACCTCGTTCGAGTCGACATAATACATCCCCATGCAAGCTTTGTTTTCATTGAAAAAAAAAAAACAGAATTAGAAAAATTAAGGTAGATAAATTAAAATGCAAATACAAAGGTTGAAATAAAGCCAAAAGATCGTCTCGACCACATCGCACACCACCTATCTTGAGGGAAGGCTGTGTTCGTCGATCCGAAATTGGGGCTAGGGTTCGAGGTAATGTTTTGTCCATAGAAGTGATTAAAATTGGACAAACACACATGTAAAATGGAAATTTGTACAAAAAAGGGCTATGTATGTAATTTCGGCATGGATGATAAAAGTATTATATTGCTCATCCCACCTAAAGTGGGATAGCTATTATCTTATTGAGGGGATAAATTAACGGGCCAACCCTATTTTTTCGGGCTTTGTCAATTGAACCAAACAAAACAATTGGGATGAAATAATAACAAAGTGAGATCTCACATAATGCCCAATTGTTGGGAAATTTATTGTTTAGATTTTGATGAATGTCGTAAAACTTAGAATAGGAAGTTGGCACCCCATTTTTATTGTAAATCGCATTATAATAAATAAAATTTGGTCAAGTTGAGTTAATCACTATCTAAACATGCAAGAAGACAATGGAGAAGACTCATTGCAAAGGCAGTGAGTATGGCAAAGAATAGAAGCGGGGAACTCGATTTGAAGGTGCAGTGAGATCGGTGAGTAAAATATCGATCAAGTCAACTCAAGATAGCCAAGTCTCAAGTTGAAGTTGCGGAAAGAGTCATCCGATGATTGGAAGGCGACTCTAAGTCACCCGGGGGAAAGCAAGGAAATGCGGTCAAGTCGAGATAATCGAAAGAGATCCGTTGCATAGAAATCAAGAGAATTACTTAAATAAGTAATACCTTCATGCTACCTTTCTTAAAGTGCTCAATCCCGGAAAGCGTGCAAGAGGAATAAACCAATGGGAAGCATTGCACCGTGTCGAGAACTACGAAAAGTCAAGAACAATTCATACGAGGAAGTGGCAATTCCAAGGACTACAACAAGACAAGCCAACGACCACAAGTGACTTTCAAAAATAAGTTCTATCTCTTCAACGGGCGATTTTTGAAAGATCACTATAAAAGGCCGAGGAATGACTACGAGAGAAGGTTACACGAACACGAACATTTCAAGAAAACATTTGAAGCTGTAACCTAAAATATTCTCAAAACATTCAAGAGTAATCCTCAAGCCTACACTACGAAGAAAATCAATGCAACACTCAATTGTGAAGGAAAGATAGCTTCAATCGGTTGAAGAGGAAACTTTTGAAGAAAAGGGGTCTACATTCCACGAAGGATTGTAGGAAGGTTCAAGTCGAACCGGTCTCGAGTTTTGGAGGGCTTCGTGATCAAATCCAAAGAACTTGAGCAAGTGGGCTGTAGTAGTAGCAACTCGTATCTGTGAAGAAGTTCGAGTCGTCACGAGAAGCCAGTGCGTGACAAGGCATCTCAGATCGAGTCCCAAAGGATCAAGTCACAATTTTGTGTGATCAAGACTTGTATACGGGATTACCACACGTATAGTGATCAATACTTAGTGGATTCCTCCGGGAGTTGGAGAAAGAGAGGAGTAGAAGAATTACCCCATCTTGAACCTCTATAAAAACTTATCGTGTCATTTACTTTTCAAAGACTTTAATTCCTGCATCTTATTTATTTAACTCTGTGATAAATTTGCTATCCACTTGATAATCTCTAAGTACTAAAACCAAGTATTAAATCATAACTAAACTAAATTTAAGGGTGTTAAGTCTTCCGCTGAAAATAAACTACAATTGAGTTAAGTTTTTAGTCTTAACAATTGAGTTATTCTATCAACGGCTCGATCGAGTCTGTTGAGTGGCTAACTCTCTTGATTAACTAAATTAGCTGTCCACCAAGGACACAGCTGTGTAGTATCAACTCTGAACTTTTAAAAGGACTAAATCGAAAAGTTGGTAAGGTTTATTCAACCCCCCCTTCTAAACCTTACACTCACACCCCTTGGGACCTACAAGTGGTATCAGAGCGGTTGGTTCATTGAGCCTTCCGCGAGTTCTTGAACTAGATCTCCAAATTTTTCAAAGTCTGTTTTAGTACTTAAGTTTTCAAAACTCTTTTTATCATCAAAAGTTATTATCATGGAAGCAAATTTGACACGCATCCCTATGTTCACAATTGAAGAATTTGATGATTGGAAAATTCGTATGCAGGCTCATCTATCAAAGATTACATGATGAGATGTGGATAGTGATAGAGGATGGGCCATCTGTAAATTTTAAAAGTGAACAATTTGTAAGGAGAGATCTGTTTGAAGGTGAAGAGGATGTTGCTCTGACCACCAGCTATATGGTTGAAAAACAAAGAACTGAATGGACAAATGATGACAGAAAAAGATATAATATGGACAATGTGGCCAAGGACATTCTTTACAAAACCTTGGACAAAGCCATGTTCAATAAAGTCAAATCATGCAAAACGGCTAAAGAAATCGGGACAAGCTAACATTGATTTGTGAAGTCTCGAGAACAAATCAAGGAAAATAAATTATCGGTGGCTGTCGAGAAATTTGAGAATTTCAAAATGATCGCAGGAGAGAACCTGGATCAACTAGATGCTCGGTTCACGAGAAATTACAAACGAGCTATCCGCACTTGGAAAAGAATATACGAGAAGAAATGTGTATGAAGATCCTAAAAAGTCTCCCGGTGAATGGGAAATGAAGGTCATGGCACTAAGACATTCCATGGACCTATCGAAGACATCCAACCATGAGCTATTCTCGGATCTCAAAGCCTCACAATTTGGTGAGAAGAAAAGACCAGGAAGAGACATTTGTACCCAAAACAGTTGCTCTAATTGTTAAGGATGGAAAGAGAGTCGAGGTCAAAGAAGTCATTGACCCCAGGAGGAAAGAAATGTACTGATGGTTAAAAGGTTCAACAAGTTCTTTAATAAGAACTACAAGAGAGCAAGGGCGAATCCTCCGAAGACACTCGGCTCCTCCAAGTCAAGGGAAGATAGGCCAACCAAGAGAACAAATCTTCAAAAAGTGAATATCAAAGGGCTAACAATCCAAGAATGGAAAGAATGATCAAAAGGTTGAATATCTATCTTTGCCGAACGTAGGCAACCAGGTCACTATGCCATTGATTGCCCATATCCTGTAGTCAACAAATACATGAATGAAGAAGAAAGAAAGGTCTTGAGAGAAAGAAGACAAGAAAAAAAAAGGCAATGTTGGTGCAGAGAGGCGAGACAGCCAAGTCAAGAGACATAGCCGATTGAGAGAGTAGTGAAGCGACTACTCAAGTTACTACGAAGAAGAAGTTTTGATCTGTTTGATGGCCAAGGAACAAGACCAACCTCGACCAAGAAGATGAGGTACACTCTAAATCATCAAACTCGATTCTAGTGATAGTGATATGACACACACACTTCATCACCCACTCGATCTTTATGATTCATTAGGCAAAATGATGAAAGATTTTGAACACATTAAATCCTCACACACACTACTAAATGAGGAAAACGCCTACTCAAGAGCCAAAAACTCACGGTGACTAAGGAGCCGAGTACTCTAAGTCAAATAGTGATGAGAATGAAAGTTTAAAAGATGAAAATGCTAAGCTAATAAGCGAGAAATAGGCGCTATAGAAAAGAGGGAAAATAACCTCAAAAATGTGATTGCCTCATTCACTAAGGCATCTAAACCATTGGATGATCTTATTATGAGTCAAAGAGAATGTGGAGACAAGACAGGCTTAGGATTTAATTCCTTTGTGCTATGTCAAGCTCCAAAAGTGATTTTGGAAAAAGGATCTTCAAGCAATGAAGTATCTCAAAAATCCAAAACTCCATATGGTGCACACACATTTATTCCAAAACACAATTACAAACAAAGCTGGCCTTGGTTATAAAGGAAAAGGAAAACAACTTGAGTTGAGTGTCTTTGAGAGGACAGTGAGAAGAAATCGGCCGAGTTCTCAAAGAAACTCCAAACAGAAATACTCTGTAAAGAAGAAAGCAGAGCTACCAAAAACCCCAGAAGTTCTATAAAAGAAACACATATGATGGGAATGGTAGAAAATATCCAAGCAAGTGATTGGAATAATGTGAACTATCGGCCAAAGACTATGGAATATAAGCCCAAATGGCAAAGGCCAGAACTCAAAGAAAGGCCATTCCAAAGGTATAAGAGCTTTCATCAAGACACATATGCACCTAGGCACTACACTCAGAGACACCACAACTACCCAAAGAAGGCAATCGCTAAAACACATATACATGCATACTGACAAAAGAGACAGGATGTATGAACCTAGAATCCCCAAGCAATTTGCCAAAATTAATTATGATTATGGCAGCGATAGATGGCAACCCCTTAGAGCCAAATCATTTGGCTATAGCTGCTAGTTGGATCATCTTACAATACTAACCCCTCGGGACCGGAGACAAGTATGGGTACCTAAAACTTAATTTCCTTGATTGCGAGTTCAAGGAACAGTGGGTGCCAAGGAACCTGGTACATGGATAGTGGTTGTTCCGGACATATATGACAGAAACGAGGAAAAATCTGTCAAAATTCAAGGAAGTCAAAGGAACAAAAGTCATATTTGGAGGAAATGAAGCTCGGGGAGAAATAAGAGGCATTGGATCCATCAAGAAAAATGGATTAGAAATCACGGATGTTGCATATGTTGAAGGACTCAACTTCAACTTGCTAAGCATCGATCAACTCTACGTGACAAGGGTTATAATGTTGGATTTAACATGGGTATATGCCAAATCAAGAATCTTTTTGAATCAAATGAAGTTGTGTTGCAAAGATGCGGACAAAAGAACATGTATGTCGTGGATTGGTCAAACGCAACACCCAACACTGTCTATTAGCAAAGAGCAAATTTGAATCAAGTTGTTGTGGCACAAAAAGTCGAGTCACTGAATTTCAAGGCAATTAACAAGCTTGCGGAAGCAATCTTGTGGAAGGACTTCCAGACTCGAGTATCTGAAGGAGAGTATATGTGACGCATGTCAAAAGGAAAACAAATCAAATCATCATTCAAAGAAAAGACATGTCCATCTTCAACAAGAATATTGCATCGCTACATATGGATCTATTTGGTCCAGTTGAACCAGCTAGCATAAGTGGAAAGAAATACACTTTGGTGGTAGTAGATGACTACTCAAGATATACATGGACAATATTCATGTGTAAGAAGAAAGAAACTCTAGAAACTACCACGGTGATGAAGAGAATCCAAAATGAGAAGAGTCAAACCATTATCAAAATAAGATCGACCTCCGAGTTTGTAAATGGTATAATAACTCAGATATTGTATTGAAAATGGCATTGGTCATGAATTATCTGCAGCAAGGACTCCACATCAGAATGGAGTTGCAGAAAGAAGGAATAGAACTCTCAAAGAAGCAGCAAGGACCATGTTAGCTGAAGCAGGGCTACCTAAAAGATTTTGGGCTGAAGCAATAAACACATCATGCTACACTCAAAATAGATGCATGATAAACAGACAGCTGACAAAGACTCCCTATGAGATTTGGACAGGGAGAAAACCAAATGTTGCATATTTTAGAATATTTGGATGTAAATGCTTCATCCATAACAATGGCAAAGATAATCTAAAGGCTTTTGATGCTAAAGCTGATGAAGGTATCTTCTTGGGATACTCAGCTGAAAGCAAAGCCTACAGAGTACTCAACAAGAGGACTATGGTTACAGAGGAATCCATTCATGTGGTGTTCGATGAGCCAAATGTAAATGGAGAAGACATTGAAGAATCAGCTGATAAGCTGAATCAACCAACCATGCAGAAGAGTCCCTATCGTTGAAGCTGAAGCTGGAATTATAAACTCAGATGAAGATGAGATAGCTGAGTCTCAAAAACAATTGGAAAATTTGCGGCTAAGTGATTACGAGAGAGCTGATCAAAGCAACACACTGCAAGACAATGAATCCCGGCTAACTTACTCAACGATGTAAGATGGCCGAGAGACCATCCACGAACTTGTCATTGGAGATATAAGAGAAGGTGTCAAAACAAGATCCGAACTCAACAAGAAGCTATGTTCACATGCTTTATCTCACTAATAGAGCCTAAAGATGTGTCACAAGCATTGGATGACACACATTGGATTCAAGCTATGCAAGAAGAGTGAATCAGTTTGAAAGAAATAAAGTATGGGAATTAGTTCAAAGACCCACCCATCAAAATGTTATTGGCACTAAATGGGTGTTCGTAAACAAGATGAACGAGGAAGGTTACGTGGTAAGAAACAAAGCAAGATTAGTAGCCAAAGGATATTGCCAAGAAGAAGGGATAGATTTTGATGAAACATTTGCCCCTGTAGCAAGATTGGAAGCTATTAGGATGTTTTTGCCTATGCGACTCACAAGAATTTTATTGTATATCAAATGGATGTAAAGAGTGCATTCCTAAATGGTTTATTGGAAGAAGAAGTGTATGTTGAACAACCTCAGGATTTGAGCGGGGAGACTCTTGGAGATAAGGTATACAAACTCAAGAAAGCTCTATATGGATTGAAACAGGCACCCCAGAGCATGGTATGATACTTTGTCACAATTCCTAAGCGAGAATAGATTCACAAAAGGAAAAGTGGATAGAACACTCCTCAGATTCAAGACAGGGAAGAGCATACTTTGCTTGTTCAAATATATGTGGATGACATCATTTTTGGATCCACAAACAAAGAGCTGTGTGATAAATTTTCGAACCTCATGCAAAGCAAATTCGAAATGAGCATGATGGGAGAGCGACATTCTTCCTTGGACTCCAAGTGAAACAGTGAAGGATGGAACCTTCATAAGTCAAACAAAATACACGGAGATTTAATGAAGAAATTTGGTATGGAAGAGAAGTCTTCGTGAAAATACCAATGAATACATCGGTCAAAATGGATATGGATGCGGATGGTAAGCTTGTAGATCAAACAAAATACTGAGCACTTATTGGATCATTGCTTTATCTCAAAGCAAGTAGGCGGACATCACCTTTCTTTGTAGGTGTATGTGCAAGATTTCAATCTGCTCCAAAGGAAAGCCATATGATCGCAACCAAGAGGTCTTGAGATATTTGAAAGGAAGCCAAAAAGTTGGCTTATGGTATCCAAAGGAAGGTGGATTCAAGCTAATTGGCTATTCGGACTCGATTATCTTTGGATGTAGAGTTGGCAGGGAAGAGCACCTCGAGGCACATGTCAAATGCTTGGAAACGGGCTAATTTTCGGTTTAGCAAAAAGCAAAATTCAATAGCCACCTCTCTACAAACGAGAATACATAGGCTGGCAAATTTGTTGTGCCCAAGTCCTATGGATGAGACAAAGGTGAGAGACTATGAAGTTGAAGAAAATGAAATTCCAATCATGTGTGATAACACAAGTGCAATTGCAATCACTCAAAATCATGTGTTGCACTCAAGAACAAAGCATATCGATGTCGATATCACTTCATAAGAGATCATGTTGAAAAGAAGGACATCACCTTGGAATATATTTCAATCGATAAACAGGTTGGCTCACATATTCACAAAACCATTATGTGAGTCAAGATTTGAAGAACTCAAGCATGAGTTAGGGTTAATTGAGGCGTGACACTCGAGAAGACTCAAAGAAAAGAAATGAAACACGAAAAGGGAAAAAGAGTTGAACTCTCAAATCGGCTAAGTGAATCACCATATCGAAAGACAATCGTACCGAGTTAGGCGACAATTTGAGTCACTAGGAGAATCGTGAGAAGAAGAGTTAAATCGGCTAAGGGATGTTCGAGTCATTTATGAGCAAAGGGACAAAAACGCGATCGTTTTTACTAAGCGGGAATGTTTTTAAGAATGACGTCAAAGCATAATTATGGCGTGTACTGCAGGCAAAAGCCGCACACCAAGCTTATGATTGGATATAAATGCCGCATTAAGTACGAGACATTAAATGCTAATCGGCGTGCAAAATCTAAGCCGTTGATTTCGATCACATTTCAAAAACCACCCGCACGCCCTTTCATGAACCATACTTAAACCATTTTCGTCCATTTCTCTCACACATTACCAAAATGTTCATTTTCTCTCTCGAGAATCAAAGGCAAAAACTCTCTCAAAAACCCTATCAATCTTCAAATCACCTTCTAAGTTTCATTCGGTGAAATATGAAAAATGGCATCGACTCATGATTTTGTCAAGCTAGGAAAGTAAATCCACAGGGTCTCTTTGTGGATTTCGAGGGTATGGTCAAACAGGGGTCCGATGACGCCCTCATAAAGAAGATCGTTGAAAAGCTCGAAAAGTCCAGGGCTAAAACCATTTCTTACGATGGAGCTCCCGATGACCTATGTGGAAGAGGTCGCACGATTCTACGTGAACACCGAGATTCACGATGAGAGGATCAAATCCTCTGTTCATGGGAAGGAGTTCATAATCACCGCCAAGGATTTGGCGTAACACCGCTCATTACCGGCGGATGGAGCACCGAGAAATCAATGAAGCGATGTTGACTTGGCGCCGCTTGGAAGGAAGTAGCCAAGACCGACTATCTTTGAAAAGATAGTCTACACGACTAACAAGAGGGTGAAGGAGGACTACAACAAATTGTTGGACATCGTTGCCAAATGCATAGACATCAAATTTGGCGAGTTTGACCAACCGTCAGCGAAATTGATCGTAATGGCTGCGATCATTGAAGAAAAGAAAGTGAACTGGGCTGAGTTTGTCTACGCGGACCGCTGCGAGAATGTAGGGAACAAATCCTTCAAGGAGAATGGAGCATTTGGAGGATCCTGGGGATACGGCCTGCAGTGATCTGCCGGGGTGATGGAGGTAAAAGGAGTCCTCTTCGACATGGAAAGGCGTTCCATGTCAACAAGAGAAATGTTCGAGATCAAACCTCTCTCGGCGCACGAGAAGAGAGCCTACGCCAAGAGAGCGTCACGAGTGAGGGGGAATCGTTGTCCCTCGAAGATACAATGTCTTTTCTCCACCAAAGAAGAAAGTTTGCCCCGCCGTTTGCTAAGAGAATCACGCCTCGCATCAAAGAAAACCAAATCTGCTCCCGCCCCTGCGCAGTCGAGTCACCGCCCTCGCAGCCGTGTCTCCTTCCCGGCATCCGCGGTGGAGAAGGAATCTCAAATACCCTCTCAGTCGTCAAAAAAGAGGAGAACTTATAAGCCAAGACGGGACTCCTCGGAGAAAAAAACAAAGACGGCCCCCGCCACCCAAGACTCGAAGAAACTCTATCCAACCGAGAAATCCCTCTTGTTCAAACAAAGAGAAGAAGAAGAATCTTCGAGCGCTCCGAGCTTGAGAAACGGGCCGAGTCGATCCACTCGGTGAAACATCGGAGGCTTTGTAGAAGTAGAGTCTCGTAAATTATTGATGAAACAAAATCAAGTCTGTTGAAGGCGATGCAGAGGCAAACTAAAGACCCAGTGTAGTTCGAACAAGCGAGACACAAGAAGTAGGAGAAAGCAAACTCGCTTGTTGACGGGGTTGTATCCCCTCCCGCAAATGCACGGTGACGGTATGGAGCACCGAGCTTGCTACCTTCTATCCCCGAGAACGAGGGACAAAAAAAAGAAGATGATAGAGATGATGATGATGTGATGATCCTATCCCCACCTTATCCGGACATCCAAAATCGCCTGCGAGAGTGGATGAAGTGGAAGTTGAGTCGATCCAGGAACAGTTCCAAAGGCTTGAGTTTATCGAAGAAGAAGAGGAACTGTTGAACTTTCTTGGAGTGACCACTGTGGTCCAAGACGGACGGATGAAGAAAATCGCACAGATATCTTTGCAGATCTTCAAGGACAAAGAGAATGAGAGACAGGCATAGGAAAGGTCGAGGCACGTGAGAAGGCCAACATCCGCCCCATCACCGCACCACGTAACAAACACATCCTCTCTTTGACGCCCTATCGAGAAAGTGATGAGGATCGGACCTGTTCTTTCGCGGAGAAGAGTTGCAAATGCAGCAAGCAATGCACGAATCCGAGAATCCTTCATGAGCAAAGAATGATGGAGGGACCAGGAGAGTCCTCCAAAACACACGGTGAAGATAGACCCAATGGGAGTGGTGTAGCATATTGCTTTGTTGTTCTTTGCGCCACCACTTCCCTAGCTCACTCGGGAGAAGGAACTATGGAAACTGGCGATGAAACTAGGATAGTGGGGACCCCAATCGAGCCAACCCCTAATGAAGGTGTCTTACCACCTGTCCCAACGGCTGAACACTCGGTGGAAACAACCGGGAGTCCGAGACGAGTGACCCCACTCCAAGTCACTCAACTGGTGTGCGCCCGGTGAGGGGAAACTCCTCCACTGCAGCAAGGTCGGAGGATGTGCAGATGACTCCACAACGAATCTAGGAGGCGAAGTGGAGAAGGAACAAACACAAAGTACACAACAAGTTGTCATCAACGAGGCTCAGACAGATTGAGATGTCTCGGTGAGGTGCCAACCGCTACGAAGGCTAATGACGCGCCGATGCGTCGAGGCACATGAAGGAACAACCCCGGGAGTTAACACGGGCGATGAAAGTGCAATCCATGGGGTTGAGACTACAATGGATGCCACGCGAGAAGACCCTAAGACAGTGACATCGTCGACGAGAGATGTCAAGGCCTCGCTTGCATTGAGGCTGCAGGAGGTAATGAAGGCCAACGGGAGGTTGAGACTTCGGGAGTAAGAAGTCAAGTCTGAGAACATCCTCCCCGCTATCATTGATCCATCGAAAAAGGAGATAAGTGCACTTCACGATTCCCGGGAAAATCTCGATGTAACCTTTCGGGATCGGAAGAAGACGATGAAGCCGAAGTCATCCCCCTGTGGATCGATCCAAAAGACTTTCGGTGAGAATGTTCTGTTAGTCAAGTGGCTACAATAATCTAGAGGGGGTGAATAGATTATCCGGTTTTTCGATTTTGCCCTCTTTTTTGAAAGACTCAAGCAAAGATGAAATGCTAAATGCGGAAAGTAAATAGCACACGTCGATTTATAGTAGTTCAACCCACCTAGGGCCTAATCTACTACCACCCCAAAGATATCAGGGATGGATTTCAAAAAAAAAAAAGGATTTTATTAATTTACCAAAAATTAATACAATACCTTGAGGATTACCACAACCCTCTTTCACCACCTTGAGGATTACCACAACCCTCTTACAACACCTTGAGGATTACCACAACCCTCTTACAACACCTTTGAAGATTACCACAACCTTCAAACACCTATCACCTAGATCACCCAAGTGTATTCTTACCACAAGAATACTCACAAGGATGTCTTGTGTTGAATGATGACCAAAAATCAAGATTACAACTTAATAATGATTGAAACAATATGAGTACAAGTGTAATCAAGAATTGAAAGCCTAGACCTCAAATTTGTGCAAGTGAAAGTGCTTAGGCTAATACAACAAGATTTATGAAAGTGTTTGCTCAATTGCTCTTTGCTTGTGTAGAGTGTTGTATCCTGTTGCTTGAATGAAGCCTCTATTTATAGGAGAGGACTTGGCTTTCATTTCCGGACATTGGCTCCTCATTGGGAGTGATTTGCTGCAAAAGAAACCATTTAAAATGATCAATATAATCTGTTAGAAATCAATCCCACAAAATAGGGAAAAATCATGCAAAACGCAAGCGGATAGGTTCTTTGATAAACAGGGGTTCGACCGGTCGCATGAGAGATAAGATTGAAATTGAATTCGCGAATTTTTACGGGGGACCGGTTGAAGAAGTGCGACCATGTCATCGCCTTAGTCGTGGACCGGTTGGACTTGAAGATTTTACGAAAGCAGAGAAGTCCGGAACAAAAACCAACTCCAGTGCAATGTGTCGCCGGTCGGCCGTCGGCCGATCGCACCGGTCGACCACACAGTGGTCGACCGGTCGCCACGACCTTTTTTCTTACGCCCATTTTTCGTTTCTCACCAACTCAGGAACGGGTTGCCCTATAGGGCGGACCGGTTGAGTTCTGAAACAAATGTGTTGTCCAATTTTTATCGAAAATAAATTCCAAAAATACTCCGAAAAATAGTAAAAACATTTTAAGTCGATCGGAGGTATTTAGACAACATTTAGGGACATTGTTTTGGTTTAAAAACTCATTTGAACAAAATCGAACATAATCATCAAAATCATGATAAAAATATTTATCTAACAAACTCCTCCTTTTTGATGATTACAAACCAAAACAATTTTCTCGAGGACAACTTTGAAAACAAAATAGTTTTCCGGTTTTACAAGTGAACTATCCGTTAAAATTATTTCATACAAAGCTCCCCCTATTTATGAGCATATCAACAAACGATTATTATAAGTAAGAAGCACAAGCTATAACAAGCTTATATAAGATGCATTATGAGCTAAGAAGCTTCCCCTGTCACAATACTTATAATCAATTTCATTCGAGTCCAAAAGTCAAGCCATGGACTAGGTATTCTTGGCTTTAAGCCATAGCTTTTTATTGCGAGCTTTTATTAGCTTTTCTTGAGCTAACGAGCCAATATCCTGCTTTCTCCCCTTTGGAATCATCAAAAAGAATGTTAGAATGGTGAAAACACCATACAATAATATCAAAGTGCGCCAAAGGGACGGTTTATTAACCGTTGAGCAATTAAAGCGTAAAAATCCAAGGAAAATGGGAGAAATGTATCATGAAGAGTTCATACGCTTGTTTTATTAGGCAAAACATGATCTCAATAGATGTTGGAGACTTTTGGAAGCAAGAGAATCATGTAAAAGTTGAAATTTTCATTGCGACATTTCATCGAACACTTTGTGTGCGTGAAAAATAAAAGAGGTTGTATATAACCCTTGTAAATGTTGCAAGCCAAAAAAAAATTATCACCAATTTACCTCAATCATTATACAATTCAATCATAATAAATAAGCTCATTAAAATCATATGCAAAAATATCAAGAAATATATCATAAGGTTATTAACTCGAGGTTCAACCCAATTGAGCAAAAGAAGAGAAATTCTTACCATTTGATCGGAAAAGATGAGCCATAATAATGATGATCATGCTATATAATGTCCATGTTGTGAAAAAAATGCATGAAAACCATTTTTGAATGAAATATGTGAAAATTTGGCAAAGGGGATGAAAAATGGCCAAAAATGTTAAACTTGTGAATGTCAAGACAGAACCATTTTAATCCAAGAAATGGCTTAGGGCGACGGTCGAGGTTGAGGGCGACGGTCGGCGTTGAGGGCGACGGTTGCCCTCAACCCTTTCACCAGTGTCTGTCGGGCTTTTTTTTCAAAATCCGAATTTTTCAACCAAAAATCCGATTTTTCGCCCCTAAGTTTTAAAACCGTGCAAAATGCAAATGTAAGCCTCATTCAATATGCATTATGCCTAACCGAGCTCGTGATCGATGCAAAAGTCTTGGAAGATAGCGGTTTTGTAAAAATGTCCGCTAATTGATCTTGAGATGGTACAAAAGATATCTCAATTTTTCGTTTTGAAACACAATCCCTTAGAAAATGATGTCGAATCTCAATATGTTTGGTACGGTTATGATGAACCGGGTTTTGATCAATATTAATAGCGGATATATTGTCACAAAAGATAGTGCGTTTTCAAAAGAGCATTTGTAATCCGCTAAGATTTGTTTCATCCAAAGAAGTTGAGTACAACAAAATGCGGCGGAAATATATTCGGCTTCGGCCGTTGAAAGAAAGAGAAACACGTTTTGCTTCTTTGAAAACCAAGAAACTAGGCAATCGCCTAAAAATTGACATGATCCGGAAGTACTTTTCCGATCATCAATATTTCCGCATAATCCGAATCACTATAACCTTTAAGAGAAAAATTTTCATTCTTTGGATAAAATAAACCATATTGAATGGTGTCTTTCAAATATCGAAAAATCCTTTTAACGGCACTCATATGAGATTCTTTGGGATTACTTTGAAAACGAGCACATAGGCATACGACATGAAGAATGTCCGGTCTACTAGTGGTTAAATAAAGTAAACTACCAATCATACCTCGATACTTTGATTCATCCACGGACTTGCCTTTCTCATCTTTGTCAATTTTGACATTTGTTGCCATGGGAGTAGAGACGGTTCTTCCTTCTTCAATGCCGAACTTTTTCAAAAGTTCTTTTGTATACTTAGATTGTGAAATGCAAATACCTTCTTGACATTGCTTAATTTGGAGTCCAAGAAAGAAGTTGAGCTCCCCATCATGCTCATTTCAAATTCTCCTTGCATCAACTTAGAGAATTTCTTGCACAAAGAATCATTAGTAGCACCAAAGATAATATCATCAACATAAATTTGCACATGTAAACAATCTTGCCCTTTTTCAAAAACAAATAGAGTTGTATCAACTTTACCTCTTATAAAACCATTTTTAAAAGAAAAGAACTAAGTCTATCATACCATGCACGGGGTGCTTGTTTTAAACCATACAAGGCCTTTTTAAGTTTATAAACATCATTAGGCCTAGAAAAATTTTCAAACCCGGAGGTTGTTTTACATAGACTTCTTCTTGAATAATACCATTTAAGAAAGCGATTTAACATCCATTTGGTAAAGTTTGAAATTTTTAAAACAAGAATAGACAAGTAAAATACAAATATCTTCTAAACGTGCTACGGGTGCAAAAGTTTCATCATAGTCAATACATTCTTCTTGACAATACCTTTGAGCTACTAACCTTGCCTTATTTCAACAATGTTGCCTTGATCATCAAGTTTGTTAGGAATACCCATTTTGTACCAATAATAGTTTGAGATGGAGGACAAGGTACTAATTCCCATACATCATTTCGTTCAAATTGATTTAACTCTTCTTGCATTTCTAAGAACCAATCAATGGCCTCTTTAGCATTTTTAGGCTCTTTTTGAGAAATACGAGCTTTCTGTGGCAAATTTTCTCCGGGTCATCACTTTGTCAAGGGGATCACCAATAATAAGATCTTTTGGGTGATCTCCTTAAATTTCAATGCAACGGGAAGATCCGAGATATCACCGCTATCTTCTTGAGGACCATTTGAAGTGGACGGTTGATCATTTGATGTAGACCGTTGATCATCAATTTGAACAAATTGTTCAATAATATATTCTTCATCACTTTCATCATTAGAAATTCTTTCAACTCGAAGCTTCATTAAATTTGACATGGATGGATTCTTCAACAACTTCACTATTCTTATTGTAAACCCGATATGCTTTTGCATTTTGTTGAATATCCCATAAATATCCCTTCATCGGCCTTAGGATCAAGTTTGTCCAATTGATCCTTGGTATTCAAAATAAAGCATTTACAACCAAATATCTTGAAATAGCTAATATTTGGAGTTCTACCTTTCCAAAGCTCATATGGAGTTTTATTTATTTTAGGACGAATATAAACTCGATTAATGACATAGCAAGCGGTACCTACGGCCGGCCCAAAAATATTTTGGAAGTGAAAATTCATTGAGCATGGACCGACTCATTTCTTGTAAAGTCCAGTTTTTCCTTTCGGCTACTCCATTTTGTTGAGGTGCCCTTGGAGCCGAGAAATTATGAGCATATCCTTTGGTTTCACAAAATACTCTAAATTTACCATCAAATTCTCCACCTCGATCGTTGAATAGACTTGATAGTGTCTTTTCTTTTCATTCTCAATAAGTCTACACAACTTAACAAACTCATTAACGGCATCGCTTTTATTGGTAAGAAAAAGAGCCCAAATATATCTCGAGAAATCATCGACTATAACAAAATGTAATGTTTTCCACTTAGACTAGTCGTACCAATATCCCCATACAAATCAAGGTGAAGCATTTGTAGGGGTTTGGTTGTGGAAATTTCATTTTTGGGCTTAAAACTACTCTTAACTAATTTGTTCTTTTGATAAGTGTCACATAAGCCAAGATTTTCAAAATTCAATTTGGGTAGTCCTTTCACATGTTGGTTTTTGTAAATATTTTTCAAATTCTTGTATCCAACATGTCCAAGTCGCTTATGCCATAAACTAGTTAAATCATTATTGGCGACTAAACAAGAAACATTTTGACTAACCAAATCACTTGTACAAATTTTGTAAAGATTGCCTTTTCTATTTGCTTCACAAATAATTTCACCATTTTTAAGTATAAGGCATTTTTCTTTATTAAAGGAAACATCATAATTTGAATCACAAAGTTGGCTAACACTTATTAAATTAAACTTAAGCCCTTCAACTAAAAGAACATTACTAAGAGAGAAAGAAGAGTTACCAATTTCTCCATTTCCAAGAATTTTTCCTTTGCCATTGCCGAACATGACCATACCCTCTTCTTGGAGCTTGATGTTGGTAAAAAGTTCTCTCCTCCCGGTCATATGGCGAGAACATCCACTGTCCACGAGCCATTTTGAATCTTCCATTGTTGTTATAGCCCCTATCACCTACAAAAGAATTTCTTTTAGGTACCCTATAATTTTGGGGTCCATGGGGGTTAGTCTTGAGACCTTTGGGTCTCCAAACATGTCTTGAGCTATTTCTCAATTTGCAATTATTAGCATAATGTCCAACTTTGCCACAATAAAAACAAGTAGGAGTATTATAATTATTAGCACGTACAAAAAGTCGGACCTTGGTTATTTTTCTTAAAAACACTTTGAAATGGCTTATAACCAAGTCCCGATTTGGAATGCTCACCTCTTTGTGCATCTAAAATTTTTGTAACTTTATCCGTGCTTATGTTGAAACGATGCACATCATTTTTCAAACATTCAATATCTTTTGTGAGCGATTCCTTTTCGGTTTCAAGAGAATGAATTCTAGTAAGAGTAAGAGCATGAGCTTTGTCTACAGAGATTCATAGGAGGTAAATAATTTTTCTTTTTCAACCTTAAGCTCCTTATGCTCATTTTTCAAATTTTTGTATTTAACAATTAAATTTTGAAACTCAATTTGCAATTCATCAAAATCACATTGCAAGTCATCAACTAAGGATGAAGTAGAAGAATTTGAGTGTACCTCATTGTTTTCATCGTAAATGTGGCCATGAGACCGTGTTCGGTTTCTCCTTCCTCATCGGTTGTTTCGAGTAGTTCATCCCATGTTTTGACCTCCGCGTTTAGAGCCTTCTTTTTTTGTGAAAGGCTTTTTTCTTTTGCTCCTCTTCATCGAGCTTTGGGCAATCGACAATGAAGTGCCCGGGTTTTCCGCATTTAAAGCAAACATTATCTCTTGGTTTTCTTGCTTTATTTTTATTCACAAATTTTGCAAATTTTCAAACAAGTGCGGCCGTCTCCTCCTCCTCATCATCATCATTATCATAGTATGCATTATTAGAAGAAGAAGCAAGACCTTTAGGAATAATTTGCATGCCCGATTGATTTATGGATGGTTTGGAATTTTTCCTCTCCTTGAGATAGACTTCATAGATGAGGAGATTTCCAATAAGCTTGTCAAACTTGAGTGTCTCAAGATTTTGTGCCTCCGTGATTGCCGTTACCTTTTCGGACCATGAGCCAGGAAGGGCATTCAATACCTTGGTCACCTTGTCTTCTTCGGAGATGACTTTGCCGAGGGCTACAAGAGGATTGACAATATTGTCAAGCCTTTCCACCATCTTGGAGATGCTTTCGCCATCATACATGTTAAAGTTTTCGAAGTCTTTAACAAGCATGGTCTTTCTTGCTTGCTTGACTTTCTTAGTCCCTTCATAGATTGTCTCCAATGTTTCCCAAACCTCATGTGCCGACCTTATGCCTCTTATACGATTGTACTCGGTGGCGGTAAGAGAACAATGTAAAATATTTAAGGCCTTCTTATGTTTAGAGAGAAAGCCTTTTTGTCGTTTTCATCAAACTCCTTGAAAGGTTTAGGAGCCAAGATGCCATCCTCCGATTTCTTTGTTGGTTGATCAACTCCTTCAATGACCACATTCCAAATGTCGAACCCGCACCCTTGTAGGAAGCACTCCATACGGTCTTTCCAAAATGCGTAGTTGTTGGCGTCAAATAGCGGTGGCTTATTGGTGGAGGCGCCGGTAGTGAGATGAGCATCATTTGTAGCCATGTATCTTTCCTCTTTACTTGGAACGAGCTAGCCGGAGAGTTTGGCTCGATACCACTTGTTAGTCCAAGTGGCTACAATAATCTAGAGGGAGGGTGAATAGATTATCCCGGTTTTTCGATTTTTCCCTCTTTTTTGAAAGACTCAAGCAAAGATGAAATGTTAAATGCGGAAAGTAAATAGCACACGTCGATTTATAGTAGTTCAACCCACCTAGGGCCTAATCTACTACCACCCCAAAGATATCAGGGATGGATTCCAAAAAGAAAAAGGATTTTATTAATTTACCAAAAATTAATACAACACCTTGAGGATTACCACAACCCTCTTTCACCACCTTGAGGATTACCACAACCCTCTTACAACACCTTGAGGATTACCATAACCCTCTTACAACACCTTTGAAGATTACCACAACCTTCAAACACCTATCACCTAGATCACCCAAGTGTATTCTTACCACAAGAATACTCACAAGGATGTCTTGTGTTGAATGATGACCAAAAATCAAGATTACAACTCAATAATGATTGAAACAATATGAGTACAAGTGTAATCAAGAATTGAAAGCCTAGACCTCAAATTTGTGCAAGTGAAAGTGCTTAGGCTAATACAACAAGATTTATGAAAGTGTTTGCTCAATTGCTTTCTTTGCTTGTGTAGAGTGTTGTATCTTGTTGCTTGAATGAAGCCTCTATTTATAGGACAGACTTGGCTTTCATTTTCGGACATTGGATCCTTCTTAGGGAGTGATTTGCTGCAAAAGAAACCATTTAAAATGATCAATATAGCTATTAGAAATCAATCCCACAAAATAGGGAAAAGTCATCGAAAAACGCAAGCGGATAGTTCTTCGATAAACAAAGGGGGTTCGATCGGTCGCGCAGAGATAAGATTGAAATTGAATTCTCGCGAATTTTTACACAGGGGGACCGGTCGGAGGGGTGCGGCCGTCGCCTTTAGTCATGGATTGGTTGGACTTGAAGATTTTACGAAACAGAGAAGTCAGAACAAAAAACCAACTCCAGTGCATGTAGCCCGTCGGCCAACCGGTCGACCGCACCATTGGTCGACCACCTGGTCCACCGGTCACCCCGCCTCTTTTTTTCTTACGCCCCATTTTCTGTTTCTCACTCAACTCAGTACGGGTTGCCCATAGGGCGGCCTGGTTGAGCTCGAAACAAATGTGTTGTCCAATTTTTATCGAAAATAAACTCCAAAAAATAGTAAAAACATTTTAAGTCGATCGGAGATATTTAGACAACATTTAGGGACATTGTTTTGGTTTAAAAACTCATTTGAACAAAATCGAACATAATCATCAAAATCATGATAAAAACATTTATCTAACGATTCCAACCACGAGCAATTCGACCTCAAGACTACTCGTCAAACTTTCAACTTTGATGATGAGCCACCCATGGAAATCTCATCATCGTCCGATGACGCTTCGATAAGGCCGAGGACGTCAACTCAATTGAAAAAACCGGTGAGACCGAATTCGTTGAGACACCGAGGCTCGGCAAGTCGGGTCAACTTCACGAGACCCTAGCCGAAAGCAGTCCCGTTCGTGCAGCTCCCAAGTCGCAGCGAGGTTCGACTCCACAAGGAACTTCTCGAGCACCACTCATCATTGAACAAATCCCGATTTGCCCGTGATGATTCCTTTGTAGAATCATTTCCCTTCTCCTGGAGGTACCCAACCTCCGAAGAGTCGAAAGAGATCTCGAGCGCTTCCCACGACACGAGATCCTGTCATTCCATCGACACCATCGTTCGATTGACTATGATTTTGACGCTTGGCCGTCGGCTACAACAGAGGAACAATCGAAGTTCGGGAGGTGTTCAAAGCATTATTTGTCTTTGAAATTGAACGGATAGAGAGGCACCAGGCCTCGATGGACATGAGATGGATAACGAGAGATGCCAACCTCACTACCGACTTGAGAGGCATAATAGTCGAATCCGGGAGTGGTGGCAAAGAAGAAAACAATGCGTGTGGAACAAGCTAGATATTTTGAACATTGTTCAACAAGCATTGTTGTCTGGCGAAATGTGAGAATGCCGATGCAAAGACACAATTGAGAGAACACATTGAGCACATGCATGAATCTCACATTTGAGATAAAGTGCTGCGTGAGCAAAATAAGAATGAGCTCCTACGTATGGAAGAAAACATGGATCGCAAATTGATCTTTTCTCATGGCTGAGATGAAGTTGCTTAAAGTGAATCCAACGCTACTCGTTCGAAGTTTCGCGCCACATACTCCAGCAGCGATTTCGAAACGAGAATCCTCGGCTATCGCCAGAATCGACTTCCGCTTGCTAGTTTGTTTACGGGGTTCCTCTCTCCTTTGATGATGCCAAAAAGGGGAAGAGGAATACATAAAAGCATTTGAAGAGATCGAAGTTGAGAAGGAGGAGCAAATGTGAAGGAAAGACAAAGTGAGGAAGTTTCAAGAGAAAAGAAAGGAAAGGTTGTTGAGGGGAAAGGATCGAGAGATGTGACCTTAATGATTGCACAAACCCCCAACAAGGTCTTGTCACAACCGATATTATCAAACAAACTCCCATGCCGACTCGCCACTCCAACACTCTGTTGTACCTATGGCCGAAAGAGAAAGACAATTGAAGCAGGGATGGAGAAGTGGAAGGAAGGATGAATGCCCGAGTTATGGATGTCTTGAAACAACATGGAGGCATTCTAGTAGACAGAGACACTTATGCCATCTCGGATGCCGGAACCGAGCCAAGATCGGTTGATGAATTTAAAACACTCGCATCTCAAGGATACTTCGCAAACATGTCCATGGCTCGAGCTCGGGACTTGTCTTTGGGAAAAGGGTCTCACACTATGTGAAGAAGCGACATGCGGCACAGACTACCTAGCGATCACTCTGCTTGGTCACTCCGCTAGTCACTCAACCGGGAAGAAGAAGACCCAAAGACAATACACGCCGAGAGGAAGAGGTAGAGGAAGAAGAAGTGGTGGATGAAGAGGTTTCGACACTCCAGACCTCCGCCAAAAACATTGAGTACATAGATCCGTGCAAGAAATGAGGGATCTACTGGGCTGAGTTTTGACGAAGTAGCCAATCTCTGCAAGTGGCTACGAACAATCCGAGTATGTAAAAAGAATTGAAAAAGAAAATAAAAGACAAACTCGGCTATGGGAGGAGAGACAAGAGAGACTAAGAAGAGATGAAGTCGCCCGGAAGGCATATGAAAAGAAGAAGAAGCGGTGAAGATGAGAAAAAAGAAGAAGACCGAGGAAGATGATGAAGAAGAAGATGAAAGAAGGAGGCAACGAAGGAGATGAAGTGTTGTTGTCCCACCCCTTCATGTATCTTACTATGTAAATACATTTCATGTAAGTCTTACGTAATAAATCAAATTCTCTATTTTTGCGTAGACATAGATGTTTGCTCGATACATACATTGTGTAAAGGACAAGAATGTTATGATCAATAAAAGGATTGATTCTACACATACATTCTCTGTGAATGCACTATCCGTATGTATCTTTGCTATTTACATTTTGAATGTTTTAAGTTTTGGCATCATCAAAAAGGGGAAATTATTGGGAAATTTATTGTTTAGATTTTGATGAATGCCATGTAAAACTTAGAATAGGAAGTTGGCACCCCATTTTTATTGTAAACCGCATTGTAATAAATAAATTTGGTCAAGCCGAGTTAAGTCGCCTATGCCTAAACATGCAAGAAGACAATCGAGAAGACTCATTGCAAGACAGTGAGTATGACAAAGAAGAGAAGACGGAACTCGATCAAGGTGCGGTGAGATGCACGGTGAGTAAAGATCGACCAAGTCAACTCAAGATAGCCAAGTCTCAAGTTGAGTGAGAAGAGTCATCCAATGATTGGAGGTCGACTCTAAGTCACTTGGGGAAAGCAAGGAAATGCGGTCAAGTCGAGATAATCGAAAGAGATCCATTGCCGACAAATCAAGAGAATTACTTAAATAAGTAATACCTCCATGCTACCTTTCTTGAAGTGCTCACCCGAGAAGCGTGCAAGAGGAATAAACCAATGGGAAGCACGCACCGTGTCGAACTCGAAAAGTCAAGAACAATTCATACGAGGAAGTGACAATTCCAAGGATCGCAACAAGACAAGCCAACGACCACAAGTGACTTTCAAAAAAAAGCTTTATCTCTCCAACGGGCGCATTTTTGAAAGATCACTATAAAAGGCCGAGGAATGACTCGAGAGAAGGTTACGAACCACGAACATTTCAAGAAAACATTTGAATGTAACCTAAAATATTCTCAAAACATTCAAGATTAATCCTCAAGCCTACACTACGAAGAAAATCAATCCAACACTCACCGTGAAGGAAAGATAGCTTCAATCGGTTGAAGAGGAAACGTTTGAAGAAAAGGGGTCTACATTCCACGAAGGATTGTAGGAAGGTTCAAGGTCGAACTAGTCTCGAGTTTTTGGAGGGCTTCGTGATCAAATCCAAAGAGCTTGAGCAAGTGGGCTGTAGTAGCAAGCGCAAGCGCCTGTGAAGAAGCCGAGTCGCACGAGAAGCCGGTGTTTGCGTGACCAAGGCATCTCCGATCGAGTCCCAAAGGATCAAGTCACTTTGTGTGATCAAGACTTGTATCCTGATCGTTACCACTGTATACCGATCAATACTTAGTGGATTCCTCCGGGAGTTGGAGAAGAGAGAGTAGAAGAATTACCCCATCTTCGAACCTCTATAAAAACTTATCGTGTCATTTACTTTTCAAAGACTTTAATTCCTCGTGATCTTATTTATTTAACTCACGATAAATTTGCTATCCACTTGATAATCTCTAAGTACTAAAACCAAGTATTAAATCATAACTAAACCAAATTTAAGGGTGTTAAGTCTTTCTTTCGAAAAAAACAAACTACAGTTGAGCTAAGTCTTTAGTCTTAACAATCGAGTTATTCTATCAACACTCGGTCGAGTCATTTGAGTGGCTAACTCTCTTGATTAACTAAATTAGTCTGTCCACCAAGGACACGGTGTGTAAGTATCAACTCGAACTTTTAAAAGGACTAAATCGAAAAGTTGGTAAGGTTTATTCAACCCCTTGTAAATTTTACACTCACACCCCTTGGGACCTACACCAACCAAACAAAGCCTTAAAATAAGGATAAATCTCAATTTACCTTAATACTCTTATTGAATATCACTCTATTTCCTTATACTTTTAATTATATTATTTTATCTTTTTATACTCTCAATTAATATCACTTACCCACTTATACTATTAAAATATCATTTTATCCTCCTTATTTTTTGTTAAAAGACCTAACCGTCCCTACAATTATTTTTAAATTAATTAATCGCATTAAATTCATATAATTATTATTTTTGAAAAACTTATTTGTTATTTATTAAATTTAACACGATTCATATTAAATAACTATAATGTAGAAACAATGTTAACTAATACACTATATAATTTTAAGTTTGTGATGAATAAAAAATTAAAAGTATAAAGGTATTCCTAATTGAAAATATCATATTAAATTACTATATAATAGAGACTATATTAAAGTAAAGTAATAGCAACTAAATATAAAATAAAATAAAATTTGAACAAATTTAATACTAAGCATTAATTAATCAAGTTGTGAAATTTAACTTGAAAAATAAGTATAAGTTTATTATTATTAAATACTTTTAAAATAATTTTGTTATTTTCTTAAAACTAATACGTAAGGATAAGATGGTCATTTTTTTAGTATAAGAATATAAAATAATATTCTAAAAGTATAAGATGGTAAAGTGATATATTAATTGAGAGTACAATAGGGTAAAGTGATACACAAGTAGAATATAAGGGCAAAATGAGATTTTTGCCTCCAATTTAATAACTTTAATACTATTATTTTCTCTCTCTCTCTAAACATTAATACTATTAGTTCTATGAGTTTAATAGTTTGAGTAATATTTATGAATTTTATGAATAAAAATTGCATTATTTCTTTAAAAACATTAATAAATTAAATTGGATTAATTTATAACATTGCTTTTAAAGGTTTTGATGTGGTTCTTTTTTTTCCTGAACGATAGTATTTTATTGGAACAACTCGAAAAAACTAGAATTACAATCGCACATGTAAGCCAATGGCTATAGTCGACTTGACTAAATAAAAGTCAAGCATGGAATCGCAAGACCAATTGAGATCCACTTCACAAACTAAAACCTTCACACCTAAAATTATATCACTCCCACGCGAGAGACTTCAAAGACTCCTTAATGGAGATCGTAAAATACTAAAAACCGCAACACTACAACAAAAATCAGGCACGAGCAACCACTCAACACCGCGGACGATAAAATCGACCGCCACGGATTTCGTTCGCCCTTCAACTCGGTGAGAACGAAAAAGAAATAAAAAAGAAAAATAAAACAACATATAACTAAAAACGAGAAAAAACAAAAATAAATGTGAAAAATGCCTCTCTCTATCCCAAATCTACTTTGTGCGTGTACCCCATCGTCTACTCAACAGACATCTCAGTGAAGCTCCAACCCACTTTCATCTTGGACCAAAAATTCACCACCTTCACTCTCGAGGCCGCCATTGTTGGCCCTCCCATAGAAAGCATTGAGGGGAGGGGAGGGGAGAGAGAGAGGGGCGGCTCACGAGATAGGGGTAGGGGAAGAGAATTTAGGGTTAGGGTTTTTTTTTTTTTGGTAGAAAGAAGGTTAAGAATATAGATAAGTTCGAAATTTTTGTGCTCAAATCAGAAAACAGAAAATCAATACAACGAAAAAAACATCAAAATAAATGAATATGCGAGCATTTGTGATTTTTTATGAAGTAGGTTCTAATTTAATAGATTGTATGCATTCATTGGTATCTTAGAATTTGTAGACTTTGGCAATAATTGGATTATTTTTTGGTTGAACTTTAAATTGATTATGAATGATTAAATTGTAAAAAAAAGAAAAACCCGGTGGTGAATGAACCACTACGTGGAAAATATATAAACTAAGTTCAAAATTTAAAACTAATAAGTAATATCAAATTGAATTAGGAGATTGGATAGTGATTAAGTGATAAATTCTTGATTCCCATCACCTACCATTTCCAGAATATACACGGAAAAGAACGAATTGAATTCGAAGTAATATTGTGAGTTTTTGGATGTTTCTGATATTGAAAAAAACTATTAAAATCTGACAATAATGCTGAAAAGGAAGGAACAACCGGTTCACCATATATGGAGACCCGTGTCTGGGGTTGATGGTTGAAGGAGCCTGGACGTCCAGATGGGCTCAGAGTCAGGCCTATGTTCTGGATCCCTAGTTTGTGAAGCCCACATCTATAGGAACTCGAGTATTTTATATCTTGTTTTGATGCCATGGTTACCTAATGGGCCAAAATGGATTATGGGCCGACACGATCATATACATATGTAGGGATTGAATTATATTAGACTATCACGTAGGGGTGAGTCCGAATGCACGAATTTAAACAACGAACATATTTGCCTACAAAAGAATTATTTTCTAATTAACATATAAAAAGTAAATTAGTCCAAAATGATTCCTCGATTAGCACAAAATAGGCGGCAGTTACATGATAATTATGGAAGCTATACACCATGATTTAATACCATTTATACGATATCAGTTCTAAAAAAAAGGAAAAAATACCATATTGAATTTCAAAACCCTTCAAAACAAGGACACCCTATTATGCATCGAAATAATACTATATATGCAACAAAATTATACTAAATAAGCAGTAACCAAACATAAACATATAATGATATAATAACAGAAAAAATAATTGGAGAAAATGCACCAAATTTATATTAAATATGCAACAAACACATACTAAATAAGCAGTAACCAAACATAAACATATAATGATATAATAACAGAAAAAATAATTGGAGAAAATGCACCAAATTTATATTAAATATGCAACAAACACATACTAAATAATAATTAACCAATGATTTAATAACAGAAAGCAAATTGGTTGAAAATGCACACTAGTAAATAAGCATTAGCCAAATATAATGTATTTAGTTATTGAAAATGCACCAATGTCATATTAAATAAGCAATACCTTAAAGAAAATATGCAACAAACATATACTAAATAAGTATTAGTCAAATACAATGTATTCAATGATTGAAAATGCACCAAAATCATATTAAATAAGCAATACCTTAAAGAAAATATGCAATCATTAAAATACACAACATCATATTAAATATGCAACAAACGCATACTAATTAAGCAATAATAAAAAAATTAACCATGCAATAGCTATAAAAAACAGACACTGATATTTCAGACAAAAACGATAAACACAAATGTAAATTCACTAGTTGTCTGATAACAAATTCTTACTATATATACAATAAAATCATACTAAATAAGCAATAGATGAATATAAAACTTGCAATGATTCAATGCCATAAAAACTACCAAACTTTTCTAAGAAAATTTCCGAAAAAACACCGACATATGGGTTTGAAATTGACTAGACGTCGGTTGATATCAATATACAGATGGAGGATATTACGCTAATATCGATTTGGCTTATCCAAATTTAAATAAAATTACTCAAATACCATTGACAATTGTTTAAAAAAAATTAAAAAACTGAAAAAGTCACTTAAATATGGACCATTAAAAAAAGATCCCAAACGATTAAGATTTTTCTCGCGTACTTACCCCAAATGGGTTGACTCATAGGATCCGAATTCTATATACATATGTGTGTGTGTGTGTATGTGTTGTGTGTGTGTATTTTGAATGCAAATTCAAACCGTAATGAAAGGATGGAGTTTGAACCCTTGACATTTATATCATCTCTCATTTAAGTCTTTTTTTTCCTTGAGAAAGAAGCGGATGTTTAAGTCTAATTGAGTGATATGTCGTTACATCCATATTCTTGTATCAAGCAATCGACAAATTTTATGAGTATCAATTTTATTGTTTATATTTATTTTTCAGTTTTTTTAAATTATGTATTCTATATACATTATTATTTTTTGTTCCGTATCATTTTACTTAAAGTAGTAATTTAATACTATTCTTAGTAAGTATTCTTATGAGTAATATTAATAGAAATATATAAAACTTATTTTCTTAAGAGTGAGTATTCTTTATTGAATGATTGCGTAGTTAAAACTTAAAAAAAATTGGTATTAGTGATCATTATCTCTGTAAGAGATCATTAAGTCATATACATCATACATGTCTCATGATTACATGTTGTAGTCAATAATGATGCAAGTATTATAACACCTTCAAACATCAAATGGTCAAAATTTATATTTTTAATGATCTTAATGGGGCCATTCAATTCAGATACCCGTTCAATTATTCAACCATTTGGATCATTATTTCAAAAGATGTGAACTGCAAAGTAATTCAAGTAAAATAGGGAAAAAGTCCCATTTTCTTCCCTAAGAATTGGTGGTCCATCACAATTTACTCCTCAAGTATGGAAAAGCCCTGTCTAAGAAAAAAAAAATGATATAATAATATTAAAGTTCATATCTCGCCTTCTAAGTTTTTATTCATTTACTATTTTTAAAGTAAAATTATTCATTTACTATTTTTTATAATTAATGATTTCACAAATTAAATAGCAAGGAGACTTGTTATAGTTTTCACTATTAAATGATAGCATGGGATCTAGAAGTTGTAAGTTTCACCGCTGATAAATTAAAGACCAATATATAATGACAAGTCAGTAACAGTAAAAATGGTCACTATGATTAATGACAATATGTGTTACCACAAAAGTTGTCACTATACACATCTGATTAATTGTCTACAATGAAAACTTTAAAACACAACAGCAGCTGCACAAAAAATCATTGCCATTTAATGTATATCAATATCATAAATGATAAATTTAATTTCACATAATTACCACTTTTTTTTTTCTCAGTGAAACACATACTAGATCTAGATGTTCATTTGGTGTTAAGTTATTTTTTTATGAAATACTTTTAACCAACATTTCATGTTATATGAAGGTTCAATTAATTAAATCAATTGAGAAACATAAATTAAGAAAAATAAAAAGTAATTAAATAATGACTATTAATTATCTGAGAAATAATAAACGCCATGATAAAAATAATTCAAATTTATTTAAGAACACTGCTTGTTGAAATATTCGAATGATCTTAACCTATGATCATGATTTATTAATTTCTAACCTGAAAATCAACATCCAAATAGTCAGAAAGAGATAAAATAATTAACTGATACTCTGATAGTAATAATAATATAGGGGCACCTAATTAAGGAAACTGTTATCACACCATCTATTTTAAAATGACTATAATTACATCCCATGACAACCAAAGCAAAAATGTCCCGGATCATGCCTTTAATTTGTGATGATGTGTGCATACAGATTAAATGTCAAAACTCAAAAAATAAAAATAAAAATAAAAATAAATAAAATCCTTTGAAAAAATAATAAAAAATTAAAAAAACTGAACAAAAAAGGTTACAGTACTGTTATAATCTTTAATTAAGTTCTATATAATAAGGTAATCGACCTGTTTAATAAAATCAATAATCTTAGTCTAGAATCAATTGGAGTACCACCGGCCAAAGGATCTTGTACGGCACCATTGTAGGTCCGAGTTCGAATCTCTCCAAATGATATTTACTAGAACCATGTCTCTCAAAAAATCCTCCATATGCGTAGGGCCAAGCGGTGTATACTAATCCGTAGGGCCGGGCCGGAGTTGGGGTTTCTTGTGGCGGGGACCACAAATCTTTGGTGGGGTGACTAGTATAAAAGTTTACCCTCCAAAGTTTAACACATTTTGATTAATAATTATTATTTATTTAACACATTTATTTAATCAAAGTTATTACCCGATATTTCTTATTATTATTTGGCCACATATATAATTTTCACCGCACAACCCAGATCGGCCTACACAAGCCACAACCATACTAGCCTACGCGCCCACTTTGCCCTACAAAACCCATGCGACCCACTTTGCCCCTACAAGGCCCATACGGCCCATCAATCCGGATATAAAAATGTCCATCCGTCCCATCTATAAGTAAGTTCAATTAATTATTGTGAATTATGTAAGTCAAGCGCTACGATAATCTAGAGGGGGTGAATAGATTATCTCCATCTTTTCGATTTCGCCTCTTTTTCGAACAAAACAAGCCAAGACAATAATAAAGGTGCGGAATGTAAATAACACGCGTCGATTTATAGTAGTTCAACCCACCAGGGCCTAATCTACTACCACCCCAAAAGATATCCAGGATGAGTTTAGAAAAAGAAAAAGAATTTTATTAATTACCACAATTAATACAAATTCAACGTACAACACCTTGAAGAGCACCACACTCTTCTTCAACATCACCTTTGGAGATTACCACAATCTCCCTTTGAAGATTACCACAATCTTCCTTCAACGGCACCTTTGAAGATCACCACAATCTTCAATCTTGAAGAATACCAAATTCTTCAAACACCTCAAAAGCACCACACTCAAAACACCTATCACCTAGATCACCCAAGTGTATTCTTACCAAGAATACTCACAAGGATGTCTTGTGTTGAATGATGACCCAAAATCAAGATTACAACTCGATAATGAATATTACAATTATGAGTGCAAGTGTAATCAAGAAATAAGCCTAGACCGCAAGATGTGAAAGTGAAAGACCTTAAAGCTATTACAACAAGAATTATAACAAAGAAGAACAAATAAGTTTGCTTGAGTGTATCTTGTTGTGTTGTAGTATTCTCTCTTATTGTGTTGTGTTAGAGAATTTTCTAACCGCAAGTCTACGGTGTCAAGTTTTAATATAGTGAAAGTAAGGTTGTCGTATCCACAGGGAATAATTATCGAATTATTGCTAAGTACTATAATATAGTAGTCTAACTTTATTTAGAAATTCAAGAATTGATGGAGTTGATTATACTAAAAATCGGTGTTCTAAAACTCGGGCTAGCTGGCGCCAGCGCCACCTAACCGAGGAGAAAACTTGCAAATCGGCCAATAAATCGGGCGGGCGCTCAAGTCGGCGCCTAATCGGTCAAGTCGGCGTCTAGTCGGTCAAGTCGGTGCCTAGGCGCTCAAGTCGCCGCTAGGCGCCGAGATGTGTTTTTTCTCAAAAAAATTGATCATCAAAACGACGTCATTTTGGTTCCTTTTTTTAAAAAAATCAGTTTTTAATAACAGGCCTAATCTTTCAAAACCCAACCCCCAACCTCCCGTAAGCTAAAACCTAAAACCCTACCACCCAAATCGCGAATGAGACTTTTTTTTTTTTTTTTTTGTTGAAAGGGTATTCATTTGAATCATTTCAAGTTTAGGAGATCAATCTCAATCCACTATGGAAATGGTATGATTATCTTGATCACTCTCGAATCTCATTATTAATTTATCATACATGAGTTTTTTTTTTTTTTTTTAAATTTCTGATTTCTTTTCTAAAAACTTTTCTCGCAATAAAAGTTGTATTTTTCTTGATTGGAAAAAAAAAAAGAATATGTGAGAGCCATCAATGGTTAAAATATACAATACATATGGATTATGATTATTTCCTATCCAATATTTTTACTTTTTTAGTTTATTTGATCATATTTTCTAATGGTTTAATTTTGTTAATAAGGTTTTAATTTTAATAAAAATAAAAAACCATATAATTATGCCTTAATTTTAGGTCCCGCCAGCGCCGTTTAGTCTCCGCCTAGGCGCTCCAGGCCCAGGCTCTTTGTGTCGGCGCGCCTTGCAACCGCCAGCGAGTTTTAGAACATCGCTAAAAATACCAAAAATAAATCAAGAATATGAAAATATCAATGAGTTTATCCAAATGATTAAATGAATTCTAGAGGTGTGATGAATCTAGTTATCCCTTATGTTATCAATATGATTTATCAATCATCAATTACCAATTTATAAGTCAAGATTTCTACAATAATCATTTCCTCTCTCGAGTGCCAAATGATTTTAGATCACAATTGGGAAATCAATATCTCTATAAAAATCACCAATCGAAATCTCAATAAAAACTATGAATCTTGGTTGATGACTTCAAAGGATTCACAAATCTCTCAATTCTATGAAATCTAGGTTATGTTATTTCAAGGTCATGTATTCAATTACTCTCTCAAGTGTCAAATCAAATACACCAAACACTCTAAATTATTGATCAAGTAATTTAGAAGCAATAGATCCAAATAGCACAAATAAATTGGGAATCTAGATTGACAAACCACAATATCAAAACATAAGTTCAAACATAGATTACACCATCCCCTCTAGAATTATAGAGTTTAGCTCATGATTGAAGAAAATGAATCCATAGGAATACAACAATACATCTTACAATATATGAAGAAAGCAACAAAACAAGAACAAGAACAAGAGTTGAGGGATCTTCTCTATTTCTAGCTCATAGAAGCCTTCAATCTTCTTCTCCAAGCCTTTCCAAAGATGTTCCAAGCCTTCTCTATTGTCTTCTAGCTGATTTGTTGGCTGCCCAAGGGTCCAAGATCCCTAATTTCATGCCACAAGACTTGTATTTATACCCCCCACAAAAGTCCAAGAAAAAGGAACAAGTTACCTTGTAATTTCGCCCGGAAGCCATGGGCGCTAAGTCCCCACAAGGTGCGGTGCCCTCCCTATTGTTTGCCCGACGCTGCGGAACAAAAACGGCGCTGCAGCGCCATTTTCGTTGCTCTCTAGCGGCTGCGGCTAAGGAAAGAAGCAGCTGGCGCCAACTCGAATTTCTTCATCGCCTGTGATTTTCGCCTCCGTCTTTGAAGCGCGCGCTTGCAGCCGCCACCCAAACGTCCGAATTTGGTTTTGAGTCCTTCATCAAAGTTGTAGCCCTATCTCTTAGCTTTCTATAGCCACTTGAATCACCTCAATATCAATTAGAGTTATGGCCAAAATACGAAACCCCGCCAAAGTGATGGAAATTTCAAACGTATTTGGATGTTTCTTCAAATCAATCTCTCGTTGTTTGATCGCTCATACTTCTTTTGATACATGATTCATTAATATGACTATAAACTCAATATAATTGGCCCTCAACATGGATTGACCACTCAAATGACTCAAACAATGGGAATTAATGCCTA
The DNA here is from genome assembly GCA_016081115.2 of Rehmannia glutinosa. Lineage (NCBI taxonomy): Eukaryota > Viridiplantae > Streptophyta > Magnoliopsida > Lamiales > Orobanchaceae > Rehmannia > Rehmannia glutinosa. The sequence goes on from JABTTQ020001592.1 coordinate 132,323, forward strand.
ACCTATGAGATATAACAAAAATGACTCAAAATACTTAAAAACAATACAAAACTCAAGTTTAGGAAGCCCAAATCAATGGTATAAAACCAAATGAACAAATACCCCCAAACTTAGAATATTGCTTGTCCTCAAGCAATTACAACTCTAAAATGAAAAATACAAGATAGAACAATACAAACAAACCGCAAAGCTTCACAACCAAACTCATTCATCAAATTTCGTTTCACTATCAATTAAGCGCGTATTTTCACAATGTGATCATGACGTGGAATGTTCATGCCAACCCCGTTTTCATTATCCGGATAGATTCACGCAATCAAGTGTTTTCAAGATGATCAACTTTTTGAATATAGAGATGAGATGCTTACTGACTCCATAGGCTTGTCTTTCACACTAATCTCCACTAATGTAGGCTAATGTAACACAAGGATCAATAGGACTTTCAAAGCTTGTAATGTGGGCTTAGGGTAAGGTAGGAAAATATAGAAATAAGTGGTTCAAATCACCCAAACACACAATTAACACTTCGAATTATCAATAGGCACTACCCTTCACTTTTTTTTTGGCAACCCCGATGTTTATGAACTTTCAATCCCGTTGATTTTTCTTTTTTTCACATTTTTTTCCGGAACCCCCAAACTTATTCTTTTGTGTACATGGGGTTTCATCTTTTCTTTTCTTGGGCAACTTCACTCAATTAAACACATACCCTTCTCATCATCCCCTCCTCAACCTTCAACATTTTTCTATATTATGTGTGTACATATGATTGATGGGTAATTAGGATTTTCACATTTAGGCTCGAGTATTCGATTGGTTGCCAAAGGAACGGGTTTATAAGGCTCAAAGGGGGACACTAGGGAAAATATAATACAAAGGTAGGCATTTTTGCTCTAGCTTGTTCAAAGATGGCCTAAATCACTTCCTCATGGTTACTTCGCCAGATTTCACCTCGACTAGTGATCGACAAGTTCTAAAGATCGGTGGGATCATAAAGGAACCACTCAATTGCATAAATCATCCCCAAATAAATCAACAGAGTTAAGCACATAGATGGAATTAATGGAAAGAAGATTAAATCGGCTCAAACACATGCTTTTTTGACCGTCAACTCATATTCAACAAATTCACTTAGTCATGCGGTTTCACGTTTTACAAACGCCCGACTCAACTCTAGACTCTTTTTTTCGTTTTTTTTTTACTCAAGACCCGACTCGATGAATAAAAACAGATCGCACCCCCAAACTTAAAAACAACATTGTCCCCAATGGAGAGGTGGGAAAAAGGACTTTCCGGTAGCCGAGGAGCGAAGGTTCCTTAAGTCATGTGATACTACTACGTATATAAGGTGTCTCGTATAAGCTCACAATGCATCCTAGCGCACAAGCCCATGGGTATTGTATACTCCGAGGTGTGGTCTTGTTCTTCCCCTTCGCCTTGGCCCGACCCTTTTGGCTTCGATCTTTGCAACCTAGCAAGGTAGACAAGAAAACAAAACTCGTGGAACCAATGAACTCGGTTATAGGTGAGAAATCGAAAATCACAAAGACATACATAATGCACCCAAGTAGAAAATATAGTGCCTGTCAAAAAAATAAGCATGGAGATGCAAAATAGCACTAAACAATGTGAAACTGTCATTGGGGCATTTCATCAAACACCTCATATGCGTGAATTTGGGCAAAGATAGTAAATGCAATGGATACCTCAATTCAATCCCAAAATTCAACACCAAACCTTAGTAAAGCATGATCAACCAATCCACAATCCATACATCAACAACAATTATCCTAAAGACTACTATAATCCAATCACACCAAAAATCACAAGATGGGAAAACCATGTGGTGGGGTTTGGAAGTTGCAAACTTACCAAATAATGAGTGAATGAGATGAAGATGGTGTGTGTGGTGTTAAAGTGCTCCTTTGTGACGATGGAGTGGGATATGTGGGATTTGCACAAATAAGAGGGGTGGGATGTGATGCAACTTACTACTCCTAATAATGAAAAAATTAGAAAAATAAAAACAACTACTAAACTAAATTAAAACTAAGAAAGAATAAAAGGGCTTGGGTTGCCTCCCAAGAAGCGCTAAGTTTCTGATCTTGACCAGACTTTGTCGATTCTTCTCAAGTTGGAGCTCCAATAAGCATGTTATCCACATTGCCCTTAGAAACTCCCCAACCTCCAATGTCTTTAGCTATATTCCTAACCATCCTGTTTTACCATCATTTAATTCAAATTTTAGCATGTTGGTTGGATGGATGGTGAATACAACTTTCTCCCGATTTATCCGCAGAGTTAGCTCCCATGTTTCTACATCGATCAAAGCCCGTGTTGTAGCTAAAAATGGTCGCCCAAAGATGATAGGTATTTTCTTGTCCTCATTCGCATCCAACACTACAAAATCCACGGAAAAATAAATTTATTAATTCTTACCAATACATCTTCAATGATTCCCCACGGATAGGCGATGGATCGATCAAAGAACCGCAAAGTGATATCGACGGCGTCACCTCCCGAGCCCAAATTTCATCACATCGAAAGAGATATAAGATTCACACGGACCCAAGATCACAAAGTGGTTTCTCAAAGAAAACTCCTCCAATAGTACAAGGAATAGTGAAACTCCCCGGATCCTTCATTTTTCGAGGTAGTTTACTCCGGACTATTGCACTACATTCCTCTGTCAAACAGGCGAGTCTCAAACTCCTCCAACTTCATTTTCTTGGATTCCATTTGGTTTCGCATAAATGGGCGATTGTTCGGGTCTGGTGAATTTCGCCTCCGTCTTACATAAATTGCATTGCAATGCTCCCTCGGATTAACCTCTGTATCACTCAAAATTTCCTCTCTCGCGCAATGAACCACCGTTGTTGCTAAATGCCCTACTTGTGTCACCAAGGAGTTGATGTGACCTTCTATTGTTGTAACTCTCGAGCCGAGCTTGTCCATGTTAGCATCACTCTTGTTCATCCAAGCTCGGGTTTCTACAATAAATGTGCCAAGTAATTCTTCCAAGGACGACTTATTTTCTCCCACATGTGTACTTGCACTTGCCTGAATTTGAAATCCCAGAGGTGGTTGCAACACATTTCTCGTATTCTTTATATGAGAAATTTTCATGATTTCAAGTCCCGGGATGATAATGTGTTGGCAATCGATTCCCTTTATTGTTGAAACCCCGATTGTTCACATAATTTACTCGTTCTATGTCGGGCCTCATCATCTCTTGACTTATTTCCATAATGACTTACGCTTTCTTTGTTTTCCACTAGAATTGAGGGTGACAAGTTGCTTTGACAAGGCGGAAATTTGAGAGGCCAAAGTGGACATATTATCAAGTTCAAGAACGCCGACGACTTTCCTTGGTGTGGATCTCTCGGAAGGCCATTGATAATTGTTGGTAGCCATTTCTTCTAGCAAAAGCATGGCTTCACTTGGAGTTTTAGCCATCAATGTACCTCCTGCCGCAAAGATCTATAATAGTTCTCGAATGACCATTCATACCATTGTAGAAATATTGAACTTTCTCGCCAATATGCGCACCGTATTATGGGCACCTCCTCAATAATTCCTTGAATCGCTCCCAAGCTTCATAGAGTGGTTCAAAGTCAATCTGTTGAAATTGAGCAATCTCACTCTTGATTGAAGTGTCTTGCTAGGTGGAAAGAATTTTGCCATAAATTTTTCAAAGTGAGATCATCCCAACTAGTGATACTTTCGGGTGGGAAAGTTTGAAGCCATTGTCTAGCTTTATCACGAAGAGAAAATGGAAACAACCTCAATCAAATAGCTTCATCGGGAACCCCATTTATTTTTATAGTGTCGCATATCTCGAGAAAAAAAAGTCAAATGAGCATTAGGATCGTCTACAAAGACTTCCGAATCGATTTTGTTGCACCATATTTATCGGGCGGCTTCAATTCAAAATTATTCGCATTGATAGGTTGGCGAACAATGCCCGAATAATTTTGATTCGTGGTTGGTCGAAAATAATCCCGAATGGCCCTTTCCCGATGTGCAATAATAGGTATGCGGTTTTCATCTTCACCGCTTTCCGCCATTTTTGTGAATTCGATTCTTCATGAGGCTCTAATCTTTCGAAATGTTCTTTCAATTTCTCGGATCAAATAAGATTAAATTAGCACTCTTATTTCTTTGCATCAACAAGAAAACACAAAAATGGCAATAACCCTATTGTAACAAGAAACCAATCTAAATTAAAGTAAAACTACTAAGTAATAATATTAGCGCAAATAAGATGAATTATTCCCCGGCAACGGCGCCAAAAACTTGTTAGAGAATTTTCTAACCGCAAGTCTACGGTGTCAAGTTTTAATATAGTGAAAGTAAGGTTGTCATATCCACAGGGAATAATTATCGAATTATTGCTAAGTACTATAATATAGTAGTCTAACTTTATTTAGAAATTCAAGAATTGATGGAGTTTATTATACTAAAAATACCAAAAATAAATCAAGAATATGAAAATATCAATGAGTTTATCCAAATGATTAAATGAATTCTAGAGGTGTGATGAATCTAGTTATCCCTTATGTTATCAATATGGTTTATCAATCATCAATTACCAATTTATAAGTCAAGATTTCTACAATAATCATTTCCTCTCTCGAGTGCCAAATGATTTTAGATCACAATTGGGAAATCAATATCTCTATAAAAATCACCAATCGAAATCTCAATAAAAACTATGAATCTTGGTTGATGACTTCAAAGGATTCACAAATCTCTCAATTCTATGAAATCCTAGGTTATGCTATTTCAAGGTCATGTATTCAATTACCTCTCTCAAGTGTCAAATCAAATACACCAAACACTCTAAATTATTGATCAAGTAATTTTGAAGAATAGATCCAAATAGCACAAATAAATTGGGGAATCTAGATTGACAAACCACAATATCAAAACATAAGTTCAAACATAGATTACATCACCTCTAGAATTATAGAGTTTAGCTCATGATTGAAGAAAATGAATCCATAGGAATACAACAATACATCTTACAAGATATGAAGAAAGCAACAAAACAAGAACAAGAGTTGAGGGATCTTCTCTATTGTCTTCTAGTGCTTTATTGGCTGCCCAAGGGTCCAAGATCCCTAATTTCACGCCCCAAGACTTGTATTTATACCCCCACAAAAGTCCAAGAAAAAGAAACAAGTTACCTTGTAATTTCCACCCAGGGCACTACGACCAAGTCCCAAGTCCGGTCTTGCGGCGCCCGTCCCTATTGTTTGCCTGGCGCTGTGGTGCCAAAAACGGGGCGCTGCAGCGCCATTTCGTTGCTCCTAGCGCTGCGGCGCCAAGGAAAGGAAGCTGCAGGGCTAACTCGAATTTCTTCATTGCCCGATTTTCGCCTCCGCTGGCGTCTTTTTTTCAAATGCTAGCCACCCAAACATCCGAATTTGGTTTTGAGTCCTTCATCAAAGTTGTATCCCTATCTCTTAGATTTCTATAGCCACTTGAATAACCTCAATATCAATTTTGTAGAGAGAGTTATGGCCAAAATACGAAACCCGCCGTTGATGGAAATTTCAAACGATTTGGACGTTTCTTCAAATCAATCTCTCGTTGTTTGATCGCTCATACTTCTTTTGATACATGATTCATTAATATGACTATAAACTCAATATAATTGGCCCTCAACATGGATTGACCACTCAAATGACTCGAAACAATGGGAGTTAATGCCTAACCTATGAGATATAACAAAAATGACTCAAAATACTCAAAAACAATACAAAACTCAAGTTTAGGAAGCCCAAATCAATGGTATAAAACCAAATGAACATGTTGCTTCAATTCTTCATCTATTTATAGAAGATGTCTTGGACATGATAGGCTCCTCCTAGGAGATTGAAATCTGTAAAAAATTGCATGACAAATGAAGAATACAGCTGTTAGAAATCAATTCCACAAATTAGGGAAAAAATGTCTGTTGCACAACGGTTAGAATTTTGCTGTCAAACATTAGGGCGATTGGTCGCGCACAAATAGACGTTTGAAAATAAGAATACACATTTACACATGGCGGCCGGTCGACGGGGTTCGATCGGTCGACCCCATGCCCGGTGGTCGAACAAAACCAAAAAAAACGAGTCAGGAGTTCTATTTGTAAATTGCTCCCTAACCAAAAAACGAGTCCAGGAGTTCTATTTCGAAATTGCTCCCAGACACCGGTCGACGCCACCGGCCGACGCCCGAATCGACCGATGGCCGACCATATTGATCTACCACCCCGTTGACCGGTTAACCAAATTTTTTTCAAAGAAATAACTCATTCATTGTTTTTCACAACTTTCATGTACGGGATGCCCTATAGGGCGATCGGTTGGCCTCAAAACAAAAGTGTTGTTCACTTTTATATCGAAAATAAACTTCAACAAAATACTCCAAAAAATAGTAAAAACATTTTAGACCGATCGGGAGTATTAGGACAACATTTAGAAACATTGTTTTGGTGTAAAAACACATTAACACAAAATCATCAAAAGTGTTGTCCAATTTTTATCGAAAATAACTTTGAAGAAATACTCCAGAAAAATTATAGGAAACAATTTAAATCATCTAGGAGTATTTGGACAACATTTAAAAATATTATTTTGGTATAAAAACAAAATCATCAAAATCATGATAAAACCATTTATCAAACAATCTTCCCTTTTGATGATTACAAACCAAAATAATTTTAACGAGGTCGATTTTGAAAGTTAATGAGATCGTCTCCTGAATCGTAGGAGGGTGCCTCCCCGAGGGATACAAGTAGAGGATCTTCCCACCGGGAGTGCCAAATGAAAGTTAATGAGACCACCTCCCAGGTTGCGGAGGGGTGCCTCCCGGGAACACCGATGGAGGATATCATCACCCATGGACGCCGAATGGAAGTTAATGAGATTGCCTTCCGGATCGAAACGTGGAAGGGGTGACTCTTCCTCCAGAGCACGTAATTTCACTAGGGAGTGTATTTGAATGGGGTCGTCTCTCGGACAAAAGTGTTGGAGGGGTAACGCTTTCTCTGGAGCGTGTAAAGCATCACCAGACGAGATTATCTTCTCCAGGAAGTGTCGGGGAAAGTATTGTGTGGTCACCTCTTGGATCGCAAGTAGAGCGCCTCCGGGATCACCGAATAAGGATAGGAGAATAGGACATGCGCTAGGAAGCAAGTTGTTGTTTGATGAATAAATCGCACATTGTAGTCCGAGAAATGATGAAGATGAATCATCAATTGTATTTAATTGTTCAAAGTCAATGCAATACAATTGCTCGCTCGTGGGTAAAAGACTTGAAACTAAATTATTTTATGCCACTTGGGCAAAATGAAATGAAACAGATAATGCCCCTAAGGGGCGACCCCTTCACTATGCGGGCGGAGACGATGAGTTTTATGGTCTTCTGCTACTCAGGATCCTTGCGCAACTTTTGCTGATCCACGTAGTCCTTCAGGTATCCTTGTTGAATCAACTTCTCAATCTCTCTTTTTAGTTGTAAGCAAGTTTCGCTAATATGTCCTCTAGGTGGTGGTAGCGACAATATTTGTCGGAAGTTGCTCTGTTTGGGGATTGTCTTTCATTGGATGATGAGGTTCTATGATCCCATTCCTCTGGGCGACGATTAACACTCCAGCTATGGACGCATTCAGTGGAGTGAGTTGTGACTCGTGGTTTCTTCTCCCAAGTCCCACCTTCTCTTTTATCACCTCTTCTAGGTTGATCCTTATTATTTTCCTTGGCCTTCCGCTTGTGGTTGGACTTAGGATTGGTTTTCTCTTCTACTCAAATGTACTTCTTAGCACGACTCAATAGTTCCTCCAAGAGTGCAGGATTTTTTCCGGCCAAAGACTCCTCCAGGCATCCTTGGCGAAGGTTTCACTGTAGGATTCCTGTCAAGGTCTCGTACTGGATATTGGTGACTTCATTGACGGCTTCCGTGAACCACCTCATGTATTCTCGCAATGACACCCATTCCTTCTGCCTAAGTTGGAACAAATGTGTGATTGTCTTGGGCACTTCCTATTGATGGAGAATTGATGTATGAAACTGATCTCCGTAAGTTTGTCCATCCAAGTAATCGATCTAATTGGGAGCCGTTGAACTAAGTCAGCCCGCGCGCTTGGTTCGAATAGTCCGGAACACCTTACGGTAAGAGAATCGCCCATCATAACATGTACATGGATGGATCAAGAAATATTTTACCAAGGGGCACGAGATAAATACAAAGATAAGTTAAGAAAACTTTGTGGGGACACACTTGGTTTTTTTGACCTAATTAATGCATAGCATTAAATAAATAACAATAAATTTAAAAATAAAACTAAAAATATTTAAAAATGCCATACTTTGTTTTTAAAATGCACACTTAATTTTTAAATTTAACCTAATTAAATAAAACTTTTATAAATAGGTCACACGATAAATACAATTACATCAAAAAATTTAGTAAGGACACACTTTTTTTAGACTAATTAATATATAACATTAAATAAATAATAAACAAATAAAAAAAATAAAAAACTATATAAAATTGACATACTTTGTTTTTGAAAATACACAATTAAGTAATAAAGAGTTAAAAAAGAAAAAAAGAAATAGCTATTGGTGCATGTGCCCATATAAGGGGAAAGGTAGATCCGTCTCTCGAACATGAGATTTGTATTCACGTAGAACTTTGTCTAGATGATCTTGGGGGTCTCTAGTTCCATCATACTTAGGGGGGTTAAAGGTATTGACACCTAATGGGAGTGGCTCGGCCAAGATTATTGGGCGAGTGGACTTCTTATCATCGAGTGGTAGCTCGTGAGTTGGCTCGACTAGCGTGCACTCGTCTGCGACTCTTCAACGGACACGCAAGTGTAGACTTGGGAGTGTTGGGCTCTGCTCCTGGCTTTCCTTCTAGCGACAAAGACGCTGGTCTCCTTGATTTTCTCCTAATCCTTCATTTTTCTACTTCTTTCCCCAAGTCGGGGCTTGAGCGATTGGCGGAGCTTGGGGAAGTCTTTCGGCTTCAAAGAAATGACTTGATCCTTCGAGCGGCTCGGGCATCTTTTTCCAGCAGGCTTGGGAGGGCTTCTCACGTCAAGTGAACTTCTTCAAAGATGCTCGCAGCCTCCTTTTGGGAGGAGGAGAATGAGGCACCCTCCGTAATGAGGGGTTGGCTCTCTTCTTCTAGGTGGTCTCTGCTTGTCCATTCGACGCTCAAGTCGATTATCAAAAGTTGAGAATATTAGAGCAAAAAGAGTAATTAATCGCAATTAACTCGATTATGAGAATGACCTTACAAATAATAAGGGAGACCCCTTTTATACAGGCGCGATGGGCCACATGGGCCTTTATGGAGGGCTTGTGTGGGCCGTGTAGGTTTGTATGGACCAGTATAGACTGGATAATTATATTTGTATCCAATAAGAATTAATAATATGGAATAATAAATTGAATAATGCAGAAAATAATTATTTTTAAAAAAAAATATTGGAAAAAGTTATTTTGTCCCCAACAAGTATATATATGCAGAAAATAATTATTTTGAAAAAAATTATTGGAAAAAGTTATTGTTCTAGGATATAATGTTACCCTAAAGGTATTTTTGTTAGTTTGCTCACATATAATTTTCCCATAAGCTTGGCCCCACTTTAATAATTTTGCGATTGTGCTAATTAATTATGTGCATCAAGGTACAATTAAATATCAAGGTGTATTTTGTAAATAAAATAAATATTATAAAAAGGTGCCTTATTCAAGCGAGCAATACATTTTTCTAAATTAAATTCTCAAGGGTACCAGATTCGAAACAAATTCACAGATAATAATAATAATAATAATAATAATAATAATAAAGAAAAATATTATTAATTAATGTGTAGATGAAATATGAATAGTGCTCTAGGTAAACTTAGTGCATGCAGTAGAAGTCCATTATACAATGAAACTTAAAGTCCTCCATATATCATTAGAGCCATGATTAAATTCAATATTTTCTTTTTTGGCAATTGATTAAATTCATATTTTAAAAAACTAAAAGTAGAAATCATGCCATGCAAAATTGTGGACCCAGAGTCCAGAATAAAAGAGAGAGCACTATCTACAGATTTCATATCAATCACTAGTATATCTTTGATATTAGTTCATATCATGTAATGACCACCGGCCATTTGCCTTAGTATCACTCTCTTTAATGTGTGGGAGGTCGGGGTCTATCCCCAAAGTAAAGTGTGTGTGCGTAATTCAAAAAAAAAAAAAAAAATATCACGTGTAATGCATAAACTTTTTTGTCCTCGTTTTTTATTTTAATTTTCTTTATCTATAAGGTCCAAGCTGGATTATGTCAAAAGTATCACGCAACAGATTTATTTTAGTTAAGATTATAAAACCATGCATGTTTATCTGAGTAAAAATGGTCAAAAAAAGTGGCTGATCATTCGGAAAGACGACCCCATATCAAAAGGTTAGGAAAGAAACTAGTACGTACGGAAATTAGGCCAACACCCAACTTTCAATATCTTCTAAATTCATCATAGAATTTTACGCCTGTCAAAAATTCGTGATGTTGATCTATTGTTGCCAATCTCTCTCATTCCTTTTACCTTATCTTTTTTACCACGTGCTTACAATCGGTAAAAATTCCCAATATATAGAAACTGAGTTTAGGCCGAGTTAATGAGTCAAATGTGTTACTGTTTAAAATTAATTAAATTTTTACTAATTAAATTTGAACAAGTTTTGATCAAAGTCAAGAACGAGTCGAACTGAGTAATTTGATATATATATATACACACACTTTATTATTAATATTAATTTTACTAATCTAGTTAATTGTCTCAATCTGAGGTTCCAATTTGTGAAACGAAAAAATATGTTTAAGATTTATAGTATTTAGTTAATTAACAGTTTGAATTCAGACAAATTTTTAATGATTGGTCTCAAGATGAGCATCAATAATTTATCTTAATCTTATTAAAAAAATAGTTAAATGTCCATAACATTTGGTAATCTCCAGAAGGCATAGCGGCAGAAAGGTTCGCATGGATCCAATATTAGTTAAATGTCATAAAATCCAGAAATTTTCAATGTCTGTTGCAATTCCCTTAACTTGCCTTGATATGTGAAATTGCATGTGTATATTTCAATTGTTTGTCCATGTCACATACAAATATATATATATATATATATATATATAGGAATATGATTAAATGAGATCACATAATTAAAATGATAAGTGTGGGTAATCCCGCCACACATCTCAAATTTTAGATGATTGGGTTTTTGCAATTTAATATTTATTTTCGTTTTATTTTTAAGCTGAAAAAAGGGCACAAAGGTCATTACTCAATTTTATTTTTAAGCTTAATTACAATACTTTGGTGTGCAGTGGATCTATCATTTGATGCTAGTTCTCTGCTGTTTATTGAAACAGATATTATTTTTGGCGAGGAAGATGGAATTTCTATGGCAGAAGACAGATATGGTTGCCCAGTATGCTTTTACAATGTCCTTACTGATTATTTTGTATGGGAGCCACAAAATGGAAAATCGATCCTTGATGTCATAGTACAACTTTGGAGCCAGTCATTTGCATCTAATATTTTTGCTCTCTTATTCCACAAGTGGGTATGTGTTTGTGTTTTTTATGGTGTGGGTCCCGATTACTAGCTTCGCAAAGAAAGAGGACTCTGTTTCTGGGTTTGAGATTTTGGGTTTCACGACGCGGACGAAGAGAAATGGCATTTGATCGGCGAGATCGGGCGATTCTCCGATCTAAGTTTCACGAGATTTTTTCGGAAGAGTTTCGATTCGATTTCCATATTTTTCGCCATCTCGTTATTATGGATTTTTCCGGGTTCTATGGGGCTTTTTGTTGAGCAACTGGTGGATAATCGAGGTTGACTTGTTTCGAGTTGATGGAGTGGTGTAGTTTTGTTGTTGTAGATGGAGGATTGGTGAAGAAGACGATGTTGACGTGGATGGAGATCGTACACTTATATGTTTTTCGATGTATACTTAGATGTGTTTTGATGTATAAGTAGTTAATTTTTGATGATGTATTTATGTTGTTGTATACTTTTTTTTTTTTTTTTTTTGTATACTTATATGTTTTTTTGTACACTTATATGTGTTTTGTTGTATACTTATTTTTTTGTTTGACAATTGTAATATGCAAAGACAAATATGTTAAATATACAACATAATAGTGTTAAATATACATTAAATATATGTTAAATATACAATACAATAATGAGCGTGATTTTTCTCTCTCTCTACAATTGATTTACTTAATCCACGGTCCCTACATGTTAATGAACGTGATTCTCTCTCTATATATAATCGATTCTTGATTCACGGCCCCCACATATTTTTGTTTGACCATTTTAATATGCAGTAAAATTATGTTAAACATACAAAGAAAAAATAGTGTTAAGTATACAACAAATATATGATAAGTACAACAACATCGCATTTACAGAAGCACATGCGTGATTTTCTCTCCGGTAGCGATTTTCTCTCTCCACACGTGATTTTTCTCTCCTAATAATCGATTCCATACATTTGAACGGTCCCCACATGTTTGTTTTGACAATTATACCCTTATTTTGCCTTAATTAAATGTTTAATGTAATTTTAACCCCTATTTATCTTAGCCATTGATATAGATAATGGAGGGTTGAGATGAGTCCACGTTCTCACTATAATATGTGGTCTCATTGAACCTCCTATATATATATATATATATATATATATATATATATATAAATTGAATCAAATGAGACCCAGGATAATTAGAGTGAGACAGTGTGACTAATCCCGACCACAAATCGTAATTTTAGATGGTTGAGATTTACCCAATTTAATAGCCCTTTTTAATTTATTTTAAATCAGAAAGGGTAGATTGGTCATTTTAGTTTGTAATTGTAACCGCTTTTACTTCACCTCCTCAAATTCACAACTCAAACTCTATAGAACTCGCTCTCCATCGACCGATCTCGTGTAAATGGCACTTCCTCCTCCGCCACCGCCCAATCCGCCGCAATTTCTCTTCGCCACCCTTCCTTCATTTCTCGAAAGCTCCCGAATCAGTTATGGCCTGCCCGCCGAACCGAGTCGCTTTGGATTTATGTTAGATTCATGGCCCAAAAATAAAAAGGCCCAAATTAATGTAATGGAAAGTACTTTCCATTCTCGTAAAGTGGGATTACGACAACCTCTCGGCGCCGCGCTGATGCAGTGCCGCGCTTCGCGTCAAGCCAATCGGTTTTTCAATCGCCACACGTGCGAAGTTTCTTCTATCAACGTTGGCCGACGGAGCTTCGTTAATTGACGTGCGGCAAATTCGAGTAGATCGTGAAATGCTCCTTTGCCATGAAGAAATTGAGGACCGCATCACCCATGTGCTCGATCTCTCGCATTTTGCCGAGGTCTTGGCTCCGTCAGTATGAGTAGTGGATAAGGCTTAATTGTTGCAAGAAACTAGGGTTTCTGAATTCATACTTGCAGGTATGTTTTAGGTGAAAAGTTAATTAATTAGATTTTGATTTTAGGTTGATTTTGGATTATATTTAAAATATATCAAAAAATAAATTAAAGTATTAATTATTTTTAGGGTTTTGGGAGTGAGATCGCATTGATTTTTATTTTTCCGTGATGGTGGTTAAGTTTTCATTAATGGAGGTTCTGGTTTTTTTAGTTGAAGAAGACGAAGTAATGTTTTGTAGGTTTGATGTATACTTATATTTTTGTATAAGTAAATGTATACTTATATGTTTTTCGATGTATATTTAGATGTGTTTTACTGTGTAATTAGTTAATATTTGATGTATGTATTTATATGGGTTTCGATGCTTATTTAGGAGATTTCGTTGTATACTTATATGTGTTTTAATGTTTATTTAGTTAATTTTTACCGTATGCTTTTTTATATATTCTGCACTGACACTTTTTTTTTGTGCTAGGACTGGTGTTTTGTTAATCATGGCTACGTGAACAGCGCGTCGAGGCCGACTGTATACATAGTCTGATTTTATTGTATAGTTAGACTTAGTTTATTGTATAGGTAGTCTGATATTATTGTATAGTTAGACATAGTTTTACCGTATATGAAGTCCGATTTTGTTGTTCAATTAGACATAGTTTAATGTATACATAGCTTTAATTTTATTATATAATTAGACATAGTTTTGAATAATAATTTAGTTAATTGATTTGTGTTTATTAGTTATTGATCTTTTAATTATTGTTATTTAATATACCGCAATTATTGGATGCCGAGAATAATCTTGTTAATTGATTCCATAATTCATGGGTCCCCACATGTTTTTGTTTGACAATTGTAATATGCAAAGACAAATATGTTAAATGTAAGTCCAGCGGCTACGATAATCTAGAGGGGGTGAATAGATTATCTCCATCTTTTCGATTTCGCCGTCTTTTTTCGAAACAATTACGCCAAGACAATAATAAGGTGCGGGGAAGTAAACAACATGCGTCGATTTAAAGAGGTTCAACCCACCTGGGCCTAATCCTCTACCACCCCAAAGATATCAGGGATGGATTTCAAAGAAAAAGAATTTTATTAATTACCACAATTAATACAAATTCAACTTACAACACCTCAAGAGCACCACACTCTTCTTCAACACCACCTTGAAGATTACCACACTCTTCTTCAACACCACCTTTGAAGATTACCACAATCTTCCTTCAACGGCACCTTTGAAGATCACCACAATCTTCAATTTTGAAGAATACCAAATTCTTCAACACCTCAATAAGAAGATCACCACAATCTTTCGCACCTATCACCTAGATCATCCAAGTGTGTTCTTACCACAAGAACACTCACAAGGATATCTTGTGTTTGAATGATAACCAAAGATCAAGATTACAACTCAATAATGAATATTACAATTTGAGTGCAAAGTGTAATCAAGAAATAAAGCCTAGACCTCAAGATGTGAAAGTGAAATACTTATTTATAAATACAACAAGAGTGTTGAATATGAAAGCTTGGAAATTTGCAGATTTCTTGTTGTGTATTTGCTTGTGTTGTTGTATCTTGTGTCTTCAATTCATCCTCTATTTATAGGGAAGTCTTCACCAACATAGGCTCCCAACATATGCTCCTCTATCTTCACTTTTGTCTACAAAAAGAAGATCACAAGATGTAGAAATATTGTACAAAATTGAAAGCAAATCTTGTCACACAGATTAAGCAACGGTTGGAATTTTGATGTCACAAAATAGCATAGGCGACCGGTTGCCCTGTTGAAGATTTCGACCGTTTGAAAAAAATAGTGCGATCCGATAGGGGTTGCAGGGGGGTTCGGCCGCCGCGTGGGTGCGACTGGCTCGGCCCTCCCATGGACCGGTCCCCTGTTCCATTTTTCAATTCCGTAAGTTCTGCTTTCGTGTTTTCTTATCTTATCTTCAGTACAGTGTCGACCATTTTAATTTGGCCGACCATTGGGCGGCAGACTTGGCCGACCTCCCTTTGAAATGTTGTCCGATTTTTTTCAAAAATAAACTTCAAGAAATACTCCAAAAAATTAGTAAAAACATTTTAAATCATTTGGGAGTATTTAGACAACATTTATAAACATAGTTTTGGTGTAAAAACCAATTTAAACAAAACCATCAAAAGTGTTGTCCAATTTTTATCAAATTAAAAACTCTAAGAAATACTCCAAAAATTAGTAAAAACATTTTAAATCATTTAGGAGTATTTGGACAACATATAAAAACATTGTTTTGGTATAAAATCTTATTAAAACAAAATCATCAAAATCTTGATAAAAAACATTTATCTAACATTAAATTTATAGCATAATAGTGTTAAATATACATCAAATATATGTTAAATATACAACACAATAATGAGCATGATTTTCTCTCTCTATAATTGATTTACTTAATCCAGTCCCTACATGTTAATGAGCGCGATTCTCTCTCTCTCTCTCTCTCTCTCTCTCTCTCTCTCTCTCTCTCTCTCTCTCTCTATATAACTGGTTCCTTAATTAATGGTCCCCACATATTTTTGTTTGACTAATATGCGGTAAAATTATGTTAAACATACAAAGAAAAAAATAGTGTTAAGTGTACATCAAATATATGTTAAATATACAACACAATATAATGAGCGTGATTTTTTCTCTCTCTCTCTTAATCCACGCCCCCACATGTTAATGAGCGTGATTCTCTCTCTATATATAATCGATTTCTTGATTCACGATCCCCACATATTTTTGTTTGAACATTTTAATATGCAAAGTAAAATTATGTTAAACATACAAAGAAAAATAGTGTTAAGTATACAACAAATATATGATAAGTGTACAACATTTGCATTTACGAAAGCACATGCGTGATTTTTCTCTCTCGGTAGCGATTTTTCTCTCCCCACGTGATTTTCTCTCTCCTAATAAGCGATTCCATATTTAGATGGTCCCCCACTGGGTAATTTGACTACTATACCCTTATTTTGATTTAATTAAATATTTAATATGATTATAACACCTATTTATCTTAGCCATTGATATAACTAAAGGAGGTTGAGATGAGTCCACATTGTCTCACTATAATATGTGGTCTCATTTTAACCTATATATATATATATATATGTATTGGTTCAAATGAGACCAATATCATATGGTGAGACCGTAGGATTAATCAGTGCGTTTATTTTGTTTATTGAAGGGCTAGATTAATCCTATATTTTAGGTAATTTTAATTAAAAAAAAAAGGCAGGAAAGTCAATAATGTAATTCAACAAATTGGCCGTTTGTTTATTTTAGGAGAGATTATATTTGATGCCCTTAAATCTCGCCACTAATGCAATTATGGGGAAATCTTTTGATATATCCAAGATTCATTGGGAATCAAATTTATTCTCTATTTCCATGATGTCATACGTCTCTCCCTATTCACACGCCATCTCCATATTATAATTACACATGCATCAAGACGATTTATTTATGCAAAGTTTCAAAATTATCACGTGCACATTTATAAAGCTATATATGCATTTAAACAATGCTACACATGCATGCAACATTTTATGAACATCACAAATGATTACAATTTCAAAAAAAAATCGTCAGACTGGTATGCGTATTTGTAGGCTTTGAATCTCTTTTTTATAATTATAATAATTATATATGCAACATACTACCCTTATCAATACATCAATATCCCATTAATTAAGCATTTTTAATTATAACACTAAAATTACTTTCAAGCAAAATATGCATCATATTATTCGTATATATGCATCAACATATAGTTACATATGCATAAATTCTATAACGTTTAGACCAAGAAAAATGTATAATATGCAACATATTATAATTACACATGCATCAATATGATTTATTTATGCAATGTTTGAAAAATTACAACTCGTGCTTTTATAAAGCTATATATGTATTTAAATAATGCTACAAATGCAACATTTTATGAGCATCACAAATAATTAAACTTTCAAAAACAATTCCTCGGGACCGGGTATGCGTATTTGTAGGCTTTGAATCTCTTTTTATAATTATAATAATCATATATGCAACGTACTACCCGTATCAATATATCAATATCCCATTAATTATGCAAATTTAATTATAACACTAAAATTACCTTCAAGCAAAATATGCATCATATTATTCGTATATATGCATCAACATGTAGTTATATATGCATAAATTCTATAACGTCTAGACCAAGAAAATGTATAATGTGCAACATATTATAATTACACATGCATCAAGATGATTTATTTATGCAAAGTTTCAAAATTACAACCCGCACTTTTATAAAGCTATATATGCATTTAAACAATGGGTTCGATTTTAACGTTTTTTTTTTTTGCCGAAAGAGATTATATTTTTTTGGTAGGTATTATCATTGATTCCACCTCCTAAATTATAGGAGGTTGGATTTTGTAACTTAGATTTATCAATATCATGCCTAATAACCGAAATTTGGTGTTTTACGCTTATATCCCCACTTGAATTTAATGCTTGGAATTGCTTCTATATTTAATTTTTCATCTTGTCCATTCATTGATAAAATCCCTATTTGCCCTGGATGAGGTCCTACGCCTCATCCTAATATATGGTAACACAAGAACCATCCCCTATATATATATATATATATATTTAATAAGTTAGGAGTAATGATTGGAGCGGGGACGTATCCTTGAGCCCCCAATTTTTTTGAAAACTTTTTATATGTATATTTTGTTTAAAAATATTAATTTTTAGTATTTAATATTTAATTTTTATTGATTTAGCTCCCCCCAAAATTTTTAGCCCCCTAATATTATAGGTCTAGCTCCGCCCCGGTTGGAGGGAAGATAAATTTCAAAGAATCGAAAGATATAGGGTTCAACCCTTCAACCCCTTACAGGTGAGCGATACCACTTAAACTACATTTCGTGGTTCACGTACAAATATATATACACACATAATTATATTGAAAAGTTGTTTTAAGACAAGAAAATAAAAGCAGTTTGGTGCACCTAAAATTAGCCCTTCCAAATAGTTTCTGTGCTAAAGTGACAAGACCAATATTTTTTTATGTCTTGTACCATCCGAACCATCTTACAATCACATGTGAAGAAAATAAGTCGTGTCTAGTGCAATTTCTGTGGCAAATTTGTCACCGTTTGCATTATTTTAGAAGCAATGAATTGCTAAAATCAAAGGAATTCAAAAGTGTTTTTAATTGAATAAAAGTATGATCCTCTTTTTTAGAGTTACGCAATGTAGAAACTTCTACTCTTCTAGAACCAAAATTTGTGTAGCTGACTCAGCAGTCAATTTTATGTCTAATTATATTATATTTTTGTGACTAATACAATAAAAAAAAAATTTGACAAAAACATGTGTATGGAAATTGAATAGGTCTGCCGTTGTATCCATTGGAAGAATGTATTTAACTATTGAACTAGAGGAGATTACAAATATAATTGAATATTTTATTAGGATGAAATGATATGATGTATTTATAAAAGCATTTTTAACTGTAAATGTTTGATCATTATTGTTTATTATAATTATTTGAGGTTTTATTGTAGTTAATTGGATTAAAGTAAAATAATACGTCATTATTTAATTAAAGTAACAATTTATACGTATTTTAGGGGAATAAAAGTAATTTGTCAGATTTTGGATATTTCTTACACTAACCTATTACAATTTACAAGGGCAAAGAAAAGCAAATAGAAGATAGTTAAACAAGATTATTAAATAAGTAATTTAATAATGGAAGAGGTAATGATGATGTGTTGTACGTAAAAGTACAAAAAAATCATTTCGTCATCTCATCAAAAGAACCCTCTTTAATTTTTTTATTTTTATTTTCTCTTGTAGGAAAATGGGTCAGCAATTCCACTCTTGAACTTAAATTACTTGAAAGAATTTCTCGTGGGGTAGGTGAAGCAATTAAAATAGTATTAATTTCTGATTTGGCATACCTCATAATTGACTATTAGATGAAGGCACATTTCAGCCTGTTTACCGAATATCAATATTCAGATTTTTAATTCGATCACTAATACGATATGCAAGTTGGGTCAAGCTTCTAATCCAGATTAAATTATTGTTCAACTTTTGTAATTGTTTTTTCCCCTCTTATTTGTAGTTCTACTAAGTCAATAATTCATAATTAGGCAATTAGTAGTGTTGAAATGTAATAATGCAGATTGTTCTTAATTCACATGTGAGGCTGCAAGGAAATATTCGTTTGAATTATTTTGCATTAATGAATGTTTTGCTTCTTCGTTGATAATTTCTATAAGAATGTTGCATCAATGGATCCTATTTTTTCATTCTTGGTTATATAGGAATCAAAACAATTTTCATTATGTTTTACTGACGTGGTTTCACTCCAAATAATTGAATTCATGGAAATACGAATTGTTAACTAGATCGCTACCCACGTCACAAAAAGTCGCTAGGGGTATCAGGGTTGACCCGACGAAAATCATCCGGCGTTCAAGAGACTTTTAGAATAAGTGAGATAAGTTAAAAAAAACTTCAGAACTAATAGTTGTTTAATTATGAATTGTGTACCTTCGACGATGAGGATCAGTGACATTTATAACGAATAAATGAATAATGTGGGCTTTTTGGATTTTAGAGCATTAATGGGACAAATTCAGGTATTATTAATCAAATTAATTTAATAACCAAGGCTTTTAATTATTTATCAGTCTATAGTTCGGATAATTTCCTTCGACTTAACCTATTAGGCCTATCCAAATCAAGGGGGATCAATACATAATATAATGGGTTATGGACACATTTGTCCAATATTTCGGAAAAAATGATACTCTTTTACGCTCTCGGGTTTTTTGGACTTTTTACACTCCCGCCAACTTTTCTGGATTTTTTTACGTTGTTCTTTCAAGATTGTTTCGAGCACGTTTCATATACTCGGAAGCTTATAAAAATCAATAAAAATTCCCATAAAACAATACATATTAAAATAAAAGACATTAAAAATAATATAGAAAAAACATGAATAAAAAATAAATTCAATTTTTGATCTAATATATTGAAAATGCCAAAAACAGGAAACAACCAAGAAACAACAAAACAACATAGAAAACTATATAGAAGCAATCCAAAAATAGCGTAAACAATATTAAAAACACCACACTACAACATAAATGACATTAGGTAACACTCAAAAAATGTTACCTAATGCCCATAAAATGTTACTATAGACAATAGGTAAGACTTTTTTTATGCGGCAGACTTGTCTGCTACCTATAGTCCTAAGGTATCACTTTTATTACCTTTTAGTAATACTTTTTCTAAGTGTTACATTAAGTTTTCTATTGGTAACACTTTGAAGCAATATTTCTAAAGTGTTACATATGAATCTTATGTAACACTTTTTTGTAACATTTTTATATTTGTAACACTTTAAAAAATACTTCTAAAGTGTTACATATGAATATTAGATAACACTTTTTTTTGTAGCACTTCGTAGAAATACTATTTTTTGCCACCAAGTAGATTCGAACCCATGACTTGTTATGTATGAAAGTGGCAATTTGCCGCTAAGCTAAGTTGATTCTTATTACAACTTTTGCTTTGTTTTATATATACACATACACACACACACACACATATATATATACATATAATATGTATATATAATATATTTTATATAATAAAATTATATTTTATAATATATGTATTAAATTATATTATACATTTGTATATATCAAATTTTATATAATATATAGTTTGAAAATCATATTATATTATATATTAAAGGACACAATAAATTAAAAATATCAAAAATATATAAAATAAATTTATCGACCGATAAATATTCAATCAGTAAAACTAAAAATATATAAAAATATAAAATTAATTTACCGACAGATAAAAAAGTTCTAACAAAAAAATTAAATAATAAAGAAAATAACGAAAAAATAATTTACCGACGGAAAAAATTCCTAAGTAATTACCGACAACATCAATTTTCATTGGTAATTTTTTTTTAAAAAGTAAAACAAATAAAAAAAAGTTAACGATGAAATTGGTCTCCGTTAATAAAAATTAAAAATTAATTAAATAATAATAATAATATATATATGCGCATTTTCCGTCGGTATTAAGACGGAATTAATTGTCTTCGTAAAAAGTAAAAAAATAAAAGCAAAACTAAAATACTTTGTAAAAAGAAAACAAAAATTCAATTAAAAAACAGAGTACATGATGTCTACAATTTTTAGGTTTGGTGACATCAATTAATTAAATAAATCTTTGACATGATTTAATGATAGTTATATAATTTTGTGTTACTAAAATATAGCTTAAAAAGTGTTACAATCAATAAAATATAGTGTTGCCAAGAGTGCTTCTTAAATAAAGTGATACATATTTGCGTTACAAAAGAAATAACAAAAACAAAGTGATACTCAAAAGTGTTACTTATATAAAAGTGTTACATATTGATAAAAGTGTTACCTATTTGCGTTACAAAAGAAATAACAAAAAAAATTGATACTTAAAAAGTGTTACTTATATAAAAGTGTTACATATAAGTGTTACATATTGATAAAGTCTACAAAAGTGTTACATAAATATTGAATGTAAAAAGTGTTACAAACATGTTACATATACCTTATGTAAAAATGCTACAAAATTTGTGCTACCTAACGTCATTTATGTTGTAGTGCCATATATGAACAAAAAGAGTTTAAAGTAGGTAAAAATTGTACAAAGACATTGAAAGCTACATGGAAACAACAACAAAAATATTAGAAAAACATTAAAAATATTTTAGAACAATGCATGAACAATGTACAAAATAACACATGAACATAAAAGCGTAAAAATAGGTAAAAATTATTTTGTAATATCGAAACAACATAAAAATAACAAAAAAACAAATATAAACAACATCAAAACAACAGAAATAATATATAAAACTATATTGGAACAAAAAAACGGAAAAAAATGTAAAGATATCAAAAAAATATGTAGTAGCATAAAAAAGTAAAAAGAAAATTACCAAGGGCGTAAAAAGTGATGATTGTAAATTGTGTCATTTTTCCAAAAAAAAGTAGTGCATGTCTATCAATTTCTCCAACATAATAGAGATGCAACATAAACAAAAGTTGCTCTCTTTTTGCCAATGACAGAATAAAATAGGGCAACGTCAGAAAATACTATATGCCACTCAAAAAATGCATCCAAGAATTATTCGTAGTCAAGATATTTATATCCCAATTTTCTTTATTATTTATAAACAAATAGAAGTCCAGGAGGGGACAATTTCCAGAACCAGATCCACATTTATCCATATTCTTCGGAAAAAAAACAAACACACACACACTCAATTTCAATGATATGAATAACTGAATAAGTTATTCAAGCACTATTGTGGAAAGTTGTAACACGGTGGACCAGAATTAATAGATAGAGTGAGCCCAACATAAAACAATCATTGAGGGACGATTAATTGTGCGGATTAGTTGAGAATATTAGAGATTTGAAAACTATTGTCGTTGTTTACATGAGAAAGCGATTAAACACCAATGCTATTTAGGATAACTAATCACGTGGAAACATGGAACTTTGATTAAAATAAAAATTGAATAAGTGCTTCCCCACCCACTTTCCTATAAGAGCAACTACAATGGTAAGGATTTTGATGGGATTTTTCATAAAAAACCGTGCCATTGAAAAAAATCCTTACCATTGTGAAGGGAAATTTTGGGTTTTGGGAAAAATTGGTTTGTAGCTACAAACCGGTTTATGGGTGGATTATGGGGCAAAAAGTGGGAGGTGTTGGGCCCATGGGTAGAAAAATAGGTTGAAATAGATTTTTTTAATTTTTTATTATTTTGTAAATTGTATGGTGGGACCATTAAAAAGTTGTAAATAGGTTTAACCATGTGGGAAAATGTTTTTAAGATGGTGAAGTTTTTCTTTTGACGTTCGGATTAACAAGACACAAAAACCGTAAAAAACCTTTGAAGGGTTTTCCATTGGAGACGCCCTAAATCCTCTAGTACCAAAAATTGTACTAATCTCTGACACCCACTAGTGCTATTGCCAGATGCCACATACATAAAAGATAAAATCATTAAACTATACTTGGTTGGTCCCTCTTTCTTGCTAGCTGTTTCAGCCCTGTCTGCCCTGTCTTCACAAATTTACATACATACATACAGATATACATACATACATACATATTAGACTTCTAGCAAAAAGGGGTGACACTGTGAGTCAATCAGTGTGTGCTGTGTGTGTTTTTTGTTTTTACAGCTCGTGATGAGTTAGAAAGTTAATACATTAGAAACAAAGAAAGCAAAGAAAGGGAGAGGTGTTTTTGTCTGGTTTTGGGTTTGTGGGGTGGAGGGGCAGAGTTGTCTATGAGGTTTTTATTTGGGGAGAAAAAAAAATACCTGTCTTTTTGTATGGACTCCCTAGGCCTCTTCTTTCACAAAAAAATCATGCTTGTAGTATTTCCCCCTTTTTTCTTGAAATTTTTTAATACCATTTATGGTGTTGTAAATTTTTTCATCATTTCTTTCTCCCTTCTTTCCAAAAAACAAGATAAGAGTGAGAAATTTGAATCATTGATATAAGAAATGAATGGAGTCACTGCACTTGATTCAGAGGAATCTGAGTTTGTAGAAGTTGATCCAACTGGAAGATATGGAAGGGTAATTAATTATTTTCATTGTGGCTTAATCTTGTTTTTGTTCTTGTTTTGAATTAAATATTTCACTTTTTTTTTCCTTCTCTTTTGCAGTACAATGAGATTCTTGGAAAAGGGGCTTCTAAGATAGTGTATGTATTATTCCCTACATTGAAATTATAAAAAGTTTTAGGAAATTGATGTTGTACAGATTATCAATTAATTTCTGTTTTGTAATTTCTGGGGTAGGTTGATTATTTATTTATTTAATTTCCCTTTTATTTTTGCAGTTATAGAGCTTTTGATGAATATGATGGGATCGAAGTAGCGTGGAACCAGGTAAAGCTTTATGACTTTTTACAAAGTCCTGAAGATCTTGAGAGGCTCTACTGTGAAATTCATCTGCTCAAGACTTTAAAACATAGCAATATTATGAAGTTCTATACTTCTTGGGTTGATACTGCCAATAGGAACATCAATTTTGTGACAGAAATGTTTACTTCTGGTACTCTCAGACAGTAAGTCCTTAGAAATATTCTTAGTCTTAAATTCTTGTATTCTTGTATTTGGTAATTGCTATATTCTAATTATGCTATTTCATAAAAAGGTATAGGCTGAAACATAAGAGGACCAATATTAGAGCAATAAAACATTGGTGTAGGCAGATTTTGCAAGGTCTTCTTTATCTCCACAGCCATGATCCTCCTGTTATTCATAGAGACCTCAAGTGTGATAACATTTTTATCAATGGAAACCAAGGTGAAGTCAAGATTGGTGATCTTGGCCTTGCTGCAATTCTAAGGAAATCCCATGCTGCTCGTTGCGTGGGTAAGTTTTTTGAAGTCGATATTTAGGTATATATCGTATGATATTCTCGAGATTGAAATCGAATTAGTCGGTAGAAACTCATGATTCCTCACCTGATCCTTTTGTTGCTTTATAATTAGGGTTAATTACAAAAAGTACCGTTGAGGTTAGTCTAATTACAAATCAAAATGGCAAATACCCCATCGATATTTGTTTCTATATTACAAATTGCATCCTCAGTAGGAGTGTATTTTGTTAAGAAAATACAAACTTTAAGGAGGTTTATATTTTTTAAAGATAATTGAGTTTTGTTGTAATTAGCTGAAATTCAAGGATAGTTTTGTAGATTCCTTATAATTATGGGGCTCAAATGTATTCATTTCTCACAAGGCAACAAATTGCTATGTAGAGAATGGAAATTGACAGATGATTTTCTTGAAAAGTGGCCTATGCAAATGAGAGGGTGGTTGGTTATTTGAAATAGCTATTGAAACTTGTTTACTGGGTAGATTTTTGTGTTTTTTGGAGTTGATGTGGGATATCGGTATCGACTATTTGTTGATTGTTTTCGACCTTTCGTGGTGTATTTATCACATGGGCAATAATAATCTCACACCTTACCGAGAAAATCTTCGTCAATTTTATCAGGAACACCAGAGTTCATGGCTCCGGAGGTGTATGAAGAGGAATACAATGAACTAGTCGATATTTATTCTTTCGGCATGTGCGTTTTGGAAATGGTGACCTTTGAATATCCGTATAGCGAATGCACTCACCCTGCTCAAATTTATAAGAAAGTGATCTCTGTAAGAACTCAAGCTTTATGTATGTTGCCGATTTGAAAATCTCTAACATCATATGTTAATAACCATTCTATTTCATTTGCAGGGAAAGAAACCAGATGCTCTTTACAAAGTGAAGGATCCTGAGGTGCGTAGATTTGTGGAAAAATGTTTAGCAACAGTCTCTGACAGGCTATCCGCATGGGAGCTTCTAAATGATCCGTTCCTCCAAATCGATGATTATGGTTACGATTTGAGGCCGTTAAACTATCAGAGAGAGTATGATGAAATCGGCCCTTTCTTAAGACAACCTCTTTTGGGTACTGCTCATCATAGCACTAACAGTTCTTTGGTAAATGGTTATTCGAATTACATTAGTTATGAACACGAACATGACTTGGATTCCCAGTCGGTTGAATATGAAGCAACAGAAATTAATCTATTCACAAGTCAAGAGGACGATCATTTGGAAAATGTAGACATTACTATCAAAGGGAGACGGAATGAAGACGAAAATATCTTCTTGAGACTCAGAATTGCAGATAAAGAAGGTAAATTTAGGGTTGAGTTACAAAATCTACCCGAGGTTTAGCATAATTACAATAAAACACATTTATCTTTCAAAAACTGCGCCCTCAAGGGAAGTATTTGTTAAGAGAATATAAATCTCAAGGAGGTGTTTGTAATTTTGAAAGATAACTGGAGTTTTTTGTAATTAAGCTAAACCTCAGAGTAGTTTCTGTAAATATCCCCAATTATGTTCCGAATGTCTAATAATATGATCTTTTCTGTCATTATGTTGATGCTGAATAAATGCTTCTAAATCGGTTTTTCAGGTCGTGTCCGAAATATCTACTTCCCGTTCGACATCGAAACCGACACGGCTCTGAGTGTTGCGACTGAAATGGTTGCTGAGTTGGACATAACGGACCAAGATGTGACTAAAATAGCCGAGATGATCGACGGTGAAATTGCTTCATTGGTACCAGAATGGAAAAGTGGGTTCGGCTTAGAAGAAAGTCCGAATTTGAAAAACGGTAGTTGCTGTCAGAATTGTGCTTCGGACGATTCTATTACAGGCTATTTGTCTTCACACAGACCAGGTAAGAGCCTGCAAGTTATTCAATGCTCTAAACATGGATGTGGATCTGTACATGGCCGTTTCGAAGAGATCACATACCAAGTCGAAGGGTCCGACCAGTGTGTTACCGATGGTGCCCCTGTCGGCTCGAGCCTATCGGACGGTGCTCATTACACCGACATATGGGAACATCACGAGGACCACAAAGTCAATTCTCAAATTCCTCTCGACCATGAAAACGGAACTTTTGATCGATCGACAATGGATAAGGATGAGGGAATTGCAAAAAACGACGAGGAGAATGTGTCTAATGTTCAAGTTTATCACACTACGAATCATTTATCTCTTAAAGACGATTATGACAATGAGATAATGCAGGAACTAAGGTGGCTCAAGGCCAAGTACAAAATGCAGTTGAGGGAGCTAACCGACCAACAACTGGAGGTTTTGTCGAAATCTTTAATTTCGGAGTCGAACAACAAATATTGCACGAACGAAAATTCGCAGTTCGTCTCAAGCGTTGCGGAACGAGATAAGGATGAATTTGGGCTTAAATCTTTTGCCTTTGGGAAGCATTTTTCTGAATTTGCTCCTATAATTTCTGAGAAAAGTGGTACTAATCGAAAGGTTTACGGTTACGAGTCTTCGTATAATTCGTGTAGTCCTGTGCACCTGGTCACAGCCAAGAGTTTCTATTCTGGTGCATTGCTACCACACTCACTTCACAGGGCCACTTCTTTACCAGTTGATGCTACAGATTTCTAAAAGCTTTGTCAATGGTTGTACTTATTGTATTTTCAAATCAAGGACAATCACAAATAATAGTTACATGTATAATGTGGTGCTGGTACAGCTTTTTTTTCATTTTTTTTTGGCAGCTTGTAGATTTTCAACTTAAGTGAAAGTGACTTTTAAGTTTGATATGAGTGGATGTATGTTACTAACTGATTTATAACAAAATATAGCAAAATTGGGTCCTGAAAATTGACCTTTCTGTGTGCCCAGGAAAAAGGGGAATCTCTTTTTCTTTCCTTTCAACTGAATGCAGTTAACCAAAATTTGGTGTACAGTTAGATTATGAACTGTATGGTCTATGTTCCTGCACTCTTACTTTCTTCTATCCTCCCAGGTTGATGCCTAAAAGCAAATCATCAAATTAATGGTAAAGATGGTTCTGGTCCATTTCACTAGTACTTTAGAGGGTTCCACCAGTCGAAAATCGACACGTGACTACGCTGATTAAATATGGTCAATGGGTCAATGCCCTAGCTGTCGTTGTACTATACGTCCTACACCAATTGTAGTACACCTGGTTCATGGATATTCTTATATGGATGAATGACAAGTGTTTTAATTTATAAGGAATTGAACACTTATATGGTAGATTTACGCCTACTGTATCTACACTAGGTATAACATTCCGTTTACCTACTACCAGGTCAGATATTTTTATGCATTCCATGGAAGTTATACTTGAATGATTCCTTGTTTGGTTGGTGAGATTTGATCAAGTGATGAAAGATTTTTCAAGATATGTGAGAATATGGCACGGGATGGCTAACATAAGCCCGCGTTGTTTAGCCTCGCGGGTTTGCTTATAAGCTGCAATTCACCCAAGTGCTCAATCATTGTTGGATAACGCAAAAATTTTACGATTGGAGAAAGAAAGTTGTCAACTTATAAAAAAAGGTTTCAACATTAAAAGAAAAAAAAAGAAAGAAGAAGAAGAAGAAGAAGAAGAAGACGGAGACCCAATGCTTTTTCTCAAGTCCCAAACCCCATTATTAATGTGATGAAGTTCAACTTTCCTTTACTACAACTAATATTTTGATGTTTGCATGAGTCATCAATCAATTAAGTGTCTTACAAAAATGACATGTCCAAAATCAACACTAAAAAGCAGATTCCTTTTAAGATAATAATAGTCTTCCATACAACCACCTTTGACCTTCCCATGGTGAACTCACCACCAGATTAAAAAGCAAAGTACAAGAAAAAAGTTGTACTGTACAAACGGCAGCAGCTATGAAGATCCAATTGAATTTTCTATTGCTTAAACCTCCCACCCTCTTAATGCTTAAAGATCTTATAATCTTCATAATCCTTTTAAAGTACAACGTACCCCCTAATTAATTTTATGATTTTTTATCCACAGCAGTGGACAGCCTGATTAAACACATTACCAGGAAGATATACTATTATTGGATCTGTTAATGGGAAACATGTACTGAAAATTGTCAACAGCTGGATGCTTTTAAGAACATGAATTGAACATCTCATAGCTAGGTGATATGATATCTAATTCATAATTTGCTGATTTCATATAGTTTATATTTTGATTAGAGTTAGTTTATTCAACTATTTTGATGATTGTACTTGTTTATTTTTCTTCGTAATGATTAGGGATAATTACAAAAACACCCTTGAGGTTTGGGCTAATTATAAAAAAATCTAGAGATGTTTCAAAATTACAAAAAAACCCATCGGGTTTGACTATATATTAAATTTAAGGGGATTATGAAAGTATTTTTATAAATATCGGGGGTTTAATATTTTTGCTTATGAAGGGGAAAATGTAAGATTTTAATCAAACCTCAAGGTAGTTTTTTGTAAAATAGGGGACCATACCGACACGCTCTCCCCACATTATTTTTCCTTAATTTATTAAAAAAAATAAAAAAAAATTAAGTTATAGTTTATATGATTTTTTTTCCAGTTTTCTATCGCCTCATCTTATTTTCGTGTGCCGACCCATCCTATCTCGTGGCCTGGTTATGCATGGATTACAATAACTAGAACACTTGTCCGTCATCGTAGAATCCGACGAACAATATACCGAGAATAATTGTACTATGCCTATATATATTTGTATGTGTGTGCATTTGTGTTGTGTTGATCTTTCTTTCAATCATGTTGTGGGTGTGTTTGAAAAACTTATGTTTAGAGAGGAAGTGATTTATTGTAGTAGAAGCAAAAAAAAAAATAGTTACAAATTTAAAATTTGATAACATTTGGGAGTAGAAGCTAAAAATTAATAAGTTAAAGATCATGTATAGACCTCCTCTAAGTTTCGAGATATATTGTGTACCGCTATAAATTGTCACTAATACACAAAAACAATAGATTTCATCGTAACATAATTCAAATGCTGATGACCGTTATTTTGCTCATATGCGTATTTGTTTCGTTTATGAAATGTTATTTTATATAGATTAGATGCTCTTGGAGTAACAAGGAATTATTTTAAAAAATAAATATGAAAAGAAGATAAAGCAGCCAACACCTAAGAAACAGAAATACCTATGAAGCCCATATATAAACTGTATCCGTCCCCCATAAGCCCAGCTCCATTATGGCGTATGCCACTCTGCAGTAATAATACAAAAGTGAAAGAGCTATTGGGTTTAATAGATACTATCCAACGAGTCCAGCCCAAATGTTTCTTTCAACTGAGAGGCTATAAAAGAGTATAGAAAGGGGAATTAACATTGGTGTTCCAAAGATGAATATAGGGTTGTAAACGAACCTTTCGAACGAACGAATAAGGGTTGTTCGTATTTGTTCATTTATTTTAAAAGGTTGTTCGTGTTAAATCATTTGATAATCGAACATATTCACGAATGGTTCTTAACACGCTTCATTAATTGTTCATTAACTACTATATGGACAAGTGTATAAAAAAGTTAAATAGACCTTGTTCATGAACATTGATCAATTCAAAATAAATAAACATTAGGATGATTGCAAATGTACTTAGATTGTAATATTAAACTAAAATAAGTTTATTTTCATAATAAAGTAATAAATATTAAGCAATAAATGTATAATTAATAATTAAAAAATGAATAATAAACAAACACAAAACGAACACTAAATGAACATGTTTGTGAATAATTCATGAACATAAACGAACAAATTTTCTTGTTCGTTTATGTTCACTAAGTTTAATAAACGAACGCTAACCGAACTCGTTCACGAGTTTGTTTGGCGGGCGGACCTTGTGGGGAGGGGGCCCTGTAAGTAAGTCTCGGCGACTACGATAATCTAGAGGGGGTGAATAGATTATCTCCATCTTTTCGATTTCTCCTCTTTTTCGAATCAATTACGCCAAGACAATAATTTAAGTGTGGAATGTAAACAACACATGTCGATTTATAGAGGTTCAACCCACCTGCTGGGGCCTAATCCTCTACCACCCCAAAGATTCCAGGGATGGATTTCAAAAAGAAAAAGATTTTATTAATTACCACAATTAATACAACATCTTACAACATCACTTCAAGAGCACCACACTCTTCTTCAATACCACATTTGAGATTACCACAATCTCTCTTGAAGATTACCACAATCTCCTCGGCACCTTGTGAAGATTACACAATCTTCAACCTTGAAGAATACCAAATTCTTCAATACCTCAAGAGCACCACACTCTTGAAACACCTATCACCTAGATCACCCAGTGTATTCTTTCCACAAGAATACTCAAGGATGTCTTGTGTTGAATGATGACAAAAATCAAGATTACAACTCCATAATGAATATTACAATTTGAGTGCAAGTGTAATCAAGAAATAAAGCCTAAACCTCAAGATGTGAAAGTGAAATACTTAGCTATAAATACAACAAGAGTGTTGAATATGAAAGCTTGGAAATTTGCGATTTCTTGTTGTGAATTTGCTTGTGTTGTTGTATCTTGTGTCTTCAATTCATCCTCTATTTATAGGGAAGTCTTCACCAACATAGCTCCTTCTTCTTCACTTTTGTCTACAAAAAGAGGATCACAAGATGTAGAAATATTGTACAAAATTGAAAAGCAAATCTTTGTCAAGGAGTTCAACGGTACAAATTTTCTTCAAAAGATTACACAGTAGCGGACCGGTCGCTCGTATAAGATTTCGAATGTTTGAATGAAAATAGTGCGATCCAGGTAGGGGTTGCGGGGATGCGACGGCCAGTCGAGGTGGGGTGCGGCCGCCTAGGGTGTGACCTGAGTCGGCCTCACCCTTGACCGGTCACCCTCCCCTTTTTTTCGAATTGGTTTCTGTTTCATTTTGTGCGTTCTTCGTCACGTTCGACCTTACATTCGACCCGGCCGACCTCCAAATTGAAATGTTGTCCGATTTTTATCAAAAATAAACTTCAAGAAATACTCCAAAAAATTAGTAAAAACATTCTAAATCAATTGGGAGTATTTGGACAACATTTATAAACATTGTAAACTTATTTAAACTAAACCATCAAAAGTGTTGTCCATTTTTATCGAATAATTAACTCTAAGAAATACTCTAAAAATTAGTAAAAATATTTTAAATCATTTAGGAGTATTTGGACAACATTTAAAACCATTGTTTTGGTGTAAAAATAAAATCATCAAAATCATGATAAAAACATTTATCTAACACCCTGGCCCCCCCAATATTTTTTTTTATATGTAAATTTTGGAATTAATTCCATTTGGCCCCCCTCATTTTTTTCGTAAAAAGAAAAAGTAAGTCAATTTGTGTTGTAATTATGTATTTTTAGATACTTAATGATGAATATTGACATTGCATTTGATACAAATCAATGTTGTAAAAACGGCCTAGGCGGCCGCCTTTGCAAAATCGGTGCGAAAAATTGTTTTGGCCAAAAACCAGCCTACACGTCGAACACTCCGGCCTAGATACTTATCATGAGGCCAAAAGTCGGTTCTAGGCGCCTGCCTAGGAGATCTAGCCTCTAGGCTGCAAAAATCGCCCCCCTTAATGTCGAATCCTGGTTCCGCCCCTATTTACAGCCCAAATCACAGACATTTCACTATTTATTTTTCGCAAAAACTTAGCAACCGATCAAAGTCCCATAAAAGCTTCCCTCTCAAAAAAAAAAAAAAAAGTCCCATAAAAGCTATTTAAGTCACTCAGATATATTTTTTCCCTTATAAATGCTCATCCCAAATTATAAATATAAAATAAATATTAACGTATGCCTTTAAACTTGGACAGTTAGAAATACAATACGTGGAAAACTTCATCACAATCCTACTACAACAGTATTGAACCGGACCTATTAAGAGAAATGCAAGAAAAATTGAAATAAATAAATATTGACATGGTACACAAAGCACATCTTTTTATATCGAAACAAGTTACAATGATAGAAATATTCATGTTCATTTATAATAGCTTACAATGATAGAAATATTTATGTTCGTCTATAATAGCTTCGTTCAAATTGATATTAATAGTATAAGTATGTATTTGAAATTTAGTAGCACGAATTGTTGAACTTTAAATATGCATAGTTCTAAAAAGCGCTACGTGCTAGTTGGGCGGTGGATATGGGCCTAGTACCTGAGAGGCTTAGGCGGAGCCTTAACATATAGGCAATTTCATATATATTTCTCATATTACATAACTATGAAGTCATTAAATGACATCTAAACATTTATTTTGAGCAAATATGATATTTAAACTTTAAAGTAATTCAGCAACAATAATCCAATAAAATTAAAAAAAATCTAAAACATAATACTTTAACATATGCTGCATTGATTCATATAATACTCATTGGAAGATTTTCAGACTCTACAATTTTGTTTCATTTTTCATTAAGAAAATTATACATATTCAGTTTCATTTACACTAGACTTTGAATCGTTAGAGCTGCTTTCATTGGCCGGTGTCACGACCCTTTTACCGAGATGATGCAGTGGGTGACGAGAAGAATTTTTAGACTGAGAAGTGGGAGTTTTGTGAAGGGGTGGGGACTAGCTCGATTGGGGAAACTATTTTTTTTTTTTGGGGGGGGGGTGTGTGTTTAATTAAATTAGTCAAAAACGACGACGTTTTGTTCGAGTTTCAGAATAAAAAAACTACATTCGGGCCGTTTTGACCGCCTAATCCTTACACTGCCTAAACTGACCATTAACCAAAAATTTAGGCAGCTGGTGTCCACCTGGCGCCTATAAGGATTTTCGGTACATTGAAAATGTGTCATAGAGATATCATTATTTTTCTTAATTTAAGCCTCAATGCAATATCAAAACCTGGGCTGCTCGTGATTAATAAGCTCTTACAAATAATAATTAAAAAAGATATATCTGAATTTCCATATTGAAAATATGTACTACATCAGATATAAGACACAGTGCGTGAATGAATGAATAATGTCATTCACTTTTTATATGGATGAATGACAAAACAAATATTTTAATTAAAAATATGATACTTGTATGGTAGATTTACACCAAATGAAGATCTACTAGACCGAAACATAAAACACTACAAACCCGTATCATGCTCTTAAGTCTTAATCCGTGTTTGATGGTTTCAAGATCACGTAGCAGCAATTTCTATTTTTTTCACATTTACCATGTGGGCTGCCCAATGTGAATTGTGAGACATTGTTGTTGAGTGTTCAAGACTATAGTCATTACTTTTTGCATGGAGTTGCCTTTAGTACTTGTCCAAGGGAGGAGAATTGTAGGAATGGGTTTTTTTTTTTTTTTTTTTTTTTTTACCCTATTTGGATAGAGAAACAACTTTTCTACCCATTTTTATAAAAACATCTTTTTACCCATAAAGAAAAAAATATCCTTACTAAAGCAAAGACTATCGTGTCGCCCTAAAGGGCCGCACGATCGTGCTCACATTTATAGTGGCACTATCATGCTCACCCTTATGGTGGTACGATCGTGCCTTTTATGGTGCACGATCGTGCCCCATAATGTGTTTGCCCCATATGGTGGCACGATCGTGCTCACGTTTATGGTGGCACTATCGTGCTCATGTTTATGGTGGCACAATCGTCTCACATGGTGGCGACGATCGTGCCAACATGGTGGTCGATCGTGCCATGTTGAACATTCCATTTTTTTTTTTCTTCTCGAAAATAAGCGAATTTCCGCATTATACATAAATATTTGAAGCAAGAAATACATTAATTTGGTTTAAGTGACTTAAACTTATTTCCAATCGTGTCTTGAATTTTCAAAAATCGAAAACATGAAAAAAAAAAAAGAGAAGATTGTTATCTTTGAAAAAAAGAAGAAAAGAGGAAAGAAAAATTATATTTTTAAACCAAGAAAGAAAGAGGAAGAGGATAAGGGCATTCATGACCTTTTATTGCAAAAAGTGGGTAGAAAAGTGGTTTTTATGAAAGTTGGGTAAAAAAGTATTTTCCTATCTCAAAATGGATAAAATGACCATTTTCTCTTGTAGGAATTTGCAAACACACAATAGAGAAATTATGGGGAACAAGCAATATCCATATTCCATAGTGTACCATACACCTATGTAACATATATAATACCATATACTAATGCCAAGAAAAATCAAGGAGATGCTATTTTCTTATTTTACTTGTTAATTAAGATAAATCTATTATTGTGTGTACAATCAAATTGAGCTAACTTCATGTTTTCTTTGATGTTGGAAATTACAGGAATGGGAAACGGCCATTTTTATACATTTTGGGATAAGAAAACACTTTTTTATCTAATTTTTCAATGAAAGGTCATCAATGCTTTTGTCATCTCTCTCTCTCCCTCTCTCTTTCTCTTTCTCTTTCTTGGTTTTAAAAGAGTAATTTTCATTTCCTTTTTTCTTTTTTTTTCTCCTTTCACTTTTTTTTTTATTTCTGAAGATTCGAACGCCAATTGGAAGATAAGTTTAAGTTATTTGAACCAAACTAATATATTTCTTTCTTCAAATATTTATGTATAATGTGGGAAAATGTGCTTATCTCGCGAGGAGAAAAATAACTGGAATGTCACATAAAGACGATTGTCACCCTATGTTTTATATAAGGCGCACGATAAATACAAATCCTATAGAGTGGCACGACTGTGCAACCCTATAGAGTGGCACGATCGTGCTACTTTAGTAAGTGTACTTTTGTCTTTATGGGCAAAAAATATGTGTTTTTTTTTATAAAAATGAGTAGAAAAGTTGTTTGACTATCCAAAAATGATAAAAACAAAACCCACTCTTACATGAATTCACATACACTTTTCATATTTTTCACATAAAAAAGTTTGTGCGAAAGACACCCAATGTCATGAAGCATGACAATGAGTAATTAACATTTGTTAGTAGTCATTTGAAGATATTATTTATTGCCATGTGACATATATGCGGGTTATTTTTCAAAGTGGGTTGGGAGGTTTTAAAAAAATAGGTGTAGGCGCCCTTAGAAAGGGCGCCTAATAAGCGAGAGCGCGCCACTACAAGGCGCCTCTTGCTAATTTTTTTTTTTTAAAAAGCGTGGCGGCGCCAGTCAGCGCTGCCAAACCGACACTCCGCACTTGGGCGCCATTAGGAAGGCGTCCACCCTCTATAAATGGCGTTCCCCCATTTTTTAAATTTTCTTTTAAATATTAAATAAAAATACAATTTTTGGATAACTATAATATGAAATATCACTGGATCAAAACCCGATTAAATAATAAAAACTACAACGAATATTTAAAAACCAACAAGAAATTACACATTAAAAAACTGGAATAAGAAATGCCATCCCCATTATTCGAATATATACGAATCAATTCGAATAATCGTATTTAAAATTTTAATATATCTTTATTGTTGGGTTATTTAGAAATTATATGTTTGGAATAAGAGATATTTCTTAGTAGGGAGTAAATGTGTTTTCTTGATTCTTTTCAACTTTGTCTGAGTGCAAAGTGACCGGCCCTAATTTATACTAAAACAACTCTCTAATCAATGACTAGCATTTATTTGATCTAATGACTACATTTCATTACTAGAATAATTTGACAAAGTAAATAATTAATCCTCTAAAATTTTGTACAACTTTTCATCTTCAAACTAATAAATATCTCTTATTCCAAACATATAATTTCTAAATAACCCAACAATAAATACATATTAGAATTTTAAGTACGATTATTAGAAATGATTCGTATATATTCGAATAATGGGGATGTCGTTTCTTATTCCAGTTTTTTAATGTGTAATTTCTTGTTCGTTTTTAAATATTTGTTGTAGTTTTTATTATTTAATCGGGTTTTGATCCAGTGATGTTTTATATTATAGTTATCCAAAAATTGTATTTTTATTTAATATTTAAAAGAAAATTTAAAAAATGGGGAACGCCATTTATAGAGGGTGGGCGCCCTTCCTAATGGCGCCCCCAAGTGCGAACAGTTTTGCGGCGCCCCTTTTGGCCGCTGCGCACGTTTTTAAAAAATAAAAGGTTAAGTGTCGAGAGGGCGCCTTGATAGTGGCGCGCCTTGTAGAGGCGCCTTTCTAAGGGCGCCTACACCTATTTTTTTTTTTAAAAACCTCCCAACCCACTATAGAAACAAAAAAATCGGGCAAATGCCACATATTGAAAAATAACCCCATATATGCATAAAACAAAAATATTTCATTTATATTAAGATGAATCAAGATAGATCGCTACAAAAGCACTTTACACTTATGACTTAATTTTAAATCACACGAAGGGGAATTGAGTTAATGCTTATATTCTCGTTAAAATTGCCCTCTCCCCCAACCAAAAAAAAAAAAAAACCATTTCTGTAAAATTGATTTTTAACTCAATGTCTTGCATGCTCGGTGGTCTCCAAGCAAGTGATAATAATGCAGTTTCAAAGTATTGAAAATTTTACCCATCAAAAAAAGTATTGTAAATTTTCCCATTGCAAGAATGAAGTTTTCATTTATACATTTGTTAAAACAAGAATAAAACTCTACAACCACTTAGCCACATAGACAACATTGAATCAAAGTCAAGTACAAATTCCAAGCCTCAAATTTGTCAACCACCCAACCAACATTTTCCTTTCCCCAAACAGGACAAACAAAGAAATTTCCAAAACTCATCCCTTTTTTCCAAAATCCCATTAACAAATTCTGCAGAAAATAATAATAATAATAATAATAATAATAATAATAATAATAATAATTAAAAAAAACAAAACAAAACAAAAAATGAGTCAAGCATTGCACAAAAGCTTCTGAAAAACTGGCTTCATTCAATCATACTCCTGCAGCAGCCTGCCCAATCCAGAATCTTTACCCCTTGGATTCCACTAAAGTCACCCACTGTAATAATATCTCAAATTACAAGTTAATTACTCCAATTTTACCAATAAAAGACAGTAATTTAAAATTAAAAAAGGGGAAAAATTAAACCTCCGCAACCATCAATGGTAAAAATTAAAAAGCCCATGTTAATAATTTCGAAATGCAAGTGATGTTATATTGTTATGTGCTTCAAAGTTTCCATCTTCGTTTTTAAATAATCACAATTCCAAATACTAAAATTGAAAATTATAAATACACAGTTGAAAAGTTATGGCAAACTCGATATTTTTACCATTTATTTAAATTTGCAGCTTAAACCATGCTGTAATCAAAGTATCAAAAATTGCATTTCTGGGGAGCCATTACAAATTTCTTTTTTTTTTTTTTTTTTTTTTTTTCCTTCCTCTTTTCATCCCTGCTTTCCGTATTCTTCTGCCGTGTAAATAAAGAAGAATACAACAGGACTCTGCTATATATACTTACAGAAAGTCGATAGCAATTTCCTTTGTGAGTTTCATCCCCTCTCTATATTTCTATCATTTTTTCCTCTCATCTTCTCTCTCAATTGCTGCGATAAATCACGTCGCGAAATTAGAATTGATCTCCGATTAAACCTATACACAGGGATTTCCTGCAAGGTAAAGAGATTCACTTAATTTATTCATTAATTATTTGTGTTCCTAAGAATTTGGGTGGGCTTTTGGTTTTGCTTCAGATCTGGTAATGCTAGACTGCAGATTGAGAACCCATGTTACGGAATGTGTTTCTTGGTAATGTAAAGGTGAATTTGGTTTGAATTACGTGTGAATTTGTTGCTATTTGAAGGGTTTCTTATGTAGTTGGTGCGTGAATATGGAAGGGAGTATAAGATCAGGAGGTGTATTAAAGAAGAAGAGTTCATCTGGGTGTTTGATCATCAAAAAGAAGGTTGAAAATAGGAATTCGGGTGTTGGGGGTTTGATTATTAACAGTAAGGAAAAAAAGAGGCCCAGATTAGTTGTGAGTGATTCAAGCGCGAGTGATGAGGATGAGTCATTAGAGTTTATGAGAAGAAAAGTGAACGACAAGAGATTGCATAATGGCTCAATGGGGTATAAGAGAAGTGATCTCGAAAATAGGGAGTATGATAGAAACAATATCGGGATAAATATTAGTGGTGAGAGGAAGAGGAGTAGGATAGATTTATTTGAGTTTGATGAGTATGATGAATTTGATGGGAAAAGGATGAGGAATGAGTATGTGGAGGATAGGTTTAATATGGTTGTGCGTAGTGGTAGTGAAAATTCAAAGGACTTTGGTGTTGGGTCATCGCACAGAAATTTGGCGATGGATAAACGGAAGCAGGGTTCTTATTTTGATGGTTCTAGAAGTGGAAGAACTAATCCGGGTGAGTATGTTGGTATGAGAAATAAAGGGTTTGAGCTTGAGGAGGATGAAGAAGACATGCCAAATTCATTGTTAAGCTTGAAGTATCAGGAGAAGGCTGATGAGCCAATCAGGCTGCAGGGGAAGAATGGGGTGTTGAAGGTTATGGTGAATAAGAAGAAAAGGATGGACTTACATTCTCATCATAAGAAATATGATCCTAGGGAAATTGAAGAAAGAGCAGGTTCCAGGTCAGAGGATGTTCTGAAGAAGGAGTTGTCGCCACCATCGCCAGTTTATCCGTCTTCAAAGCGACCTGAAAACCGAGGTTTATTGGTTGACAAAGAGAAAACAATAGGAAAGGAGAAAAAGGGTGTAAAGTTGGAAAAAGTAAAACCTGTTTTGGGTAAAGGCATCAGGGCTAGAGAGTCAGAAATCAGTACAATGAGTAAGGGCATCAAGGAGAGAGAGCTGGAAACAGATGGTACTGATACAGCACTTAAGCTGGCACCTCCAGGTCTGCAAGCTTGTAGCTCAAAGAAAGGGGTGAAAAAGGAGGAAGAAAGAAAACCTTCTGAAAATGTCACCCCTCTTAAAGGGAAAGAAGTGAAAGAAGGGAAAGCAAAGCGTGGTGGAAGTACTGAAAAGCAAATGTTGCGAGAGAAAATAAGAGGAATGTTACTTGATGCTGGGTGGACTATTGATTATAGACCAAGACGGAACAGAGACTACTTAGATGCTGTGTACATAAACACTAATGGAACAGCCTACTGGTCAATTATTAAGGCTTATGATGCCCTCAAAAAACAGTTGGAGGAAGACATTGCTAAAACTAGATTGGATGTTGGTCCTCCCTCATTTGCTCCTCTAGCCGAAGATCTGATAAATAAACTCACAAGACAGACCAAAAAGAAGATCGAGGAAGAAATGAAAAGGAAGAGAAAAG
The DNA here is from genome assembly GCA_016081115.2 of Rehmannia glutinosa. NCBI lineage: Eukaryota > Viridiplantae > Streptophyta > Magnoliopsida > Lamiales > Orobanchaceae > Rehmannia > Rehmannia glutinosa. Next base: position 172,501 of record JABTTQ020001592.1, read on the forward strand.
AAGATGGCGTGACTAAGAGGGCTAAGAGACCTACTGTAAGAGATTCTGGAGACAGCTCAGACAGTGATCAGAATGAGGAGAGAATCAGTTCCTACACGAAACAGAATAATAAGTCACGGAAAGGCAAATCGCTTGAAGCGGATCAAGAGAGTGATGATGATTTAAGTGATGATTCGCCCAAGAGGAAGCCCAGGAAATTCAAAGTTGAAAAACCTTCTAGTGCTTCCAATTCTAATGTCTTACAGGGAAGAACAAGTAAAGTAATTGGGAGATGCACCCTTCTGGTTCGTGGTTCCGACAAAGGGGAAAACTCAGAGTCTGATGGATACGTTCCATATAGTGGAAAAAGAACTGTATTGGCCTGGCTTATTGACTCTGGAACAGCACAGTTAAGTGAAAAAGTTCAGTATATGAACCGCAGAAGGACTCGGGCAATGCTGGAAGGTTGGATCACCAGAGATGGGATCCACTGCGGTTGCTGCAGTAAAATTCTTACAGTTTCAAAGTTTGAGCTGCACGCTGGCAGCAAGTTGCGTCAGCCTTTCCAAAATATATTTTTGGAGTCTGGAGCCTCACTTCTGCAGTGCCAAATTGATGCCTGGAATAGGCAGGGGGAGTCTGTGCGTCGGGATTTCCATACCGTCGATGTTGACGGTGATGATCCAGATGACGATACCTGTGGCATTTGCGGTGATGGAGGTGCTTTGATCTGTTGTGATAGTTGTCCATCAACTTTTCATCAGATCTGTTTAGAAATACAGGTACTTATTGGAGGGATCCTGGCACAAAGTGTATTTGTTTGTCTTCGTTACATCATTAACCTTGAAATTACATTTCTCATCTAGTGTTATTGTCCTTCCATTTTATGGTTTATAACATTATTGTTTTTTTTTAGTTATTTTCCTACCTCAATAGTTGCTAATATGGTTCATCTCTATCATTTGTGCAAGTATATTTTGGACGGCTTATACATCGGTGTTGCTTGACATGTGTAACTGCACATTGTCAGACTTCTGCCCCTCGCATTTTTATAGAAAAATTGCAGCTCTTGTTAGAAGAAACTGCTTCTACCCTTTTGTTCCCAAGTAGTACTAGAAGACCACCACCCCAACAACCCCCCCCACCCAACACAAACACACTCATGCACATGCATAATTTTTCAGGTTTTTGCATCAATTGTATGCTGCAATTTTTTTTTCCCAGTGGTTGAGCACTTTTTTCCTCTATACATTGCAGATGCTTCCCTCAGGTGATTGGCACTGTCCGAATTGTATATGCAAATTTTGTGGGGATGCCACTGGAAATGCTACTGAAGGCAATGATAGCGATGTTGATGAACTTACCAAATGCAGCTTCTGTGAGAAAAAATGTAATTGTTTTTATGGATTTGAATTTTCTGTAGCTTTATTTCTAATTTCCTATTTCTTTCTCTCTCACGAACACATGTTCATTTTGTTTTATTACTTCTTTTTTGGTAAGCTGAAAAATTTATTTCTTATACTTTTTCATAGATCACAAATCATGTGGTGAGGGGTTGCATGCTCTGCCTATGAGTTCAAGTGGTGTATCTTTCTGTGGGCTGAGGTGCCAAGAGGTAATTTCTTTCTTTCTGTGGGCTGAGGTGCCAAGAGGTAATTTCTTCCTGGGATAAATAGCTAGAAACTATGACAATATGGTATGATGTTTTATTGCACCATCACCCAAATAAACAATTTTGTATTTTCCATACATCTGAAAGATGCAGTGTAGCGACTTTGTGTACAGTGGCATTGTGCGCTGTTGCATTTCTTGCTTGATATAAGTGGAAAGAAAAGAAAAACAACTTTGTAGGGAACAAAGATATTTTCTTCATCACTCTTTTTCTTGATGAGAAATGATGGTTGCAAGGGGCTATCATGTTTGTTGACCTTTTTTTCTTTTAATATTTTATATTTAGTATTTATAAATTTAACCAAGAATATAGGATACAGTCAGCTTAATCATAACTTAATGGCTTAGAAATACAGAGTTTACTGAGTATTAATCTGTTATTTGACTTATCTTTGTGATGCTTCTATATTTAGCTGTTGAGTTATTGATGTTCCCTAGTAGTGACCCTAACCTCAAAGAAACAATCTTTCTTTCAAATTGAGTAAATATCGCATCATGACCTAATCTCTACTCTACCATGATATAGCTAAAATATGAAAGAGAGAAAACCAAAACCATACAATATGAAATCATCGCTTGAATTAATTTTTTGTTTTCTTCGACTTGAACCTTATGATCTCATCTTCTAGCAAAATGAAGAAGAATTAAGCATGCAAATATATCCATACTGGGAGTTGGTGCCATCATCTGCTGAAAATTGATGGAGGGACAATTACTCTCTAAATTTCCACTCCCGATGTTTAGGGCTACTCTAAGTGGATCTATCTCAAAAAAATAGGTTGAATTATTATGTGTGTTATATGGAGTTGGTTCATGTTCAGATGTATGGAGTGGGTTCATGTTCAGATGTATGGAGTTGTTTCATATTCAGATTTTGTATGGAGTTGGTTCATTAATACTATCTCAATTGTATGTCTTTATTGGACTTGAAGTTATACTTGAATTTTAAAATTCTTTTGTTTAGTAAGTTACGAACATAAACTGAAGTCAGTAAAGCCTCATCTTAGTTTGTCTGGTTTGGCTGTGTGGATTTTTTCATTTGTTTCGTCCATCAACGGTTATATCCAGATTTAAACTACAAATATCAGTTGTTTTAGAAAACCCTAGTAGCCTCTCCCTTTAGATTTATCTTTATCATTGGTCTAGTTCTCAAATCTTAACCATGCAGCCCATCTAGTGGCTTCTTGGAATATGCACAAACCATTTGAATTGATTCTCTTTGGATTTATTTTAGTGGGTGCTGCTTTAGTCAATTAAGAATATTTTTAGTGTTGAGTTTCTACCTTGCTTTACCTTTCATCAATGCTTTTATTCTTCATCTTAGCCGTGCTCAACATTATGTAGGCTTTGGCGTTCCATCGATGGCGGACACAGGGGGACAAGGGGGGGCTGTTGCCCCTCCAAAATTTTTCAAAAAAACTTTCGGCCCCCAAAACTTTTCAAAATTATTTTTTTATAGTTAAAATAAAGAAATTAATTTACAATTGCGCCCCCAAAAAAAAAAAAAAAAAAAAATTTGATAAAAATGTCAACTAGTTGTGTTTTACAATATAAAAACTATTAATTATGATTAGTTTATGAATTTTTTCTCATAGTTTAAATTTATGAACTATGTCCGATCTTTCGCCCCCAAAGTCGCAATCCTGCCATCGCCACTGCGTCCCATATGATAATCCAATTCATATGGCCATTGTCTCAATTCCACCTTTTAATCTTAAAAGAAGTTCAATTATAGCAATCATCTTTGTTTTGTTGATAAACCAGCCTTAGTATCAAATTTTAAAAACTGTGTGTTTATATGCTTTTGCTGCTTTCTTATGTTTGCTGCCTCTTAACTGGCTACTGTCCAAAGGATATTTGTAGTCTTTTAGCTTTTAGGTCATCTGTTACAAAGTGCCAGCATCTGCTGTATAACATCTAATGTTTCTGCCTATGATATCACTACGAATTTATTAAACAGTCCTTACCATTAATCTCTTTTTTTAATCACAAGAGGATGAAATATCTGATAGTCATTGACCAACACTTAGATTATTTGACTTGCATTGGTGATATTGATGTTCACTGTATTCTGTTCTATGGTGCGGCTTCAGAATAAAATTTCCTTTTTTTTCTTCTTCAGCTCTATGATCATTTACAAAAGATTCTTGGAGTCAAACATGAATTGGACGCAGGATTTTCATGGTCTCTGATTCAACGAGCAGATGTGTCTGATACCTCGATCGTGGATTTCCTCAAAGGGTGGAATGCAACTCCAAGCTAGCTGTTGCATTATCTGTTATGGATGAGTGTTTTCTGCCCATTATTGACAGAAGAAGTGGGATTAATATAATTCATAATGTTGTCTATAACTGTGGGTAAGTTGTTATTTACCATGCTAAAGCATGTATTAATATATATCTATAATGTTACTTTTTCTGCTTCATTTACTGTTATACTATACTGCATGAAGATGCTGGACAATGGTGTTGTGCCATGTGCGACACGCATCGGAATGGATTTGGCTGTGTCCAAAGATAGAAAATAGAAAAATAGATATAGAGCTGAAATTCAATTTTCTTTTTTAAATTTATGGTGACCAGATAACTGAAAACGAGGAAACAAGGTTACATCTGTAGAATTGGTACTGCCTTTAATATTATTTCCGACCACAAAGGCCTTGCGAAATTGGATCTTTCACTTTGTAGATGTATTTATGTAAGTAATTAACCTGCGATTACGTGTGTAGTGGTGAATTATTGAAGGTAGCCTCGGAGAAGGAAAGTCTGATGCAGTGAGGTTTGGTCAAAGAGCCTTAGGGCTTTTTTGATTGTGTAAAAAAAGATCCCAAAGTTTGCAATTCTTATAATGGTCTTAACTGAAGACAAAATTCTAAAACCAAAATTCTTGGAATCTAAAAGACAGAAATATATCCATTTATACATGCAGATACTAAGATGCACACATTTCTCATACATGCACATGCATCCTTGTACTTGTTCTTTAGAAAATCTAACCTAAGATTTGTGCCTTGTAGATCAAATTTCAACCGTCTGAATTATTGTGGATTCTATACGGCAATTTTGGAGCGGGAGATGAAATAGTTGCTGCAGCGTCTATAAGGTAATAAAACAATGTGTTACTTTGACCATCGATGTCTGTGGTAGTGACAATCAAATCACATTCTAGGTATGATGATCCTTAATACTTGTGTGAATGCTCGACAGTGAGTTTCACCCATTCTCAACTAAGAACGTATTTGAGTTTACTTGGCTCCTTTGTATGCTTCTTCAAGAAATTAGAAGTATTCATTCGAAGAGACGAATAACTTAGCTTGCCTGCTGATATTGATACACCTAGGTATTCTTTACTGTTGCCACAATCATCAGGTTTCTGATTTATATGTAAATATTAGTTACTTAATCCATGGTCTGCAGCTGATGATTGAATGACCTTACTAATACCAACCATTTTGAAGAATCTTTTACTCAATATGAAAAAAGGCAGAATAAGTTTTTTCATGAATTTTTAAGTTATTTTTTCCTTGCCTGCTAATCAGCTTCTTTTGAACTAGTTTCCTGGTTAGAAAACAAACTTCTAATTCTGAAAATTGGAAATTAACGTCTGAAAAAAGAAAATGAAAAATTAAATAAAACTGTTTTCCTTACTGAGGAATGTCTCTTTAATCATTAGCCTTAGCAGATTTCTGCGCATTAATTTATTTCTGTTGATTAGTATTGTTATACAGTATAATCTTCATATTGTGCCTTTTGAGATTTTTTTTTTTAAATAGTTGGTTGTTCAACTGTTTTGACCAAAAGGAAAACCAATCTGATCATTGAATTTTTCATCTCCTAATCAGGATCCAGGGAACCCGTCTCGCTGAGATGCCATTTATTGGGACTCGTGAAATCTACAGGAGGCAAGGAATGTGCCGGCGCCTTTTGTCGGCAATTGAAACTGTAAGAATATTGGACTGGACTTGTTAGGCATGCATTACTTCTCATTTCTGGGTTGCTGTTACGCCCATGCATCAGTTAATGCTTTTCTGGTCCGTTTTATATCTTTGAGGTCTTAAAAATAACTACTGGAAATCTAAAAGATTGTTTTGACATGAACTGTTGTGTGCTGGCTTCTGAATTTGTGATTCTTTTTTCTGTTAAATTGCTTCCCTCTTAAATTGCTTCCCTCTTTTCTGTGTGACAGACGACTGGATATTAATCAAGTTTTGTAATTCCAGGAACTTCGTACTCTCAAAGTTGAGAAATTGATTATTCCCGCCATATCGGAGCATAGGAACACATGGACTACAGTTTTTGGTTTTCATCAACTTGAGAATGTACTCAAGAAAGAAATAAAGTCCATGAATATGTTGGTGTTTCCAGGGACGGACATGTTGCAGAAACATTTGGCGAATCAAGAAATTTCTGATGGTAACAATTTTTTTACCATTTGATATACTCCATAAATTTGCAAAGGATAAATTTTAACTGTTATACTTGCTACGGAATTAGTTTCGTTTCTATTTAGTCTAAATTATGTTAGCTTTGCCTCTGAATCCATCCTTATTTCAACTGTAGGTATAAAGCAGCTTTCTCAATCAAACACGAAGCAACCTCAGTTGCCTGTTTTGGTTGAAAAATCTGATATTGATTCATCTACGGAGCACGTTAAACAGACGACTAACGATTCTAAAGTGTATCATGAACGAAATACTAATGACGAAGTTAATGATCTGAATTCTGGTTCTCCAGCCCACCCTTCAAATGATAATTCAGCAGATAGTGCTTCAGATTCCATTTTGAATCTGATTCCCTTCTTTCCAAAAAGGGAAGTATTGTTCCAATTGAAGCTGAAGACAAACAAAACCAGAAACCTTTGGCTTTAGATAATGCAGAATGTGTTACAAATGGTTCTATTGAGTCCCCACCTGGTTCTGTTTTTGAAACATCTACACATAGTACTACAGGTAAAGTCAACGGAGAACAACTCATTGATACTTTTCCTACAGGAGTTGTCATTGAGGACCAACGGACCTTACCTAAAGTTGCTATTATAGATTCCTCAACCCTCAATGATGTCGATGACAACTACACTACTGTTGGCAAAGCCTTTTTCACTAAAACAAATGTTGAAGTTAGCGTCGTGCAACTAGCTGTTGGTTCAACTTTCCCTGACGGTGGAGAAAGTATAGTGACACGTAATGCTGATATAGATCACAAGGCCGCCGTCCAGTTGCAAAATGACCTTTTCGCCCCTGGTGTCGTTAATCCTGCTGAAACTGATAAAAGATCTGGTTTAGAAAGCAAGACGCCCTTGTGATCGATGGAAACGTTGCTTCTAAGATTTCTGAAACTTTGGCTCGGAATGTGGCCCCTGCTGAGAATCACACAGAATCTAACGATAAGTGCTGATAAAAACAGCTGGTAAATTTTTCTATTTTCGTCTTCCATTTGGCCGTGGTTGTTGAATATCGAGTTTGTGGGTCCCACTACAAGCAGTATTTGGTTGATACCTTTTAGTAGTTCTTTGAGGTATGCGACAATCGTAGGCAAAATTAGCTTCGAGAATTTGCTGTCCGAGCGATGCACATAATTTTCTGTTCCACATTGTTCAAACAGGTTATCTGCCCATGAGACCACTACAAAATGTGATCAATTAAGATCAAAGTTGAGTGAAGGTGCTGAAATTGTAGTCTTGTGGCTTAGGCAACAAATTATTTTTCGAACTCGCTGCATGTATAATATATGTGGTTTTGGATTTCGAGAGATGTATATATATACAGATTCTATTCTTAGTAGAGGTCTCTATATCTTCAGCATTGGAGTGATAATATTGAGTAGCATCTGCTGCAAGGGAAACCAGGTGACCTTGGATTGTTATAAAGTTCTGATTAATCCTCTCTGTCTTATGTTACTTTCTGCAAATTTATCTGTATGTTCATGGATTTTCCGTTTAGTCATAAGGGAGTGTTTGCAAACACTACAAAAAAGAATCGTTTGCAAATGTCGGCTTTTGCTTATGACTCGTTTATCACAAAACTAAAACAAAAATGCACTGTGTTTTCAAATATCAATTTTTGTTTTTGCTTTTGATTTATTTAACCAAAATCTAAAGCTAAGAGGAATCATATAGTACTCCCAAGACTCTCAAGTCCAGATCAAAGATTTAAAGTTTGATTCTCATCACCCCTTCCCTATCCGGATTTGTATGTAGAAAAAAAAATTAATAGCTAAGGGTGAGATGCTTCTGATTTCGGAAAAGTGCTTTTGGTATTTTATAAATAAAAGGAAGTCTGTTTTTGATATTCTTATTCTTAAATTTAAAAAAATATAATATGAGTGTACTTATAACAAGAATGTTGTTTTTATCTCTCCCCAAAAGTCATTTTGAAAGTGTTTTTTTTTCCCAACCAATTTCTGATTCTCAACTACTTTTGTTTCTAAAATAAATCAGAAGTAATAGTGTTTGCAATACACAAGTTTTTTTCTTATTCGATCATTTATTATAAGACAAAAACTTATATCAGACCATCTCAGGGGTCTAAATTTGCGAGAAGGAGCCCCATATCCAAACCTATTTTAAAAGGCGGTGCATTTTGGAGGTTATGAGAAAATTAGAGAGTAGGCCTAGAATAACAGAAAAGTGCAAAAGAAACCATACGCTTCTTCTCTCCCCTTCCTCCCTCTCTCTTAAAAGAAACACGATCTAGTGAGTGCTACAGGATGTCTCTCTTAGTTTTTTAAGGTTTTCAGATATTTTTATGGCACCACCTCCAGGCATAGGGGACGCCGGCGCGATGGAGCTCCTGGGCGCAGGATTAGATGGGACTAGTGCTTAGGTTTCGAGCTAAGGATGAAGGCTAGGGGAGGAGAGAGGGCTTCGACCGGCGAGGTGATGAGACGGTCAAGAGTCGGCTCAAGGCGCGGGGATATGAAACTCGGTTGAAAAATAGATTTAAATATAGTGGATGATGGACCATAAGTTAGAGTATTCAACTTTTGTGAAGTTAAGAGCTTGAAAATTTCGATTTTCAAGCATTTGAAAATATAAATATTATTTATCGTTTTTTCTTCTTCCGTTACTCGAGTTCTTTTCTTCTACAAATCTCCATAATTCATGAATTTTAGAGTTTATTTACAATTAACAAAAATAATGTCATTTGGAATAAGATTTTCGGTTCATGTTTATTCACGATTTTTTAACTGGAATTACCAGAACTCATGCTTAAGTGATTTATGAAGATTTATGACCCTTCATGTGTTATGTCCTTCGAGATCCAACATATTCATAGAGGACATTGAAGTAAAGATATTTTTCCACATGTTTTTTTTAAAAATATTATACTTTTACATAAAAGGTATATATTATATGTTAAATCGAAAAGTATCACGTTTAAGTAAAAACTATTACGTCTTTGAAATGAAAGTATTATAAATTAAACTTAAAAATATTACATATTCAAGTGGAAAAACATTATATTTTAAATGAATATTATTACATGTTGAACTAAAAAGTATTATACTTTTAGTTATATACAATCTTTTAGAGTCTCACATTTTATTATATAAAAAATATCACCGTTTTTCTAAAATGTATATGTTTCTAGAGTAACAAAACTATATAAAAAAAAGTATACTTGTTTTTGTGGAGTCATTGCCCATCTCCAGGACTCCAACATCATATTAACAAGTGTATCATTTTTTTAATCAAAAGTATTTTATTTTTCTAATGTTCAAAGTATTATTTGTCTCATATTTTTTTCTAAAAGTATTACATCGCTAATTTTATTGGCTTGTTAACTTTTTAATGACTCTCGGATTCCCTATTGACCTGATCCAACCCGATTCATCTCACGGGTAGAGACCCGTGAAACCTGTCTCTCACAAGAGACATTCTTATTATAAAAGTGATTTTTACAAGACAAATTTTGTCACATTTTGTAATAGGGGATTGAAATTACAATTTAGCCTTGCAAACATGTATAGTGAGAAGTTGTTGGTTTTCAAAAAAGAAAGAAAAGAAAAGGAAAAACGAAGGAAAGACAGGTTGTGATTGGATGTCAAAAATTTCACAAAATTTTCCCATAAAAAGAATTTTTGAACCAAAATGTGATTGGTTGTAAAATATTTCAAAAAAATACACTATTTACTCATTTTCATTTTTCAATAATCAATCACATCAATTTATTATTTCACTAACAAAAAACATCACTATCAATTATCATCATTATACAATTACATCACAAAACATTATTCGCATTCTCCCAATTCTCAAATCATCAATCACATTCAATCACTATTTTACTAAAAAAATTATCACATCAACTATCATCATCACATTTTAATTTTACATTCAATCACACTCTAAAAGAAATTTACTACTTTTCAAAATATATTTTCATCACTATTTACTTTTAAAATAAAAATAAAAAGAAGAATGAAAAGACGTCCAATCACAAATTTAAAATGTTGTACTCCCATAGTCGTTTATTGAATTGTAGTTCAATTCGACCACAACAAAAGTACGGGACATTAGTTGTTTGCAAGCGACTTTATAACTTCAGTTAAGCCCACGCGTTTTTAATCTGATGCGACTTCAGTTCTAGAGTAAAGCCTACCCCACCGTGCACCACCAATCGCCGCCGATCTCCGCTTAATTTCCTCCGTCTATGGAGCATTCTGTTTCTCGCCCTTCTCTCAATTACTCCTTTTGCCTCAATCCTGTCCCCGGTCTCAGCTCTCGCAGCACGTTCTCCTCCCAGTGCACCTTCAGCAGCGCAAGGTACAACTCTTCTCCACGCACCTCGCTACACGCCCAGTGCGCTCCAAAATTCCTCGTGCCTTCGATGACAACAACGGTTTCCCATCGATATCGCCAGCTCAGGGTTGATTGATTGCGAACTCAATGAAGATGTTGCCCTAGCCATTGGGACTGTAAGTTCCCAAGAACGTGTCTTGGTTTAATGTTTATTTTTATGTGCTGAGAGATATTTAGACCATTATTTTCTACTGCCTTATGTGATAATTATTCTAACTTTGTTAGTTGAGTACACATAGAGGGTTGCGCTATTGCGGTAAAAGATTGTGCTACTTTATTGGCCTTTTACCTGGCAATATGAATATGAGTTGGAGTTGCAATTTGGGATGGCGAATCAGATTCAGTCAAGTCTTTAATCCTGTACTTTTGCAATATGAGATAATTTTTACTCTCTTCAAATAAAAGTCGTACTTCCTTTGGTTTAGATGTGCTCTATAAAGATTGTTCAGGTGCAATGCTTTTGATAGAAGCCTAAAGTTACCATTTTCCTTCCAACTGTGTTCTGTTTGTTTACTCGCTCGAAATAACTGCATGGAAATTGACATTTGTGCAGGCCTTGTTGCAAGCACTTGGAGATAGAAAAGGAATCAACCGGTTTGGAGACTTCTCAGCCCCACTCGATGAAGCACTTGTACATGTTTCACTGGTATGATGACATCAATGTACGGACACATTTTAAAAAGCATCTCTATGTTAAGTCCATCTTTTTCTGTTTCAGCTAATGCCAACAATCAATCAGTTTTGCATTCACAGAAAGGCAGATTGCCGAGTACAATATGCCATTAATTGAATTCTAATCTGATGTGGTCTCGCCAACATCATTGCTGTTTTGTCTTCACGAAAATTATCACCTTTCTGTGATATTTACCTTTTGAATTTCTCTTCTAGGATTTATCTGGAAGGCCACATTTGAGTTATGATTTGTGCTTCCCAACGGAGAGAGTTGGAAATTATGACACACAGGTCGTGCCATGGTCTTTACATACTTTAAATTTATAAATTGCTTTTATTCAAGTTATCTTTCTTTCTAGTACATTCTGATACTCAGAATTATCATTATCAAGTTGTTCATACTCTCTACCGGTCTTAGTATAGTCCATTGAATCTACAGTCTACTCTTAACACTTGTTACTTTCAGCTAGTAGAGCACTTCTTTCAGTCCTTGGTCAATACCTCAGGAATGACACTTCATATACGACAGGTAACAATAATGTCTCAAGTTTCTATATGCATTGTTAAGAGCAGCTTGTGTGTAGTTCCTTATCGTTACTATATCAAGTATCAACTGATGGATATGGCAGAGGTTTAGTCATCGATTAAGAAAACAGCTTTACAGAAGAAATATGCCATCTGCTGCCTATTTCATGCTGGTTTTGCTTCGAATAGGCCGTTAAAGTTTTCTATTTTATCAGGGATAATTAAAAAAACTACCCTTGAGGTTTGGTGTAATTACAAAAAAACCCGCTAACTTTGAAAATTACAAAAACCACCCTTGAGGTTTACATTTGTCTTACATTTTGCACCTGCCCTTAGTGAAGCTAACGGGAATTGCTAATGTCATCAAATATCTTTACACTTATATCCATCAACTTTTGTAAATATTACAAATAACCTCAACTTTTTGCGTTATATTTACAATTGCATCCCTCACTTTTCTAAATATTACAAATAATCAGACGAAAAGTTAGGGCTATTTGTATTATTTAGAAAAATTGAGGGGTGTAATTGTAATATATTTGATTATATCAATAAATTTCGTCAGTTCAACTAACGTTTAATTAGTTGGGGCAAAATGTCGACGGAATCAAACCTCCAGGGTGGTTTTGTAATTTTCAAAGAGAGTTGGGTTTTTTGGTAATTGCCCCAAACCTCAGGGGTAGTTTATTTGTTTATCCCATTTTGTTGTGCTCCTTAATCTTACTCTTAGAATATACTAATTCAAGATTCCAAATGCTGGATTTGAAATGGAAACAGCTTGCTGGGATAAATTCTCACCACATTATTGAGGCAACCTTTAAGGCCTTCGCTAGGGCTCTTCGGCAAGCAACGGAACCTGATCCTCGCCGTTGTGGAAGTGTGCCGAGGTTTGAATTTGGCTCCCTTGCTTTGAAATATTACCATATAGTTCTTTTCTGTCGTAAAAATGTACAAAATGGTGATTAAGCTTGCCAGGATCTCGAAATTTGATTGCTCTGTTGATCGAATAGACCTCTGGCAAATGTGTTCTTTGTGATAAACCAAACATGAAATTGTTTTGCGTGTTTGCAGCTCGAAGCGTCCTAACACGCACTTGATTTACAAATCATTCGAAGACTTGGAGTATCAGTAAGTGTATGCTAATATCACAAATTTTTATTATGATTATTATTATTTTATAATAGGGATAGTTACAAAAACACCCTAAGGTTTGGGCTAATTACAAAAAAACCTGAGTTCTTTGAAAATTACAAAAATCCCTTGAGGTTTGATTCCGTCTTATATTTTTCCGGTATTTTCGAAAATATTTCAAAAAAAACCCTGACATTTACAACAATGTTATAGTTACCCCTTAAATTTAAGATAAAACGAAACATGAAGGTTTTTTTATAATTTTTGAAACATGTCTGGGTTTTTTTCTGGGGAGAAGGAACTGCAATGAAGGTTATGCACTTATGCCTTTATTCTATGCTTTGCAGCCTTTCTCATGCATTGAATATAAAGCGAGACAATCATCTGATAAGTTGTTGGAAACATAAACAAACAAGGCCTTTTATTTCCTCATTTCTTTTGTATTCCGAGCTACCAAACAGGTTTGAGAATTTGGATTTCTTTACCGAGGCCTTTTCCTTTATACAGTTTTTTTAGAATCAAATTGATCGTAAGTTATATGACATGTTACTGGACAAAATAAATAGCCTTATTTTGATGCTACTTTATCAGATGAACCCTGGTACGTGTTATATTCAAAATCATTGCACGCTAATTCCAGAAAATCAACCAAATAGTCTTTTCATTTAATTCAATCTCTGCAGGCTGCAATTGGTTGGATTAACTGGGATAATAATGATCGAGGATGTGAAGTCCATAATTTTCACGTAATTGATCGGAAAATTTAATTCAGTATCAAGTCTGAAAGGGGCATACAACAATAATGTGGTTAAAATATAGGGATAAATTCACTTTTGATACCCAAAGTATTAGCGGTTTTCACTTTTGGTACCTGATTTTTGGGACTTATCATTATTATTACCCAACGTTTCAAAATTTACTCATTTTTTGGCACGTTCCGTTAGTCAACCAATAAAGACTAACGGTTGACCAAGCTATGTGAGGTTTCCACGGTTGGCGCATGCTTCACGGCGTCTCGGCGCCCGATTCCGGCGACCCAAGTATCGTGCAACCACTCATTTTGAGCATATCTGCAAGCCCTATAATGCCTAGTGGTCAATTTCATGATTTGAGTTCGTCTCCGATGCCAATTGACAATAATTCGAAAAACCCAATGTTTAATTCAAAGCCAGATTCCATCAAAGAATAAAGATACTTCCCCAAATCCAAAATTGAGCATACAATCATCTTCCTCATCTTAAGGCGCACAAAGCCCACTCCTCAATCGGTCCGATTTGCCCCCGGAACCAAAGACGCACAAAAGGGGATCTTAAAATTGATTTCCCGACTTTTAGGGGCCCGTATCTCCATGTTGCCGGCCAAATTGGCCTCCGACCAAGAAGACAAAGTTGCTTAGGATAAAATTTTGAGTTAGGATTCACCACCCCCGTCCAACATTGCTTCGACTCCGGCCGGTCAACCGTTAGTCTTTAATGGTTGACTAACGGAACATGCCAAAAATGAGTGAATTTTGAAACGTTGGGTATTAATAATAATAAGCCCCAAAAAGCGGGCATCAAAAGTGAAAACCGCTAATACTTTGGGCACCAAAAGTGAATTTATCCCATAAAAGATATTGCTAGTAAAAACGTTCATATCTTTAAACAGGGCGTGGAATTTCAAGCCCAAGGAAAAAAAGAATAATAGTAAGCTATATGACAATATTAATGTGGAAAAGAAACTATTTAGGCAAGGCAACTAATAGAGGCTAAATACATGAAACAAGGGTACATTGAAGTAGTTACCCAAATAGGTCCATTATGTACATCAACTTCATAAAGATTCTTCTGCAGTGGTAAGGTCACTTAATATTTCAGACCTGATCTCCTCCGGAAGGGTTGCAGATGGGCCTGCTTTCGAATAAAAACTGGCAAGAGATCTTATAGCTTTTTCGAGCATAACATAGGATTCCTGCAGCAACATGTCCAAACACCATGAAAATGGCACTCGATTCTCAATCGAAGGTAAAACATATTAATCATTGTTCGTTGTTCATATTACTAGTTAAAGTAGCCGAATAAAAAATAGACAAAAAAAAAATAATGTCGAAAGCGATCAAATGGAGTATCTTGAGGATTGGTATCAAGATGGTGCCACAATACATAATTTGTAGGGTAATTACATAAACACCCTTGAGGTTTGGGTTAATTATAAAAAAAAAAACAGACATGTTTCAAAATTACAAAAACCTCTTGGTTTTTTTCTTGTCTTAATTTTAGGGGTAATGTAATATTCTTGTAAGTGTCGGGTTTTTTGAAATATTTTGAAAATCACCGGGAAAAATGTAAGGCGGAATCAAACCTCAAGGAGTTTTGTGTAATTTTCAAAGAATTCTGGGCTTTTTTGTAATTAGCCCAAACCTTAGGGTGTTTTTGTAATTATCCCTAATTTGTATTATATAGCTTTGGTCTACATGCAGCCAAAAACTCTTCTCTGCTTTTCTATGCACAGTTGGAGGAACTCATAGCATGATTAAGTACAGTTCAGGCATAACATCAATTTAGATTGACCTGATATGGGTGATTCTTTGACAAAAATTTTGGATAAAAAGGTAGCATTTTTTGTAAAAGGTTCATGCCTATGTGCATCAGAGAATGGAGGAATGTGAAGGATGGAAATGCATTTATAATACAACACAACTACGTGATCAAATGAACAAGATGCGAACAAGATGCTTGTGTGGCTGTAAATTAAAGTTGTCATGAAATCAGCAGGAAAGCTGGTAAGCTGAGAGAAGTTTATATTAATCAATCCAATATTTTTCAGCTGAAAATGAACTCTTGCGGACACAATAGAAGGAAAGGAATCGTGCGACTTTAAAGACGTTATGCTAAGTTGCATGACCATCATGTGATTGCTTATGGGTATTAGAGAAAGCCTTTGGTGTGGTATACCTGCAATGACTTTTTCTTTTCAATTAAGTTGCATTTGGATCGAAGGGTTTGGATTTTGAGGGTATAATTTGGAGGAATGATTTCAAATGATTTCATATAAGATGGATATGAAATCCACCACAATGACTCAAAAAATAGCTTAGAGCTCAATGATTTGAAATTCATTGCATGAATTGATGATATTATTTATCCAAACAAGCTCAATCGATTTGTTGTTGAGGATTTGAAATCCTTAGCACCGAATCCATCAATCCAAATGAAGCCTTGTGAATAGAGTATTATACTCAATAGTCCTTTCACTTTAGCCTTAGTGGAACTAGATAATATGCAGCACATTGCTTATTTTGGGACATCAAGATGGTGGAAGAGAAAATTTATGGGGCTAATTTCTAAAACTGACTTCAATTTAATGGGTTTTTTACCGTAAAAATTAGTAAAAAGAAAGTTACCTCATTGACAACTGTCTTTTGGCCCCTCCAACCATTCAAATATTCTCGAATGGATTCCTTAGCCGCATCAGCTGTCCGTCTGAACTTAGCGATATCAGCTGTATCTTCCTTCAGAGACTCGAAGTGTTTTCACAACTTCTCTCGCAGACTTCAAGTAACCCTTTGGCAAAACCTTTCCGGATTTTGTTTTCTCATTAGGATCGAACAATGACTTCAACGCCCCAACTACGCTCTCATCTTTGCCCTCTGACGCATTTGAGTTCTCCTCAGCCAACGTAGGTAATAACAATAACTCGCAGTTCAAGTTTAAGAACGCAAGTACGGAAACAGCAGCACCGCCCACAACATACCGGCGATTTGCTGATGTTTCCGCAAAAGGAAGCATAGCATGACACCTGGATTGCAGCCTCTCTGTCGCGTAGCCAAAAATTGCAGTCAAAGAACATGGAAAAGGTAGGATAATTAACAAATGCAGAGTGGAAAAGAATAGAACATCTCAAAGGACATAGGATAACTACTAGTACGACAGAAAAGTAATCAGATACATGTATGTGGGAGAGGATTCCAAGTAAACATTTCGTCAAACAGTTGGATGACATTGAGTAACTTGGAGATGCAGATTGATTTTCTAAAATCCAGCTGTTCTACAGGTCTGAACCGAGGAAAGGAGTATTTTTTTCTTCAAGCTTATACCAATCAAATCCCCAAAAAAAGCTACAAGATCGATAATTCGTCTATGTATGCGAGCTAAAATGTCAGGAAATAGGATTTAAAAGCATCCAACAATAATATCGCATTCTCAAACTAATAAAAATTCGGAAAATTCTCCCCAATCCATCAACATAGAAAATCCAATTTTCACACTAATATATGCAACGTTCTTTAGAGGGGGAGTATAAAGTAAACTCACTATTACTTCTTCCAGCCGAGTCAGAAATGGCGTGAGGCCACATTCGTGCTGCAGGAAAAGCTGCCATATTTTGCTTTTCGAATTTTTCTAACAAAATTTGGCAGCAGCTTCTTCTTGCTTCATACTATCAAATATCAATCCAGCACTAAAAGTATCTACAGAAAAATTTGAGGAAAATAAATGAAAAAACCCAAAAGTCTTATCCCCAAGTTTCAGTACCTGAGGGGTGTTTTTCGGTGGTTGTGCTAGTTTTCTCTGCAGTTAACAGAGTTCATTAGAGGGCATCAATTTGATCTTCATTTTATCCGTTG
The DNA here is from genome assembly GCA_016081115.2 of Rehmannia glutinosa. Classification (NCBI taxonomy): domain Eukaryota; kingdom Viridiplantae; phylum Streptophyta; class Magnoliopsida; order Lamiales; family Orobanchaceae; genus Rehmannia; species Rehmannia glutinosa. The sequence goes on from JABTTQ020001592.1 coordinate 189,881, forward strand.
AGGACGCGCAGGGGATTTCATTAGAGCCCCGGGATAAAATAGTCAATCGAGTACTAAGAAGAAATCCTCGTTTGCCCCTACTTTTAATTTCATATTATCACACTTTAGCCCCTCAATTATACCTTAAATTACAACTTACCCACTTAACCCATCGTTTTCTTTATAACCAAATTACCAAAATGAGTTTCATCCCCCTTCAAAAAAAAAAAAAAAAAAAAAAAATGAGTTTCATCCCTTCATCAGAGGCAGAGGCACCGGACATAGCACGTGCTAAAAAAATTGATATTGTTTTTGGACTAATTTAACAAACTAATTAACTAATGTTAATTAAAAACCAATTTAACAAATTACTGTAAAAAAATAAAATTAATGGACCGAAACCAAATTGATTTTGTTAAACGGTTTGGTTCGTTTTTTAATCTAATTAACCGAATGAATTTTCGGTTCGATTCGATTTTGGTCCATAATTTTTTTTTTTTTTATATTATTATTTTAATTTATATTTTTTAGTATATTTTTATATTATTATTTTGATTTTCTATAATATTTTATTGTTAAATTGTTAAATAAATATAAAAATATATTTTTTTAGCAAAAACGTAAAGGCCCAAAATAAAGCCCAAACCGAAAAACCAAACCGAATCGAAACCGAACCGAACCGAAATAGTTTGGTTTGGTTCGGATTTTTTTAGCATTGCGGTTTCGATTTGAAAAAACATATAAATTAAAAAAAATATTTGATGACTCTGTTTTCTAACTTTTAAAAAAAAATAATTTGAGAAAACAGCGTTCTTCACCTAATTTTTTTTAAAAATTCTGATAATTTGTTAAATTAGTTTTTAATTAACATTAGTTTGTTAAATTAGCCTTGTTTTTGTAACGCATCGTCACCATCGATAATGGCTCCTCTGAATCTTTTGAATAAAGTATCATATGTGGAACAAACTTATTTCTTCAAGAAAACCACATATTAGGGACAAATAAAAAATCACCTATTGAAAACAAATAAAATCCACCTATTGAGAACAAATTTATTAAGACTAAAAACATTGAAAATTACTTATTTCATCCTTCATAGAAGAATGAAGCAATAAAAAGAGAAAAAAGAACATGGAGGATAAAAAATGTCTACCTTTGGTCCAAGTATGATAGTCTTAACCATTGCACTACTATCCGATTCTCACAAATTTATTGCTTTTAAACATTTGAATTTGCGTCATCAAATACTCACATTAAAGATAATAATAATATAATGTTAAAAACTCCGGAATTGAACCATTGTTTTTAGAGAATATTTTCAATCAAAAAATTTACTTTTCAAAATTATATGGATTTTGAGTCAATTTGAATATGTAAAATTTAACATACATAGAGTAACAGAATAAAATTGTTTTACATTAAATGTAGGTAATCATGTAATAGGCAAATATATCGATAAACTATTTAAGCAAAATAATACTTTTTTTGCTCCAAACTTAAAAGTAAATTTGATCATAAAATTACATGCCGAACAATATTCGAAGCAGCTAACTAACTGAAGGACACATCTATTCAATCAGGGATTTTATATTTGTAATTTTATTTATAGTTATGTAACCTAATTCTTTTGACATATGTATTATATATTTTTATATTCCATGGATTTTACATCCTATATTCATTCAAATTATATAATCGAACACAACACACTTTGTGCATCGCACGGGTCAAAAACTAGTATAAGTAAAATATAGTTACATTTGGATGAGAGGATTGGATTTGAGGAGAGAATATGAGGGAAAGGTTTTAAATGACTTTATTTAGGATGAATTTAAATCCTCCAAAATGACTTCAAAAATAGTTTCCAATTATTTGAAATCAATCATAGCATGACTTCATCCAAATCCATCAATCCAAATAGCTTAATACCTTTTTTTGCCCCAAAATTAAAAGTAAATTTGATCCGATTTTAAATTTTAAATATCTAAATTAAGAAAATTAATTGAAATTAGTGGTGTTATTTAAAAATTATTCAGCGACCTGCGACACTTTACTCTCTTTTATTAAGCTAAATTTCAAAATATGCCCAGTAACATTTGGGTATAGCAAAAAAGGATAGTAACTTATTCAACTTGCATTTTAAGATAATATTTTCTTAAAAATGGCAGATTAAGGACTAAATAGGCCGGCGGTTTCAATTCCCCCAGAATAATTCTTAATTTGGGGATTTTATTTATACTGGTCCTAATTGATGACTGAATATATGACATGATAAATTTACCATAACTTGGATAAAAAAAAAAAAGAAGCAGAAATAAAGCTACTCATCCCCTGAGCCCCAAATAAACTGGAGAAAAACTAGAAAATCGTGTGACATAAGTTATGTGAAGCTCTTTGGAGCCTTATTCGGAGAAGTTTCCATTCTTGCATTAAAAAATTTCGATTTTTTGGGTTTTCTCCAGTTTTATTTGAGGCTCGATTTTGTTGAGGGGAATGGGTAGTTTTATTTCTGCTTTTTATTTATTTATTTAAGTCATGGTGAATTTGCTATATCATATGTCTAGTTAGCAATTAAGATCGAAATAAATAAAATCCCCAAATTGAGAATTAATTATGGGGAAAATAGAAATCGCCGACCAATTTAGTCCAATTGTTAGTCTTAAATTGCCACTACCAAATAGTTACCGGGCATGTTTTGCCATTTAGCCCTTTTATTATTATTGTTTTTCAAATCTACTTCTTTTTTATTGTTGGATTTAAAATATCGTGTTAATTAACATCTCTCTATCTTCCCCCTCCAAGAAACCCTCCCCGTCCGGCGTCCGTCGTCGACAGGAAAGAGGCGTCTCAGCTTCACCCTTCGGATTTCTCTTCCTCAGGTGAGTTCTTAGTTTCATCTATTGACAAATCGTTTATGATTTCCTATCTGATTAGATTAACTTTTCTATTTTTGCTTTCCTTTTTGATTTCACACTCTGGATGGATGACCTAATTAAGATGCTTTTTTATTTTCGTTAGAACGTCTTTTCATAAGCAATTTGTTATGGCGGCGTTATCAGTTCTATATTGTCCTCTGAAGTGCTCTCCTACGTAAATGATTCGTCATGTCTACTTGATTTGAACCTCGTACGTTCTCTTTGTTGATATATTTTCAGGCTACTATTTTTTACGAGAATCATACAAGATGGATGAGTATCAGGAGATGGAAAGGTTTGGTATGGATAATGATTACGAAGATGATCAGTGGATTGGTGGTGAATTTTATGGCAAGCGCAGGCAGAAACGTACCCAGACCAAAGATGAGTGCTTTATGGTGTATTCGCCGATGGTGATAGTGACTCTGACTTGGATGATAGGCCAGGATCAAAGAAACGTAGGAAAGATCTATCCAAGAAAATTGACTACAGCAAGCCAGTCAATTTTATTTCCACTGGTTCTGTTATGCCCAGTCATGAAATTGAACGCACTTCCAAAGAAGATAGTGAAGTAATAGATGAAGATGACCTCAAACCTGCTGGTTTAGGCCTTGGAGCTTCGGCTGGCCTTGGGTTCGGTTCTGCTTCTTCCAAGAATGCCACTCGTGAAGAAAAGGATGAAGGTGATGAATTTCTGCCCACTGCCTTTGGGAAGAAGATTATGGAAGGTGCCCAGTTGCGACGAGAAAGGGAAAAGGAGAAATCCATGCAAAAAAAGAAGTCACCTGAAGCTGGCAAAGAGAATTGGACCCAACTGGTGTTGGTTCATTTGAGAAGCATACCAAGGGTATTGGAATGAAGTTGCTTGAGAAGATGGGCTATAAAGGAGGCAGTCTTGGTAAAAATGAGCAGGGAATTATGGCTCCAATTGAGGCCAAATTGCGACCTAAGAATATGGGAATGGGTTTCAATGACTATAAAGAGGCTGTTCGTTCAGCAATACAGGAAGCAGATGAAAAACCGGCCCCACATCCCAGCCAAGCTTTAGAGGTTCGATCAAAAGAGAAGCTTTGGTCAAAGCAAGGTTTGAAGAAGAAGAAGGTTTACATAACAGCTGAAGAATTGCTCGCTCAGAAGCAAGAGCGGGGTTTTGAAGTTGTTCAGAAGGTTTTTGACATGAGAGGAACGCAGGTTCGGGTTCTGACAAATTTGGAGAACTTGAATGCGGAAGATAAAGCCAGGGAAAATAATGTTCCAATGCCTGAGCTTCAGCACAATATCAGATTGATAGTTGATTTAGCAGAGCTTGACATACAGAAGCTTGATAATGATTTGAGGAACGAGAGGGAGACTGTGGTTGCTTTGCAGAAGGAAAAGGAGAAGCTGCAAAAAGAGGCACATCACCGGAAGCAGCAGCTTGAAAACATGGAAGAGATACAGAGTGTACTGGACCAAATTGGCAAGAAGAGCTCTTCTGGAACACTGACACTAGAATCCCTTGCTAAATCATTCGTGGATTTGCAAACAAGATTTGCCGATGATTATAAATTATGCAACTTATCATGCATTGCGTGCTTGTATGCTCTTCCTTTATTTATCAGAATATTTCACGGATGGGACCCACTTCAGAATCCAACTCATGGAGTTGAGGTGGTATCCCTGTGGAAAAAATTGTTACAAGGGAATGATTCATTCAATTTCTCTGGTACAGCCTCTCCATACATGCAGCTGCTTATGGAAGTTGTATTCCCTGCCGTGAGAATATCTGGCACCAACTCTTGGCACGCGCGGGACCCAAAGCCCATGCTTAAGTTTTTGGAGTCTTGGGAAGAACTTCTGCCTCCGCTCGTCCTACAGAACATACTAGATGGTGTAGTTATGCCAAAAATATCAGCTGCTGTAGACTCATGGGATCCACGTACAGAAACCATTCCCATTCATTCTTGGATCCGTCCATGGTTCCCATTATTGGGACAGAAGTTAGAGAATTGCTATCACACAATACGTCATAGATTGGCCAGTGTTCTTCATGCATGGCACCCTAGTGATATGTCTGCTTATTACATATTGTCTCCATTGAAAACTGTGTTTGATCCTGCCAGTTGGGAACAACTAATGGTTCGATACATCATTCCAAAGTTGTTGACTGTCATGGATGAATTACCAATAAATCCTGCTAATCAGAATCTTGATCAATTCTACTGTGTAAGAACATGGGTGACGGCTATTCCTACTCATCACATGCTGCAGTTAATGGATGTTTTCTTCAATAAGTGGCAAGAAGTCTTGTATCATTGGTTATGTTCGAAACCAAATTTTGAGGAAGTGACTAAGTGGTATCTTGGGTGGAAAGAACTTCTTCCTCCTGAACTTCAGGCAAATGAGCATATTCGATACAGGCTTAATATTGGTTTAGACATGATGAACCAGGCCGTTGAAGGCATGGAGGTGGCCCCACCTGGTTTAAAAGAGAATATTAGTTATCTTAGGGTGCGTGAACAAAGGCAGTTTGAGACTCAGAAAAAAGCAGCTGCACAAGCGCAACGTGTCTCTCCAGGCTTGGATAGTGGAATTCAAGCAGAAGGCAACAGTGGTGGGACTTGAGATGAGTTTGAAAGAAGTTATTGAAATTCATGCTCAGCATAATGGTCTGCTGTTCAAGCCCAAACCCGGAAGAACACAGGATGGGCATCAGATATATGGCTTTGGTAACATAAGCATAATTATAGATAGCCTCAATCAAAAGGTGTTTGCCCAAACTGACGACAGATGGTCTTTGGTATCACTTGAGCAGCCACTGGAGTTGCATAACCGTTCTAGGTTGAAGCGACACTGAGGTGTGAACCTTTTACGAGTAATGTCCATTGAAACTAATGAGAATGTGTTGTGAGTTATCAGGCCGATTTTTTCCCCCACATTTATATTTTCCATTGTGATTTTATTGATTGAAACTTAACAGCACTATTTCATTTCATGTATTACAAATTTCCATTATGATTTCATAGATTGAAATTTAACCGCCGTATGCATTGTTTATAGATTTTGGTGTCATGAATATAATCAGTTGAGTTTACCTATTTTCTTTATAGTATTGTTCTTGTCTTGGCTCAATTTATTTTAGACGCCTGTTATGCACTACATGCTTATACAATATATCTCTCTTTCTCTATATATCTATGCATACATACTGGCATACTGCCAACAATACCACACTTTTGACTACAAAAATTTGAAACCCTCCAAAACAGTGCCAGACAATTTAAGCAAATTTGCAAAGTAGCAAGTCCTTATAAATTCCAAAAACCTAGGCAAATTGATGTACTGAATAAGAGATGATCAAGCCATTGAAATGTCTTTTGTTTTAACCTATTAAGTTTTATTCCTGGTGGCAATGTGAAATATTTGTCATCTTCTTCCTCTTTCTGTCTCCGTTAAAGGGTCACCAATCCATAATCAAAAGTTCACTCGGATTTTTTGAAGTACATTTTCTGCTCCATGCTGTAAAAAGTTACAACTTGGGATGAATGGTTTCTAGAAGGATTATATATTTTGATACATTTGCAATTTGACAGGAAACAATAAACTTGAACACGTTGCAACATGGGCGAGTGCATTGTCCATTTCAACAGCGCATATGCTCTCATTTGTCTACCACACTTGGTAATGTTTTCTATACTATGATGATACAATTGTCCTTTACCTATCCAATCATCGAGTATCCTACTCATATAGTCTGGCTGCTCAAATCCACACTGAATTTCTTGCCAATGCCCAAAATAACAATAAAGAAACATGGCAAAAAAGTCCATCCCATGCTCTCATCAGAATTTTATTATTTAATAAAAATATATATATGTTTGTCTAGTATATTTCTTTGCTGCATTTGTTAGAATTCCGACATTCATTTTTCAACTGGCTTCTCAATGTGCTTGAAATGGTTTGTTTATGTTTTTCGACATATTTCCATTCTTAATTTATTCTTTCAAAAATAAAACATAAATATATATTAGATTCTCCAGTACATTATCCGCATAAGCCATCAATTCTACAAAAATGAAGCATGAACTTATTGTAATTGAATATCACAATTAACTCTGGTGTATTTGATTTTGACTTTCTCGAGATTGAATATTTGACAGATGATTTTCTTATGGAGGAATGAGATTGAAGGAGTGGCAAAAGAATTCGACATACTCAAGGCAAGAAATCATAACTATACTTTTTCAACTTTTTCTTCTTTAACATGTTCAATCATTCTTTATAAGAAAAGGCAAATATTTTGCACGTACTCAAGGCAAGAAATTATTTCTTCTCATTTCACATCATTCTTCCAAAACAGCTTTGATCATTCTTTTTTTGATTTTAGTTTTCTCCTGTTTGATCAACATCTGCATGGTCAATGAGATTTGTGTTTTTACTTCCAATATTATCATAGATTAAGATATATTGTTGTTCTGTTATAGTTGTAAATAATGGCTAGACAAGTAACCTTGTTTAGGTAATGTCATTGTATTCTGAGTCATCTTATAGCCTTTTGTCTTTGTATGTATTAATCTACTATCTACTACTATCCTAAAAGTGCGAAAGTTTCTCGAACCCACCCCACCCGACATTTTCTCTGTCTAATCAAAACCGAAACTGATGAACAAAAGAATTTCACTCTGTTTTTAGTGGTATTTAGCTCAAGAGTTTTTCTTGGAAGTGAAAATATCATTAAGGAGAGAGGTTGGTTGGATATGTTGTTGCGCGAGGTAATTTAAGATTGTAGATGTCAATTGGTTGGTGAAGTTTTTGGGTTCTTTTCAAACACATGTTTTTCTTCTTTTCTGGATCAATATTCTGTTTTTTTCTTTCCTTTTGATATAAACTGTTCTTGCTCAGACATGTTCTGTATCTTTTTATTTGTTTTGAAACTGAAAAACTAAAGTTGGTTACTTGAGTACAAAGGATGTTAGGCACTTTCTGATTACATTACGGCAAAATCTGCAAATTATGTTGCTGAAGAATAACAAATATTTCATCAACCTTCTGGAAGCAGGATGGAAATAGGATTCATTTTCTTATTCCCTCTTATCCAAACTTCATTAATCTTGAACTCTTATTACGTGGACAAAGGGATTCTCTATTGAAGACATGGAATAATCTTTCTCTTAAGCAACAATTGTTTATTTTTATTTCGTTTGTTTTTTAGTTTAGGAAGTTACCAATGGTATCTATTAACTGTGATTTTTGTATGAAAACTGCTTTGCTGCCTCAGATTTTTATATTTCATGTTGTATTCAAGAAATTAACTTATCGTATACACAAACTGATTTCACCTTCCTTTTGGTGTCATTTCTGTCCTCTGAAATCATGCAAAAAAGAAATTATTCATCTAAACAAATAGATAACCCTCTTAGTACATTCCACTTCTCTAGCTTAGACTTTTGTTTAGTTGGTCTGAGACTACAAGAACAAACACACAAAGAAAACGAAAACGCAATGCTCCCACTAACTGAAAGCATTATGTTATAAAAATTGGATCAGATGGTGAGAGTGGTTGGATATTATGTCGTTGAAATGAGTCTATATAGAATTTGAGGTGGATGTGTTGCCATACGCATTGATTGTCCTTTTCTAAATGCAATAATTCTCACTCTTTGCTTCCGTGTATTAAATTTTCATCTGTTTTATTGCCATTGGATGTGTAAGTTTTGTGGATTGAATGTGTAAATATGTGTTTTTGCACTTAGGAGCATATTACGTATTTCTTTTATGACTTCTAAGTTTTCTGCTGGTTTTGGAATTAATTTGATTATGCTTACTATTTTTTCTTTTTGGTTGATTGGCCTAAGAGAAAGATTAGGATTGACCAACATACTGAGAGAAGAAGACTAAGGAGAGGGAAAACCCATGCATGTACTCAAGGTAAGAAACCATAATATGTCCAACCATAGAATTCTCTATTGAGAAAAGAGTAGCCAAATATTCTTTCTGTTGAATTGGTGGAAGTGGCTAGACAGGTTTCTTGTTGATTTATTTATTTACAATGTGGCAGTTGGATAAGAAATCCTAATCTAGCCTTTAATATAGTCATATGTTTCTTCAAGCTATAATGTCTTTTAGATGTGCAGAAATCCTAATCTAGCCTTTAATATAGTCATATGTTTCTTCAAGCTATTAATTTTGTGACAATTTCATTTAAATTTTTTGGGACAAGTTATTAATCCAAAATGTCTTTATTATGTTTCGCCTATTTGGTTTTACTTCATAAAATAGAAGTTTTTAATGTTGCATACTTCTCTTCAAATGAAAATGTATTGTTTACATCAATAATATAATTTTAATTTAACTAGAGTTCACGTGCAATGCACGTGCACCATACTAGTAATTACAAAAAGGATGGCGAACTTTCTGCTGCTGAGATCAGCAAGTTGATGACAGTTATTGTGAATCCTCATCAGTTTAAGATCCCGGATTATTTTCTCAACAGGCAAAAGGCTTATGTGCAGGACGGGAAATATTCACAGGTTGTTACTAATGCATTGGACATGAAACTGATAGATGAGCAGTGCTTCAACTAATTTTAATGATTAGTTCAGTTTGAATTTTGTTATGTCCTTCTGTATGTTTCTTATATAACACACCTCTCTTTTTCTTCACATTAAACGGTTGCCAAGTTTCTGTAGGGTTTTTACATAGCAACAGGTGTTCTGCTGCTGCTTATCAGATAACGAAGTAGTTTTGTTTTCGTTTACTTTTTATGCGCCTTCTCTAGAGCATGTCTAAATATACTTATTCCCCTGTTCGTCTGTGTTTAAGATGATGATTCATATGGGTTTACGCTGATATTAATCCCGCAATTTAGATTAACATATAATATTTGCGATTTTTCAAAGGCAATCTGATGACTGTGACACTGTAATGACAGAAATCACCAAGGTCTTCAAACGCTGTAGGCGTGTGCCAGTCGGGTGACAGCACACCACTCATCAAGACCACAGGATTCGGGGATCTCCAGAAAGTGTTAACTGAGCTCTGTTTGAAAAGATTTCTCTTGTTACAAAATTATGTTCATCTTGCCCCCTTTGAATAGTTGTCTTTTTTGTAAAATTTTCAAGTTCTTATTGAAAAAGCATGGCTCAGAGTTTGTTGTAGGGCATGTAGTTTCTGAGTTGTCTGGCGTCTGAAGTTTACTGATTATTAGATTTGTTCACTAACTTCAGTACACTTATCAAAGCCTGATGAAAAAACACTTGCAAGCAATTTCGTCAAAGCCTTCTCCAATCCTCGCTTTAGGATAGTGTAAATTCTTCAAATATTTTGTTCCTTTAGAAATAGGAAAGGTATGTCCATGAAAATGAAGCAAAACAAAAACAAACAAAGAAGAGAAAATTTGAGGGTTCTTGATGGTATCCCATATCAACTATATAAATCTCCAAACTGAATCTTCACCAGGTTATTATGCATATGCTGAAGTTAATGAACAAATTGTATTTTTTTTTTTTTTTGGCAATGACTATACGAAAAATGGGTTCTAATTATATGCATTTTAATCAGATTTATTGCAGACAAACTAGACAAAATGAGTATCTTGTTCTTGTCACTTTTGAAAAAGGAACGCAAAGTCAAATTACAAAGAAAATAAGAATTTGGTCCCAAACGATAGAAAGTTTCCCCTAAAGATGGCATCCCTTCGATTCAGCACCTTTACTTGCAGATTTTCACTCCCCATATAAAATAACCAGGAAGACAGATTTCAGTTTAGTTCATTAGATACTGTAATGTGTTACAATGCCAGAAGCAAAAAGCCAGGAAGAGAGATTCTAAATTAAAGCATCCAACTTATAACACAACAGTTAAAATATAGATTCTAGTCCAGCAGAGATGGAACTGGGTTAGCATAAGAATGATCTTTAGACATGTTGAAACAATAATATGCTACGACGATGATTGAGTCATAAACTGTTCAACTTTTTGACGGCATTGGTAATGCTTCACTTTTAAGGAACTCTTCAGGCAACAAGACCCTAAAAACGGCATAGTGATGATTCAAGCTTCTCTCGCCTTGCAATCTGTGAACACTTCCCAGGCCCCCATCGTTTGGGTTTGGGAAGGCATAAAATACACGTTTGATTCTCTGATGCACAATGGCCATTGAACACCTAAACGCAAAGTAGAGTAAGACAACCAAAGCCGATCTAACATTTGGTTATAGCTAAATTATAAATCATCACACGCACTGAGAGAGAGAGAGAGAGAGAGAGATTATATAGGAATACTTACAAAAACCACCCTCGGGGTTCAGTCTAATTACAAAAAAGGTTCCAATTATTTTTAAAATTTACAAATATCCCGTCACAAAACACCCTCTTGAGATTTGCATTATTCTAATAAATACCCTCCTTTTGAAGGTGTAATTGGTAAAATAGAAACTAATGCAAAGGGAGTATTTGTAATTCTGAAAGATAACTGGATTTCTTTATAATTAGGCTAAACCTTAGGTAAATTTTGTAATTATCCCTTTATATATATGCCAGAGTATCGGTACTTGATGTAAAGGTGGGCATCAGTAGAGCAAATAGAAAAACTCACATAATGCAGGGCTCCCACACAAAGTAGATGTCGTAACCAGTACATAAATAAGGTCTATCCGAGTTGCACTGCAGACCATCCCTATGACTGTCCATTCCCTCGTCATCCTTAACCTGAAATTTACAATGTAGCACCTAAGCAAACCACAGCTGTCTCCTAAAAGAAACTTCATAAAGAGGGAAAACTATCACAAATTAACAGAATAAGCATCAACAAAGATGACAAGGTTCTAACTAATTATCAATCTATCAAACCACATGCCTGCTCCTAAGTTTCAATGCTTGCTCAGGCCAAAATGAAATGTCAACCATCATCCACATTACAAGGATACATAATGCACAAAACGAGCAAGAGCTTACATTTGTATTGACCTTTTGCCTTTTCGAGGAAGAGCCTGTTGGAGAAGACACTCGTAATCTTCTTCGGCGTACTCCGAACTTTTTCCCTTCACAGGAAAAAGACGCCTATCCCTAGCAGCTGAATTTTCTATTGCTACAATGGCAGCATGTCGTAAAGGGTGCCAAGAACCATAAGTTAAATGAGATTGTTGCTCCAGCCATCCCCCAGGATGTAAACAAGAGACATTTTTATAAGATTGCTTTGCTTCATTGGTTGAACATTTAAACAGAAATATTTGATCTTTTTCTATTTTGTTGGCATCAAACTGCATAGTTGCTTCAGGCGGTTTTGAACAGCATGATTCCCTGCTAGTACTGTTAGTGAGGGCATCACAAGACAGGACCTGGTCACATGAGCAAGCAATAACCTGTCTAGTTGAAGGATCCACTATAACAGCAGCATTGACAACCTGCTGAGAAGAGTCAACTTAAATCGACCAAAAATAGAGGTTTGTTACATGATACCAAATAGTAAACATACACAAACAAATTGGCCGGTCTGCTTCATAATAGAGCAAAATAGCATTTTGAAATAGACAAGTAAAATTTTCAGTTGCCGAACATCAAGGAACAGCTGGAGCAATTGATTTGGAACTGTAATACTTCTAAGCACATTCATTGTAAGCTTGAAAATGAAGAAGTGGCATAGATCCAAGGCCAGAGGATACGTTTTCTTTTTTCTTCTTTTTTTTTTTTTGCCATGCTACAAGTGAGTTTTAACTAGCAATGTAAGTTTCTGCAGAATCAAAATTCACCAGAGAGCAATTAAGAGAGAAGATAAAATTGTTATCTTGGCAACTTTCATGATATATAACATGAAAACTTTGGCCTGCACCAAATCCATTGCTTAGCACTTACCAGGAATCAAACTAGTGACTCCTTTACACAGATTTTCTACTTCACCCAACTAATATAGTATTGAGAAACAATAACTATTCAAATTAACTGCAATTAAAGAAACGAGATAATAATGAAGTCATCTCATTTCTCAGAACAAGACAACGACACATAGCCTTCACCAGATCTTCCTCCAATTACCAATCCATTGAAGTATAATACATTGAAACTGACATGGAATTTCGTCTTCCAGAAAAGAAAAGGAAACAGCTAAAAAGAGGAGTCTTTGCCACAGAACTCAAAGATGAGATTATAAATTCTATTAGGTCTGAGTTAGGAAGGACTATGCAGCATACTATGAGCAGTAAGCATTTACCAAAGTACCAGATTTTGCCATACGAACTGCAAGTTTCATGAAGTTGAAAACTGATAACGAATCCTCTTCGCTAAATCCAGTTATGCCATCAATATTGCTGTGATAGGTAGAAATTTAGAACTTTGAAATTATGTAAAACACTATGAATTGTCAGTTCATTAACTTACTAGGTGGGTGGATGGAAAGAAGTTGGCCACAACTTGCATTGTTCTTCCCATTCTTCTTTTGTTGATGCAGCATATTTGCATACCTGAATCGAATGGGCTCATTGTAAAGCAACCAAGAAAATAGGATATTATGTGCATTACAGAAAAAGCACTCGTGTAAGTTAACCGTTATCATTTGATTACCAAGAAAGATGAAACAAGGTCAGTTTACAGCAAAAACTTCAAAATGTAACAAATCTAGAGTCTGTACACGTCACAACTTGTAACATAATAAAAAGAAAAAATACATTTTTTCACCAAATGCCAATTCTCTCGAGCAACAGACGAGCATAGTTGTTAAAGCGATAGGCGACAAGCCATGGCCTAGCGCCCGATGGCCTAGGCGACAAAAAGCGATGGCCTGGTCACGCAAGGCGACAACTGAAAAACATGTATATTTATACTAATAAATTTACACACATCTGACAACATCCAAATAGTCAAAATAATAGATAGAATCGAAAATTGAAATAGTTAGCATCCATATGATAGTCAAAATAAAAACAAATAATCGTCAAAATTGAAAATAGTAGTGAAAAATGAAACCAAATAATTGTCAAATTAGAAAACCCAACTGGACAGCATCCATTAGAGTCAAAATCAAATAAACCCCCAACTGAAAGAAAAGAGAAAGAAAGCACTAAAGAAAAGAAAGAAAGATCTTGTAAATCGGAAGGAGTGGTGGGTCGTGGTGGCAACTCGTGCTGGCGTTTCGTGGCGACAGCAGTGGGGATGAAGGAATCACGGGTTCCTTTGCAGAAAGAAAGAGGGGTTTCGCTTTTGCAGGGGAAGGATCGCGGTGCCCTAAGTTTTTTAGGGTCTCTTTTACTTAAAACTGCACTTAAAGTTAAACAAAAAATAAAAAAAAAAAAAAGACTAAAAACGCCTGGGCATGAAAAGGCGTCGCGTTTCCTCGCCTTTCGCCTCTTCAGAAGCGAGGCTTAGGCGACCCCAGGCGGTCGCCTTGTCACTTTCATCGCCCGGAGGGTTGCTGAGCCGAGGAACCATCGCCTCTCGCCTAGGCGCGCTTTTCACAACTATGCAGACGAGAGATATTAATAGACCAATTCAATTGAGGCGACGCCTAGGCGCGCTTTTGACAACTATGCAGACGAGAGATATTAATAGACCAATTCAATTGAGGTCATAACTTTGCTATGTGAAGACTTGAGCATAAAATTATATGCAACTTAGAATCATTAAGATTGTAAGCTTTTCGAAAAGAGTCTCAAAGTCAGACTTCCATCAAATATTGATGTATTGACTTGTTCAAAACTCTTCTTAAAGATAAATCACTCTTGATACTGCAGAAATTCAGAACAAAGGATGTGTACGACTCTCAGAGAAAGTAACATATACAATGATACGTTTCACGACCAAATTTTGGTGGTAGTGAAATCTCCATGGCTCTACTGGTTAGCAGAAGATAAAAATCTCTGAGAACAGCTATGTGTGCATATTCACATGTTCGAATATGTGTTCCTCGGATATGTAACATGCTACCAATCATTCAAATCATAATGCCCACATCGCACTCCCGCCCAACAAAACAATGAAAAGCACAACTTGAGAAAACAATCGCAGTGTTTCATGACTTTGGACAAAAAGACAAAAAAGACAAAACAACACACTTTCGAGGGGAGTTCTTTTATGTCCAGAGCATATTATGCTTTCCTAAGTAGCCAGAACAGGGTACGACCTTTTTTTTCTCTTCATATAAGAAAACATGGGCTAACATAAAAGGTAGAATGAAAGCTTTATTAGTCAAATATAATTCTTTCAGTAATTGCTAATGTTAATTGGACTATGAACCATAAACTAAGCCACATCTATCACTTAAATCTAATTTTTTAAATACATTGCAGGCAGTATTATGGTACTCAAATAGAAAATCAGTTAAGAGCTAAAAGAGAAAAACATGACCTACTTTTTCGGTGAAAGTACTCAATTGATACGTATTCACAAGCTCCAGCACATCCTCGGGCATACGGTTGAACTCACCATCATTTCCAGAACCCGTGCATAAGATCACAGATAATTGATTTTTCCCTGTCAGATAACCCACACTGTCACAAAGAAATTTAAAAAGATCTGCACTCCAAGACCGAGAAGGAAAGAACTGGAACAAAGATACGAGGCAATTGCTTCATGTATAGGAAGTTAGAGACATGACAATATCTAAGTCTAGGAAATTTTTCTTTCAAACTGCCCAAGAAATAGTTTCTTGTCTACAAGGCTCTATTGTTTTGCATCATAAGCACCAATAATTAATGGAAAATGCTAACAATATTTTTTCTTGGTTTCTTTCCAAATCTTGTTGGATCAGTCAAGACATCCACAATGCATCAAACCTACTACAACACAACCTAGCATATGACATCTGGGAAAATCATGTCATCCCCACCTTGGACATTCTTCACTAGTGCCAAATTGATCAAACTTAAGGAGCCAAAGGAGGCACATATCACCTGGCTTGTAGTTAAATCCTATGAAGGCCCATCATTCTTTAGAAGATTTACAGAACCAATTGACTAAGCCAAGTGTAACGCCCACACCCAGTCAATGTCAACCAACTAAAACGAGAAATCAATCAACTTAAAACTGAAAAGCAGCCAAAGCACATAATTCGGAAAAGCAGCTAACAACCTCCAAGACAAGTCTTCCGTATGCGCTTCACATGGCGAAGACCTTCCAAGGGTGCTATGTGATTTAACTTCCTAACAAGACAAGGTTGAGAGAAAAAAGTTCATTTTCAACGACTCAATAGAATAGCTATGAATTAACTAATAATAGTTCAAAAGAGCAGCATACCTCACTATAGTGTTCGCGTGTTTAGGATCAATTGCAGAAGCAAGGACATCTACTGCATAAATATAACCAATAAATAAGAAGAAAAGAAAAAAAGAGATTAGCATTGAAGAATCACGAAATATATACCAGTAGCCTGGAGGTGAGGAAGAACCGGAGGTTTTTCGGGAATGTGAATGATTTTCCAGCACTCTGATGAATCTTTAGCTGCTTCGTCAACACTCCAATTCATCGTACTCTCAAATAGCAACGTGTGAAGTTCTGGACTCCTAATTTACTGAAAGCTTCTCCAACAGCTGAAAAGCTTTAGAAAGGATTAACAGTTAGTTTCTTGGAGAGTGGAACTTGGTTTTGAGATTTTTACTAGTTATTTAAGAGATAGGTCTGAAGGAAGCAGATGCCGTCGTGGCGGTGGCGGCGGCGGTGGCCAAATGGTAATGTTTGGTACCGGCCTACCGGGTCGAGGAGGAGATGTATATAATGGACAGACGGGACTGGAAAAATCTAAGGGCCTCGTGATGGGCCTAGGACCAGTCTACTTAAATCCAAGAGCCTTAATAAAAATTGAACCTAGACCCGACCCATTTTAAAACTCGAATTCGACGGGTCCAACTCGCTGGGCCTATTCCACCAATTATATATTTACTCATTAAAAAAGTAGGAAATGGATATAAAATAATCCAAAAGACCGATAGTACTAGTATACACAATTGTAGAGTCCATTTAGCAATTTATTGGATGATGGTCATCGAGGATCTGCATAAGGTTCGTTTTATGAAATTTCACGGAAGTTAATCTATTGTTTTATTTAATAACAAGTTAATTCTATATTACAAAAAGTGAAAAAGAAATAATAAATCGTGCTCACTAGTGAATGAATTGGGAGTTAAATGGATAGCGTGTTTATTTTATAAGATCTGATGATATTTTTGTTGGAATTTTATTAATTTTCCGTGTAGACTTAATGTAATAATGATTATATTATGGGCTATCTAATTTAATAGAGTCGATTAAGTGGTTTAATACAATAAGGCTCTAAGTTGCAATGTGTAGAGACTTAATACTAGTTAATTAGGATTGATTCAATTTTCATTTGTTTCTTGATCACTGTGATGATTCTAGGATATTAATTAATTCTATTAATTCTAACAAGTGGTATCAGCGTCAATCATCTTGAATTATCGAGAACAATTTAAATAATTTAACATTTAACGCCTAAGTGCGAAAAGATAGTGCAAGCTTTCTTACGCCGAAACCTAATTGTTAAGTCAGATAAGTACTTTCTTTGGCATGAGAGTGTTTGCAAAAAGTTCTACTTTTAAAATAAGTTATTTATTCTAGTAGAAGTAAAAGTAGTTGATAATTAGAAATTAGTAGTGTTTGAAAATAGAATCAGAAATTGAAAATCAAAAGCTAATAGTGTTTGGAGAAAAAATGCTTATTTATTTGTAAAAATCAAACTAGAAACAGAAACAGAAATCTAAGGGAGAAACTGAAATCTAAGGGAGTGATTGCTTGACCTTTCGTTCCGCTCATTTTTACTTTTAGAGAGAATAGTGTGAAAATTTAACTTTAAAAAAATGAGAATGGATTTTGAGAGTGTAATTGGATATAAGATGAAAATATGATAATGATAATTGATGTGATAGTGTTTTTTTTAGTATAATAGTGGTTAGATGTGATTGGTGATTTGAAAAATAAGAGAGTGAATAGTATATTTGGGATATGATTATATAATAATGATAGTTGATGTGATATTTTTTTGTTTAAATTATAAGTGGATGTGATTGATGATTTCAAAAATGAGAAAAGTGAATAGTATATTTTTTGAAAATTTTCACAAGCAATCACATGTTTATGCAAAATTTTGTCCAAAAAGTGGATGAGGTGAAAATATTTTCACAAGCAAGCACTCCCTAAAACACCCATTTCTCTACTATTAAATTCTGATTAAATGAAACATAATCAATTTTAGTGATTGCAAACACTCCCTTTATCCAGTTTAATAATTATCAATTTTTATAATTATGTCTGATGAATAAATGAGTTTCGGATATTAGATTCAGGTTTTGATTTCCTTGTCAACTAAACATGTTCAACGGTTCCATTCGAACTAGAACCGGGACGGTTTCGAACTGGCTCAACGGTTTGAAAAAACCGTTGACCACGGTTTCGGTTCGAACCGTAACCGAAAACCAAAATTAGAAGTTTAGGTTGCGGTTTCATGTTTTTCGAACCGAAAACCGCCGAATTACTATTTTTTTAAAAAATATTTTAATAAAATATAAGGTGATTTTTAAATTTCCAACGGTCACATTTGTGTCCGTTGGCAGCCGATTTTAACCGAACCGGCGGTTTCGGTTTCGGTTAAAACCGACATTTTTTTTGGGGGGGGAAATTCAAATTTTGAAAAAATCAACGGTCAAGATTGTTTGACCGTTGAGCAAAACCGGCGGTGTTCGGCTAAACCGGCGGTTTTACATATATTTTTTTCACAAATTTTTCCTATAAATACCCCATATATTTCGCATATTTTTCCTCACACCAAACTCTCTAAATTCTAATATCTCAACTCTCTACATTCTAATCTCTCAATTTCAAGTTTCAATTTAATTTTTAGTAGTTTCATATTTTTATTTCATTAGCTATTTTAAAAAATGTCGAACCATGAAGGATCTTCTCATCAATCCAAGGGAAAAGGTTTGATGCCCGAGCAACAACCACCACCACAGTTTGAAGAAGCTTTCGATTTGAGCGAATATGAAATCGAGGCATGTTTTGCTAGTTTTGGTGAAACTCAACAAGAAGGTGGAGTTCAACCAGAACTGCAAAATCCAACTCAAACTCAAAGTCGTCGAGCTATACCACTTAGATCCGATATTTTTTGGTGCACTTTAAAAAATTCCGGATCCTACAACCGAAGGTTTCAAAGTTACTTGCAACTATTGCACTAATTCCTACAAGTTTGGAGGAGGGGGAAGTTATGAGACATTCACGAACCACCTAAACAAAAAATATCCGGATAAAGTTGGGGTAGATCGTGCTCAAACACTACTACCGTCGGGATTCACGGGTTCCTCATCAGGTATGGAGTCTTCTTCTACTTTATTTAAATATAGTGATACAACTACTAGAAAAGAGTTAGCTAAATTTGTTAGTGGTATGTCACTTCCTTTTAACTTTACCGATAATAAACTTTATGAAATTTTACTAGACTTAGTTTTAACCCCTCAAGTAAAAAGATTTAATGTTCTACACTTACTCGTGATATTAGAAAAACGATTGGTGAATTTAAATTAAAGTTAATTAATTCATTTGCTACTTTAGAAAACAAAGTTTCAATTTGTTCGGATGTAGGGAGTGATCATTGGCAACGAAGTTTTTATATAAGAACTACATGTCATTGGGTTGATGATACATGGATTTTGCAAAAAACGATTAATTGCATATAGAGAGTTTAATATTGAACATACCACTATTAATATTTCTCATAAAATCCATACTATTTTACAATAATATGGTTTAGTTACAAAAAAAAAAATCAATTTCATTTGATAATGCTAGTGCTAATACGGCTAGTTTACAATAACTTATTAATATTTGTGAACCTTCTATTGGTGGTAAATTTTTTCATATTCGTTGTATATGTCATATTATAAATTTATGTGTTCAAGATGGTTTAGCTACTTTAAAAGATGAAATTTTACCTATTTTTTCATATTCGTTGTATATATCCTATTAAAAATTCTCGTCCGATGTGCCAACTCGTTGGAATTCTATATATAAAATGATAAATGATAGTTACCAATATAGAGAAACTTCATGTTCATTTTTTACCGAACAACAATGTGACAGTTTTATTTCCGAATCAATGGAACGCGTGCTCTAATTTATGTCAACTTTTAAAGGTTTTTAAAGATGCCACCGAAGAATTATCCGATGTTTATTATCCTATATCAATTTTAGTTGTAGATCGTTGTGTTAAAATTGCACTACTTTTTAGATCTCTGATGCCTTGTGAACGTTTAGGACAAATTATTGCTCAAATGAGATTAAAATAGTTAAAATATTTCACTTATATTACTAATGTATTTTTATTTGCAAAAATATTAGATCCTAGGATAAGATTAGATGGTTTAGAAGAATTGTTAGTAATTTATTATGATGTTTTGTTTCCTATTAAAGTGCATGACACTCTCATTCAAAGCGTAGTAGTAGCTAATGCTAAACAAAGTTTATATGAAATTTTTAGAGAATATTCAATAAAATATTGCGATAGTTTTAAAAGCTCCTCTATTACTTCTACTCCTTGTGATGATGTTGAAAATACTAGTGATATTGGTACTTTTAATGAGGCGGCCATATTTGCACCATTGGAGCAGTTTTATGACGCGAGGATACCAAAACGTGAGAGGAGGCATAACCCCTTATCTTGAACTTGATATTGAACTTGATACATATTTAACATCTCATTTTTATTATATTGAATTTGTAGTGGGAAATCAATATCTCTATAAAAATCACCAATTGAAATCTCAATAAATACTATGAATCTTAATAATGACTTCATAGGATTCACAAATCTCTCAATTCTATGAAATCCTAGGTTATACTATTTCAAGGTCATGTATTCAATTACATTTCTCAAGAGTCAAATCAAATACACCCAACAATCTAAATTATTGATCAAGTAATTTAGAAGCAATAAATCCAAATAGCACAAATAAATTGAGAAATCTAGATTGATAAACTACAATCTCAAAACATAAGTTCAAATATAGATTACATCAACCTCTAGAATTTAAAAGTTTAGCTCATAATGAAGAATATGAATCCATAGCAATACAACAATACATCTCACAAGAAATAAGGAAAACAACAAAATGAAGAATTAAAGAGTTAAAAGGAATCTTCTCTATTTCTAGATGATAGATGCCTCCAATCTTCTTCTCCAAAGATGTTCCAAGCCTTCTCTTATATCTTCTAACTGGTTTGTTGGCTTCCCAAGGGTCCAAGATCCCTTATTTCACGCCCCAAGGCTTCAATTTATAGCCCCACAAACATCCAAGAAAGATGACAAATCACTTAGGAAATTAGTCCGCAGGAAATGCAGTCTCCCATAGCTTATACGCCCCAAGATGCTGCAGCGCCCATACATAAAATACTACTACCAGGTTTTTAGCCCAGCGCGGGGGCTTGGGCGCTGCGGCGCCCGACCGATGTTTGTCTAAAAATGGGATTTTTTCTCAATTCTTTCTTTTTCAAATGCGATTTCTTCCTTCTAAACACGTTTTTCGTCGTTTTCATCATTTTTTCGGCTACCAAAACATGTATTGACTCTTCATCGAAACTTAATGAAATAAATTGAACTCTAAAACACCCAAAAATAATACAAAATCCTAGTCTAAAATACTCGATAAGTTGGTTAAAATACCAACTTAACAAATACCCTCAAACTTAAACTATTGTTTGTCCTCAAACAATTACAACTATAAAATGAAAAATACAAGACACAACAATACAAACTAACAACAAAACTTCACAACCAATATCATTTGTCTCATTTCACTATCAATCAAGCATGCGTTTTGATACTGTGATCAAAAGTGTTGAATGTTCATGCCAAGTAATATTCAAATATATTCATGCAATCAAGTGTTATCAAAATGATCCACTTCTAAATATCAAAGATATAATGTTTACCGGATTCCATAAGCTTGTCCATCACACTAATCTCCACTAATGTAGGCACAAGGATCAATAGGACTTTCAAGGCTTGTAATGTGGGCTTAGGGTAAGGTAGGAAAATATAGGATTAAGTGGCTTAACTCACTCAAACACACAATTGTCCCCAATGGAGAGTGAGAAAGACTTTCCTGGTAGCTGAAATGTCTAGGACTCCTCATCGGAGTTGTGTGGTGGAAGGTGGGCAATAGGGCCCGGTGGTGGTGTCGGGAACTGGAACTGTGGGTGCGTCTGGCTAAATATCTGGGCGAGAACTTTGTTGTTCTCATTTATATATTCTTCCATTGCAGCTATGTGGCGCTGCTCTGCTACAAAAGCAACAGTTAGGCGACGGTGAGCCCTTCTCAATTCTTGTACCTCGAGAGCTAACTCGTCTGAAGGGTCATCATGTGAGCCTGTGGAACGAGAATGGCCCGCTACTGAATCGGATGGAGCATCAATACTCTGTGACTGTGCT
Organism: Rehmannia glutinosa; assembly: GCA_016081115.2. Classification (NCBI taxonomy): domain Eukaryota; kingdom Viridiplantae; phylum Streptophyta; class Magnoliopsida; order Lamiales; family Orobanchaceae; genus Rehmannia; species Rehmannia glutinosa. The sequence continues at coordinate 212,176 of JABTTQ020001592.1, forward strand.
TGAGCATCAGTCTCAACAGGTGGGAGGGCAAAATCGGGATCAATGATATATCCCACGCCCTTTGGATTAGGCACACCGTCGGCCCACTCTTCATAAGAAGCAATAATGGTCGTATCAATAGGCCTTTTAGGCCTTTCCAATGGTTCAAACTTATGCCACGTAATATTCTCTTTCTTGCATAGGCCACATATTAAAGCCGGTAGGATTAACCACCCTGATTTGCAATGCCGAATAGTGTAACGAAGGTACTGTGCAATAATCACTGTTGGGTCAAACTGGATGTCAGTAAATATTGCATATAAAAGATGGGCTATGTTCTTCGTGACATCACTGACATGCTTGGTTGGCATTAAATTATGACATATGAAGTGAAACCAAGCTCGCCCATACCGACTTAGCCGAGTGTGGGGAAAAGAAAGAGAACCGCCCGCAACTTTGATAGGACGTACTTCTGTTCCAGGTCGACATAGAGCATTACAAATCGTCTCCAAATCTGGTGGCTGCGAGATGAATTCGATGTATGGCGAGTGATCCACCTCAGGTAGTCCATAATATTGTCTAATTGTTTCTTAATCAATCGACACGTATTCGCCACGTACAAAAATCTCTTCGGGATTGTCAATTGAGTGATTTGCACTTGCATGAAATTCCCGAACAACATTTGGTGCAATTCTAGGATTAATTCATGCCCAATAATCAATACCAATCTAATTCTAGCACACAATTCATGCCCACAAATTTACACATTAGGGATTAGGTTGGTATTGATTATTGGGCATGAATTAATCCTAGAATTTGGTGTCATCTCTACTTTACCTATATGCTCACAACGTGTTTGTCAAAATGTGTCAATGAAAAATTTTACACCTAGGCATTTCATTCTTGTACTCATTGTTTACTAAGTACAATTTGATCATGAATTGATGACAAGAATGCATATTTTTGAGATATTGCGAGAATTCCTAACCCCTAATTCGTATTACTTGTCTACGTGTTGTCTTGTTTTGTTTACTTTTCCATGGCATTATACGATTAACTAAATGGGGAAGTCGAAGAAAACAGGTAAAGGCAAGAACAAGGCGAGCACCTCCCAAGAATTTGATACACGCCATTTCATTAGCTTGGAGGCACAAGAACTCTTCAATGATAGACTAAGTACAAAAAGCATAACCACGGAAAGGGGATTGCAACCGGGGTCAAATGACGGTGATCTTGCAAATATTATCCACCAAAGACGATGGAAGAAGCTTTGCGCTCAACCAGAACCATTTGCACCAAATGTTGTTCGGGAATTTTATGCAAATGCAAATCACTCAATTGACAATCCCGAAGAAATTTTTGTACGTGGCGAATATGTGTCGATTGATTAAGAAACAATTAGACAATATTATGGACTACCTGAGGTGGATCACTCGCCATACATCGAATTCATCTCGCAGCCACCAGATTTGGAGACGATTTGTAATGCTCTATGTCGACCTGGAACAGAAGTACGTCCTATCAAAGTTGCGGGCGGTTCTCTTTCTTTTCCCCACACTCGGCTAAGTCGGTATGGGCGAGCTTGGTTTCACTTCATATGTCATAATTTAATGCCAACCAAGCATGTCAGTGATGTCACGAAGAACATAGCCCATCTTTTATATGCAATATTTACTGACATTCAGTTTGACCCAGCAGTGATTATTGCACAGTACCTTCGCTACACTATTCGGCATTGCAAATCAGGGTGGTTAATCCTACCGGCTTTAATATGTGGCCTATGCAAGAAAGAGAATATTACGTGGAATAAGTTTGAACCATTGGAAAGGCCTAAAGGGCCTATTGATACGACCATTATTGCTTCTTATGAAGAGTGGGCCGACGGTGTGCCTAATCCAAAGGGCGTGGGATATATCCTTGATCCCGATTTTGCCCTCCCACCTGTTGAGGCTGATGCTCAAGCACAGTCACAGAGTATTGATGCTCCATCTGATTCAGTAGCGGGCCATTCTCGTTCCACAGGCTCACATGACGACCCTTCAGACGAGTTAATTCGCGAGGTACAAGAATTGAGAAGGGCCCATCGTCGCCTAGCTGTTGTTTTTGTAGCAGAGCAGCGCCACATAGCCACAATTGAAGAATATATAAATGAGAACAACAGAGTTCTCGCCCAGATATTTAGCCAGACGCACCCACAGTTCCAGTTCCCGACACCACCACCGGGCCCTATTGCCCACCTTCCACCACACGACTCCGATGAGGAGTCCTAGACATTTTAGCTACCAGGAAAGTCTTTCTCACTCTCCATTGGGGACAATGTTTATTATAAGTTTGGGGGTGTAGTAATCTGTATTTGTTTATTTTGCGCCTATTGAGTCAAGTCAAAAAAAAAAGTCGAGTCGAGTCGAGTAGTATGTTGAACTGTAGAACTGCATGACTAAGTAAATTTGTTGATTATGAGTTGAACTGTCAAAAGAGCATGCTTTTAAGTGGTGATCTATGTTTCGTTTCATTGATTTCATATACATGAATAGTTCTGTTAATTTATTTGAAAATGATTGATGAAGTTGGGGCTTGGGTGTTTCTTGTTTGATCCTACCAAATTCTAGAACTTATCTGATCACTAGTCGATGCGAAATCCTAGGAGAAGTAACATTAAGAAAATGATTTAGGCCATCTTTGAATAAACTAGAGCCAAAAATGCCTACCTTTACACTATATAATTTCACTAGTGTCCCCTTTGAGCCTGTTAAACCCATTCTTTGGCAACCAATTTTTTTTATCTTGAGTCTACATGTGAAAATCTTAATTACCCATCACTCATACACAAAGTATAGAAGAATGTTGAAGGTTGAGGAGGGTATAATAAGTAGGGTATGTCTCACTTGCATGAAGTTGCCCGATAAAAAGAAAATATGAAACCCCATGTGTAAAAATATGCAAAAGTTTAAGTTTGTGGGTTTTGGAAAAAAAAAATGAGTCTCATTAGGGGAGAACAGTCGAGAATTCAACAAAAGTGAAGGCAACTATTTTGGTTGGCGAGTGGTGATTTGAAGTCATAATATTGTGTTTGGGTGAGTTAAGCCACTTAATCTTTTATTTTCCTACCTTACCCTAAGCCCACATTACAAGCCTTGAAAGTCTTATTGATCCTTGTGTTACATTAGCCTACATTAGTGGAGATTAGTGTGAATGACAAGCTTATGGAATCCGGTAAACATTATATCTTGATATTTAGATGTGGAACATTTTGATAACACTTGAACATGAATCTATTTGAATATTGTAAACGGAATTGGCATGAACATTCAACACTTTTGATCACAATATCAAAACGCATGCTTGATTGATAGTAAAATGAGTAATGAGACAAATGATATTGGTTAGGAAGTTTTGCTGTTAGTTTGTATTGTTGTGTCTTGTATTTTTCGTTTTAGAGTTGTAATTGTTTGAGGACAAACAATAGTTTAAGTTTGGGGGTATTTCTTAAGTTGGTATTTTAACCAACTTATCGAGTATTTTAGACTAGGATTTTGTATTATTTTTGGGTGTTTTAGAGTCGTTAGAGTCCAATTTATTTCATTAAAAGTCGATGAAGAGTCAATACATGTTTTGGTAGTCGAAAAATTATGAAAACGACGAAAAACGTGTTTGGAATGAAGAAATCTCATTTGAAAAAGAAAGAATTGAGAAAAATTCGCATTTTTAGACATACATCGGCCGGGCGCCATTAGCTACTAAGCCCACCTTTTGCTGCACAGGGCTAAAACCGGCAAGATAGCATTTTACGTGTGGGCGCTACAGCGCCAGGGCGGTATATGCCATGGGCGCTGCAGCGCCAAGCTCGGGCGCCGTAGCGCCCCTGGACGGAATTTCTTAGGTGATTTGTCATTTTTCTTGGACTTTTGTGGGGCTATAAATAGAAGCCTTGAGGTGTGAAATTATGCATCTTTTACCCCGGGAAACCAACAAACCAATTTAGAACATGAGAGAATGCTTGGAACATCTTTGGAAAAGCTTAGAGAAGAAGATTGAAGACATCTATCATCTAAAACCGGGCAAAGTAGCATTTTTTATGTGGGGCGCTACTGATCTTTGGGCGGTATAAGCTATGGGCGCTGCAGCGCCCCTGGACGGAATTTCCTAAGTGATTTGTCATCTTTCTTGGATTTTTGTGGGGCTATAAATGGAAGCCTTGGGGCGTGAAATAAGGGATCTTGGACCCTTGGGAAACCAACAAACCAGCTAGAAGACATAAGAGAAGGCTTGGAACATCTTTGGAGAAGAAGATTGGAGGCATTTATCATCTAGAAATAGAGAAGATTCCTTTTAACTCTTTAATTCTTCATTTTGTTGTTTTCCTTATTTCTTGTGAGATGTATTGTTGTATTGCTATGGATTCATTTTCTTCCATTATGAGCTAAATTTTTAGATTCTAGAGCTTGATGTAATCTATGTTTGAACTTATGTTTTGAGATTGTAGTTTATCAATCTAGATTTCTCAATTTATTTGTGTTATTTGGATTTATTGCTTCTAAATTACTTGATCAATAGATTGTTGGGTGTATTTGATTTGACTCTTGAGAAAGGTAGTTGAATACATTACCTTAAAATAGCATAACCTAGGATTTCATAGAATTGAGAGATGTGTGAATCCTATGATGTCATTTATTAAAATTCATAGTATTTATTGAGATTTCAATTGGTGATTTTTATAGAGATATTGATTTCCCAATTGTGATCTAAAATCATTTGGCACTCGAGAGACGAAATAATTATTATAGAAATCTTGACTTATAAATTGGTGATTTGTGATTGATAAACCATATTGATAACATAAGGGAAAACTAGATTCATCACACCTCTAGAATGCATTTGATCATTTGGATAGTATCATTTTTACTTGTGTATTATTGTCTAAATTGTTATATTTATTCTAGTATAATCAACTCCATCCAATTTCGAATTTCTAAATAAAGTTAGACTATTATATTATAATACTCAACAATAATTCGATAATTATTCCTTGTGGATACGATAATCTTACTTTCACTATATTAAAACTTGATACCGTACACTTGCAGTTAGAAAAATCTCTAACAAGTTTTTCATTTTACGTGTGGGCGCTGCAACGCCAAGCCCGGGCGCCGCAACGCCTGGACGGAATTTGCTAGGTGATTTTTCAATTGTCCAAATCTCTAACAAGTTTTGGCGCCGAAACCATCTTTAGGACGGTTAGGTTCCGGTTCCACCTTTTGGGGTAACCGTAACGGGCGATTCGGAACCGTCGAACACGTCTATTGTCAACTGTGAAATCTAAAGAAAATTAATTTTGGAATTCGGATATCAGTTTCTTTTATGATTATGAGTTGAAATAATCAATCATGTGTATCTCTTAAGGTTTGTTTAAGTTAGTAGCTTAAAGGATTGAGACTTGCATTATATGTTTTGACAGAGCCAAATTTAAGTTAAACGGTGGAGATTGGAGAAACAGGTGGGTGGTTAGGCTATGCCGCTCGAAAGCCATCACCACTGTCCTACGGACACCAATTAAAGCCTTAGTCCCACCAGAACCATCATCACCTTAGAGCTTAAAAAAAAGGGGGGGAGGAGGGGAAGAAGGACGTACTGACGGGAAAATATAGAAAGGCGACTCCGCCATTTTTGTGTTGCGAGGGGAAGCTCATCATGGGCTGGCCGACGATGGAGCTGAGAGTTCCGTGGAGTGGCGAACACTGCGGTGACTGTCCACGTTGGTGCTGTGATTAGTGTCGACTGGGCGATGGGTCTGTTAGTCCCCGATGATATTGCAGACGGCCACTACGGCGGTTTTGGGCGGCAGTGAGGTGAAGGTGGTGGTAGTGGTGGCGGCGGTTGCTATGGTGTGGTGTGAAGAAAAGAGTCCAACTCTAGGGTTTGTTTGAGGAAGATGATGGCTGGGCTCATGTTTGGACTTAAACTTAAAATATTATTTGGGCTTGAATTGATAAAAAGACTTTTGGGTTAAACCTTGAGTTCATTTCTGTTGGGCCTAATTTTGTGTTTTAAATTACGGGCTTCATCTAAAGTTTTAGACCTTATTTTATTAATTCAATTTAAGGTTAAATTTTGGATAATTGGCATTTTGCACCCTTAAATTATACTCATTTGGCAATTTGCACTTTTCGAGATAGATGTTAGGATTGTTAAATGATGATAAGGAATATATTGATGGGATCATTGAGGCAAGCGAATGGGCATCAACACAATCTATGAGAGTCTTTTTTGATACACTTTTATCATCTGAATGTATGAGCCGACCTGAAGTAGTTTGGGAATCATGCGTTGGACTTATCTATCTGATGATATTTTATATAATCAACACAATCTATTTCAATATCAAGGTATACAATTCATATATATATATATATATATATATATAGGGGTTGGTTCTTGTGAGACCATCTCCTGCGGTGAGACCGTAGGAACTAATTTGGATCATTATAATAATTCAATAGATGGTTGAGATTGAAACATTAAATTTGATACTATTTTATGGGTAATATCGACCAAATCAATTTTATGATATTTGGAAACTGCCGTCTAACCTCCTAAGAATAAGGGACCATATATTCCATTACAAAAATCACGTTGATCTTCTCCTTAAAAAACTCCTTAATTGATTTATTCTTTTGATACAAATATGGACATCGTATAATTAATTAAATTATAATGATGTAGAATTGCTCATGTAATGATAATAACATACATTATTCTCCATATTTTTAGAATAAAGGTTTAAATGCGGTATATAATGTATTAGACTAATGCATGCTTAATGATAATGATATTTAGGTATATATTTATTGCTCGTACAATCATGCATATAATATATTAGAACAATCAAAATGAACAAAATCAATATTGTCTTTTTAACCAAAAATATTTAATGCATGTTTCAAATGATATCTATACATCCATCAATCTTTAAATATAATTTTGCTATGCTCAAAATAGAAATATATTATCAATTAGGTAAAAAAAGTATTATTCAATATATTTTGGCCAGATAAAAAACCATTTTTAGTATATTCAAGTTCAATTTTTTGGTTATATTAGAGCTAGAGTTTAGTTAATCGATCATACATCTAAAAATGGATAGGGTATATTTAAATTTCGTTTATCTATTTATTTTTACGTGAAAATAAACAAAAGTTTACAAATTATTTCTACATAAAAACTTGACAAGAAAAAAATCACACTCCCATGTATGTTTATTCATCATCTCCAATCGGTTGGATCCATGTGTTGATATATAGCTTATTTTCATATTTAAATTTATTGTTTAAATTAGTGAGTTTATTTAATCACAATGAAAATAATTCATTCAATATATTATACACAAAATTCTTCATCTATTTAGAAATGTAAAAATATAGAAAATTTTGTAATATACATATGTAGTATTTAACTTATGCGACAATAATTACCTATTTAGACTTCAACAATTGTAAAAATCTATTTATGCATCAATAATATAACTTATTACATAGCAAAAAATTTTTCAACTAATTTATCAATGCACCAACTATTACCTTTTTATGGTTTTTCCGGTTACCTTTTGTTGCATCACTAACAAATTTAACTTATTAATTAAATTATAAAAGTATACATCTCTAATTTAATGATAATAACTATTAGCTATTTATTCTCAATTATATATTTATGCATTAAATGACCATTATATAATGATATAAAAACTAATGATTAATAATAAATAATATTTCAAAATTTATAAAATATCATATAATATATTAGTTTCATAAACTAGTTGAATAAAAATATCAACCCATTCAAATTTAACCAAAAATAGGGGATCAAGTTTCAAATGATATTTTAAGTTCCAAAATCCAAAAATATATTTTGCTATTCAAAAATTTCAAGTTCCAAAATCCAAAAACATAAAAATCAATTCTTCCACAATTTCTTTTTCCCATAGTATTATTCAATCTTTTGTTTATATTTAGCATAGATAAATCATATGGGTTGCATATATAGCTTATATTCAAGTTCGAAATTTTTTGCATATATAAGTCAATAATGGTGTTAGTTAATCGATCATGCCAATAAACATAAAATGATAACCAAAAAATACTTAACATCTAAATACATTAAAAAATATCTAAAAGTTTGTATTATTTCCCTACATACATTAACCTATCCTCATTATAAAAAATCACAACATCTGTATGTTTATTCATCAAGGACAAAATATTTGGAAAAATGATGCACAAATACATTATTTTCTTATCGCAAAATTTATTGTTTAATTATAGGTTTATTTAATTCACGTAAAAATTGATAAAATCATTTAAAGGAAAAAAAAATTCAAAGAATTTATAAAAAAAACCACAAAACCAAGTTTTCAAGATGACACATAAAAAATATCAAAAGAAAAAAATCACATATAAAATTACCTATTTATGCAAAGAACAAAAATCAAATGGATGCATTCAATAATATAACAAAATTACATGAAACTAGCAAAAACAGAAAAAAAAATGAAAAAAATAAATTTTTTTTATCAAAAACACATGCACCAACTATTACCTAAAAATGAAACAAAAAAAAAACCAAAAACATCACTAAAAAACTTATCACACAACAAAAATACATCTAAAAAATTTACTTATGCACCGAAAATTAGCTATTTATTCAGCCTACTACCAAAAATCAATTATCTATTTATCTTCCAAATGACGGAAATTTGAAAAAACGGATAAAAAAAATTGGTATTCAATTTTAAACAAATGCCTTTAAAATTATAAAATAAAAAAAAGAGAAGACATTGCATATCATAAATAGTTGAATAAAAAAAACCCATTCAAAACTAAAAACATATCAAGTCCAAAATTTTGTTCAAAACCCCTAAAAAAATATGGAGTCAAAGATTCAACAATTTCAAGTTCCTTTCCAAAAACATAAAAAGACGTGTTTACACAATGTTTTTGGGGCAAAAATTTGTCCCCTCTTTTGTTTGGTCTAATCAATATCCCATTCTAATGATATCATGCCAAATTACAAATATAACCATAAATAAGTCAATAATGGTTCATTTGCGATGCATGAAATAAACATAAAATGACAACTTAAAAATGAATTAATCATGTAAAAAAAAATAAATGGTATTATATCTATGCGGTCTCACCTGAGGACATGGTCTATCATACATTAACCTATCCTCATTATATTAAAACATCTAGGATTTGGTTCAAATGGACAAAATATTTGGAAAAATGATGCACAAATACATTCATCTTATCGCATTGATCTTAAAAATAATATATGATTAATTCAGTTTTTTTTAAAATTGATAAAATTCATTTAAAGAAAAAAAAAGATTCAAAATTTTGTAATTCAAAAAGTGGAACCACAAAACCATTTTCAAAGATTCAAAAAAAATATCAAAAGAAAAAAATCACATATAAAATTCCCAGGATTTTGGCGGATACATGAAAATCAAATGGATTATTCCAAATATTTTTAAACAAAAAAATAGTTAAAAACGAAAAACATAAAAAAACATCAAAAATAATTGAGTTATTTTTTTCAAAAACACATGCATCCGAAAACAAGACATAATTGAAATAAAAAGCCAAAACCAAAGTTATACTAAAAACATTCACCATAAATACAAAAATGTAATTTACTAAAAATGGGATGTTGCTTTTGGAAATTATAAAATGAGATGTTACAAAATTAGCGCATATTTAGTTATTCACAATGCATAGATAGTTTCAAAAACATAGTTAGTTGATTTTGTTGCAAAGTTTATCAAATCTTGGAAATTGATTAAATTGTACTAAAATTAGTTTTTGTTTTTGAAAACAAATAAAAGTTTTAACCAAATGCAAAAAAGTTGAGTTTTGTTGCATATTTATTATACAAAAATCAAAACTAAAAACATATCTCTTAACTACAAAATTTTTCAAATAGTTTTTCTCCTAAAGAAAATATGGAGTCAAAGAGTTTTTCTTCTTTCCACGATTTTTTTTATTTGTTTAACTTTTTGGAGGCAAAAATTTGGTCCCCTAAAATCTTGGTCTAATCAATATCCCATTCAAATGATATCATGCCAAATTACAAATATAACCATTTTAAACTAACTTTTATGTTATTTTACCCTTACCATTATATTGATTAAATTAATATTTTAAAATTTTTTAATTAATCATACCCATTAAATTAAAAATAAATGGATGGTTGAGATTAGTCCCATTGTGTCTCACCTAGGATATTGGTCTCATTTGAACCAATACCTATATATATATATATAATTGTGTGGTCTATTTATTTATTTTTTAATTGTTTTCTTGCAATTAAACGACGATGATATCAAGAGTTATGCCCTTGTGAAAATTGAGAAGATATTGCGGGGTTATGGAAAGAGTTTGCGTGATTTTCAAACAATGACATTTCTAGATGATCAGCTTTTCCATTAATACACGATGAAATGTGTCATGATCGATTAAGTTTAATAGAAGAACATAAAGAGCTTCTATGTAAATTAAATGATGAGCAACGCCGTGTTTATGATACCATCATCAGTTCAGTAAATTCAAACATTGGAAGAATTTTTTTCGTATACGGATATGGAGGAACTGGAAAGACATTCATATGGAAGACTCTATCTGTTGGGTTGCGATCAAAAGGAAATATCGTATTGAATGTGGCATCCAGTTGTATAGCATCTCTACTATTGCCTGGTGGCAGGACTGTACATTCTAGGTTTGTAATTCCATTCAATCCGAACGAAAATTCAATTTGCAATATAAAACTAGGGAGTCCTCTTTGAACTTATAACCAGGACGAAGCTTATAATATGAGATGAGGCTCCAATGATGCATAAGTATTGTTTTGAAGCTTTGGATAGTACTATGAAGGACATCATGAAAGAAGTCGATATGTTTCGAAAATATATCCCATTTGGGAGCAAGATAGTTGTATTTGGAGGCGATTTTTGTCAGATATTGCTGTTATCCCTAAAGGCAGTAGACAAGATATCGTTCATGCCACTATAAATTCATCGTATTTGTGGCGAGATTGTACCGATTTTGAGATTGACAAAAACATGAGATTACAAAATATGGAGTCTGGTGAGAGTTATGAAGAATTGAAACAATTTGCGGACTGAAATGCAAAGATTGGAGATGGAAAAATTGGGCAATCAAATGATGGATGTGATACAATTGATATTCCCAATGAGTTTTTAATAAAATATTATACTGATCCAATTACAGCAATTGTGAAGAGCACATATCCGTTGTTTGGGAGTACTATTGTTGACACGCCTTATTTAGAAAAAAAGAGCTATATTGGTTCCGACTTTTGATGTCGTCCAATCTGTGAATGAATATATGGTTGAGATGAATCATTCTGAGGGAAGAATATATCTGAGTTCTGATTCCCCATGTCATTCTGATAGAAATGTTGATCTCTTGAATGATGTTCATACACTTGAATTTTTAAATGGAATTAAATGTGCCGGAGTTCCCAATCATGAGTTGCATTTGAAGGTTGGGACTCCTGTTATGTTACTACGTAACATAGATCATTCTCTGGGATTATGCAATGGCACCAGATTGATTGTTACGAGGCTTGGCAATCATATTTTAGAAGAACAAGTTCTTACTAGAGGCAACCTTGGTCATAAAGTCTTTATTCCAAGAATGTCATTGAGACCTTTTGATCAAAGACTTCCATTCAAGTTTCAACAATGACGGTTTCCAATAATGGTGTATTATGCAATGTCTATCAACAAAAGTCAGGGTCAATCTTTGTCTAATGTTTGGTTGCTTTTGAAAAAACCCGTTTTTAGCCACTGTCAGTTATAGTAATGAGCGTACAAGATCAACAACTAATGTTGTATTTAAAGAAGTTCTCCAAAATTTATAAATTATTTTTCCCTAATGCATTGTTGTATTGTCAAGTTCCTCTTTTATTTAGAAATGAGAGTTTTTAATCTTTTATTTGTTACTACATTATTTAATTTTATTTAAGAATTTAATATTTTTATTATTTATTTATATATATATATATATATTATTTTCATTTGAAAATCAAACATAATATAAAAAAATTACTTAATATTCATCATCCGTGAGATACCCCATGCATCGCACGGATGGAATACTAGTTGGAGTTAAAAACCGTATATTTTCAATGGGTAAGATTGAATGACAATCCTTTGAATTAACTGGTAGCAATGTTAATTTTAATGTTATATCATTAACATTGTAGATTTGAATGATATTTCTCAATTTAATATTAAATCTACTTTTATTTATAATATTAAGTCAATGTAAATTATATTTCAATTTAATTATCTTTTTTGAATCCATTAATTAGATAGTCATTGTATGTCTGTCAATTAAAAGTGTTATTGGTCTATTTTCAATATGTTACGTGAATTGACGATTATTCATGTTATTTCTTAGAGAACTTTTCAATGTTATTATTTATGTTATTTCTTAGAGAACTTTTCAATGTTATTATGTGAATTGTATTTGTTTAATTAAAATTCAGATATTAATAATCCATCGTAAATTTTCAATTTATATTATGTTTTTTTAAGTGATTTAATAGGGTTCAGCTATGAATAATCCATCATAAACTAAAATTTCAATTTATATTATATTTTTTTTAAAACGTAGTTTAATAAGATTTCCTTTCAGTTATTTTTAATCAATTGTTTAATGAAATGAAATTAATACCATAAACATAAATAGATTTATTTTTTACAAAGAAATAGATTCTAATCAAAACTAACCACGTTCATGATGTCTTTTTGTACATGTGTGAGTAAATATCAAGATAAAAACTTTTTATCTATGCAACTTGAAGACAAAAAAGGCCCAAGATAAGTTATACCATAGTTGATTTTTTTTTCCAACTTAATATAACATTTTTATATTGAATGCTAACTTTCACATTTTCCCAGATAAAGAAATTTGGAGGATAAAATATTAGAGAACAGTTAGTCTGTTGGACTGGTAAGCATTATATTCTTTTTACTACTTAGATCTTTTTTTTTTTTAAATATGCTTTTAAGATTTTATGATAAGGAAAAACTAATTTAACAACTAAAAGAATAATTTGATACAATGGTAAAATATATATACTCTATAATGCACCCAAATCATGAATAAGAAATTAAGAAAGACATACCTCTACATGAACTATTGTTCACCTTTCGTTTATTGGAGATTGTGGTAGATTTTGTGATCTTCATTTTGAACGCATGTTTAGAGAAAACTGCGTTTATCCACTTATGCAAACTATTTATGATTTGTTAATTTTCTAAATATTGGAAAATTATATGTTTTAGAAGTAAACTGGACAATATAAGTCTTGTATGATTAGGATTCTGTGAGGGGGAAGCTTTCTATTTCAGTTGTGTGAGTTTATATAAGCACTTGATATAGTTAATTATGTGTTACCGTGCTGTTATTTTTTAAATTACAATCATTTTATGTGCATTAATTAAAAGCATAATTTTTTTGTGAGGACAGAAATATAACTACATATAAATAATATGAAAATATGGGAAATGCACCTCTTTTTGTATTTATGGTACAATTTCTCGAGTAATGTGTTTAAGTATGATATGATGCTGTCAATTTTTAAATAGTAGTCATTTTATATGCATTTAATATTATAGTTTGTTGTGAGAATCAAAGTCTAGTTTCATGATAAATTAATATAAAAGAATGTGAAATGAAAGTGCATGTATAAAATAATAGTATTTTATAGATATTTGTGATATAATGGAATTGGGTGCTTCCATTTTTTATATACCAATTGTTTTAAGTGCATTTCAGAGCATATTTTTTGTGAGAATCGAAATATAGAAGAATGTGAAATAAAAGTGCTTCTATAAGATAATAATATTTTATAGGTATATGTGATTTAACCTGATGAGATGTTGCTGCTATTTTTTAAATTGCACTTATATTTGTGTGAATTAAATAGCATAATTTTATGTGAGATTCGAAATGCAACAGCATATTACATAGTATTAAATAATGTAAAATGCATGTGATTATAGAGTAACGTGCATTATTGATTTTTCTAACAACAATAGCATTTTATAACATATGATTTATGTGATGGGATATTGTTTTGTTTTGGAGTAAAGTTTTAGTGTTTTAAATAGAAGTCAATTATGTACATTAATTAGGAGTAAAGTTTTAGTGGTAACTCAAATACGGCTTCTTATATATTAACTAACATTGTTTTACTGAATATTATCAATTAATGAGATTTTTTAGTAGTGATTCAATAATGATATTAATAATTGACAATAACATTTTATATGTTTTGCTAAATATAATAAGATCATGCCTTTTTTAACACGTAATATTTTTATGTTCATTAATCAAACATATAATTATTATATTAAATAAGTATTAATATGTATAATAATTCAATTTTTTAAATTAATTATAATCATTTGTCTAGAATGTTGTTTCAATATTATTTTTTGCGTCATTAATATATTTGCATTCATATGAATAAATGATATGTTTTGTTTAGTGAAATGTATTATTCTGTCAATATGATTTTTAAATTTATATCATTCTATTATTCATTAATGCCATACAAAATTATATGGTTTGCATACGAATTATAATGTAATGCAATCTTGATGTGAATGTTGTTTCCATAATCCATTCATGGAATTATAATGGCAATAGAAATTTTAAAAAAAAGTGACATATTGAAGATAATTTTCCCCCCCAAAAAAAAAACATCAGTTGGTTCAAACATACCACAACTGAATCCATAGATCAATCCAACTATGTATGAAACAAAAGTACAATAACATTGAAAATAACATCCATAAACTACTTAGTTCCATACTTCAAAATAGATTTTTAAATAGTTCAATCCCAAACATACAACAACAAAATTCATAGATAAATCAAACTTTGTATGAAACAAAAGTACAATAACTTTGAAGATAACATCCCAAAACTACTTAGTTTCATACTTCAAAATAAATTTTTAAATAGTTCAATCATTCTCCTCTTTCACTTCAATCTTGAACTTCTCGTTCTTTGCAGCAGACGAGAACTCGTCAATAAGAGACCTCTTTAAAGTTGATTCAAGTCCAATCCCTTCTGTTGTAGTTGCTTCGTTCTTTGAATTCTTTATAGGAGTAGTAGCATCATCCTCAGATGAACATATTTGCAAATATTAAGGTAATAACAAATAATTAATCACATTATAAAATTACATAACTAAATATAATAAAAACCATACCTCTTCACCATCCTCTATATCTTTGGACTTCAACTTTGAAAAAATATCGACTTTTGACTTTCTAAGGATTGTGGACATAATTTTGAAATAAGGGCATCATCTAAGGTGAACTTTACCACTGTATAGATAACATTTTGAACACCAATTTGTCCAGATCGTACTTGAACTTTAAACAAAACTTTCATGTCCACCAAATCTCTAATCTCATCAGGAACTCCCTAATAAGATAAATCACAGTAAAAAGTTTGATTGTTTATATATGATAATTGTCTTTACTGTTGTGTTTGGCCAAAATATTTGTAAGTTGTACCTTTTATTCATATCTCATCCTCAAATCAAATGTTGATTTTCCTACCAACTCTTTACACTATCTATCCCACAATAACAAAGTTGCATTTCCAGTTATATCCACGACATGGATTTTGATCTTATGCCTAGAGTTAATTTTTTGTTTTTATATTCACAAAGAGCCAAAATTTAAAAGATATTTGTATATTTCATATTTTTTATGCCTTATTTGTCCGACTGCGTCATAGTTATCGCAGTCTAATTCTCCAAGAATTTTGGTCATCTTTCTAGAACATTTGGTGCATGATATGTACCACCAGTCACAATCAGTTTCTACAACAACTATTTTTGCATACACGCAAAAGCTTCCTACCTGCAAATAGAAATGCTCTTTAGCTAATCTTTTACATATGTTAACTTTTGCATGCATATAAATTGAATAATGAATACTTCCATACATCTTGACTGACAATTATTTGTTCAATAGTCTTTAGAAGATTCTCTGTGCTATCAAACTCTTCTTCAATCAACCTTGTTGCTGATGATAAATAGCTAACTAGAGTTGATATGCTCCCATTCAAAGTCACCCTAAAAAAATTTAAATACGAATGGTTATTGTTATTTTTTATATTATATGTAATATAAAATTCTGTCTATCACACTTGTCACGAAAGTCAGATATTTCGTTTTCTTTCCCATTGATAATCATACGTATTACATAGTAGGTGTTTGAAATATGTGTTTCGCCTTTAAACTTCTCTGCACGACACATTTGCATAATAATGATTATTGGTTCATTTGCGGCTCTTCCCAAGTAGCTTATTAGCTCATCAACAAAATCTCTCCATAAGGTACAATTTAAGGTATCTCCCCTGTATTATAAAAAATAATGATATTAATAATATTTTATTTTCACTAATAGAATCAATATATAAAACTGAAAATTCCATTTTATTACTAAGAATCTTCCAAAATAATATCTATCAACTTTGTCTCACCCCCCAATCTCTTTATGCTGTGGAGAATCCTTGGCAGCAAGTCTGCAAATTATATCTTTAAAAAAAAGAAAATATTTAATTAATGTGATTATTTTATAAGAGCTCATAAAATATGAGAATATTTGACATCACCAATGAGAAATGACTCATCAACATCTTCATTATTTGCCAAAACATCAAATGGTTTGAAATCATACATCATATTTGGAAATGTGCTGTCAAAAATTTCAATCACATGAGTTTTGAGAACAAAAATAAGTTTATACTTTCCCGTAGTGGTTTTGTACTTCATGTTATTCTCAGCTAAAATGAAAATTTTAACAGCATAAATGTGACTTTCTTTTAAAAGAGATTGAAATTTTTTAATTTGTTGTTTTCTCACTGTTGCATGATTTCCCTCACCATGTTGAAACAAAAAAAAAATCAAAATAAGAACATAGGCATATGCCTAATTGAACTCAAAAAAAAAAGGAACAAAAAAAAAATTATTCCCTTACCTCTTTATTATGAAATACACATTCTAAACTGAATGTTTCTGAATGGTTGCCAAAAGATGGAACTTCGTATACGCGAATAAGTCGTAGTTTTAATATCAATTACATGGGCATTTTTGAAGGATCTATATCTTTTATCAAGCTGAAACTGGAGCCATGATTAGACTTGAGTATTTTTTCTGAATGTTGGCTTCTATTTATAGTTGAATGTACACTATATTTAAAGTCTGTAATAATTTTTAATTATTGTATTTTTAGAGTTAATGGATTTTTTTTGTCTTTTTATGTTGTTATTTCCACATTTCAAGATGTTTTCAGACCAACATGCGTATTTTAGTGGGATATTTTTTAGAGTTTCATGCAGAGAATATTTTCATTATCTTATTTAAGTTGTAATGTTCTGTAACCATAGTGTTTAGTGAGATATTTTATAGATTCTCGTATTTTTATGTAGAGAATATTTATAGTTTATTGCTTGTACACGATATTTAAGCTATGTAATTATCAATTTTAATTTAAAATTATTTTATTTGAATGTTGAAATTTTAAAATTATAAATCGACGTTTTGATTTACAAAACCAAAGCAACCAAAGCATATTATTAAGATTATCACTAATATTAAAAATAAATTGTGCTTCTTAATGCTGAATACTATTACTAATTAAAAATCCCGAAATGATAGCAGATCATTTATATTTTTATATGTTCCAGAATTTCTATTTCTGGCAAGGCATTTTTGGTGGGGTTTTTCCTATTTGGGCAACTATTTTGCTTTTATATATATATATGTTCTATATCTATAATAACAATGTTATATTAGGAGGAAAAATCATTGAAAAAAGACAAATAAACAAAATTCACAAATAATATTATTAATACGAAACAAGATACTTTGACCATGCAAATAAACATATCAATATAAAAAATGCAAAAAAAAGTATGGAAGTAACAATTATTAAATAAATAATATTTTATTTATATAAATTGCTACACATAGAAAACTAAAAAAGATACACTTTTATTAAATAATTAAATAATTTTTATTATTTTCACTTATATCAGTGAGCTATATTTTTAACTAAAAATATTTGTAAAATGATTTATGATTTTCTCTCTTAAACTCCACACATTTTCTATTTTCAAATATGAATAATAGTTTTAGATCAAAAGTTTTTGAATTTTTTTTTTCGGTTTGTCCTTTCTTTCTTTTTTACCTTTTTACTTTAATTTTTCCTCATTTTCTCGTCTTTGATTCTTTTTTTTAAATAGAAATAAAATAATTAGTATTTTTAATTCAAGCAAATATTTCATAAATAGAAATATATTTTCAAAAACAAAATAAAAATAATAAGCTATAACATGTTCAAATTTATTTAACTAGCATAAAATTATTTTTGTAGGAAAGTAATAAATTAAAAAAGATAGAAATTGTGGGGAATGAAGAAAGTGACTTTTATCCCCAAATTTCAACAAAATCATTTTTAAAATATATATTTTGGCTAATAGGGTGCACTTTGCCCATAAACATTAATTTAAGGGTGCAAAGTGCCAAATTGGTAAGTTTGGGGTGCAAGGTGTCAAATGTGTATAATTTAATAGTACAAAGTGCCAAATTGATAAATTTAGGGTGCAAGGTGCCAAATGTGTATAATTTAAGGGTGCAAAGTGTCGATTACCCTTAGATTTTGGGCCTAAATATTATATGTTGGGTCTTACGTCTTAATAAAGTTTAAATACTGAGCTTTAATTATTTTGGACCCATCTTGAATTATAAATTTGGGCTTTAAATATTGGGTCTGTAGAGGTGTGTTAATTCAACCCATAAAGATTGTATTAATTTTTAATTTTATTCAAATTGACCCAAATTCATTTGAAACCCTGACAAATAAACTTTAAGTTTGATTTTAGGACCTATTTGGTATTTTAGACTTTAAATCAAAACAAGCAATTATGATTGGAGCCTAATTTATTTTCGGCTCAAAACTATGTGGTTCAATTTTGGGCTTAAATATTTGGATATTAAATTTGATTTATTCTTGGGTTCAATTCACATTGAGTTAAATTTATGACCCAATTCGGTTATCTAGGTATTACATTTAAATAGAGTTGGATTTAAAGTCTTATTAGTTTTCTTTGGGACTTTAAATTCATATAAGGTTGATTTTGACAATATGTTCATATAAAGTTGAGTTTAAGAATAATCTAGTACTTTGAGTTTTTAAAAAAGGATGAACCCCATCCCTGAGGGCCCCACTGTCCTTGTCCTAGGGCTTTGTGGATGAGGTGAATCGCGAGATGTGCCTCAATAAGTCAGGGTTTTGAGCTGTCATAAACTGAGTTTTTAAGGATGGTTCAAATGAGGATGTATTTTGGTCTTATGGTTAAAGTTTAGTGGGTCATAGAGTTGGGGTGAATTTATTCATACCCATAAGGATTGAATTAGGTTAAATCTAGGTTGAATTTAAATTTAACCTATTAAGAATACGACCCAAATATGGTTATAATTCTGATATATTAATTTTTTATTCGGTTGGTGAATTTTATTTTATATTTTGAGATAAATTGAAATAGAATGTCGCCAAAGTGACATCTGTTACTAAATTTATTTTGAAATATTGGATTCAAGAAAAAGATTTGCAGTTTGTCTATATCTGTGCGGATAGTAATCGGTCCAAATGAAGGTTATAATTTGGCCAGATGACAAATATATGAGGCGAAATCGGGATTATACTATATTTTTGTCTGATATTTCAAAATAAATTAATTGAAACAATATGTTACCAAAGTAACCTCTATTGTGTAAATTTATTATTTTGAACTATTAAGATGTGTATGTCTATTATTTTTGTGAATATTGATCGGCCCAAAGGAAGGACATTACTTTGCCGAATAATAGACATATTTGTGGTAATAAATATGTGATGATTATTTGGTTATCCATGTAAACAATAATCGACCCACATGAAGGTTATTATTTGACATAACTTATTGTCAGTATTTGATTACTACATTTGAGAGTACTACTTACAATTGGTGTTCTTGTCCAAAGACTGGACATCAATGTTGTGCTATGTACCTCAACATGGGCCCGCTATTATCTTCTAATGTCATGCATAAATATGAATTTCTTGTTATTATGTTATGACATAACTAAGTGTGAGTATTTTATTTTATTTTTCTGAATAAAATTTCTGCTTTTATTTGTAAAATATTTATCTATATGGGCCTTATTTATAGTTATTTCAGGGTTTTAAATTTTTGGGGAATTATGTTTGAGGGAGTTAGTGCTAAGGATTTCCTTAAATATATTGGAAAAAACAAGTATTGTCTTGACAAATTTCAATAAGGTTATAAATAAAACAAGCACATACGAGTAGACCTGGCCAAACGGAACCGAAACCGGGTTCTAAATCGGAACCGAAACCGTGGTCAACGGTTCCGGGAACCGTTGACCACAATCCGGTTCCAAAACCGGAACCAGAACCGTATATATGGTTCCGGTTACGGTTCCACGATTTCAAAAACCGTGGAATCGCCGATTCGAACCGCCGGTTTGGAACCGGTAGTCTGATTTTTTTTATTTAATGGCCACGATCAACTGACCGTTTAAAATCAACGGTCAAGATCAAGTGACCATTCAATACAAAACCCAACGGACAAAGCATCAAGCACCTCGTAATAGTCGCAACACGCTGGACGAGTTCTGGGGAAAATAAAAGGTGTCTGACTGTTGAACCGTTGAGGGAGACAACACACATCACAAGATCTCTTTTATTACAATATATAATATTTTAATAATTTAATTTGAATTTAAAATTATAATATTGTTTGGGAAATGTGAAGTTAGGGCCATTGGGGACACTTGGGTTGGCATTTAGCCTTTAGGCTTAGGTGTCGTGCAAATCAATTTGCACCATTATTGTTGTGTGTTTTTTATTTTAAAATTTAAATTATTATTTTATTTATTAATTAATAAAATTTTATTAATAGCTATTAGCCTATATATATCAACAATCTAATTCGATTTTTACAGTACACAACTACACATCAACAATTGCAAAAATTTATCACTACTTTTGTCAGTCTTCCAAATTCCAACTTTCAAATTATCAATATCTGAATAATTCAAGTTCAACACTTCAACTTTCGTCTTTCTACTTAAAACTTTCAATACTTTCATTCTTAAAAAAAACACTCTTCACAATTTCACTTCTTTTGTTACATTTTATATTATACTAAAATGGCTAGTGGAAGTTCATCAGGCCGTGGAAAGAAAAAAGTCATTTTTTCGCAAAATGAATCACATATCAATTTAAATTTAAGCGATGACGAGGTTGAGGAGCAAGAGCTTAACGAAATGTTCAACACCCAAGATAGTAGTCAAACTCATTCGCATGGGTCTTCTAATCCCAAAATGAGAAAGAATCGCTCGGATATGTTCGTAAAATTTTTCGACAAAGTAAAGCTTCAATCCGGTGAACAACGAGCCCAATGCAAATTTTGTGAGGTAATTTCAAATGTTTTATTTTTTTTATTTTTGTTATTATGAAAAAATGTTAGATTTTATTCTTTGTTAAATTTTGTGAGGTAATTAAAAAGCAGAAAAAAAGTATAAAAATATTTTAAAAAACAATTTAAAAAGAAAGTACAAAATGATTTTATAAAACGAAACTGAAAAAATGAATTTAAAAACAAAAAATAAAAATAAAAATAGAAAACTGATTTAAAAATAGAAAATAAAAATGAAATTAGAAACAGATTTAAATACAATAACTAACAAAACATAAATAAAGAAAAAAACTGATTTATAAAAACTGTTAATAAAAAACAGATTATAAAAACAGAAAAGAAAATAAAAAGTAGATATTAAAAAAATCAGAAAACGAAAAAAAGTATAAAAAGATTTTAAATTTTTCAAAAGAAAGAAAAAAAATGATTTTGAAAATGAAAATAAAAAACGAAAATGGAAAATAAATTTAAGAACATAAACTAAAAAAACAGAAAAAAAAAACGAAAATAGAAAAAGATTTAAAAAACAGTAACTAAAAAAACTGAAAATAAAGAAAAAAACAGATTAATAAATACTAATTATAAAAAAAAAAAATAAAAATAACTAATACTCTTTTATTTAATGATTGTAGAAATCTTATAAATTTCAACAAGGTGGTGGATATGGAACATTGAAGAAACATGTTGAAAAAAAGCATCCAGTAGAGTATGGAATATCTCCTAATCAAACTCAAATGCAAGGGTATGTCTCATCTGTGCAACCAGGTATGCCCAACCAACCTGGTTTATTTAAATACGAAGATAAACGATGGAGAACAAATTTAGCTAAATTTGTAGCTATGTAGCATTTATCATTTAGTTTTGGTGAGAAAACTACTTTAGAAGAACTTGTTCAAACATCATTAAATCCCGCTGGTAGGCGTGTTCCTCGATCATCACTTAAGCGTGAACTTAAGAATTTAGTCAATAATACTAAAAGAAATTTAATTAGGGAATTTGGAGATTTACTTCAAAAAGTTTCTATTTGTGCTGATATTTGGAGTGATCATTGGCAAACTCATAGTTACATTGGTGTTACATGTCATTGGATAGATAGTTCATGGAATATTCAAAAACGATTACTTGCCTATCGTCTTTTTGATGACCGTCACACGGCCGATAATATATTTAGGATGCTTTCTTTAATTTTGCAAGAATATAATTTGGTGGATAGAATATTTTCTGTTTCTTTTGATAATGCTAGTTCTACTAATGCTACTATTGGAGATCTTACATTGCTATGCAGACCATCTTTAGGAGGTAGATATTTTCATATAAGATGCATATGTCATGTAATGAATTTATGTGTTCAAGATGAGTTAAAATCATTAAAAGAACAATTTGCACCTATTAGGGAAGCATTGACTTATTTATGGTCACATTCATCTATTATGAAAAAATGGGATAAATTTTGTAAACAACATAATGTGCATCCTAAAAGATTTCCCCGTGATATACCAACTCGTTGGAATTCAACATATGCATTATTACAAGCCTCATTTGATTATAAAGATTTATTATGTGCATTTTTTAATACTTTGCAAAATGATGGTATTGATTTATATGCTCATCAATGGAATCAATATACTTACTTATGTGATATGTTAAGAATATTTTCCGAATCTACAAATTTATTATCGGGGGTTTATTATCCAACTTCAAATTTAGTTTTAAATACATGTATTAATATTGCTAGTGCTTTTAATGAATGCATGAATGATGCAACTTTAGCCGAATGTGTTTTATCTATGAAATCAAAATGGTTAAAATATTTTCGTGAAATTCCTGAACTTTATTTACTTGCTTTTGTTTTAGATCCTAGATTTAAATTTGATATGTTAGAAGAAATGTTAAATGCTTATTATGACGTTTTGTATTCGCAATCATATGAGACACATCTAAGACCAAATGTTGTATCAATGATATTTGAACTTAGACAAAATATAAATAATATTTATAGAGAATATAGTGTAAAATTTAAGGAGAAGTTAGTCAAATCGAAACACAACAATCAATTAGTTCTAATACATCATCTGGTTTCAGTAAATTTAATGTTGCACAACGATTACTTAGGGAAAAGAGTAAACGTCCAGGGGTTCCTCAAGCTCAAATGTAGAGCTTGAGAATTATTTAACTACTTCTTTCGAGTTTAGTGAAACAGGATATTGAAGACTTTGACATTTTGAAATGGTGGTCGCAAAAAACTCAAGCGTATCCAATCCTCTCAATCATCGCAAAAAGAGGTTTTAGCATGCCCCGTTTCAATCTGTGCTTGAGAGAGCAAGCGTTTAGTTCCGGTGGGAATATTTTGGATGAATCACGTTCGTGTATGCGTCCCGATTCCTTAGAATCACAATGTTTATTGGATGATTGTTCTAAAGCAGAGAGGAGAACACAAGGATTACAGTCAACATGCGACCTATCCGATGAGTTTGACACGGAGACAAATACAACCGGAACGAGCGGAGGAAATATGAGTGATTGATCAACGCCACTCCTAAAAGGTAATGAGGGTAAAAAAGGGTAAGCGAACTACGTGGACTTTGATTCCTCTATACCCTAAGAGGATACGTAGGCAACTTAATATTATTATTAATATTAAGCTCAAAACTTAATATTATTATCAATATTTAGTTCAAGTCCTTTTCTTTTTTTTTTTCTTTTTTCCTTTTTATTCTAAAAAATTTATAAAAAATGTTATGGTTTAAACCGGAACCGGAACCGTACAGGAACCACTTCCGGTTTGGAATCGGAACCGGTGGTTTCGGTTTTGGAACCGGAACCATAAGCATAAGGTTTCGGTTCCTCAATTTGCATACGAGAGTAAATTAGGATGTTTATTTATCGTTTCAAAGTAGAGTTAATTAAGTTAGAATCTCTATGGTTTTATTCAGTTTCTTGTACAATAAGGATTTTAAGGTTAGTAACAACACTCTAAAAATTAAGATGACTATTCGGAGATAATTTCTCATTGTGCAAGAAAAGAAAGTTTGAGCGAGATAACACTAAAAGTATTCACTTAGCAACTACCCTCAGGATATAGATGTAAAGCTTGTAGTTAGGACATCTCAAACAGAATGCAAAAGAAATGGGATGAGGAATTTCTTTGTTAATTCTGCAAGAATGGTGGATACATGAAATAAATGTCCCAAGTAAGCATGTCGTGTTAAAGTTTGATTCTCACATCAGCTTATGTTTTAGTCATTTTTATTTTGTACCTAGACATGCTTTGTGGATGGATACTGGTCCTACTACTCTCATATATGTTAATGCAAAGTTATGTGGAGTTAATTACAAATTGATGTTGAAAGATGCATCTTTCGGGATAATGGCAAAACAATTGCAGTTGAGACTATACAAAGGTTAATTATTGATGATGAGGATATTGAATTTTGAAGAGACTTGCGAGATTTTATTTCTATTTCTATTTTGAGCAAATTTTGGTTATGATTGTTCAATTTGGAGATAGTAATTTTGTTCTCTTTCAATATTCATATTGGTTCTTTACCATGATGATAAATTATAATTGTTGGATGTGGTTGTCATTTAATGAAACTTTGCATGCTAGTTCACATAGAATAAATTATATGAAATAACAAAAGAATTAAGAATGTGGTAAGAAGTATGATTAATCCTTCTTCCTCATCGAGAACTCTCTAAGAGAAATCTAAGAATTATGACATAGATTATTAATAGGGTTCTAAACTAAGCAGTAACTAGCTAAATCATCTTATGAATAATGAATATGTGAAAGTCTGACATTATACATTTGTATATATGGAGTTGTCTAACTAAGATAAGATCTTCGGCCTAATAAGGGAAACTGGACTCAATAACAATTAGTTGTTACTTATTAGGTACTTTATAAGGTTATTTTGAGATGGAAAAGTTGAAGATTCTTGAGGAAGTTGATTTGAGGGGAGATAAGGTTGCAAACATTATTATGAAAGAGGAATTTATTTTTCACCTACAGTTGCAATTGACAATAATTAGGCTTCCATTCATAATATTGTTCAAGATGCAAATTCAGATTATCAAGATCATGTTAAGGAAAACCCTATCCGAAATAAAATAATATTTTTAAAGGGCAAACTCAACAACCTCAATAATGAAAACCATGAAAACTGGATGAAATTCATGAATGACAATGATATTTTGGATCTCATCAAATTATCTGAAGATGTGAAGCTCATCGATCATAAATCTACATCACGATCAAAGAGATTCACATTTAGTATTGAGAGATATTAGGTTTGTCATGGTGTCAAGAATTTCATCAAAAGGTAGACATTGATTATAAAGAAACTTTCATTTTGGATTTATCGAAAGATTCTATATGGTACTCGTGGCTCATTTTGATTTTTAACATATGTTTCTCGTTTATGGTAAACAATCATTGTTAAGTTTATCTCATTTGGTTTTGAGATATATAAAGTTGATGATTGTAAATGTAACATCCCAATTTCATAAAATAATAAAATACGATTTTATAAAGTGCTAAAAACAATACGAAACTTGAAATCACATTTTAAAGAAAACTAATATTATGACTTGTCAAAAACTCCAAATACTCTTAAAATATGTCTTAAAAATTTAAAACAAAAATCCCAAAACAATGTCATAGTCTCGTGCGAAATTAAATAAACTAAAAATAAGCAGTCTTTAAAAATTCCTCGATCGACTTCCACCATCTCCTTTGCGCACGATCCGACTCCTTCATTCATCTACGAAAATTATACATGGGGTGAGCATTCAACAACCAGTGGGGTCACACAATGTCCAAATTAAATACAATTAAGCATATCAAAGCGAACATGAATTTTCATAGCAATCGTTAGCACCATCGTAGTTTCACCGGAGGGATTCTTTTTTCCAGACCACTTTTGTCCCTCACATCCATAGTCAATATCAATAGTTCCATAGACAATAACACATACTCGCAAGATATACAATAAAAGGATTTAATAATGGCATAAATAAAAAAATTACCCCTTAATACAATAGTTTCGTGAAATAAATGCAAGTGTGAATGCCTAGTATTCAAGTTCCTCGTCTCTTACAGTGAAATAAATTTTCTAATTAATAAAATTATTGTAGAAGGGTAAAATAGAAAGAACTAAAATTTCTGAAATAAAATAGGGTTCTAGAAAAATTGGTTTGGTAGATAGCTTGTTGGTCAAAATTGGGCTTGATCAAAATCAAAGGTTTTGGCTTAATTCCATTTCCTTCATCTTTTTCTTTTTCTCTTTTTCTTCCTCATTTTCTCTTCTTTTCCCTTTTCCCATTTCTTTTTTTTTTTTTCTTTTTCTCTCCGTCTTTTTTTTCTCTCATTTCTTTTTTTTCCTTCCACTGTCACGCCCCCCAAATCTCTCTTATCTTTTTTCTTCTCTGCAATTCATGCCCAACCCCTTCCCCTAATCTCTCTTCTCTTTTTCTTTTTCTTTTCTTTTCTTCTCTTTCATTGCTTGGTTTTTATCGTTGGGTTTTGGTTTTGGGGCTTAGGGTTTGAGAAGGTGGTGGCCATGGTGTAGGTGACGGTGGCAGAACACGACATCGGTGGTGGCGACATATTTTAGGGAGAAGAAGAAAAATAATTTACCTTCTTGCTTTAGTGTAGAAATTGTGAGGAATAACCCTAGGGAAGACTTTCAATTTTTTAGGCCAAGATTCAAAGAATATATGGTAAGGTTTTTTGCTGAAATTTTATGCCAAGTAAAATTGATTTTCATACCCTAATGCATATTTTTTTTTTCTCTTATTAACATGATTTGATTTGTTTTTCCCTTTTGTAAAACTTGACTTTCCTTTGAATTTGGTTCAGAAATTAAATCCCAAATTAGGAAAATTAGGGTTTCAAAAATTCTAAATCATTCCCCAAAGCAGTTTTAATATCCCCAATCTAAAAGGAATACGAGTAGTACAGTAAATACTGTAGCTTCAGTGGGGAGAATCTCATTACTAAGGAACTTAAGTTTGATTTATTCAGTGCCCCAAGAATGAGTCTAATATTTAAGTTATATAAAAGACTAGTTATATATTAGCCATGAGAAGTCTTATGTATTTTCAAGTATGTACACATTCAGATATAGCATGCAAAGTAGGATTATAAGACGGATATTAACCCTATGGTGGATTATTTAGAAAACAACCAATGAAGGGGTTGTAAAGTATTTACAGAATAAATGTTTATATGCTTACTTATCGGAAATTAGATCTTTGAAAGGTCATTTGGTATTTCTGATTCCGATTTTATTTGATGCCAATAAAGTAAAGAGATCCAATTTGGGTTATACCTAATTGTTAGTTGGATGAGCTATTTTCGGAAAGTGTCAAGCGGACACTTATAACTAATTCCACAACGACAACTAAGTTTTAGCTTGTTAATAGGCATCTTATCAAGGGATACGATATATATTATCACTTGACTGATGCGTAGATTGTTATTGATATACCATAAGAATAATGTGACAATAACTCGGTCTTACCATATTCTGACAACAAAAACTATTGAAATTGAGGTGTACATAGACTTCACGTTCATGTTGTAACAAAGAAGGTATTTAGAGTCATTCAGTGTCTATTGAACATATTCGAACAAACTTCATATTGTGACCTCTGGCCAAGGTTTTACCACCTATGGTATTTTACGAGCATAATGATCATATGGGTGCTGTACAATTTTAAAGATGTGCATGTTTCGTGGGAGTTTGCATTTTGACATTCTTCATGTTTAGACACATTTTGGAATTGTCTTCTGTAGAATAAAGAATAAATTTTGGTTTTGGACTCTAAATCATTTGCAGTTTTGCATGATCTCATAAGGAATGAAGTGGACCAATTGGAAATAGGCATGTTGGAGATCACCTTACATGTAATTGACATGCTACACATTCATACTCGATCTATATCATTGAATATATTGTTGTGGTGACCGTTAATCCAGTTACCTTTTAAGTGTAACAAATGCAAGTTGATTTCATAATGATACATGAGATGGACCAGATTGTATCTAAAGGGATATCTCAAGGATAAATAACATTTTCAATGCACACTCAGGGTTTTGCAATATAATTGTCTCTAGTAGTATATGCAGTCCAAGTGGAAATTGTTGAAATTTTATTAATTTCACGTGTGGACTTACATATGTAATTACAATTATACTATAGGCTATCTAATTTACTAGAGTCAGTTAAGTGTCCTAATATAATAAGGCTTTAGGGATATCTAATGACTATATGATTTGCAATGTGTAGAGACCCAATACTAGTCAATTAGGATTAATGGGCTCTTAATTAACCTAGTATATAAGGAACTCTATTTATGGTCATGGTCTCCAAGTCAATCAGTCGTTCACTCATCTCCTCTTCCCCATCTTAGAGAGAGAGACCACTGAGTACCTAAAGGATTTGGTTGTGGAAGATGCTAATACAAAACAAGGATTCACACGCGTCAATACGAATATGAGGTGTCAATCTTTGTATATTATAGAATTACGGATTTACGGTATGCTTCCGATTTAGATTTTTTTTTTCTTGATAATTCACGTGATGATTCTGGGATATGAATTAGTTCTACCATTTTTTTCTAAGTTTGCATATAACTAAATAATGTTGATGACATTCAATTCATGAACATCTAAGTGAGGACAATGAGAGTGTTTGCAAAAATTTCTGCTTTAAGAAAAAATAATTTATTGTAGCATAAGTGAAAGTAGTTTAACATCAAAGGTGGCCGCATTGCAAATTGAACTAGTAGTTGAGAGTATTTTGTGAAAATATTGTCAAAATACTTATTTGTTTGTAAAAATCAAACAAGAAGCAGAATCAGAAGTGTAAAACACCCATCCCTCTACTTATATTGATTAAATGAAATAGAATCAGAAGCAGAAGTTGGCATTTGCAAACACTAAAAAGTAATTTTTTTTTCCAGCCAAAATGAGATAAACACTTTTTTTAGTGATTGTAAACACTCCCAGTATAGTGTTTTTACTAGAGATTTATGAACATTTAGACCTTAAAACAAAAAGTTAACAAAAAATGTAATATAAATAAGGTTGATGCGAAAACAATCACAAAATAAAACAGTTCTAAATAAATGTTCAGTGTAAGAAAGCAGTAAAATAATAGTCTACCTATATTAGTTGAATGCGAGGATCAATTGTTGTTGTTGGCAGCACACTCTTTCTGTTTGCTATAGTGTTATGGAATAGTTTTCAACGCGGTTTTAGCTCAGCGAAATAAAGTGAAATCAAAGACATTCATTGACCCCCGTGATGTCATACAAAGATGGCATACTCGGTAGTGATTTTGAGGAAATGACAACACTATAAGAGGGTTTTAACCCTGTCGAAAGATTGCTAGAATTTCCCTTATTAATAGAACCCAACTCGGCAAAGTCCTTAGAAAAGGCTAAAGTCATATAAGGCAACATTTTCTTATGTGAATCCATGCACGAGTAAGTACCCCAAAATCATAAAGAAGACAATGCAAGAAGTTGCCTTGTGTGGTTACTTGTTCTTTCATCGAAATTAGCGAATTAAGGTAGGAGATCTAATAGAATTATAATATGGTTCGAGACCTTGAAGAATCTTAGGATCATTTGGATTGATGAATTTCGAGCTATGGATTTCAAATCCACAATAACAAGCTTTGAAGCTATTTCGAGTCATTTTTGAGGATTTTAAATCCAATTTAGATGAAGTCATTTGAAATCATTACTCCAAATCCTCTCCTCAAATCCATATAATCTCATCCAATTGCAACCTTAGTTATTGTTGGTAGGAATTATGTCTATGCGTGGGCTCATTTGTAACCATGAAAATTTACATGACTCAACCCACAAAGAGGGGCCCACAGTTTGACTTCCCCCCAATCCCGGGCTTAAGAATGTCTAGAAAGTGAGTCAACTCAAGGAGGAAAGTTTTGTCATGATAACTTGATCACATGTGCTCAATCGAATTCTTTGGTTAAAAAATGAAACTCAACTAGTACTTACTTTCTATATATTTCTTTAAGAAAATTATGGTTGATCCATCGGATTTTCGCCTTCAATGACTTACTCAACAATTCATCGGATGACTTCACGATTGCCAAATAAGCCCTATTGTAAGAAGCACCACACATTTCCTATGAAATCTAAAGCAACTCCCCAGATGGCAATCACTAACTACTAGTAATAAGATCACATAACAATTATTCATTCGTTAATTGTTATGGACGAGGAAAATTAAAGTAGTTATCTGTACTATTGTGAATTTTGTAGGGGTCAAAATGTATTAAACCAACATTTCTTGATATTCATCAGCAATCTTCGTTAAACTCGGGTGTTTTCCTATATAAAGGACTCCACAAACGAATCAGTCACTTGTAGCTTATAAACACTCTCTTCAATTTAGCTTGGGCTGAATTTCTCGCCATAAAATGCCAGGTGGCAACCCTCCCAAACCCCCTCCATCTTCCTTCTCCGCCCACTCCCACCACCGCAATTCCCGCCGGGACTCCGCCGCCTCCGCCTCTGCGACCGTCGCCGATCGTAAACCCTCCGCCACCACAAAATCGAAACCCTCCCCTAGCTCCACCACCACTCCCCCAAACAACAAAGATCCGAACAACAAAGATCCCAACAACAAACCCCCAACCCCAAAGCCCAAGCCCAGGCCGGAGAACCCATCTCCAAGGCCTGAAAATCCAAACGCCATATCCGGGCCGAGGCCCGTTTTCCCTTTAAACGATCCGCCGCCGCCGCCATCATATGGATTCCATATGCTCGACCGCCGAAGTATAGTACTCGCAGATGGCTCCGTGCGATCTTACTTCGCTTTGCCCCCAGAGTACGAGAATTTTACAAATATGCATCGGCCCGGTTTACGGCCTGAATTCATGGGCCGGCATGAATTCGGGCTGGAAAGGCCCCCTTTACCAATGAGCCCCGGATTTCTTGGTCCTGATGGTAGGACCCGGAATCCGGAGCATTGGAAATCAGGCCCCGATAATTCCTTAAAGCGGAAGTTTGGGGAAGATGAGAGGGGAGGGAGGGATGATGGGTTTGAGAGGCAAAGGCAACAGCTTTTGCAGTATGGAAATGCAAATGGGCCGGGCCCAAGTGTTGGGTATAATTTAGGGAGAGGTGAGGATTTGAGAGCCCCTAAGAACATGAGGTTTCTTGAGGGGAATTCCAGCAAGCCTAAGCATAGTGAGGTGGATCAGAATGCGCTGAAGAAAGCATTTTTACATTTCGTAAAGATGGTTTTTGAGACTGCATCTCAGAGAAATAATTTATTGGCGGATGGGAAACAAGGACCTCTGCCATGTCTAGCTTGTGGCAGGTCTGATGATGATTTATGGTTAAGATTTCGAAAATTTTGTTTTAAAATTTCTGCTTTGTTTCTTTTGTTGTTTATGGTAAATGTTCTATGTAGACTTTGTTGTGTTAGTCAAGTGTTTGTTTACATGTGTGCATACAAATTGTTTGATACCAGCAAGTAATGAGAATTTGGGCAGTATGTGGAAAATGTTTTAAATAGTAGTAAAGTGACAAAGCTTCTGTAGGTAATATGCATAAAACTGTGTTTTCCTAGTTTGAATACTTGTACAAAATTTGCTAGATGCATAGACACAGCTTGACGCTGTTGGACAAACACATTATCTTCATGCTTTACTTAAAAATTTACTTGTTTTATGTGGTAGAAAAAGTTTATCTGTAGAAAAATGTTGCATGAATTTGCGGTGGTGCTCTCTTCTTTGTTGCTTGCTTGGATAAGCTCTCTTGGTATTGAAGATATGCAATTTGCGATAGACACTGGACCATGTACACTGTATTGTTGTGGGGTTTTGGTGCTTTTATTTTGCTGTGTAACTGATATTAATGAAGATGTGTACTGCAACTGATATTAGTGATGTAATGTAGTTGAATGTGTAATCCTCGACTTGGGGATGAATAGTTGTGGTCACTTTCCCTGATCTGAAATGCCATCAAGGTTGGAAAGTATCTGTGACCATTGTTAACATAGATTAATAACTAGTGACTTCTGTTTAAGTTTAGTTTAATTTGCTCCTTATTCTATTTCTGAGGGTTGAGGCCATTATGCAGCACTAATATGTGTAGCAATGATTGTCTTTTATAAGTTAACCATAGATATGATGGCTGATAGTGTATCACACGCTATCAGGTGTATAAAAGCTCTCCACATTTTGTTATGATGCTATCATTGCATAGCATACTTCGGAGTTTTACTTTTGCAAGAATTACTTTTTTCACGTGTTGTCTTATTTCTCATGTTTGGTGAGACACGCGTAATGCTTTTGGTCTTGAGCTTTGAGGTTAGACTTGTGTTGACTGTAGCATGGGTGGTAGACATGGATAACCCTTGGACAATGGTTCTCTGAGAAGTCTATCAATTTATGTGAAACTTAGGACTTAGATGCCAATTTCTTTTGCCTGAGCTTTTATTTTCTGGCACGGGAACTGGAGCGTCAATCGTCATAGAAGGGTCCACACATATAGGCTTTAGGTAACTCTTGAAGGAAAGGACTCATGACTGTACAACACTAGGCTCCTAATTTTCCTTACGAAGAGCATATGTTTTTACTCTTACATCCTGGGAATATGCTTTCTTTTTTGTCCTCCTCCAAGATGAATGGGTCAATTCTTTTGCACTCATGACTTTAAGGTGTAGAGCGCTTACTGGTTTTACTTGGTTCGAGCCAGTCTCTTGGGTTTCAAGTTTTATGCAT
This sequence comes from Rehmannia glutinosa, assembly GCA_016081115.2. NCBI lineage: Eukaryota > Viridiplantae > Streptophyta > Magnoliopsida > Lamiales > Orobanchaceae > Rehmannia > Rehmannia glutinosa. The sequence goes on from JABTTQ020001592.1 coordinate 245,519, forward strand.
ATTGTTTGGTTGAGGACTTCGCATTTTTTTGTGGCTTGTGCAAGCTGGAAGGGTTGACTTAATTCTCTTATAGAACATAAATGTATGTGGGACATCTATGTTTGTAATTTGTACTATATACACACAGAAGCCAATATACTCCGACTTTGTGGTTAATGTAGAGCTTTGGATGCTGCCCAGGCAGATTGCAATGATTTTTAAGTCCAGATTGGATGGTTTTTGCATATTTGTTGTTAGCCTTGTTGAACTATAGATATTCTCAAAATATGCTCTCCGATATAGGGTCTTCAAACACGTTCTGCTTGATGGATGTGCTGATACTTTAGTGTAAAATTTGTTTGCTATAACTTCTTCACAGTGGTGACCGTGTTGTGACTATTTTGTTTTGGATGATTCTTGATCTCAGTGAAACTGCACAGCGTTGGTGCTTTGTGACCTGTAACGTTATCCCTCCAAATGATTTGTTAACATATTCATCACTCTACATTTAGAGTAGAGTTGCTTGGTTTTGTGAATATCTTGCTCATGCCTGTGCAGTGTGTAGAGACTTAGGTCTCTGAATCTCATGCACTTGTAGCAGCCTGGAATCAAATAATTGTGTTTAACTTTCTCGTGTTTGCAGTATGTATCATAAAGCCCGGATATATCGTAAAGCTTTAAGGTGAAAGGATTACCTTGCATTTTTTATGGGATAATTCTGAAGGATAGTTTATAGTTCTTGACTTTTATGGCTTTAGAGAGAGGGATAAAGTTACAAGAGATTGTTGAACCGTTTGTGGAATTGGTGCTCTAGCAGATCGCATTTTTATCACATATCTTATGTTTTTCGTGTTAGTATAATAGCTTGATCTTCATTTTGTCTCTCTATTGGTAGATGCAACTGCCAATAAAGCTGTTATTTACCTTTTATCTTTCTCAACTCTTGCTTCGATGTGATATTTTGAGGCCCAGGGTTTTGGTTTGGGAAGATAGGACTACTCATTACGTTAGTTTATATGTCTTAGGATGTTTCTCATACAGAATATTTTTTTTAATAATCTCTCCCTATCAAGGAGAATGTCTTGTTTGACCTATTTTGTTGAACCGTAACTTTGTTTCTGTCCCCAGGAACCTGTCGCTTTATATACTTGAAGACTATCTTTATAACATATTTAAATTAAGTCCTCATGCTAACAGTTGAATGTATAAAATTTTGTAAAGTGAAACTCAACTGAATCAATGGGAACTGTAAATATGAGAAGTACCTAGTTTGATGACCAAAGAAGTCAAACAAGTCACTATCTTGAAACAGGAGTACAGCAGATGATTTAGACGGTGTTATATCGGTTAAAACATTGTCCTCTATGTACTTAAAACATGATAAATCTTACAGTTCCAAGTGTAACAGGTCTTTCACTTTTCTTTTTCTTCCCCACTTATTTGTGAACTGCTTTACAGAGTTTGTGTTGATACTTCTTCTATGACCCTTAACAGGTCTTTGACTTTTCTTTTTGTACTTTTCACTGTTTGCATTTTTATCCAGTACTTTTAACTGGTTTCCGCTTCGAATTTTCTGGGTAGAGACTTCAATTTGAATAATTGCGTGATTAGATCTGCCTAAATCTTTCTTGAGTTGTCATGTTTTGCTTCCAGTGATCTGTTTTCAGCTACTATCTTTTAGTACTAAGCATTGACTAATAAGTCTCAGACAATTCCCTTCTGAGATTAATGGGAGTGTGATTGCAAAGGGTGTTGTTATATGCCATGTACAGGCTTCAATTTCGGTTTTGCTTGCCATTTTATACAGTTACTATGTTACTTATGTGCCTATATATATAGTAAGGCTTCACTCTTAAGTAGTAGCTGTAGCAGTAATACCACTGGTTTTTGACATTCAGTTTGATTAAAAATATATTGCTTCGCTGGTTATCTTCTCTCACTATTTTTAAATTCCTTGTCATGGCTAAGTCCATTTCTACCTGGTTGAATTACATGGATTTTGTTCAACATTTGAATATTATGGAAGCTGATTTTTGCAGTTTGTGTTTGCACACTGAAAAGCCAAGCTTCCTTGCAGGGACAAATATTTATTTCAGTTTGTTGATCTAAATGGTCTTATGACTGGAGAGGGAAAACTATGTGATCGATAAAACTTTCACCCAATATCTGAATCAATTTTGTTGGTGTCATCCCACTCAAGAGTTATTTAGTTGTCACTTATCTATTTTGATTCTTTTAATTGCTTGATAAGACTGGAATTCGTGTCCTGCCTGATTCAAATTCTCGGAGCAAGTGCAGATAGTGATAAATCTAATATCCTTCATCTTGTTATTGCGTAAAAACTTAGTGTCTGTGTCTGAGACTACTACACGGTTTTGACATGAAAATACAGGTCTACAAAAGATTTTCCAGACACACACAGTCTTATCATGCATGCATACAGCTCAGACAATGCAGACTCGATCGTGGATCACCTGGCCTTTCATAAGGCTTTGTGCGTTCTGATGGGCTGGAACTATTTGATTCCTCCTGATAACTCAAAAGCCTATCAGAAATTTTCTGCTGCTGATGCAGAAGCAAACCTGGATGATCTAATTATGTGGCCACCTTCCGTTTTAATTCATAATACCATCACAGGAAAAGGTAGAGATGGACGAATGGAAGGTATAGGAAACAGAGCAATGGATAGTATGCTTAGAGGTATCACACACCCCCATTCTTTATCATATCTTCTGTTATTCATCAATGACATTAAATTTGTTTGTTGATCTATTCATGGATGCATTAGTGGGTTGCTTTATGTAGTTTATAGCATTCTCTGATACTCTTTCCATATTACCCATGGTCAATCTTTTTTTTTAGAAATAATTATCTTACATAATTTTTACTTGACCCACTCAACTTGTTTATCATGTAGACTTGTTTAAGGATAATGTAGGTTGCTGGCTACCTTAGGAAACTCCGATTCTCGATGCATCATTACTAGTTGTATAGTTTGCTGTCTGATTCTAACAGGCTCTTTCTGTCTGCCACTAAGTCTGGCTCGTAGTATTTTCTCTATGCTGAATGGTCTGTTAATCGAAGGGAATACTGGAAAATAGTACTGATTTAACTTTACCACATGCCATTTGTCAATAACAAAACTCTTTATGGTGCCCTTCTATGCCTAGTCACAGTTTGATGTGTGCTATCTAATTTGAACTTGAGGTTGTGTGAGCCTAATGATAAAGCACGTCCTAGTTCTAAGATATGTTGCTCTATTTGACTAGAAGCACAAGCTACAGGGCTTAACCTGCTTGTGCTTTTATTTAGAATGTAGACTTTTGTTCTTTTCTGGTTGCGGAGGAGTGAGGAGCTTATCAGCACATGGAGACAATATACTGTCATCAGATTTGTGTTGTTGAATTATAAACTTATAGTCTTTATTTTATTTGCACCAATTTGAGTGGTTGCCGTAGACCGTAGTATTGCTGAGGTCTTCAAACTCATTAGAGGATCTGGTGTTATGTCACATTCTGATACTTTGTAGTTCATTGTTTTATATCTGCATTTGCTCTTATAGTCTGAAAAGTTTGGTGGTTCAGTTTGCTGGATATGTGTTACATAAAGGTAATTTTCATGATCCAATTTGCTGGCCTCGTTTGCAGCTGGAATTAAGTTGTAGATTCATGGTGCCGAATATGCATTTATACGCTGAGTAATTAGTAGCCTTTAACACCTCAAATTTTCTTTATTTCATTCAGAGTCTTATAGCGATTAATAGTAACAAGCTTACCTTGTGCCTCTCTGAACATTAATTTATTGAATTTCCTGTTCTGTAAGCCACCAAATAAGTTAAAAGGGAGAATTTGAGCATTCAGGGTAGTGTAAGTCGATTGGGATTGACTTTGACCCTTAATTTGTATTGAAATGTTTGTTTTACCCCCTATTAGGTTTTATCACTTTTGAAGTCTCCTTAAGCTTATGTACCCGTTGAAATAATTCTGTTCGGCTATTCCTATGCTATATCTGATTATCAGTCTCTGTGTGTGTGTGTGTGTGGGTTCTCTTTTGGTAGGAGTGACGTCTTAATTCTGTTCTCTCTTGTTCTAAGAATTGTGTATGAAATTGGGGCTTGCAACAGGTGACGGCGGCCTGTAAGAACTGTTTTACACTTACAATTTGGATAGATTGAATGAACTGTAGCAAATAGGTCATATGGATTTATACGTATTGCGAGGGTATAAAGTGGAAAGGAGTCAAAATAACCGTAGGTTAGCTAAGATACTCTACTAACTAATCATATGGACTTGTCAGTCAGTTTAGTTTGGATGCAAATGCTTAAAAACTGCTCCATATTTTTAACACCTTAGACTAATTTAATAGTTTGTAGTTTGTACATTCCAAATCCACTGAAATCTTGATATGTTTTTGACGCCCGTGATGTTGAAATATTGGGAACCTCATTGTAGCCTCTCATTTGTGAATCTTATGTTTAGATCTTGGAGTTACTAATGGCAAGTCGATGTCCTTGTACGCGAGAGAAGGTCATCTGGGCATGCATACAGTGAAGTTCCCAGGTGACGAGTCAGGTCTGAAGGAGGCTATGAGGCTGTCCGATTATTTTGAGAGAGAGAAGCGCGGCCGAAAAAGTTGGGCCCGCGTGCAACCCTTAACGCTCGGTAAGGACGACGATAACAATCCAAACCTTGTGAAATTGGACCCCAAGACTGGAGAGAAAAAGAGGGTATTTTATGGTCATCTAGCAACTGTTGTTGATCTAGACAAGGTTACATTTGAGATCAAGAAGAGGGTCTCAATTGTGAGCGCAAGGGAATTTTTCAAACAATCCAAATAAATTCTGTGTTGTGCAATTTAATTTGTCCATGACATATATGAAGATTTTACTTTGTTTTATTTATGATTGGGAAACAAAGAGTTGATTGTAATCAGATAAACAAGAGTACCTATTGATGAAACCTTTGCTCTTCTATGATTAGTGAAGTTTCACATGATGGAATGTAAGGGGTGTGCTTGCTTAAGAATCAGTGTTTTAAGGTTCTGACATATTTGCTCTATTAGAATATTCCCCCACAAGGTTTAGCCTGATTACGAAAAATTCCAGTTATTTTTTAAAATTATTATTATAAACACCCATAGTTGTTAAAGTGTTGCCAAGACCACGCCAAGGCGAGAGGCCATGGTTCATCGCTTCGTTGTCGCCTAGACATTAGGCTTTTAAGAAGAGATAGGCGACTGCTAATTGTGATGTTGTCTTGTTGACATTATTGACTATTTGACTTGTGCTTATGTTGTTTGATGATTGATATTGGTGCTTGATATAGTTTATTATAGATTGGTATGGTTTTCATTTTATGTTGTAGTTGATTTTTAGAAGAATACAAGTGTATAACATGCTTTCTAGTTGTTGTTCGCTTGTCGCTTTGCGTGGCTTTGACGTCGCCTTGTAAATATCCCGTTGAGGTATAACAAACACTCTGAGATTTATATTTGATTAAAAATACTCCATCTTGAGGGTGCAATTTGTAAAATATCAACAAATATTATTAAGGGGTTATTTGTGATTTTGAAAGATAGTTGGGGTTTTGTGTAATAGGCTGAAACTCAAGGGTAATTATTGTAATTAGTTTTAATTTCTATGACAAGCAAGGACATTTTATGGGAGTGTTTGCAAAAACTTATGATTTTAGAAGTGATTTGTTGTAGTAAAAATAAAAGTAGTTGTTAATCAGAAGTTTGCAGTATTTGAAAATAAAAATAATCATAATTTTGTAGTGTTTGAAAATAGAATTAGAAGTTTAGAATCAAAAATTGAGTGCTTGGTGAAAAAGTTGGAAAAATGTTTATTTGTTTATAAAAGGTGAAAGTTAAACCAGAAAGAGAAGTAGAAGCAGAAGTTGCCATTTACAAATGCTATTTTTCTAGCAAAAAATTAAAAAAATCAGAAGTTGAAATGTTCAACTTTAGATTTAAAATTTGTCCTTGATTATTATTTTGTTTTAAAAAAATCTGTTCAACGTTAGGATCAATGGTGACCGAGGGGAATATTTCGAGTTCATAAAGTTTTTGATTTCTTTCAATAAATTTGGATCACGGTAACGGTTGGTGGAGCTCGTATTTTTATATTTTAATCAGGTGTGTTGCACATGTTTTTTATTTAATCTAATTGTTAAGACTGTTAAATTTAGTAAGTACCAAGTGATCTTGTAATTATGTGGAAACGTGTTATATCAATAATCAACTTGACGAATGTTACAATTATTTTCAAGTTTGATTTTTCTTTTGTCTTTACGGTTTTTGAAGTTGAAATGAAGGGTCAAGGGTGTGTTGTCATTGAGAAGGGATAAGGTTATGGCGTTTGGGAGGATAAGGCTGTCGTTTTTTCTTTTTAGTTTTATATTTTTAAAAGGGATAATTACAAAAAATACCCCTGAGGTTTAACCTAATTACAAAAAAACTCAGCTAACTTTAAAACTTACAAAAAGTACCCTTAAGGTTTGATTTAGTGTTAAAATTAAGGGGTAATCTGCAATGATCTTACAAATATGAAAGGGGATTTTGAAATATATTTCAAACCTCAGGGGTACTTTTTGTAAGTTTTAAAGTTAGTTGAGTTTTTTTGTAATTAGGTCAAACCTCAGGGGCATTTTTTGTAATTATCTCTTTTTAAAATAATATTTATGTGAAGATGTAAAAGGGTGAAATAAGTTGATCGATGCGGGGAAAAATAATTTTCACGACGTCACACTATTTTTGGAGTATATTGGATAAAAAATATCTGTATGATCCGTGCAAAAGAAATTGATAGATCATACAGAGACGAGTAATAGCAAACACACAAAAATTAAATTTATGATGAATTATTTTTATTATTTTGAAGTTTGGCTTATTTATAAAGAAAACATATCTATGTTTATAAATTATGATATAAATTATTCTCCTAATATGTATTTCTATTGTTTATTTAAAACAAAGGATTAATTTCAAAGGTGTGTTTATAATAACACAAAAATGTTTTTGTAAATTTGAAAAAGAATTAGTTTTTTTCTAATTAAAAAAAATTTCTAAAACAATTTAATAATTTTAACCTTGAAGAATTTATGTGGTGTCACTAGACAAAGAAACTAATGGCGTTCCTTTTCTAGAAGGGCAAAGGCAAAGGAGCCTTTGGGGCCACGAAACAACGTTTATTGTTCGTGTCTGTGGATTAAGTAATAAGTATGTGTTCACTATTTCACAAAAAAAAAGTATGTGTTCACTATCACAACATACTTATTGCTCTTAATTATTATTTAGTCATTTTGGTTTAGATTTTTATCGTTTTTTTTAGTACAATGGGAGAATTTGGGGATGGAACACACACACTCGTATGAGATCGAACCCATGCCATTCACCTTTACAATACATGTCTCAACTATTAAAATACAAGGTTGATCCCGATTTTTATTGTACTTATTTAGAAGCTTAATGTGCTTAATTAATTAGAAGCTTTGATTCTTATCCAAACACAAACCGCCGATTTAGAACTTTCTTCTACCATAAAAATCAACATGTATGAAAAATTGAAAATAAAAGAAGATTATTTTTTCTATGATGTCATCTTGAAACAAGAAATTGATATTGATATGTATCTACCTAAAATTACTCATTTACCCTTACCTATTTGAGGAAATGGCCTAAGAGGGCTAGGATCCGCGGATTACTTGGGGTCGTGGCACGACCCGAACCGAGGTCACGGCTCGCGTCGCCTACCCGACCCGACCAAATAGAACGGGTTTGGGCAGGCTTATATACTATTGAAGAGCGAGGTCGCGACCCAAACCGAGGCGACCCGACCCAAGTATAAAAGATGGATCTAGCCAGCCAGGTGGACCAATACGAGGCTGACACGTGGTACGAGGTTGTACGAATCCATACGATACGACACCATACGACCTTGTACGGCCAGGAGATTCGACACCTATAAATGCATCATTTTGTTCCATTCTTCTGTATCACATTTATTGCTACTCACCTCGCTTTACATTTACTAAGCGACCTAACACCTGTACTGACTTAAGCATCGGAGGGTCTTAGTTGAGAACCCTCCCGGCTAGCCTAACGTTTATCTCTCTTACAGGACCCGAACCGAAAGCACCTAGACCCGACCCGAAGCACATCTATTTGCTCACACCCAAATCAGATATGAATTATAATTTATGGCAAAAGTCATGTTAGTCCAATTTATTATTTCAAATTTCATTTTTACTAGTTTCGTGATATTGTCTTTTTGGTTTGTCTGGACTATGGAGTCTAAGAAAGAACTTCACAAAATTTTGTACACTATATTCTTGGGCTCTCCCAATAAAAAAAGAATATGGAGAAAATATTTTTCTATGGAGAGAAAATAGCATTTTCGGTCCTGTAACTTGGACTACTTTGAGATATAGTAACTGTAAGTAGTTACTTTTAACTTTTGATCCAATATCTTTAAAAAATGGACATTTAGTCCGATTAACCAGAATTGTATAATTTAACCATAATTCCTAATTAGAACCGCTAGGTGCTAATGTGTCTAAAACATTTAAGATTCTTAGTGATTTGACGTGTCAATTTAAATTTTTGGTGATTTGACGCAAAAATTGACACGTCAAATCACCAAAAATTGACACACAAAACTTGGGAAATTTAATATTTTGGTGGTAATATTTGCGTCAAATTACCAAAATCCCCAATTCTCTTGACATGTCTACAACTGATCGGTCATAGTCAGCAATTTATGATAAGAATAAACAATTTCGGTCAAAGTAGGACTAAATATCTATTTTTTTCTAAAAATTATTTTATTAAAATTTAAAGTGGTACTAGATAGGAATGACAATGGGTAGGGTATCTACCCATTTAGGGTTATCCGAACTCGAATTCTATAACATTTATACTACCCGTACCTCTCCCAAACCCAATTAAGAAACATCACCTATTACTCATACTCATCTCAAATCCATTTGTTGATACCCTCGTACTACCCATACCCTCCCAAGACCTCATTATTTTTTTAATATAATATAATATAAAACCTTATAAATATTCAAATGACTATTTGAATGAACACTCTATCAAAAACTAATTATTATATAAGAAAATGCCTAATATCTTAATTCTTAATAAATATATAAACTAACCATTTCAATTTAGAAAGTCAAGACTATCATATATCTTCAACTAAATCAATAGCAACACAGAAAAACAAATGCAACCAATATATTTCTTAAAACTGCAGAATCAATACCAGTACATAATTTAATTCATAAAAGTACATCATCAACACATGTAGTTCTATCAAATTTGACAAAAATAAAACAAAGCTGATATGATTACATATTCAAAGAAAGTAACAACTTTATATCTTTTTTTTGTACAAAATGAAATTTATGTTGGACTTCTAAGAAGAAAGGTATAATGTTAGTTGAAAAAAATAAGTAGAAGTTAATAAGGGTAAATGAGTTCGGGGGTAGTGGGTGTCTAAGAGGGTAAAACCACATCTTACTCATATATAAATGAGTTACCCGTTCTAAATACAAAAAAGACGATCCATATCCGTTCAATTATAGTCTGGGCGGGTGAGTATCCATGTCTATCCATCCATAGTACTAGAGGACTAAAACTCAAAATAGTTCAAACCAAAGGACCAAAGAGATTATTCTCTTCTTCTGTGAAAGTATATTATATAAATAATGTAATTTCACATCTATGTATTTTTCCCTTTCTCTATCTTTTCTCCCCCTTCTCTCTATCCCAAAAGAAAAACCCTAACACAAACTTTCTTCCCCTCCCTCCCCAAACCTCAGCCGCCCCTCCCTTCTCCCCCTCCCCCTCCCCTCCCCCTCCATGTCTTTTATTGGAGGGACACCAATGGCGGTCCCCTGGGCGTACGAAGGTGGCGGGAATTTTTGGTCAGGGGGTGAAAATGGGTCGGAGCTTCACGGAGGTGTTTTGGGTAGCCGAGTAGATGATGGGCTACGGTTGTAGATCGGGTGAGGAGAGGCAATTTTCTTTTTTTCGATTTTTCTCGTATTTTTTTTTGAGTCTTTGTTTTTCCAGGTTGATTTGCGAATCTCGTAGGCGGTCGGTAATTTTGTCTTGCGGTGCGTGATGTAGCTCGCCCGGATTTGTTCGAGTTGGGTAGTCTCCTTGAGGAGTGCCTTAGTCCTCATTTTGGAGGTGGTTTAGTTTCCTTTGGAGTGTTTAGTTTTATTTAGTTTTGTGTTTTTAGTTGTTTCTTGTTTTGCTCCGAATTACGGTGGTTTATACCTCTCGCACGGAGTTTTCCCTTGACATGTATCAATGTATGTATGTTCAAGGTGACCATTTTGCCAGTTGACAGTGTAAATTTTATTGAGTTATGAATATATTTCTATCGTTTCGGAAAAAAAAAAAAGTGAAAGTATATTATATACCGCTCATATCAATTTCCGTGGATAAATTATTAAAACAATTGCTTTTCGCACTTGGACAAAATTCAGGCAATATTCATCGGATATCTCGAAAATACGTAATCTTTTTTATTTATGACCAATAATTTTCATCGTAATTATCGTGCCAGCGGTGGGAGCATACCCAAAACAATCATACAAAAAGTCCACGCTTGACTCCTTCCCTAATTTCACTATAAATCGATTTAACGAGGTCATTTCTGCTCAGTTCAATCAACGCAGGAAAGCGCACTAAAAGGTGATTTTGCTCTAATTACTGTCTTTTTCTTCTGGCAATTCAAAGCTTTCAATTTATATTCTACTGTTTGAGTCTATTGAAATACTCGAACTTTTTTCGGCTAATGTTTCGCAGAAAGAAAAAGTTACTTCTACGAGATTGATCTAGTTTATCAAGATTTGTCGAGGGTAGATGAAATGTTGTGTGCTCGAAAAGGGTTTATTTTTGGAAATTTAATTCGTGAAAAATTAGTAAAGTTATATGAATATCAGAATATGGTTGGAAAAATAGAAGCTAAATTCTTGATTTTTCATGCGGGCCTCAAATGTAAATTGAGTGTTTTTTTATTTAAAAAAAATATGGTATGCATTTACTTTCAGTTGATGATAATGTATATGCATTTTGACTTTTTGAAGAGGCACAAGAAATAGCAGAGTTTGAATTGGCTCAAGTTATTGGTGATCTCATTGCAGGATTAATACACAAATATGGCTGAGGGAAGTATTGGAATTGCTAAGGATGTTACTGAAGTAAGTATTTGCAAATCGAAAGCAATCTGTTTCTTGTTTGACCAGCAAGTTAGATTGTTTTGTATCTTTTGTTTACCCTTATGTTTGGGCTAAAAATTGCATCTTATGTTGCAGTTGATTGGTAACACTCCATTGGTATACTTGAATAGTGTCGTTGACGGTTGTGTTGCCCGTGTTGCGGCCAAATTGGAATCGATGGAGCCGTGCTCTAGCGTAAAGGATAGGTATTTCAGTAACTTCGTTGGGGATAATTAATATTTCGTTCTTCCATTACGTTGTTATTTCGTTTTTCGATTTTTAGTGTTTAATTGATACCATTCTTAGGGAGTGTTTGCAAAAACTTCATCATTATCACAGAAGCAAGAAGTAGTTGAGAATCAAAGTTGGTAGTATTTGCAAATAGAAGCTCAAAGTTGAATAAGTTTTTTGGAGTCTTTGATGTTTAAGCTGTAAAAATGTTTTATTTGTATGTAAAAGTCAAATTAGAAGAAAAATCAGAAATCTAAAGACTCCTCCCCTTCCCTTGCTTTTTAGATGTTGATTAAGTTTTTCAAAATCAGAAACAAAGTTGGCTTTTGAAAACACTAAAAACTGCTCTTTTCTCTTCAGCCAAAAGCTGACAATCACTTTTCGTAAGTATTTACAAACACTCTTAACCAGTACTTTCTTCAACTATGTTCTTCATCGTGCAGGATCGGTTATAGTATGATTAAAGATGCCGAAGCACAAGGCCTCATCACACCTGGGGAGGTAGATTAACATATTTCAACTGTTTGTCTGGACTATGAAAATTTATTTTCACTAGTTGATCTCACAATTTGTTACTTTTCTAACACCATAAATTCTTGCTATGTCGTTGCATTTCTTGTTCTGTAGACTGTCCTCATTGAACCTACAAGTGGTAACACCGGTATAGGCTTGGCATTCATGGCAGCAGCTAAAGGCTACAAGCTCATCATCACCATGCCTGCTGCTATGAGTCTTGAACGCAAAATTATTCTCCGCGCTTTTGGTGCTGAGTTGGTGCTCACAGATCCCGCTAAGGGAATGAAAGGTGCGGTTCGAAGGCCGAAGAGATACGTGATAAGACACCTAATTCCTACATCCTTCAGCAATTTGAAAACCCTGCCAACCCAAAGGTAATTAATTAACTTTTGCACTATTATATTAAGGGAGTGTTTGGGAACACTTAAAAAAAGTGATTGTCAGCTCAGTGCTGTCAAATGTCAACTTGTATTTCTGATTCTATATAATTTTATCAGAATTTTAAAATTAGATTTCTGATTATGCTTCTGGTTTCATTTTGATATATGTAAAAGAACTTTTACTACGACTTATTTAATCTTCAATTTGCAAACACTACTAGCTGCTTTTCACTTCGACAACAATAAATCACTTCTTTTAAAGGCATAAGTTTTTGCAAACACACCTAAGTAATGTTATTGTTGGTTAGGAAATATTTAACGCATAATTTCTTCTAGATACACTATGAAACTACTGGACCTGAGGTTTGGAAAGGAACAAATGGAAAAATTGATGCATTTGTTTCTGGAATTGGTACGGGAGGCACAATCACTGGTGCAGGAAAGTTTCTTAAAGAACAGAACCCTGACATAAAGGTAACCTCTTTTTGATTTAGCAGCTATCTTGTGGTTGATTTGATTGTAATACGGTGCCATAAGTTTTATACAGTGAAACTGGCTGCTCTGTAATCTAGTTTTCTGATTGTTTTGATTCTCATAATCTTTTTACTTTCCTGTCTTATTTGTTTTTTAGCTATATGGTGTGGAACCAGTTGAAAGTCCTATTCTTTCTGGAGGAAAGCCTGGTAAGTCGAAAGTCCTATCTTATAATTTTTATTAAGTATTTTCTATTATATCACATAATTTAGTTGTCTTCATATTGATTATGGATTAAGTAAAAGAACTAACAAAATACACGGACTTCCCGATATAAGACTGTCAATGAGCTTAAGTCAGTTCAACGATGATTGATTTAATAATTTTCAAGTTGAGTTGGTTGAGACTTGAATTTAAATTAGTTGGTTGTTAGTGTATCTTCAACATGCTTCAGTTAGGCCTGGGCCTCAACTGTATACAATAAATAATAGGGATAGTTACAAAAGACCCCTGAGGTTTGGGCTAATTACAAAAAACCCAAAGATATTCCAAAATTACAAAAAGCCCCCTCATGTATGATTCTGTCTTAAATTTAAGGGGGTAATGGCAATATTTCCAAAAATATTAGGGGGATTTTTAAAATGTGTTTTTGCTTATGAAGGGGGGAAATGTAACACGAAATCAAACCTCAGGGGTTTTTTTGCAATTTCAAATCAAAAAACCTCTGGCTTTTTTTGTAATTATCCATAAATAACATGAATACATGTGAAAAATTGTACAGAAAATTAGCCATACCTCATATTTTAACTGTCACATGTAACAGAAAATTTCATTTTATTATATTGTTTACTTTCATTATTTGCTATAAAAACGCTCTTCTCCAATACCATCATGTAATCACATTATTGTTGCTAGCTAGCCTTCAGGGAAAACCGTGTTCCCTGATAAAGAAAGGAATACAGTTTGTATAAGTTCTTCCTGCATGTAAGCAAAGCCATAACCAATGTACTTTTGCTGCACGTTATGTTTCTCACTTTTGTGTTACCTTTGACTGGTTCAATTTGTTTAGCCAACTATACAAATTGGTACGATTGTAAGTTTGTAACTCCATCAAATTGATGAATGATCTTTATTTAATGCTCAAGGTCCTCATAAGATTCAAGGAATTGGTGCCGGTTTTATCCCTGGTGTTTTGGACGTTAATCTCATTGATGAAGTAATTCAAGTAAGAGTCAGCTATCTTGTTCATGTTCTTTCCAGTATGAATTAATGGAAGCACTCAACCAATCAATTTTTGATGTTTATTATTTTGTGTTTCTCTTTAATATTTCCAGGTTTCAAGTGATGAGGCCATAGAGACTGCAAAGCTTCTTGCATTGAAAGAGGGGTTACTCGTAAGTTATTACTCTAGTCCATGAGTGGATGCAAAATGTTTACTGATTATAACATGTTCTCTTTTTCCAAGGTTATATCCTGTTACTCGTTTATGCTCATTTCTTGCGTCAAAACAATCTAAAGCTGTATGATATGCTACAGGTGGGAATATCATCTGGTGCTGCAACAGCTGCTGCAATTAAGATTGCAAAGCGGCCTGAAAATGCTGGAAAACTTATTGTTGTAAGTCTGTCTACTTTTATCCGTTGATAAATGTAAACCAGAAAAGCTATTGAAATAATATTTTGCAGCTTTAAGCGAATAAAATGTAGCACCCTAGTTTCCCGAGGTAGAGGTGGTATTATGAAATGACGTTACTGACCTCCCGTTTTTTCACAGGATAATGAAACTGAATAGGATCTTTTTTACTATATATATGTATTCACCATCTTGATGTGCCTAATAAATGGTTTATAGTCCATAGGGTGATCGTGGTGATTTCTTTGTGTCAAGTTCCATTTATAAATGGTTTGCTTACTATTACGATTTCCAAACTGTTCAATCGCATACTATATTTATTAATTGGTCACAACAAGGCCATTTTATACTGTTTTGATAAAAACTTCCATTGTAATGGACCCCTATACTTAATTTCTTCTTAGTTTCGAAATCTTATTTAAGACCTGGTCGAAGAACAAAGTTGTGGATGAGATTGTTGTTCTATAAAATGTGTAGATGATACTTCAAGTACAGCTATTTAACTGCTTATCGCGCCAATAAAACTTTTCCGAGAATTTACCCTGTGGCCCTCTAAATAATTTACTGAAGTTTATTTGTAATATAATTGCGATTCATTAATCTGTTTGTGAACTTGACTGCAGGTTATATTCCCAAGCTTTGGTGAGAGGTATCTTTCTTCTGTACTCTTTGATTCGGTCAGACGAGAGGCCGAGACCATGACTTTTGAGCCATGAACTCTGTGATTTTCTGTGTCTTCATTCCGACAACATTAGTAACACTGCACAGTGAGTTTATTGCATGCAATGGAATGTCGAAAGGGAGACAAACTATAGCTTCTTACAGCTCTGTTTCTCTGTTAGCAAATTTGAATTTTTGGGGAAGATGCATCAGTGTGTCATGTTATGTGGGCTTTGCTTTTGTTAATCATCCAAGAGTTTGAACTTTATTTGCAGTCTGGTTTTATCGGATCTCATTTGTTCCTTTGAACTACCAAGTTATTTAATGCCCTTTTTTCTTATTAATTTTTCTCGTGTTTTCTCCGGAATTGAAGACTATACTCTGCAGCCATGGTATATTAAATATAGAATATATGTATTTTTTTTAAAAACATGAAAAACGTTTGTGCCTAGTTGACTAGATGTTTCACATGATACTACCTGGCTGTCATACTAAATATTTTTTTTTTTAAAAAATAAAAAAAGTGTGCCTATCTGGGGAAGTTTAGCAAAAAAACAATGAACAAACGGATCGGCTACCACAAAAACCATTAGGAATCTTGACTTCAAAAGAACAACTGGGCCGAGAAAGCATAAGATCAATGAAGAAAGCTTGGTTGTCTTACCGTGAGCTCGTAGTTTAAGTAATATCGATCACCATTTGCAAAGCTACCGGTAAAAGTTCGGAACAATGAGTCTTGCATATTCTTTGAGATTCATCCCATATCGGGGTTAGATTTTTGTTTCAATTTTTTATTCCACTTCCTGTTCTATTATCCGGATAAATGACAACAATCAACACTAGCTTCTTGAATCTAGATGTTGAAGATTCGTTTTTTCAGGTCTCATTTTCGAATTGTTTTATGATTTATGGTTAGCCCTGGAAATTGATCCCATTCTTAATCAAATATATACACTAATGACATTATATTAACCTACATTGATTGTAATTATAAGAGAGCAGACGTGGGAGTACTTTTGGGTAGAGGTGGCTAAATGGAACCGAAATTGGGTTTCAAACCGGAACCGGAACCATGGGCAACGGTTCCAAAATCGAAACCGGAATCGGAACCGTATAAGCCGGTTCCGGTTCCAGTTCCTAGGTCTCAAAATCCATGGAACCGTCGGTGGAATTGCGATGAAACCATTTTTTTAAGGTTAAAACCAACAATTTTGTTTTGGTAAACACGTGCTAGAAGAAATGTTAAATATTATGATGTTTTATATTCGTAACTACATGAGACACGTTATGTTGTAAACAAACTACATGAACTTTGATTCTTCTATACTCTAATAGTATACATAGATAGTTTAATATTATTATTATTAATATTAAGTATAAAACTTAATTGAATATTAAGTCCAAGTATTTTTCTTTCTTTTCATTTTTTTTAATGAAATTGATAAACTATTTTAAGAAATCAAAAAGTAAACAAACTAATCGGAATCAAAACCGTGAAGGAATCGGAGTTCGGACCGAACCATGAGGCAACGGTTTTGAGGAACTGGAACAGCGGTTCCGAACCGTGGCTACCCATACTTTTGGGACTCGTTTTGGAAAATTGAAATTCAAGCAATAATGTTTTTCTTTTTTTTTCATTTAATTTTTGGTTCAATACTCAGAATCAACATTTTAAAAGATAAAACTAAAAAAGTACCATAAAATCACAATTGAATTACTATTTGATATTTGCAAGTTTTGGTAAATAAAAAGATTAAAGTAAATATATAGGCATGCATGTGACAATATTAAATTATGAAGCATTACTATTTTTTTTTTTTTGAGGAAATGAAGGATTACTATTCGGTGTAGGTATGATACAAAAAAATTGAATCAAACCAAATACCAAATATTTAATTTCCAATTTTATTTCGGGCATGGAATATTTAATAACCATTTTTAAACACCAATATTTGTCATCACTCATCACTCATCAGATAAGACCCTCCAAGCAAAAAAATTCAAAAACAAAATATAAAACAAGAAAAGGGAGCAAAAATTTAGAACACATGGCCAAAATAAACATAATCTCACTTGGCAAAATATGGAAGGACCATGGGAAAACAGTGCACCCTCCCTCACCAAATCAAAACCCCTTATCTTTTTCATCAACCAAAGAAATCTTGAACACCCTTCCCAGCAAAAACCCGATCCGAGAGCTCAGCCAAAACGGCATTGACAGTGAGCAAAACGACACTGGACCCTGCAATCACTCCCAAAACAACCCCTGTAGTTCCCAAAACTTTATTAAAAGCAGGCCACTCAATTTCTCTTATTTCCTCAGCGACCCCACTAAAAAATCCCACCTCTTCTTTTTGCTGCCTTTCCTTCATCGCTTTCTTAATTTCCATCCCTAATTCTGTCATCTCTTCATTCTCGGATTTCTTCGGTTGAATTTCTGCTTCGAGTGGGCCATCAATGTTTTCGCTGGAGGTTGTGTTGTCTTCTTCTTGGGAGGCTTTTGCAATGGTGGTGAATTTGAGGGGCTTGGATGCAAATATTGTGGTGTGTTTGGTGGAAGTTGTTATGAGTTTTGGTCTGATGGGGAGGGTGGGGTTTGGAGAGGTAATTTTGGAGGGGCAAAATGGGAATTGCGAGAAAGAAAGCGCCATTTCTGTGTATGTGGAGTTGGAAACGGAGAAGAAAGCTAGTTTGAGATTTCTATTTGGGTTTTCAAAAGAAATAATATGTTTTTGAAATGGGCTATGAAGGGCTTTGCTAATGAAGGCCCAATTACCCAAAAGAAGTCGATCTATTTTATTATAAACAGGCCCAAGGAAATTTCTTGAAGTATTTGTATTGATTCACTTTCTTTGGAATTATTTTTCCCCCTTTTTTGCGCAAAGAAAAATATAAAATTTCTCCAAATTTTGCAACGTCAAGGGAAAATATTTCTAACGTTTATGGTAATGTTTATACATGTGATAATCATTATTGATCCTTACGGTGAAATAGGAGACGAAACACCATTGGAACAGAGATCCCGTCCGCTAATATTAGAATCCATATTTTGATATGGTAATTATTTCTACTACATATGTCATTTAGGGATGACAATAAGACGTGTCTGGAATAGGTTAGGCTAAACCTAAGACCCATTCATCTCACCCTAATCCCCACTGCTCCGCTTCTTCAGAACCGGATGGATCCAATTGATTGGACCCATCACCTGGAAAGATAAATTGGCCAAAAGACTTCAAGCAAATTAAAGAATACAAAACTTAGCCCTTCTATTAGTTGTTAAGTGTTGTGCCATGTCCGACGTGGATCAACCAACCATGATCCATGCAGACAAAGGACCCACTTAGAATATAAAAAATCAAGAACACCAAAGATTTCAACCAACCAGTTCTGTACCCCTTAGAACACATGATCAACTTCCCATGGACAGACTTAAAGACAATGCTTTATATGGAAGCTTTTGAGCTGAACTAATACACCACATGAGCTTCAACATTTAATCCATCTGACGTAGCCACTGATCGGGTGGATCAATTAAGTTTAATGGAGAAAAAAATGTACCACAAGGAATGTCGGACAACAAACATTATGCAACCAGTCACATCTCCCAATCCAATCGTAACCTAATCACTAACATCCAAAAATATGGGGTATTAATATGTCTCGATGAATCATTACTTCTATAACAGTCAAAATCAACTATGCAAGAAAGAAAAAATGAATCTTTCTCCTATAAATATTCTTATTTATAACCGAAAGAGGGTTCCCCTTTTTCCATTCAATTTCAATTCTGATTCCCAACAAATTGTATATTTAAAAGCATTTAATGCATTAAGCCTCTGGGCTTAATAAAAAGAAAGAACATTAAATTCAACTTACTCCAAGTCAATGAATCTGCATATTCAATTATTGTTTTTTTTTTCTCCATTCTATTTACGTTTTTGATAGTTGTTAACCAACTAGGCCACATCTTTGGTTGACGGTCGGAAACACAAATCCGCACCTAACACCAAGTATGATCAGTTGTCATCAAAACATTTCACATAGATTACAAGAAACCACTATAAAGTTATCAAAACCAATCTATTTCAATACTCAAATTCCTTCTCACATGTCAACTAATAGAAAACCCCAAAATAGAATTCAAAACATTGAACAAGGTGAGCTGTTGCAAAGCTCTATTTCTATATAGAATAATATCAATAACAAAAACATACAGTGGAAGGACCTTTAATGCTGGTCAAATGAAGCATGCAGAGCCAGAGCTCGTGAAAACCAAACGAGTATCAACCCAATATTAAAAGCAGCTAAATACTAGTTGTTGTATATATTTCTGGGTATTGGAGTATGATTATGAAGACGAAAATCAAATTATATATATAAGTTAGGCACATATTAAAAATATTTTCTTTAAGATATTAATTACTCTTATGCACTATGGTATAAATGGTTCTCAAGTAATTAATTTTCAGGATACAAATTAAACTTATTTTATAAAATTCCAAGGTTACACTTTTGGGAATTTTTTAGGAGCATCAATCACAAGTGTAGTTATAAAATAAAATAGTAGAAAGTAGGAAAAATATATCTCATAGGAAACTCGTTGACTTAACACAGAAGTTGGTTGTGCTTTCGTTTCGTCCATTTTCATTTTCTGATAGAATAGTGGTAATTTTTTATAAGTGAAAGTTGGATGTGTAGAGAAAAAATAATAATTGTGTTGATATGATAGATAATCTTTTAGAGATGTTGATTGTTTGTGAAATTTTTTGTGGAAAGTGTAATGTAAAATATAATGCAAGAAAATTAAATAAAAATGAATTATTGATCATGTTAGCAAATATGGGTCGAAATATAAATCACATATTTGCACGTATAGAGTGGATCGATTATACCTATTTGCAGCGGAACTGTCGATCCACATAGCCAAGATTGAGCCCATCTACAAGCCTCCATTTGATCCATGATTAAGACATCTACAAGCCTCATCTTGATTGAATCGCGAGCAACGAACAAACTCCATAGACTGGTTGAACCACGAACAAGATCACGAACCGCCTTTCTCATTGGTGTAAATAATTACTAGAATTATTTACTTGGATGTGCACACTTTAAACCCTTGGAGACTTTGGTGATACTCCAAGAAGAAAACCGTAGAGAGAAATTTTAGGAGAGAGATTATTATTTTCTTGTGAGGGACGATTTTTCCAATTGTACTGATATTGTAGGGAGGGATATCAATATATATCTCAATCCCATATCATCAGTTAGAGTCCTAATAGGAGAGGTTTCTAGATAAACCTTATCTAAATTGGACTCCCTATTATCTCAAATATGGATGCAACCTAATTTCACCCAATATCTCCCACTCATACATATTTAACTCGACTCATGCGAATCACATCCTCATGGTTCTCATCTCACGTCTCTTCTTTCATATAGGGAATAAGGCGTGCGACCAAGCGAGAAAGCAAAGGCGAGGAGAGTTATATTAAGTCATCACCAAACTAACATAACCCTACAACCAAGTGGTCGCACTCAGTCAAGCATCTCTAGATCACTCAATTAAATAAATAGAGCATGCTCGACTCACTCAAATATGTTTCTAGATTCATGACTAGTCAAACACATTTCGACATAGTCGCCCGGGCTATGAATAATAGAACATAAGTGCATTACCAACTTAATTCTTCCTCGGCCCCACATGCCAATTAGCTTGGTCTTGACAGCTTTCCTAGACATGCTCCGACAGACCAAATCACACATGACCATTAGATATATGCTAAAGTAGCGTCATCAAGCTTACACCTCATGACATGGTCCAAAGTCCCAAAGGGTACAAGGAAATAATATGGGCTGACACAGTGACGAAGCAGGGATCCATTCAATCATTTTCCCATAGACTATCGCCTCAAAGTACATGTAGTATGAATATATGCTATGATGGAGCTCCCACTCAATTTAGGCATGTCACGCTCTAAACATCATACAAATCTTAGTCCAGTCGCTATTCAAGCGGCCGACCTGCGTACTACTCGTAGTCACTCCCAAAGTGTCATACGATAGTTCGCACATTCTGCTACATATAGACTTTTATGAAGTTTGGACATACTTCATAATCAATCAACTCGGATCTCATCTTAACCTCTAGTTAAGGCGACTATTAATTATACTTATTAACCTTCCTCACTACTCTAGCGCGAAGGCGATCATTCACAAACCTCCTTATGCGACACAATCTTTTAAGTCTCATCCTGCTCGCTCTCTTACGCCAGGGCGATTGCCTGTGTGAGAGGGCCAATCAAAGCCTTGTAACAACTCACAAATTCAGTACCAAATACATAATGAGAATCCAACATATCTCATTAATCATAATATGTTCTCATAGACCACATGATCAATTCTACTTAATCCCTAGCGACTCACATGCCTTTGGAGCATCTCTCCAAACAAAGGCTCATAAAAAGGGATGATCGCCCACACCGCTCGTAGAAGTATGCCTGAGAACAATATTGACTATGCACAAAAACTCTTAAGTGAAGTAAATGTTAGTCCAAGTGGCTACGATAATCTAGAGGAGGGGTGAATAGATTATCCCGATTTTTCACAAATCACCCTCTTTTTCGAATCAACAAGTAAATGACAAGAATGTAAATGCGGAAATTAAACAACACTTGTTGATTTAAAGAGGTTCAACCCACCTAGGGCCTAATCTTCTACCACCCCAGTATCTCCGGGATGGATTTCAAAAAGAAAAAAGATTTTATTAATTACCACAATTAATACAACACCTTGAGGATCACCACAATCCTCTTACAACACCTTCAAGGAGATTACCACAATCTTCCTTCACCACCTTTGAAGAGTACCACACTCTTCAAACACCTATCACCTAAATCACCCAAGTGTATTCTTACCACAAGAATACTCACAAGGATATCTTGTGTTTGAATGATGGACAAAATTCAAGATTACAACTCTATGAAACCAATACAAAGATTGAGTGCAAGTGTAATCAAGAATCAAAAAGCCTAGACCTCAAAGATGTGCAAGTGAAAGTACTTAGGCTATTACAACAAGAATGTAAAAATGAAAGCTTGAACAATTTGCAGATTTCTTGTTGTGTATTTTGCTTGTATGTGTTGTATCTTGTGTCTTCAATTCATCCTCTATTTATAGGGAAGCTTCACCAACATAGGTGTAAGTCCAAGCGGCTACGATAATCTAGAGGGGGGGGTGAATAGATTATCTCCATCTTTTTAACGGCACTTAAATGAGATTCTTTGGGATTGCTTTGAAAACGAGCGCATAGGCATACATCATGAAGAATGTCCGACTTGCCTTTTTCATCTTTGTCAATCTTGACATTTGTTGCCATTGGGGTAGAGACGGTTCTTCCTTCTTCAATGCCAAATTTCTTCAAAAGTTCCTTTGTATATTTTGATTGAGAAATATAAATTCCTTCTTGGCATTGCTTAATTTGAAGTCCAAGGAAGAAGTTGAGCTCCCCCATCATGCTCATTTCAAATTCACCTTGCATTAACTTAGAAAATTTCTTGCAAAAGGATTCATTAGTAGCACCAAAAATAATATCATCAACATAAATTTGCACTAATAAGCAATCTTGCCCTTATTCAAAAACAAAGAGAGTAGTGTCAACTTTACCTCTTGTAAAACCATTTTGCAAAAGAAAAGAGCTAAGTCTATCATACCATGCACATGGGGTGCTTGTTTCAAACCATACAAGGCCTTTTTAAGTCTATAAACATCATTAGGCCTAGAAAAATTTTCAAACCCCGGAGGTTGTTTTACAAAGACTTCTTCTTGAATAATACCATTTAAAAATGCGGATTTTACA
Source organism: Rehmannia glutinosa (assembly GCA_016081115.2). Lineage (NCBI taxonomy): Eukaryota > Viridiplantae > Streptophyta > Magnoliopsida > Lamiales > Orobanchaceae > Rehmannia > Rehmannia glutinosa. The sequence goes on from JABTTQ020001592.1 coordinate 268,486, forward strand.
TCCATTTGGTAAAGCTTGAAATTTTTAAAACAAGAATAGGCAAGTAAAATACGAATAGCTTCTAAACGTGCTACGGGTGCAAATGTTTCATCATAATCAATACCTTCTTCTTGACAATAACCTTGAGCTACTAACCTTGCTTTGTTTCGAACAATATTGCCTTGGTCATCGAGCTTATTCCGAAATACCCATTTTGTACCAATAATGGTTTGAGATGGAGGACAAGGTACTAATTTCCATACATCATTCCATTCAAATTGATTCAACTCCTCTTGCATTTCTAAAAACCAATCCTCATCTTCAATGGCTTTCTTAGCATTTTTAGGCTCTTTTTGAGATATAAGAGCTTTCTCGGCAAATTTTCCTCGAGTCATTACTTTATCAAGGGGATAACCAATAATAAGATCTTTTGGGTGATCTCCCTTAAATTTCAATGCTACGGGAAGATTCGAAGTATCACCTTTATCTTCTTGAGGAACTCTTGAGCTTGAAGGTTGATCATTTTGAGTTTCATCTTGAACAATGGTTTCAACGATATCCTCTTCATCACTTTCATCATTGGGTATCCTTTCAACACCCGAAGCTTCATTGAATTTGACATGGATAGATTCTTCAACAACCCCACTAGTCTTATTATAAACCCGATATGCTTTGCTCTTGATTGAATACCCCATAAATATTCCTTCATCGGCCTTAGGATCAAGTTTGTCTAATTGATCCTTAGTATTCAAAATAAAACATTTACATCCAAATATTTTGAAATAACTAATATTTGGAGTTCTTCCTTTCCAAAGCTCATATGGAGTTTTATTCATTTTAGACGAATATAAACTCGATTAATGACATAGCAAAGCAGATTTACTTACGGCCGCCCAAAAATATTTTGGAAGTGAAAATTCATTGAGCATGGACCGACTCATTTCTTGAAGTGTCCGATTCTTCCTTTCGGCTACTCCATTTTGTTGAGGTGTCCTTGGAGCCGAAAAATTATGACTATATCCCTTGGTTTCACAAAAGACTCTAAATTCGCCGTCAAATTCTCCACCTCGATCACTTCAAATGGACTTAATAGTATCTTCCTTTTCATTTTCAATGAGTCTACACAACTTAACAAACTCATTAACGACATCGCTTTTATTTGTAAGAAATAAAGCCCAAGTATATCTAGAAAAATCATCAACTATAACAAAAGTGTAATGTTTTCCACTTAGACTTGCCGTACCAATATCCCCGTACAAATCAAGGTGAAGCATTTGTAGTGGTTTGGTTGTGGAAATTTCATTTTTGGGCTTAAAACTACTCTTAACTAATTTGTTCTTTTGACAAGTGTCACATAAGCCAAGATTTTCAAAATTCAATTTGGGTAGTCCTTTCACATGTTGGTTTTTGTAAATATTTTTCAAATTCTTGTATCCAACATGTCCAAGTCGCCTATGCCATAAACTAGTTAAATCATTATTGGCGACTAAACAAGAAACATTTTGACTAACCAATTCACTTGTACAAATTTTGTAAAGATTGCCTTTTCTATTTGCTTCACAAATAATTTCACCATTTTTAAGTATAAGGCATTTTTCTTTATTAAATGAAACATCATATTTTGAATCACAAAGTTGGCTAACACTTATCAAATTAAACTTAAGCCCTTCAACTAATAGAACATTACTAAGAGAGAAAGAAGAGTTACCAATTTCTCCATTTCCAAGAATTTTTCATTTGCCATTGCCGAACATGACCATATACCCTCTTCTTGGAGCTTGATGTTGGTAAAAAGTTCTCTCTTCCCGGTCATATGGCGTGAACATCCGCTGTCCACGAGCCATTTTGAATCTTCCATTGTGGTTATAGCCCCTATTATCTACAAAAGAATTTCTTTTAGGTACCCTATAATTTTGGGGTCCATGGGGGTTAGCCTTGAGACCTTTATGTCTCCAATAATAGCTAAAATTATTCTTCAATTTACAATTGCTAGCATAGTGTCCATTCTTACCACAATAAAAACAAGTAATAATACGAGGACTACTAGCACGTACAAAGGTTGGACCTTGGTTTTTCTTAAAAGCATTTTGAAAAAGGTTTATAACCAAGTCCTAATTTAGAATGCTCACCTCTTTGTGCATCTAAAATTTTTGTGACTTTATCCGTACTTAAATTGAATCGATGCACATCCTTTTTCAAATTTTCAATATCATTTGTGAGCGTTTGTTTTTCGGTTTCAAGAGTACGGACCATAGTAAGAGTAATAGCATGAGCTTTATCAAGAGAGTCATAAGAAGTAAATAATTTATCCTTTTCTAGTTTAAGCTCTTTATGCTCCTTTTTCAAATTCTTGTATTTAACAATCAAATTTTGAAACTCATTTTGCAATTCATCAAAATCACATTGTAATTCATCAACTAGGGAAGAAGATGAAGCATTAGAGCGCACTCGGTATTTTCATCGTCTATGGCCATAAGACCATGTTCGGATTCTCCTTCTTCGCTTCGTCGGTTGTTTCAAGTAATTCATCCCAAGTTTTGACGTCCGCATTTAACGCCTTCTTTTTCGGAAAAGGCTTTTCTTCTTTTGTTCCTCTTCCGCTAATTTTGGGCAATCGGCTATGTAGTGCCCGGATTTTCGCATTTGAAACAAGAATTGTCTCTCGGCTTTCTTGCTTTATTTTTGTTTACAAATTTTGCAAATTTTCTAACAAGAGTTTGCCGCTTTCTTCATCATCCTCATCACTAGCATAATAAACATTATTAGAAGAAGATGCTAAGCCTTTAATAATATTTTGCGTCCGGTTTAGAGGTGGATGGTTGAGAATTTTTCCTCTCCTTGAGATATACTTCATAAATAAGGAGGTTCCCAATGAGCTCATCAAACTTGAGTGTCTCAAGATTTTGAGCTTCCGTGATTGCCGTCACCTTTTCGGACCATGAGGGAAGGGCATTTAAGACTTTGGTCACCTTATCCTCTTCGGAGATGACCTTTCCAAGAGCCACAAGAGTATTGACAATGTTGTCAAGCCTTTCCACCATTTTTGAAATGCTTTCACCATCATGCATATTGAAATTTTCAAAGTCTTTCACAAGCATTGTTTTTCTTGCTTGCTTCACTTTCTTTGTGCCCTCATAGATGGTTTCTAATTTTCCCAAACTTCATGTCTTTGACCGTATGCCTCTTATGCGATTATATTCGGTGGCGGTAAAGAGAGCAATGTAAAATATTTAAGGCCTTACCGTTTAGAGAGAAAGCCTTCTTGTCATTTTCATCATACTCCTTGAATGGCTTGGGAGTCGTGGGTACCATCCTCCAATTTTGTTGTTGGTTGAGCAACTCCTTCAATGACCACATTCCAAATATCAAATCCGCATCCTTGTAGAAAGCACTCCATGCGGTCTTTCCAAAATGCGTAGTTGTTGGCATTGAATAGTGGTGGCTTGTTGGTGGAGGCGCCGGTGGTGAGATAAGCTTCATTCGTAGCCATGGATCTTTCCTCTTTACTCGGAACGAGCTAGCCAAAGAGTTTGGCTCTGATACCACTTGTTAGTCCAAGTGGCTACGATAATCTAGAGGGGGGTGAATAGATTATCCCAAATTTTCACAAATCACCCTCTTTTTCGAATCAACAAGTAAATGACAAGAATGTAAATGCGAAAATTAAACAACACTCGTTGATTTAAAGAGGTTCAACCCACCTAGGGCCTAATCCTCTACCACCCCAGTATCTCCGGGATGGATTTCAAAAAAAAAAAGATTTTATTAATTACCACAATTAATACAACACCTTGAGGATCACCACAATCCTCTTACAACACCTTCAAGGAGATTACCACAATCTTCCTTCACCACCTTTGAAGAGTACCACACTCTTCAAACACCTATCACCTAAATCACCCAAGTGTATTCTTACCACAAGAATACTCACAAGGATGTCTTGTGTTTGAATGATGGACAAAATTCAAGATTACAACTCTATGAAACCAATACAAAGATTGAGTGCAAGTGTAATCAAGAATCAAAAAGCCTAGACCTCAAAGATGTGCAAGTGAAAGTACTTAGGCTATTACAACAAGAATGTAAAAATGAAAGCTTGAACAATTTGCAGATTTCTTGTTGTGTATTTTGCTTGTATGTGTTGTATCTTGTGTCTTCAATTCATCCACTATTTATAGGGAAGCTTCACCAATATAGGTGTAAGTCCAAGCGGCTACGATAATCTAGAGGGGGGGTGAATAGATTATCTCCATCTTTTCGATTTCGCCCTCTTTTTCGAACCAAATGCTCAAACACAATAATAAAGGTGCGGAATGTAAACAACACACGTCGATTTATAGAGGTTCAACCCACCTAGGGCCTAATCCTCTACCACCCCAGTATGTCCGGGATGAATTTCAAAAAGAAAAAAGATTTTATTAATTTACCACAATTTAATACAACACCAACTTACAACAACACCTTGAAGAGCACCACACTCTTCTTCAACACCACCTTTGAGATTACCACAATCTCACTTGAAGATTACCACAATCTCACTTGAAGATTACCACAATCTCCAACGGCCTTGTGAAGATTACCACAATCTTCAACCTTGAAGAACACCAAATTCTTCAACACCTCAACAATAAGATTACCACAATCTTCTCACACCTAACACCTAGATCACCCAAGTGTGTTCTTACCACAAGAACACTCACAAGGATATCTTGTGTTGAATGATAACCCAAAAATTCAAGATTACAACTCGATAATGAATAATACAATTGAGTGCAAGTGTAATCAAGAATAGCCTAGACCTCAAGGATGTGAAAGTGAATAGCTAGGCAAATTGCAACAAGAAATAAGACAATGTAAGAACAAGTTTATTCTTGAGTGTATCTTGTTGTGTTGTAGTTTTCTCTCTTGTTGTGTTGCTTCAATTTTTCCTCTATTTATAGAAGATGTCTTGTACATGATAGGCTCCTCTTGGGGACATGAATTCTGTAAAAAATTGCAAGACAATTGAAGAAAAGAGCTGTTAGAAATCAATCCCACAAATTAAGGAAAAGATGTACATTTGCACAACGGTTACATTTTTTTTGTCAAACTTAAGGCATGACCGGTCGCACGTAAATAGAGTTTGAAAAAATCGTATCAACATTTACACGGCGGACCGTCGCCGACGTGCACTCGACCGGTCGACCTTAACCACAACCGTCGCACTCATCAAAAATGAAAGACATGAAGTTCTGCTTTTCGATTTTTGCTCCTGTGCACGGCCGCCCTATAGTCGATCGTCGACGACACCGCGGTTGTTCTATAGGCGATCGGTTGCCACTGACCATTTTCTCGCAAACATGAAGTTTTCTGTTTTCCTCAACTTTCAGGTACGGGTTGCCCTATACGGCGACCGGTTGACCTCAAAACAAAAGTGTTGTCCAATTTTATATCGAAAATAAACTTCAAGAAATACTCCGAAAAATAGTAAAAATATTTTAGACCGATCGGGAGTATTAGGACAACATTTTAGAAACATTGTTTTGGTGTAAAAATACATTAACACAAAATCATCAAAAGTGTTGTCCAATTTATATCGAAAATAAACTTGAAGAAATACTCCGGAAAATATTAAAATCATTTTAAATCATTTAGGAGTATTTGGACAACCTTTAAAAACATTGTTTTGGTATAAAAACAAAATCATCAAAATCATGATAAAACCATTTATCAAACCATCTCCCCCTTTTTGATGATTACAAACCAAAATAATTTTAACGAGGTCAATTTTGAAAACAAAACATTTTTACCGGTTAAAAAGAGGTATCCGTTGTGAGCGACAACATTCCATGCAATGTAAACACAAGGATGGGAGTATAGATATTCAAACACATATAGCAAAAGCTCCCCCTATCAATATGCACAACAAGAGTAATGTAAAAGCAATCAACCACAAGCTAAAAGCTTAGCTTTTACATATTGATCTTAGGTTCAAGAGCTTATAAGCTCCCCCTGTCAACAAAACATCATTAGACAAGTATATAAGTCCATCATACATCAATTGGACTAAGTATAATGCACAACTTATGGCTTTATCAAGCCATAGCTTATAGCTTCTTTTGTTAAGCTCCCCCTGTCAACAAAACATCATTAGACAATTATATAAGTCCATCATACATCAATTGGACTAAGTATAATGCACAACTTATGGCTTTATCAAGCCATAGCTTATAGCTTCTTTTGTTAAGCTTAACTTAGCTTTTATGAGCTAATGAGCTTATAACCTGTTTCTCCCCCTTTGGAATCATCAAAAGGAATGTTAGCATGATAAAAACATCATATAATCATATCAAAGTGCGCAACTAAACCGATGTATCGAGCTATTTGAACAATGAAGCTTATTGGCCAAATGGGAGGGAAAAGTCGATCATACGACTTGTGGAAGCTTATGAAAAGTCATTTGATTTGCAAAAACATGATCTCTACAAATATATGAGACTTTTGAAATCAAGAGAATCATGTAGGTGATGAATTTTTCATTGAAACATTTTATCGAACACTTGGCGGCGTCAAGTTTTAAAGAAGATGTATATAACCCTTGTAAATGTAATCAAGCCAAGTTTTTCATCACCAAAATCAGTTCAAACACAATACAATACACCATAAATGACAAGCTTATCAAATTCATATGAAACTTCCATCAATAATATAACAAATAAGTCACAATCTCAAGCGTTCAACCCAATTGAGTAAAGGAAGTAGAATTCTTACCATTTAATAGGTAAAGATGAGCGATGATGATGATAAACATGCTATATAAGGTCCAAAATATAAATTGAATGCATGAAAACAAATTTTGAGTGAAATTTGTGTGAATTTGGCAAAGGGGACGAAAAATGGCAAAAATGGGTTAAAATGACTAAGGCATGAGACAGAATGGTTTTAATCCAAAATTTTGCTTAGGGCGACCGGTCGTGGTTGAGGGCGACCGGTTGCCCTCAACCTCATCAGCCCACTGTCTTGCCAGTTTTAATAAAATCCGAATTTTCAACCAAAAATCCGATTTTTCGACCCTAAGTTTTAAAAACGTGCAAAATGCAAACATAGACCTCATTCAATATACATTATGTCATAATCAAGCTCGAAATGAGGTAAAATACTCGGCGGTTAAGAAAAAAATCCGCGAGTTATCCTTGAGACGGAATTAAACACATCTCAAGTTTTTGTTAAAAACGCAATCCCTTAGAAAGTTTTTCGAATCTCAATATTTTAGTTCGATTATGATGAACTATATTTTGAATAATTTTCACCGGACTTGTTATCCCGAAAAATAAGAACGTTTTAAAGCTTTGGATAAACAAGTCATAAGAAGAAGTGCCTTACAAATATTTGAAAATTTCTTTTAACGGCACTTTAATGAGATTCGTTGGGATAGTTTTTGAAGTCGAGCATATAGACATAAGGCATATGGAATGTCGGTTCTATAGGAATAATATAAGAAAACATACCTCGAATTTGTTTGTCAACCGACATGCCTTTCTCAACCTTTGTCAATTTCTTCATTGGTAGCCATAGAGTTTGAGATGATTCTTCCTTCTTCAATGCCTAACTCCTTCAAGAGTTCTTTTGAAATATAACCATCTACTTGTCATTGATTAACTTGAAGTCCAATGATGAAATTTGATCTCCCCCATCATGTGATACCATGTTCATCTCAAGTTCACCTACATCAACTTAGGATAATCTCTTGCACAAAATATTCATTAGTAGCACCAAAAATATTCTCATAAATATGCACAAGCAAACAATTGGTATCATATCTTGCCCTTTTTCAAAAATCAAGGAGAGTAGTATCAACTTTACCTTTTGTAAAATCATTTAGCAAAAATAACTAAGTCTATCATACCATACATGGGGTACTTGTTTGAAACCATACAAGGCCTTTTATAAAGATCATTTGGCCTAGAAAAATTTAAACCCCGATAGACTTCTACTTGAATAAAACCATTTAGAAAATTGGATTCAACATCCATATGGTAAAGCTTGAAATTTTCTTAAAGCAAGAATGGGCAAGTAAAATGCAAATAGCTACTAAATGTGCTATGAGTGCAAATGTTACATCAAAATCAATTACCTTCTTCTTGACAATATCATTGAGCTACTAACCTTGTCTTGTTCATCAAACTTGTTGCGAAATATCACAAATTTCTGCAAAATCTTAACAAGATATTTTGCACACGAACATAGTAATATCGAATAGTAGATACATTATTTTAAACACCACATACTATGTATCTAGAAGATCATCAAGAGTCTAATAAATCATGCAAGTTCAAATAAGCTTAAGAAGGCTACAAAGATCTCTTTTGAAATTTGAAAATCCGATAGCATATAGTTAAGACCTCATTTAAAAGAATTATTTGAACAAGAGTTGACAAAGCAAATATGTGCAATCAAATATCAAATAGTGCCTTTTTTTAAAAAAAATCTAAAAATCCTCATAATGACACTTGTATGAAATACTATGAAAAACAAGCACATAGGCACATGGCAAAACATATATCGAGTCTATAAGAGTAAGACTAACACAAGTAAACGTACCTCGATAGTTTATGCCTTTCTTGACAAATAATGACGTAAATGGCCATTTGAAAATATGTAAATCCTACACAATTCTTAAAGCAAATCTAGCACAAATCATAATGATAAAAGTGTAGGCTAAGAGTTATCACAAGTAAGCTCATGCCATAAAACTCCATAAGAGATGATAATACACTTTAGTCTACAAAAATGCACAAGAGTTTTTAACAACATCATATAAGGTCTTCTTTTTCAAAAGAATTTTAAAAACACACATATATATATTGAAGACCTTAATAAAAAATCAATACTTGAAAACTCATATTGCAATAAAGACACGAATAAAAACATGCATAACAAAATAAAATGCATATTTTAAATGGGGAGATACGGGTTACCAATTACGCCATTTCCATGGGTTGTGCCGTTCCCATTGTTGATGATATCTTCCCCTTGAGAAGTCACTTTGTTGATGATGACTTCTTTGATTACTCCATTTCCAAGGTTTGTTGCCTTCCCATTGTTGATAGTCTCTTCTTCTTTGAAAATCATCTTGTTGATGATGTCTTTGCCATTTCCAAGGATTGTGTTCTTCCCATTTTTGATTATATCCTCTTCTTGGAAATTGGCTTTGTCGAAAATAGTTTCTCCTTCTTTGATCAAATGAAACGGTCATTTGATGCTTTCTTGGTGGTATGAATTTTCTTCGATCATTATTTTGCCGAGTACCTAATATGGCATTATTTTGTGGTACCCTCAAGTGTTTGGGTCCTTTAGGATTAGCTTTGAGACTTTCGGTGTCCAACAATAATTAGAGCTATTTCTAGCTCGACAAGTATTTACCGTATGACCCTTTTTACCGCAATAAAAACAAGTAATAATTCTAGGAGCATAATGACCAATATGCATAGGGACTTGATTCTTTTTCATAACAACATTAGGCTTATGATCAAGTCTTTTATCACAATTATGAACATTAACAATATTGGTCTTTTTATTGGTACTCAAGTTGTATTTAAATAAATCATTTTTCATGCAATTCAAATCTTCAACAAGAGTACTATTTTCTTTCTCAAGGTTTCTCACCTTATTAAGTGTGGTGGTGTGAGCACATGATAGTGATTCATAGGAAGTAAATAAACTATCCTTATCATTCTTCAAAACAATGAATTCCTTTTTCAAATTTTTGTATTTAACAAGTAAGCCTTGGAATTCATTTTGTAGTTCATCAAAATCATTTTGCAAATCACTATAATCATTTTGAATGACAATATCATAGGAAGTAGAGGGTTTAAGACAAACCTCGTTTTCTTCTTCGATGCCCATAAAACAATATTCAACTTCTTCATAGTTGAAAGTTGTAAGAGGCTTGTTCCTTAGATTTGAACTTGTATCCCTTTGAGAAGTAGATGCTTTTGTTTGACTCCTTTCATTTGCAAATACTCCATGGATGGCTTCTAATTTTTGCCATACTTCATGTGCCGATCGAATTCCTACAATATGTTCATATTCCAAATTAGTAAATGAACAATACAAAATATTGAGAGCTTTACCGTTTAAGGAGATGATTTTCTTTTCTTCATCATTGAGCTTTTTGAAGCCTTTGGAGGTGTGTGGTGTATTCTTCGTCGGAATGGATTCTCCATTGATGACAGTGTTCCAAATATCAAACCCGCAACCTTGTAAATAACATTCCATTCTTTCTTTCCAAAATATAAAATTTTTGGAATCAAACCGAGGTGGCTTGGTGGTGGAGGTCTAGGAAAGATGAGCTTCGTTCAGAGCCGACGATCGTTTCTCTTCACTCGCGATGTGAAACGAGCTTGCCAAAGAGTTTGGCTCTGATACCACTTGTAAGTCCAAGCGGCTACGATAATCTAGAGGGGGGGTGAATAGATTATCTCAATCTTTTAGATTTCGCCCTCTTTTTCGAACTAAATGCTCAAACACAATAATAAAGGTGCGGAATGTAAACAACACACGTCGATTTATAGAGGTTCAACCCACCTAGGGCTTAATCCTCTACCACCCCAGTATATCCGGGATGGATTTCAAAAAGAAAAAGGATTTTATTAATTTACCACAATTTAATACAACACCAACTTACAACAACACCTTGAAGAGCACCACACTCTTATTCAACACCACCTTTGAGATTACCACAATCTCACTTGAAGATTACCACAATTTCACTTGAAGATTACCACAATCTCCAACGGCCTTGTGAAGATTACCACAATCTTCAACCTTGAAGAACACCAAATTCTTCAACACCTCAACAATAAGATTACCACAATCTTCTCACACCTAACACCTAGATCACCCAAGTGTGTTCTTACCACAAGAACACTCACAAGGATATCTTGTGTTGAATGATAACCCAAAAATTCAAGATTACAACTCGATAATGAATAATACAATTGAGTGCAAGTGTAATCAAGAATAGCCTAGACCTCAAGGATGTGAAAGTGAATAGCTAGGCAAATTGCAACAAGAAATAAGACAATGTAAGAACAAGTTTATTCTTGAGTGTATCTTTGTTGTGTTGTAGTTTTCTCTCTTGTTGTGTTGCTTCAATTTTTCCTCTATTTATAGAAGATGTCTTGTACATGATAGGCTCCTCTTGGGGACATGAATTTGTAAAAATTGCAAGACAATTGAAGAAAAGAGCTGTTAGAAATCAATCCCACAAATTAAGGAAAAGATGTCATTTGCACAACGGTTACATTTTTTTTGTCAAACTTAAGAGCGGTCGCATTTAAATAGAGTTTGAAAAAATCGTATCAACATTTACACAGCATGCACGGCCGACGCGTGCACCTCGACGGTCGACCTAACCACAACCGGTCGCACTCATCAAAAATGAAAGATGAGAAGTTATGTTTCGATTTTTGCTCCCAGTGCACGGCCGCCTCTATAGTCGATCGTCGATGGCACGGTTGCCTATTCTATAGGGCGACCGGTTGCCCTGACCATTTTCTGCAAACATGAAGTTTTCTGTTTTCCTCAACTTTTAGGTACGGGTTGCCCTATACGGCGGCCGGTTGACCTCAAAACAAAAGTGTTGTCCAATTTTATATCGAAAATAAACTTCAAGAAATACTCCGAAAAATAGTAAAAATATTTTAGACCGATCGGGAGTATTAGGACAACATTTTAGAAACATTGTTTTGGTGTAAAAATACATTAACACAAAATCATCAAAAGTGTTGTCCAATTTATATCGAAAATAAACTTGAAGAAATACTCCGGAAAATATTAAAATCATTTTAAATCATTTAGGAGTATTTGGACAACCTTTAAAAACATTGTTTTGGTATAAAAACAAAATCGTCAAAATCATGATAAAACCATTTATCAAACAATAGGCTCCCAACATAGGCTCCTCTATCTTCACTTTTGTCTACAAAAAGAAGATCACAAGATGTAGAAATATTGTAGACAATTGAAAAGCAAATCTTGTTGTCACAGATTGCAACGGTTGGAATTTTGCTGTCAAAAAATAACATAGGCGACCAAGTTGCCCTGTTGAAGATTTCGACCGTTTTAAAAAATAGTGCGATCCAGGTAGGGGGGTTGGGGTGCGACCGGTCGGAGGGGTTCGACCGGCCGCCCGTAGGCGCGACTGGCCGGCCCTGGATCGGTCCCCCTGCTCCATTTTTCAAGTCAGTAAGTTCTGTTTCAATTTTCGTGTTCTTCAGGTACCGGTCGACCACTTTGGGCGACCGATCGACCTCCCATTTGAAATGTTGTCCGATTTTTTTCAAAAATAAACTTCAAGAAATACTCCAAAAAATTAGTAAAAACATTTTAAATCATCTGGGAGTATTTAGACAATAGTTATACACATAGTTTTGGTGTAAAACCAATTTAAACAAAACCATCAAAAGTGTTGTCCAATTTTTATCAAATTAAAAACTCTAAGAAATACTCCAAAAATTAGTAAAAACATTTTAAATCATTTAGGAGTATTTGGACAACATATAAAAACATTGTTTTGGTATAAAAACTTATTAAAACAAAATCATCAAAATCTTGATAAAAACATTTATCTAACAGTAAAACCTCGAGTAAATAAGTTTGGTCTACCATCCATGTTCGGCGCCCAAAACATACACCAAAGTAGTTTTACTATCACAAGACAACAAAATACATCATGAATGTGCGCGCAATGCGCATCATTTCATGATGCCAAATTTGCCTCTAGCAAATCATAGACCAATCTTTTAAGATATCTAAGTATCCACATGTCGGCATCACAATAGCGCATGGATCACTTCGATATCCACTCACCAATAATACTGCTAAGTACAAGACTTACTGAGTATGCACATAGCGCACATCAAACTTTCGACAATGTTTACTAAATTAGCTAACATTTCTTTTCATCTTCCGAAGATATCGTTTCTTGACTAAGAATATGATATTTGACCATGGAGTGTAAACTCAGCCAACACTGAGTGGCGATAACTCTATGTTCTTTCCAGTCACCACATTTTTGCCATATACAATGAGATACAACTCTACATATGCTCAGTGAATTAATTGACCATCGTAGGCCTACCAAAATGATAGCTCGATGAAATCAATGATGACTCAAGTCACAGCTGCAGCTTCTTGATCAGCAATCAATGCTCTCTTACTCCACTTGTTGAATTCATCGGGTGATCCACATAGATCTCCTGATTCAACTTTCACTGAACTGTGTCAACATCAATCATCCAGGACAAACCCAAACGAAAGTGGCAATAATAGATTACATTAGGCGAATTGAGGCAATCTCACCACTTAGTCGGGCTACACACATTTTAATCAACCCATCTATATTGCACTTGACCTTCCAAAACCACATGTTTCAAATGGTCTTGCATCTAGACAGAAGATTAACAAGCTCTTAGACTTTATTCTTAGCCATTCCACTCATCTTTTCCTTCGCAACAACTATCCACTTAGGGCATTAAGTGAAGTCACATATTCTATCGACTCATCAACATCTACAAAAGTAATTATGAAGGATACCCACTCAATCTCATATAGATGATGGGGAATATTTCATATTCACTCCTTTTACTCATGGAATTTGAGAATCATTTGCGTGTGAGACAATAGCTCCCACTGACTTAGTGTCGCTCCCACTATCCCAACGATTACCAGATGAGTATAAATACAACATACTCACTAGAGAAACGAGCGCCTCCTAAGGATCTTACAACTCGCATAGTTTCAAGATTTCTTATGACTTCACATGTGCTCAAGAAATCCCTTTGAAGGAAAACCTAAATCGTGCGACTTGATTCTCCACTTGAGAACACATATTCTCGAACTTACATAGGCACAAACCCACTAATTTGGGCTTATTACCAAACTAAAGCTCATACAGAGTTGAAGAATCACTTGGAGACACATTTTTTTTATGATGTGGGCAGCAACAAGATACATAAATCAATTTGCGCCATCATAAAACTAATCATTTTGAAGTGGTTGTCACTTCTTCATAAGCTCACATAGCTGCAAAGTATTTAGAACCATCATTCAACTTACAACTTTATTTTCTTCAACTGTGTGTCCAAACTAATCACACACACTATTTCCGCTCCCTATTAGCACATCTCCATCTGTCAAGAATCACTCAAAGCAATTTGGCGCTTCTGACTGATGAGAGTGAGAATTTACTAACTTATAGCGTAAATAGCAATGAAAGAAAATATAATGCGTTAATTTTGTGCCTCACACTCAGAAGTCCGCACTCAATTTAGTGGACTTAGCTTTAAAAAGAAAAATTATTCAGCTTTCATTCTTCCAGCATGCTTATCCCACTTGAAAAAAAAATTAAGCAAAGAGAGATCGACCTTAGCCAGTTAGACAATGAAGCCTCCTCTAGCTAATACAGTTGTCCTTCTAACCTCACATACCACAATATCATTGGAAGATTTAAAAGAAATACTATCTAAAGCCAAGCATTACAAAGAAAAGATAGACAAGTCTTCTCACTTAACAAATATCTTACAAGTGCATTTATCCGAGTAAGACTATATCGATACATCAAGTTGTTCACAACAACTGTTGAGCTTGAGGTGACTCTTTTTAGCCTCCTCTTGTGCGCTCTATAGCTGCACAATCCGATAATGGTCATACACTTTTGCTCAATCTCAAAACCACATGCCAAGTCAACCAATATCTACAATCCACTGATGGAGAGATTTGGAAATATTAGCGAAAAAATAAGAGAGCAAATAAATAGTCAAACTTCATCTCAGTACAACTACGAGCGAAGTTACCAATCTTATAAGTGCACTTAATATTTGTTGATACTTAATTGCCTCATTTAATACGGTGACACGACTTCTTGTCACTTTATGTATCAATTTGTAGTTCTAGTTTCAGCTTTTGCTTTCGTCAAGCTACATTTTGCTTGTTCCAACATTCACCCTAGTTGGTTTATGTCGGTCAGGACAAGCGACAAGTGCAATCACTTGTGTATTTCTCAACTTTTTATAATCAGCCTCTACATAGGCGATTTCATTAATAATAACACAAGCTACTAATATCCTTAATTCAACTCAAGTAGCGAATTTAGATAACTAGAGTATTTACTTGGGAGTAAGCTCATATTCCAAAAATAGAGCTTAAACCCTTTTATTAAATTTGCAGCTCAAATAAATTAAAGCGCAAAATTAATTCTTGATCCATAAGTATATCATCGGCATCTCGACTGTGATTATTTCGGGCAATTAAGTTCTTACATTTGCGGCTTAAACAAATAAAGCACAAATACTTTCTTTAATCCACAAAAATATTGTCCGCGTCTAAGTCGCGACAATACTGGATAATTTGTTTATTTTCATGCTAAATTGACTAAACTAAAGTTGGTGAGTTTGGTCTAAACATTTTAATAAATTGCGCAAACAATTAGGCACTGATCTAAATTTTTTTATTCTGGATCCAAGTAATATTTATTATTTTCTTCAATTCAATGAGATCGAAAATTTGCCACCAAGGCTAGTAATCATCTCCCACCGAATTGAAGATCACAATAAAAATTTCTGATCCATAAATAAAATTATCAAAGTCGATAAATACATCATGCATGCATCCATGCGATATAAGTAATTACGAAAAACAAATATAGCCCCAATGGGCGACATTGACATATGGTGCATCATTTGGAGATAATTTAGACCTATGGTGGTAAAATAAAAAATATCCTCGTAAAATTGATGTTACATAGCCTCCAAAAATCGGCTCAATAAATACATGCCTTGAAAAAACAAAAAAAATATTTTCAAGGCCTTTTACATACATCTAGAAAAAGTAAAAAATAAATAAGTATACCAAATTACCACCATTGTCAAAAATTAACTCCCACAAATAATATTAATATAAAATAATAAACACTCAAATACATGAGCATCCGTATGTCAATGTCCATTCATTCCCAACACATGATAATTCATATCACATCAACAAAATAATTGCAGCACAAAATGAATTGCATACATAAGCAATTAATAAAGCATGCAACTTATAAATAAAAAAAACACATATAATATTTTTGTTTGCACCTCAATGCGCAAAAATATAATTTTTTTATGCACCTTATGCGAAAAAATATTTTTGATGCACCAATGTGCAAAAATAATTTTCCCATGCATCACAATACACAAAAAATATTAATTTATTGCAAACATCTTAATGCGCAAAATAATTCTTCTTTCATGCAACTAATGCGAAAGAAAAAAAAATAAGCTGCTATATATATGTGCGAAAAACAATTATTCATGAAAAGATAAGTAGCCTAATGGCTAAAAAACAACATAGCAACTAAAAAGGTTAAAGGTTCAAATCCATACTAAAAAATGGCTGCATCACTGCGCCAACTACTACGCACGTCGCACACGGCACAACCAGCCCAAGAATATCAAAACTGTGCACATAGGCACATAGTCGCCACATCAGCGACAGACGCCCATGAGACTTGCTATCAGTCGCCACGTCAGCTCCATCACCACTTATCATTGTCGCCACATTAGGGAACCCACAATAGTGGGTGCATTTCTTACAAATATTTGTGGGTCAACTAGTCCACGTCATCAATCAAATATCCCACCCTTCCAAATATCCCACAATCCACAATCAAATATCCCATCAACCACATATTTATGGGTCCCATTATTACTTAATTAATATTTTGACATTGTTTTTATTAATATCTTTAGTTTATATTAAATTGATTTTACATAATATGATAATTATATAAATTTACCTAATTTTATAATTATCTATCAAAATAAATTTAATATAGAAATTTTATTTTGATAAATTTAAAAGTAAATGGTACAATATAGTAGTACAAATGTTTGACAAAGTAGAATGTAAATTAACTAAATACTTCAGTAGTTGATAAATTTTTTCATTCACGGACACGCCGCATCCACTACATGTTGAGGTTTTTCTTTAACCGCTCAGATCGCGGATGGTTCGTGACGTTGTTCTTCTCTCCCCAACCTCGTGTGTCCATGACGAGGAGTTCATGTGCTTTGATGAGTTGTTCTATTTTTTTATTTTTGTTATATTCCTCCAAATGTGATAGTGATTTGTAGAGTCTCTTTCGCTTCTTCAATTTGTGTCGTTTTTCTTTGCCTTATTTCTTTGTCGCTTTTTGTCCTATTGACGAGATTGAGCTCCGCTTATCGTCAACATCAATATTTATGTTGGAAGTCGAGTTAGTATGTGTTCCGAGGATTCGGATGTTCTTGCTTTCTTTCCAACGCGATGGCACGATGATTGTGGAGCATACATTCGACTATCTTTGACAATCCTCCACACATGTTCATATTGAAAAGTTGTTTTATAGGTACTCTTGTATTCTTCATGAGCTTGCATCATTAAATCCTCATCACTCCATCCGCTAGGTCGGTCATTGTACCACCTATTGTAGATTCCATTATATCTATTCACGATCTTTTTAATCGAAGCCCAATGTGTTTTTGCTTTCTCCAAAGTTCTTTTTTTAGCTCCCTTGTCTCGATTGGCATTGTAGTATCCTACGACCCGTTTCCAAAAAGAGTCACTTTTCTCGCCATTACCCACTCTGGTCTTCACTAATGATTATATATGTTCCGCAAGAAAGCTTTTATCATCGCCATCTTGTCCAAATTGTCCTCTTGCCCCGATCTCCATCCGACTCGTGACTGTCTCGTTGCTTGATTCATAGCAATATTTTCAAGTGCTATTTGTGATGAGTATGGAGGAAACTGAGAATCTGGGATAGAAGAAGGTGTTTCGGGCCCTTTATCACTACTAGTTGCATCCACGCTAGCTCTTCTCCATTCATTCGATTGTATATGAGGAAATCCATGAGATGGGGCTTGTGCAAAATATTGACTACTTTGCCAATATTCCGGTGGACATGTATAAAACGGAGCTCGAGGGACGTTATTCGAAAAAGTTTGATAACTTTGGAAATTTTGAGAATATGGTGGTGCATGTAAAAAATTGTGGAAATTTTGTGGGTATTGTGCTTGAGGATAAAATTGAGAATATTGAAGATTAGGACGAACCCGAGAATTTTCATCACTTGCATTTTCTTCGACATTTGGAGAATTCAACAAATCCCTAAAAGACCCACTGTAATTTTTATCTATTTTGGATAAAAAAAATCAAAATATATAATATAAATGTAATAAAGAAAAAAGAAAAAAATATCACAAGCTATAAAATTGGAAGAATGTTGGAATGAATATAATAATTTTCCAAATATTTATAGGTAAATTTTCCATAAAAAAAATATATGACAGTAGAATAGCCGTTGCACTCAACGGTTGTTTTACATTTGCATTTTAAAAATGAGTGAAAATAGACGTTAGAAAAAGCTGTTTTTACATTTACATTTGGTACAAGTTAATTTTAAAAATGAGATCAAACGGTTGTTTTACATTTCCATTTGGTACAAGTTGTTTTTTAAAAACAAACAATCATTTTAAAAGAAAAACTTGCAAAAGGTGGCAAACATAAAAAAACAAAAGAATTCAAAAGTTAAAGTAGAAAGCATTCATAAAGTTGAAAATGACTTTGGTGTTTTCCCATGCATGGGTGCACCACACTTTCTGCATATTTTCATTCGTGTTTCTCACGAAAGATAAGTGCAATTTGTTTTCTTTTTTTTTGATAGAGAAATGTCCGAGCATAAGTTTTGCTCCGAACATTTGCCAACTCATCAAAATACTCCCCCCACAATGGTAATTGAATATTTCATTGGGATATTTGGAGAAATATCCTCTCCAAATGCCCCCTGCTGTGGTTGCCCTTAGCGACAGAGTCCATATGGCCTGCCATACCAGCGGCAATCACGCCACGCGCCCACAACAGCGCGCCAACGTTATTAATAAAGAACGCTGCAGACCTAATCTTTGAACAATGAAAATTTGCAAAATTGCGAATCTTGAACCTTTTCAATACAAGCAGTAACAATCAAAATCTAACATTAAACCCTTTAGCACGGATTCTAATGCAGATTTTGTTTTTCATCTAAAACTTTGAAACGCCATAACTCCTTCATTTCAAATCCGTTTTACATGCATAATATATCAAATTAATCATCTTTTCGAGATCTACAATTTGACACTAATATTGCATATATAAAAATGGAAAAAATAGATTCGAAATTTTCAAATAAAAAATCAAATCCCACATGTGTGTCATCAAACTCAAGCACATCAAATAGGCGAGAACAAGCCCTAATATCTCTGATACCACTGTTAGCAAATATGGGTCGAAATATAAATCACATATTTGCACGTATAGAGTGGATCGATTATACCTATTTGCAGCGGAACTGTCGATCCACGTAGCCAGGATTGAGCCCGTCTACAAGCCTCCGTTTGATCAATGATTAAGACATCTACAAGCCTCATCTTGATTGAATCGCGAGCAACGAACAAACTCCATAGATTGGTTGAACCACGAACAAGATCACGAACCGCCTTTCTCATTGGTGTAAATAATTACTAGAATTATTTACTTGGATGTGCACACCTTAAACCCTTGGAGACTTTGGTGATACTCCAAGAAGAAAACCGTAGAGGGAAATTTTAGGAGAGAGATTATTATTTTCTTGTGAGGGACGATTTTCCCAATTGTACTGATATCGTAGGAAGAGATATTAATATATATCTCAATCCCATATCATCAGTTAGAGTCCTAATAGAAAAGGTTTCTAGATAAACCTCATCTAAATAGGACTTCCTATTATCTCAAATATGGATGCAACCTAATTGCACCAAATAGATCCAAAAATAGACAATATTGATCTCATTTTATATCTTTTGTTATCAAGATTAAGAGAAAAATAATAAAAATAGTGATGAATTAAAGAAAATATCCGAATACTTTATATGAATATGGGGTTGCGAGAGAAATAAATAGTATAATTGAGTATTGACAAGTGTGAGACACGAAGAGAACAAATTAGTTAATTTTAAAGAGAAATGAGATTTTCTTTGAAATTTTCATTTCTCCCACAAACAATCGTGCTTAAAAAAAATACTCAAAAATGAAAATTTGGAAAAGAATTCCACAAGGACCACAACCAATCACAACCTAAAATTTTTCCTTCTCTCTCTCTCATTGTAATTGTAGAATAATTGTAAGTATTTATAGATTTCTAAATGTTGCAATCAAGAGTTGCATCCCTTCTTGGAAGTTGTAAATATTCAAAATGTTGCATCTATTTATTGCAATTCTTCCCAATGAATGTCTTCACATAATTCTTATTTTTCATATTTATCTATTTATTTCCTTCTTTCCTATGATATATATTATATTATAATATATGATAAAATGAATGCCTAGCTAAATGATGCTTTGTTATTATATGTAATAAATGCATACAAATATAATACACTGTATTATATATAAATATATTACAAAAAAACAACATTAGAAACGCCTTAGCCTTAAGCTACGACGCGGGTGGGTGACTAAAGTTATTTTGTAGTGCTAAAATCTTCTAAGAGTTGTGCTAAAACATGCACTCTAAAAAGAGAGATAAAAATATATTGGAAAATAATAAATTAAATGTTATAGCGCAAGTTTAGTTGAAACCGGTGTAAGTCTTGAAACCTAGTCGGATTTATAAAAATTGGACTCATTACTAGTCCTGAGGCCTATTTAATTAGGTTTAGACCTACCTTAGACGGGACAAGTTCATTACGGCCGTGAGTTTAAACCCATGCCATAAGGGTGACAATTTTGATTCAACACACGGGTACCCGTCCCATTTGGTTTGCCTCGCTCCGTGAACCGTGGGTTTGAGTA
Source organism: Rehmannia glutinosa (assembly GCA_016081115.2). Taxonomy (NCBI): domain Eukaryota; kingdom Viridiplantae; phylum Streptophyta; class Magnoliopsida; order Lamiales; family Orobanchaceae; genus Rehmannia; species Rehmannia glutinosa. The sequence continues at coordinate 289,339 of JABTTQ020001592.1, forward strand.
TCACTTATACCCTGCGGATATCCACCTCACCTACAGAGAATTTTTATTATTAAAATATTTATTAATATATATTTTATGTATATAATATATATTATAATATAATTTTTACGGAACGCTAAATAGCGGGGACTGGGGAGATTGATAAAGCTGAAACACCCCCATATCTTGCTGGATGAACAATATAGAAGATATATTCGAATCCTCTATAAAATTAGAGGAAATTGTTGGGAAAGAGTGTCAAAATAAATGATACGGCACAACGAAAATAGTAAAATCTTTTCCCATCTAACTGGATTAAAAATGGGAACCAAACCAAAAATACCAAATAATAGTGCAAGACAATAAAAAAAATAGGACACAAGAATTTCTGCGTGGAAAACCTAAATTGGGAAAAACCACGAGACCGTAGTCCAGATAAATCCTCAACTAAATGTATAGTAGGCTTACAAAATTTCTCCCTAAATTAGGGGATACACAAATTATCTCAAGTTACTCAACTTGGAATACCCGAGAAAATAGGAATGTTATTTTGGGTGAGAATGAAACAAAACTACTATTTTTTCTCCATTTTCTTCACTCAAAACACACACTTACAGGAATTACTACTCTTTATTTTCTTTCTTCTCTAAGAAATTGCTAATTGCTTGAATGTTTGGTGTGATTTTGCACTCCCGTATGCTGCCTATTTATAGGCAATTTCCATACCCAATAAATCAACATTTGTGAGCAAATGTTAGGTAGAAAATTTGAACACAAATTTGTAACCAAAGTTGTCAAATTTGTTTTGCTAACTACCACTACAAAAGGTGGACTTTTCAACAATTCTCCCATTTCACCTTATGTGGAAATTCAACCAGACTCGTTTTGCTTTTGCAAACTTCAAAGTTATCTTTTGGTGACTTCGTTAGCATATCTGCGCCATTTTCATCAGTGTAAACTTTCTCCAGTTGCATTAATTTTTCATCAAGCACATCTTGAATTCAATGGTATCTCATATCAATGTGTTTTGAATTTGAGTGGAATGGAGAGTTCTTACTCAAGTGGATCACACTCTGACTTGTCACAGTAGAGCGTGTACTTTTTATGCCTCAAGTCTAATTCTTGCAAAAACATCTTCAACCACAACATCTCCTTTCAAGCTTCCGTTACAATAATTTACTCAACTTCTGTTGTGGATAATGCCACACATTTTTGAAGTTTCGATTGCCAAGAGATTTCTCCGCTACAAATCTCATTAGTTATCCAGATGTGGACTTCCTGGAATCAACATCACAGCCATATTTGCATCTGTGAATCCGTCTAGTACAGTTTGGTCATCACCAAATTTTAGACAATATTTAGAAGTACCTCTCAAGTACCGAAATATCCATTTCACTGTAGACCAGTGATCTTTCCCTGGATTAGAGAGAAAATGGCTAACAACACCAACTGCATGAGCGATATCAGGTCTAGTACATACCATAGCATACATCAAACTGCCAACTACAGAAGCATATGGTATCTTTTACATTTATGCTTTTATCTTCTTCACTTGTTGGACACTGCGTTGCGCTGAGCTTGAAGTGACCCGCAAGTGGAATACTGGCTGATTTTGACTTGCTCATGTTGAATCTCTCAAGAACTTTCTCCATGTATTTTTCTTAAGACAACTTCCTGTTTGTCCTGTCTCTTGAGATTTTCATTCCAAGGACTTGCTTAGCCGGTCCTAAGTCTTTCATCACAAAAGACTTGCCAAGTTCTTTCTTCAGCTTCTCAATCTTGCTGGCATCATGACCTACAATCAACATGTCATCTACAAACAATAACAATGTGATAAAATCATTATCACTGAATTTCTTAAAGAATACACAATGATCGGAGTTAGTTCTATTGTAGTCATGGTCTGTCATGAAGGAGTCAAACTTCTTGTACCATTGTCTTGGAGCTTGTTTTGAGCCGTACAAGCTTTTCGTCAACCTGCATACCAAGTTCTCATTATCTTTGACTTTGAATCCTTTTGGTTGCTCCATATAGATTTCTTCATTCAAATTTCCATGAAAAATGCAGTTTTCACATCAAGTTGTTCGATTTCCAAATCTAAACTGGCAGCTATCTCAAGAACAACTCTGATTGAGTACATCTTCACCACTGGTGAGAAAATTTATTTGAAATCAACACCCTTCTTCTAACTGAAACCCTTCACAACCAGCCTAGCTTTATACCTTGGTTGTAAGCTTTGCTCTTCGGTCTTCAACCTGTACACCATTTATTTTTCAGAGTACGTTTACCTTTCGGTAGCTTCATCAGGTCATAGGTGTGATTTTTCCTGCAAAGTTCATCTCTTCTTTCATGGCCTCTATCCACATATCCTTCTGATCATGTGATATGGCCTCTGCAAAATATTGTGGTTCTTCCATGTTAGTGAGCATTACATACTCATGTGGACTATATCTGGTAGAAGATTGTCTTTGTCTTGTGGACCTTCTAACCGTATCTTCTGGTGGTGGAACTGGAGGGACATCACCAGTTGCATCACGGTGTTGCTCTTGCACACCTCCCCCATGATTCTGATTTCTAGGAGAAGAAACTGAATCTATGTCATCAGGAACATATTGGTTTGATTCAGATTTCTCAATCTGTTTGGCATCTTCAATTGTCTGATCCTCAAGGAATACACCATCCCTGCTTCTAATAACTTTATTATTGATTGGGTCCCATAACCTGTAGCCAAATTCTTCATGGCCATAGCCCCAAGAAGATGCATGACTTGGTCTTGTCATCAAGTTTGGATCATTCATCTTTTGGAATATGCACGAAAGCCCTGTAGCCAAACACTCTCAAGTGTTTGTAGGAAACATCTTTTTCAGTCCAAATTCTATCTGGAATGCCGCCACCTAGAGGAGCTGATGGAGAAAGGTTGATAAGATCAATTGTAGTCCTCATTGCTTCACCCCAAAAGGATCTTGGCAGATTGGAATGTGTCAGCATACATTTGACTCGTTCACAAATTGTCTTGTTCATCCTTTCTACTACGCCATTATGTTGAGGAGTTTTTGGAACACCCTTCTCAAGCTTGATTCCATGATCCCTACAATGTTGCTCAAATGGACCCTGATATTCACCACCATTGTCAACACAAATTCGCTTCAACATTTTTTCTGTTTCTCTTTCAACACTTGCTTGAAAATTATTAAAGATACCCAGAACTTGATCTTTAGATTTCAAAAAAAAGCACCAGACTTTTCTAGAGAAACCGTTAATAAATGTGACAAAATATATTGCACCACATAGACTTCTATCTTTCATGTAGCACAAATCAATATGCTCCAAATCTAATGGATGAGATTTTCTTGAAGGAGAAAAACTATTGAAAGCAACTCTGTGTTGTTTTCCAATTAAACAATCAACACAAGTTTGTAGGGGCATACTGGTTATCTCTGGGAGAAGTTTCTTTCTAGTCAGAACTTCCAAACCCTTCTGACTTAGATTGTCGAGCATTTTATGCCATAACTCAATGGATGAACTTTTATCAATAATATTCACCTCTCCATTGGATAATCTGGCCTACATTAGGTACATAGAATTATGCTTATGTCCCTTAGCGATAATTAGAGATCCTTTTGTGAGCTTCCATTTTCCTTCACCAATATGATTGTCATAGCCAGCATCGTCAAACTTGCTAGTGGAAATAATATTTAGCCGATTGTTAGGAATATGTCTGACATCCTTGAGCACGAGTCTGCTTCTTATATCATTGTTTAATATGATGTTACCTATGCCAACGATCTCCGTCACACCATGGTTGGCCATTCTGACTTTTCCAAAGCTACCACCAGTGTATGGTGTGAACATATCACGATGAGGTGTGATATGATATGAAACTCCTAAATCAGTAATCCAGTCTATTTGTTGGCTTGCTGAACTGATACAAGCATCATCACAAATGATGACAACATCGCCATCAACTGCAACGGCAGTAGTGTCTTTGTCATCAATCCTGTTTTCATTATTTCCATTCTTTTGATCTCTTTTCTTCTTTCTATAATCTCTCTCATAGTGATTTGGACCACCACAATAATGACATTTGAAGTCCTTCTTGGATTTGGACCTTCCCAAGGATTTGTCTCTTTTATTTTGAGAACCTCTAAACTTGCTCCTTCCTCATTTGTCATTTTCAACTACTAAGGATTTTGACTCAGAAGAATATTCTAACTCCTTTCTTCTAGATTCTTCATTAAGAAGACAATCTTTGACGATCTCATAGCCAGTTCATTCAGGGCCGAGTTACTGACTGACACCACAAGCGTATCCCAACTGTCAAGTAACGAACTAAATAGCAACAAATCAATTACTTCATCATCAAGGGATATTTTCATTGTGGTAGATTGATTTATCAGACCCTGATACGCATTTAGGTGCTCCGTCATGTACGTAGCTTCCGTGTATCTAAGCCGGACAGTTTTTCTGATAATAGAATCTTTGTTCAAGGCATTTTTCCTCTCAAACATGGTTTCGATATTTTTCCATAGAACATCAGTATTTTCCTCATTAGCAAAATGATGGAAAATGCTATGCTCAAGGCAACGCTGGATATATCCTACAATTTTTCTATGTAGGATTTTCTACTCGCCATCACTTGTATCTTCAGGTTTGGTAGTATCATCGTTCAAGGGAAAATAAAGATCCTTGCAGTAGAGGAGATCCAACATACTCGATTTCAAAATATTATAGTTGGATCTGTTGAGTTTGAACATCCCACCAACAAATGCCTATTCCTCCATTTTTTTAATCCGCAACAACATGGCTCTGATACCACTTGTTGGGAAAGAGTGTCAAAATAAATGACACCGACATAGAGGAAATAGTAAACGGTGAGTCGAATCAGTGACGGCAACTCGATTGTCTTTTCCCACCTATCTGGATTAAAAATGGGAACCAAACAAAGAATACCAAATAATAGTGCAAGACGATAAAAGAAATAGGACACAAGAATTTTTACGTGGAAAACCCAAATTGGGAAAAACCAGGAGACCGTAGTACAGATAAATCCTCCACTAAATGTATAGCAGGCTTACAAAATTTCGCCCTAAAATAGGGGATACACAAATTATCTCAAGTTAGTCAATTTGGAGTACCCGAAAAACTAGGAATGTTATTTTGGATGATATTGAAAAAACTACTACTAATTTTTCTCCCTTTTCTTCACTCAAAAACACACTTATAGGAATCACTCTACTCTCTATTTTCTCTCTTCTCTAAGCAATTGCTAATTGCTTGAATGTTTGTTGTGATTTTGCAATCCTCTATGCTGCCTATTTATAGGCAATTTTCATACCCAATAAATCAACATTTTTGGGCAAATGTTAGGTAGCAAATTTGAACACAAATTTTTAACCAAAGTTGTCAAATTTGTTTTGCTAACTACCACCACAAAAGGTGGACTTTTCAACAGAAACCCACTTCAAAGAAGGTTATGATGAGGGCTACGTAGACGAGTTAATCTCTGGCAAGGAAGAGGACCAACAAGTGGACCTAGAAACTGGGTTCGAAGTGGCGAGGAATTGGGCTTTTACAGAGGATGCAAAGATGTCTGGAACTCTGCTATTCGGGTCGACCCAAATTTTATATCGGCCCGAATTCAGAGAACGATCAAGCAGATGGATGACTTGCTTCAGAAGTACCCCATTTCGGAACATGAAAACAAGTCCGTTTCGGATATGATGGATTCGTTGAGGCTTAAATTTAGGGCTATTTGTGCTAGTTTGAATGTTAAATTGGAGTACAATGGTTACCCAAAGGCATCTGATACTGGAAAGATTGAGTTTTGAATATGTTAATTGGTCAGTCTTAGCAGAATATATGCACGTTTGTAAGTTTGAGCTTTTTAATTGTTATTAGGTGTAACTGTTTGATATTTGTTCTTAGAAAGAATTATGTTGAGTAGTATTATAATATAATTTTTATGTATTATCTAATTTTTATAAATTTATAATAACAACTTTTGTAATAATATTTTATAAATATATTATATATATATTTTTCATTTTTTGTATTAATTTGATTTGAAATTGGGCAGACCGGGTCACCCCATCCCATGACGGGATGGGTTTGGGTCTTCACTGACCCGCTCCGACCCGCTTTATTGTCATCCTACCGTGTCATTCATATCCTACTACCACCAAATAGTTATACTCGTTTGGGATAATTGATGGAAAACCATGGGAAATGATAATCAATTGTGGACTGTTGATGATAATACTGTTGGAATTATTTTAGTATAGTGTTAACATTTGTTTGGGATATATATTATGTGTGTCATTTATCATAAAAAATAAGGGCGACGCTATGGCACCTTCTAAGTACACCACTCCCTACTTTTTCAAATATGGCACAATTGATGAGTTCGCCCCCTTATTTTTTCAGTTTTACCCTTGGTCTTATTTTCCCCCAAGATACGCCCTCCAATCTTTCACCTCTCCCCACTTTCTCAATCTAAAACAAAAAAATACACCCACCACCTCTGAAAACTGTTTCATTCGATGGCAATGGCTCGTGATATCAAAACATACCAGAGAAGAATGATGGTTATTCCCGATGATGATGACGACTTTATGGGTGCATGATAAGTGTCTTTTTATGCATGTTTTATATGTGTATTTGAGTAGAAATTGAGTTATTTTGTTGTTAGTTTCATTAGTTTTTGATTGTATATTGTTCATACTACTGTGAGGTGCTTTTATTGGTGTAGATTGACCATTCGGGGCTAATTTTGGTGAATTTTGGACCATGGATTCATGCCAAAATATACCGGGGGATTTAAGGATGCAAAAACGCTCGAAATCCCAAGCCAAACGCGTCATTCCGGGGCCTTTTTAGCCAAACACGGCCAGGGGTTGTCGGGAAACACGACCATGTTCAAACAGGGCGAAAAATCACAATTTTTAGGCTTGGACAACCTCGAACACGGCCATGTCGTACAACATGGCCTGGCCGTGTCGTACGACATGGCCATGTCAGACCAATTTTCAGCAAAATTCAAGCAGCACGACCAGGGCGTTTCGGGCATCATGGCCATGTCCGGGGCACCTTTTTGCAACTTTTCCATGCGAAAATTATGGAAAACTCACCAACCAAGCTTTTTGACAACTTTTGAGCACATTTACACCTCATTTTGTTGTATTAATTCCTTACTTTCCCACATGATCACATGGAAATAATGATCCCAACAACCCAACTCATAAAGTTGAGCATTAAACTATCAAAAGATGACATTATTAAGGAATACTTTCTCCAAAATAATGTCTATAAAAGCCAAGAGTATGGGTTGAAGGAGATATTCATTCATTCATTAATTCACATAGATAGAAATCAGATTTTTGAGATGAGAGTCCATATTTTAGAGAGGAGAAACATATATTGTGGTGAGGAAGAGAGTTAGAAGGCTTGGATCACCATGGAGAGGCGCTAAGGCACAAGGATTGAAGATCGCTCGGAGAGGAAGATGAACTCCACCACTTCATCATCATACTTCCAACAGGGGAGTCTTATGTTGGTTTTGAAAGTTTTAACTTCAAGTATTCATGTCGATTTCGAAAGAAACTTCTTGTTTAATTGTTGTTTTCATTCTCAAATCCATCAGGAGTTAAATCGCTAGTGTTTGAATGTGATGAACCCTAGAACTTATTTGTGTTTATTGGTTTGAATGTTTTAATATATTTTCTTATGCTTTTATGCGAGTCACTTATGTTATGCTTGTTTATTCGAATTGATATATGCGCAATATTAATTCGAAATTTATTTTTCACCGGGAAATCGAGAGATTCATGGTGAAATAGAACCAACATAAGTGAAAGGAGTTGCATGCAATCCTAGATATAGGACGACATAAATCTTCCGGATTAGGGTCAAACCTAATATGGGAATTCACAAATCGTTAATGCAATCTTGGGGGTTTTAACTAGAAAGAGATTTCTGTTAATCAACTTGAGATTAGGAGTTTTTCTCCTTGAGAAAGGGTTTAACTTAATTTAGGAATGCCTACGGTCCATGAAGCATGAAAATATGTTAAGGGATGGTTAAAACTTAAGGGTTATGTTTGTATTTATTTTGGTAAAATCACAAAGACGTTCTAGAGGGATTCACATTCAAGCATATTTATATCCAACATCTTCCAATTTGAGTGTATCTGATATCTTTCGTGTTCTTAGTTGCCTCTTCCACTTTTATTTGCTTCTGTTTTATTTTTATTTTACAACAAACTATTTTACGAATTTGTAGACTAGATAATAAAAAGACGGTAATTACTAGTACTCATAGTCCTCGTGGGAATGACACTCGATACTCGCTTAGCTTTGCTATAAACGATAGGTGCACTTGCCTAGACTGTTTTTAGGATTAGCTTCCGAGCCATCAGTGCACCACCATCCACAACAGACCGAAATGCGATGACACATTCACCAACACCAACACCGGTTCGCGAAGAGGATGAAGAGGTAATAAACTCTAATTTGTCTTCAAAATAATTTGCATTTTGTAGTTTGGGTGTGCTATTGTTATGTATTTAGTTGTATGGATATGTGTTGAAGATGAGTGTAGTTAGGGCGCCATTTTGACTGGAAAATTTGAATATGGAACTATGAAGAAGACGAAATGGCATGATCGATGAAGCCCTAGGTGTAAGTCCAAGCGGCTACGATAATCTAGAGGGGGGGGGTGAATAGATTATCTCCATCTTTTCAATTTCGCCCTCTTTTTCGAACCGAATGCTCAAACACGAAAATAAAGGTGCGGAATGTAAACAACACGCATTGATTTATAGTAGTTCAACCCACCTAGGGCCTAATCTACTACCACCCCAGTATATCCGGGATGAATTTCAAAAAGGAAAAAGAATTTTATTAATTACCAAAATTAATACAAATTGAACTTACAACACCTTGAAGAGCACCACACTCTTCTTCAACACCACATTTGGAGATTACCACAATCTCCCTTTGAAGATTACCACAATCTTCCTTCAACGGCACCTTGTGAAGATTACCACAATCTTCAACCTTGAAGAATACCAAATTCTTCAACACCTCAACAAGAAGATTACCACAATATTCTCACACCTAACACCTAGATCACCCAAGTGTGTTCTTACCACAAGAACACTCACAAGGATATCTTGTGTTTGAATGACGACCACAAATTCAAGATTACAACTCGATAATGAATAATACAAATGAGTGCAAGTGTAATCAAGAATAGCCTAGACCTCAAGAATGTGAAAGTGAATAGCTAGGCAAATTACAACAAGAAATAAGACAATGTAAAAACAAGTGTATTTTTGAGTGTATCTTGTTGTGTTGTAGTTTTCTCTCTTGTTGTTGTGCTTCAAATCTTCCTCTATTTATAGGAGATGATTGATACTTTATAGGCTCCTCTTGGAATCTGATTTCTACAAAAAAAAAATTGCAATTAAAATCAAGATTATAGCTGTTAGAAATCAATTCCACAATTTAAGGAAAAAACTGTCATAAAGACAACTGACGGTTAGAATTTTTTTGTCAAACTTAAGGGCGACGATGTCATCGTCGCGAGAAATAAGATTTGAAAAGAACGCAACAAAATTACAACGAGGAGACCGGTCCAGAGGGTGGTCGACCGGTCGCCCAAGGGTGCAACCGGTCGCCCCCTAGGTGGACCGGTCATCCTGACCTGTTTTTGAGGTTTCGCGAGTTCTGTTTCTGAAATGTGTTCCCAGGTACCGGTCTCTTTGGTCGACCGGTCGACCTCCTAAATAAAGTATTGTACGATTTTTGTCTAAAATAAACCTCAAGAAATACTCCAAAAAATTCGTAAAAACATTTTAAACCGATCGGGAGTATTTATGACAACATTAGAAATATAATTTTAATAAAATAACACATTAATAGTAAAAGCATTTTAGACCAATCGGGAGTATTAGGACAACATTTAGAAACATGGTTTCAATGAAAAAAAAACCATTGACATAAAATCATTAAAAGTGTTGTCCAATATTATTGAAAATAAACTCGAGGAAATACTCCGGAAAACATTAAAACCATTTTAAATCATTTAGGAGTATTTGGACAACCTTTAAAAACATTGTTTTGGTATTAAAACAAAATCATCAAAATCATGATAAAACCATTTATCAAACAATCTCCCCATTTTTGATGATTACAAACCAAAACAATTTTAATGAGGTCGATTTTGAAAACAAAATAATTTTACTGGTTAAAAGGAACTATCCGTTGTGAGCGACAACATTCCACGCAATATAATCACAAGGATGGGAGTAGAGATATTAAACATATATAGCAAAAGCTCCCCCTATCAATATGCACAACAAGAGTAATGTAATAGCAACTTCAACATAAGCTAAAATCTTAGCTTTTCGATATTGAGCTTAAGTATCAAAAACTTAAAAGCTCCCACTGTCAAAGAGACATCATTAGAACCGTATATAAGTCCATACTACAACCAATGGACCATGATTCATACATAACCATAATGCACCAAGTGGACTAAATATGTTCCACAACTTATGGCTTTATGAAGCCATAGCTTATAGCTTCTTTTTGTTAAGCTTATCTTAGCTTCTTTTCTTAGCTTCTTTGAGCTAAAGAGCTTATAACCTGTTTCTCCCCCTTTGGAATCATCAAAAAGAATGTTAGCATGATAAATACATCATATATTCATATCAAAGTGCGCAACTAAACTGATGTATTTAGCTTTTTGAACATAGAAGCTTATAAACCAAATAGGAGGGAAAAATCGAATCATACGACTTGTAGAAGCTTATGAAAACTCATTTAATAAGAAAAACATGATCTCTTATAAATATATAAGACTTTGAAATCGAGAGAATCGTGTAAGTGATGAATTTTTCATTGAAACGTTTTATTAAACACTTGGCGGACGTCAAAAATTGAAAAAGATATATATAGCCCTTGTAAATGAAATCAAGTCAAGTTTTTCATCACCAAATATAGTTTAATAAATATCATTCATCAACAATCAATAAGCTCATCACAAACAAATATAATTTGCAGCAAGAAATAGACATTTAAACCAAATTCTCAAGGGTTCAACCCAATTGAGCTAAAGAGAGTGAAATTCTTACCATTCGATCGGTAAAGATGAGCAACGATGATGATAATCAAGCCTAAATAGGTCCAAAATATGAATTGTATGCAACAAAACAAATTTTGAGTGAAATTTGTGTGCATATTTCGAAGGGGATGAAAAATGGACAAAATAAGCCAAAATGACTAAGTCTGGAAACAGAACCATTTTTAACCAAAAATTCGTTCAGCGGACGGGGCCCAGGGCATGGGCGGACCGGTCAAGCAGTGGGTGGACGCATCGTCGCCGCCCGCAGCGCAGCCATCTTGTTTTGGTTCTGTTTGAAAAATCCGAAGTTTAATCTAAAAATCCGATTTTTCGCCCCTAAGTTTTAAAAACGTGCAAAATGCAAACGTAGACATCATTAAATATGCATTATGTCATAATCAAGCTCGAAATTAGGTAAAATACTCGGTAAATAAACAAATGTCCGCGTGTTAACTTTGAGACGGGATTTAAACACATCTCAAGTTTTTGTTAAAAATGCAATCCCTTAGAAAGTTTTTCGAATCTCAATATGTTTAGTTCGATTATGATGAACTATATTTTGAATAATTTTCACTGGACTTGTTATCCCAAAAAAAATAAGAACGTTTTAAAGCTTTGGATGAACAAGTGATAAGAAGAAGTGCCTTACAAATATTTGAAAGTTTCTTTTAACGACACTTTAATGAGATTCGTTGGGATAGTTTTTGAAGTCGAGTATATAGACATAAGGCATATGAAATGTCGAGTCTATAGGAATAATACAAGAAAACATACCTCGAATTTGTCGGTCGATATGCCTTTCTCAACCTTTGTCAATCTTTAGTCATAGAGGTTGAGATGGTTCTTCTTTCTTCAATGCTTAACTCCTTCAAGAGTTCTTTTGAAATATAACCATTTTCTTTGGCATTGAATAATTTGTAGTCCAAGCAAGAAATTGAGCTCCACCATCATGCTCATCTCAAGCTCACCTAGTATCAACTTAGAAAAACATATCTTGCACAAATATTCATTAGTAGCACCAAGAATATTCTTATAAATATGCACAAGTAAACAATCTTGCCATTTTTCAAAAACAAAGAGAGTAGTATCAACTTTACCTTTTGTAAAATCATTTAGCAAAAATAGCTAAGTCTATCATACCATACATGGTGTACTTGTTTTAAACCATACAAGGCCTTTAATAAAAATCATTTGGCCTAGAAAAAATTTTAAACCCCGGAGGTTGTTTTACATAGACTTCTTCTTCAATAAAACCATCGAGAAAATTGGATTTAACATCCATTTGGTAAAGCTTGAAATTTTCTTAAAACAAGAATGGGCAAGTAAAATGCAAATAGCTACTAAATGTGCTATGAGTGCAAATGTTACATCAAAATTAATTACCTTCTTCTTGAAAATATCTTCGAGCTACTACCCTTGCCTTAGTTCGACCAATGTTGCCTTGATCATCGAGTTTGTTCCGGAATACCCTTTTTGTCTTCTTCATCACTATCATCATAGGGCATCCAATTGATCTAAGGTGTTCATAATAGAACATTTACATCCAAATATTTTGAGGTAACTAATATTTGGAGTACTTTATTTCTCATCTACACAACTTAACAAACTCATTACTGGCAACGCTTATATAAGCAAGAAAAAATAGCCCAAGTGTAAAAACATGCCTCAATCATCAATCACAACAATATCTTGCATAAGAGCATAGTAGAAATAGATACTATATATACCATGAAGCAAGAAACACATACTATGCATTTAGAAGATCATCATGAGTCTAATAAATCATGCAAGTTCAAATAAGCTTAAGAAAGCCACAAAAGGTCTCTTTTGAAATTTGAAAATCCGATAGCATATAGTTGAGACCTCATTTAAAAGAAGTATTTAAACAAGAGTTGACAAAGCAAATAAGTGCAATCAAATATCGAATAGTGCCTTTCAAAAAATCAAAAAAAAAAAAAACTTCTTAATGCCACTTGTATGAATTACTATGAAAAACAAGCACATAGGCACATGGCAATACATATATCGAGTCAATAAGAGTAAGAATAACACAAGTAAACATACCTCGATAATTAATGCCTTTCTAGACAAATAATGACGTAAATGTCCATTTGAAAATATGTAAATCCTACACAATACTTAGAACAAATCGAGCACAAATCATATTGATAAAAGTGTAGGCTAAGAGATATCACAAGTATGCTTATGCCATAAAAATCCATAGGAGATTATAAAACACAATAGTTAAAGCAAATGCACAAGAGTTTTAAAAACATCATGCAAGGTCTTCTTTTCAAAAGTATTTAAAATCACAAATATATATATTGAAGACCTTAATTTTAAAATTATAAAAACTCATATTTCAATAAAGACACAAATAAAAATATGCAAATAAAATAAAATGCATATTTAAATAGGGAGATACGGTTTACCAATTTCGCCATTTCCATGGGTTGTGCCGTTCCCATTGTTGATGATATCTTCCCCTTTGAAAATCATCTTGTTGATGATGGCTTCTCCAATTTCTCCATTTCCAAGCATTGTAGCCTTCCCATTTTCGAAAGTATTTTTCTCTTGGAAAATCATCTTGTTGATGATGTCTTTGCCATTTCCAAAGATTGTGTTCTTCCAATTTTTGATTATATCCTCTTCTTGGAAATTGACTTTGTTGAAAATATTTTCTCCTTCTTTGATCAAATGAGATGTTCATTTGATGTTTCCTTGGCGGCATGAATTTTCTTTGATTATTAATCCGCCGGGTACCTAAAATGACATTGTTTTGTGGTACCCTCAAGTGCTTGGGTCCTTTGGGATTAGTCTTGAGACTTTTAGGTCTCCAACAATAATTAGAGCTATTTCTAGCCCGACAAGTATTTACCGTATGACCCTTCTTACCGCAATAAAAGCAAGTAATATTACTAACATGCATAGGAACTCGATTCTTTTTCATATGCTTGACAATATTAGGCTCATGATCAAGTTCACTATTCAAACTATCACAACCATTAACATTCACAACATTGGGCAATTTATTGGTACTCAAGTTGGATTTTGATAAATCATTTTTCATGCAATTAATATCCTCAACAAGAGTACTATTTTGTTTTTCAAGGTTTCTAACCTTGTCAAGTGTGGTGGTGTGAGCACATGATAGTGATTCATAGGAAGTAAATAAACTATCTTTTTCATTTTTCAAAACATTGAATTCTTTTTTCAAATTTTTGTACTTAACTAGTAAATTTTGGAATTCATTTTGAAGATCGTCAAAATCATTTTGCAAATCACTATAATTATTTTGAATGACAATATCATAGGAAGTAGAGGGTTTAAGACATACCTCATTTTCTTCTTCAATGCCCATAAAACATTGTTCGATTACTTCATAGTTGGAAGTTGTAAAAGACTTGTTCCTTAGATTTGAACTTGTATCCCTTTGAGAAGTAGATGCTTTTGTTTGACTCCTTTCATTTGCAAATACTCCATAGATGGCTTCTAATTTTTTCCATACTTCATGTGCCGATCGAATTCCTACAATATGTTCATATTCCAAATTAGTAAGTGAACAATATAAAATATTGAGAGCTTTACCATTTAATGAGATGATTTTCTTCTCTTCATCATTTAGCTCTTTGAGACCTTTGAAGGTGTGTGGTGTGTCTTTCATCGGAATGGATTCTCCATTGATGACGATGTTCCAAATATCGAACCCGCAACCTTGTAAATAACATTCCATTCTTTCTTTCCAAAATATAAAATTTTTGGAATCAAATAGAGGTGGCTTGGTGGTGGAGGTGCCGGAAAGTTGAGCTTCGTTCGTAGCCGACGATCGTTCCTCTTCACTCGCGATATGAAACGAGCTTGCCAAAGAGTTTGGCTCTGATACCACTTGTAAGTCCAAGCGGCTACGATAATCTAGAGGGGGGGTGAATAGATTATCTCCATCTTTTCAATTTCGCCCTCTTTTTCGAAACGAATGCTCAAACACAAAAATAAAGGTGTGGAATGTAAACAACACGCGTTGATTTATAGTAGTTCAACCCACCTAGGGCCTAATCTACTACCACCCCAGTATATCCGGGATGGATTTCAAAAAGGAAAAAGAATTTTATTAATTACCAAAATTAATACAAATTCAACTTACAACACCTTGAAGAGCACCACACTCTTCTTCAACACCACCTTTGGAGATTACCACAATCTCCCTTTGAAGATTACCATAATCTTCCTTCAACGACACCTTGTGAAGATTACCACAATCTTCAACCTTGAAGAATACCAAATTCTTCAACACCTGAACAAGAAGATTACCACAATCTTCTCACACCTAACACCTAGATCACCCAAGTGTGTTCTTACCACAAGAACACTCACAAGGATATCTTGTGTTTGAATGACGACCACAAATTCAAGATTAGAACTCGATAATGAATAATACAATTGAGTGCAAGTGTAATCAAGAATAGCCTAGACCTCAAGAATGTGAAAGTGAATAGCTAGGCAAATTACAACAAGAAATAAGACAATGTAAGAACAAGTGTATTCTTGAGTGTATCTTGTTGTGTTGTAGTTTTCTCTCTTGTTGTTGTGCTTCAAATCTTTCTCTATTTATAGGAGATGATTGATACTTGATAGGCTCCTCTTGAAATCTGATTTCTACAAAAAAATTGCAATTAAAATCAAGATTATAGTTGTTAGAAATCAATTTCACAATTTAAGGAAAAGTTGTCTGCTGCACAACGGTTAGAATTTTGCTGTCAAACTTAAGGGCGACCGGTCGCGCAGAAATAAGATTTGAAAAGAACGCAGCAAAATTACAACGGGGAGACCGGTCCAGGAGGTGGTCGATCGGTCGCCCAAGGGTACGACCGGTCGCCCCCTAGGTGGACCGATCACCCTGACCTATTTTTGAGGTTTCGCGAGTTCTGTTTCTGAAATGTGTTCCCAGGTACCGGTCGCCTCTTTGATCGACCGGTCGACCTCCTAAATGAAGTGTTGTCCGATTTTTGTCTAAAATAAACCTCTAGAAATACTCCGAAAAATTCGTAAAAACATTTTAAACCGATCAGGAGTATTTAGGACAACATTAGAAATATAGTTTTGATAAAATAACACATTAATACAAAAAGTGTTGTCCGATATAAATTCTAATAAATACTCCGAAAAATTCGTAAAAACATTTTAAACCGATCAGGAGTATTTAGGACAACATTAGAAATAACACATTAATACAAAAAGTGTTGTCCGATATAAATTCCAATAAATACTCCGAAAAATAGTAAAAGCATTTTAGACCAATGGGGAGTATTAGGACGACATTTAGAAACATGGTTTCAATGAAAAAAACCATTGACATAAAATCATTAAAAGTGTTGTCCAATATTATCGAAAATAAACTCGAGGAAATACTCCGGAAAACATTAAAACCATTTTAAATCATTTAGGAGTATTTGGACAACCTTTAAAAACATTCTTTTGGTATAAAAACAAAATCATCAAAATCATGATAAAACCATTTATCAAACACTAGGTGGCACGATCGACTGTACTATCGTGCCTTGTGGCACGGTGGCTTAGTTTATTGACCGTGCCACCATTGTGCCACAAGATATGATAGTATGTATCATCAATCGTGCCATTAGTGGGAAAGACTATCATTAGAGCTATCTAAATGGGCCGGTGGGGTGGGTTGGCCTGCCGAGGTGGCGGGCCGAGAAAACCTCATCCCAACCCAACCCGCATTCGGCTGAAAAATTTAGAAAAAGTAAAAAAGTAAAAAAAATATTTTTGTATTCATATTATTAATTTTAATGAATTAAATATACTAATGGATAACAAGTACATATTTTATAAAAATATTATATACACTTTTATAAAAGATAAAAATATAAAATATCAATTATACTATTTTTTTTGTCTATTTTATCTATTTTTTTATTTTTTATTTTTGGCGGGCTAGCCCACCGGCCCGCCCCGCCAAGCCCATGGCCCCCGGCGGGATAGCCCGTTTAGGTCCGCCCCTTGGCGGGTTACTAAATACTTAACCCACTCCCTTACCTTAGGCGGGGCGGGCCAGGCTCACAACTCTAACTATCGTGCCTTGTGGCACGCTGGTGTGCAGAGTGGCACGATCGATAAAATAAGTCATTGTGCCAATTTCCATGTTGAATGTCAATTTTGTTTTTGATTTTTCTATGTGATTTGCTAATTGTGGTTTATTGCTAATTATAATTTTTTATTATTTTTCACAGTGGACTTGGAAGAGGCCGAACTTTATGTAAATAAAGCCTAAGATCAATTTGTATAGCAGGTTGTCAATTCTTGACAACTTAGAAATTGAGTTGCATGATTGGGGGGATTATGTGTACGAGGAGTTTTGGAACTCCTGTTTTGCTTTTGTATTGCGGATGGACAAAAGTGTAGTCAGTTGTAATGCACCCTTCAAGCCGTTATTGCGAAGGAGGTTGTTAAGAAAGATGTAAGGGATAAATTTTGGTTTCGGATTGGAAACCGTTTGATTTGGTTCTCCAAATATGAGTATGCTTTGATTACTGGGCTATCCTTGGCCCCGACCACATTTGAAACTAACACCCAACATATTCCGTCTCCCAATGGGTTGTATGATAGATACTAGCGTGGTGCTAAGGTGACAATGGAGGATCTACTAATGCATTTTGCAGAGTAGATTCTTTCTGGCCCCACGTTACATTAACGGCTGGGAGCACATGGTTCATGAGCTGACAGGCTTTGTTCGCGATGACTTGCCGATGACTTATTTGGGGGTCCCTTTGTTCAAGCGGGCGAATGACGAAAGAACTCTTCCTCCCAGGTGATTCGGAGGATGTTGGATAGAGTTCTTTGGGTGGTCGCATTGACATCTCTCCTTTGGTGGTAGGCTCGCTCTTATTCGAGCACGCTAATGGCCACCCCGTTGCATATTCTTCGTGTCATGCGGCCGCCAAAGAAAGTTCTGCGGTTAGATTGGAGCAGATCATGGCTAGATTCTTCTAGGGATCCTATGCGGGAGAAGAAGACTCATTGGATCGGTTGGGATATTATCCGCCATCCTATTTCCGAGGGGGGGTGGGGTTGCGCCGACTTTCGATATTCCGACGCCTTGATTACAAGTTGTGGTGGAGGTTACGCGAGGGCCATTCGTTGTGGGCTCAATTCTTGATCGGCAAAGTACTATTACAATGGGCTTCGGTCTCCCTGCAGAGCCCCCGTAACACATAATCATAGTCATCTGTGGGAGCGCGCTTGAGGCGGATCGTAATCGAGCCCGGGAGCGGATTTTCCTCGGTCTATCGGGCGTGGTAGCCGTGTTAGTTTTCGGGATGATACTTGGTTTGGGCATCGACCACTTGCGGATCATTGTTTGGATCGACCGCCAGTTGGGTCATATGACGGTTGATTGGTTCATTCGCGATGGTATGTGGGATAGAGATAGATTGTATCGGTCTTGGTTTCCGGATGTGGGCTTCCCGAGAGTCTCATTGAGGATATATCCGGGGTTCCAATTATCTTTGAGTCCGAGAATATCATGCGGTGGATGTTTACATCTCATGGTGGGTTCTCTATGTCTTCTCGCTTGGGATTCTCTAAGGGGTAGAAATGCTTAACCTTCTTTATGGTGCCATTTGGAATGATGCTTTTATTCCTACTATCTCTATATTCTTTGGCGCCTCCTTCGTAATCGTCTTCTTGTGGATATCAAACTTCAGGCACGTGGCACTTCCCCTTGCCTCACGTTCTTTCGTTGTTGCTTGAATAATCCACATTCATCTCCTCAGTCGAATATATCCTTTACCTCTTTTTGATGAATGATCTTCATTCGGTCGTGTGGAATCACTTTCTCCCTTGGTTTGATACTACACTTCCACACACCACGATATGATATTGTTCCTTTCATTTTGGAGGAATCGCACACACGGATCACACACAAGGCACTTGAGTTTCTTGGTTCCCGCTTGATTTTATGGTTTGTCCGGGACGGAAAGGAATAGTGTCAAGCATCGACACCTTTCTTTCTTGGCATCTCACATTATTTGGCGGGTGGAGCGGTATCTCCGGATTCTTGTTTCGTGTCGCCGAACCCATCGATTGGTCCGGATGCTTCCCTCTTTGTTGGCTTTTTGCAGGGGAGTGCTCCACCACAGTTCCACGCAGCCGATGATTGTGATTTGGCGAGCCCCTCGTCTCCTCGATCAAGCCTGAACACTTATGGTTTGTTTGATCGGGACATTGATTCTTTGGCGGAGGGGATTGATTCGAGATCATTCGAGGCGAGACTTATGTTGGCTTTTCATTGTTCTCTCGGGCGGTGTCTAGCTTTCATGCCGAGCTTCTAGCCGGAGATGGGATCTGCGGCATGCCCGTCTTTTTTTCTCTTCATATTTGGATCGAGTTGGATGCGGCGGCGGTGGTCACCACGATCACTTCCGGTGGCCTTGGTTCTTGGCGGCAGTTCAAAGACACCCCGATTCGCATTCGTAACATCCGAGGACCTTCGATTCGATTTCCCATATACACAGAGAGGGAATCGACCACAGATCACCTTGCGAGTTGGGAGTCACGCCTTGGATCGCGATCACATTGATGATGAGGGCACGACTTCTCGCCATCTCCTAGCGCTCATTCGGATGGACCAGTTGGGATATCCGAGCTTCAGATTTTCATAGATCACTGATTCTCCTTTTATTTTTAGATATCTCATTATGATAGTCTTTCTAGATATCGTAGTGATAGGTTATTTGTTCTTTGATTTTCTCCCGCCTTGACGGACATGACATTGTATGACATTTTGATTGTTTGATATACAGGTAGGGGATCATGCCTCAATCCCCCACCCCTCGGGGTGTTATTTTGCTTAAAAAATAAAAGTTGGTGGTTGCATACGTTTTGCTATTCGCATGGGATCCGAGGTCCACAGTCATGGAGGATTCGTGGTGGACTTTGGTTGATGACATTGATCAGTAGGAGTGTTTCTATTGGGGAAAGTACTCGTTTTATATTTTATGCCACTACCTTTCACGATTACCCACCGAGCCTAGGAGTAATTGCCGTATTTACAGATTTGTTTGGGCTTTCTTTGTAAGTGATATTAATGTTATTTACATCTTATAATTTACATTTAGTATAAATATATAATTTAACTATTTTTATTGTTCTTCTTAGATATGGGCGTACGAGGTACCCAATCTAGGGAATTCATGTGGGGTTCCAGCCTCAGACATTGCTATTCCACGTTGCACACGGTGGGAGTTTCCGAAGTCCTCCGTGATTATGCATGTTTTTCTTGACCACCAGGTACACAATGTAATTTGTGTTTTTTCAAATTTTAACATATGATAATAATTAATTAATTAATTACTGATTTTATTCTTACAATTTTGTAGATTGATATGCGCAGGACCTTGACTGCGAGGGACAATGAGTTTCCTTATCTATTGCATGTCAATCTTAACCTCCGATCTGGTGTCATTTATGTTCATCAGGATAACCCGATTGAGAAGAAGAAGTCTACGAGGCCTATTACTCTTCCAGCTCCAAAGCGTCGTCGCACCACATCTTCAGTCCATGTCACAGGGGAGCGACAGAGGACCGCGCGTCCTACCACAAATGAGTTAACTTCATTGATGGATAATGATGATCCCCTTGATATGGATCCATATATTGAGAGTGGTGATTATGATCGTCCAGCCCCCAAGGGTGTTGTTCCAGATGGCCCTCCACCCACCTCCACACCCTCTCTAGCTATCGATCGAGCGCTATTAGAAGAATTGGTGTGGCAGCAGGTGGAGGCCATCGTGCCGACTTTGGTTGAGAGTGTCATGGAGGCATTGGTCTCGCGTTTAGTGCAGTGGGAGGTTGAGGCGTTGGTTCCAAATTCGGTCTGGACTGGGGTGCAACAGGAGGTTCCACCTTCTGTGCAGCAGATCGTGCCAGAATTGGTCCAAAAACACGTATCTGCTATGGTACCACCTATTGTGCGTAAGGAGGTCAGGGTACTTGTATTGCCTACCATTCAGCGTACAACCACTGCTTAGGTGTGCATTTATTTGTTTTTCCCATTAAACATTTAGAATAGAATATTGTGAGAGCACAAGTGTTGTCTAGGTACCTTCATAGCCCTTTCACGGCACACGAGAGCCATAAGGAGGATGCCACACATGCTGAGTACACGCGGTTCTTAGATAGTGATGAGACGTGAGTTAAATCAATATATAAATTCATATACACTATCGTTGTTTTGTGATTTTAACACAAGTTTTATGTTTCAGCCGCAATGTTAGATACACGTTTTACACATTTGGCAGTAGTTTGTTTAAGGATATCGAGTCGCCCACCACTGATTTGGATTCTGTGGTAACACAATGTTAATGTTTTTTTTTCTTTCATTTCCAGGGTGTTATTTGTTCATGTTCATTGACAATTGACCTTATTGTTTGCTTGTTACGAAAAACTGGTTTCTACCAGGAGCGTCCTGATTGACTTGTATTTTGCATGTATTTTGGGCTTAATATTGGCTAGAATATGTGGATATGCATGTGTTATATGAGTAAATTGGGTATTATTCTTGTTTTGTGGAATAGGACTACGCTTTGCTCGTTTTGTAGGAATTTATCTATATTTGTAGCATGTTGGCAACAATTCGGGCATTGAAACCACCAATACTTGACATGAAAGACGAATTTTGGAGTCAAATCAAGAAGAAGTTGGACGAACCGGGCAAGAAATGGAAGAAAATAGCCCAAGTGCGTGCTGTTCCAGGTGAGCACGGGCAGGCAATGCTCCTCTAGCACAGCCCGTGCTCCACCCAAACATGAAGACTCAAGGTTCGGCCTAGAGCACGGGCAGCTCGTGCCATATGGGCACGCTGGTGCTCCTCTGAAGAAAAGTTAACAAGTTGTTCGACATCCAGCACGGGCTGGGCGTGCCAAAAGGGCATGGCCGTGCCTCGCTGCGGGAAAACAGAGGTTCATCCAATTTCAATTAGGTTTCGAACCGAATGAAGTACAAATAGACCCGGGGCTGCCACAAGCAAGGACATGTAAGTCCAAGCGGCTACGATAATCTAGAGGGGGGTGAATAGATTATCTCAATCTTTTCGATTTCGCCCTCTTTTTCGAACCAAATGCTCAAACACAATAATAAAGGTGCGGAATGTAAACAACACGCATTGATTTATAGTAGTTCAACCCACCTAGGGCCTAATCTACTACCACCCCAGTATATCCGGGATGAAATTCAAAAATAAAAAAAGAATTTTATTAATTACCAAAATTAATACAAATTCAACTTACAACACATTGAAGAGCACCACACTCTTCTTCAACACATCCTTGGAGATTACCACAATCTCCCTTTGAAGATTACCACAATCTTCCTTCAACGGCACCTTGTGAAGATTACCACAATCTTCAACCTTGAAGAATACCAAAATTTTCAACACCTCAATAAGAAGATCACCACAATCTTCCTTTGAAGATTACCACAATCTTCATTCAACGGCACCTTGTGAAGATTACCACAATCTTCAACCTTGAAGAATACCAAATTCTTCAACACCTCAATAAGAAGATCACCACAATCTTCTTGCACTTATCACCTAGATCATCCAAGTGTGCCTTACCACAAGAACACTCACAAGGATATCTTGTGTTTGAATGATAACCAAAAATCAAGATTACAACTCAATAATGAATATTACAATTTGAGTGTAAAGTGTAATCAAGAATAGCCTAGACCTCAAGGATGTGAAAGTGATAAGCTAGGCAAAATTACAACAAGAATAATAACAATGAAGAACAAATATTTGCTTGAAGTGTATCTTGTTGTGTTGTATCTCAAATGTTATGTTGGTTGCTCCAAAACTTCCTCTATTTATAGGAGATGATTGATCAAGCATAGGCTCCTCTTGGGGATTGAAAATCTACAGAAAAATACAATTAAAATCAAGAATATAGCTGTTAGAAATCAATCCCACATTTTAAGGAAATATGTCTGCTGTCAAACAATTATATTTTTGCTGTCAAAGCACAGGACGACCGGTCGCACATAAATAAAAGTTTGAAACTGTTTTAGCAAAAAAACATGGGGCGACCGGTCGAGGGGGTACTCGATCGGTCGACATCGCCCCTAGCCGGTCGACCTTCATTTTTTGAAGAACAGAAGAAACACATTCTCTTCATGTACTGGTCGATGGGGGGGCGACCGATCGACGACACCGGTCGACCCCCTTGGCGACCGGTCGACCTGTAATATAACATCTCAGTCTCATTTTTTGTTTCAAAAAACATCTTCAGGTACGGGTTGCCCTATAGGGCGACCGGTCGACCAAGAGACCGAAATGTTGTCCAATTTTTGTCGAAAATAAAACCCAAAAAATACTCCGAAAATTTAGTAAAAACATTTTAAACCAATCGGAAGTATTTAGACAACATTTAGAAACCTTGTTTTGAAGTAAAAACATATAAACATAAAATCATTGGAAGTGTTGTCCAATTTTATCTAAAGTAAAACTTGAAGAAATACTCCGGAAAATATTAAAACCATTTTAAATCATTTAGGAGTATTTGGACAACAATTAAAAACATTGTTTTGGTGTAAAAATAAAATCATCAAAATTAAGATAAAAACATGTATCAAACAATCTCCCCCTTTTTGATGATTACAAACCAAAACAATTTTTACAAAAAAATAGGAGAACAATTTTAGAAATGATTTTTCGGTAAAAACATTTAACTGTTTGGAAGCAACCAAAATTTCCAAAATATAAAAGCAACCAAGTAAGGGAGTAAATATATTCAGTAATAAGCACAAGCCCCCTATCAACAAGCACATCAAGAATAATGTAAAAACAATTAACCATAAGCTAGAAGCTTAGCTTTTACATATATTGTACAAGAGCTTATAAGCTCCCCCTGTCACCAAACATCATTAGACAGGTATAGACAAGTATATAAGTCCATCAAGCAATAATTGGACTAAAAAAAAATCATAACTTATGGCTTTTATGAGCCATAGCGTATTGCTTTTATAACAAGCTTTTATTAGCTTCTTTGAGCTAATGAGCTAATTTCCTGTTTCTCCCCATTGGAATCATCAAAAAGAATGTTAGGATGATAAAAACATCATTCAAGTTTATCAAAGTGCGCCAACAATACATTTTATCAAATTAAGCTTAGAATCCAAGAGAGAATGTGAGAAATGTATCATAAGTAATCCATAAGCTCATTAGTTAGCCAAAAACATGATCTCAAAAAGATTTTTTAAGACATTGGAAAATAAGAGAATCATGTATGTGATCAAATTTTCATTGAAGCATTATAACGAGCACTTGGCGGGCATCAAAAAATTAAAAAAAGATATATATAGCCCTTGTAAATGAAATTTAGCCAAGTTTTTCATACCATCACCAAAGGCAATTTTCAACATATATCCAACAAATAATAGGCATAAACAAAGTAAATTCTCAAGGGTTCAACCCAATTGAGATAATTTAGCCAAAGAGAGCAAAGCATTACAAATGCCAAAAAAAAAAAGAGCCATCAAGTAATACAAGTCATGCCTCAAACAATACATATAAGACATTACAAATGTCCCAAAATATCCATCTAAGTATAATGATCAAAGCATCTCAAATGCATCTAAGCAAAAATTAAAAAGAAGCACTTTTACCACAAGTACTTCATACCAACGTCAAACAATGCTAAATTAGAGTATTTTTACCATCAAATACTCCATCACATGATCACCCACAAGTCATTATCAACTTGTAATTTTAACCCTTTCAAGAAAACAAGCAAATCTCATTAGTACGAAAGAGTTTTACAAAAAGTTCATAAAAATACAAAGCAACATGAAGGAAGATGCTAGAAAGTAAAGGGGTGGGGACATCATTCCTCGTCCGATGAGAAGCAAGATCCGAGAATAAAGTCTTTGAAGAATTTCTTCAACTTGCCGATTGATTTTTGCATTTTGGAGGTCTTTTGCTCCAAAGCCTCATACCTCGCCTCATGAAAAGCCCTTAAATCATCAAACTCGGCTTGGGTGTACCTCCTAGGCGGTTGACACCGGTATTACCCTCCGGATTGCTCGGTTCGCCTTCCTCCGCCAATCTTGCGGCCTCGGCATCATCAAAGAAGTCGTTTGGATTGGGGGAATCGTGACCTCTTCCTCTAGCCATTTTAGTTGGTCGGATGTCCATATTCTTGCGCATAGTGACCATTTGGGAGATGTTATCAATGTCAAAGTCATTTTGAAATACCTCCGAGTTACACTCCGACGAAGGTAGTCCCGATTGTATAAGAAGTTTACAAATCCAATTTCCCATAACCAACTTCTTAATACCTTGAGTGATGGACTCGATTAGACATTGAATAAGTATGGCGCCAAAGTTAAGCGGTTCCCTCCTAGCAATCTTATAAGTCAAAAAATAATCCATGTTGCTAGGCATTTTACCCGCCTTTCCACAAATACAGTAAGCGACAATAACAGATAAAATACGGTGCTCAAGTGTCATCGCCAACAGAGAATATTTTGGCCAAATGCCCAAATACTTCTTAACTTCTTTCATAGACACCCCCAACATTTCATCATTCCAAGTACCACAAGAGAAATAGTCTCAACCACCTTCTCTAACATGTAAAAGCCGACAAATATCAATAGGAGTCCACCTAAAATGACGACCCCTTACAAACGAATTAACGTCAATTGGCTTTCTTTGATCATCATATTGCACCCACATATTAGCATAGAAAAGTTGGATAATATCATCATCATATAAGACATAAGCATGCTCCCATAAAAACATCCAACCTTGCTCCTCAAAGAATCCTCTAATAGTAGGATATTCATTTGTAAATGAATTAAAACGACACATTTTTGTCCGAGCAATCGATTTTCCTCCCATTCCCGAATCTTCAGAGTACCATTCCGCATACTTATTGATAAAATTAAGAACATTATGAGAATGAGGAGCTTGAGTAATAAAAGATTTCTTACGTTTTGCCCAACGGCAATTTTGGAGCGAAATTGTTCCGCGGAGCTCGGTAATTTGGGCCCGAGAGAGTATGGGATTTTGAACGTCATCACCTTCTTGAGCCACATTTCTCTGGGTAGCTCGAATATCCATTTGTTCGGCTTCTTCTTGCCGATTTCTCGAAGAACCCTCTCTGCCCCTTCTATACTTGGAGATGGGATTTTGACCGGTAGAATTTCTTGGAGGAGCCATTAATGTGAGATTCTTGCAAAAATAAGAGGATTAGCAACAAGAATCGTGAAAAATGATGAAAAAATGGAGATTTTGGAGAAGAGGGGTGGGACCGCTGCGTATGAGGGTTTGAGGGATTAGTGTTCTGTTTCAAAGAATGAAGACAGACGATTTTAAACCCAAATTTTTGGCCTGGGCGACCGGTCGAAGTGGGTGCGGCGATCGGTCGACGTGCGCAGCGCACCGGCCGACCTGCTTTGACCATCCCAGTGCAATTTTCCATTATCCAGGTTTTTCAAAAATTCGATTTTTCACCCCAAAATTTTTTAAAACTTTGCAAAAAGATGATTATGGACCAAGTCCAACAAATATGAGTTTAGAGAAAACACATATACAAGAAAAACGAGATAAACCGAGTAGTGCCCTTTTTTAGAAAAATTTGCAAAATCATTTAGGGGCACTTAAGGGGTTGAAATGAAATAACCTGAAGAATATGTGCATAGACATAAAACGAGTTCTAGTAAAAATACGAGTGAACATACCTCGATAGTTTAAGAAACTTGATGACGAAATAGCCAATGAATATGAGAAATATATCCTATACAATTCTTAAACAAAATTTGCACAAAAGCACAAGTGTAGGCAAATAATAGGAGATAACAAAAATACTTATACTATAAAAATACATAAGAGATAATAAACCACATAAGTCTAATTAAATGCACAAGAGTTTTAGAAATATCATGCAAGGTCTTCTTATAAAAATTTTGAAACTCACAAATATATTGAAGACCTAAATTTAAAAAAAATAATGAAAACTCATTTACAATAAAAACATGCATACTACAAAATAAAATGCATATTTAAATGGGGAGATACGGTTTACCAATTACGCCATTTCCATGGGTTGTGCCGTTCCCATTGTTGATGATATCTTCCCCTTTGAGAATCATTTTGTTGATGATGACTTCTCCAATTTCTTCATTTCCAAGCATTGTGGCTTTCCCATTTTTGAAAGTGTCTTTCTCTTGGAAAATCATTTTGTTGATGTTGTCTTTGCCATTTCCAAGGATTTTGTTCTTCCCATTTTTGATTATTTCCTCTTCTTGGAAAGTAACTTTGTTGAAAATGTTTTCTCCTTTGATCAAATGAATTGGTCATTTGATGTCTTCTTGGCGGTATGAATTTTCTCCGATTATTATTCCGCCGGGTACCTAATAAAACATTATTTTGTGGTACCCTCAAGTGCTTGGGTCCTTTAGGATTAGCTTTGGGACTTTTAGGTCTCCAATAATAATTAGAGCTATTTCTAGCCCGACAAGTATTTACCGTATGACCCTTCTTACCGCAATAGAAGCAAGTAATATTCCAAACATGCATAGGAACTCGATTCTTTTTCATATGCTTGACAATATTAGGCTCATGATCAAGTTCACTATTCAAATTATCACAACCATTATCATTTACAACATTAGGCAATTCATTGGTACTCAAGTTGGATTTTGATAAATCCTTTTTCATGCCTTCAATATTCTCAACAAGAGTACTATTTTCTTTTTCAAGTTTTCTAACCTTGTCAAGTGTGGTGGTGTGAGCACATGATAGTGATTCATAGGAAGTAAATAAACTATCCTTATCATTTTTCAAAATATTGAATTCCTTTTTCAAATTTTTGTATTTAACAAGTAAATTTTGGAATTCATTTTGAAGATCATCAAAATCATTTTGCAAATCACTATAATCATTTTGAATAACAATATCATAAGAAGTAGAGGGTTTAAGACATACCTCGTTTTCTTCTTCGATCCCCATAAAGCAATATTCAACTTCTTCATAGTTGGGAGTTGTAAGAGGCTTGTTCCTTAGATTTGAGCTTGTATCCCTTCGAGAAATAGATGCTTTTGTTTGACTCCTTTCATTTGCAAATACTCCATAGATGGCTTCTAATTTTTGCCATACTTCATGTGCCGATCGAATTCCTACAATATGTTCATATTTCTTATTAGTAAATGAACAATACAAAATATTGAGAGCTTTACCATTTAAGGAGATAATTTTCTTCTCTTCATCATTGAGCTCTTTGAATCCTTTGGAGGTGTGTGGTGTCTATCATCGGAATGGTTTCTCCATTTATGATGAGGTTCCATAAATCGAACCTGCAACCTTGTAAATAACATTCCATTCTTTCTTTCCAAAATATATAATTTTTGGAATCAAATAGAGGTGCCTTGGTGGTGGAGGTGCCGGTAAGATGAGCTTCGTTCGTAGCCGACAATCGTTCCTCTTCACTCGCGATGTGAAACGAGCTTGACAAAGAGTTTGGCTTTGATACCACTTGTAAGTCCAAGCGGCTACGATAATCTAGAGGGGGGTGGATAG
Source organism: Rehmannia glutinosa (assembly GCA_016081115.2). Taxonomy (NCBI): domain Eukaryota; kingdom Viridiplantae; phylum Streptophyta; class Magnoliopsida; order Lamiales; family Orobanchaceae; genus Rehmannia; species Rehmannia glutinosa. The sequence goes on from JABTTQ020001592.1 coordinate 318,035, forward strand.
ATTATCTCCATCTTTTTGATTTCTCCCTCTTTTTCGAACCAAATGCTCAAACACAATAATAAAGGTGCGGAATGTAAACAACACGCATTGATTTATAGTAGTTCAACCCACCTAGGGCCTAATCAACTACCACCCCAGTATATCCGGGATGGATTTCAACAATGCGTGTACCCTCATGTGTTTGGGTCCTTTAAGATTAGCTTTGAGACTTTTAGGTCTCCAACAATATTTAGAGTTATTTCTAGCCCGACAAGAATTAGCCGTATGACCCTTTTTGCCACAATAAAAACAAGTAGTAATTCTAGGAGCATAATGACCAATATGCATATTGACTTGATCCTTTTTCATGCCTTCAATATTCTCAACAAGAGTACTATTTTCTTTTTCAAGGTTTCTAACCTTGTCAAGTGTGGTGGTGTGAGCACATGATAGTGATTCATAGGAAGTAAATAAGCTATCCTTATCATTTTTCAAACTATTGAATTCCTTTTTCAAATTTTTATACTTAACAAGCAAGCTTTGGAATTCATCTTGAAGATCATCAAAATCATTTTGCAAATCACTATAATCATTTTGAATAACAATATCATAAGAAGTAGAGGGCTTAAGACATACCTCATTTTCTTCATTGATGCCCATAAAACAATATTCAACTTCTTCATAATTGGAAGTTGTAGGAGGCTTATTCCTTAGATTTGAGCTTGTATGATCTTGAGAAGTAGATGCTTTTGTTTGACTCCTTTTATTTGCAAATACTCCATAGATGGCTTCTAATTTTTGCCATACTCCATGTGCCGACTTTATTCCTACAATATGTTCATATTCTAAATTAGTAAATGAACAATATAAAATATTTAAAGCCTTACCGTTTAAGGAGATGATTTTCTTCTCTTCATCATTGAGCTCTTTGAAGCCTTTTGAGGTGTATGGTATATCTTTCGTTGGAATGGATTCTCCATTAATGACGGTGTTCCAAATGTCGAACCCGCAACCTTGTAAGTAGCATTCCATTCTTTCTTTCCAAAATATAAAATTTTTGGAATCAAACCGAGGTGGCTTGGTGGTGGAGGTGCTTAGGAAAGGTGAGCTTCGTTCAGTAGCCGACGATCGTTTCTCTTCACTCGCGATGTGAAACGAGCTTGCCAAAGAGTTTGGCTCTGATACCACTTGTAAGTCCAAACGGCTACGATAATCTAGAGGGGGGGTGAATAGATTATCTCCATCTTTTCAATTTCGTCCTCTTTTAACAATCGAATGCTCAAACAAAATAATGAAGGTGCGGAATGTAAACAACACACGTCGATTTAAAGAGGTTCAACCCACCTAGGGCCTAATCCTCTACCACCCCAAAGATATCAGGGATGGATTTCGAAAAGAAAAAGAATTTTATTAATTACCAAAATTAATACAAATTCAACTTACAACACCTTGAAGAGCACCACACTCTTCTTCAACACCACCTTTGGAGATTACCACAATCTCCCTTTGAAGATTACCACAATCTTCCTTCAACGGCACCTTGTGAAGATTACCACAATCTTCAACCTTGAAGAATACCAAATTCTTCAACACCTCAATAAGAAGATTACCACAATCTTCTTGCACCTATCACCTAGATCATCCAAGTGTGCTCTTACCACAAGAAACACTCACAAGGATATCTTGTGTTTGAATGATAACCAAAAATCAAGATTACAACTCAATAATGAATAATACAATTTGAGTGCGAAGTGTAATCAAGAAAAGCCTAGACCTCAAAGATGTGAAAGTGATAAGCTAGGCAATTTTACAACAAGAATAATGACTATGAAAGACCAAGTGTTTGCTTGAAGTGTATCTTGTTGTGTTGTATCTCAAATGTTGTGTTGGTTGCTCCAAAACTTCCTCTATTTATAGGAGATAATTGATCAAGCATAGGCTCCTCTTGGGGATTGAAAATCTACAGAAAAATACAATTAAAATCAAGAATATAGCTGTTAGAAATCAATCCCACATTTTAAGGAAATATGTCTGCTTTGTCAAACGGTCATATTTTTGTTGTCAAAGCACAGACGACGGTCGCATTTAAATAAAAGTTTGAAAACTGCTTTCAAAAAAAAACACGTGGCGGCCGGCCGAGGGGTGCTCGACGGTCGACATCACCCCTAGCCGGTCGACCTTCATTTTTTGAAGAACAAAAGAAACGCATTCTCTTCAGGTACCGGTCGATGGGGGGGCGACCGGTCGACCCTTGGTGACCGGTCGACCTGTAATATAACATCTCAGTCTCATTTTTTGTTACAAAAAACATCTTCAGGTACGGGTTGCCCTATAGGGCGACCGATCGACCAAGAGACAGAAATATTGTCCAATTTTTGTCGAAAATAAAACCCAAGAAATACTCCGAAAATTTAGTAAAAACATTTTAAACCAATCGGAAGTAGTTAGACAACATTTAGAAACCTTGTTTTGAAGTAAAAACATATAAACATAAAATCATTGGAAGTGTTGTCCAATTTTATCTAAAGTAAAACTTGAAGAAATACTCTGGAAAATATTAAAACCATTTTAAATCATTTAGGAGTATTTGGACAACAATTAAAAACATTGTTTTGGTGTAAAAATAAAATCATCAAAATTAATATAAAAACATGTATCAAACAGGACACACTGACTTTTACCCTAAAAACCAGAGAAAAGAGCATATTTCCACCGGAAACTTGGAGAGATCGATCAAGACCGCAACCACACCTTCGAGGATTGAAGATAGATCGAGAGATCGTCATCATCCCCGAGTCACTCATTCCATCGTATCGTTATTTCAATTAGTTAGATTTTGATTATGAATAATTTGTCTATGAATTGTTTATCTTCAATGTCTGGCTAAACATCTTGTGATTCCCGGTTTTGGGAGTTGGTTAATAAACACTTTTGTGCGATGATTAAGGATAATTGAAGTTTATGTTTTCTTTCTCTATTCGAGTACTTTGCTTTAATTCTTGTTTGATGTATTGATTCATAATTCTAACCGATGAGTTTCAATACTAGATCTTGAGTACTTGACACAAATAGATCGCATGATTGAGAAGTCTGTGAATATTTGTTAGATCTTTTAATCTTTTGAACTTTTGGGAGTTGGATATCTCATGTTGAGTAGAGATGCTAACATAGATATTCCAATCAACGCTTTTACAAACATCTCGAGGGAGAGGGTAAATTACTTTGGTGATTGGTCTATAGAGAAGAATACGTTTAACCTTGGTTTGCTTAATCTAAGCATAAAAGTGGGATATTAATTGAAACCATAACCCAGGAATCCATCCATCCTTACTTGATCTTTTAATCACTCTTTACTTTGTTATTTTAGGATTAATTTCTGCTTTAGTAGTAATAAAACCAAACCTTCAAATTTCGATAGTTTAGATAAAAATAGGACTATTATAATCCAATACTTGGTACATTAATTTATTAATCCCTGTGGATTCGACCTTGCAAACCCTATTCTATAAACTGATCCGTACACTTGCGGTGAAGCTAAAAAAATAGGCGAACAAGTTTTTGGCGCTGTTGCCGGGGATTAATCAAATTTTTAGTACTAATATTGTGATAAATAGAACTATTCTTAATCTAGACATTTTTCTTTTCCGTTTTATTTGTTTGATTTTTTTCTTCTATTGTGGTTAACTTCTTTTCTTTAGTTGGTTCAGGTAGTGCATGATCACTCGCTCAAAGCAAGGAGAATTAGCACCGTTCATACCAGAGGTTGAGGCTTTTGCTAGGAGAAATAGTGCAGCTACTAAACTAAAGAAAACAAGAAGACCAAACCATGGCAGGAGTTGAAGACAACAACAGAGGCAATAACGGAGGTAACAACCAGACCAATAGGGTCAATGTTGAGTTACCAGTACCAGAGGTTCCAGTGGCTCCGGCAGTCCAACAGCAGGTGATTCGCGATTACTTTCGGCCAATCAATCGCAATTATGGTGGAATTGCCAATGTCCCGATCAATGCGAATAATTTTGAGCTGAAGCCAACTCTGATCTCGATGGTGCAGCAGAATCAGTTTGGGGGTTTCCCCTCTGAAGATCCCAACTCTCATCTTGCGAATTTCATACTAATTTGCAATACTATCAAGATGAATGGGGTGACTGATGATGTTATACGCCTTCGCCTATTCCCTTTCTCTTTAAGGGATAAAGGCTAGAATCTGGCAGCACCCTAACTCGGGAGTGTAAACAATTGGGATGAGCCGAGTCGAGGTTCTTGTTCAAGTATTTCCCACCAAGTAAGACACTGCAGCTTAAAAGCGAGATCACTCAGTTTAGGCAGTTTAACTCTAAGCCTTTGTACGAGGCCTGGGAGATATTCCGGGATTTGTTGAGGAGGTGCCCGCATTACGGATTTCCTGAGGATCAACAGCTCTGTTTTTTCTACAATGGATTGATGGGGCAGACTAGATCATTTGTGGATGCTGCAGCAGGGGGCGCACTTCTTGCGAGATTTCCAGAAGATGCGTTCAACTTGTTGGAAGAGATGGCCATAAATAGCTATCAGTGGCCCTCCGAGAGAACTAATGTAAAAAGGGTAGCCGAAGTGTCTGACTCAAACCCAATTAAAGAGCTGACAGCCCAGATGGTCGTACTAACAAATCAACTAAGTGCTTTGACAAAGGCAAACGAGGGAAACACGGGTGCCAGTAATGGTGGAGTTCCTCTAGATCTGATAGAGGAAGCAAATTATGTGAATAACCAGAATTTCAACAATTTCCGGAATAATCAAAATCCCACTCATTACCATCCGGGCTTGCGGAACCACGAGAACTTCTCCTACGCAAACACAAAGAATGTGATGCAACCACCACCAGGGTTTAATGCGACTAACGGAGTAATTACTGCAGATCCTAAGCCAACCATGGAGGATATGTTCACTTCGTTCATGAGTGAGACAAGGAACATGTTCAATAAGGATGAGGCAAAGATGGATAAAATCAAAAATCACGTCATCCAATTGGGATCCCAGATGAAGAATCTTGAGACCCAAATTGGTCAAATAGCTACGATCATTGGTGGGCAGCATTAGAAAGGCCAGTTTCCGAGCAACACTGAGGTCAATCCAAAGGAGTAGTGTAAAGCCATTCGTCTGAGGAGTGGAACGGAATACGAGGGGCGCGAATACCAGAAAATTTCGAAAAATCGCAGGATGGCACAGCCTGTGCGCCACCGCATGGCCAGCCCGTGCTCCCTGCTGGAACGACAATCGAGATGCCGGAAGATGCAAAAACTGAGGCAAATGGCGAAGTTGAGGCCGAGGGAGGAGCTGAGGAACATCGCGCTAAACACAAAGGGGTTGAGAAGCTTAAATCTTCCTCTAACCCTGATATTTCTAAAATTAATGTTCCCCTTCCTTTTCCCCAACGTTTTCAAAACAAAAAGTTAGACGCGCAATTTGCTAAATTTCTAGATATTTTTAAGAAACTGCATATTAACATCCCTTTTGCAGACGCATTGGAGCAGATGCCCAATTACGCTAAGTTCTTGAAGGATGTTATGTCAAAGAAGAGGAAGATGACTAGTTTCGAGACAGTTAATCTGACAGAGGAGTGCAGTGCAATAATCCAAAGGAAACTACCACAAAAGTTGAAAGATCCGGGGAGTTTCACTATCCCTTGTGCTATTGGTGATGTTTTCTTTAAGAAAGCACTTTGTGACTTAGGAGCGAGTATTAACTTAATGCCCTTGTCTATTTTCAGGCAACTTGGATTGGGAGAGGTGAAGCCATCTACGGTCACCTTACAACTCGCAGACCGATCACTCACGTATCCAAAGGGAATCATCGAAGATGTACTTGTCAAAGTTGATAAATTCATATTCCTGTGGATTTTTTTCATCCGACATGGAGGAGATAAAGACGTTCCTTTGATACTTGGGCGTCCATTCCTAGCGATGGGGAAGGCCTTAATAGATGTGCAAAAGAGAGAGCTCACGTTACGGGTTAATGATGAGCATGTTCTATTTACGATATATAAGGCACTTCAATTTCATGATGGTGTGGAGACTTGTAATTTCACAGACGTAGTTGAATCCTGTATTGATGAGTATGCAGATCATACATTGTTTAGGGATACTTTGGAGTTTGGTTTGACACAATCGTGTTCAACATCGAACTTGACTATTGATATTGATAACCAAGACTTGTATGATTGTGTTGTTTGATACATGTTTTTATCTTAATTTTGATGATTTTATTTTATCACCAAAACAATGTTTTTAAAGGTTGTCCAAGTACTCCTAAATGATTTAAAATGTTTTTAATATTTTCCGGAGTATTTTCTCAAAGTTTATTTTCGTCTATATTGGACAACGCTTTTAATGTTTTTACGTTATTGGGTTTTCACTCTCAAACGATGTTTCTAAATGTTGTCCTAATACTTCCGATCGGTTTAAAATGTTTTTACTAAATTTTGGAGTATTTTTGAGTTTTATTTTCGACAAAAATTGGACAATATTTTGTCTCGTCGTGGTCGCCTCTATAGGGCAACCCATACCTCGAAGATGTTTTTAGAAACAGAAAATGAGACGGAAGAAAAAAAAAAGAGAGAAGTCGTCGTCGGCCGCTGCATCGGCGCCGGCGTCGGCCGTCGGTCGGCCGTCGCCAGTGGTCGGGTCGACTGCACTGCAAGTGTGTTTGTTTCAAAGCGTAACGTTTTATCCTTGCAAAATCCATGAGGGGGACCGGTTGGGGTGATGGTCGACCGGTCGAGGTAGACGCGTCGGCCGCCTGTGTTATTTTCTTTGTGTATTCTTTTCAACGTCTATTTCTCGACCGGTCGCCCTATGTATTGACAAAGCAAAAATATGACCGTTTGACAAACAGACACATTTCCTTAAATTGTGGGATTGATTTCTAACAGCTATATTCTTGATTTTAATTGTATTTTTCTGTAGATTTTCAATCCCCCAAGAGGAGCCTATGCTTGATCAATCATCTCCTATAAATAGAGGAAGTTTTGGAGCAACAAATACAACAATTGAGATACAACACAACAAGATACACTTCAAGCAAACACTTGGTCTTTCATAGTCATTATTCTTGTTGTAAAATTGCCTAGCTTATCACTTTCACATCTTTGAGGTCTAGGCTTTTCTTGATTACACTTCGCACTCAAATTGTATTATTCATTATTGAGTTGTAATCTTGATTTTTGGTTATCATTCAAACACAAGATATCCTTGTGAGTGTTTCTTGTGGTAAGAGCACACTTGTATGATCTAGGTGATAGGTGCAAGAAGATTGTGGTAATCTTCTTATTGAGGTGTTGAAGAATTTGGTATTCTTCAAGGTTGAAGATTGTGGTAATCTTCACAAGGTGCCGTTGAAGGAAGATTGTGGTAATCTTCAAAGGAGATTGTGGTAATCTCCAAAGGTGGTGTTGAAGAAGAGTGTGGTGCTCTTCAAGGTGTTGTAAGTTGAATTTGTATTAATTTTGGTAATTAATAAAATTCTTTTTCTTTTCGAAATCCATCCCTGGATATCTTTGGGGTGGTAGAGGATTAGGCCCTAGGTGGGTTGAACCTCTTTAAATCGACGTGTGTTGTTTACATTCCGCACCTTCATTATTTTGTTTGAGCATTCGATTGTTAAAAGAGGACGAAATTGAAAAGATGGAGATAATCTATTCACCCCCCCTCTAGATTATCGTAGCCGTTTGGACTTACATGTGTTTGTGCTTTGGATAATATGCAGGAACTACCGAGGAGCGCAAGAGGCGCACACACGCTGAAAAACGCATTTTAAGTCGGTTCTGAGGGACGCACGGCCCGTGCCCTTGAGCACGCCTGTGTCGTGCGTATGGCAAGGAAAAATTGAAGAAAATGATGACGGCACGGCCCGTGCCAAATGGCACGGGCAGCCCGTGCCTAAGGTCGAAGAGAAAGCTCAAGGATCTGAAGACGGCACGACCCGTGCTCATAAGCATGGGCAGCCCATGCTCCCATCCGAAGAGGCCAAATCGAACCCAGAACTCAAGCCCTTGCCCGAGCATCTCAAATATGCATTCCTTGGAGCGAATAACACGAGTCCGTAATCGTATCATCTCTTTTAACCGGTTCAACTCGATAAATTGCTTAGGGTGTTACGAAAACATAAGTCAGCGATAGGTTGGTCAATTTCTGATTTAAAAGGCATTAGTCCATCGATTGTGATGCATAAGATCAGAATGGAAGATGTCTATAAACCTTCGGTGCAAAATCAAAGAAGATTAAACCCTATAATGCAAGAAGTCATTAGAAAAGAAGTTTTAAAATGGTTAGATGCTGGAATTATATATGCTATTTCTGATAGCTCTTGGGTAAGTCCGGTACAAGTGGTGCTGAAGAAAAGAGGGATGACAGTAGTGAGAAACGAGAGTGATGAGCATATAGCGACTAGAGTAGTAACTAGATGGCGAATTTGTATCGATTATAGAAAGTTAAATGATGCTACTCGCAAAGATCACCTTCCCCCTCCCTTTATTGATATGATGCTTGATCATTTGGCGGGATATGATTACTATTGTTTTCTCGATGGTTATTCCGGGTATAATAAGATCATGATTGCCCCGGAGGACCAAGAGAAGACGACCTTTACATGCCCCTATGGTACATTTGCATTTCGCCCCTATGGTACATTTGCATTTCGCAGGATGCCATTCGGACTTTGTAACGCACCCGCTACTTTTCAAAGATGCATCATGGCTATATTCCATGATTTCATTAAGAAAATAATTGAGGTTTTCATGGATGATTTTTCTGTATTTGGAGATTCGTATGATCATTGCTTGGATAACTTTTCTCTAGTTTTGCAGAGATGCGAGGAGACTAACCTTGTTTTAAATTGGGAAAAGTGCCATTTCATGGTACAAGATGGCATTATTTTAGGCCACCGAGTCTCTTCTACAGGTTTAGAAGTTGATAGAGCGAAGGTTGTGGCAATCGAGAAACTCCCACCTCCAACAAACGAGAAAGCCATTCGAAGTTTTTTGGGTCACGCCGGATTCTACAGAAGGTTTATCCGTGACTTTCTAAAATCACTAAACCTTTAAGTCAGTTATTTGAAAAAGATACTGCTGTCAATTTTTTCGATGATTGTTTTGCAGGCTTTTGAGATTCTGAAAAAGGCTTTGGTGACAACACCAATTCTAGTAGTTCCGGATTGGAGTCAGCCCTTCGAACTTATGTGTGATGCCAGCAACTTTGCAGTTGGGGCTGTTTTGGGTCAGAAACGAGACAAGATGTTCAGAGCCATCTATTATGCGAGTAGAACTTTAGATAGTGCCCAGCAAAACTACACGACCACTGAGAAGGAAATACTGGCAATTGTGTTTGCATTCGACAAGTTTCAATCCTACTTGATTGGAACTAAGACTATAGTCCACACCAACCACGCAGCAATTAAATATCTATTTGACAAGTAGGATGCCAAACCGAGACTGATTCGGTGGATCCTCTTGCTACAAGAATTCGATGTGGAGATTCGGGATAGAAAGGGCTGCGAGAATGTAGTAGCCGATCACTTGTCTAGACTAGAATACAAGAAGGAGGAAAAAGCCAACGCAGAGGCAATTAAGGAGAAGTTCCCCGATAAGCAACTTCTGATGCTACAAGCTAAATTCCCATGGTACGCAGATTTTGTTAACTATTTGGTTGCAGGGGTTTTGCCTCCGGATTTATCATCCTATCAAAAGAAGAAATTCCTCTATGACGTCAAGTTCTACATGTGGGACGATCCCCTACTCTTTAGAGGTGCTCCGACACATCATTCGACGATGCGTGCGTCAAGAAGAATGTGAGGGAGTTCTACAACAATGCCATTCTTCACCTTTCGGGGGACATTTTGGTCCGACTCGTACGGCGGCTAAGGTATTACAAAATGGATTATACTGGCCTACATTATCTAACGATTGCTATCTATTCGTACAAAAGTTGTGATAGGTGCCAGCGGATGGGAAACATCTCGAGACGACATAAGATGCCAATGACCAATGTGATGGAAGTTGAACTCTTTGATGTGTGGGGGATCGACTTCATGGGCCCTTCCCATCTTCAAAGTTATCAATACATTCTACTTGCAGTGGAATACGTATCTCGATGGGTTGAAGCTATTTAAAGACGAGACCAATGATGCGCGAATAGTGCTTAAATTCCTAAAGAAAAATATATTCACGCGGTTTGGAACCCCGAGAGCTTTGATTAGCGACGGGGGGTCACACTTTGTGAATAAATTAATGCGCACTCTACTTGCGAAGTACGGGGTTAAGCATAAGGTGGCATTAGCGTACCATCCACAAGCAAACGGGGGCAAAGAGGTAGCCAATCGTGAGATTAAGCGATTTTGGAGAAAACGGTAAACATAAATCGCAAAGATTGGGCCATGAAGCTAGATGACGCACTATGGGCATATCGGACTGCATACAAGACACCCTTGGGCACATTACCATATCAGTTAGTATTCGGGAAATCGTGTCACTTGCCCGTTGAATTGGAGCATAAGGCGTTTTGGGATGTAAAGAAGTTAAATTTTGACTTCCAAGCAGCAGGTGAGAAGAGGCTCTTGCACTTAAATGAGATGAAGGAATTCCGGGATGAAGCCTATGAAAATTCCCGGATTTACAAAGAGCGAACCAAACGATGGCACGATTGAATGATAAAGAAGAGGGAGTTTTTACCGGGTGAACAAGTACTTTTGTTTAACTCGCGTCTTAAGCTCTTTCCGAGAAAACTTAAGTCTAGATGGTCGGGGTCGTTTGTGATAAAGAAAGTGTTAAATCCTCCGGGAATAGTGGAGTTATTGAGTCGATATTGGGAGACATTCATGGTGAATGGCCAGAGGATCAAGCATTACTTGAGCCGGGATCAAAAGGAAGAGGTGACACGCCTCACATTGCTAGAGCCGTGATCGACTAAACAGGCGTCAAGCTATAGACGTTAAATTAGCGCTTGTTGGGAGACAACTCAATGGTTTTGTTGTTTTATTTCTTCCCATGTTTTCTTAATTTGTTTTTTTCCCTTTTCTAAGTTAGGATTTAATTGCTTTCATAGGTTAGAAGTTTTCCCTATTTGTTTTTAAAAAAAACAAAGAAAAAAAAATCGAAAACAAGGTACGGCATATAGCACGGGCAGACCGTGCACCATGCGCACGGCCCGTGCTATACCGCACCTGAAGCGTTTGGCGTTCGGCCCCTAGCACGACCCACCCGTGCCATTTGGCACGACCCGTGCTCTTTCCAGAAATTGGGCCAAATCTTTCGACCCCTAGCACGGGCTACCCATGCTGATTGCGCACGCCCGTGCCCCTACCTGCAGCAGGGTATATTGGACGGGCAGAGGCTTATTTTTTCTCACAAAACTTCACTCCTCTCGCGCGCGGCCACTTAAGAACTCGCCCCCCTCCAAATTTTTTCCACAATTCTCCTATAATATCACCACTAATCACCTCCCACACTACTCTAAACTTAATTTGCACTTGTTGAATTGCTTGAAAGCAAGGAATTGGGGTAATAAGCACCTAGGGTTACAAAATTCAACTCTCTTCCTATTTTCGGATTTTAAGGTACGAATTGAACTTTTTTATGTCGAATTTCTTGGGGAATAAGGATTAGAGTTGATATATGATACTTGTTTGATATTTATGCCATGATTTTGATTGAATTTTTCTTTTGGACATTTTATCGAACACCTTGTGGGTTGGTGAATTGTGATGATTTTGGTTGATTGCTTGATGGATTATAATTGTGCTAGATTGTTTAGGATGTTAGTGGCTAAGATTCTCGACAATTATATTGGTATGTGAGTTGAAAGCTTAATTATGGATCGAATTGTTGAGATGAGCTACTATGCCTCTATTGTAATTGTTGTTTTAATTCATCGTTTGTTTTTACTTGGCACGTATGGATTCTCACGATTATTTTGCCAGGTACTTCTCACCAATGGCCGAACCAGAAAGAGGTCGGGGTGGACGCTTGAGGAGAAATGCGAGGCCGATAACCCCAACAGCCCGTTTACCTATGGACTCACATTCACCGAGCACGATATCATGGAGCAGTGGAACTGGCTTATCACTCGTGAGTACATTCCCACACGCTACGCCGATGACGAGTGTACCCAAACTCTTGGGATACACGAGGAGGTGTGGCAAATGTTTGAACGAGTTGGGTGGACCGCGTTCATGCAAGGACGACGGCCAACATACAAAACACTCGTACTCAAATTTCTAAGCACCGACCAAGTTACGGAAAAGCGACCAAGAAACGAGCCTAGGCAAATCTACTTTAGAATGGGCAATGTATGGTGGGAAATCACGATCGCCGAGCTAAATTGAATTTTTGGGGTACCATCCGAAGCCCCGTACAAAATGGCTGAAAATTACAATGCGCGTGAATTCTGGCGGTTGTTGATAGAAACTCCCAAAACAGGCCTCATGCACTATCTCACACGCTCTTCCAAGGCATCATCACTCCGCAACCCCATCTTCCGTTATATTCAAAAGGTGACGGCCTACTCGGTATTCACCCGGTACAACAATGGGGGTATGCAAGTGAGAGAGTTATACCTGCTATGGTGTATGCTCACTCGCACCCCCTATAACATGGCGGCATACTTTGTGGAACACGTCGTTTACATACAACAGCATGATGTGGGGAAGATCTTAATTAGGGGAATGATAACCCCTATTGCGCGACATTTTGGGGTTGACATAAGCCATATGGAGCCATTAGCGGGCAGTCGAAGCATCAACTTGAGCGCCCTTCACACCATGAAGATCATCAGCAATGAGGAGAATATCCTCTGTATTCAACAAAAAGTCGGGTCTTCGTTTCCCCTTCTTAACCCGTGGCTCACAACTGTGATTGACAATCAAATCAACTGGCTTATGTACTCTGAGGAGCATTGATAAGTGCATTTTTGTTCACATTTTTTTAAACCTTTTTAGATAATTTCTTTAACTTTTTAGTTCATTAATCAATAAAATCAAGAAAAATCACATTGGCTTGTTTTGAATGATGAAGGTAAAGACTTGAAGCAAATTCGTATGATTTCGTATGAAAATACGAACAAAAACAAAGTCTAAATGAAGGCAAGAAGACTCAATCTCGTGCAGAACACACCCCTAGTGTGTTGGGAAACATGGCCATGCTTCAAAAGGAAGAAAAACAAGAAAAACAGAAAAACAAAAAAACACACCCGGGCCGTGCTTACAAAGCACGGCCGTGTTTCACACGTAAAACATCAAAACACTCCCAAACCGTGTTTAAAAGCACACCCTGCCAGAAAATCCCCTTTTTGCGAAGAAAACACGGCCAGGCCGTGTTTATAAACACGGCCGTGTTCGTCAAATTTGACGAACACGGCCTGGCCGTGCTTTTAAAGCACGGCCGTGTTTTCTCTCCAGCTCAACAATTTTTCTTCTTTTGGCGGAAATAATGGAGACTTTTGCTTTTTGACAACCTTTGAGCAACTTTCACACCTCATCTTGCTGCACCAAAACTCAATTATCTCCTCAATTGTCATGTGGACACAATGATTCAACCAACTCAACCAATGGAAGTGAAGTATTGTCATGTATATACAATGATTCAACCAACTCAACCATGAATGTGCACACAATGATTCAACTAACAAGCATGGAAATGGAGCATTTGTTAATATGGTATTTCACAAAGATGGTGCTTATAAAAGCCAAGAGTTTGAGTTGGAAAATCATTCATGTAATATTCATTCATATAGAGATTCATTGTGTATTCATCATATATACTTAGAAAATATTCATTGTGTCCAACATTTTGAGTGGAATTGGGATCAAGAGGTCTTGGAGGAGTAAGTTTGTAGCAACATTGGAGAAGAAGGCTTGGATCAACATCATTTATCAAGGAAGAAGTCATTGAGATTTTGAGAAAGATAAGTACACCATGTCTACAACACTTAAATCTTTTTGTGTAATTTATTCTTTTGTCAAAATCATGAATAGCTAAACTACTAGTGTTTGAATGTAATGAACTCTAGAATGGATTTGTGATTAAGGTTTGTATATTTTTAATAAAATTCTCATGTCTTGTGTGATTCACTTATATCATGTTTAATCCATTCAAGTTACTATTTCCGGTATATTAATTTGATATCTATTCCTCATCGGATAATCGAGAGATTTATGGTGGGAAAAAACCTATATAAGTGAAAAGAGTTGCATGCAATCCTAGATATAGGACGACATAAATCTTCTGAATTAGGGTCAAACCTAATATGGGAATTCATAAATCGTTATAATGCAATTTTGGGGGTTTTAACTAGAAAGATATTTCAGTTAATCAACTTGAGATTAGGAGTTTTTCGCCTTGAACAAGGGTTTAACTTAAATCGGGGATTTCTACGGTCCACATAACATGAGATTTTATTAAAAGAGGTTGGTTTTTGCTTAAGGGCTTATGGTTGTATTTTTATCTTGATTGAATCACAAAAACATTCTAGAGAGATTTACATTCAACACATTTCTATCTCTTGATTTCTCATTCTACAATCTATTTTTATTTGATTTCTTTTTGTAAGTTGCAATTATCTTAAATTCTCTATTTTCCATTTTCCATTTTAACAAACAAAACTCTGAAAATTACTAGATTAGATAACAAAAAGACGGTAATTATTAGTACTTACAATCTTCGTGGGAATGACACTTGGTACTCAATAATCTATACTACAAAACGATAGGTGCACTTGCCTAAGGTTTTCTAGAGTAGCTTTTGAGCCATCAAGTTTTTGGTGCCGTTGCCGGGAATTGTAATATTAAGAACATCTTATTTTTGTTAATTTAATCATTTTTTTTATATTTTCATCAATTGTCTTTCTAGGTATCTATCTTTGTAAGTCTTAGATTATACTTATCCTCCTTGTTTACCACAGTGCATGCCTACTCGTCGCCGAATTTGGAAGCGAGACCCGGGTAAAAACACAGATGAAAGTATTAGTATAGACTACGAGGAGGATACTAACGAAAGCAAGGATCCCGATATGGCGGATGAACAACAAAGAACCATGTACGACCAACCCATCTATGGACGGTACGTCGTCTAGTATCGTAAGGCCCGCTGTTGCAGCCAATAATTTCGAAATCAAACCGAATGTCATTCAAATGGTGCAACAATTTGTTCAATTCGACGGCCTATCGGACGAAGATCCAAATAATCATATCGTGAATTTCCTCGAAATTTGCGATACTTTCAAAATAAATGGAGTCTCCGACGATGCCATCCGTTTACGCTTGTTCCCATTTACTCTTCGGGGACAGGCTAAACAATGGCTAAACACTTTACCGAAGGGAACAATCACAACATGGAGCATTATGGCGGAAATATTCCTTCTAAAGTATTTCCCACCCGCTAAAACCGCACGATTGAGGAATGAGATCTCTTCATTCACTCAAAAGGACGATGAAACCTTGTACGACACTTGGGAGAGATTCAAAGAATTGCTGCGAAAATGCCCACATCATGGTCTTCCCATTTGGATGCAAGTCCAAACATTTTACAATGGGTTGCTCTCATCGACAAGGCGAGATGATTGATGCGGCGGGGGGACATTGAACAATAAAACACCCGAAGCCGCCAAGATCTCATAGAAGGAATGGCCATGAATGGCTATCAATGGCAATCCGTATGAGGAAAAAAAACCAACAGTCGGTGGGAGTATATAATGCGGACGCGGTGGTTACACTAGCCGCGCCTGGTCGAAGCTCGACTCGAGAAAATCGACGGGTTGGCAACTCCAAAACCACCACCACAACAAGCCTTCTCATGCGAGACTTGTGGAGGATCGCACAACCACCAAGATTGCCCTCACGCGATCTGGCCGCATGAACAAGTGGATTATCTAGGTAGTCAATCTCGACCCTTTCAAAATAATCCTTTCAGTAACACTTATAATCCAGGTTGGCGTCAACACCCGAACTTTAGTTGGGGAAATTAAGGTCAATAGAAGCCTAATCCAAACACACTCCCCAATTCGTGTGCACCTCCCGGTTTCCAACTGCGAAAACCAAGTTTGGAGGACTTACTGTCCAAATTCGTCCAAACAACAGAAACCCGTTTCACGGCCACCGAAACATCCTTAAGGAACCAAGAAGCATCCATTCACAACTTGGAAAATCAAATTGGTCAAATTGCCAAAATGATCTCCGAAAGGCCACAATGGAGCTTACCTAGCAACACCGAGCCAAATCCAAGAGAACAGGTAAAAGCAATTACTCTAAGGAGTGGAACAAAGCTA
Source organism: Rehmannia glutinosa (assembly GCA_016081115.2). Classification (NCBI taxonomy): domain Eukaryota; kingdom Viridiplantae; phylum Streptophyta; class Magnoliopsida; order Lamiales; family Orobanchaceae; genus Rehmannia; species Rehmannia glutinosa. The sequence continues at coordinate 334,303 of JABTTQ020001592.1, forward strand.
GACGAAGACGGATCTTGGGAGGACGAACCCACGCCCATACAACAAAAAGGCGAATAGGTATCAAGGAAACAAAGAAAATGGTACGAGAATTCCAACCACCTATTCCGTATCCAAGTCGATTGCGTAAGGACAAACATGACGACCAATTTGGTAAGTTCTTGGATTTATTTAAACAATTGCACATCAATATTCCTTTTGTTGAAGCCCTTTCACAGATGCCAAAATATGCCAAGTTCCTAAAAGATCTTCTTCAAATAAGAAGAAGCTTGAAGAAATATCCATGGTGCAATTAAATGAGGAATGCTCGGCAATTTTGCAAAACAAGTTACCACAGAAAATCAAAGATCCAGGGAGTTTCACTATTCCTTGTCATGTCGGTAATTTGACTGTTGATCGGGCATTGGCCATCTAGGGGCTAGCATTAATTTGATGCCTTATGATTTATTCAAACAAATGGGTCAGGGGAGCCAAAACCAACTAGGATGAGCACGCAATTAGTCGACGGATCTATTAAATATCCTAGAGGCATTGTTGAAGATGTTTTGGTCAAAATCGATAAGTTTATATTTCCTGTCGATTTTGTAATTCTTGATATGCATACAGATATCGAAGTCCCCTTGATCCTAGGGCGTCCATTTTTAGCTACTGCTAAGGCAATCATTGACGTGCATGATGGCAAACTAATTTTAAGAGTCGAAGATGAACAAGTCATTTTTAAAATCGCTACATCAATGAAAAATACGATAGATAAAGATAACTCCTGTTTTGTTATTGATCTTATCGATATGGAGATAACCAACTCTCTACCAAGCATGATTTATAACAAATTCTTGGAGACTTGTATTGTTCAAAGTGCAGGTATATCGGATGAAAACCCCTTTCTTAGGGAATCTGTACTCGCATTGGAGGAAAACGAACCAACAGAACGATAGAAAGAGTTCGAAAAAATTGAAAACTCACGGTGGGGCATATCAAACCATCCATTGAGGATCCACCACCTTTGTTGAGTGAAGAAGTTACCCGAACACTTGGAATATGCATTTCTAGCCGAGAACGCTAAACTTCCCGTAATTATTTCCTCCAATTTATCTTCTCATCAAAAGGATAGATTGTTGGCAATATTACGAGAACATAAAAAGGCCATCGCTTGGAAAATCTCCGATATTCAAGGGATAAATCCTTCCTTTTGCACTCACAAAATTCTGATGGAGGAAAATTTCAAGCCGGTTGTTCTACCACAACGTCGTTTAAATCCAAACATGAAAGAGGTAGTCAAGGCGGAGGTAATCAAATTACTTGATCTTTGGGCTCATCTATCCAATTTCGGATGGTGGGTGAGTCGATTCAAGTGGTTCCAAAGAAAGGTGGGATGATGGTGGTACCAAATGAAAAGAATGAACTTATTCCAATGCGGGCGGTAACATGTTGGCGAGTTTGCATCGATTACCGACGACTCAATGACGCTACTCGCAAGGACCATTTTCCTTTACCTTTTATTGATCAAATGCTTGAAAGATTATCTGGTCACTTGTATTATTGCTTTCTTGATGGCATGCCAGGTTATTTTCAGATTCTGATAGCACCGGAGGACCAAGAAAAGACCACTTTCACTTGTCCCTACGGTAATTTTTGTAAGTCCAAGCGGCTACGATAATCTAAAGGGGGGGTGAATAGATTATCTCCATCTTTTCGATTTAGCCCTCTTTTTACAACCGAATGCTCAAACACAATAATAAAGGTGCGGAATGTAAACAACACACGTCGATTTAAAGAGGTTCAACCCACCTAGGGCCTAATCCTCTACCACCCCAGTATATCCGGGATGGATTTCAAAAAGAAAAAGAATTTTATTAATTACCAAAATCAATACAAATTCAACTTACAACACCTTGAAGAGCACCACACTCTTCTTCAACACCACCTTTGAGATTACCATAATCTCTTCTTGAAGATTACCACAATCTCCAACGGCACCTTGTGAAGATTACCACAATCTTCAACCTTGAAGAATACCAAATTCTTCAACACCTCAATAAGAAGATCACCACAATCTTCTCACACCTAGATCATCCAAGTGTGTTCTTACCACAAGAACACTCACAAGGATATCTTGTGTTTGAATGATAACCAAAATCAAGATTACAACTCAATAATGAATAATACAATTTGAGTGCAAAGTGTAATCAACAATAGCCTAGACCTCAAAGATGTGAAAGTGATAAGCTAGGCAAATTTACAACAAGAGTAATAACAATGAAAGACCAAGTATTTGCTTGAAGTGTATCTTGTTGTGTTGTATCTCAATTATTGTATTGGTTGCTCCAAAACTTCCTCTATTTATAGGAGATGATTGATCAAGCATAGGCTCCTCTTGGGGATTGAAAATCTCGTAAAAATACAATTAAAATCAAGAATATAGTTAGAAATTAATCCCACAATTTAAGGAAATGTGTCTTGTCAAACGGTCATATTTTTGTTGTCAATACATAGTGCGACCGGTCCATATTTAAATAAGAGAAATAAGAACACTTTGAAAATTACAACAGGCGACCGGTCGACGTGAAGGCCGACCGGTCGGCCCTGTCTCAACCGGTCCCCTAATCAAAAAATGAAGAGATTTTTGATCTGTTTCAAAATGAAACTTTGCAGTCGGTCGATCGCCCGTGGCGGCCAAGTCGGCCGACGCCGGTCGGGTCGACTGCTTGTTTTTACTTCCGTCTCATTTTCTGTTTCTAAAAACATCTTGGTGCACGGGTTGCCCTATAGGGCGGAGGTCGACGAACAGATTTAAAAGTTGTCCAATTTTTTGTCGAAAATAAAACTCAAGAAATACTCAAAATTTAGTAAAAACATTTTAAACCAATCGGGAGTATTTAGACAACATATAGAAATCTTGTTTTAGGAGTAAAAACCCATTGACATAAAATCATTAAAAGTGTTGTCCATTTTTATCAAAAATAAACTTGAGGAAATACTCCGGAAAATATTAAAACCATTTTAGATCATTTAGGAGTATTTGGACAACCTTTTAAAAACATTGTTTTGGTGACAAAATAAAATCATCAAAATTAAGATAAAACATGTATCAAACAATCTCCCCCTTTTTGATGATTACAAACCAAAACATTTTTTACACAAACTAAGAGAGCAATTTTAGAAATGATTTTCCGGTAAAAACATTTGACCGTTTGGAAGCAACCAAAATTTCCAAAAATATTAAAGCAACCAAGTAGGGAGTAAATATATTCAATAATAAGCACAAGCTCCCCCTATCAACAAGCATATCAAGAATAATGTAAAAGCAATTTTTCATAAGCTAAAAGCTTTAGCTTTTACAATTTGTTCAAGAGCTTATAAGCTCCCCCTGTCACAAAACATCATTAAACAATTATATAAGTCCATCAAGCAACAATTGGACTAAAAACAAATCACAACTTATGGCTTTTATGAGCCATAGCTTATAGCTTTTATGACAAGCTTTTATTAGCTTCTTTGAGCTAATGAGCCAAGATCCTGTTTCTCCCCCTTTGGAATCATCAAAAAGAATGTTAGGATGGTGAAAGCACCATACAATAATATCAAAGCGTGCCAAAGGGACGGTTTAATAACCGTTTGAACAATTAAAGCATAATGATCCAAGAAAAATGGGAGAATTGAAACATAAGAGATCCATAAGCTCATTAGTAAGCTAAAAACATGATTTCAAAAAGATTTTAAGACATTTTGAAGCAAGAGAATCATGTAGAAGTTAAAAGTTTCATAGTGACATTTCAACAAACACCTTATGTGCGTGAAAAATAAAAGCCTTTGCATATAGTCCTTGTAAAGGTTTCAAGCCAAAAATTTTCATATCATCAATCAACCTCATTCCAAAGCTCAAAAAAATCATATGCACCATATGCAACAATTTGTTCATCAAATAAGAAGCTCAAAGTAGATTTTCAAGGGTTCAACCCAATTGAGATAAGCTAAGAATGATCAAGGCATTACAAGTGCCAAAAATTAGAGCATCCATCAAGTAATAAGCCATGCTTAAAACAATACATGTATCTATCAAGTAATAAGCCATGCTTAAAACAATACATGTATCAAATGTCCCAACATATCCATCTAAGCATAAAGATCAAAGCATTAAGAGAAGCACTTTTACCATCAAGTACTTCATACAAACCATGCCATAAGAGTATTTTTACCATCAAATACTCCATCAAAATAATGATCATCCACAAGTCATTATCAACTTGCAATTTTAACCCTTTTAAGAAAAACAAGCAAATATCATTAGTACAAGGAAGTTTTACAAAAGTTCATAAAAATACAAAGCATCATTAATGAAAATGCTAGAAAGTAAAGGGGGTGGGGATATCATTCCTCATCCGAGGAGAAGCAAGTTCCGGGAATAAGGTCCTTGATGAATTTCTTCAATTTTCCGATAGACTTTTTCAAGCTAGAGTTTTCCTTTTTCACAACCCGGAGCTCTTTTCTAAGAGAGGCCACATCTCTAAATGTTTCTCTTTCCACTTTGGCCATTCTCTCTTTGAGATTTAGATCTTCAACATCCGACTCGTTTTCATCTCCTTCCTCCCTAATATCTTGTTCATTTCCCACATTCTCTTCTTTATTTTCCTCTTCATTCCCCACATTCTCTTCTTCATTTTCCTCTTCATTCCCCACATTCTCTTCTTCATTATCTCTTTGTTCTTCAAACTCACCTTTTCCAATATTTTCAACCTCATTGTCATTAAAGAAATCATCTCGAGGTTGTTGTTGATGTCGGGCACGTCCCCTAGCGGCTCTGGTAGGAACCCGAGGTAAATGTCGTCGCATTCTTACCATTTGTAGAATGTTGTCATTGTCAAAATCATTGTGACGAATTTCAGTATTCGTTTCATTTTTCGGGTATCCCGATAAATATAGGAGACGGCAAATCAAATTACCCAAGGTATATTTTTTCTTGGTAAGCTTTCTAGATTCCAACAAGCAATACACAAAGATTGCCCCATAATTTACTCTTTCTCCTTGAACAATCTTATAGGTGAGAAAGAGTTCGAGATTACTATGAAATTTTACTTCCTTACCACAAACACAATAGGAGCAAATGATAGATATAATCCGATAATTTGGCGGCATTGCCGAGTATGTCACTTCGGGATATACTCATAAAAAGGTTTTCACATCATCTAGTGAAACACCAAAAATGTTATCATCCCAATGAGCGCAATCCACATTGACCACTCCATCATTTGGCACGTTAAAGTGATTACAGATATCGACCAATGTCCATGAGAAATGCCTACCATTAACAAAAGTGTGAAGTTCCAACGGAGTATCTACCGTGGCATCAACAATCCACATATTTGCATAAAAAAGTCTTATAAGCTCGTCATCATAATACAAACACGGATTATCCCAAAGTGAAACCCATCCTTGAATTTCAAAATAAGCTCTAATATCCGGAAATTCATCATGAAATGCTTGAAAACGAACCATACGAGTGCACGCAATTTTCTTATCATTCAATCCAATATTCTCATAATGTTCCTCCGCAAGTTTATTTAAAAATCGAAATCTATTAGCTCTAGAGGGAGGCTCGTAGAGGAGTGATAACTTACTAGAGTCCCAATGAATGCTCGATTTTGAAACCTCGGCTCTTAATTCGACAATCTCCTCTTCCGTAAGCCGATTTTGATAGTCTCCTTGTAGAATATCATCTTGTTGGGGATTGGAAGAAGATTCTCCCCTTTGCCTCCTTCTCCTCTTTTGAGGATTTCGTTCGGTAGAATTTCTAGGAGGAGCCATATATGTAAGATTCTTGTGAAAATAAGAAGATTAGCAACAAGAATCGTGAAAAAAGATGAAGGATTGAAGATTTTGGAAGAAAGGGGTGATTTTCGCACAACAAGGGTTTGGGGATGATTTTAAAGTCTGTTTCAGAAAGAAGAACAGAACGTATTTAACTGAGAAATTGCCCTGGGCGACCGGTCGAGGTGGGGTGCGACCGGTCGACGTGTAGGACGACCGGTCGCCCCTGCTTTGACCGTCCCAGTGCAATTTTTCTTTTCCAAGAATTTTCCAGAATTCGATTTTTCACCCCAAAAGTTTTAAATCTTTGCAAAAAGATAATTTTGGATCAAGTCCAACATATACGGGTTTCGGGAAAACATAAATACGAGAAAATCGAGACTTATCAAGTAGTGCCCTTTTAAGAAAAAATTTGCAAAATCATTTTGGGGCACTTAAGGGGTTAAAATGAAATATCTTGAAGGATATGAGCATAAGCATAATATCGAGTTTAAAGAAAAATACGAGTAGACATACCTCGATAGTTTAAGAAACTTGATGACGTAATAGCCAATGAGTATGAAATATGTATCCTACACAAATCTTAGACAACATTTGCATAGAAAATACAAGTGTAGGCAAGTAATAGGAGATATCAAAAAGAGCTTATGCTATAAGATTTCATAAGAGATAATAAGCCACATAAGTCTAATAAAATGCTCAAGAGTTTTAGAAACATCATATAAGGTCTTCTTTTTCAAAAACATTTAAAAAGTACAAGTATATATTGAAGACCTTAATAAAAAATAAATATTTGAAAACTCATTTTGCAATTAAGACACAAATAAAAGCATGCATAATAACAAAATAAAATGTATATTTAAATAGGGAGATACGGGTTACCAATTGCGCCGTTTCCATGGGTTGTGTCTTTCCCATTCTTGATGATATCTTCCCCTTGAGAAGTCACTTTGATGATGACTTCTTTGATTACTCCATTTCCAAGGTTGGTTACCTTCCCATTGTTGATGATCTCTTCTTCTTTGATCAAATGACACGGTCATTTGATATCTTCTTGGCGGTATGAATTTTCTTCGATCATTATTTCGCCGGGTACCTAATATGACATTATTTTATGGTACCCTCATGTGTTTGGGTCCTTTGGGATTAGTCTTGAGATTTTTAGGTCTCCAACAATAATTAGAGCTATTTCTAGCTCGACAAAAATTAGCCGTATGACCATTTTTACCGCAATAAAAACATGTAATAATTCTAGAAGCATAATGACCAACATGCTTAGAGACTTGATTCTTTTTCATGTGATGGACACCCTTAGTCTTGTGATCAAGTTCTAGTTTCGAATTATCACAACAATCAATAACATCATCGGTACTCAAGTTAGATTTAGATAAATCCTTTTTCATGCAATCAATATTCTCAACAAGAGTACTATTTTCTTTTTCAAGGTTTCTAACCTTGTCAAGAGTGATGGTGTGAGCACATGATAGTGATTCATAGGAAGTAAATAAACTATCCTTATCATTTTTCAAAATATTGAATTCCTTTTTCAAAATTTTGTATTTAACAAGTAAACTTTGGAATTCATTTTGAAGTTCATCATAATCATTTTGCAAATCACTATAATCATTTTGAATGTCAACATCATAGGAAGTAGAGGGTTTAAGACATACCTCATTTTTTTCATTGATGCCCATAAAACAATATTCAACTTCTTCATAATTGGAAGTTGTAAGAGGCTTGTTCCTTGGATATGAACTTGTATCCCTTTGAGAAGTAGATGCTTTTGTTTGACTCCTTTCATTTGCAAATACTCCATAGATGGCTTCTAATTTTTGCCATACTTCATGTGCCGACTTTATTCCTACAATGTGTTCATATTCTAAATTAGTAAATGAACAATACAAAATATTTAAAGCCTTACCGTTTAAGGAGATGATTTTTTTCTCATCATCATTGAGCTTTTTGAAGCCTTTTGAGGTGTGTGGTGTATCTTTCGTCGGAATGGATTCTCCATTAATGACGGTGTTCCAAATGTTGAACCCGCAACCTTGTAGATAGCATTCCATTCTTTCTTTCCAAAAATTAAAATTTTTGGAATCAAATAGTGGTGGCTTGGTGGTGGAGGTGCCGGATAGATGAGCTTCGTTCGTAGCCGACGATTATTTCTCTTCACTCGCAATGTGAAACGAGTTTGCCAAAGAGTTTGGCTTTGATACCACTTGTAAGTCCAAGCGGCTACGATAATCTAGAGGGGGGTGAATAGATTATCTCCATCTTTTCGATTTAGCCCTCTTTTTACAACCGAATGCTCAAACACAATAATAAAGTGCGGAATGTAAACAACACACGTCGATTTAAAGAGGTTCAACCCACCTAGGGCCTAATCCTCTACCACCCCAATATATCCGGGATGGATTTCAAAAAGAAAAAGAATTTTATTAATTACCAAAATCAATACAAATTCAACTTACAACACCTTGAAGAGCACCACACTCTTCTTCAACACCACCTTTGAGATTACCACAATCTCTTCTTGAAGATTACCACAATCTCCAACGGCACCTTGTGAAGATTACCACAATCTTCAACCTTGAAGAATACCAAATTCTTCAACACCTCAATAAGAAGATCACCACAATCTTCTTGCACATATCACCTAGATCATCCAAGTGTGTTCTTACCACAAGAACACTCACAAGGATATCTTGTGTTTGAATGATAACCAAAATCAAGATAACAACTCAATAATGAATAATACAATTTGAGTGCAAAGTGTAATCAAGAATAGCCTAGACCTCAAAGATGTGAAAGTGATAAGCTAGGCAAATTTACAACAAGAGTAATAACAATGAAAGACCAAGTATTTGCTTGAAGTGTATCTCAATTATTGTATTGGTTGCTCCAAAACTTCCTCTATTTATAGGAGATGATTGATCAAGCATAGGCTCCTCTTGGGGATTGAAAATCTACAGAAAAATACAATTAAAATCAAGAATATAGCTGTTAGAAATTAATCCCACAATTTAAGGAAATGTGTCTGCTGTCAAACGGTCATCTTTTTGTTGTCAATACACAGGGCGACCGGTCGCACAGAAATAAGAGAAATAAGAACACTTTGAAAATTACAACAGGGCGACCGGTCGACGTAGGCTTCGACCGGTCGGCCCCTGTCTCAACCGGTCCCCCTAATCAAAAAATGAAGAGATTTTTGATCTGTTTCAAAATGAAACTTGCAGTCCGGTCGACCCATTTGGCCGACGTCGGCATGATGCGGCCGGTCGACCGCTTGTTTTTACTTCCGTCTCATTTTCTGTTTCTAAAAACATCTTCAGTGCACGGGTTGCCTATCAGAGGCGGCCGGTCGACCACGAGACAGAAAAGTTGTCCAATTTTTGTCGAAAATAAAACTCAAGAAATACTCCGAAAATTTAGTAAAAACATTTTAAACCAATCGGGAGTATTTAGACAACATATAGAAATCTTGTTTTAGGAGTAAAAACCCATTGACATAAAATCATTAAAAGTGTTGTCCATTTTTATCAAAAATAAACTTGAGGAAATACTCCGGAAAATATTAAAACCATTTTAGATCATTTAGGAGTATTTGGACAACCTTTTAAAAACATTGTTTTGGTGACAAAATAAAATCATCAAAATTAAGATAAAACATGTATCAAACACTTTTGCCTATCGCCGCATGCCTTTCGGATTGTGCAATGCACCGACAACTTTTCAAAGGTGCATGCTTGCTATCTTCGACGAACTTGTAGAAGATATCATGGAAGTCTTCATGGATGACTTCTCGGTTTTTGGGGACTCATTTGATCTTTGTCTTGCAAATCTTAAAAAAGTCCTCATTCGTTGTGAAGAGACTAACCTGGTTCTTAACTGGGAAAAATGTCATTTCATGGTACAAGAAGGTATTGGTTTGGGACATAAAATTTCTTGCAGGGGCATTGAAGTTGACAAGGCGAAGGTTGAGACAATTTCCAAATTGCCTCCACCCACCACGGTGAAGGCAATCCGAAGCTTTTTGGGGCATGCCGGGTTCTATAGGCGATTCATCAAAGATTTTTCAAAAATTGCCCGGCCACTCACTCGCCTCTTGGAGAAGGATGCGGTCTTTCATATCAATGATGAATGCCTTCAAGCATTCAATACTTTGAAAGAAAAACTCACCACTTATCCCATCATGCTAGCTCCGGATTGGTCTCAACCATTCGAACTCATGTGTGATGCCAGCGATTATGCGGTAGGTGCGGTGCTTGGGCAACGAAAAGATAAGCATTTCCGACCAATTTACTACGCAAGTAAAACTCTAAATCCCGCTCAGTCCAATTATACAACTACAGAAAAGGAGTTACTTGCAGTAGTTTTCGCCTTTGACAAATTTCGCTCATATTTGATCCTATCAAAAGTCATTGTCTATATGGATCACTCTTCTTACGTTATTTGCTTGATAAAAATGATGCAAAACCACGACTAATTCGATGGGTACTCTTACTCCAAGAATTCGATGTGGAAATCAAAGATAAACGGGGTGTCGAAAATCTTGCCGCTGATCACCTGTCAAGGCTTGAGCACTCCGACACCGACAAGCAACACAAAGGACATATCAAAGATTCTTTCCCGGATGAGCAACTCTTTTCCTTGAACTCAATTTCAATTGATAATCCTTGGTTTGCAGATTTTGCTAATTTTCTTGCAGGAAAAGTTCTACCGAAAGGGCTGACCCATCAACAAAAGAAGAAATTCTTTTCGGACATCAAACACTATATTTGGGACGATCCCCACCTCTTCCGAATTTGTGCGGATCAAATCATATGAAGATGTGTCGCACTTCCTGAAATGATCTCCATTTTGAATCATTGTCACAAAGGACCCACCGGTGGGCACTATCAAGCGAATACCACGGCACGAAAGGTCCTTGAGTCGGGCTTTTATTGGCCTACACTTTTCCAAGACGCAAAACGGTATGTTGAAACTTGTGATAATTGTCAACGAGCGGGAAATATTTCTCGAAAAAATGAAATGCCCCAAAACGGTATTCTTGTATGCGAAATTTTTTATGTTTGGGGTATTGATTTTATGGGACCATTTCCTGCGTCTTTTGGCAATAAATACATTTTGGTAGTCGTTGACTACGTGTCTAAATCGGTAGAAGCTCAAGCCTTGCCTAAAAATGATGCTCGAGTGGTGGTACATTTTCTCAAAAAACTTTTTACCCGATTTGGTACTCCACGAGCCATCATTAGTGATAGAGGCACTCACTTTTGTAATAGTCAATTTGACAAAGTGTTAAAACGTTATGGTGTCACACACAGAGTCGCCACCGCCTATCATCCTCAAACTAGTGGTCAAGTCGAAGTGTCCAACCGCGAATTAAAAAGAATTTTGGAAAAAACGGTTGGACACTCTCGAAAGGATTGGTCCCTCAAACTCGACGATGCCCTTTGGGCTTATAGAACGGCTTTCAAAACGCCAATAGGGACTACTCCATACCGACTCGTTTATGGTAAGGCGTGTCATTTATCGGTTGAGCTTGAACACAAGGCCTTTTGGGCTATTAAAATGCTTAATTATGATTTGTCAAGTGCGAGGAGATAACCGTTTTTGCGCATTAACGAACTCGAAGAATGGCGAAATTCGGCATACGAGAACTCGAGAATTTACAAAGAGCGAACAAAGCAATGGCATGACAAACGCATTAAGCAAATAAGAGAATTTCAACCTGGTGATCAAGTGTTACTCTTCAATTCCCGACTCCGACTATTCCCAGGTAAGTTAAAATCCCGGTGGTGCGGCCCATTCACTGTTACTCAAGTGTTCCCTTACGGGACTATTGAAATCACGCACAAGAAAATGGGAACATTCAAGGTGAACGAACATTGTCTAAAGCTTTATTTTGGGGGCACCATCGATGATAGTTATCGAGATTCCATCCGTCTTAACGACCCCCAAAATACACCACACGAGTAGAGGTAAAATAGGTCCAGCTATACGACGTTAACGAAGCGCTATCCGGGAGGCAACCCGGCATTCTGTGTGTAAAAAAAAATAAAAAATAATAATAATAATAAAAACACAGCCAGGCCGTGTTTCTCCACCACGGCCGTGTTCGTCAATTAATTGACGAACACACCTTGGCCGTGTTCTTCAATTCAGGCCATGCTGATAATTCACGCAGAAAACACGGCCTGGGCGTGTTATTAAATACGCCCGTGTTTAATTTCGAAAAAAAAATAAAAAAATTGGGATGAAAACTCGTACAGAACACGGCCAGGGCGTGTTAATTAACACACCGTGTTTAATTTTGAAATAAAAAAAAATTGGGATGAAAACTCGTACATAACACGGCCAGGGCGTGTGTATAAACACACCCGTGGAATTATTAAAAAAAATGAAAAAAAAGGGAATAATGGCGTACTGAACACGGCCTGTCCGTGCTTTCAAAGCACGGCCGTGTTCGGTACCAGGTAAAACAGGGGGGCGTTTTTCCTTCCTATTTCTTCCCCAAACCCCCTTCTTCTTCTTCCTTTCTCCCCCTTTTCTCAAACCCTACCCCAAAATCACCAATTTCTTTCTCTTTTCTTCCAAAATCTTCACCCACACCACACACTTTCACATCACAAGGCTCTCATCTCTTCCTCCTCACAATGTCTTTAAGGTATGTGTTGTTCTTCTCTTCTCTTCTTTTCCTTTCAATTTCGAATTTTTGATTTGTTTAAATTGGTATATTTGTGTGTTGTTGTGAAGATTATCCTATGTTGTAGTTAGAAAATTCATGAATTTGTATTGCCAATTTTTCATGCCCTAAAAATTGAATGGTAGGGAAATTAAAATTTGGATAGTTGATATTAATGGTAAAATCATGAATTTCTTTTTATGACATATTTCTTGTGAATTTTTGTGAGTTTAATTGAGTTTGTTTGTGGTAATTTCTTGGTTCTTGTGGTAATGATGAGAAATTATTCTTGTGATGTTTTTATCTTGCTAAATTGAGGAATTTGTCATTTGTTCTTGATTTTCATGAACTAAATTTGAAGAGTTAGACTTGGATTCATATGATTAAGTTTCCTAAATTGTTGTTGAGATATCTTTGTTTTTGTTGAATTGCTATTATTGAAGTGTTGTTGAAAAATGGATCATTGTTGCAAATGGGGTGTATAACTTGTGAAGATGGATTCTTGTTGAATAAAGGTGTTGATATGGTGGAATTTTGAATAAATTGATGCTTTTTCATGCTTGGGATATTGTCTATGTCTCTTAGAATGGTTTTTCACGTTGTTATAAGTTTATATTGACATAGGAATCCCAGGTCGAAACAAGGACGTACCGGTGATGCTTCATCCTCCGCGGCCCCCACACACGGTGGTCGCCGAGCCATTAAATCTTGACCGGTCCCTACCAACCCGTTTGGTATATCTTTCGAGATAATGATCATGAAGCTCAATACCATCGTCTCAGCCCAACGTCACATCATTAACACACGATTCTCGGATAACCCTACATTGGATGGGCTCGCCGCATACTGGATGTGGATTGGATGTTCAATCAACTTGGGTGGGGCTATTTCATGAATCTAGCCACACCCACCTACATCCGTCTCACATTAGAATTTCTGAGTTCCTATGACGCGGAGATCATTGTAAGTCCAAGCGGCTACGATAATCTAGAGGGGGGGTGAATAGATTATCTCCATCTTTTCAATTTCGCCCTCTTTTAACAATCGAATGCTCAAACAAAATAAAGAAGGTGCGGAATGTAAACAACACACGATGATTTAAAGAGGTTCAACCCACCTAGGGCCTAATCCTCTACCACCCCAGTATATCCGGGATGGATTTCGAAAAGAAAAAGAATTTTATTAATTACCAAAATTAATACAAATTCAACTTACAACACCTTGAAGAGCACCACACTCTTCTTCAACACCACCTTTGGAGATCACCACAATCTCCCTTTGAAGATTACCACAATCTTCCTTCAACGGCACCTTGTGAAGATTACCACAATCTTCAACCTTGAAGAATACCAAATTCTTCAACACCTCAATAAGAAGATTACCACAATCTTCTTGCACCTATCACCTAGATCATCCAAGTGTGCTCTTACCACAAGAACACTCACAAGGATATCTTGTGTTTGAATGATAACCAAAAATCAAGATTACAACTCAATAATGAATAATACAATTTGAGTGCGAAGTGTAATCAAGAAAAACCTAGACCTCAAAGATGTGAAAGTGATAAGGTAGGCAATTTTACAACAAGAATAATAACAATGAAAGACCAAGTGTTTGCTTGAAGTGTATCTTGTTGTGTTGTATCTCAATTGTTGTTTTGGTTGCTCCAAAACTTCCTCTATTTATAGGAGATGATTGATCAAGCATAGGCTCCTCTTGGGGATTGAAAATCTACAGAAAAATACAATTAAAATCAAGAATATAGCTGTTAGAAATCAATCCCACAATTTAAGGAAATGTGTCCATTGTCAAACGGTCATATTTTTGTTTGTCAATACATAGGGCGACCGGTCGCACAGAAATAAGAGAAAGTAAGAACACTTTGAAAAAAACAACAGGGCGACCGGTCGACGTCTACCTCGACCGGTCGACCATCACCCCAACCGGTCCCCCTCATGGATTTTGCAAGGATTAAAAGTTCTGTTTCGAAACACACTTGCAGTGTAGGTCGGCCATTTGGGCGGCCGGTCGCCGTCGATCGACGCCAGAAGCGGCCGGTCGACCGCTTGTTTTCCTTCCGTCTCATTTTTTGTTTCTAAAAACGTCTTCAGGTATGGGTTGCCCTATAGGGCGACCAGGTCGACCATGAGACAGAGATGTTGTCAATTTTTGTCGAAAATAAAACCCAAGAAATACTCCGAAAATATAGTAGAAACATTTTAAACCAATCGAGAGTATTTAGACAACATTTAGGAACCTCGTTTGAGAGTGAAAACCTAATAACGTAAAATCATTAAAAGCGTTGTCCAATTTAGACGAAAATAAACTTTGAGAAAATACTCCGGAAAATATTAAAATCATTTTAAATCATTTAGGAGTATTTGGACAACCTTAAAAAACATTGTTTTGGTGATAAAATAAAATCATCAAAATTAAGATAAAAACATGTATCAAACAATCTCCCCCTTTTTGATGATTACAAACCAAAACAATTTTTACACAAACTAAGAGAGCAATTTTAGAAATGATTTTCCGGTAAAAACATTTGACCGTTTGGAAGCAACCAAAATTTCCAAAAATATTGAAGCAACCAAGTAGGGAGTAAATATTTTTCAATAATAAGCACAAGCTCCCCCTATCAACAAGCATATCAAGAATAATGTAAGAGCAATAATCCATAAGTTAAAAGCTTTAGCTTTTACAATTTTTTCAAAAGCTTATAAGCTCCCCCTGTCACAAAACAACATTAAACAATAATATAAGTCCATCAAGCAACAATTGGACTAAAAATAAATCACAACATATGGCTTTTATGAGCCATAGCTTATAGCTTTTATGACAAGCTTTTATTAGCTTCTTTGAGCTAATGAGCCAATATCCTGTTTTTCTTTTACAATTTGTTCAAGAGCTTATAAGCTCCCCCTGTCACAAAACAACATTAAACAATAATATAAGTCCATCAAGCAACAATTGGACTAAAAATAAATCACAACATATGGCTTTTATGAGCCATAGCTTATAGCTTTTATGACAAGCTTTTATTAGCTTCTTTGAGCTAATGAGCCAATATCCTGTTTTTCTCCCCCTTTGGAATCATCAAAAAGAATGTTAGGATGGTGAACACATCATAGAAGTATATCAAAGTGCGCCAAAGAAATGGTTTATCAACCATTGAGCAATGTAGGCTTAAAAACCAAGGAAAATGGGAGAAATGTATCATGATGAGTTCATACGCTCGTTTTGTTTCCCAAAACATGATCTCAATGAGTATAGAAGACTTTTGGAAGCGAGAGAATCATGTAGAAGTTGAAATTATCATTGAAACATTTCATCGAACACATTGTGGGCGTGAAAAATAAAAAGAGTTGTATATAGCCCTTGTAAATGGTTCAAGCCAAAAATTTGCATATCATCAATCAACCTCATTTCAAAGCTCAAAAAATCACATGCACCATATGTAATAATATGTTCATCAATTAAGAAGCTCAAAGTAGATTCTCAAGGGTTCAACCCAATTGAGATAAGCTAAGAATGATCAAGGCATTACAAATGCCAACAATTAGAGCATCCATCAAGTAAAAAGTCATGCTTTCAACAATACATGTATCAAATGTCCCAACATATTCAACTAAGCATAAAAAAGCAATAAAAGAAGCACTTTTACCATCAAGTACTTCATACCAATTATCAAACAATGCTTTAGAGTATTTTTACCATCAAATACTCCATCAAAGTCATGATTATTCACAAGTCATTATCAACTTGCAATTTTAACCCTTTAAGAAAAACAAGCAAATATCATTAGTACAAATGAGTTTTACAAAGATTCATCAAAATACAAAACATCATTAATGAAAATGCTAGAAAGTAAAGGGGTGGGGTAACATCATTCCTCATCCGAGGAGAAGCAAGATCAGGGAATAAAGTCCTTGATGAATTTTTTTTTAACTTGTCGATAGACTTTTGCATTTAGAGGTCTTTTGCTCCAAAGCCTCATACCTCGTCTCATGAAAAGCCCTCATCTCATCAAATTCGGCTTGAGTATACCTCTGGCGGTTGAGCACTGGTATTACCCTCCGGATTGCTCGGTTCGCCTTCTTCCACCAATCTTGCGGCCCCGGCGTCATCAAAGATGTCATTAGGATCGGGGACTCTTGACCTCGCCTCTAGCCATTTTGGTAGGTCGGATGTCCATATTCTTGCGCATCGTGACTATTTGGGTGATATTATCAATGTCGAAGTCATTTTGAAAAACTTCCGAGTTAAACTCCGACGAAGGAAGTCCCGATTGAATAAGAAGTTTACAAATCCAATTTCCCATGACCAACTTCTTATTACCTTGAGTAATGGACTCGATAAGACATTGAATAAGTATGGCACCAAAGTTAAGTGGTTCCTCCTAGCAATCTTATAAGTCAAAAAAGTAATCCATATTGCTAGGCATCTTTCCGACTTACCACAAATGCAATATGCGACAATGACCGATAAAATGCGATGCTCAAGTGTCATTGCCAACAAAGAATACTTAGGCCATACTCCCAAATACGTCTTGACTTCTTTCATCGACACCCCCAACATTTCATCATTCCAAGTCCCACAAGAGAAATAATCCCAACCACCTTCTCTAACATGTAAAAGCCGGCAAATATCATTGGGAGTCCATCTAAAATGACGACCCTTTATAAGCGAATTAACGGCAATCGGCTTTCTATCATTATCATATTCGACCCACATATTGGCATAAAAGAGTTGGATAATATCATCATCATACAACACATAAGCATGTTCCCATAAATACATCCAACCTTGCTCCTCAAAAATCCTCTAATCGTAGGATACTCATTCGTAAATGAACTAAAACGACACATTTTAGTCCGAGCAATCGACTTTCCTCCCATTCGAGTCCTCATAATACCATTCGCATATTTATGAATGAAATTAAGAACATTGTGGGAATTAGGGGCTTGAGTAACAAAGGATTTTTACCTTTCGCCCAACGGCAATTTTGGAGCGAAATCGTTCGCGTAGCTCGGTAATTTGGGCCCGAGAGAGAATGGGATTTTGAACATCATCACCTTCTTGAGCCACGTTTCTTTGAGCGGCTCGAATATCCCTTTGTTAAACTTCCTCTTGCCGATTTCTTGACGAACCCTCCGCGCCTTCTACGCTTGGAGATGGGATTTCGACCGAGTGGAATTCTTTGGAGGAGCCATATATGTAAGATTCTTGTGAGAAAGAGAAGATTAGCAACAAGAATCGTGAAAAATGACGAAGAATTGAAGATTATGAAGAAAGGGAGGTGAAATACGCTGATAAGGGTTTGGGGGATTTTTTGTTTTTACGAAAGTGAAGAACAGACCGTTTATAAGCTGAAAAATAACCCTGGGCGACCGGTCGAGGTGGGGTGCGACCGGTCGAGGTGCAGGGCGACCGGTCGCCCCTGCTATGACCGTCCCAGGTGATTTTTCTTTCTCCCAGAGTTTTCCAAAATTCGATTTTTCACCCCAAAAGTTTTAAAACTTTGCAAAAATATAAGTTTGGACTATATCCAACAAATATGGGTTTTGGGAAAACATATAAATGATAAAAACGAGACTAAACACTTAGTGCCTTTTTAAAAGAAAACATTTGCAAGATCAATTAGGGGCACTTAAGTGGTCAAAATGGAATATCTTGAAAGATATGTGCATAAGCATAATATCGAGTTTAAAAAAAAAGATACGAGTAGACATACCTCGATGGTTTAAGAAACTTGATGGCGTAATAGCCAATATATGTCCTACACAATTCTTAGACAACATTTTCATAGAAAATTCAAGTGTAGGCAAATAATATGAGATATCAAAAAGAGCTTATGCTATTAAGATTTCATAAGAGATAATAAGCCACATAAGTCTAATAAAATGCTCAAGAGGTTTTTGAAAAACATGCAAGGTCTCTTTTAAAAAAATTGAAACTCATAAATATATAATAAAAACTTGAAGATACATTTTGCAATTAAGACAGAAAATAAAATGCATAAACAAATGGAGAGATACGGTTTACCAATTATGCCGTTTCCATGGGTTGTGCCGTTCCCATTGTTGATGGTCTTTTCTTCTCTGAAAATCATCTTGTTGATGATGTCTTTGACATTTCCAAGGATTGTGTTTTTCCCATTTTTGATTATACGCTCTTTTTGGAAATTGGCTTTGTTGAGAGTAGTTTCTCCTTCTTTGATCAAATGAAACGTTCATTTGATGTTTTCTTGGTGGCATGAATTTTCTCCGATTTTTGCTTTGCCGGGTACCTAATAGCACATTGTTTTGTGGTACCCTCATGTGTTTGGGTCCTTTGGGATTAGTCTTGAGACTTTTAGGTCTCCAACAATAATTGGAGCTATTTCTAGCCCGACAAGTATTTACCGTATGACCCTTTTTACCGCAATAAAAGCATGTAATAATTCTAGGAGCATAATGACCAACGTCTTAGAGACTTGATTCCTTTTCATGTGATAGACACCCTTAGGCTTATGATCAAGTTCTAGTTTGAATTATCACAACAATCAACAATATTGGTCATCTTATCGGTACTCAAGTTGGATTTAGATAAATCATTTTTCAAGCAATTTATATCCTCAACAAGAGTACTATTTTCTTTCTCAAGGTTTCTAACCTTGTCAAGAGTGGTGGTGTGAGCACATGATAGTGATTCATAGGAAGTAAATAAACTATCCTTATCATTCTTTAAAACAATGAATTCCTTTTTCAAATTTTTGTATTTAACAAGTAAGTTTTGGAATTCATCTTGTAGATCATCAAAATCATTTTGCAAATCACTATAATCATTTTGAATAACAATATCATAAGTAGAGGGCTTAAGACATACCTCATTTTCTTCATTGATGCCCATAAAACAATATTCAACTTCTTCATAATTGGAAGTTGTAGGAGGCTTATTCCTTAGATTTGAGCTTGTATGATCTTGAGAAGTAGATGCTTTTGTTTGACTCCTTTCATTTGCAAATACTCCATAGATGGCTTCTAATTTTGCCATACTTCATGTGCCGACTTTATTCCTACAATATGTTCATATTCTAAGTTAGTAAATGAACAATATAAAATATTTAAAGCCTTACCGTTTAAGGAGATGATTTTCTTTTCTTCATCATTGAGCTTTTTGAAGCCTTTTGAGGTGTATGGTGTATCTTTCGTCGGAATGGATTCTCCATTAATGACGGTGTTCCAAATGTCGAACCCGCAACCTTGTAGATAGCATTCCATTCTTTCTTTCCAAAAATTAAAATTCTTGGAATCAAATAGTGGTGGCTTGGTGGTGGAGGTGCCGGATAGATGAGCTTCGTTCGTAGCCGTCGATCGTTTCTCTTCACTCGCGATGTGAAACGAGCTTGCCAAAGAGTTTGGCTTTGATACCACTTGTAAGTCCAAGCGGCTACGATAATCTAGAGGGGGGGTGAATAGATTATCTCCATCTTTTCAATTTCGCCCTCTTTTAACAATCGAATGCTCAAACAAAATAAAGAAGGTGCGGAATGTAAACAACACACGATGATTTAAAGAGGTTCAACCCACCTAGGGCCTAATCCTCTACCACCCCAGTATATCCGGGATGGATTTCGAAAAGAAAAAGAATTTTATTAATTACCAAAATTAATACAAATTCAACTTACAACACCTTGAAGAGCACCACACTCTTCTTCAACACCACCTTTGGAGATCACCACAATCTCCTTTGAAGATTACCACAATCTTCCTTCAACGGCACCTTGTGATGATTACCACAATCTTCAACCTTGAAGAATACCAAATTCTTCAACACCTCAATAAGAAGATTACCACAATCTTCTTGCACCTATCACCTAGATCATCCAAGTGTGCTCTTACCACAAGAACACTCACAAGGATATCTTGTGTTTGAATGATAACCAAAAATCAAGATTACAACTCAATAATGAATAATACAATTTGAGTGCGAAGTGTAATCAAGAAAACCTAGACCTCAAAGATGTGAAAGTGATAAGGTAGGCAATTTTACAACAAGAATAATAACAATGAAAGACCAAGTGTTTGCTTGAAGTGTATCTTGTTGTGTTGTATCTCAATTGTTGTTTTGGTTGCTCCAAAACTTCCTCTATTTATAGGAGATGATTGATCAAGCATAGGCTCCTCTTGGGGATTGAAAATCTACTGAGAAAAATACAATTAAAATCAAGAATATAGCTGTTAGAAATCAATCCCACAATTTAAGGAAATGTGTCTCGTTTGTCAAACGGTCATATTTTTCTTTGTCAATACATAGGGCGACCGGTCGCACGAAATAAGAGAAAGTAAGAACACTTTGAAAAAACAACAGGCGGGTCGACGTCTACCTCGGCCGGTCGACCATCACCCCAACCGGTCCCCCTCATGGATTTTGCAAGGATTAAAAGTTCTGTTTGAAACACACTTGCAGTAGGTGTCGGCCGACCGTTGGGCGGCACGGTCGACCGACCGATCGACGCCGACGCGGCGACGGTCGACCGCTTGTTTTCCTTCCGTCTCATTTTTTGTTTCTAAAAACGTCTTCAGGTATGGGTTGCCTATGGGGCAGGCGACCAGGTCGACCATGAGACAGAGATGTTGTCCAATTTTTGTCGAAAATAAAACCCAAGAAATACTCCGAAAATATAGTAGAAACATTTTAAACCAATCGAGAGTATTTAGACAACATTTAGGAACCTCGTTTGAGAGTGAAAACCTAATAACGTAAAATCATTAAAAGCGTTGTCCAATTTAGACGAAAATAAACTTTGAGAAAATACTCCGGAAAATATTAAAATCATTTTAAATCATTTAGGAGTATTTGGACAACCTTTAAAAACATTGTTTTGGTGATAAAATAAAATCATCAAAATTAAGATAAAAACATGTATCAAACAATCATATCAGGCCGACACGCTGAAGAAGGGCGTATCACATTTCGGCTCTTCAACAATGATCACCAACTCACATTGGCATAATTTAATTCTATCTATGATTTACCCACAAATGGGTTGCGCATAAAGCCATTGGGGTTCCGTGATCGACAATTTTGGCAAGCAATTACGCATGAGCTGGAATATAATCCTTCTTCATCAAAATCCTCATGCATTGTCAATCCTTGCTTCCGTTATATCCATCGGGTGCTCTCGAGTACACTATTTGGCCGGGGCGAAAGCGAAGGAGTCGTCCGACTTGATGAGCTCTATTTTCTATGGTCAATGGTGAATTCTTCTTTGGCTGACACGGGTTCTTATCTCGCCAAGCATTTTCTCAAAGTGAGCAAGAAAAACCGAGGTAAAATCGTCATTGGTGGCCTTATTACTCCTATCGCCATCCATTATGGTTATAACCTCGCAGGACTTGAGCAAGCCCGGGGGCCAACCCGGATCGACTTTGAATCTTGTATTGCTATGGGAATGATTCAACGGAGTGGGATGGGTTATGCTTTAAGGTTCAAAAATACAGACTACACACATCCATTGTCGGATCCTTCTCGCACTTCGGTTCGGGACCCGGACAATTGGAAGATGATGTACCCGCAAGGTGATAACCGGATGCATTCTCGATTACCCGCACACCGCCTCCGACTACGATGCCTATCAAAGTGAGGAACAGATATTGATGCTCCTCGGCGTCACAACCACCAAGGCAACCACCAAGGCAACCCCAACCCCCATGGATGATACTAGATCTCTTCTCCACGCCATTCGCTTGGAGCAAATGGAGCAAATGAGCTATATTGGATCGCCAAGGGAAATGATGACGCAACATTACGCTCGAATTTGAGAACGACAACAACAATTCTTCATGAATCTTCAACAACAAAGAACAACAACAATACGACCAACAAGAATCTATTTTGCCATGATGGATCATATCCAACAATGGCATATTTCGCAAGGACATTTCCCACCACCACAATGAAGGTCGTATTTTTCTTGTTTCATTTTTTTTTACACTTTTAATCTGGATCAGTATCACATCTCCTTCTTCACATTGGGGACAATGTGACCCTTGAGAATTGGAGGTGGTGAGATTTATCAAAGATATATTTGGATAATTTTTCTTTGTTTTTTTTTTTTTTAGTTTTGTGTGGGATTGCGTTTTTAATTAATTTGTGTGGATGTTTTATTTTTTTATGCACTTTTAAATCTCTTGCAAATAAACATGAGATATTTCTTTTTACAATTCGATAAGTTGTTTGTGAATTTCTTTTAACCAATTTTTCTCCCGAAAAAGTCATCTTTTTGAACTCAAATCGCCAAAATGTTTTAAAAACCGTGTGACTCTAGTAAAAGGATGAATTCGGCCAAAAGAGTTTAATGTCATGAAAATAGTTTGGACTTTGCTTAAATTTAGATACTTTGTGTCATGATCGTTGGAGAAATCATTATTCGGGTTAAAAAAAAATCCATAATCGAAAAAATATATATATATTTTTATAAAAAAGGACAAATCGAGGTTATACTCCTATGTTTGTTGCTGCTTAGTAACTAGGAGTATTCATGAGCCCCATGTTTGTCTTTTACGTAAAACGGCGGCACAAATATGAGTATGGGAAACCATCCTAGGAGTTTTTGGAAAGCATTCAAAATTTAAACCTAGTGGAAGTTTACCTCAAAAAAATGTCCTAATTTATAATTATATGCACTAAAAAAACCCCGAGTTTTTGAACATCTCCTTTTATCATTACATTCTTGTATTTGGTCTAAGCGAATGATTAACAATTCCTGTGATATGACAACTGTGATGATTAAACGATTCCATTTACTGAATTCACCCTCTTTTTAACAAATTGGTTGACTTGGAAGAACGAATCGATTGGCTCAATTGGGAATAAAAAGGTTAGCGATTTACTTCAAACATGTCGAAATTGTGAAAATAGATACCTCGTTTTAGTTTTCAACCCCACTCTTTGTTTTAAAAATTGCTTGAGGACAAGCAAAATTTCCAAGTTGGAGGCGGTTTGATAAGTGCATTTTTGTTCACATTTTTTTAAACCTTTTTAGATAATTTCTTTAACTTTTTAGTTCATTAATCAATAAAATCAAGAAAAATCACATTGGCTTGTTTTGAATGATGAAGGTAAAGACTTGAAGCAAATTCGTATGATTTCGTATGAAAATACGAACAAAAACAAAGTCTAAAAAAAGGCAAGAAGGCTCAATCTCGTGCAGAACACACCCCTAGTGTGTTGGGAAACATGGTCATGCTTCAAAAGGAAAAAAAAACAAGAAAAACAGAAAAACACACCCGGGCCGTGCTTACAAAGCACGGCCGTGTTTCACACGTAAAACATCAAAACACGCCCAAACCGTGTTTAAAAGCACACCCTGCCAGAAAATCCCTTTTTGCGAAGAAAACACGGCCAGGCCGTGTTTTCTCTCCAGCTCAACAATTTTTCTTCTTTTGGCGGAAATAATGGAGACTTTTGCTTTTTGACAACCTTTGAGCAACTTTCACACCTCATCTTGCTGCACCAAAACTCAATTATCTCCTCAATTGTCATGTGGACACAATGATTCAACCAACTCAACCAATGGAAGTGAAGTATTGTCATGTGTATACAATGATTCAACCAACTCAACCATGAATGTGCACACAATGATTCAACTAACAAGCATGGAAATGGAGCATTTGTTAATATGGTATTTCATAAAGATGGTGCTTATAAAAGCCAAGAGTTTGAGTTGGAAAATCATTCATGTAATATTCATTCATATAGAGATTCATTGTGTATTCATCATAGATACTTACAAAATATTCATTGTGTCCAACATTTTGAGTGGAATTGGGATCAAGAGGTCTTGGAGGAGTAAGTTTGTAGCAACATTGGAGAAGAAGGCTTGGATCAACATCATTTATCAAGGAAGAAGTCATTGAGATTTTGAGAAAGATAAGTACACCATGTCTACAACACTTAAATCTTTTTGTGTAATTTATTCTTTTGTCAAAATCATGAATAGCTAAACTACTAGTGTTTGAATGTAATGAACTCTAGAATGGATTTGTGATTAAGGTTTGTATGTTTTTAATAAAATTCTCGTGTCTTGTGTGATTCACTTATATCATGTTTAATTCATTCAAGTTATTATTTCCGGTATATTAATTTGATATCTATTCCTCATCGGATAATCGAGAGATTTATGGTGGGAAAGAACCTATATAAGTGAAAAGAGTTGCATGCAATCCTAGATATAGGACGACATAAATCTTCTGAATTAGGGTCAAACCTAATATGGGAATTCATAAATCGTTATAATGCAATTTTGGGGGTTTTAACTAGAAAGAGATTTCAGTTAATCAACTTGAGATTAGGAGTTTTTCGCCTTGAAAAAGGGTTTAACTTAAATCGGGAATTTCTACGGTCCACATAACATGAGATTTTATTAAAAGAGGTTGGTTTTTGCTTAAGGGCTTATGGTTGTATTTTTATCTTGATTGAATCACAAAAACATTCTAGAGGGATTTACATTCAACACATTTCTATCTCTTGATTTCTCATTCTACAATCTATTTTTATTTGATTTCTTTTTGTAAGTTGCAATTATCTTAAATTCTCTATTTTCCATTTTCCATTTTAACAAACAAAACTCTGAAAATTACTAGATTAGATAACAAAAAGACGGTAATTATTAGTACTTACAATCTTCGTGGGAATGACACTCGGTACTCAATAATCTATACTACAAAATGATAGGTGCACTTGCCTAAGGTTTTCTAGAGTAGCTTTTAAGCCATCAAGCATATCAGAGTCATGCAGGGTTTGGCGGCACGAAATAGGCGAAGGGTAGCCGGGTTTCCCGACGAAGAAGACTTGGTCATAGAGGCGCAAGAGTATGATAGACATGAGAGGGGGTTTGAGCAAGGCTTCCATCAGGGAGGCTTCGAGCAGGGCAGCCCACAGGGACAACCCGACATTCCAGAGAGCTCCCGCTAAGGCGAGGAGCGTGGGGGACAATACGATCATGACAGATTCTGTGCCTTTTAGGAAAGCTTGCGACAGCATAGAGATGATTTACGTGTTTACCAGGAAGTCCAAGACCAAAGGTACAGGCCCGTAACTTGTGGAACCAAGCACACGAAAGCAATGGGAGTTGAGATATTGCATGCGGTGCGGCGGATCGAGAATTGGCATATCTCCCGGGGCCACTACCGCCGCCACCCCGCGGTGATCAGTCCTATCCACACTTTTCATTGAAATTCTACCTTCTCTTGCATGAGCTATAATTTCATTCAAGTTTGGGGGGGAGATGTAGTAATTGTTTGATGGGTGTGGCGTTTGCATTCATTTAGTTGCATGTAGAGCATATAGGTTGCATTGCATTAGAGGTTTTAAATTTTTTATGGTTTTAGCACGTTTATCGCTTTAGCACGTTTATTGCTTTCCTAGTTGTTAGGGAGTGAGTTGACTGCTTTTGTGTGTCTGTTGTGTTTTGATTGAGATCTTGACCTTGGGAGCATTTGCCAATTGGTTTGTGTTGTTTTGAATTGGACGTTGAGTGTGAGTTGATCGGGTTGAAAATGGTTCATATGGAGCATGTGATTATTGAATCTTGGTGAACATACTTTGAATTATGCACTTACAAGCCTGTGAGCTTTTGAGCCTTTACTGCTTTCATATTATGCAGTCTTGTTTGTGATTGAGTGTGTTATTCATGTTTGATTTGAATTCTAGAACTTGCTATGGTTTCTCCGTCAAAGTCACATGTTGTATGCATTCATAAAGATGATTTTAGGGCATCTTTGTTAAGCCTTTTGCCTACCTTATGATATTTGATTTCCCTAGTTAGCCAATTTGAGCCTATTGCCTGATTTTTTATAGCCGCATTTTAAGCCTTCGAATCTTATGTAATATAATTGTTACCCTGAGCTTAAGCGTATAGAGTTGAGAAAAAAGGGGATGAATAAAGGATTGAATGAAGGAGTGTCAAAAGTCAGAAAATATGTACATGTTGGGAATTTGGGAATAAAAGAGGAAAAAGGAGAAAAATACTCACAAAAGTCGGAAAAAAAAATGACTGCAAAGTGAGTCGGCCAGAAGTGAAAAATAGGCTGAGAATTGTGATGTAAGGCAAAAGGAATAATGTGTATGAAAAAGAAGAGAGAAATAGAAAAGTGAGAGGATATAAGGCGATTGGAAGCACATAGTCGAGTGGAATTAGAAAAATGGTTAGAGAAGAACAAAGGTGTTTTCCAATCTATACGCTAGAGTTGAGTCACTTTATCCATATTTCCCTACTTTAACCAAAGAGCCTTCATTACAACCTTAAATAAAGTCTTTTATGATTTGTGAATTGCATACAAACGAGTGGCGGAGATGTGAGACGATTTGCAAGCATATGGTAATTCTTCAACATTGATATGACTTGAGCGAATACACGTCCCTTATCATTCTAGTGAGCAGAGTATACACTTTATCCTTGAGAGGCGTGATTTGAAGTGTTTTACCTTGATTTTTATAAACTTGTGCTCCGTGTTAACTCTTTGAAACTTGGTTGATTTGTGCTTGATGTCTATGGATAGATGACATGAATTATGATGCGGTGTTCTTGAGTTGCTCTTCTTTTCCCCAATTGTGTTGTCTTGCTTATAAAGTGTTGACCGGGACTGTCAACAGTTTAAGTTTGGGGGTTTGATTGACTTGTATTTTGCATGTATTTTGGGCTTAATATTGGCTAGAATATGTGGATATGCATGCGTTATATGAGTAAATTGGGTATTATTCTTGTTTTGTGGAATAGGATTACACTTTACTCGTTTTGTAGGAATTTATCTATATTTGTAGTATGTTGGGCATTGAAACCGCCAATACTTGACATGAAAGACGAAGTTTGGAGTCGAATCAAGAAGAAGTTGGACGAACTGGGCAAGAAATGGAAGAAAATAGCCCAAGTGCGTCTTTGTTCCAGGTGAGCTTTGGCGGGCGTGCTCCTCTAAAGCCACCGTGCTCCACCCAGATATGAAGACTCAAGGTTCGGCCTAGAGCACGGGCAGCCCGTGCCATATGGGCACGCCCGTGCTCCTCTGAAGAAAAGTTAACAAGTTGTTCGGCACCCAGCATGGGCTGGGCGTGCCGAAAGGGCACGGCCGTGCCTCGCTACGGAAAAAACAAAGGTTCATCCAATTTCAATTAGGTTTCGAACCGAACAAAGTACAAATAGACTCGGGGCGGCCACAAGCAAGGACACGCTGACTTTTGCCCTAAAAACCAGAGAAAAGAGTAGATTTCCACCGGAAACTTGGAGAGATCGATTAAGACCGCAACCACACCTTCGAGGATTGAAGATAGATCGAGAGATTGTCATCATTCCCGAGTCACGCATTCCATCGTATCGTTATTTCAATTAGTTAGATTTTGATTATGAATAATTTGTCTATGAATTGTTTATCTTCAATGTCTGGCTAAACATCTTGTGATTCCCGGGTTTGGGAGTAGGTTAATAAACATTTTTGTGCGATGATTAAGGATAATTGAAGTTTATGTTTTCTTTCTCTATTCGAGTACTTTGCTTTAATTCTTGTTTTATCAAAAGGCCTTTGATCTAAACTTGTTTGATATATTGATTCATAATTCTAACCGATGAGTTTCAATACTAGATCTTGAGTACTTGACACAAATAGATCGCATGATTGAGAAGTCTGTGAATATTTGTGAGATCTTTTAATCTTTTGAACTTTTGGGAGTTGGATATCTCATCTTGAGTAGAGATGTTAACATAGATATTCCAATCAACGCTTTTACAAACATCTCGAGGGAGAGGGTAAATTACTTTGGTGATTGGTCTATAGAGAAGAATACGTTTAACCTTGGTTTGCTTAATCTAAGCATAAAAGTGGGATATTAATTGAAACCATAACCCAGGAATCCATCCATCCATACTTGATCTTTTAATCACTCTTTACTTTGTTATTTTAGGATTAATTTCTGCTTTAGTAGTAATAAAACCAAACCTTCAAATTTTGATAGTTAAGATAAAAATAGGACTATTATAATCCAATACTTGGTACATCAATTTATTAATTCCTGTGGATTCGACCTTGCAAATCCTATTCTATAAATTGATCCGTACACTTGCGGTGAAGCTAAAAAATTAGGCGAACACTGTTAGATAAATGTTTTTATCATGATTTTGATGATTATGTTCGCTTTTGTTCAAATGAGTTTTTAAACCAAAACAATGTCCCTAAATGTTGTCTAAATACTTCCGATCAACTTAAAATGTTTTTACTATTTTTCGGAGTATTTTTTGGAGTTTATTTTCGATATAAAATTGGACAACACATTTGTTTCAGGCTCGACCGGTCGCCCTTTAGGGCAACCCGTACCTGAGTTGAGCTGAGAAACAGAAAATGAGGCGTAAGAAAAAGAGGGACAGGGCGATCGGTCGACCGGCGGGCGACCTGTACCTGGGAGTTGGATTTTTTGTTCCAGACTTCTCTGTTTCGTAAATTCTTCAAGTCCAACCAGTCTTAGCTAAGGGCGACCGGTCGCACCCCCCTCCGACCGGTCCCCTTGTGTAAAAATTCACAGAATTCAATTTCAATCTTATCTCTGCGCGATCGGTCGAACCCCCTGTTTATCAGCAAACTATCCGTTGCATTTTCGCATGCCTTTTCCTATTTTGTGGGATTGATTTCTAACAGCTATATTGATCATTTTAAATGGTTTCTTTTCCAGCAAATCACTCCCCAAGGAGGAGCCAATGTCTGGAAATGAAAGCCAAGTCCTCTCCAATAAATAGAGGCTTCATTCAAGCAACAAAACACAATACTCCATACAAGCAAAAAGAACAAAAAAAAAAGCAAACACTTCTATATCTTGTTGTATTAGCCTAAGCCCTTTCACTTGCACAAATTTGAGGTCTAGGCTTTCAATTCTTGATTACACTTGGCTCATATTGTTTCAATCTTTATTGAGTTGTAATCTTGATTTTGGTCATCATTCAACACAAGACATCCTTGTGAGTATTCTTGTGGTAAGAATACACTTGGGTGATCTAGGTGATAGGTGTTTGAAGGTTGTGGTAATCTTCAAAGGTGTTGTAAGAGGGTTGTGGTAATCCTCAAGATGTTGTAAGAGGGTTGTGGTAATCCTCAAGGTGGTGAAAGAGGGTTGTGGTAATCCTCAATGTGTTGTATTAATTTTTGGTAAATTAATAAAATCTTTTTTTTTCTTTTTGAAATCCATCCCGGATATACTGGGGTAGTAGTAGATTAGGCCCTAGGTGGGTTGAATTACTATAAATCGACGTGTGCTATTTACTTTCCGCATTTAGCATTTCATCTTTGTTTGATTTTTTCAAAAAAGAGGGCAATATCTGAAAAACCGGGATAATCTATTCACCCCCCTCTAGATTATTGTAGCCACTTGGACTAACAAACACGTCCAGATTGGCTCATCGTGACAATTGTTGGGTTGTCAAGATTGTTGGTGCAACGAAGAATTTCGAACAACATGATAGTCATAGTTGTGGACCATTTGCGTTGAGGAGGGTGGAGAGTTTTCTTGTAAATGCATTTGACCCGACACTTAACATTGAGGAGTATATAAAATATGTGTATCGTCAATATTTAGCATTTACGGTGTATAAATTTAGTACTAATGCATCCACTTGGACCCCTCCCCTTGATTTAGATTGTATATATTGTGGGATTTAGTTGGAATTGTATATATTTTGTATATTTAGTTTGTACACAATATGTTTTGGGTTAACTTGAATGATTTGGTATGATTTGGGTATGATTTAAATGATTTTGGTTATTGATAACTCTCTAGTATAGGTGAATTTGGGATCGCACATGTTTCCACATAGTATACTGAGTCTGCTGTCAGTGTGGCATGATGGCACAACCATAATCTTGTCCATCATGCCATGTGTGGAACGATGGTAATTTTGACATGATCATAATCTTGTCCATCGTGACATGTATAGACACCATACCTCGTAGTGACATGAATACAATCGATTTGTATTTATATAAGACTACATTTTTTATCTTCTCAAAATAATATTTGATTGCATTGTGTGATGTCTCAAGGATGGTGTGAATTTGTTCCCAACATGTCTCCAAATTACCCTGATTAGACGCAAGCTGTCTTTTCAATGGTGCATAGTGACTCTCCACACTATAATGATTTTTCAAGCATTATTATATTAATTTTTAGGTATATATATGATATAATATAAACGCAATGATGAGTACAATAAAACGAATTACCTATTTTTTGTGGCATTATCGAAATGCATGACATTATTCGTCCAAACAGAAACAATTTTTTCTTTATACGGCCATTGCTCCATTACATATTGTACGACAGCCGTATAATCACAAAATTCTGACTGCAATCGCTTAATTAAGTCATAAAATGATTGCTCAATATCAGCGATGACCAATAAATTAAAATAGAGGTTAAAAGATTCTCATTTCTCTTTCGTGGCCAATATTTTTTTGCAATTTGCCAAAATATTCCTACTAATGTGCCACCAATAGAGAAAATGTCTCGAAGTGGGAAATGCCTCTCTATTGCATTTGTTAGAGTCAAATCTCTATCAGTAATAATCACAGTGGGCAGAGAAGATAGGTCCATCAATGATTTTAAGATTGTGCAAGACCATACGTAATATCTTCCCGCTTGTACTCCATATAAGCAGCTGCAATACAGAATGTCATATGTGTCGACGTCACACCCACAATCTCCAAATATTGTGCAATTGGATGATTATGCACACCACATTCAACATCTAGTGACCATTCTCCTTCAATTGTTACTTGTCGACCCCTCAAACGAAATGGGCAACCACATTTCTTTGTTCCAGTTTCTCTCTTACAGACTTTGTTTTCAACTTTCTTAGCATCATTTTGTTCGACATCGCTAGTCTTTTTTGAATCACAATAATGCCCACTACGTTCACAAGCCAAAAATACCCGAGGTCTTTCATTTTCTTGACTACTGTCCGACCTACTTATTACAATCACCATGACATGCTCATGTCCTCTTCACGCACCCAATCAAATAATTTATCCCAGGAAACAAATAACTCATCGTGAATATGTGTGTGTAATCCGTAACAATACCAAGCTCTTCAATATTCTCATCATTTTTGGGAGGACAAACAACACTATATTCCGTAAGCAACAAGCATGTTCCCTAAAAACAAAATCAACAAGCCCAAAAAACACATTATATCAAAATGGCACGATGAAAGTAATGATCGTTCCACCCTCCATCGCGTCAAATGGCACGATCATTGAAAATCCATCGTGCCATATGTGGCACGATAGATAGAATATGTGGTTGTGCCATCGTGCCACGTGGTACGATCGAAGTGATGATCATTTCATGTTGGTGATCGTGCCAAGTGTCGCACTACAATGGTGCAGCAGGAATTTCGAATGGTAAAAATGGATAAATTACATATTTGAGTTGAAAACCAAGAAGATACTTACATTATTTGGAGTAATCAATTCTTTGTTGTCCATATAAGCTGTTATGTTGGTGTCAAAAAATCTAGAGTTTATAAGAACAAGATTTCAGTTTTTATCAAGAAAGAAGAAGAAGACGAAGAATGTAGCTGAAGGATGTGGGGGGTGTTTTAGTAGATTTAAGTATAATGAATGATGTAGATGTATTTAGAGATTGGGGGGAGCGGTGTATTTAGAACTTGACTTTTAAGTAAGGGTATTATAGTCTTTTAACTTAATGGCATTTTTGAAATTTTATCAAGTGAATGTACTCATCAAAAAAGGGGATGCTATTAGCTCCACCCAAAAATAATCCTGGATTGTGTTTGAGATCATTGATTACAAGTGATTTAAAGGCAAATGACTAAGTTGCCCTTATATTTATTTTACCAAAATCAGCTAAGTTATTGATCATATTTTAAGGGTATGTAAGTCATTTACGAAAGGTGAAAAAATTGGTTAATAACACCAGCGGGGTTGTTATCCAGTTTCAATTGAAATGTGGATTAGTTCTTGGCCCGAACACTATCCGATAGGCCCAAATTATTAACCCCAAATACAATGATAATATATGATAATGATATTTTCCACCCCTATCATTAAGACCAAACGAGTCCTAAATTTATTGTGATGATGCATATTCATATGAGTTACAACTTAGAAGCAACAACATAAATGGAATTTATAGCCCCCGGGGCATAGCTCAACTGGTAAAGGACTTGAGTGACGTGATGTCTGCTTACTGGCACCCACAGTGTGGTTGTTCGAATCCCTCTGGTAACGATTTACAGGGTGGAGGAGAACTTCTTGTGTGGTGATTCAGTCTTCGGCAGCCCAAGGACCCTGACTAGTTGAGGCATAACTCTCGCTTCACATCCTCCACGAAACTCTAGGGCAAGGACAGTAAAGGCCCTCAGGGATAGGGTTCATCCTTTTTTTTTTCACAAATGGAATCTATAAAACATGAAAAAAAAAAAAAGGAAGAAAACAACTGCAAGAAAGTGCAATCAAATTGTGATTTGATTTAAATGGCATGTCCATAAGGACGCAATCTTTGAGTTGGAAATTAGCAAAGCATCATTTTCAGTTATAGCCATGTCCATGCCCTCTTCCAATAATTACACCTGCGTTCACTGTTCTAACTACTATTTACTTTTCTTGTAACAATGTATGTTCAATGTATTGTAATAATTATTACAATATTCTCTTTTCTAAATAAAAAGTACACAGTTCGAAAGCCACAATCTGACATCCATCTTTCAATTTACTTCCATTTTTTAGTTAGGAAAAGGCCAGTTCCAACCTCATTTTTTCACTTTCCAACTATTTCGGAAAATAAGTATATATTTGTTTTAAAATATTTTAGTAGAAATAAAGTCATTTCCAGTTTTCACATTTTTATGAAAAATATTTTTTTAAAAACACAACCAAACAATTTTTCATTCCAATTACGCAAACCTAGGTAAAAATACACTAC
This sequence comes from Rehmannia glutinosa, assembly GCA_016081115.2. Taxonomy (NCBI): domain Eukaryota; kingdom Viridiplantae; phylum Streptophyta; class Magnoliopsida; order Lamiales; family Orobanchaceae; genus Rehmannia; species Rehmannia glutinosa. The sequence continues at coordinate 367,754 of JABTTQ020001592.1, forward strand.
AATCACGCAAACCTATGTCAAAAATACATTTGAAAAACTATAACCAAACATATTCTCATTTTCAAACAGATATTCTGACAACAAACCAAACATATTCTCAATTCTCACTCGAAAATCAATAAAGTTTGAAAATTCATTTTCCAACACTAGAAACTGGAAATTGGACTTGGAAATACATCCATACAAACGGTTGTGCTTGGTTGTGAATTAATTTCCAAAATTTTCATTTTGGAGAGAAAAAAATTTAGAATGTGTTTATTTCCAAAAAAAAAAATGAAAATTTTTCAAAGAAAATCTCATTTCTTTCTAAAATTATCTCATTTTTCTCTTTCTCTTTCACAATTCTCAATACTCAATTATACTATTTATTTTCTCTCATCTCCCTATTAATATAATGAATTCCGATAATTTATTTTATTTATAACTATTTTTATTATTTTTCTCTTAATCTTGTTAACAAAAAGTATAAATTGAGATCCATATTGCCTATTTTTGAATCAATTTTTTTTTGTTCAGTTTTCTTACATTATATTTTACACTATTATTTCCACAAAAATTTTCACAAACAATCAACATCTCTAAAAGATTCTCTATCGCATCAACATAATCATCATTTTTTCTCTACACATCCAATTTTCACTTGCCAAAAACATTTCACCACTGTTCTCTCAGAAAATGAAAATGGATGGAATGAAATTACAACCAATGTAAGATAAAAACGTGATGGTGATAATTAATGATATGATTTTTTCAATAAATAGTGATTAATGGATGTCGATTTGGGTGAATAAATTAGAAGTACTTCGATTCCGGGTAGCTTTGTCTCGAGACTAGGTACTTGGTTCGCAAGACCACAAAGAGTGAATATTAGGAAGCAGGTGGACCCCGCCTAAGGCTCTCCGATGTCAAAGTCAGATACATGATATAAGGTCGCTTAGAAACTGAAGAGCGAGGCGATTAGCAATAAATGAGATGCCTATAGCAAGGGAAACTGTGTTGTATTTATAGGTTTGACTTCAGGTAGGTTGTACGATCTAACTCCACGTGTCGAGATCACCTAGGTCTGCTTGTCATATTACAGTGTAAATCAATGGTGTTGGGTCACGGGCCGACCCCATCCATGACTTTGGGTTGAGTCCAGGCCCGAATAAGAAAGTCGCGATCCTTGTGCCCTTTTTAGCCTTTTAGCTTATTAATGAGGGTAAAAGGGTAATTTTGATTTGATCTATATCAGATGTGATTGATGACTTTGAATAATAGAGAAACTGGATAGTATATTAGTTGGTACGTAGTGATGCTTTTAATAAAATAATAATTTGATGTTATTGAAGATTGGAAAAATAAGAATGAGTGAACATCTTAGGTTATGTATGGTTATGTTTCCAAGGTCTATTTCCAGTTTCTAGTGTTGAAAAATGAATTTTGAAAATTTCGTCTGAAAAATAGAATTATGTTTGGATGAATGAATGAGAATAAGTTTTATATCAGTTTGGAAATGAGATTATGTTTGGTTGAGTAGTTTTGAAATAGTATTTTATGTATATAATAATTTGAAAAGTTGACAGTGGTGGGGTCCACTTTCAATATTTTAATTTGAATATATGATATTATATTTATAAGATTGTAGGTGGTGGGTCCCATTAGATAAATATAATTTTAAATATTAATATTTAAGTAGATAGAATTGATAAATGGTGGGTACCACAAGTATAATTGGATGAAAATATGAAAAGGGGCACTCTCTTGTGAGACCGTCTCACGGATCTAGATCCGTGAGACGGAGCTCCATTTAAAATAACCCGCCCGGCCTAGAAAAACCCGCTAATTTAGACTAACCAATCCCATCCCTGTTACCGCGCTAGGTTTTCAGAAATCGGACCAATCCCAGCTCAGCTACCCTGTGCCCTAGCTCGTGTTTCCCAAAGAAATGGTCGTCTTCCTCAGCTCGCAGACCTAGCTAGTGTTTCCCAAAGAATGGTCGTCTCCCTCGGCTCGTGCCCTAGCTCGTGTTCCCCAGTAAGCAGTCGTCTCCTCACTGGGACGAATGAAACAAAGAGAGAGCGAAAAAAATCCTCGGCTTGTGTTCTCTCTGTCTCTCTCTCGACGTGAATTAACATAAAAACCTCACCACGTTCTCTCATTGTGTCACACGGTATGTAGAATTTCGATTCGGTTTACCTTTTGTTACAAAAATATATGTATGAAATTTGTGTTAGTATTGGTGTTTATTATTGTAAGAAAAACTTTTTTTTCTTTTTGTTTTCAAATTTGTGTAAGTTTTGTTGAAGAACAAAAATGGACAATATAAAAGAGTTTGCCAAAGAAGGTATGAATTCTTCCATTAAGCCTAAAAGTATTACTTTTATAGCTAAAAGTATCACTTTTTCAATCAAAAGATCGATTTCTAATGAAAAGTATTGCATTTAGATGTTGTCACCGTCATTGACTCTAGTGATGAGGGTGACGAAATCAAAATTGACACTGAGATGATGATTGTGATGTAATGCTCCAAGAAGTCAAGGTAATGTTTTGCCTATCTTTTGTCACTTGATTTTTCAAGTATTGATTTTCTAGTAAAAGTATCGTTTTTTCAATGAAAAGTGTTACTTTTTCAATGAAAAGTATCACATTTCTAACCAAAAGTATTATGCTTAGATGCTGTCACAATTCTTGGTGTTGCTCCTCAAAATGACGAAGTCAATATTGCCACACAGAATGCAAATGATACAACACTCCATGAAGCTGAAGGTAATGTGCTTCCCATTTTTTGTCAATTAAGTTTTTGAAGTATTACTTTTTTATTAAAAAGTATCACTTTTTAAGTGAAAAGTATCACTTTTGGAATGAAAAGCATCACATTTCTAACCAAAAGTATTACGCTTAGATGTTGTCAATTAAGTTTTGAAGTATTACTTTTTCATTAAAAAGTATCACTTTTAAGTAAAAGTATCACTTTTTGAATGAAAAGTATCACATTTCTAACCAAAAGTATTATGCTTAGATGTTGTCACAATTCTTGGTCTTTCTTTCCTCAAAATGACGAAGTCAATATTGCCACAGGAGATGCAAATGATACAACACTCCATGAAGTCGAAGGTAATGTGCTTCCCATTTTTTGTCGATTAAGTTTTTGAAGTATTACTTTTTTATTAAAAAGTATCACTTTTAAGTGAAAAGTATCACTTTTGGAATGAAAAACATCACATTTCTAACCAAAAGTATTACGCTTAGATGTTGTCAATTAAGTTTTTGAAGTATTACTTTTTCATTAAAAAGTATCACTTTTTAAGTGAAAAGTATCACTTTTTGAATGAAAAGTATCACATTTCTAACCAAAAGTATCACTTCAGTTTTTCAGGTATTGCTTTTCTAGTAAAACGTATCACTTTTTCAATTAAAAGTATCACATTTCTAACCAAAAGTATTATGTTTAGGTGTCACAATTAATGCCTCTAGTGATGAGGGTGATAAAGTAAGTAATTCCAATGAGGTTGTAGTTGATAATGGAGATGAAGATGAGTTTGATGTGAGTGGTTGTCTTCTACATATAACAAGAAAAACAATTAAGGATATGCATCAGTTGTATTGTCGTCATGCTCGTGCTGTTGGGTTTAGTGTACGAAAATCGACTACTAGAAAATCTACAGCTGAAACAGGAGTTGTTGTTGAGAAATACTATGTATGTTCTTCTGCTGGATTTAAGCAATCTGCAGCCGAAAAGAAAAAGGCTAATGTTACACGCACCGGATGTAAAGCTTCAATTAGAGTAAAGTTAAATGGAGAGGGGCTTTACGAGGTAGTTCAGCATATTGTGGAACACAACCATCAACTCACAAGAACAGAATGGAGCCATTTACATCGTTCTGAGAGAGTCATTACAAATGAAAAAGGCAAAGCTATTGAGGATATGATATCTTGTGGGATAAAAGCCACTCAATCTTACCGTTATATGGTACACGATGCGGGGCGAACAATGCCTTGGTCATACTCGAAAGACCATTTGAATTTTGTTAATAGATTGAAAATGAAAGCAATAGAAGGTGGCGATGCACAGACGTTAATTGACATCTTATATCAACAAGATGTCGAAGAGGAGGATTTCTTTTTTAGAGTGAAGTTGGATGAATTTGGTAGATTATCTAATGTATTTTGGAGGGATTCCATGATGAAGGAAGACTATAAGATATACGGTGACGTTATGATATTTGACACAACATATCGCACTAATAAATACAACTTGATTTGTGCGCCATTTGTTGGGGTCAACAACCACTGGAAGAACGTCATGTTTGGGTGTGCTTTTTTATCTGATGAAAAATCTGAATCATTTGAGTGGCTTTTTCAAGTCTTTACAAAATCAATGGGTGGAAAATGTCCTGTAACTTTGTTCACTGATCAAGACCTGGCAATAAGCAATGCAATTGAAAAGGTAAATACTTTATGACAATAACTGATACTTTTTATGCAGTGATACTTTTATAGCTAAAAGTGATACTTTTAGCTATAAAAGTGATACTTTAGCATGAGAATCGGATACTTTTCCCTCGAGTAACATATATGGTTAATTTTTGTCGTGATACTTTTGTCTGTCTGCGTGATACTTTTATAGCTAAAAGTGACACTTTTAGCTATAAAAGTGATACTTTAGCATGAGAATCGATACTTTTCCCTCGTAACATATATGGTTAATTTTTGTCCAGTGATACTTTTATGCGTGATACTTTTATAGCTAAAAGTGATACTTTTAGCTATAAAAGTGATACTTTAACATGAAAATTAGATACTTTTCCCTCAAAACATATATGGTTAATTTTGTTTTACTTCTTCTGTGCAGGTTTTTCCTCAAACAAGGCACAAGTGCTATGTCTTGGGCACCTTCAGAATGCTATAAGTCGGTTTGGACGTTTGAAAAAAATAATTCTTTCAAAGAAGCATTCAATAAATGTTTGATTTGGTTGTGTTGATGAAAGAGACTTTGAAATTTGCTTTCGAATTCTATGATTTTGGAGTATGAATTGCATGATGATTCTTGGTTTCGGCGCATGTATGATTTGAAGGAGAAATGGTGTCGCATTAAGCAAGGATATTTTTTCTCATGGGGATATTATCTTCACAAAGGAGTGAGAGTACGAACAGCGCAATAGGATTTAATGCAAAGAAAACAACAACTCTGACTGAATTTTATGGAATTTTTCAAGGAACATTAAAGCGTTGGAGGAACAATGAAAAAGAAAACGAATTCCAGTGCTCAAGATCAATTCCAACGCCTGGTACTACCATTGATTGGAATGTTGAAACATGTTTGAGGTATATACATTGACCCTTTTTAAAGAGTTTGAGAGTGAGTTTATTAAAAGTATCTCTCTTTTCGAATGCATCATTGTGCGTGTTGAAGAAAACATCATGGTTTATGACATTTCAATGCCAAGTGATGGGGGTTCTTTGTCATCGTGTGGTGTATGATTGTTTAAATATGCTCATAAATTGTTCTTGTAAGAAATTTGAGGAGTGTGGTTTACTCGTTGTCATAGCTTAAGAGTATTTCATATGCATTCTATCTCCAAGATTCCTGAGTGTTACATTGTCAAAAGATGGACAAAATTTGTCAAAACAGAGTTGTGGGGGAAGTTCAATAAGATGGCTGAAAGTTCTCACAAACCGAAGGATTGTGTTCCTTGGCGGCATGAAATGGCACGAAACTATTATAATCTTATTCTAAAATGCCAAGACAATGAGGAGGCGAGAAGAATCATCGAAGATGGCTACAATAGAGATTCTTTAGTTGTTGATGCATTGATGAATACACTGAATTCTACGGGGCAACATGAGGTTTCTAATTCTTCTAACAGTATACTGGATCCTACACGTTCAGTTACAAAGGGGAGAAGGCAAAGGATCAAGGGCATTTTCAGCAGAAAAACAAGAAGAAGAAAAGATCGATACAACAAGCTCACATCCATCCAAGGAGTTTGGTTCAAAGACTCCTAATCCTCGATTATTTTAGTATTCCTTTTTGTTTTAGATTTTTAGTATTGTTGAGTTGTCTAAATTTTTAGTATTGAGCTGATTGATTTTTAGTATTGTTGAATTGTCCGATTTTTATTATTGAATTTTTTAGCTTCAGTATTATAAATTTTGGTAATACTTTTATCCCAAAAAAACGATACTTTTGTAACAAAAAGTGATACTTTTAACCCAAAGGGTGATACTTTTCTAATGGGAAGCTATACTTTAATGAGATGATACTTTTTAACGCTAAATGATACTTTTAACCCCAAAAACGATACTTTTGTAAGAAAGAGTGATACTTTTAACCCAAAAGGTGATACTCGATTGAGAGCTATACTTTAATGAGATTAAACTTTTTAACAATAAATGATACTTTTAACCCAAAAAACGATACTTTTGTAACAAAAAGTGATACTTTTAACCCAAAAGGTGATACTTTTCCAATTGAAAGCTATACATCTTGGCATGATACTTTTTTAACAAAAGTGATACTTTTAACCCAAAAACGATACTTTTTAATAGAAAGTGATACTTTTGTAACAAGAAGTGATATTTTTCCGGTTGGAGGCTATTCATCATGACATGATACCTTTTAACAGAAAAAGTGATACTTTCAACCACAAAAATGATACTTTTTAACAGAAAGTGGTACTTTTAAAACAAGCAACGATTACAAATGTGCTTATTCACAACCACACCAATTTAGAATGTGAAAAAGCGACTTTGTCATCTTCCCAAAGAAATCATACAACCAAAAACTATTCAATACCTATCAATGTAACTTGCACCAAACTAGTTTATACATGCATAAAATTAGAAACAAATCTTCTCTTTCATTCTATACCGAGCCTACATACATCAATCAACTTGTTTGATTTATAAATTCAATTGCTTCCTTCTCAACTTGCACTCTTAATTCATTCCACCTATTGGAGAACAATCTTTGCGCAATAAGAAGCCCTTAATTTGCGCTGCTCACCAACCTTCAATAAAAACAACACAAAACAAAGGTAAAATAAATAAAAATAATATAAAACAAAGAAATTTAATCTAATCTAATTTGCAAAAACATTCATACCTTACGCAAATCCGGTTCTGAGTAAACAAGCCCCTGGAAATTTTCCATGTGGTGCATTAGGAAAACACCACAGTCAATGTTGGCTATTTTTCTTTGCCATGGAAATTTGACATTATCAAATTCATATTTTGGAACATCATCAGCCTTGGGGTGGTTTTTCTCCTTCAAGAAAATGCTCATTTCTCTTTGCTGAAAATTAAAAAAGCGAAATCACACTACTGAGTAATAATGAGTAATACTTTTCACTTCAGAGTATTACAAATAATGAGTAATACTTTTCACTTGAGAAGTGATACTTTTCATATAAAAAGTGATACTTTTTAATTCAACGTATTACAAATAATGAGTAATACTTTTCAGGTGAAAAGTGATACTTTTCAAGTGAAAAGTGGTACTTTTCAAGTGAAAGGTGATACTTTTCACTCAGTCAGGTGTATTACAAATAATAACATGAAAACTAACATCAATAATAACATCAACTAAATAATTTACCACCAATTTTGCTAGATCGATATAGTCAGGGAGCAACATTTTCATTATGCACCAAATTATCCGGATATTGCAGACTTTTGCATCAACAAAGTTGATGACAAAGACAAATATAATGTTGCTTGTAGCAAATTGGCACAAAAATCTGCATTTTTAACAAGAAAATCAAGACAAAAATCTGCATTTTATAAGAAGAAAAGCTAAATTCCAAAGCAAAACTTGAGAGATATTCTTACGGAATCCCGGTCTTTGAGGTCTCATTACTGTTTCCACTTGACATCCAATGATTCCAAAGAATCTCTCAAATTTTTACTATTATCCCGCCCTTTATCTCTCAAAAGATTTTCAAGGTAGATCATTTGCACAAGTGTGATACTTTTAAGATTCAAATTAATACTTATAAAGCATAAAATGACACTTTTAAATAAAACTTACAAGAATGTTGAGCATGGAAGTAGAAGCGGTTTGTTAAATGGTCTTTTGTTAAGCAACATAGCCCATGTGTCTATAATGCTTATATGGATCATCATTGAATCATGCAATGTCATGATGCCATCATTAAATGCAATATAAAAACATCCGCATGTGCAAAAGCGTTGAACCGAAAATTAAAAATAATTAATACAACAAGAAAATGGATTTGAATAGGAAATTAAAGGTAAATTATAAAACAAATTACTTACTCGATAATTTTTTTATGATTGAAAAAGCAATAATCAATAATATCTTGCTCCTTCCTGCGCAAGAATTTGAGGTCTCTTGTGTTTTTTTTTCATGAAAGTGGACTTGAACTCGGCCTTTGGATCAATAGGCCATGGTTCGTCGCAATTTTAGCATCCTCTCCTCGCTTCTTCATTCCCGACTTCTTCTCCGGCTTCTTCACCACCTTCTTCACCAACTTTTTCCCCCATTTGTTTGCTCCGAATCTTCTTCTTCGCCGACTTTTTTGAATCGACCTGCAGGGTAAGGAGCTCAAAATTTGGCATTTGAGCGCCAAATTCTTCATCATTTTAAAGTTTTCAATGACTTTATCAATCAGCTCGTGCACCTTCGAAGTCCGAGAAGAATCAAGCTTTCGAGAGATTGACGAGTGCGGAGATGAAATTGTATCTTTCTTCTCTTGTTTCTCTTGTGTCATCTCATTTTTCAATTTTTCAACTCGTCCATATGGAATTGTGTAACAAGATTAAAATTTCTCTTGCACATCAAGAAAGCTTTGTGAACATTCTACAAAAATAAGAAGAAATATGTTAATATTTGACATGAAAAAGTGATACTTTTCACTTCCTAGTATTACATCGATTAGTAATACTTTTCAAGTGAAAAGTGATACTTTTCACGGGGGAAAAGTGATACTTTTCACATGAAAATGATACTTTTCACTTCCAAGTATTACATCGATTAATAATACTTTTCAAGTGAAAAGTGATACTTTTCACTTCCTAGTATTACACTGATTAGTAATACTTTTCAAGTGAAAAGTGATACTTTTCATAGGAAAAATGATACTTTTCACATGAAAAATGATACTTTTCACTTCCAAGTATTACACTGATTAATAATACTTTTCAAGTGAAAAGTGATACTTTTCAAGTAAAAAGGGATACTCTTCCCTTCAAGTAAAAACTGATACTTTAAATGAACTTACATCCCTAGCCAGCTTCTCCAGCTCGTCATCGTCGAGCTCCTTCCCCTTTGGTAGTTTCAAATTTATATATTCATCATCACCAACTTGAACATCTTCTTGTTCGTCCTCTTCGTATGCATTTTTCCCAACCTTCTCTTTCTCAGCCCTGTTTTTTCCACCTGTCTCATTTTTCCCAACCGCCTCTTTCTCAACCGTGCATTTATTCCTCGAGCTAACATGGTATGTATCCGTTACCCATTCACCCTGCCCTAGCACAACAATAGAGCTTTCTTGCTTTATTCTTTTCCTCAGCTTATCGGGGGTCCAGTGAGATATCAGTGGTAGTGTGGATGGTTCAGCGTTTCCCTGCCACTTCAATCTATGGAAATACAAAAACAATAAGACCAAAACACACCCACTGATGTATTTAGCTATGGGATTCATATTGTATTTGTCCACCCTCGTGCATGACTTTTTCAAAACATACGAACACGGTCATAGTCCCCTATTTTCTTGACATCGATAATCGATCTAATCGCATGCAAGTCAACTTTCCGATTCGTCCCTGAGTCAAAAATAAGACAAGCAATAAATAACAAAAAGGCGCTTAAAATCATCACCGCCATCCACCAACCTACTCTCAATCACATTCTTAACCTTGTAAACCAAACAATCCGCGCCGATGTCGTATTTCTCCTTCAACTCACGACTCAAAGAAAATATACTCTCCCCGATCCGGTTCAGGACATCATTCCCAGCTTTATTGGGTAATAGGAAAAGATCACATATGTCATCCGATGTGACAACAAAACTCGCATTGTCGAACTTCAACATCCGACGGTACCATTAAAATTCTTTTTGATTTTTAACGATACCCATAGGGAATCTTTGAATCGACGGAGACTCAACAAACCACCAAATCTATATCGACAACATCGCCTTTTGTTGATCAGTCAAATTTTTCTTTAAACTCACATAAATCTTGGGGTTTACATTGGTGATAAAGTCTCTCGCAACACATAAAGAGTGAAACTTTTAAAAGCATTAACATGCCAACTGATATGAGAAGTGATACTTTTAATACAAAAATTGATACTTTTAACACATAAAGTGATACTTTTAACACGTAAAGTGATACTTCTATATGAAAGTATGTTAAAAGTGATACTCAGTTAAGTGATACTTTTTGGGAAAAGTGATACTTTTGATACGAAAGTGATACTTTTAACACATAAACTGATACTTTTATATAAAAGTATGTTAAAAGTGATACTCAGTTATGTGATACTTTTAGCAGGAAAAGTGATACTTTTAACATACAGAGTGATACTTCTATATGAAAGTATTTCCATAACGCAAAAAATATGTTAAAAGTGAAACTCGGTTATGTGATACTTCTAACACAGAAAGTGATACTTTCAACACAAAAAGTGATACTTTTCATATGAAAAGTGATACTCTTATATGAAAGCATATGTTACCTGGCTTTTCGCCTTTTTCTCTACAAGTTACCTCAACATCGAGTTATTCCTATCATCTCCACTGCAACAGTAAATACAATCAAATAAATTAACACAGAAACATCAAAACAACACAATATAATCATGCATTAAAACAGTGACTATACCCAGTTTTAACTTCCTCTACTTTTTCAGCCTTTTGTGGTACTTTTCTCTTCTTTGGAATAGGCTTTGAATCTTTTGCTTCAATATTTTCATTTTCCTTAGCTTTCCTTTTTTCGGGAATATCTTTTTCATTTCTCGGCGCGAGTTTTTTTTTTATAGGAGAAACCGTCTTTCGTGCCTTCATTTTGTAATACCCTCGCTTTTAGGGACAATCGGCATACGAGTACGAGGTGTTTTAGGATCTTCTTCCATTATCACGGGGGATATATAAATGTGCACAAACAACTTTTTTAGCTTAAAACTGCAAAAATATAAAAAACAAACACATATTAAAATACTAAAAATATATAAATCTAATAAGAAGAAATTAACATGACTACTTTATGAACACTAAAATGAATTTCTCATAAAAAACTCATAAACCCTAAACAAAATCGAGAACATAACAACCCCAACACAACAGAATCGAAACCGAACAGAAAAGCGGGAGAGGGATGAAGAAAAATGGGAAAAAATGAACACCAACACCACCCCCACGTACACCAAACCAACCCCTCAACGCCAACCCTAGATAAAATGGGAACATAAAAACCCGAGAATCGAAAAAAACGGAAAAAGGGTAGAAACTACACGGTTAACAAATCGCATGGAAAGTTGAACTAAAATCAAGAAAAATGGAAGAAAAAAACATAAAACTGAAGAAAAACGGAAAAAATGGCTTACCGGTTGACAAAATTGAGGAGTCGCGGGGAGAGGCCGAGCGGAAATCGGAGAGAAAATGGGGAGAGGATCGTGACCTCGAGCGGGAGAGACGGGGAGAGATGAAACATGGATGGGAGAGAAAGGGTTTAGAATTGGGGGGGAGGGAAAAAAAGCGGGGGAAGAAGAGTTTGTGTAAAATGGGGCTTGAGTTTGATTGGGTGGGGTAGGTCGTGGCCGGGCCGGGCCGGTTGTGGTCGGTTTAAGTAAAATGGGGCTCCGTCTCACGGAACTAGATCCGTGAGACGGTCTCACACAAGTTTTTGTGATATGAAAATAGTGATTGATAAGTTATGCAGGGTATAGTGCATAGGGCTGAGAATAAAAATTATAAGTTTGAGATGTTTTATGTGAAAAATGGAAAGTGAAAATGACGATTTCCATTGGAAAATTTATAAACAAACACGATTTCATTTTTATGAATAGTTGGAAATTGGAAATGGACATTTGGAAACATAAACAAACAAGGCCAAATTTTTTCAAGATTTTCACAACAATTGCATGTTGGGCCAAAAATATGTTTTGAGGGAATTTTGTTGCAAACTTCAACCACCAATCGCAACCTAATAATTCTCCTCTTTTGGACCCTCCAAAGAATGGGAACCCCATTTTGGGACCCAATCAAAGAGACGCAGATCTTAACCCGCCCCAACTAAACTAGTTAATTATGACCTTGCAAAAGAACCATTGGATCAAGCTAACAGTAGTACACTGGATGCCCCGTGATGATGCCACTTGTCGCCGTTAGACTTCTCACATGTGACAAGACAATTTATAAATGAGTGCTACATTATTTACCATGGTAACTATATATATATGATTCATTTTTTACTTCTTACCTTATTACTAACTTTTATTACAAGATTTGATCTAATTTAAACATTGGAGGGTATTAGGTGAGGATGACACTGGTGGCTAGCTAGCCTGGCGTGCTCTATCTTGTAGTTTTCCTTTCTCGAATCCGATTGATATCCGACCCCAATTCATAGGTAATCATAGATCCAAATTAGATTCATAGCCAATTGTACTTAAAAAAAAAGAACCATAAATATCAATATCTATATATATTGGCATTCAAATGCATATTGAAATCCGATTTGAACATGTTTTATCCGTTTATTGTACAAATTAAGCATATTTCAGGTTCACATTCTATGTATATACATGTAATGTGGAAAAGAAAAGTACAATAGATATATTGGTTTTCTGTATGTTGTTGCATGTGGCAGGTGATGAAAAAATGGATTTAGTTATCTAACAAATAAGAGAAAAGATAGGTTCAGTGAATTATCATTAGCCTGCATTAATTATCCGTGTGGAATTTCCACAAGCATCCAAGAACACGACTTCTCTGACCTTTCCTTTAAACAAGTTTGTCAAAGAACACAAACACCCAAATCGTAAGAGTCGTTTTCATTCAGATATGGGCTCATTAATTTTGACGCCATCTACAATTTTCATTCTTTAATGAAACATTTAACTTTGTTCTTTATTAATTGAAGTCTTTCATGCATTAATTCATGCATTTTTGTGAAAAGTTTGGTCATTTCAACTTTACCAAATATTTAATGTTTGGTTGTGATTTGGCTTTTTTTTAATAATAAATAACCGACCGAAACTTCACACCTTATACAACTGTAACAACTCCAACCTTCATTGATGCTAATTATAGGTTACACAAAATTATTTTACTGGAACAAAATTATGTATGTTTCTCTCAAACAAATTTCATTCTTTATCTTTCAAGATGAAATAGGACTCTCTATATAGTACCAACTTCATTTTATTAATTATCTTATATATATACATTTAAAAATACAACATATATATAACATTAAAAATTGAAAATGTGAGACTACTTACTAAACATAATCTATTGTTTGCATGAGGGCTCAATCATGTGCTTCATTAGTAGATATATGCTTGTGCTTTCACTGCAATTGACTCGAATTCAATGTCATATGAGTGCGTGTCCATCTACTACTGTCGTAGTGTACCACCTCAAGGAAAAAAAAATCTACGATTTGACTACTACAATAAAAATTATTTCAAAACACAAACAAATATTAATTTCATTTTGCCTTCACTCTCCAAAATATCAAACTCCCCAATACCACTCCCCTCCCTTTTACCAAACCATGGGGAGCCCCGAGTAGTTTACCGGACAAATTGAGTTGTCGTGACGATACCTTTTTTGATGGAAGATCGGAAATTCTCTTCATCACGAGACTGATAGGATCTGCCGTCACCCGAGAGACCTCCACAAGTTAGTAAGAGGACAAGAAGCAAAGAGTTATGCTTTCATTTCTTTGTTGAGATTGAAATAAAGTTCTTTAATTTAAAAAGGGGTAGTGATGGGCTCAACATAATTTTTATTATTATGAATATATATTAAAAAGGCCCAAATGTCCAAATATAATGAAGTCCAACAATAATTTTACTTATGGCCTCAATGGGCTCAATGGGCCCATATGGTACATGCATCATATATCACCAGATAATAACTCAGGCTTTGAGATACTATAAGTATCACCTCCAATTCCATTTCCAAGGTATGAAATTCATTTTCACAACATCTAGTCTTGTGAATTCTAGTTATTCTTTAGCTCTCTAATCTGACTTGAGCATCGGAGGGTTATAGCCGGGAAAAATCCCGACGCCCTAACGACTTGTTGTGTTGCAGGCAGTAACTCAATTTACTTGTAGATTTCCAGCTCAGGATTTTGAAGAATATTGTGTTACCACCACATCAGGTAGGTATAATGCACGCAGGCCAAGTCAAGAAAAGGACTTCCTTACTTTTCTTTCATAGTAGTCTTAATGACTAGTAGTTTGAAGCCTTAAGAAAGCGGTTTTTTTCGGCACTTGGTTTCTTCGTCTTAAGTCAAGTTCAGTTTATTTTTTCAATTCAGAACTCATAGTCGAGCTAATGGTGAGATCGATTTTTTGTTCGAGGAAGGAGAGGAACCACCGCCCAATGGTGCTTTTATGAAAGTACGGTCACCGGTGGCTAATAATAACCAAATATAGCTTACTCAACATCATTGAATCTTGAAAAATCACTCGTATAATTACGGATATGGTCTTTTTTTTTTGTGCTTATTTCTTGGAACCACTCAACTATAGCTATGGTCCCAACTCCTGTTTGTCCTCATCACATAATCTGGATTTGTCTCTACTGATTAAATTAATCAGCTTAAGCACACATGCATTTGGAACTTATCCTAACACATCAATTATTTATAATCAGCTCCAAAAAAGGTAAAAGTTAAGGAAAACACAATATAGCAGTCAAGTTTGTCGTACTAAAGCTCACTCTCCCAAAAATAGGCCCAAAATTAAAATATTAGTTACTGTTGCCTTTATAGCATACCAAACCCTATTACACCTAAGAAAAAGGTAACCTATAGTTGGTTTGGATTTGATAATTATAATAGGAATTAGGTAGATTTATGCTTACCTAAAAAGATTATTTTAAGCATAATTTCACTATTTAGTGAATCAGCTACACATATAGTAGTTGGATTGGCTTTCTTTGGATTCCTTTCGTTTGTCTCTAAGCTAGAAATAAAAATCATCAGAAGATGGCAGGGCATGCGTGAATTTATTAATTTGTTGTTGTTTGGTATAAAGAAATCCTAATTTAATGTCAGTTAATTACCAAAGAAGAACCCCATACCCCTAGAACTTCGTCAAGAAATTGAATCGCGGAATTTGACTCAACGAGTTAAAGTCATGAGTTGTTTTAGACTGAGTCACCAATATAAAAATCATCCTCCAACCTGTTATCAGACGGATTCGAACCTCTACACTTGTCAATAAAACAAATATCACATCACCCAAATTCTTTACCTGTTGAGCTATGTCTGGTCAGTTCATTACTTAATTTGTGTGATGGTGGGTTGAAATATGCATTACTACCAATATCATTTCTTTCTTTTTATCTTTTCTTTTTTTAATTATTTTAGTTTGGAAGATCACTCTTGATATACTACTCTAACCTATATAATATATAATATATGGTTCCTTTATGTCAAATCCCTTTTTGCAGCGCCATGTTGTTTGTCTTAATTATTTAGGAGTATATATAGATTTTCTTTTTAAAGTATAATATAAACTAAAAGGTGATAATTATATGCCATCCAAATTAAATATCATAAAAAGTTTAATATTAATGTGTAGGTGGAATAATTATAAACTATTTTTCCTTATTTATTGTTATATTTTTTATTTTTAATGTTTAATTTTTAATTTTTTTTGGGGGGTGGGCGTGTTGGGTGTTGGCCGTTGGCGAGATTCCTGCAATGCACTTTATGGGACAAACAGTTTGGGATTTCGAGTGCTTTGGGTTTTAGGATTTTTAGTTTTTTTTAGGATTTATTTTTTAATTTTTGGGTTTATTTTTATTTTTCGGATTTATTTTTCATTGTTTATGTTTTTAGGTTTATTTTTGTTTCTTCATGGTTCATTATTATTTTTAAATTTATTTTTATGATTCATGTTCTTAAGACGGAGCCCTTAGAAAATCCGTCTCACGGATTTTAGATCCGTAAGACCGTCTCACCAAGAGATTTGCTCAATAAAAAAAGACTTACACGAATTGTATCTTTGTATCTTTTAGCGGGTTGCAAATGGGACGAATCTACTGTACCACTTTTCAAAATTCACTCTATATTACATAGATTAGATGAAAAATAGTCGTTATATTTTGTACATATATTATTCATCCAACGCAATAAAATAGCGAGTGCAACAAAAAGCTCTTATCAAGTAATTTTTGTGTATTTAATTAGCTCCTAAAAATTTAAATCAAAAAAGAAAAGAAAAGAAAAAAACAGAGGATCAATTTGTACTTTAGTGGTTGAGACATGTGTTATAAGGGTGAATGACCAGATTCGATCCCACATGAGTGGGAGTGTCCCATCACCAAGTTCCCCCAATTGTACCGAAAAAAGAAAAAAGAAAGAAAAAACAGTTAAATTGATAAATGTGACGTGGCACAGTGTCGCAGGAGGTGGGTTTTCCGGCAAGCGTCGTCAGACGGCGCCGCCACCGCCTCCGCCGCCGGCAACACGAGGGACACGACGACGTCAGCGAACGCACCGACTATAAACTTGTGTGTGTGCTTAGGGTTCAACGTTAGATAACACAAAAGAAGCTCATTCAAAAATCCCCAATTATCAGCCCTAACGTCCGTCAGATCGCGGGATTCGATCATTTCCACCATCGATTTTCTGAAATCGGAGTAGGGATCGGGCGAGTACGTCTGAACCGCCACGCCTCCGCTCACCACCGCGCCGGATTCCTGCGGCGGAGGCGGTTCCGGATGCGGCTCGATTATGGAGTTCGAGCTGCCGGGTGAGGAGAAGAAGAACCGGTGGGAGGCGAAGGCGGAGGTGAAATCCGGCACGGATTCGATGTCGTCGGAATCGGAGGAGGAGGAGAGGAAGAGGTCGTCGGTGGTGGCGGCGGCGGTGGTGGTGGTGGAGGAGAAGGTGAGGGATTTGGAGGTAGAAATATCAGAGGAGTAGTTCGCATCGTACAAAGAGTTGAAATTCTTTAGAATTGAAGGACTTGTGGTGGTGGTGGTGGAGATTTTGTGATCTTGATCTTGTTCATCAATGGCGGTGGGTGGTGGTGGAGAAAGAGAGATGGTTGGAAAACACTTGAATTTGGAGAAACAGAGGTTGAAGCTTTTCCAGAGAATGGTGGACATTTTCTTTTTATTTTGTAACTTAGATCAGTTACTTGTGATTGCATGAGGGTAAATATATATCATGTATAGTTGACACTTTAGTGGGGGCATATTATATAGTTTTTTGCTCTTTTCTATTTAATTATTTTATTTTATTTTATTATAGGGTGGATTTTCTATTTATGGGGTTATTCTTGTTGAAAGAATTAGAGAATGTTTGTAAACATTAAAAGAAATGGTTATGAATTTTAGCTGAAAATCTTTTTTTTAATCTTTAGTATTTACAAATGTCAATTTTTGCTTTATTTACTCAAAATCTAAAAGTTGGATGTTGGGTGATTCTGATTTTGGAAAAATGATTTTGGTATTTTTGTAAGTGCAAATGGTTCAAGTTAGTTATTTCTAAAGTGTAAAAATTAAAAATAATTAACTTTTTCGAACACAAATTTTTTAGCCATTTTAGGGTGTAAATGACATTTATACCCTTCTAACATGTTTGTTTGATATTTTGATTATTTCTCTCTATCTCTTTCATTTATCTATATGTATCCTCTTACTCTTTCAAGTTTTATTTTAAAAAAAAACGAATCTGTAATTTTTATTTTTAAATATGCAGTGAAAAACGGACAAGCTATTTGAATTCAATGTTTATTGGAGAAAAATAAAATAACTGGGTTATAATAAATGAGAGAACTTGAAAATCGAGTTACAATAACTCGACGCTATAGTGACATGCTACAGTGTTGAGTCACTGTAACTCAAGCTACAATGTCGAGTTATATGTAACTCGCGCTACAGTGTCGTGCTACAATGTCAAGTTACATGTACAGTGTCGTGTTACAATGTCGAGCTACATTCTTTTTGCAAGTAAATTCACTCAAGGGCAAATTGATTTTTTCACACCCCAAAATGGCTAAAAAAATATTTTTGAAAAAGATGGCTATGAAGCATCTTGATTTGATGGGAATGACTAAAAAAAAAACCCACTCTTTTTGTAAACAAGAAAAAAATTGCTTTTATCATCAAATTTGAAATATATAATATTGATATACTAATAATAACAATGGTCCATGTTTTTGTAGTTCTATCTAAAAGCGCATTTTATTTTAATAAGTTGGGAGTACTGATTGAAGAAGAGGAGATAAATTTCAAAAAAACTAAAAGATATTGGATTCAAACCCGGTTAACATCCTTATAAAGGGCCATCAATTTCATTTGAGCTACAAGCTCGTGGAGTCCAAAAACTCATTTTGAAAGTGATTTTTGTCATATCCAAATACTTCAACTTTGATTTTTTCAATTTTTAATTTCTATTTTCAAATAAAACTAACTTTTAATTCTCAATTATTTTTGTTATGCTACAATAAATTAATCACTTCTTTTAAAACAACATTCCGCAAACACTCCCACAAAGGGCAATTGTTTTTTTTCCCCAATTACTACTACGAGAAAAATCACCTTTTTCAAATATGCTACAGTGTTTGCTGGAGAATAGTAGTGAAAAACATTTGGGAGAAAATATATGAATTTTGAGAGTATGATTGGATGTGAGATGAAAAAGTAATAATGAAAGTTGATTTGATGTGAAAATAGTAAAATAATGATTGGATGTGATTGGTAGTTAGAAATATATAAGTGAATAAATAGTGAAATTTGTGGGATATGTGTAATAATGATTAGTTTTTTGTGAAAAAATGTGTAGATGTGATTGGTGAAAGAAAAAGTGAGAGAATAATTTATTTTTTGAAAATTTTCATGAACAATCGCATATTTGGTCAAAAAAAACTCTCCAGCGGAACGAAAATTGATTTTCGCTCATATCCAATCAGAGCCTAAACTTTTAGATAATATGCTTTCACTTACTCTATACTCTATAGAGTCACCTTTATGTTACGTGGATAAAAAATTAACATTATATTATTATTTTTTGTTAATTTTGTAGGCCCTTGATTTCACATTGTCAACCCTTACCAACGTAACATATTTCCTGAGCAAATAGCTGTCATTGATTTTTCATTTTTATTCTCTCACTTCGACTTATTCACCATACAGAAACAAGGGTATATAAGTAAAGTGTTGATATTTGTTATTTGTTTGAGAAGTTATAGCTGACAATCCTTTCAGCGGGAAAAGAAGTATTAAATCGCTATATGCTACAAAATCCTAATGGTATCAATGTATGCCACATGTACATTTTTGTCACATGACATTTACAAAATTAATAAAAGCATAAGATGAAACATAAAATAAAATAAAAGATCTTGGTGAATTGATTGTTATGAGGGCTTAATTGCATGGTATACGAATTGAGTTGAAAGAGCAATACACTAAAAATTACTTAATCAGCCGACCTAATAAGTCAGACTATAGTTTTCTTTTTATAAATCTGGTCGGACAATAAATGCTATCAAGTGATTAGATTACAAAATTAGTAAACTCTTTTCTCACCACTAAATGGGGGTATTTATAATAGGAAAAATCCCCTTTTACATATGCGTAAATGGTGTAACTACATATAAGCATAATAATTGACAATAGACTAGGTCGGCTGACATCCGAGATTTAGGGGGACAGTGCATGTCAGACGACAAAGTGGTCGACCGAGTGACTTGATTGGGCCACTCTCATCTACAATCTGACATTTATTGAGTCTTGAGCTTATCTTCTAATGGACTATCCCGTCGATTTTAGCTAGAATCCTCGGACAGATGGAGCTATCACCCCAGGCATGTCGGGGACCTCGAATCTCCTATCATAAATTTTGGCAAGCCAGTCAGTACAACCTGGACATTCCATGATCAGAGGGCCTCAGACTGGTTCGTCTTCATCTTTTGTTGCTTGCCAATTATATCAGGGCGGCTTTGCAAGTCAACTTGGTCTTCCTTCACTAAATAGCCTCCCTAGTCCGTGGACTTCTACACATTAGTAGACATTGAATAAGGTACAACATCCTTAACTGATTTGGGTGCGAACAAATCAGATGTACTTCAAGTCGAGTCGGTTCATCTCGAGCCTAGGTACTTTCGATTCGATTCATGTAAGAGAGATAAACGTTAGGCTAGCCGAGAGGGTTCCCAGCTAAAACCATTCGATGCTTAAGTCAATACAGGTCTTAGGTCGCTAGTAAATATAAAACGAGGTGAATAGCAATAAATGTGATTTCTGTAGCAATGAAACAGTGGTGTATTTATATTTGTCGAATCCCTAGCCGTACGAGGTCGTACGGAGCCGTACGACGTCGCTCCACTTGGCAGTCTCGCATTGGTCCACCTATCCAGATCCGTCTTCTCTGTTTGGGTCTGGTCAAGTAGGCGACCTGGACTATCACCTCGGTTTGGGTCGCGACCCGACCTTTCAACAATCTATGGACCTATCCAAACCCATCTTTCATTCTGGGTTGGGTCAAGTAGGCGACTCAAACCGTTACCTCGGTTCAGATCGCGACACGACCCTAAATAATATGTGGATTTTAGCCTCTTTAGGCCATTTCTTCTAGTAGGCGAGGGTAAATAAGTAATTTCAGATATATGCATATCATTACTCCCCCAGTTACTTTAGTAATTAAATTACTAAGGTAACTTTGAATCTGGACCGTAGAATTTGAAAAGTCCCTTTAATCTCGGCTGCTCTATCTTACTGCTCATCCTTATATATATATATATATATATATATATATATATATATATATATATATAGGAAGCTTTTGAGTTTGTCATTTTTACTCTTGATAAAGTGCGGTGAAAATTCTCTCCGGTTCGCAGCGAGCTCAAAGCCTCCGTTCAAAGATTCTTCATATAGTCAGATTTCACCTCGAGGTAGCCCTTAGCTTCGCTTCGCGTAATTTTTATTTCATTTATTTTTCTTTCTTCTTCTTACTTGCGTTTTGACCGTACCCTTGGTTCTAATGATTCAAGCTCGAGCGGTTCAAGTTAGGGCTTAGGTTCTAGTTCGGAATCTAGCTCTCACCTCGGTCCTCTCTTCGGAGCTCGTATTTTGCACATTGGCCTAATTAGGGTCATACCTCATCTGGGAAACCCTGTCCTTAACTTAGATCCTAACGACGAGTCTGAGGAGGATGCGCCTGTAGACCCCGATTTAGCATTTTACAGCCCATTGGGCCTTACTTCGCTCCATAGTGAATGGGAATCAGGTAGCCGAAATTAGGGAATGATTTTTTATTCCTAGTAATTTCCAAATAATATTTTCAAGGAGGAACGATCGTATAGATAAACCCACTCCTCATTGTATGTTCTTTCACCTCCCTAACATCAAGGCGGGCTTATGTTTTCCCCTAGCTCACCCTCGTTGTAAATATTTTAAAGGGTTTGGTAAGGTGCCTCACCTAGCTCCGAACGCTTACCTCCACATCCTAGGCTTTGCGATCCTAATGAAGTATTTTGAGGCGTCGGCCTCATTTTCACATTTTTGGTCCTTTACTCCATTAACTCTTCCTCAATCACTAGTGAGAAGAGTTTCTTCTATCGCTCCCCTCGACCTAATTGCAAGCTCATCCATAATCTCCATTCTTCCGTATGGCCTTAGAAGAAAAAATTTCTTTACCTCCGAGCCCCCGTAGAGACCCCTTGAGAGGTTCCTTTTGTATGGAAGTTTACTCATCCTTATTCTCGTGACCTCACTTTGGTCACCTGAGAGGATAACTTCGTACAAGATGTGTTATGCCGAGTTGGTGTCTGTCGAAAAAGCTTTTAACCGATGAGGTTCTTTCCCTCGCAGACCTTAGCCCCGCCCTAAATCCAACTTCCTTAATTTTGGGTAATTTTCATCGTTGATACTTAAACTGCAAGTCAATTTTCAAATTGTTCTTATCATTTCTGTCCTCTTTTTCAGAGATGTCTGTCAAGGGTTCAATGTTAGTGAAACATCTAAAGGAGCATAAGGATACCTTACTGGCTCGTCAAACGGAGCGACCCCCACTTGTCCCAAAGTCTACCGAAGCTCATGCTTCCTCGGGATCAGGTAGCGCCCTTCCATCCTTGGAGCACCCTCACCTCGCTGACCCCATCGGGGTACCCAACGATGATGATACCTTCAAAGCTGCTCGCACCACACCAGCTCGTTCAATATCTCAGCGACCCTCTACTGTTTCTAGGAGCTAAGCTATAGACAAAGACTCTGGTTCGCGAGGCAAGTCTTATAAAGAAAAGGCCCAAAAAGACAAGTCCCACAAGTCGCGTAGCCGGGACTCAGAGAGTAAAGATTGCGAGGTTCGCGAGGAGCCTTCTACCAAGAAGCTTCTTCTTGGGCTAACCGTGGGATTTTCCAGCAAGCAGCCCAAGGTCGAGGTCGACGATGAAATTTGCAGTAACTTCGAGATGGAGGCTCAAACCAAATGGCTCTCGATGTGTGAGAAGCAGCTCGCAGAAATACGGGACGTGGAGAGGCAAAGGACCCCTCCCCAAATATCGTCCACTTTTATCGCCTCGCTGCCTCGTCTCATCCCGAACTGGGCATTAATGGGCTAAGTTGCATCCTCGATACACATGCTGTGGAGGATTCTTTTGAGCTTTACAAGCACACCCTCCTTGGCCCTGACCAGTTCGCTCTGATTCCCTTCGAGTTTACTAGGTTGGAGGAGCTGATAGCCCATAACAATTTCTCTGTAAGTCCATTACTTTGTTGTCTCACTTTACTAGTAATCAATCTTTTTAGCCTTGCTTTTCTAATCTTGTACTTCATTTATTTCAGAATAATGCTCTTTTGCACCATCTCTCCCTCCATGTTGCGAACTAGAAGCGGACTCTCGATGCACATGAGGGCGAAGTGGATAGGCTTTCCAAAGCCCCGAGCAAGGCCAAAGCCTCCAAAGAAAAACTTATTAAGGAAAACACCTCGCTCGTAAATCAAGTTCAAGGGATGGAGAAGGATGTTAACTGAATAAACAGATGGAGACCCATGAAACTGAGCTGAAGAAAATTTATGATATGGGCTTAATTAGGGCTACTAGGACTACACCACTTCGATGGAGTATACTTCCGCGATCCATAAGGCTCGCGAGGTAGGCGTCAGGTCTTTCCTGATTTCGCAATCCTACGAGACCCTGGTAGATCAACGTGCTACGATCTACCTGTGGGTTCGAACGATGCCGGTACCAGGCTATATAGGAGGATACATTTAAGAGGGATTTTGACCAAAAGAAACTTGACTGCTTCCGAACATATGAGGGCAAAGCTGTCGAAGAAGAAGGCCTCGACGTTGTGGGTCGCTTCTTTCTAGCCACGATCTTTTTCAGATGGCTTTATGGTTTTTAATCATAGCTGACCTCGCTAGGTCGCTTCTTTCTAGCCGCGATCTTTTTCAGATTGTTTTATGGCTTTTAATCATAGCTGACCTCACTGGGTCGCTTTTTATTTCACCACCTGATAATTATTTCTCAAAACAAGGGGGGTATTTCCCCTCCCAATAATTTCATATGTATTCAATCAAAACCATCCAATGATTACAAGAAATTCACCTAAGTATAAAACTTGCGTAAGTAGTGGATCTTCCATGGCCTGAGAAGCACTTTTCCATCCATGCTTTCCAAACGATATGTTCATCTTTTAAGGATTTTAACCACCTTAAAGGGACCTTACCAATTTGCCTCCAGGTTCCCTCCATGCTTAGATACTTCAACTTTTTTCAGAACTAGGCCTCCTAGTTGAAAATTTCTTTCATTCACCCTTTTGTCATATGTTGCTCGCATCATTCCCTTAGCTGCCTGAATTTGAACCAAGGCCTTATCCCTCTTTTTCTCGATTGTTTCTAAATCTAACTATTGAGCCTCTTCGTTCTGTGCCAGATTGTAGTGAGCTACCCTATAGATGTCTCCCCAATTTCCACTGGGATTATTGCCTCTGATCCGTACATTAAACAGAATGGAGTCTCCCCCGTAGAAGTTCTTGAGGTAGCTCTTTAAGCCTAAAGGACCCATGGGAGCTCCTCCACCCAATATGTCTTCACTATACCTAGCCTCTCTTTTAAGTGTTGTAGAATTATCCTATTTGCCACCTCGGTTTGCTCATTAGCCTGCGGATTTCCGACTGCCATGAAATTCTATTGGATTTTCACTTCCTTGCACCGTGCTTGTATTTTTCTTCCTTGGAACTGCGTTCCGTTATCCAAAATTAAGATCCTAGAAAACCCAAACCGGCTACAAATATTTTTCCAGACAAAGTTCATGACTTCTTGCTCACCTATTCTAGCTAGTGTTTCGGCCTCGACCCACTTCGTGAAATATTCAACTGCTATAATCACGAATTTCTTCTGCGCCTTTTCCATGGGGAAATGACCCAAAATGCAATCCTCCACTGGTCGAATGAGCATGCAATAGGAATTGTTTCCAAGAGTACTGCTGGCTGATAGGTTAAGTTAGCATGAAACTGACACTTGTCACACTTCTTAGTGAACTCAACTGCATCATTCATCACAGTAGGCCAAAAGTATTATTGCCTTAGGATTTTTGGGTTGGCGAGCGACATCGCGAATGATTTCTGCAGTTCCCTTTATGAATCTCTCTCATCACATATTGCGCATTTTCAGGCAACAAACATTTCAATAGGAGTCTTCCGAATGACCTCTTATACACTTCATCTCCTATCATTTGGAACTTAGATACCATAGTCTATATTCTCCTCGTCTCGCCTGGATCCATTGGCAGAGTTCATGTTTTAAGAAATTCTTTAATCCACTCGACCCAATTTACTCGAATCCCCATATGAAGAATTAATGTCTCTTTTGAGAATTGGTCTAGAGGTTCGCTTTTTGAGTTCACTTTGGAGGGCTTCGCTACCAACACTACCACCTTTCTCGAGCTCGCTCCCGAGACGGCACTAGCAAAACGTGCTAATGCATCTACTCTCTCATTTTCTTCTCTAGGAATCTGTTGCAACTGAAAATCCTCAAGTTTTCTACTAACTTCTTAGCCCTATTTAAGTAATTGGACATGGATTTATCTTTGGCTTCGGAAAAACATTCCATCTGCATCGCCATTAACTGAGAGCTAGAACATGAAAATAACATTTAGATCACTTGAAGCTAGAACATAAAAATAACATTTAGATTAGTTATCTACTTAACAAATGGGAAAAAGAGAATACATATTTTATAATAACGAGAAGGCATAAAATTAATTAATATGATAGGTGTATTTCATTTCTGAGTTCGATTGTAATATTTGAAAATTAGAAAAAAGAATATTTTGGATGAAAATGAGAAAAAAACAAACACATTTTTGATATTTTAATTTTTAAAAATTAAGAAGATTCTCTTCGAGAATATATGAAAACAAACGGTGGTCCGATCCAAGGCATCCAAGGACCAATTCGGAATCTCCTCTAATTTCATCACATCATCAATCAATTACTCTTCATGTTATATATTTACACAGTACATAGCTGCACAATTACAAAGCAACAAAAGGGAAAGTTTAAAGAGAAGAAAATGAAATTGGCCGGCAGGATTGCATACTATTAATTCCCCATTGGGTTGACAAGTACGCCCTAGCTAATCTATTACTACAAAAAAAAAAAAAAAGTTGTGCAGTATGTCACGTGCTATAGCACAATGGTGGGATTTACATTAAAACTTTTGGGACCCCTAAATTTTATAGTTGGTTTGGCCCTGAACCAATGGACTCAATGGCCTCAAGCAAGGCACGACCATGCATCCAAGTATGTACTAATTTGGAATCTCCTCTAAGTTTAACATGATCAATCAATTAATCTTCATGTACGTATTGTAGGAAATCGGTTTTGGTAAGCCGAAATTCTAAGTGTGGGAACTCATTAATTTTGGAAACGAGTGGTGCAATTATTTTCACAAAACCATTTATGGGTGAGTGAGAAATCGATGCACAAATGGTACACTTAGAAAGATATATTTGTGGGAAATGTATCCAACTTATATGGAAGTTGGTAGATTGGTCAAATCCGGTGTTTGGTAAGTTGCTTGATTTTATCCGTTAAATAGGCAACTTTGAATCAAATCACCAATTTATGGTAACAAGATTGATTGCATCAAATCATTCCTAAACCGATTGAGGCCACAATTGGAAGGTTTGACTTGGCAAAAATCAATCTAAAATAGGAAGGATTTGATTGAGGATTGATGGGCTTGATTGTGTCCAAAATCATTGGGGCTTTCCTTTGGAGAAACCCTTATGTTTTCCCTATATATTGGAGTCCTCCTTCAGTGGTTTTTCGTGCATCATACATCACAAACACAGAGAAAATTTCGTGCATTCATATCAAGTCTGTCACTCAAAAACTGCATTACACCAGAAGTGTTGCATAGAAGTGTGGCGTCACCTCAGGCCTCACTTATCTCAGTTCGCCAGGTAGAAGGATTTGTGGTGCTCCTATCCTTTACCAAAGTCGTTGTATCTTGGGAGACTCGTTGCCTACAACCGTGAGCATCGTGACGGGACAACAAGAGTCTTAAAGACAGAGTTCGCTCGCCTCGACTTGCTTTAACTGCTTTCTTTTCGCTTTGTTTGTAATAGACGATTCTTAGTTCAAACTATCCACCGTTGTATCCCTCTAATTTTGGTTGTAATCCCAACAATTTTAAGACTCTTGTTTGTAATTTGGACTGATGGCGTCTTCAAGCAACGCGATGACCACCGATTCTGTAGGTGTGGCCTCGGGTATGACAACACCTCCGACAACACCTGTTTCTGTTGTCCCTGCTTTTGGTGTGACCACACCTTCGGCCACACCTCTGCCAACACATGTTCCGCTTCGCATTCGCTCGCTTCGTTTGATGGTACATGGGGGTGTGACCACACCTTCTGGCACACCCCAGTATTCTGATGTTTCAGCGAGTATGGCCTACGGTGTTACCACACCTTCTGGCACACCTCAGTTTTCTGATGCTCCAGCGAGTGTGGCCTTCGATGTGACCACACATGTGGTTGCCCCAGTGTTGGCAACACCTTCGATCACACCTGTTCCAGCGTCTGTGGTTGCCCATGCCGAAAGGCCGGAAAAGTTTATCGGGCTCAATTTTAACACGTAGCAGCAAAAAATGTTCTTTTATCTGACAACCCTAAGTTTGGTGAGGTTCCTTAAAGAGGACCCTCCTGTGGTTGCCCCAGATGATACCAAT
Organism: Rehmannia glutinosa; assembly: GCA_016081115.2. NCBI lineage: Eukaryota > Viridiplantae > Streptophyta > Magnoliopsida > Lamiales > Orobanchaceae > Rehmannia > Rehmannia glutinosa. The sequence continues at coordinate 395,140 of JABTTQ020001592.1, forward strand.
ATGGATCGTAGGACTGCCCTTGATGCATGGGGTCAAGGGGACTACTTGTGCAAGCATTACATCTTTAACGGGTTAGATAATGCGTTGTACAATGTGTATGCCTCGTTCAAAGGTACTGCCAAGGGACTGTGGATCTCGTTGGACAAAAAGTACAGAACGGAGGATGCCGACACCAAGAAGTTCATTGTCGGTAGATTCTTGGAGTATGTGATGGTTGACACCAATACTGTTATGATTCAACTCCAAGAATTGCAGTTGATTTTGCACAAAGATCCATCTTTGAATGGATGCGTTGTGTGAAACCTTCCAAGTGGCTGCAATTATTGAAAAGTTGCCGCCTAGTTGGATGGATTTCAAAAACTATCTCAAGTATAAGAGGAATCAAATGGGATTGGAGGATTTGATTGTGAAATTGCGCATTGAAGGAAGCAATAGGCAATCAAATGTCAAGCATGGTAAGACCTCGATGGAGGCAAAGGCTAATTTGGCGGAATTTGATACGAATAAGAAATGCAAGCACCCGGGGAATAGCAATAAGGCTAAACCCAATAACAAGAAAGCCAAGAGGTTTGCAGGAAATTGCCACAATTGTGGTAGGCCTGGACACAAACAGAAGGACTGCCAGGATGCCCCTAAGAACAAGGGAAAACAACCCGGAGCTAACTTGGTTATTGAGGAATGAATGTCCGAATTGGACTTGTCTGCTGTTGTTTTCGAAGCTAACCTAGTGGATTACCCTAGGGAGTGGTTAGTTGACACCGGTGCGACTCATCACATGTGCTCAGATCGTGACGCTTTATCTACGTATACCCCAATTTCCGGGAGGAGCTTCCACATGGGAAACTCTTCAACTTCTGACATTGCTGGAATTGGGAAGGTGTTGCTGAAGATGACGTCTGGGAAGGAGCTAACACTGAAAGAAGTATTGCATGTCCGGACATTAGGAAAAATCTTGTATCGGGTCATTACTTGTACAACATGGCTTTAGACTAGTGTTTGATCACCGTAGCTTTGTACTTACTAAGAATGGGCAATTCCTTGGAAAGGGACACCTTCAAAAGGGATTGTTCAAGATGAATGTAATGGATGTGCACCGTACAAATGATGCTAATAAAACTATTGCTTCTTCCTCTTATATGATTGAGTCGTGTGATTTATGGCATGTTAGACTTGGGCATGTTAACATGAATTCCATAAAGAAATTGGTAGATATGAAATTATTACCAAATGTTGAATTAGACTCACAATATAAATGTGAGATCTGTGTTGAGGCTAAAATGCCAAAGGCACGTTTTCATTTAGTGAAGAGGAGCACGGTGCCTCTAGAACTTGTTCACACTTATGTGTGTGATATGAAACTTGTGCAAACTAGAGGAGGCAAAAAGTATTTCATCACATTTATTGATGACTGCACAAGATACTGTCATGTTTACTTGCTGAAAAGTAAAGACCAAGCTATAGATGCCTTTAATAACTTCAAAAGTGAAGTAGAGAATCAACTCAGCACTCGGATCAAGTCAATCCGGAGTGATAGAGGTGGAGAGTACGTGGCTCTGTTTGAGAAATTTTGCAATGAACATGGCATAATTTACCAAACCATGGCACCTTACTCACCTCAATCAAACGGCATTGCTGAGCGCAAGAATAGAACCTTGAAAGACATGATTAACGCTATGTTGATTAGTTCAGGGTTACCACAGAACTTGTGGGGGGAAGCAATTCTATCTGCTAACCATATTCTAAATAGGGTTCCCCACAAAGGAAAAGATAAAACCCCATATGAACTATCGAAAGGTCGGGAGCCGGCCTACAATTACCTAAAGGTATGGGGGTGTTTGGCTAAGGTAAAAGTGCCAGAGCCAAAGCAAGTGAAGATAGGACCCAAGACAGTCGACTGTATCTTCATAGGATATGCATTGAACAGTGTTGCATATCGGTTTCTAGTACAAAAGTCAGATATACTTGATGTGACGGAAGGAACCACTATTGAGTCAAGGAATGCTGTGTTTTTCGAGCACATCTATCCTTGTAAAAGCTTCAAACAAAAGGAAGGACATGATTTCTTTGACACCTACTCACCTGTTACGAGGATTACCTCTATTAGGGTGCTCTTGGCGATTGCTGCCTTGCACGATCTCGGAGTTCACCAAATGGATGTAAAGACTGCGTTTCTGAACGGGGAGTTGGAGGAAGAAATCTATATGGAACAACCCGAGGGGTTCGTGGTTCTTGGACAAGAGAAAAAGATGTGCAGGCTAGTTAAGTCCTTGTACGGACTAAAACAAGCACCAAGGCAATGGCACATTAAATTTGACAATGTGATGATGTCAAATGGATTTCGCATTAACGAATGCGATAAGTGTGTATATGTAAAGGGCACACCTGACTCATTTATCATCGTTTGTCTATATGTTGACGACATGTTGATAATGGGAAGCACTCTTGAGTTAATCATGAGGACGAAGAACATGTTGAAAGATAACTTCGACATGAAGGATTTGGGTCTAGCCGATGTGATCCTAGGGATCAAAATTGAGAGGACCTCAGAAGGCATCGTGGTGTCTCAGTCTCACTATATCGAAAGTGTATTGAGAAAGTTCAAAGCCTTTGATGATCCAGCGTCAAAGACACCCATGGACGATAGTCTGCGTTTAATCAAGAACACAAGGGAACCAGTGGCTCAACTTGAGTATTCTAGGATCATTGGGAGCCTAATGTACATCACGAATTGTACAAGGTCTGATCTAGCTTACTCAGTGAATAAGCTGAGCAGATTCACGAGCAATCCAAGTGGTGAGCACTGGAAAGTACTGACAAGGGTGTTACGATACTTGAAGTACACCTTGAAGTTTGGGCTACATTACACGAGTTATCCAGCGGTACTAGAAGGGTACACCGATGCAAACTGGATATCGGACTCAAAAGACTCACATTCCACCAGTGGGTATGTATTTACTATAGGTGGCGGTGCAGTATCCTGGAAGTCCGCTAAGCAAACGTGCATAGCCCGGTCCACCATGGAATCGAAATTCATAGCTTTGGATAAAACTGGTGAAGAAGTTGAATGGCTTCGAAACTTCCTCGAGGACATTCCATGTTGGGACAAGCCTGTGTCATCAATATTGATACACTGTGATAGCCAAGTAGCTATAGGCAGGGCACAAAGCGCCATGTACAATGGTAAGTCTCGGCATATTCGCCGGAGACACAACACCGTGAGGGAATTAATCTCAAGAGGAATTATATCCATTGACTATGTGAAGTCAAAGGATAATATAGCGGATCCGCTCACTAAAGGGCTAAACAGAGATCAATTCCATAAGCTGCTAGAGGGAATGGGTGTAAAATCCACAACTTAAAGAACAGTTTCTAGTGGAAACCCAACCATGATGACTGGAGATCCCAAGAACTTGGTTCAATGAGAAAACTAAACTTTAAATTGTTCAGTCATAACACTTAGTACTTAGTTTCAAGCTAACCATTCCCTAGAGAGCACCACCAAGTGATTGAACCTGCTGATTGTGGTGAGGTTAAGTCCTACGGACTTTTAATGACGTCTTATACCTAACAAGGTGAGGTATTGCAGGGCACCTCTGATAGGCAAGGTCACCTATGTAAGTGTGAGGACGGGCCGCCTCAATGAAACACTTATGAATCCCAAGTGTGATCCATGGCCAAAACGGACACAACCAGAGAACTTCGAGATAAGCAGAAGTGTTGTTGTGTAAATACTATTGTCTTGGTATATTCGTAAGCGGAGTAGTTCAAGGCATCATGTCCACTAAGCCGCGGATATATCCGATAGTATCTTACTAAGGAAGGTTCAAAGCCACAAGCTACCTATCCTGATGCAACAATGTTTCCAGGGGTTGAGTGACTGAGTCTGCATGCATTCATGCATCGTTTCCACTCATGTGGGGGATTGTTGGAAATCGGTTTTGGTAAGCCGAAATTCTAAGTGTGGGAACTCGTTAATTTTGGAAACAAGTGGTGCAATTATTTTCACAAAACCATTTATGGGTGAGTGAGAAATCGATGCACAAATGGTACACTTGGAAAGATATACTTGTGGGAAATATATCCAACTTATATGGAAGTTGGTAGATTGGTCAAATCCGGTGTTTGGTAAGTTGCTTGATTTTATCCGTTAAATAGGCAACTTTGAATCAAATCACCAATTTATGGTAACAAGATTGATTGCATCAAATCATTCCTAAACCGATTGAGGCCACAATTGGAAGGTTTGACTTGGCAAAAATCAATCTAAAATAGGAAGGATTTGATTGAGGATTGATGGGCTTGATTGTGTCCAAAATCATTGGGGCTTTCCTTTGGAGAAACCCTTATGTTTTCCCTATATATTGGAGTCCTCATTCAGTGGTTTTTCGTGCATCATACATCACAAACAGAGAGAAAATTTCGTGCATTCATATCACAGTCTGTCACGCAAAAACTGCATTACACCAGAAGTGTGGCGTCACCTCAGGCCTCACTTATCTCAGTTCGCCGGGTAGAAGGATTTGTGGTGCTCCTATCCTTTACCAAAGTCGTTGTATATTGGGAGACTTGTTGCCTGCAACCGTGAGCATCGTGACGGGGCAACAAAAGTCTTAAAGAAAGAGTTCGCTCGCCTCAACTTGCTTTAACTGCTTTCTTTTCGCTTTGTTTGTAATAGACGATTGTTAGTTCAAATTATCCCCCGCTGTATCCCTCTGATTTTGGTTGTAATCCCAACACGTATATATTTACACAGGACGTAGCTGCACACTTACAAAGCAACAAAACTACAAAAGAAAAAGTTTTAAAGAGAAGAAAATGAAATTGTCCTGGAGGATTGCATAATAATAATTTCCCAATGGATTGACATGTACGCCCTAGCTAATCTATCCTGCCTGAATCCTGATTACAACAAAAGAGAAAAAGTAGTGCAACAAGTCACGTGCCATAATAGCACAAACGTTGCTGGAAAGTTGCATAATTTTATCATTCGTCGCAGGTTGGAACTTTGAATGGCAGTTTTGTGCGCGCAACTGTTGGTTGAAGTGATAGTTTTCACTAAAGCTTCCATCAGTTTTATAGGTTGCACGAATATTTTTGCCTAACAGAGTACATATATGATCCATCTTTTTTCCTTTTGACTCATCAGCTTTAATTGGTTGACAATTCCACTAGTTTTATGTAAGGGTCGGATACTATTTTTTTTTTTTTTTTATAACTCGCCTGCAGCTGCCACGCCGACTACGCTGAGGACAACAAACTCCGGCTCCTCATTGCCGCCGCCAAGGTGAACATGGGATGTGCACGACTTGGCCGTTGTGTTCGGGGTTTAGTGGCGACGACAACCGAGATCCTCCCAAGTAAAGAGAACAATTATGTTTGACCCCCCAATCTACTAATAACGATCTCTCCCCGAATCGAACCCACACGGATGCTATTCAGTATGAGTTCCCACCAAATCTTCACCAGCTCGCATATGCCCCGGGAAGCAATTTGATGGAGTAGGGGAGCAATTTGATGGAGTAGGGATATGAACCCCTGACCTCCACCCCACAAACAATTTGATGGAGCAGGGATTTGAACCCCTGACCTCCATCCCACAATTGCTTGTGGTGGCCAGGTGGGCTAAGCCACCTGGTTGGTCGGATACTATTTTCGTGTCTAAATATCATGTACTCTTCATCAATTCCAAAACTGTGTGTTTGATAAGAAATCTTAAATTAAGAGTTTGCAATTTATGAATTTAATTTTATATATAAGTTTACATATAGTATTGTTCAAAATAAACATAAAAAAGTGTACAATATATGAACACGCTTTTGTACGTAGACTACCATGAACTTATAGCTTAAGTGTATTATTACTAACTCTTAGCAAGTTTGTTAATCAAGATTTGAACTCCAAAGTTGTGCTTGTCTATCAAAATTTTTACATTTTAATTTTGTTCCGTTAGAGAACTTTTTATTAAACTCAAAATGTGATTGTTTATCAAAAAATTTAAATTGTAATATTCACTCATTCTCACTTTTCTCTTATCTGTTCTTACAACTATCACATCTATCCACTTTCCACAAAAAAATTATTATGACACAATTTCTCATATTTTTTTTACTATTTACACACTCACATATTTTTTATCTATCAATCATTATTTTACTTTTTCTAAATCGTCATATCATATATATTTCATCATTAAATTTTCATTTCATATTCATTCACATCTCCAAAAAAATTCTTATTCTTCGTAACAAATTTTTCATACTATTTTCTAGCAGAAATAAAATTTTTAAAATAAAAGTATATTCGTTCACAACCTGAGTCTTTTAGTTTCTTTGAGATTTATCTTTTCTCTCAACCAACTCCTCCCAACTTATTAAAAATATACATGCTTTTGTACATTGATCATATATGTTGTGATTTTCCTTTTCTTTTCCCTTTTGAAGAAAACTGGTATTATTAAATAAAAAACATTAAATTAGCATAAAAATTATATATATGTTTTGCCGTTTTGATGGTAACGTGCATGTGAGAGAAAATTGTAAAATTCGTTGGGTAACTTGAGCTATATATAGACATTCAGTCCGCTAATTTTTTTTCTTGAGTACAATGGAGAAATTTGGGGTGGAGATACATGCACTCGTATGGGATCAAATTCGGGTCATTCGCTCTTACAACACACGTCTCAACCACTTGAGCACAAAATTGATCCTATTCAGTCCGCTAATTTGTTTCAATGCAATAGCTTTAAAATTTTCGGACATTTGTCGGATTTTCACGATAGATTTCTAATTTTGTGCTCTAATTAGGGGTAAACTGGTTATTTAGGGTAAAAATAAAACCAAATTTCTAAAATAGGGTAAAATGGGGTATTTGTGTATTTGCTCGTTGGCGCATGAAAGTAATGTGCCAGTCCAATAGTTGGCGCACACATCACATGCGCCAACAATAAATTTTTTTTTTTATAATTTTGACAGGCTGGCGCACCTGGTACCTGTGCCAGCATTATTTAAATGAAAAAAGGCCAGACGCATTCGACTGCGGCGCTTGACACAAAAATTAGGCAAAAAGCAATTGGCAGGCGCACCTGCAACATGCGCCAACAATTCAAATTTCCTTAAAAAAAACCCTTCCCCATCTATAGATACCACCCCCTCCCTCCCTCCCAAAAAAAAGCGCAAACACAGACAACACACAAACTCCCCCTCCCCCAGCAAACACACACACATTTCCGGCGACAACAATTTCCGATGGAAGTTTGGCAACGGTTTCGAGTGGCGGAAGCAAATGGCGACAGTTTCCGATGATAACAGAATTTTTCAAGTATGACTTAACTGTTATATATATATATATATATATATATATATATATATCATAATATGTTGTATGTTAATTTTGTTTGAATCTGTTGTATGCTAATTTCATCATAATATGTTGTATTGTTACTATTTTGTATGTGTTAATTAATATTTTCTAGACATTGTAATGCGTTTTTCATGTAAATTACTTCCTATTTTTAAAATAAATTTTAATATTCATATTATTAATACTTGTTAAATTGTATAAATAATATCCCTATATATGAATATAGACAATATCAAACAAGATTTCAGTTCTTTAACTGTATTATCATTATAATATATATGCTATGTCAAACATGATTACCATAATCGTCTGCTCAACACAGATGTGGGAATGATAGGTCCATCTGGATATGCGTGTCCAAATTTCCAACATTCGACTGTACCATTTACCAGTGGATATCAGGAGAATTATATGGACATGGATCCGAGCTCGTCTACATCCAACCAGAAGATATTGATAATGCTGGATACGATCTTAGGCGAAGCATGCGAGAAGACATCCTCCGAAATAAAAATTATGTATTAGTAATATTTTGCTAAGATATTTTAATTTTGGATGTAAATTTTAATGATTATATTACTACTAAATTGTGTATTAATCAGTTATAAAAATCATTAAAACACAAAAAAAAACTAAGTTAAAAAATAAAATAAATATACCATAATAAACTAAAATCCGAAATAATTAATCTTTTTTAAAAAACAAATGACAAAAACCCGACCAGCAATTTATTGATAAATGTACTTAATTAACTAAGCATACTTAAAAGGCCAACCAACAAGAAAAGAGCACTGGAAATACATACCGATAATACTACATGATACTTCTTATTTACAAACTATATATCAAACACTTCATATTCATATTGACCCCTTCTCATTCATCCTCACAGCTTCCGCCACCGCCGCCGCCACTCCGCCCGGGTGCACCGTCATGTTTGGATCATTCCTCAGTGCTGGGAAATAACGGATCCCACATTCATCCCCTAGGGACAAGCAGAAATAACCGAGAAATAAAATGAAAAATAACAACAATCCACAACACAAGAATTTACGTGGAAACTCCAAAACCGGAGAAAAACCACGGGCCCACCGAGAAAGAAATTCCACTATATGAAACATTTTTACAATCACACAGACATTCTCTCTCCCGACCCCAGTAACCCCACACTCTTACAAACCTTTGACTAACTCACACCTCTCTCCCAACTCTCCATACTTGAGAATACAAGAGAGGAATTTAACTAGAGTCAAACCACAAAGGTTAAAGTGTATTTGACTGGTGCACTTGATAACACCACACATGGGTTCCTTAAATAACCTTAAGGTTCCCACCCCTTTTGTTCCACAACCAATGTGGGATACAAAAGCCCTTCTTTTATTTTTGACACCAAAACTCAACAAACTCCACCTTGGCAAAATAAAAGAAGCCCCATTGCCTTCACCGACAATCATGATTCTCAACCCGGGAACCATCATTCTCAAACCAGAGAACCCTACTCCACCATATGAGTAGACCACTTAGAATGCACCATTCTAAGAATTTTCTCGGCACATGTCGAAAACCCCGCTGAAATTTATGGTGCAACTCCCAGCTTTTGGCCCTCCTGGAAGTCCTTCAGCCATCAACATAACACACACCTTGTATCCATGCCAAACCGATACCCGCGTGTAAATTCCACCACACACCCTGCATCCATGTCAAACCAATGCCCGTGTGAAATTCCACCACACCTTGCATCCATGACAAGACAATGCCCGTGCGCAAATTTCTGGACCCGCTAACATAACTACATCCTCTTTCATGACAACTCACATGCCAAAAGGACATACATTTTCTCATCAGAGAAAATCCTCACTGCCACAATGTTAGCCCGGATTAGGAGCTATTTGCCAGATCAACTCCACCTCCACCTTGACAGTTAACCTTCAAAGCCTTGTGTAACCCGGATTGAACTATCACATCATTGACTTATACTTGCCATAAGCCAAACTCGACCCTTCCATCAAATTTCTCCACCGCTTGAACCACCCTAGCCCCGATGAACAACCCGCCTCCAAATGAGACCCCTGACACCGCTCAAGAAATCTTTTTTCGATGTGGAAGGTCGACATCGCGCGACCACAGAGCATACTCGAGAATTTCAAGAGACCCAACCCGGCTCGATACCACTTGCCGGGAAATAACGGATCCACATTCATCCCCAGGGACAAGCAGTAAATAACCGAGAAATAAAATGAAAAATAACAACAATCCACAACACAAGAATTTACGTGGAAACTCCAAAACCGGAGAAAACCACGGCCCCCAGAGAAAGAAATTCCACTATGTGAAACATTTATACAATCACACAGACATTCTCTCTCCCGACCCCAGTACCCCCACACTCTTACAAACCTTTGACTAACTCACACCTCTCTCCCAACTCTCCATACTTGAGAATACAAGAGAGGAATTTAACTAGAGTCAAACCATAAAAATTAAAGTGTATTTGACTGGTGCACTTGATAACACCACACATGGGTTCCTTAAATAACCTTAAGCCTTCTTGCTGGGAAATAACGGATCCCACATTCATCCCCTAGGGACAAGCAGAAATAACCGAGAAATAAAATGAAAAATAACAACAATCCACAACACAAGAATTTACGTGGAAACTCCAAAACCGGAGAAAACCACGGCCCCCGCAGAGAAAGAAATTCCACTATGTGAAACATTTATACAATCACACGACATTCTCTCTCCCGACCCCCAAGCACCCCACACTCTTACAAATCTTTGACTAACTCACACCTCTCTCCCAACTCTCCATACTAGAGAATACAAGAAAGGAATTTAACTAGAGTCAAACCATAAAAATTAAAGTGTATTTGGTGGTGCACTTGATAACACCACACACATGGGTTCCTTAAATAACCTTAAGCCTCCCATCCCTTTTGTTCCAAAGAATGTGGGACAAAAGCCTTCTTCTATTTTGACATCAAAATCCAACAAACTCCATCTTGGCAAAATAAAAAGCTCCACCATTGTCTTCACCGACAATCACAATTCTCAAATCGAGAGAACCATCATTCTCAAACCAGGAGAATCCTACTCCACCATATGAGTAGACCACTTAGAATACACCATTCTAAGAATTTCCTCGGCACATGTCGAAAAACCCGCTGAAATTTATGGTGCCACTCCCAACTTTTGGCCCTCCCGGAAGTCCTTGACCATCGACATAAACACACACCAGATCCATGCCAAACCGATACGTGTGTAAATTCCACCACACACCATGCATCCATGTCAAACCAATGCCCGTGTGAAATTCCACCACACCCGTGCATCTTTCCATGACAAGCCAATGCCTCAGGCGCAAATTCGTGGACCCGCTAACATAACCACATCCTCTTTCATGACAACTCACATGCCAAAAGGACATACATTTTCTCATCGAGAAAATCCTCACCGCCACAATGTTAGCCCGGATTAGAGCTATTTGCCGATCAACTCCACTCCACTTTGACAATTAACCTTCAAAGCCCTTGTGTAACCCGGATTGTACCAACACATCTCGACTTATACTAGCCATAAGCCAAACTTGACCCTTCCATTAAATTTCTCCACGCTTGAACCACCCTACTTTGATGAATAACCGCTCCAAATGAGACCCCGGACATCGCTCAAGAAATCTTTTACGATGTGGAAGGTCGACATCGCCGCAACCACAGAGCATACTCGGAATTTCAAGAGACCCAACCCGGCTCGATACCACTTGCTGGGAAATAACGGATCCCACATTCATCCCCTAGGGACAAGCGTAAATAACCGAGAAATAAAATGAAAAATAACAACAATCCACAACACAAGAATTTACGTGGAAACTCCAAAACCGGAGAAAACCACGGCCCCGCAGAGAAAGAAATTCCACTATATATGAAACATTTTTACAATCACACAGACATTCTCTCTCCCGACCCCAAGAACCCCACACTCTTACAAACCTTTGACTAACTCACACCTCTCTCCCAACTCTCCATACTTGAGAATACAAGAGAGGAATTTAACTAGAGTCAAAACCAAAGGTTAAAGTGTATTTGACTGGTGCACTTGATAACACCACACATGGGTTCCTTAAATAACCTTAAGGTTCCCACCCCTTTTGTTCCACAACCAATGTGGGATACAAAAGCCCTTCTTTTATTTTTGACACCAAAACTCAACACTCAGCTCCGCCGCCATTATTCCCTCCGCATCTTCCCGCGTCACAGCCTTATCCGCCGGCAATTTCGCCCTAGCCCCCTAATATATACATATTATAAAAACGTTTCAATTAATTAATTAATTATGACGAATAAATCACCAATTAGCAATATTTCTCAAGTAGTTAAATATGCAAATTAATTAATTAATTAATTTACAGTTAAGACGTCGGCGAGCTTCACTTTGCCTTTATCTCCGATCAAACCGTCGTTGAATGCTGCGGCAGATTGAGCCGTGGCCGCGAGCCCACCGGGAGTTATGAGATTAGAACCGGTTGCTCTGCATTCCGCGGCCATTATCGCGGCGGCGTCGCTGTGGTCAACAGGCTTGTTTCCGGCTGTTCGGGCTGAGGCTTCGAGGGCTTCTCCTATTGTTACCGCCGCCTGCCGGAGTTCTTGTGTCGCCGTCGTCTGGACTATTGGAGTGGCCTCTATGTATTTCCCCACAACCTGTTGTCACAATTGAAAATTAATAATTGATTATCTGATCAATGGGTTAAAATCCTAATTAATGGTTGCCATTTGGCTAAAAATGAATCAGATTTGTGGTTCCAATTCCTATATTCCACCACATTACACGTATAGCTGTCAAAGTGACCGGGCCAGCCCATCGGGCCAAGGGGAAATCGGTCGGGCTGCTATCTGGGGAGCCCAACTCATGTTTTAAAAATACACTAAAATTGTTTCGGGTCGATCGGACCGGTGTTCAGGCCCAACGGGCTGGACCAATTAGGCCCGAATCTTTTTGGGCCTACAAAATCGTAGCCGATACAACCCTATTCCTGGATCGAGCCATTTCTGATGGCTCTAATTACACGTGTATATAGATCTAAAATATCGACAACAAATATTATGTTATAACACGTGTTCATTATCTCATATAGTAGAACAACAAGCGGAACACAAAAGAACAAAAGACCTACTCCACAAACAAATAGGCTTAATCACAAATTTATACTTAAAAGTTAATATGATAATTTTTATATACAAAGATGATCATCTGTGCTGCTAAATATAAAATAAAACATCTTTAAATCGGAGATCTCATTCACAATTGTATGCGAATTAAAATACCATTTTGAAATTGAAGATTCTACCGATAACCACCCCAATTTTTGGGGACTTTTTTTTTTTCTTTTTTATAATTATCCGATTGAACTTAACGATGTGGAGGGACGACAAGCCATGTAAATAAAAAAGCAAATGATAAGAGGGAAAAAAAAAAGAAGCTAAATGGATATGACTTGTTAAGTGGATGAAAAAATTGTAATCATCATTTATTTTGATAACTACTAGCTTGTAGCTCAAATGATATCACTAACCTTTTATAAAAGTGTTAACAGAATTCGAATCATGTACCTTTCAGTTTATTTAAAATTTATCTCTTCCCCTCAACCAGTACTCCTAGCTTATTTGAAAAAAATCATTTATTTTGGTAATATTTAAAAAAAAGGTTTATAAATATTTTATGAGTGGGCTATAAAGTATAAACCTGTCCGGCAACTGATTCAGTGATTATACGAGTCCCGGGAACATCAGTTTCCGTAACGGTCACACCTTCCTCCGCCGCAAAATCACTGACGTCACGGCGGCCGACGAGCCCGGCCCTTTCGTTTCTCGTGGCTGCGGCCTGCATGACGGCGGCGGGGCCGCCCTTCTGTGTCTGCCCAAACACGGTGGTTTCGGCAGCCTGCATCAAGGCAGCATCTTCCGGCGAAATCGGCGTCTCCGCCAGCTCGCCGGAAACCTGGAAAACGTCGCCGTATTTGATGGGCTCCTGCTGCTCCTGTGGCCTTCTCGGCTGTTCTTGACTCATGGTGATGATGACTCCAAATTTTGCTGTAAATTGATTAAAAAGCGCAGCTTAAATAATGTATTTGATTAGAAATGAACGTTTTTGAAGAAATGAAGAGAGGTGGCGTTGTTATATTAGGACAGCGTGGCTTCCATGTTACACGTGGTAGCTTCAAAGGTTGCGACACAAGGGGATATTTACATGTAACCGACCCATGACCAGTATTTTTAACCTTAGACTGGACATCGAATATATATATATATATATATATATAATAGAAGTTCGAAACTTTTAGTTTCTCGCTTTTTTTATTATTATATTAGAAAATAATTGTAAACATTATAAATGGTAATTATTATAAATTGTTATATTAGGAAAATATTATAAGAAAATTGTTGTAATTATGTAAATTAGGAAAATATTATAAGAAAAAGATTGTAAATGGTATTTCTACTTTATATGTATATAAATTAGGAAAATATGATAAATGGTATTCCTATTTTATATGTATAAAAATTAAAAAAAAATTATTTACTGGTATTCATACTTTATACCAAAAGTGAGTCTATAGTATCGATTCTATCTATATGTATAATATATAGATTTTAAAAATTATAAATAATATTTCACCATAATTGATATTAGTATATGTCAGTTCTTCTTAAATATATATTATAATGATGTGTTGATTCTATACATCATATTTTTATCAAATATATTGTTTATTTATTTTAATGGTATCGATGCAATTTTGTACAATATAATATTAATTAATTAAGTTTTAAATATTGATGACTATTCAAAATTTCCTAAAATATTTAATAATAGTTAAAATAGACGAATTATGATTTTATTTATCTTTCACCATTGAATTAATAATTGTTTGTGTTCACAGATTTTTTTGGCAGCTTATTATTTATGTTAAATCCTCTTATATTTATACTACTTAAATTACATTAGAGGAACACTTTGATATTGTTGATCCTAAATTTGAAGCATAACCACCAAATATAGCTTTATCTTTACGTTCCCTCTATTTCCGTTTTGATCAAGTGTCCCATCAATATCGACAGTATTGAACTCGAATTCTGCAATAAACAAGAGTTGTTATATAAACTATATTGTAGATTTGTAATGTTTGGTGAGTTTCTTTTTTTATTATTCTTGATAGTTTTGTTGTATTTTTTTAAGTTGTTTTTTGTATGATTTGTTAATTCTTTTTATTATTCTTCATACTAATATATTTTCTGTCAATATATTTTGTGTCAACATACATTTTCTGTTCATATATATAAACTTATATCCCCTCCAACCTTTTTTGGGGTTATTAGTTCTAAAGTTTTGATTAGGCAATTATTGTTTTGTTTTGATTCGGCAATATTTTTTTTTTTGTTATTAGTTTTATAGTTTTGATTCGGCAATAAACTTCTATTTGTAATGGTTTCTTATATTATTTTAGAAATTCATTACAAATTGTAATTACATTACATTTTTTATGTCATCGTCTTCCATGTGAATTCGGCAATCAATTTAGTGGTCTTACACCATTAAATTGTGACATGCATAATGTGAACGGACACATTTAGACGGTCAAAATGGTCAACCCTTATGACACGTTCTATTTTACTGATGGATGGAGCAAAATTGATATTAGTATATGTCAGTTCTTCTTAAATATATATATTACAATGATGTGTTGATTCTATACATCATATCTTCATCAAATATATTGTTTATTTGTTTCAATGGTGTCGATGCAATTTTGTACAATATAATATTAATTAATCAAGTTTTAAGTACTGATGACTATTCAAACATTCCTAAATTGTTTAATAATAGTTAAAATAGACGAATTATGATTTATGTATCTTTCACCATTGAATTAATAATTGATTTTGTGTTCAGAGATTTTTTTGGCAGCTTATTATTTATGTTAAATCCTCTTATATTTACACTACTTAAATTGCATTAGAGAAACACTTTGATATTGTTGATCCTAAATTCGAAGTATAACCACCAAATATAGTTTCATCTCTCAGTTCCCCTCTATTTCCGTTTTCATCAAGTGTCCCATCAACATCGACAGTATTGAACTCTAATTATGCAATAAACAAGAGTTGTTATATAAACTATATTGTAGATTTGTAATGTTTGGTGAGTTTCTTTTTTGATTATTCCTGAGAGTTTTGTTATTTGTTTTAAGTTATTTTTATATGATTTGTTAATTTTTTTATTATTCTTCATACTAACATATTTTCTGTCAATATATTTTGTGTTAACATATATTTTCTATTCATATATATAAACTTCGATCCCCTCCAACATTTTTTTTTGGTTAGTAGTTTTATAGTTTTGATTAGGCAATTTTTGTTTTGTTTTGATTCGGCAACATCTTTTTTTGGTTATTATTTTTATAGTTTTGATTCGGCAATAAACTTCTATCTACTTATTGTAATGACTTCTTTTATATTATTCAATTAGAAATTCATTACAAATTGTAATTACATTAAATTTTTTGTGTCATCGTCTTCTATGCAAATTCGGCAATCAATTTAATAGTCTTACACCATTAAACTGTGACATGCATAATGTGAACGGACACACTTGGACGATCAAAATGGTCAACCATTATGGCGCGTTCTATTTTACGGATGGATGGAGCAAACTCGTCCATGATAACAAAATTTCAGATGGTGAAGTGTTGATTTTCTCTTAATCGTGCCAACAACATTTTTGATGTGTCAATATTTTTTAATGATGATTCATGTGAGAGAATCGGTGTGTATCCGACTATACGTGTATTTGATATCAGTTCATGTAATATATTATATTTTAAATCATTTATATATATATGATATTTCTATTTAATTATAAATTAATTGATTGATTTAATTAATACGTGTGCAACAGGCAGCGATGAATCTGACAATGATGACATTAAGGTGGATGTTGTAGAGAATCCGACTTTTCGATTGATTCTCTCAAAGTCACATATAAAGAAACCTCGCTTGGTAAGTATATGTGTGTGTGTGTGTAAGTTCGCGACATTTTATGTTTATTTAGTGGTGAAATTTTTTTGTTAATATGTTTTTTTTGATCAACAACCTATACCTATGAAGCTTTGAAACGATTTTTTCAAAGGTACACACAAAGAACAAAATGATGCAATTATAAGGCATAATAGAAGACAATATTGTGTCGGATTAAAACAAGAGAAACCCAAGATTTTCATGCAACGTGGTTGCCAAAATTATAATTGTTGTATACAATTAATAAATTGATGATATTTAATCCTATAGATACAATAAGTATTTTTTATTTTTCTAATCAATCTTATAGATATAACGAACTATTGATTGGAATTTTTTAAAATTGAGCCCCGGTAAAATAATTGGCGGTATCTAATTGTACTTTTCTTCATAAACAATATTTATTAATATTTTATTAATCGAATTTGACAATACTATGTTAACGGATAATTGACAAAATATTTAAGAAAAAATGAGAAAATCGCACTTCAAGATTAAAGATTTATTAATCTAGAAAATTTATAATGTATTACTTTTTAATAAACAAGACAATAATTGATCAATGGGGCATTTTTTTCTATTTACAAGAGAGTAAAATTGTATAATTGGACAACAATGTATTAGCTTAAGAAAAACAATTGATTGAAAGATTTATAAAACTTAAAATAGTATATTTATTGCTCGGAAATATTGTATATATCTCTTTCATATATTGATTGAAATATTTTTTTCTACTGCCAAATTCCATTTATATTTAAATTGATTTTGGATTATGGACTTTTTTATGGATGATTTCGGAAATATTTTGTTATTAATAAGATGTTTGATTTTTATATCAATGCTTTTGAAGGAACATCTGGATTTTTATTTCATATTGATTCAATTGTTATTGCAATATTTATTTATTATATTTGTTTTTGAAATATTGGTATTTTCAGAAGTGTGAACAAATAATAATTAAGTTCAGTCCAGAGAGGGGAATCGACCAGCAGATCACCTTGCAGAGTTGGGAGTGTTGTCCTTGGCAGTCACATTGTTGATGAGGGCACGGCCTCTCACCACCTCCTAGCGCTCATTCGGATGGACCAACTGGGATATCCGAGCTTCAGATTTTCATAGATCATTGGTTCTCCTTTTATTTTTAGATATCTCATTATGATAGTCTTTCAAGATATCGTAGTGATAGGTTATTTGTTCTTTGATTTTCTCCCGCCTTGACGGACATGACATTGTTTGACATTTTGATTATTTGATATACAGGTAGGGGATCACGCCTCAATCCCCCACCCCCCGGGGTGTTATTTTGCCTTTAAAAAAAAGTTCAGTCCAGTAAAATGAATTATCTTCTAATTGGTCCACTGATCAACGTTGGTGTTAAATTTGTTGATAATTTGCTTAATTAATAATAATTAACAACTCTAATTACTAATAAAATTAGTATATATATGATATAACTAACTCAATCAGAAAAAAAAAGAATGAAAAACAAGATATAAAATAAGATACAATTTTGGACAAATCAATCCAAACATTCTCCTAACCAATACGTGTTTTGGAGTTATCCAAAATTAGCGGTGCTTTGATTTGGTAAGTCAATTGCAAGAATCTTTAGTAACATAAATATTTTATTGGCTAATTGTTTTTCGATCATGATTGTATATTTATTGAGAGTTGAAAATTTAGAAATTCAATAATCAATCCTATAATTGTCCTATACAATCAATGAATTGATTGTAATCATTATTATAGATACAATAATTATTTATTATTGTATTTATTCCATCTATTGATACCATCAACTATAGATTGAAAGAATTTTAAAACTAAGTCTTTCGTAGAACAATTGAGAGTATCTACTTATATTTTATAATCGAATTTGACTATGCTACACACAACGAATAATTGACAAGAAGTTTAACAAAATTTAAGAAAATCGTACCTTATGATTAAAGATTAGTCAATTTAGAAAAATGTATTAACAAAAAAAAAAAGACAATAATTGTCAATAGAAGTTTTTTTTTTTAATTTTCCAAGGATGCACAAGTTTATGATTGGACAACAATATATTACCTTAATTAAGAAAAACAACTAATTAAAATATTTACAAAGCTAAATCTGGTAACAAATATTTGATTGTTTGAAAATTGTACATATCTCTTTCATATCTTGATATGACATTAATAAAACTAATCAAATTGGCGTTAAATAATTGACATAATAAATCAATACTACAATTGTCCTATAAAATCAATCATATAATTACTTAATTGGTATATGTAATCAATTAGTATTTATTATTTTATAGTTTATTAACTATAACTCTAGAAAACAATCATAAAATTGATGGTGCTTTACTTTGGTAAATCAATAAATCAATATTGGAAGATGAAATAATCAATATATAGCAACTAATGTATGTTTTGGAGTTATCTAAAATTTACGGTGTTTTACTTTGGTAAGTCAATAGAAAGATTTCATGTAATGAAAATAATGTGTTGTTAACTCAATATATGATAATTAATAATTATATTGTCAACCAATGCCATTTAATAAATTGTTGTAGAATCAATTATATAATCATTTATATAGGATTAATCAATTGATGTTACATTTTAAAATAAACTTCCCAGTTAAATTTTTTTGGATTGTCAAACTTCCCAATGTATTCTATCATTTCTTTTGATTGATTAACGATTCACATCAATCCATTGTTGGTCAAAATGAGAAAACTCATGGGGTTTACATACATCTATTGAAAATAAATGTTAAAGAATGAATATTGATTTCAATTGTACTATTTCTATACCCTGTTTTCAGTTATATCGTGTTTATGTTCGTAAGTTTTTTTAGTGGGTTACCTTGATATTGCTGTAAAATTTATGTTAATACTATTAGTGTTTATATCAATGACATAATAGTTCATTTTAAGTTTTATTCACAATTTTTTCTACCATTTTGAATAATATCTCAATTTATATTTTTGATTAACAATGTGAAGTATTCATTTTTTTCAACAGTACAAATACAATATAAAAATACATGTCTCACAAATTATATATAATTATTTATAGAGAGGTGTGTGAGAAAGAAAGAGAATAATTTAGAGACATGCATAAATTGAGGGATAATTCTGAACAAGTTGAATTAGACATTTAAGTTTATAGTCGAAAATATAAAATTGATAGATAAATTTTTGTTTTTAATAACCTTATACGAATATTACTATTAAAATAAAGTAATAAATACCAGTTCATGTTAATAGATATTATAAAACAATAATATTAATATAAAAATATACGTGCAACACACGGGGTGAATTACTAGTTGAATTAATAACTGTATCACTAGGTTATTGGCTCAATCGGTTAAACCGTTCTAAAAAAACCGGTTGATCAATATACAATACACACTTATGAATGTACACATGCAAAAGATAAATACATGTACAAAGGTAAAAAAAATATTAAGTACAAATAACAATAAAATAAATTTAATAAATTATAATATATAAATATATATAAATCGAATATAAGAAAAAAAATATATGTAATTAATTTACCAATAACATATGCCCAGTCCAAATCCCAAGCTCAGTTTTTTTTTGGGAACAAAAATCGGGCTCATTGTTCCACTTTCGTATTCCATTTCCTCGATATTTCACCTTATTGGAGGATAAAACGTGTCTACAAAATAAATTAGGGGAATTTTTAAAATACTCATTTTGGATAAGGAAACTTTATTTCTACCAAGTCCTACAAGAAAAATATATTCTATTTGAGATTACCATGTTATCTTTTAAATGCATATATAGATAATAATGACAACTAGATGGGTGGACCCAAGACCCAACCTTCCAAGAAAATACTGGACTAGGACCCCCACCTCCCCAACCCCTTCGGGCACACGACCCGATAGTTCAACTCGCTAGACTGCCGAAAGATTTGGTAGGGACCTCCAGTTCGTGTACTTACCAGTTATGGGAACTTACCAGTGGGAGCCATAGGGGATCTCATATTCTCTATTTTGTTCTATATTAGCGATGTTAAACGGGCTACTCCTAGCAATATCGAGTCAGCCCTATCGAGCTTAGGGTTAAAGGAGCTTTGTGTAAAATGGGCCGACAATATTGTAAACCTAACGGTAACCATATCAAGTTAAGCTAGACGGGCCGCAACCAAATTACAAGCTAAAAATGATTGGCTATTTGTACCTGGGATGTGGGTCGTATGAGGCAAATATAACGAATTGGGCCTCTAGGGCTTGATATTATAAGTTGAGCTTTGAGAGCTTGATGCGATGAGTTGAGCCTCGTGGGCAGTTTTTATTGACTTGGCCCAATTGATAATTTTTATGGGCTAATAATTAATTAAATGAAAAATAAAAAAAAACAATTTTACCCCAAATCATATATAACCCAACTAAAACATTAAAATAATATTACAAAATATACATATGCCTTTAACTTCTTACCGAGTTGTTTATGAATTGAACATATTGCAAATTAGGATTGCGGCGGGGATTATATTATGCTCTA
The DNA here is from genome assembly GCA_016081115.2 of Rehmannia glutinosa. Taxonomy (NCBI): domain Eukaryota; kingdom Viridiplantae; phylum Streptophyta; class Magnoliopsida; order Lamiales; family Orobanchaceae; genus Rehmannia; species Rehmannia glutinosa. The sequence goes on from JABTTQ020001592.1 coordinate 416,104, forward strand.
AATAATATAAAAAATAAGATAGCATGGAATACATAATATGTTAATTATCTATATTGTTGCAATCAAAATTACTACAAGAATCAGATAATTTTAGAACCTTTTATTCCTTTATGTGAAAATATGAGATTACACGAGAACTAATCTCAAAAATACAAATGAAGTTTTATTAATTTATTTGAGCAACTAATATGCTTTTCAAAAGCCTATTGGTGCATGAGCATGATGGTGATGGCGAGGAGGAGAAGCATGGTGGTGGTGTTGGTGCCCGTAATGACGTGGAGGATGAGCATGGTGGCTTTTTGGAGAGGGAGCATGATGGTGATGGCGAGGAGGAGAAGCATGGTGGTGGCGTTGGTGCCCGTAATGACGTGGAGGATGAGCATGGTGGTGGTGGTGGTGGTGGTGGTGATGGTGGCGGTGGCGGTGGCGGTGCTTGGATGAATCAATGGTCCACATTGGCTCATCATTCTCCAAGATTTGGTCATTTTCACTTATTTCAACGTCTAACAATGTTGAATCTTCTTCTAAATTGCGAGCAAAAGATGGAGTCATGGTAAGAACTATGAGCCCAGTGAGCAACAAAAAGGAGTAGGCACGAGACATCTTTTTGGTATATATGTTGGTGTAAAAAATTGAACAAGCCCAGGCCATTTTATAGTAGATGCATGACTCAGAAGGAGTAAATCTATTGGACAATTACATATGATACATATTTAATACTTTTGTATTTCTTATAATATGAGCAATTTAGCATTAATTCATATTTCGTAAGTAGGCTATTGGAAAATTATTTTCATCATATTTATTAATGAGGTATTGTTGAATTGCCTAGCTCTCTTTAACGAGTTTTGTGTAGTTCAATTCATTCATTAAAGTTGTAGCATTTTCAATAAAAATTACAAAACATTTCCATCATTTCAGTTACCTTCAAATTGAAATGGGCTTGATCATTAATGGATTTTATACGGTATCGATCTATATATATATATAGACTATTTTTAGAACAGTAACTCTTACTTTTCCTGCCCATTTTTCAATTTCTAAAACCACTAATTTTTTTTTTGCTTTTGGGATTTAATTAATAAAATAAGTTTTTATTATCTTTGGTGGTAAACTTTCTTTAAATAATCACTTTTTAAAATTATATAATAGATAGAGTTATATAAGCTTTTCAAATATGTGTGTGTAATGTATATATAATAATTAATACAGTACATGCACAAATTTGGAAAGCTTATATAACTCTATCTATTTAGATCTCAAATTATAAATTAAAACAAGCATAACATTAACATTAATATTCAAACTAAATATACTAAATGATCCATAATAATAAAAACCACATATAATATATAGTTACATTACATGCACAAAATCTTAAAGTTCAAGCACTCAAGCTTTGGACTTCATAAATAAATTATACCAATTAAATTTGAGTCCACAACTAAATAAATACTCATCAAACATCAATCCTCAATATAATTTGATCTTTTATTGGACAAAGTATTATCTTCTGCTTTTGACTTAAACGAGGCAAATTAATTTGGCCCTAACCTTCTTTATTTTCGGTTTAAATGGGTTGGCCCGTCAGACAACGGCCTGTTTAACATATGCATTTCATATGTTGTTTATTCTACGAAGACACGACGTGTATTGGTAAAATGATTTCATTATTGTACACGTGGTATTCACATACCGTAAAGAAGTTGAAGATCCGGAGTTATGGCTAGCCCGTCAAGAATAACAGCCAACTTGGGGTGTTATCTGTTTGGTTACAGCGATATATTCACAAGATTTCCATTCAAATACAGAACAAATTTCTGGAGCAAAGATTATAATGAAATTCTATTTCATTATGTAGCATTTCTTGAATACACACTGACATGGCTCCAAGAAACTCATGATGTTTCCGACGACCAGAATACAAAGGAAGGGAAAATACACACAATACAGACGACATTATTGTTCGAAATGTTCGACTGGTGTCTCCAAGACTGCACTGTACTTACTACCTTTTTGATCCCAACATTTTATTTATTACAATATTTACTACTACTGCTGCTACTACTACTATACTTGGATCACATAAAAGTGCCTGATTTATAGTACTGGAATCTGGCTCGATACCTCCAATCCATTCCCTGCATATCAGAAAAAAGATTTGTTATTAGAATAAACTGGAACAGACATGTTCAGTTTTGCAGGGAGAAATCATTTTTTAAAAGGGTAATTCTTTTTGAGTGAGAAACGTATTATTTAACTCCTCCTGGAAAGGAAGATACAACAATGAATTTTTCGCTACATATGGTTTGACAAATTCTTTATTTTATGATCAAAAGCGTTTTGGAGGCTGATAATGGAGGAATGGCTCACCATCTGGATCGAAGAAGAATGCTTGTTTTGTCTTACCATCTGGTTGACTCCTCTCATGTACCTCGATTCCTTTCTCCTGATCATAAAAACAGGCAAATATTTGATAAAACACGGAAAAAGTGAAAACAGTTACTTGATTTTTTTAAAGTGAAAACAGTGACATGATCTTTTTTTCGCTTGCGCACACAATTCACAAAGAAGGGAGAGTTCTATTGTATGATTCAGGGGGTGGTTGGCTAAGCTTATAAGCTCTTGAAAACATCTTTTAAATGCTTAAGAGATTATAAGCTCTCTAAAAGCATTTGGTAAGATTTTTAAAATAAAATCTCATTAGCTCTCAAAATAAGGTGTTAGTAACTTATAAGTTATTTTTAAAAAAGTTGGGAGATCCCACCTTTTTTCAAAATAAGATCTTATTTTGGCAACTTCCTTCAAAACTTTCGGTACTAACATCTTATAAGCTCTATTATCTAATTTTACCCAAACACTTCAACAACTTAGTTTCAAAATAAGATCTAAATTCTTATAATCTCTAAAAACATCTCATAAGATGTAAGATTATAAGCTTTAAAAATATCTTATAAGATGTAAGAGTTTATAAGCACAGCGAAACACTCTCTCAATGGTAAATGACTTTGATTTGGTTCCTAAGAGTAACATTTTAACTCAAAGCAAAGCAAATTTTGAATATGCAGCTTTTTTCAACAATTGGAATGTAGTTGTGACAGGACATGGCAATGAACTAGGTTAATTTGGACTCAAGAAAGAAATTACAATGACGTAAACACATTTGCAGACTGGAAGACATCCAAATTTAAGTGATTTTAACAGACATAATTTCGGTTGCATGGCATGTCACTTAATAAGATGTAGCTAGAAATGCTCATGTTACCAAAAACTTCACCTTCCATGGTATAATGCATGAAAACATCAAAAGAGATAGCAATTTAATCAATTAATTAAATTGCAGTTGTTCTTTCATCTCTAATATAAAAGATCAGAATAACATTAGCAATTTCTAGATTAAAACAATCCAGTTGTTTCTTTAATTCCTTATATTTAATTTTAATATCTTATTCGAAAAGCACAAAGATAACCGCATTAGCCCGCAAGTCGAAGTTGTAAACCTGCCCAACAACCCAAGAGCAAAAACCAAAAAAGAACCTATACTCACTAAAACTGACCCTCCTATTGCACAAGGGTTCAGTGGTATAGAATGCAGGACTCAGTAAGCGGAATCTACAAAATGTCGCAGGCATTATGAAGCATAGCATGAAAAATTTGTTGCAATTGTCGACAAAAATTTGGGAAATCCAGTCAAGTTCTTAAGCAATCATACACGTAACATGGCTATCACCACCACAATTTCACTCAACCTCATCCCAATTCTAACTTTGTAAATAGAGCACCCAAATTCAATCCATTCCTTATCGTGTATCCACAATCTTTTTGTATAAATGATGCACAACCATTCGAGAAATACGCCAATACAGAAAATTACTTCCTAGAAAAGGACTTGGAGTATACACCAAACCTCAGTACCCACAATTGATATTTGCCATGTATCAACAATCAGAAGCAATTGTCAATAATGACAAACTATACAATCCCCCAATTGTAAACACATTATTATACAAAACAAAAAAGCCCATGTAATTTTTGCACAAAGCAAATATGTGAGACATCGTATATGCACCTTAAGGCTCTGAACAAAGGAGTCGAAATTGGGTACATAAATGCAGACATGGTGTCCTCTGGGTAGATTCTTGGGGTCTGCAACTGCTGACGCAGAACTCCATGGGCCTTCTGGAAGCTTGGAATTGGGGTCCCTTTCTATGAGGTGAAGCTAGAAAGATGAACCCAATTTCAACCATATCACCTCAAAATCGAATTTCGGACTCTCTACTTGCTCAAAACCAAATATCTGAAAAAAATAAACACAAAACCACAAATCAAGATCACAATTGTTTTTTCCCCCTCATTTCAGTGTGGCAAAATCTCGGAATATACTAGGAACAGTAAGAAAAACATATGATATGACTTCCGAAACAACACAAGCCATGAATCCGATAAATCTCAATTTCAGAGTGTTCAAATCACCGTAATCCATTTCAATTTCAACAAGGATGCACCGAAATGTTCCAGAGACCCCCAAAACCAACTCGCCATTTTTGTATTTCAATCTCATAAATTTATGCCAAAAAAGAAGTGAAGGAAAGATAGAAAACGTCCAAGGAAATGCACGAGGGAGATTAAAAAGAACCTCCATGTAGAATTTGGCGAGGCGTTTGACATCAGGGGATTCTCTAGAAACATGATTGAGGCAAGCTCCTTTTGCTGCTGCCATTATCTCTTCGAGTAGGACGAGCTGTGGAAATTCTCTCTTCTGCCTGTGATTTCTCTATTTTGATCCGCCGATCATACGGCGCCGCTTGCTACAAATAATTTGCATTCACTTTCGAGTAGAGGGGTAAAAAAAAAAGACTAAGAGGTGTCAAAACAGATCGGCTGGTCTGATGATACGATCGGACTGAGATGTAATTTCACAGGGCCCAAGGAATTTGTGTCTATTTGATCCGGCTCATTTTTGATGAAAAATCGGTCCGATTTGACAAGTTCAGTGAACCCGATACAATTTACTGTATTTTTAAAGTATGAGTCGAACTTGAACTCCAAAAATAATGACTCTAGAGAATTTTGATTCGGCCTGATTTTTTCTTTTGGTCTGAGTGGCCAGTCCTACCCCATCAATTTGACACTTTGCTAGATTTTGTCCAGCGAAGTTTTATACATGTAAGGACATCAATGGATTCAGGAAAGCCCCAGATTCGCTTCATTAAAGGTGGATTTTAACCAATTTAAATGGATTTGGTTATTTCTTTTCAGGCCCAAACCAAATCATGACCCAGATACATTTAATTTCTCCATTATTTAAAAGATTAGTAATATATAGTTTTAATGATATCTTTATATAGAACATATATTTTAAAGTATCTTTTACCAAATATATACATATATATAATGACTTTTAAATTATTAAACGGGTCTAATATGTTTAACGAATCTACCAATAGGATCTAGGGTGAATTTAGGTTTGGATTCTTATAAATCTTAGTGGGTCAGATCTTGGGTCCAGACAAACCCAACTTGGGCTAAATCTATTGACATCTCTAGTCATGCACTACCTGCATTAACTAATCGAACCACTTAATCATTAAAAAAAAGACACTTTTAGCGCCGAAAAATGTAAAAGTTATTGCCCTACTTTTTTATAGTTCTCTCATTAGTAACTTTTTGAAGGACTATATATGACGGGATTGGATCTCCTATTCCACTTTTCCTATTCCACTTCTATTCCATTGCATTGGATGAAATACACGTATGCAAGATGATGTCACGTGATGTCACAATTGTACACGTGTCTTTCATCCAACATATGAAATAGGGAGTGGAATAGGAAAAGTGGAATAGGAGATCTCAACCCATATATGACATATGTTACTTTTACTGAAAATGTATCTTTTCAATTATAATCACATCTTTTACTTAAAACTCGTAATATATTCATGCAGTATGCGTACCGCGTACGTAAAAATAATTATATTATTTTCATTTTTTCATAATATTTAGAACTATCGCATAATTTCCATTGTACTTGCATAATATTTGATGATAATACTCTATTTTAATAAATAATTATACTATTATGATCTAAAATATTGAAAAATTATAATTATTAATGAAATATTATCTTAATAACAAATAAGTTGCTAACATACTTGTTATTATTCTTAAACTATGTCATAATTCTCATAATGCAAAAATATTTTTTTACATTGTTTAATATAAATAAAAATATAACCCATACAAAAATAATTTCAAAATAAGTCGTATTTTTGCTTCAACATACTTCATTTACATTGGTATTTTGGTCTTATTTCTAACTCATATAACCGTTATCATGTTTTAAATCAATTTTGTTAATCTTAAATTTTAATGAATTTATGTAATATATACTTGTGCGTTTAATATTGAATTGTTCCTTGCCCCAAAATCAAATAACTATAGCATACGCACTTTATAAATTAATAATAAGATCAGTAACATATAGCGTTTTGCAACATATTATCTTTTGAAAGTAATGCAACGTTAGAAAAGCTTGGTCATTCAATTGAAAAATCTCATTGCACGCGTGAAAAAACTCTTTCTAGCAAATCTTAACCGTGTTATTCCTTTTTTCTTCCATCATCTTCCCACCATGGGAAGATGGAGAAACAACATTGTTTTTCTTGTTTTTGCAATTAGTTGTTTGTTTCTCTTCCTTTACGAAAGTTTTCGAGTCTTCTCCAGAATCTCCACAGTAGCCTTTTGTTCCTTAATAAGTGGAGTTTTTTCTACTTATGATTCTAATGGATTAATTAGATCTCCACAGTAGCCTTTTGTCCGTTAATAAGTGGTGCTTTGTCCCGCGTGGTAGTTTTCGTTCAAATGATTTTGTCGTTACAGAAGATTGAGAAGATCCATTATTGGGAGATTAGCGACATACGCGAGTTCGTGACTATGCGATTTTATGATTCTAATGGATCAATTAGATCTGTATAAGTTTAAGATATATCTATGTATCTGTATATGTTAGATCCGTGTTTTTTCATGGTTATTTAATATTTTCTTTTATTTTCGAAAAATATAATTTTTGGTGTTTTGCCTTTCTTGGTTACTTCTTGAAAAAGGATTTATTAAATAAAGGAAGTTGATTTAGAAAAGAATTGTATTAAAACCGGAGTCTTGAGTTTTGGATTATGGGAGGATCGATTTTTTAGGATATGTTTAAAAGAGTTCTAGTCCTTATATGATTAGAAATCCTATTTCCACTATGTTTCTTTCTTCTTTGTTTTATAGGGACTCAAACTCTTCAATGGATTGCCTATATAAAGAGGACGATCTCCACATAATTCAGCACGCAGAATTACAACTGAGAGAGCATATATCTGAGAGAGATCGAATTATGCAAGAGAGAAATAAAGTCTGATATACTACACAGTTTAGAGTGTTGAAGGAAGTGCTGCTGAAGTACCAGTTCAACACCTGAAGATCGAAGTCTTTGTTTCTCTGCTTTTCGTCCATCTGTTGTTTTCATAGAAGTTCTGAATAGTTCATATTCTGTCTTTTTGGATGAGCTGTTTTACAAAGTATAGATCTACTCATACAAAGGAGTTTTGATAGGTTTCGTACTAGTTGAGTCATTCGATTGAATTCTGTAAACGATACTTCAACTAGTGAATATATTTCGCCCTGCTGGCACGTTTACAAGTATTTTCATACTTGTAGACAAATTTTATCTCTGTGTTTTACTTTTATCCGATGCGAGTTGGTACAAGTGTTACTGGCACTTGTAACAACACTTTATTCTGAGAAAGTTTGGGACCTAAAATTCTTTCATTATATATAGATTTATGATTTTGTAAATTTTACGATTTTGATATTTGTTATCAATTGTAAAGTTATTATGCTTAATAAATTGATTGTACGTTTCCAAAAAAAAACATAAAAGCTTGGTTATTAAAGGATGTAACCAGTCCCATCAGATTTGCTATATGATGACGTCCCATATATTTTAGTAGAGTAGGTCTCCTGTTAGACGGTATAATGGATCTAAGTCCATTTGACGGATCCCCAAAATCTAATCTGGATCTTTTAGAAAAACAGAAAACGAGATCTGAATCACCTTCCTCCTTTCTCATTTTCTGCGTGTTTCTGATCTCTCTCTCTCTCAAAAGTTTTCCCCATTTCATTCTTTTTTCTTCCATCAAAACTGGGTATCTTCATTATCAATCAATCCTCTGCTATTCGAGCAGTGAAAAGAGTTAGGAATCAAGATCGAGAAAGAGCTTCAAGAGAGCAAGAACATGGGAGCTCAGCTTGAAGACGAAACCAGTGTTTGAAACGCTGGTTGACAATTCTTGAAGATGATCCTCAGTTTGATTCGGTGATTAGGTTTCTAAACGGGTATCCTTAATAAGTGTCATCTTTTTTTTTCCGGTGTTGCTTGGGCTGTATTCGGTTTTTGTTTTCCGAAGAACATGTCTTCTTTGTCTATTATGTTTACATCTTTTCGGTCCAAAAAAAGATAAAAAAAATCAACCCTCTTCTATCTCCAAGTTCATCTATCTGTCAAAATTAATTTTTCTCTTGTGTGGAATATTGAAGAAAACTCAATAATTATTGTGTATTAGTTAACAAATCTATCTATATATATATATAAAAGCAAGAACTTCCTTCAAAATGGCAAAATCCCGCCCAAATTTTGGTTACCAAATATGGTAAGTTGTGTTAGGCCTTACAATGATGATTCTGCATCAATATAAAATTGTTAGTATTATTTACTCATTGCATTATCTGTTACCTTTCTGCCACTTTTTGAATAGTTAATTAATAATTTAATGAGACAAGTGCAAATAATACTCATCGAGCCATGTGCCATGAATCTTTGTCTCTTACTTTACAGATGAGTCATGTGCATTGAATATTTTTTTTTTTGAAAGGAGTGCAATGAATATTTGACTGATACTTTACAGAGACAATCTTACCAATGAATATATTTAAATATATTACATCTGATTGTGCTCATTGCAAAACAAAAATAGTACTAATAAAATAAATAAAGTATTCATCTGACAAAACTTAATTTATTTTGAAATATATAATTAAATCAATGGTTCATAGATCAGCCATTATAAATACGCCACTCCTCCATTTCAAAACCACACCATCATTTCTGTGAAAATCACTGCGGCCTGGAGGGTCAATTCAAAAATCTGACAATTTTTAAAATTTGCTTCAAATGGCTCTTCTATTTAGTTTGATTAAGGACATCAATCCAAGTAAACTTCAGTGGACGTTAAAACTCCGATTACTGCGATTTTATAATGTACCTGCATACAGAGACAATTCTAATATTTACAGTTTAGAATGTGTTTTTCATGACAAAGAGGTGAGTCAAATGTACTTTTCTTCTGTTTATATAACAAAATAGAATGATATATCTTGTAATATATTTTTATTCTTTTAATCAGGGGTCAAGAATTCATGCGACTATCGAGCGACAGCAAATCAAAAAATTCCAACCCATTCTATCGGAAAATCATTTATATGCTGTTAAAAATTTTATTGTGGCTGATAACATGATGAAATACAAGACCATAATGGCAAAATACAAAATAATATTTGTTGGAAAAACTTTGTTGACAGAATTCTTTGATGATGATTTCCCATGTATGATATATGATTTTAAACCATTTGACTCATTCAGAGATGTGGACTCCATTGATGAATCCATACTTATTGGTAATAATATAACCATATTTACTTTAAAAATTCAAAACTTCAGAATGTATTTTACAATTATTTATATTTATTTATTTTGACAGACGTGATAGAAAGGATGACTGCCAAAAATTCTCCTCAACATAAACAGATTGCAGGACGACAGACCAAGATGATTGATATAGTTTACTCTGACTTGCAAACAAACAATAAATGTTAAAAGAGCTTTGGAAGTATTTAGTGCAAGAGGATGACTGATTGGGCAAAAACAAAGTCTAGCACTCAATATCTATTATGATATTGTTATGCAAGTTGATCAACAAATAACTAACTTTTACCTTATTACTTTGGTGTGGATATATTATGTATTGTGTGAAAGGTTGGTACTGTCTATGAGTAAGATGGTCTTTCTCTTTTAGATGGGTGGTTGCATTTTGTCTCTTCTGTATTATTTCTTTGTTGCATGGAATTTCAATTTCCTATATCTGGAAGTAGATATGGCACTTAACTTTAAACAAGATACAGATTAAATTTTTTTTTTTTATTTCAAACTGAAAAATGAAACAAAAAAAATCAGGTATGTAACATACTCTTTCAAAATCTTACCAACTGCCTTGATTTTCTTTCATTGTCATATCCATATTCTTTTTGTCTCTCTGATTATAACATTGTGCCATTTTTCATTTCTATCAAAAACAACAAAAAACATTATTAAGAATACATAAATCTTAGAGAAAATGAACTTTCGAAAGCGAGAAAAATACTTATCGCAAATGGTCATTATAGTCGATAATGTTGCCATCTTTTAATGTGAAGAAATTTAAAAATTATTAGCATAAGGAGAATTTTGCTTTGCAATTTCAAAGTAATTAACTAAAAATTTGATTTTAGCCATCCCCTGACCATATACCAACAAATTTAGCAATCAAACAAAACCCAGTCGTTATCAATATCACAGATTTCATTAGCCTCAAATGTGATAATATCACCTGAAAGATGGGACATCTTTAATTTTAAGTTCATCACAGTTTCTATCAAGTAAAAATACCAAAATAAATTTTGGAGATAAAATTAACAAGTTTTACGGCACCATTTTTCAGCGAACAAGGCGTAGGAAGGATACCTGTTGTATTGATTTACCTTAGGGTGAGACGAGGGAGGTCTCCGCATCTAACGAGCCAGCCGTAGAGGTGGAATCACTGTCCCGACTCACCGAGGTTACGGATTCGCTATCGACTTGGAAGATCGTGCAAATCCTCGCATCGGTGATTGAAACTCACAAGAACGAAAAGGATGCCGAATTCAATGCAGCAGAGTTGCAGCAGTCCAGCAGCAAAATGGCGTAACAACCCGAGGGAGAGGCCCAACCTCAGATGCAATAGTTACCATGCAATAATTGGAAATACCTTAAAATCAATGAGATCAACAGTTATCTTGAAGAAATAAGTATATGTATTAACTATTGGGGTAGTTATTGCATCAGTAACAATGTCGCGATCCAATCGTTCACCTGGTCAATTCCATGAGTATAAAAAATAATGAAGTCAATTTTGAACAAGTGTAATACTAAACAAATATCATAAATAGATTGTAAACTAGCATGCAATAGCTTGCAATTAGTAAGACAATAAACCAACTGAGAAATGAAAAATTACAAATATATGATTATCCAAAATTTAACTTATGCTACATGAAGATATGGCTAGAAACCATTTGCATAAACTTATCAAGCAGCAGTTGTCCTATGTTCCTCAAATGTAATTAGTTAAAACTTTCATAATATCAAAGAATTCCAAAAATATATTTGGTTTTAGCACAGATAATTTAATCAGTAATCATACATATATCAGATTATCAACTACAAATATTACAGAATATCTCCATTTCAAACTCCCAAAACTCTCTTCGTTTAAAAGATTATAACCTCTAATATAACTTATCATCTCCTAAATAAACATGTTAAATAACACAAAGAAACAGACAGGCATTCGAACAACAAAATAAAAAAATTCACACAATTGGAACACGTATAGCATCAAATGATCAAATGGAGAGGTTAATCTATTTCTTAATAACATACCAGCATGAATCGCAATCTTCGCCATTTAACTCAAAAAAAGAAGCGTATTCGGGAAGAAGGCGACCCCTCAAGCTTTACATTATCGCCGCCAAAAAAGGCATCCTCAACAAGCACGTCTTGTCTTCGCGATTCTCAAGTTTTCCGAATTTCGTTCGTCAACTAAGAACAAGGGCGCGAGCGCAACAACATCGGCGTGGCTCGGGTGGTGGCGGCTTAAGTGGGCGACAAACCAAGGATCGTCGAGTCGGCGGCGCTAAAGCGCGTCGATGCGGCCGTAGCGCCGATTGAGGTTGAGACCGGCTTGGAAGAGGTGGTCACCAGCAGCCCAAGCTCGGATGGTCGGAAGATACGGCGGGAGTAGGTGGGCCGTTGTGTTATAGGCCCAGGCTCTGCAGCCTTCCGGAGCAACGCGAAACAATTGTATGGTTTCAAATCGCAGGCCACAGCGAAAGCATGCGAGAGGAGACCCCTCTAGCTAATCCGCCGGTAGTTGTGACGACTCGGTGGGATATGGAACCGTAGTGGTCGCAGGGTAGACAGATTGAGCCGAGGGGGTGTGATGTGCGAAAAGTCGCGAACACCACCTAAGATTTCGAAGACGGGGAGACGGCGTCGCAGTACAGTGCGAGAGAGACGGGACACGCGAACACCGAATTAGATTCCGAGCAAGGGGTCTTGAAAACCGTCTTAGATTCCGATAAGGGTAGCGCCACACACGGTTGAACCCTAGCGGCGCGAGAGAGGGTGTGGTATAAGAAACCTAGGTTGACGGTTTTTGTGCGAAATGGATAAGAACACCAAATAAAAATTAACGAAGGCTTAATTAAGAACAATAATCAAACAAGCGTACCCCAAGCCAACTCGGGGTATGGGTTTGTCAAATGTTTAATTGTTGGTTTCAATCTATATAGGATTTGGGCCAATTCCCTTGGTATGGGATTAGTATACACCAAAAAAATATGGATTTGGTTATGGCCTTATTGGTTAGGTAGATACATATAAACTTTTAATAATTTAATCTTTTATGGCTTCAAATAGGATAATTGGTTTAAAATCAATCGGCCCAAATTTCAGATTCATTGATTTATATATAAAAAAAATCTTCTTCCTTTGGTATGTTTTTTTAATTAAAATACAGTGAATAATTTTGTTGCATAAAATATTGATTTTCAATTGGTGTAATGGTGGTGTTGCTGGTGCAGGTTATGTGAAAAATGTAATGTACTTAGATATCAATTTCTCATTTATTTGACTTTATTGATGTTTTATTTTTTGATTATGCGGATATTGACAATCCAACTTTCAAATACATTTTTTCTGGTGCTATGTTTACAAGAATCATGGACTTTGTATCATTTAATTAGAAGTTTGTTTTAATGTTATATATTTAAACTCTTTGTTTATTTAAAAATAATTTGTTTGACTTATTTATATAATAAATTATTTTATGTGTACTTATGATATATTGTTCTATTATTTATTCCATATTTATTTATATTTGGTTTTTATTTACCTTTTGAAATTACAAATATTGTACACACCAAAAATTATTATTTTATTAATATCCAGTCCGTGCATCGCACGGGTGGAATACTAGTGAGTATATAAAGAAGCCATTTAAATGCATTTGCTTAGAAGAATTCTTAGATAAGATTTCATTTAAGTTTCTTCTTTCTCATCACTTTATTTCTTTTTGCAGCAGACCAAGTTTGACTAATATTTTTCATGAGAACTGCTAATACTTTTTAAGGTGAATACTAATACTTTTCAATAGAAAAACTAATACTTTTTAGCAGGGCTGTTAAATAATTTGAGGGAGACTGCTAAATAATTTTCATAGGAAAAACTAATACTTTTCAAAGGAGCTACTAATATTTTTTAGAGGAACTACTAATACTTTTAAGGTAAAAAAAAATTAATACTTTACAGGGAATTACTAAAATACATTTAAGGGAAAATCCTAATATTTTCCAAGTGACTACTAATACATTTCAGGGGAATTATTAATACATTTGACCGGAAAAACTAATACTTTTTTCTCGAGGACTACTAAAAAAACTACTAATATTTCTCAGAAAATTAACAATACTTTTAAGAGGAAAAACTAATACTTTTTTAGCGCAGTGACACTATGACACTACTCTGAAATATTAAAAAAAAATACCACCAAGTTTGGGTTTAGACACAAGTTTTTGTCATTTTAGTATATTATGGATATAAAACAAAACAAAATTGTTGCTATGTGATATTATTTTCATTTTTTATTTGGTACATTTTTTATACTTAATTTTAGTTAAATCAATTAATGTTAATATTTCAAGTTATCAATTGTTCATGTTTGCATTCTTTATTGCATGGGTGAATATCTATTGTTGTATATGTTTAATTGTTTAATAGAACGTTTTGAATTTTGATGGTAAACGGGTTAGTTCTCTTGGTTTTGGGGTAATCTTAACGAGCTTCGAGCAAAATGGTCTTCGGGCTAAATGGCTGCTATTAAATGGACCGGCAATATTGGAATCTAGCCCTAGCGGACTTCGGACTAAACGGGCCATTATCGAGCTATAAATAAAAAATAAAAATTATATATTTAAATCTAAAAATTTGAACTCGAACATATATAATATATATAATATTTAAGTTTAACATTATAAATTAAAGTATTCATTATTAAAAATTTAGCCATACATAGTTTATAATTACATCACATTAACAAAATTATAAAATTTAAATATTTTATGATCTAAAATTTAAAAATAAATAATAAAATATAGCATTATATAAAAACCCATATAAAATGGGAAGAAATAATAATTTTTTTTTTGAAATTACTCATATGACTATAAGTGATAATTTTCAAACTTATATATTTAAATCTATTAATGATGAGGAGATGTGAATTTGAAAAAATATATTTAGTAATCGGTAACATGTAATAAAAAATATATATAATATGAGAATATTATTTTAAAAAAACACAATTGGCGGACTTGCGAGCTAGCCCGGTTAACTTACAGGCTAGTACTAACGGGCCTCGGGCTAAACGGTATGGGCTAAAAAAGCTCAAATTTAAATGGGCAAAATAATTCGTCCCTAACCATCTTTTTCCCGATTTAAATCGTCCAAACCAACGAACCGTAACCCGTTTAACATTTCTACGTACTAAGACCATTTCTCAAAATAGCAATCAAGTTGGCATTTTTCCACTATTTCATTTCACATTGAAATTACACAAAAAAGAACAAGGTAGGTTTACAATTATTTTGACTGTATGATAGATCAATTGTCTACAACATGTGGGAGAAATTTTGTCACTTGAATAAATTACCCTATATAAGTTGTATTCATTTAGAAGGTGAACGCCTATATACTTGATTACATAAAAATTAAAATAAATAAAACATTTTAAAATTATATTTACTTTATGAACTAAATCTTATAAGTAAGTTACTTAGGAATTGTTCTGAGTGAACTAATTTGATTTGCTTATTTAAGTTCTAAAATAAAACAATTCATATGCAATTAATACCAATAAAAAACATCAATAAAGCTATTTTAATAGTAACTCAGTAAATACTTTTATTATCATTCATAAGTTTGCAGTTACATGAATATCTGTAAAATAGCTATTTTTCAACAACTAATATTTTCATGAGCTTTTCGGTGCATGAGGTGGTGGAGCACGGTGGACGATGGGAATCCGAGGAAGAGGCCAATTGTGGGGCCGGTGGCTATGCGGTGGGGGAGCACGACGGATAATGGGAATCCGGGGTAGGGGCCAGTTGCTATGCGGTGGTGGAGCACGACGGATAATGGGAATCCGGGGTAGGGGCGATTCTTTATGCGGTGGTGGAGCACGACGGACAATGGGAATCGGGCGGGGCGATTGCTATGCGGTGGTGGAGCACGCGGATAATGGGAATCGGCGGGGGGCGTCATTTATGCGGTGGTGGAGCATGATGAATGGGAGTAGGATGGTAATATATTTCTGATAAGGCAGTGAGATCTTAAGGCTACACAGTGAGGTCTTAAAATAGGGTTTGGAGCTCCGTATCCGACCCGGACTGGGGGAATGGGTCTAACCCGCAAAGGTGGACCATTGATCTCCCTGACAGCATAGTACAACTCCACCCTCCGGATGATGACACTTGGCACAACTACATTAGCCAGGAATATCTATAAATACCATCTTTATAGTAACTTGATGGTAACTATTCACTCTGCCTCTCTTACCTCTTATTTTCATATTTTCTTGTTTCTATACCCCCTGTACCTCACGAACTCGATCGACTTAGGCATCGGAGGGTCTTAGCGGGACCACCCCCGGGCTTGCTGGCGTGTGTTTATCTATTTCGGGTCACCTAAGAGCTCGAACCCGATTACCCGAAAGTCCATGACCGAAGGTAATTACGATCCAAATCGTTGGCGCCGTCGTGGGAAACTTTTTCCCTTTACCAAGAAAAGAGTGCGGAAGTAAGGAGACCCCAGTTAAACACGTTCGAGAAAGGGGTACTAGAGACCCCCAAGTAGAGTGAATTAGTGATGCAACCCGAGTTCCCCTCATCTCAATCATGGCCCAATCTCCCGGAAGAGGAGAAAGGAGATCCCGACCAGGTGATCTCTATGTGGAAGGAAGACTTCGAGAAGTTGGTCATTGAAATGAGTAAGCAGCTCGTGGGAGAGACATACAAGGGAAAGGGGTTGCTCGACCCAGACCCTGTAGCAGGTCTAAGCGTCAAAGTAGACGAGGGTCTTCAAAGACCCCAAAAGAATTTGAGCTCGAAGGTCCCCAAGACCCCGAGACTTGAAAAAGATCCCAAGAGATCCCCCACCTCGCAAGTGAGACCTCGACATCTCAATACCTTGCGCAAAAAAGAGAAAAAAGAAAGAGGGATCCCAAGTGATCCCCCACCTCGCAAGTGAGACCAGAAGATCTCAATAACTTGCGCCAAAAAGAGTAAAGGAGGGATCCCAAGTGATCCCCCACATCGCAAGTGAGACCCGAAGATCTCAATAACTTGCGCCAAAAAGCGTAAAGGAGGGATCCCAAGAGATCCCCCACCTCGCAAGTGAGACCTCCAGATCTCAATAACTTGCGCAAAAGAGAGAAAAAAGAAAGAGGGATCTCAAGTGATCCCCCACCTCGCAAGTGAGACCCGAAGATCTCAATAACTTGCGCAAAAAAGAGAAAAAAGAAAGAGGGATCCCAAGTGATCCCCCACCTCGCAAGTGAGACCCGAAGATCTCAATAACTTGCGCCAAAAAGAGTAAAGGAGGGATCCCAAGAGATCCCCCACCTCGCAAGTGAGACCTCGAGATCTCAATAACTTGCCCAAAAGAAGAGAAAAATGAGGGATCCCAAGTGATCCCCCACCTCGCAAGTGAGACTCGAAGATCTCAATACCTTGCGCAAAAAAGAGCAAAAAGGAGGGATCCCAAGAGATCCCCCACCTCGCAAGTGAGACTCGAAGATCTCAATACCTTGCGCAAAAAAGAGAAAAAAAGAGGGATCCCAAGTGATCCCCACCTCACAAGTGAGACCCGAAGATCTCAATAACTTGCACCAAAAAGCATAAAGGAGGGATCCCACGAGATCCCCCACCTCGCAAGTGAGACCTCGAGATCTCAATAACTTGCCCAAAAGAAGAGAAAAATGAGGGATCCCAATTGATCCCACCTCGCAAAGTGAGACTCGAAGATCTCAATACCTTGCATAAAAAAGAAAAAAAGAAAGAGGGATCCCAAGTGATCCCCCACCTCGTAAAGTGAGACCGAAGATCTCAATAACTTGCGCAAAAAAGAGAAAAAAGAAAGAGGGATCCCAAGTGATCCCCCCCATAAGTGAGACTCGAAGATCTCAATAACTTGCGCCAAAAAAGTAAAGGAGGGATCCCAAGAGATCCCCACCTCATAAGTGAGACCTCGAGATCTCGGTAACTTGCCCAAAAGAAAGAGAAAAATGAGGGATCCCAAGTGATCCCCACCTCGCAAGTGAGACTCGAAGATCTCAATACCTTGCGCAAAAAGAAAAAGGAGGGATCCCAAGAGATCCCCCACCTCGCAAGTGAGACTCGAAGATCTCAATACCTTGCGCAAAAAAGAGAAAAAAAGAGGGATCCCAAGTGATCCCCACCTGCAAGTGAGACCCGAAGATCTCAATAACTTGCGCAAAAAGCATAAAGGAGGGATCCCAAGAGATCCCCCCACCTCGCAAGTGAGACCTCGAGATCTCGATAACTTGCCCAAAAGAAGAGAAAATGAGGATCCCAATTGATCCCCACCTGCATAAGTGAGACCTCGAGATCTCAATACCTTGTGCAAAAAAGAGAAAAAAAGAGGGATCCCAAGTGATCCCCCACCTCGCAAGTGAGACCCGAAGATCTCAATAACTTGCGCCAAAAAGAGTAAAGGAGGGATCCCAAGAGATCCCCCACTTCGCAAGTGAGACCTCGAGATCTCAATAACGTGCAAAAAAAAGAGGAAAAAGGAGGGATCCCAAGTGATCCCCCACCTCGCAAGTGAGACTCGAAGATCTCAATACTGCCCCAAGACTTGAAAAAAGACCTCAAGGGTCTCGAAGACCCCAAAAAGAACTCAAGCTCGAGGGTTCTCAAGATCCCAAGACTTGAAGAAGATCCCAAGGGTCTCGAAGACCTCAAAAAGAACTCAAGCTTGAGGGTCCTCAAGACCCCGAGACTTGAAGAATATCTCAAAGGTCTGGAAGACCTCAAAAAGAACTCGAGCTCGAGGGTCCTCAAGACCCCTAGACTTGAAGAAGACCTCAAAGGTCTGGAAGACCTCAAAAAGAACTCAAGCTTGAGGGTCCTCAAGACCCCGAGACTTGAAGAAGACCTCAAAGGTCTGGAAGAGGGATCCCAAGTGATCCCCAGCTCACAAGTGAGACCTCGAGATCTCAATAACTTGTGCAAATAAAAGAGGGATCTCAAGTGATCCCGCAGCTCACAAGTGAGACCTCGAGATCTCAATAACTTGTGCAAATAAAAAAGGGATCCCAAGTGATCCCCCAACTCACTAGTGAGACCCGAAGATCTCAGTACCTTGCGCAAAAAAGAGCAAAAAGGAGGGATCCCAAGAGATCCCCCACCTCGCAAGTGAGACCTCGAGATCTCAATACCGTGTGCAAAAAAGAGAAAAAAAGAGGGATCCCAAGTGATCCCGCACCTCTCAAGTGAGACCCGAAGATCTCAATAACTTGCGCCAAAAAGAGTAAAGGAGGGATCCCAAGAGATCCCCCACCTCGCAAGTGAGACCTCGAGATCTCAATAACTTGCCCAAAAGAAGAGAAAAAGGAGGGATCCCAAGTGATCCCCACCCCGCAAGTGAGACTCGAAGATCTCGACCTTGCGCAAAAAAGAGCAAAAAGGAGGGATCCCAAGAGATCCCCCACCTCGCAAAGTGAGACCTCGAGATCTCAATACCTTGTGCAAAAAGAAAAAAGAGGGATCCCAAGTGATCCCCCTCCATAAGTGAGACCGAAGATCTCAATAACTTGCGCCAAAAAGAGTAAAGGAGGGATCCCAAGAGATCCCCCACCTGCATAAGTGAGACCCCGAGATCTCAATAACTTGTGCAAAAATAGAGGATCTCAAGTGATCCCATGACTCACAAGTGAGACCTCGAGATCTCAATAACTTGTGCAAATAAAGAGGGATCTCAAGTGATCCCATGACTCACAAATGAGACCTCGAGATCTCAATAACTTGTGCAAGAATAAAAGAGTGATCTCAAGTGATCCCACACTCACAAGTGAGACCTCGAGATCTCAATAACTTGTGCAAAAATATAGGGATCTCAAGTGATCCATGACTCACAAGTGAGACCCCGAGATCTCAATAACTTGTGCAAAAATAGAGGTATCTCAAGTGATCCCCATGACTCACAAGTGAGACCTCGAGATCTCAATAACTTGTGCAAAAATAATAGAGGGATCTCAAGTGATCCCGCAGCTCACAAGTGAGATCTCAAGTGACCCTCAGTTCTCAAAAAGAGATCTCTAAGCTTTCGTAAAAATAACAAGTAATCCTAATGACCCCTTTGGCTCGCAGATAGGACCTCAAGAGCTCGTGACCCGGAGAAGGAGCTCAAATAAAAAAATGATGAATAAATGAAAAATGAGAATATACACAGGTCCGAAAAGGTGCAATATGCGGGTTTAAAATCGAGGATTTGGGCTATCGCATGACCTCAAAAAACTTGGGCCCGACGGTAAAGGACCAAGGTTCACGAGCTTGTCACCTACCTCGAGCCCATCCAAATGATCCCGAGCTCTCCACAACCTCGTGAACCGGGGGAATAATGATAAGGCAATGAGATCTTAAGGATACACAGTGAGGTCTTAAAATAGGGTTTGGAGCTCCGTATCCGACCCGGACTGGGGGAATGGGTCTAACCCGCAAAGGTGGACCATTGATCTTCCTGACAGCATAGTACAACTCCACCCTCCAGATGATGACACTTGGCACAACCACATTAGCCAGGAATATCTATAAATACCATGCTATAGTAACTTGATGGTAACTATTCACTCTGCCTCTCTTACCTCTTATTTTCATATTTACTGTCTCTATACCCCCGTACCTCACGAACTTGATCTGACTTAGGCATCGGAGGGTCTTAGCCGGGACCACCCCCGGCTATAGCCTGAAGTGTGTTTATCTATTTCAGGTCACCTAAGAGCTCGAACCCGATTACCCAAAAGTCCATGACCCGAAGGTAATTACCTGATCCAAATCAATTTCATCATTTTCCTTTAGGATTTGTTCATTTGATGCATCAAAACCTTGAATAAGATGTGGAGTTAAAATGAGAACCAAGAGGGCAGAAAGTAGAAAAGTGCACACCCGAGACATCCTTGTATTGTTTAATTTTTTGAGTGTGTTTGGTCTATGAAATTGAATTGAGTTCATGCTTTATTTATAGAGGGGTACCCTGTACATATTTTCAAGTGATTGGTCAATAGTAGTATTGTTTATGTAATTAATCCAGTTATATAAATCTATTAATATAATTTTGAATTGGATACATGGGACTTAGTTAATCTGTTAAATTGGAAAGTACATTTTTGCAAAATTGTAATTTGAATAGTGGATTATGCAATATATTTTGTGCATTTAGAATCACATTAGTAGGACTTTGACCCAATATTACCCATTGACAGGAAATTTTCAGAGGACTACGTCCTTTCAAGAATTTGAAAATGGAGTAAGAAATCAGATTGACCCAATATTAACAAATGCTAGTCTCATTCGTACTTAATATTCGTCGTGAATAATCAGATTGACAATTATTTTGAGTAATAATTACAAAAACAACATTTGAGGTTTGACCTAAATACCAAAAAGAATATCTTTCGAATTAACAAAAAGTACCTCTCTTTAAGGTATTACTAACACCAACTTTAAGGTTTGAAATTTTCTCAACAATATACCCCATATTTTGTGATCTCTCAAAATTATACTATAACTTAGATTTATTTATGAAATTTACTATTATTTAATATAATTTGTATATTGATTAACAATGAAGATATTTTTAGAGAAAATAAATACGAATAATTGTTCGAGATGTAATAGCTACAAACAATCCACTATCATTTGGAGCAAATTGGAAATAAAAAGTTAAGTGCAATAATTGCAAAATTGAGAGGGTAAAATAGAACAATTCAAAGTTAAGTGGGCAAAATAGAAAACTTGCATAGTTTGGAAGGCAAATTAAAATTACCTCAATAATATATTGCCAAACATGTAGTAACTATATCATCATGCTTTTAATTTAAAGGCTTAATTGCAAACTTGGTCAAATAACTAGCAGTTTTGGTCATGTAAATGTTTTAGGTAGCAATTTTGATACCGAAAGATTTTCATTCTACGTAATTTTGGTCCTACAAGTTCTAATTTTGTGAGATTTTTGGTCCAAATTGGGTTTCGTTTTTCACCTTCGTCTTAAAAATGTTGAGGTTGTTCGTTGTTGACGGAGCTTGCGGGCTTCCACAGCCTGCTGCCTCAAGGCATTATAGGAAATGTTTTCCAAGAGGGCCTGTAGGTCATTGTTCACCAAAATTTTTTGGATCTGTATACTGCAAGTGTATAATGTAATTTATAGGATAATGGCAAACAAGGTCGTATTCCTCATGGATTGAATACGAAACACTTAGACTATAATAACATCGCATTCCAATTTTATTGAAGTGGTCGAATATCAAAAGTTTTTATAAAAATCGAAAATAAAAAAATAAGTAGAAATATTTTCGAACCCCACAAGTATTTTCAACAAATACAGAAGCAACCCTAGGCACATAATCTCAACATGTTTCTTCAATATTAAATCCAATTAATGCTTCAAAATCAATCCATGTGTTTCTACGGGTTCAATTCTTAAATTAGTTTATTCCCCCTCCTGGGTGGCGCATAAGCAGTAGTTTAATAATAATTGAGGTCTCTCGATCCATCACAACTATTATTAACTCTCAATAGATTTTTAAATTGAAATACTCCCCACAAACAGAAGTAGTCTCTCGATACATTACCATGTTTATGTCTGAATTCGATTTTCGTCTTGCTAGAACTCACCTCCCAGATTATGGACTAACAAGTATGACATGCAAATTATTGGCCAAATAATCGGCAATTAAGAATAAGCACTCGAATTCATAAAATAGAACACATAAATCAATTAAGAAAATAATCAATCAAGATTTAACATGAATCCACCATTTTGATTATGTTATAGGATCCAAAAGATTAGCCAAACATTGATAACAAATTCATAGACAAACTTAAAATCAATATTGTGACATTGTTTAAGTACAGACAAGAGATTTAAACTAAGAAAGAAAACCCCTTCTTATCAGGATAGATCTTCCTTCCAAGCCTCTGAAGCTCTTGTGCTTTCGTAAATGCGAAAGGCCTTGTGATGTTCTTCGTAACCTAGCTCTCCTCTCTCAGAAGACATTTGATCTTGTGTTCCTTTGTATTTTGGTGTGTTGTATGTTGTATGAATGATTATAATTTCGTACAGCCCTTGGGTCCTTTATAGAGGTGTTTAGAGAGATCACTTGTAGAGTTCGAGTGGGAAAAAGACACAAAAATCCACCACAGTCAGTCACACGGCCCATGTGGCTTTCACAGGTCACTCTACACGATCGCATAAGACTCATACGATCTAGTTGTGCGGCTTGGTTTTGTCCCTGTTTTCTCCCGAACACTTCACACGGACATGTAGCTTCACACGGTCGTGTGGTCCCACACAGTCCAACCGTGTGATTGGTTTTTGTCTGGTTTCTTCGTCTTTTCGATCTTCTCTTTGCACCCGTCGATCTTATCCGAGCCTTCCAACTGATATCTTTTCATTTAATCTCCGTTTCCTATAAAAAGTTACAAGAATACGTAGCATCACGCCCTTCTAATGAACCCAAGTAAAACACACTAAATATACATGCAAATGCACCAATTATGTACCATTTTAAGCTTTTACACGTATCAGTCATCTCTTGTCACGTGTCTCTTGATGGCTCAAAAGCTACTCTAGAAAACCATAGGCAAGTGCACCTATCGTTTTGTAGTATAGATTATTGAATACCGAGTGTCATTCCCACGAGGATTGTAAGTACTAATAATTACCGTCTTTTTGTTATTTAATCTAGCAATTTTCAGAGTTTTGTTTGTTTAATGAAAATGAAAAATAGAGAATTTTAAAATAATTGCAACTTACAAAAGATCAAATAAAAATAGATTGTAGAATTAAGAAATCAAGAGCTAGAAATGTGTTTGAATGTAAATCCCTCTAGAATGTTTTTGTGATTTAACAAGATAAAAATACAACCATAATCCCTTAAGCAAAAACCAACCTCTTTTAGTAAAATCTCATGTTTCATGGACCGTAGAAATTCGATTTAAGTTAAACCCTCTATCGAGCGAATAACTTCTAATCTCAAGTTGATTAACTCGAAATCTCTTTCTAGTTAAAACCCCCAAGACAAAGATTATAATGATTTGTGAATTCCCATATTAGGTTTGACCCTAATCCAGGAAGATTTATGTCGTCCTATATCTAGGATTGCATGCAACTCTTTTCACTTATATAGGTTCTATTTCACCATGAATCTCTCGATTTCCCGGATAAAAAATAAACTTCAAATCAATATTGCGCATATACCAATTCGAATGAATAAAACATAATATAAGTGAATCACACAAAACATGAAGATTTTATTAAAAACATACAAGCCTTAATCACAAATTCATTCTAGAGTTCATTACATTCAAACACTAGAAATTTAGCTACACATGGCTTTGACAAAAGAGTATACTACACAAGAAGATATGAATAAAATGAACATGGTGTACTTAGCTCTTATTCAAGACCAATACAAGACTTCCTCTTTGGTTGATTGCAATGATGTTGAGCTCCAAGCCTTCTCCTCTATTGCTCTTCAACTTCCAACTCTACCTCTCTTTTATCCTCTCAATGTATTTTGCTTTGAAACTTAGAATATACAATGAATATACAATGAATCTCTCTATCAATGAATATTACATGAATTATATCTTCCCCAACTCAAACTCTTGGCTTTTATAGGCACCATCTTTGTGAAAGAACACATCAATAATGCTAACAAATGCTCCACTTCCATGGTTGTTGGTTGAATCATTGTGTGCACATTCATGGTTGAGTTGGTTGAATCATTGTGTCCACATGACAATTGAGGAAATAATAGAGTTTGGTGCATCAAAATGAGGTGTAAAAGTTGCTCAAAGGTTGTCAAAAAGCAAAAAGGGAAAGTCTCCATAATTTCCGCCAAAAGAAAAAGAAAAAACTGGAGTCGAAAAGCAGGGCGGGCCGTGTTTTCGGATTTTCCCGAACACGGCCGTGCTTGAAAAGCACGGCCTGGCCGTGTTTGGTACGTCGGGGTCGAAAAATTGCTCGTTTTTGACTTCTAAAAAGCACGGTCGTGCTTAAAAACACACCCTGCCCGTGTTTCACTGAAAAGGCCCCGAAATGACGCGTTTATCTTGGGATTTTGAGTGTTTTTGCATCCAGAAACCCCTGGGTATGTTTTGACATGAAACCATGGCCCAAAATTCACCAAAAACAGCTCCAAATCATCAATCTACACCAATAAAAGCACCTCAGAGTAATGTGAACCATGTACAATCAAAAATTTATGAAACTAACAATAAAATAACTCAAATCATACTTAAATATACACATAAAACATGCATAAAAAGACCCTTATCATCTCTCCTCTCTTGGAGGTGCTCCCCATGAGGGAGGGGTTTTTGCTCAAGTCTTCAAGGAGATCTATCATCCAGAACTCTAGACGTGGTAGTCCTCCAGAGCCAAAATGATATTGCTAAAGTTGTCCAGCTCACTCCGAATTATGGTAATCCAAGCTGAGGTATCTGACTTTGGTCCGATGTCTAATCCACGTGTTGGGAATCAGCCTGCAACACGATAAATAGGGTTAGGTCCCGGGAAGTCGCTTCGAATATTAAGTCAACAAAGTGTAGGAGAAAAATCCAAAGCGCAGTAAGTCATCAACAGTAAAAATGTTCTCAATGAAAAATAATGAATGATTGGCTATTTGTACCTGGGACTATGGGCCGTATGAGCCAAATATAACGAATTGGGCTTCTAGGGCTTGATATTATAAGTTGAGCTTTGAGGGCTAGATTCGATAAGTTGGGCCTCCTGTGCAGTTTTTATAGAAATCGACCCAATTAATAATTTTTATTGGCTAGTAATTAATTAAAATTAATTAAATAAAAAATAGGAAAAAAACAATTTTACCCCAATAGAAGTATACATATGCCTTCAACTTCTTACCGAGTTGTTTATGAATTGAACGTGTTGCAAATTAGGGTTGGGGGATTATATTGTGCTCTCAATAATTGAAACATTAATAAGATGACATAGAATACATAATATATTAATTATCCAATGTTGTTGCAATCAAAATTACTACAAGAATCAGATAATTATAGAACATTTTTATTCCTTTATGTGAAAATATGAGATTACACGAGAATCAATCTCAAAAATACAAAATAAAGTTTTATTAATTTATTTGAGCAACTAATATGCTTTTCAAAAGCCTATTGGTGCATGAGCATGATGGTGATGGCGAGGAGGAGAAGCATGGTGTTGGCGTTGGTGCCCGTGATGATGTGGAGGATGAGCATGGTGGCTTTGTGGAGAGGGAGCATGATGGTGATGGCGAGGAGGAGAAGCATGATGGTGGTGTTGGTGCCCGTGATGACGTGGAGGATGAGCATGGTGGCTTTGTGGAGAGGGAGCATGGTGGTGGTGGTGGTGGTGATGGTGGTGGTGGCGGTGGTGGTGCTTGGATGAATCAATGGTCCACATTGGCTCATCGTCCTCCAAGATTTGATCATTTTCACTTATTTCAACGTTTAACAATGTCGAATCCTCTTCTAAATTGCGAGCAAAAGATGGAGTCATGGTAAGAACTAAGACCCCGATGAGCATCAAAAGGGAGTAGGTACGAGACATCTTTTTGGTATATATATTGGTGTAAAATATTGAATAAACCCAAACCATTTTATAGTAGATGCATGTCTCAGAAGGATTAAATATATTGGACAATTACATATGATACATATTTAATACTTTTGTATTTTTTATAATATGGACAATTTGGCATTAATTCATATTTCGCAAGTATGCTATTGGACATTATTTTCGTCATATTTATTAATGAGGTATTGTTGAATTGCCTAGCTCTCTTTAACGAGTTTTGTGCAGTTCAATTCACTCATTAAAGTTGTAGCATTTTCAATATAAATTACAAAAATATTTCCATCATTTCATTTACCTTCAAATTGAAATGGGCTAGATCATTAATGGGTTTTATATGGTATTTAAATAGATAATAATAAAAGGTATATATTATACATATACGGATTCGGTCGTTCTAAATGGGGTGTGTCCACATGGTATTAGGTTTGGATCGGTTAACAGTTTAACATGACCCGCGTCCCTACCCATATAAACAATATATATACTTTAATACTAAAGTTTATTATTCTTTTTGGCCTTTTCTTAATGTTTATTTGATATTTTAATATTATTAATTTATAATGAAATTATCTATTAACATGAATGGATATTTATTATTACTTTTTAATAATTTTTTTTTTGAGGGTTTAATAATAATATTCATATAAAGTAAATAAAAAAATTATATATATATATAATTTATATTTTAAATTATAAACTTAAATGTTAAATTCAATCCATTAAGATTTATCTCTCAATATGCTTAACTTAATATACTTTTATATGTAAATCTACCTCTCTCTCTTTATCACATACACTCTACCTTTCTATAAAAAATTACATATATATAAGGGAAAATTCCACCATATACCCTCCTTTTTGGGGAAAGTCCTCACTGTTTACGCCTACATCACTTTTGTACTCCTTTTTTATTACTTTTTACAGTCCTGCATTTTTTGTTATTTTTACATTTTTTTCGATTGTTTTTGTTCATGTATTGTTTTTTATGTTATTTCTGTTGTTTCAATTTGTTTCATGGTTGTTTTTATATTGTTTCATTGTTGTATTAATGTTTCAATACAACTTTTACTTGTTTTTTATGCTCTTTTTTGTTCGTGTGTTATTTTCTATATTATTTTTTGGTTATTTTTATAGCGTTTTAATGTTGTTATGTTGTTTCTTTATTTTTCCCATGTAGTTTTCAATGTTTTAATATAGTTTTTACCTATTTTTGAACTCTTTTATTGATCTGGTGTTTTCTATATTGTTTCTGTTGTTTTTGGATTGTTTCTATACTGTTTTCAATGTTGTTATGATGTTTCTTTATTGTTTCCATGTTGCATTCGATGTTTCAATGTATTTTTTTATCCTTTTTTTATTTTATGTTGTTTCGGGGTTGTTTCTATATAGTTTTTAATGTTGTTCTATTGTTTCTTGGTTGTTCTGTGTGTTTTTGACGTTTTCACTGAAATCTTACTAGATGAAGCATGTTTGAAACAACCTTGAAACAACAACATAAAAAATCCAAAAAAATTGGCGAGAGCGTAAATATGTCTGAAAAAAGAGGCGGGAGCGTACAAATGTCCAGAAAAAGGAGCGGGGGCGTAAAAATGTCCATCTTTTTAGAATATTGAGCATTTTTGTCCTTATCCTTATATATATCCTGTGAGACATATATTTTCATATTAAACTTGTATTGTTGAAAAAATAAATACTTGACATTATTAGTCATATATTTTCTTAACAGAAATTCATTAATAAACTATTAAGTTTCCATAAATAATGGCAATGAAGAATGTAATTTACAAGTAACGAAAACCTTCCTTGCAAATAACATTTGTAGTTTTGTTTCTATATTTAATTATTTATTATCATCATCACTAATCATGATTTTTAAACCCTTATGATTAGTTATTCTGGATACAACAATGTACAATTGGTTATGGTTGTATACTGGCTTTTTCAAAAGAATTTCAACATGAAAGAGAGATTCTCCTTGACTTTTGTTGATCGTCATCGCATATGAAACGATCAAAAGAAATTGTCTTCATTGTTGAAAGACAATCTCGGATTGGATGGGGTCATTGTGATTCGAAGAATTAATACATTTTCACCATTATTATTTCCTGAAAGAATATTTATCTCCAAAACATGATCACCAAGTTTTGTAACAACCAACTAGTGCGTTGCACAAACCAAGTGAATAGTTTACGTTTCTCAATAATACCACTAGAGTTCCAATTTTCAACTTTAATTCAACGACTAGTACTCCAGAATACCTAATTGTGTTCAAAACTCTAGTATGTGCACATCATGCAATAGGTCAACATTTGGACCTGATTTGCACACTCTGTAAGCTCAAATATATCTTATATTCTCTGCTATTCAATGAAGTCATATATTCATTTATAGAATTGATTACATCAAGTGTTGATGCAAGGACAACTTGACCCTCCAAATAAACTGAGTATTCGGCAGTTTTCCCAAGCTATGGATATGTGTTTTCCACAATTGTCATAATGAGGTCCCCATCACTCTTCAACAATATATCATCCGGAATTTCAATGTCAGTAATACCATCACTGGGGCATCAAACTGGTCCATCTCATATACTCGCGATCCATTCTGAAAATTTATTTAGTTAAACACACTCAGAATCTGAATTTAGATTTTGTAGCCTCATGTTCTTGGTCAACCTCAAAACTGTGCAGTATATATCTCAATAAATACGAAGAAGTGATCATCTCACAAACTTGTCTTATCTGGTGCCTTTTAGAATCACAGGTAAGATTTGGCGAAAATCTCCATCGAACACTACTATTGTACCTCCAAACGGTTGACCTAAGCTACATAGATTGTTGTACCTCATAATGTCTTCAATGATTTGTCTAAAGCTTCAAAACAATGTTAATTCATCTAATGTTATAAAAAAAAGGATGTTGTGATTATCAAGTAATGGGTCTATCTCAATTTATGCTATCATTGCCAATAAGGATTAGTTTCACTGCAAGTAATCAATCCTGATCAAAGACGGAGGCAGGGGGCCACTCCGGCATTTTAAAAAAAAATTAACACTAGATTTTTTTAAAAAATAAAATTAATTATAATTTATGTGATTAAATATTTTTCATGTATCGGCCCACCCCGTTTTCGTGTATCGGCCTACTCCATTTTTATTCCTGGCTCCGCCCTTGATCCCGATTAAGAGTAGTTCAGAATGATCAACCACTGATTAACTGCTGATTTTGTTTATTTTTCAGATATATGTTCTGTCTAGTTGGTATAATTTGATGAATAGCAAATGACAATGTGACGTAACCTTGGGAGGTTTCTAAAATTATCCCTCTTTTTTTTAAACAATAACGTAACAAATTAAATAAACAAACAACAAACTTTTTAATAATTCACCATTATGCTAGTATGGTAACTTGTAACCCATAAGCCTGATATTACAATAGTCCTTCAGACCATCTATGCAGTTTATTACAAATCGTGAATAAAAATTTCAAACAATAACTATTATTTTCAATAGATATAAACGTTAGTTGTATTACAATAATTTCATAATAATACACTAAAATATTTACGAATATAAATATGATACTACCGAAACAGAGAATAGAAATCGTACTATTGTTATCTATGTTCATTCTCTGTCATTTATTTTCAATAGTTGTAGACCCCGTGAGTTTTCTTAATTTGATCAATAATGAATTGTTGTGAATCACTCATCAATCAAAAATAACACGACGGAAAGTTTCACAATCCAAAAAAAAATTTCTAGTGAATTTTATTTAAAAATGCAATGCACATGCAAATTTTGTGTTTGGTAAATATTTCAATAAGATTTTTTTCTTAAGGGTAATGCATAACTATCCATTTTGACTTTTATACAACGTGGAGAGATTTTACCATTGATTAAATTGTTGTCCTTTTATTGCAAGGCAATAAATTTGTAGATTGATAAATCTTTAATATTACGGTATGATTTTCTTAATTTTTTACTAAATGTATTTCCAATTATCCGACAATCTCATAACATTGTCAAATTCGATTAAAAATATAAATAGATAATGCATGATTTTTGATTTGCACGCGTGTTTGGTGCCTTCCATGTTTTTTTCCGTTTTTTCAAT
The DNA here is from genome assembly GCA_016081115.2 of Rehmannia glutinosa. Lineage (NCBI taxonomy): Eukaryota > Viridiplantae > Streptophyta > Magnoliopsida > Lamiales > Orobanchaceae > Rehmannia > Rehmannia glutinosa. The sequence goes on from JABTTQ020001592.1 coordinate 446,554, forward strand.
TGGTATCTTTAGTAAAATCAAATCAAACCAAAAGATAGCATGGAATACAAAATATATTAATTATCCATGTTGTTGCAATCAAAATTACTACAAGAATTAGATAATTCTAGAACCATTTTATTCCTTTATGTGAAAATATGAGATTACACGAGAATAAATCTCAGAAGTATACATGAAGTTTTATTAATTTATTTGAGCAACTAATATGCTTTTCAAAAGCCTATTGGTGCATGAGCATGATGGTGATGACGAAGAGGGGAAGCATGATGGTGATGTTGGTGGCCGTGATGTTGTGGAGGATGAGCATGGTGGCTATGAGGAGACGGAGCACAGTGGTTGTGGTGATGGTGCTTGGATGAATCAATATTGGTCCACATTTGCTCATCTTCCTCCAAGATTTCGTCATTTTCACTTATTTCAACATCTAACAATGTTGAATCTTCTTCCAAATTGTGAGCAAGAGATGGAGTCACACTAAGAACTAAAAGCCCAATGAGCAACAAAAAGGAGTAAGCACGAGACATCTTTTGGGTGAATATGTTGGTGTAAAAAATTGAACAAGCCCAGACCATTTTATAGTAGATGCATGACTCAAAAGGATTAAATCTATTGGACAATTACATATGATACATATTTAATACTTTTGTGTTTCTTATAGTATGGACAATTTATCTTTAGTTCATTTTTTCGTAAGTACGCTATTGGAAAATTATTTCTTCATATTTATTAATGTGATATTAATGAATTGCTCAGCTCTTTAATGAGTTTTGTGCAATTCAATCAGGGATAATTGTATTTTGCCCGCCAAACTATCGTAAATTTTGCACTTTACTTTCTAAATTTTGGAAATTTCATTTTTGCATGCCGAACTTTGAACATTTTGTAGTTTGAACATGACCTGACACATGTCAACTTTTGGTTGGTTCAGGAGGTAAAGTGCAACAAATCATATAGCTCGGATGACAAAATATGTACTTACAAAGTTGACAATGTGCAAAAAACGCTATAATTTAGAGGGCAAAGTGCTATTAACCCATTCAATCCACCATTAAAGTAGTCGGATTTTCAGTAAAAATTACATAAATATTTCCATCATTTCAGTTACCTTCAAATTGAAATGGGCAAGACCATTAATGAGTTATATATGCTATTTTAATAGATAATAATAAAAGGTACATTATTACACATATACGGACCCGGTTGCTCTAAATGGGCTTGGTCCACATGGTATTAGGTTTGGATCGGTTAATGGTTTAATATGACCCGACATTCCCTACCCATATAAGCAATGTATATACTTTAATGCTAAAGTTTATTATTCTTTTAAGCTTTTTTTTAATGTTTATTTCATATTTCATATAATACATACAAAATTATATTAACGTTTCCTTTGGCGTAATTGTTGATAGCAGTGTCGTAAGTAAACAAAAATACACAAATAAGGTCAAATTTTTATAATGAGTGGTTCTAACGAGTGTCACGGGTCTCACCCATCAAATACGAGCACGAGTTGGGACGGTTTAGTCCTTTTGCATACTTGGCGGGTGGGGGCAGTTTAGTCCTTTTGCATCCTTAGTAGATCCAACCCAGACCCGACTCATTGATATCCCTAATTATACATGAACAATAAAAGTATTAAGGCTTTATATTAGGTAAAAAGTAATAGATAATGTAGTGGAGAATTAGAGATTGTTAAAAGGATTAGTGATACCCAATAAATTTTAAAGGAATTAATAATAACTCTTCAAGATTTAAGAGCAAAATATAGTCAAATCCAAGAAACTGTAACATTAATCTCCCACAAAAACTTGTGTGAGACGGTCTCACGGATATAATCAATGAGACGGATCTTATATTTATAGAATTTCGACCCAAACCTATACCCATGAAAATAATTCATATTTTATATTTTTGTATATGTTTAGAATCAGTCTCATAAACTTAGATCCATGAGGGTGATCACACATAATATTTCCTCTTAATCTCCAAATGGAAAAAAAAAGTGTGTTGATAAATTGACCAAAACCAACTCTAATAAGGGACAAGGCTCGTTCAATGCAAAAATCTTTAATTTATTTTATTAATTAGTGTTTTATTAGTTATTTTATATAATTTATATATTTTAAATATTTAAAAAGACAGGGGAAAGGAATCGATATCTGTTCTCTTTTTTCTTATGTCTTTTCTCATCTTCCAAGGTCAAATTCGTCACACTCACACCAAACAAGAGCGAAGGGTAAAATCTCAAGGGTCAAGAATGTCATTTCAGTGTTTTGCTCGTCTTTGTTGGATATCATAATACTATCCCAACGCCATTGTGCTGTCCTCTTTACTTTCACTTTGGTCACACCTCTGAAGAGGTTTTTAAGGGATCATCGATTTTGTCGAACCCCTTTTCCCTCAGTCTGCTAACACAGATTTATCTCAGCTCTGTGGTAATCTTCGCTGTTTTTCTTTCTATTGTGTTCAATTGAAGCTACTTTTTTTTTTTTGGTTATTTTATGAATTTTTATGATCTACAGTTTCATTGAACTGTTTTTATGCTCCGTTTCGTGTTAATTTATATTAATAAATTGTGTGCCTTGTTTTTTTTACTTGGATATGAAATCTAGCTGAAAAATTAAGAAAAAAGATTAAAACTTCAAGAAACCCTCAAAGGATCACTAAAACAGAAAAATGACAAAAGGGATCAGTTTTAGTCTTTGCATGCAGATGATTGGATAAGATCTTTGTTGTAAATTGGTTTACCAAAATTTTAATTTTTATCAAGCTTGGATCATTTTTCAGTGGGTTCCATTTTAACAGGAATTGGGGATTATATGTAATTTACATCACGGGCACGTGATTTTATTTTATTTGTTTTCTCAAAATTAATGTCTGGTGAATGAGGAATTAAAGCCAAAAGTTAACTAATTATCTCTATTGTCTGGAAATCAGAAAGTCCAAGTTTGATGCTTGGGTTTGGGTCTTGAGTATATTAGTGTTATGCTTTGTAATGTGTTCTGGAGACTGGTGAATTTGTGTAGTAAGTTCATGTATAGTGTTGTCGTTTAATGGATACCTTTTATTTTGTCTGCCAATCTTTATAATACTATCATTTGAAACAGAGTTTTATAGAATGAACAAAGAAAGATAATTATAATTGTATTTTGTTACCCATGAGTGCAATTTCGTAGACAAGTACAGGAGTAATGCATCTTCAGTTGGAGTAAAACAAGATATTGGGACCTTGTGTATATTTTCCTAAACATCTCGTCATTTGGTTGGTTATTGAACTGAAAATTTCACTTTCTTGTGAATGCATATTTTGAAGTGCATATCAGCAATGTACCATCGAGCCACAGATCAAATGTACTGGGTTCCAGTATTTGGGTGACACTCATTTGGTTTTTGTATTTTCAATGTATACTTTCAAGATTATGTACTCGACAAATACTCGGCGTTATTGTTTCAAAAGTCAAAATTAGTATACATCTGGGATAACTATATTTGAATTGACCTGCTTGAATTTGCTAACAGTATTTGGGCTAATGGAGATTGATGTTTCCGATTATATCAACGGCTCAACTAACGAGATGGAAAAGGATGGTAGCCCTCCGAAGTCGGTTCCACCTCGTGCGTCTGGGGAAGGACTACCATATGCTCCTGCAGATTGGCCGAATCCTGGTGATGTTTGGACTTGGAAAGTGGGAAACAAAGCAAACTCTTCTGGCTACTATACTCATAGATTCTTGATTGTTCCAAAGAGGCTTCAGAAAAGCCCGTCTAGGAAAATATGGCTTGGCAGCAAGACGTCCGTAATACATTATCTTCAATCTGAATTTCCTGAAGCAGATGTTGACGCATTTTTCGCATCGTTTACTTGGGAAATACCAACTGAAATAAGGCCTATACGGAAAGGTGAATTTAGATAAAACCGAGTTTTAATTTGATTTATGAACTGTACTTTGGTGGTTTTAGTGTTGACAGTCTGTTCTGCATTTTCTAAGGTAAAATCAATTTTAACTTCTGGTTTATGTAGAATCTTTTGAAGGAGAATTAACAAATATGCTTCCGAATCACGCTAGTTTCTCCTTTCAATGCTCTTATGTTGATTATGTAGGAATTTCCTTTGTTCTTGAAAGTGTTGATAGATTTTACCGAAGTCATAAAAAAATAATTAAAATGTAGCGGTAGACACTTCGCGTGGGAATTTCCAGTCACTTAAAAGATTTTTTAAATGATATGTTCTGTAGTTAAATTCTGTAAGGTCAGTCAGTTTTTATGACGGCCTAGTTCGGCTATAAAGTGTCCTACTATTCCCAATATATCTTTTTGCGCCATCATATTCTAACCTTGTAAGTTGCAAGTGCCATAATAAACCTTAAATGATTTCCTGTTCAATCTTTCACCAAATGTAATGGGACTAAGACATAATGCTTCTGCTTTTTCTTGCTTGAATAACAACAATGTTTCAAATTATGAGGTTGGAGGAAAAGCCTTTAACCATGCATGGATTACAACTTAACACTGATTGATAAGTTTCACTTTGACATTTCTGTGAAATAATTTTCACCAAAACAGAGAAGAGCTTATATGAGATTCTGGAGAAACTATAATTTAATTTTTGAGCTTTAATACTGGCAGGACTCGTTTGGGAAACTTGATTGGCCAATGTAAATTGTTTAGTCCAGGTTTATCAATTATTTGGGATCTCTGAATACAACCCATGATGCTAATCCCAGCCCGCTTTTTGTCCTGCTCTTGGTGGATAACTAGTCCACGCCGTGAGGGCACAATTATATAATCCCAGCCGACTCCAATCCTCCTATCCTCCTGTGAACAGTCATTGTCCATCATTTGCGTGGGCAGTATTACACTTCTATTTTTCCTTAGGGATAATTTGGTCATTTCGGAAATTTATCCAACCTTATCATCAATGCCGAACAAAATATTGTTATCCTACTTACATAATCCACATCACAACCATACTTCCTGAACATGTTATTGAACTCAATTATATTATTCTCATAACTTATCCAAATTATTTTATCAATCCAATCAACAATCGCAAACGAGTCCATCCGAGATATATTATAGTATTCAGAAACATTGCCCCTAGGGCATAAAAAGTGTTTAGTTCATAATAGATCAGATTTTTATATTCAACAAATGGCAAAATAGTGATACAAGTTGATGCTAAGCATTTTGCTGAAAGGACTCCAATAGAAAATACTGCATAAGACATGCATGATTCCCTGATCATATATCATGTTTTGAATATTTTGCTGGAGTCTGAGTAGTTTGTGGGATTATGTCGTCATATTTACTGAGATGCATTTTTCTATTGCAGACCAAAAAAGACCTTCAAGAGGAGCTACACCTTTGAATGAAGCAGAATCCGGAAGTCAAATTTCCAAGAGAACAAGAAATTCTGCTAAAAAGTGTGTTTCTTTTACGGCCGAGGATACAACATCCTTGATGGACATGCATTTACTCGAAGGAGCTACGCCTATGAATGAAGCAGAATCGGGAAATCAAATTTCCAGGAGAACAAGAAGTTCTGCTAAAAAGTGCATTTCGTTTACAGCCAACGATACAACATCCTTAATGGACACGCATTTACCAGAAGGAGTATCAGTGGATAATTTAATCCCAAATAGTGCTTCTAACAAGAAGAACAAGAAATCTGAACCTGATGTTGCCATTTCTCCAGTAAATAATTCCGCAAGCCAATCTGCTCTCGATTTCAAGCCTCAGGACTCAAAATCCCTAGCGGATTATCTAGCCGAAATGACTGCAGAGGATTTCGAGTTTTATCTCAATTCCCTCGACGACATTTTATCCGATTCAGTTTCAAGAGCTCCAAATTCTGTCTCGGCCGAAATGCAAATGGACGATTTCACTAAAGCTCGAAAAGAACTTTCTTCCTTACTAGCTATGGGTTTTCCGAGTTTGGTCAACTCTAACAAACTCTCCGAAGTTACAAACTTATCGTCCAAGCTTCAGTTCGATCCGTATCTGAGCCAAGAAGAACTCTCGATGCTGAATCTCATTCGTGAAATCCCATTGGCCAGCAAAGATTTTCTAGATGCTAAGCGAGTAACGGAAGAAGCTAGTAAATTTTTTGCGGAGCTTGAGGCCAAGAAAGCGAACATCAACGAACGGAAAAATGAATATATTTTATCTAAGGGCAAAATATCTCTTCTCCAGGCTGAAGAGGCGGCCGCCTCATCGACCATTCAGGAAATAGACGAACAAATTGCCGTACTACAATCTCGTAAAGCTGTGCTCGCTGCAGTTGTTAAGACGAACCAGAAAAGGATTGCCGATCTCGTCTCCAAACAGAAACAGGTGTTTGATTCTGTTCCGAAGATTGTTAACGATGTCCAGATGGCTAAGTCGGAAAAATCACAATGGGAGTCGAAGCAAAAGGAAGCGGCTAAGCAGGAGAAAAAAATTCTCGCTAAATTCGCTCCGCTCGTAGGGTTTTCGTTCGTGCGCTGATTGGAAGAATATTATGAGGTGACGTTTTTTCTACTGTGCTGCAACAATTTAAAATTTTTTCCACGATCAACGTGTGATTGGCTCGCTTTTTGACTTGGATCCCAGAGTTATGAACTCTTAAAAATCAAAACCGCCCTCCTCGAGGAGAGAGCAGATGATTTCAAAATGATTAGAATTTTAGATGCAAGTAATATATATCCTTTTGAGTAGTTTAATTTATTGCTGCTAACACTTATGGAGTTGTGTGGAATATGTGAACTGTTATGTCTATGCATTTGGTAATAGTATTATGAAAAGCACTCTGATTTTCTTCTGTTAAATTTGAAAGCAGCTTTCAGAAACCTGATACTAGCACCTTCTGTGATTGGGAGATGTTGCTGGTTTAAGTGCTAATTTACTGTCCATTTTCTACATGTAGTGGTTATTTTATTATACGCATTTGTCAAGAGGAACACTCTTAAGTTCATCTTGCAGTTATTCTTGGGATGTGCTTGGAATTTGTAGTTAACCTGAAAATTGATGGTAAATATTCAGGAATTTTTCTTGAGGACATTAAAGATCTGGATGGGATTTTCTATACCAAAAATGGTGTTTCATCTCATATTCCCATAGGAATGATTGACGCATGTTTTTTTTTTTTTTTTTTTTTTTTGCGGTGGAATAGAAGATGAAAAAGTCATTTTGGAATACAAGGTCTCATATGCTAAAGATCACCTATCACGCTCGAGCACTGTTTTAAAAAGCATTAGGCGCTAGGCAGACGACAGAGTGGATGGGCCTAATGCCCAAGGCGTAATCATAAAAACATAGGCGGATAAGGAGAGCCTAACACCTAGGCGGAGACCAATCAGGGCTAGACGTGCATTTTTAGAACAATGCAGTCATTGAGTCAAGTATCGCAATCTAGCATAACATTTTGCAATTATGTGGCTTTTATACCTATGTTATGCCCAAGCTTCTTTCATGGGGCATGAATTCACCTTATTGGCCATGCACTTGGTGAAACCCAAAAAGCAAAAGTTTACTATTGTAGTAAGAAAGTACCCAAAAAAAAAAAAAACTTTCTTTAGTAAAGAGGGAAATGGACATATGAAAAACTCCTTCAATTTCTATATACAAACACACAAGAAAACTCAGGAAATGGAAAAACGAACATATGGAAATTCCTTCAATATCTACATACACATATAGGAAAACTCAGGAAATAGAAAAAACTTTGTTTGGCTCGATGGATTTGAAGATAAAGATTTCAAATTCATAATAACAAATTCCATTTGCTTTTGGATAAGTTCATTATCTAATGGATTTCAGATCATTGACCTCACATTTTAAGCTTGAGTAATTGTGGCGGATTTCAACTTAAGCTCTTTCTTCCAAATCATTTCCTAAAAACAATTGTGATCAATAACTATTTTCAGCATATGTAACTATTTTCACATGCATGATCCTCAAAAAGTATCATGCAAATTGCAAATCCATCATTTATTATTGCAATTAAAAAGTTTGGGTAACAAAACGAAACATTCATATAAACACATTTCAGAAACTACTGTACAAGAACAAGCCTATTGCCACCCCAAACTCCTCCCCCCTCCACAAACTCCCGGCGGGACCCGCCCTTCGGCACCGTCACTATGAGCTCCCCGTCCACGAACACCGCCGTGGCGAGCTCCGGCCGAATCGACGCGGGCAACCTGAACCGCCACGTGTCGACCTCCAATTTGTCCAAGAACAAATCCACATCACCACCACCGCAAAGCACGTGACCATTCCGAACGACAATCTTGATCACGCCTGGGTGAATCTCCACCGCGTAAGCCCTGACATCATCCACGGCCATGGCGGCGCCGCCACCAACCTCAATCCCCGCCACGAAACGGAAGAAATCGGGGCCCTCCTCCACCGCCACGTCAGCGTCCGACCGGAAAGGCAATTCGAGGACTTTGCTGAAAACATGAGGCAATTTCCTGAGCTTTTTGTGGGCGTTTCCTTGCATTTGTACAGCAATGTTCCTCTTGGTTGCCATAGGATGCACCCTTATGGCCTCCATATATGGTGGAGTTGAAAAGAATAAGAATAATTATCAGAACAAAATTCTTGATAAAAAGATTTATGATTAACGGTGAATATGGAGATGATGATGGAATCATTAAAGGTGTGGTTTAAAGAACAAAAGGGTTCTTGGAAATATATAATAGATTTTCAGCAACTTTAACAATAATGGACAAGAATTTTTCTTTTCCTATTGTTAATACCAATATTCTAAGGTTTTACCAAAAAAGAGAATATATTGAAAAAGAAGGACAGAGATTAGGATAAAATGGCTTCCAAAATGAAAAAGGATATCACCATCGAATAATGGAACAGGACAGGTGTGTGGGTATAATCATCCTTAACTATTGACCCAATTTATGAGGATGGCTTTTGTTTTTGATTCAAAGATAAATTTATCCATATTAAACAAGTACGATTATATTTATTTATATAGTTTATTAAATTAGACCAACTCAGACATGATTAAAAAATTTAAGCTATATTTGTCACAAAAAGAAAATAGAGCCTAAACAAAAAACTTAGAAAGAATAAATATAACAACAGAGACTTATAATAGAATTACGAACTTTTAGGTGTTTTCCAAAAGTTGGCTTTGGTAAGGAGACAAAAATTTGAGTCGAGGCGAGAATGAGATTCTCTTTGCAAGATGAGATTCCATCATATAAGTGCTTACGATTTTAAATAATTGTCTTGTATTTAAGTACGACGACTCTTCAAATATCAAGATAACAACCGCGCAAATCTTTAGAACCGGAGAACAAATAATATTCAGAATTTCCAAAACTAGATAGATATACAGGGAAAACTACAAATGCTATGCAGATGTGGTGGAGCTAGCAAAGTGAAATGCACCATATTTGGTCCTTTTTTTAAATTTTCAAAAAGTTATGTGCAATAAACACAACTTCTCAGCAATTAATTCTATACAATTTAATGACAGAAACAAAATAACTAAGCTGAACCTAAATCCACATTCCTTAAGAATGAAACAAAATGCTAAACATCAAAAGCTTCTCATGAGGAATGAGAATTGAATGCTTTCTCATGAGAAATACAAAAAGATCTTCTAAAGCCAACTTTTTCTCAAGTAGGAATAGTAATGCTCCCTTCTGTAAAATCGAAATGTCGGCTTCCAAATGCAGACATCAGCCAGAATTCTTGCTTCAACTTTTCAAACGCTTTTGTTAGCCTGAACTTCAAGAAATCCATTACAGTTGAAACAAATTTTCCATTTTCCAGCAGAAAGCTCTGTCTGTACTCCAAAATCCATGTATTTGGATCAAGCTGCACCACAGAGGAACTCCACTTTTTTTGTGTCCATGAACTATTTGCTATCCGAACGAAATAATCGGCTTCCCCAGTGGACCACTGTAAAAATAAATATGCTCAAGTTATGAATAACATTGTTGAGTGTTTGCAAACACTTCTGCTTTTGGAGGAAGTGATTTATTACAGCGGAAGTTGCAAGTAGCTGAGAATCAGAAGTTGGTAGTGTTTGGATACAAAAGCTAAAAATTGATTAAGTTAGGAGGGAGTGTTTGATAAATAAGTTGTAAAAGTGTTTTATTTTGTGTATAAAAGTCAAACCACAAACAGAATCAATAATCTAAAGTGTCTATTTTAGATTCTGTTTAAATGAAACAAAATCAAAAGAACAAAATCGATCTTTTCCGAAAAACTAGAATCACTATTTTGTAGAGTTTGCAAACATACTCCCATTATGCAACCAATAATATGATATGAAAATGGCATAAATGATAAATCAAGTGTAAATTGAGTTACCTCTGTAACTCTTCCTGATATAATGCTAAATGATCTCATAGAATAATCTGCTGTGATCAATCCAGCAGTCTGCAATGGCCATCCCCAAATGCTTATCTCCTCCGTCATCGATTTGTACAGAATGCAACGCGAATTCAGCAATAAACCATCCTAAAACCCCAAAATCATAATTTTAAAATTTTTCAATATTCAGAAACTCATCCAATTTTTTCAAGTTTCACAAAATAAAATAAAATATCTATAAAAAAAAATCACACCTGATTGATTTTCCACACAGAATCAATAGAGCTGCAGCTTGAAACTTTTTTCCCAACTAGCCCTTCTAACTCATTCTTCAAGAAATAAAATTTCCCATTAATGCCCTCAATATTTTTCGAATTTTCCCCCAAATTCTTCACCAAATCGGGGGACAATTTAGCCTTCAAAACCCTAGAAACCATCCAAGAGACCCCATACTCCAAACCACAAACCAAAATCAAGCCCAAAAAAAACCTCACCACAAAAACCCCATAACCCGATCCCTTCTTTCTCCTCTTCGCCTTCTTCTCCTGAAAAATCGTACTTTCGGTAGAGATCGTTGGCGGAGATAAATCCACAGACCTAATCCGATTGCTCGATTTCGGCGTCGAAAGATCCGATGACGGGAAAGAAACAGGGCTTCTCCGAATCACAGGCCTTGAGACGGAGAGTTTCGTGAGTGAGCTTCTGTGGATACTGTTTGGCATCAAATCGAGAGTCGCGTTTATGCTCGCGATGCATATCTCGCAGTTGCAATTCGCGTCTTTTCTGCATCCTGGGAAGTAAAAGCTGTTGTCGCGTGTTTCCGATGGGTTGCCCTCCATTGTGGTGGAGGATTTTACAGAGGAGTTTGGAGTGAGAATCATTGTTTTCATGGTGTCTTCGACGATTTTGGATCTTCTTGACATCATTTTTGTGGGTTTTGAATTTCTGGAGTGGGGTGTTTTGCTTGGTTTTCTTGAAAACTAGAATATGTGGGTTTTTTTTTTGAAATTTGAATCCAACGGTCATGTGAGAGGGTTTTAATTAGGTAGGCGTCAGAGTAGGAGGGGCTGGAAACAGAAATGACTTTTATACCCCCCTTCGGCCTTTTGAATTATTTCACTGCCCAATATTTGCCCCTTTCCACTTTTACATCCCTGTAACTCTGTTGGCTATTTCATCTTTCATTTTTCTTTTTTGTTCATCCTCTTTCGTTTAAGATACATGTAAAATGTACTAGGCCGTTTGGGCCGACCGGGCTGGCCCAGTTTTTTTGGGCCTAATGGGCCCAAAAATTTTCGCCTTATGAAATCCAGCCTAATCCGGGCCGAACTATCGGGTCGGGTTTGTTTTGACAACTCTACTCATATGTGACGGTCTTTTTGAAGATTAAATTTCGTGAAATGCATCCTAAAGCGACACATATTAGGCCATCTCCAACCTATTACACCAAATTTGGTGTTTTTGTGTAATTTTGTCGAAATCATCTCCAACTCATTACACCAAATGAATATTTTATTCTTTTTTCTTCATTTTATAGTAACCAAATTTATTTATTTATACAATTATTTTATTGACTTATATTTTATTATTGTTAATGTAATTAACTATAAACTTTCATTTAATTAATATTACATTAATTAATTATATTACAAAAATAAATATTAAAATTAATATTAATATTAATATTTCTTTTAGTTTACATGTTAATTATTTGTTATTTATTAAAATTTATAGAAAATATTAATTAATTATTAGAATCTTGTCATATAAATTAATTATATATAAAAATGAGGATACAATTGGAATTTAAATTTGAAGTAAAAGAGAATTTGAGGGCAAATGTGGGATATTACATTATACCAAATTTTTTACACCAAATTTGGTGCAATACTATTCACTACATCAAATTTAGTGTGATGTTTACAGTTGGGCTGGAGATGGATTTTTGCATATTTGGTGTAATAAGGTGGGATTTGAAGTTGAGTTGGAGATGCCCTTAGTTAACCCGTTAAATTTGGATCTAACTTGTTTTGATTTGTAAAATTGGTTGGACCCATCTCATGAATTTAAATAGGTGAAGTACTCCCGTAACCGTAATATTTATTTTTATTTTAAGAATTGTAGATGATATTTATAAACAAATATAAATCTTAAGGTAATACCTCATTACATTATTTCTAATTTTGAAAAATAATTGATTTTTTATAATAAGGTATATTATGCGCTATTCTTAAAATCTCTGTCTAACCTTGATTAGTCTCCATCTAGGCGCTAGGTTCCTCTTGTTCGCCAATGTTTTCTTTCGATTAGGGCTCACTAACTCCTCCTGAGCTAGATCTCAGTCTGCCGCCCAACTAGCGTCTGACACTTTTTAGATTACTAGGTTTATGTAAGGGATATTTTTTGTAATTTACCTCAAAAAATATTTCTTGTCCATATATGTATCCCTTTCTACAAAGCATATGGACCAAATTTCCGATTCACTTCCTACTTCACTTTGTTGGATCGTTGACACATGTCATTCTTCCATATAAGTATGTCATTCATTCGGATGATGGAATAGGATACCTGAATCCAACATATTACTAAACGCTTGTGTTCTTGGAAATGCGCGTATATGAAAAAAACTTGTTTGGGACTGCAACCACACAATGTGATCTTGATTGATTAATGTCAACATTCTCATTTAATTCGTTGTTGATTTATTTTCCTATTATTAGACATCATTTTCAGCTCGGATTCGACTAGTGCCGTTGGTAACAGGTTGAGTTTGTGAAAAAAGACACTAAGTTTACACAACTCCCCTGTCTTGCCCTATTAAATGTAGTTTGTTTATACATTATGCATCATAAAAACATAATCTGAAACAAGTTGGTGATGCATTGGTTTCTTGATATGGACTAGTAAATTTCCCCAAGCAAACAGAAATAATGAGCGGTTGCAAATCCAAAACATATCAAGACAAAAGTGGTCCAAAGAGTTGAAGAAAATGAAATTCTATAGAAAAAGTTATTCCTTTTGAGTTGTTTGATCTGGTAGTAAAGTATCCTTTTCTGGTCCAGCAATAATTATCGGTATGTTTGGTGATGAACCAGCATTATTTTTTCTTATTGTTCTTGCAAGTCTCCATCTTATTATTCTCCTAAAAATATTTATACTTTGTGTCATATTGTTCCATTTTACTTGCACATAATTATTGCTACAAAGTATATGCTTTGTTAGCAGTTCTAAAATATGTTGCCCCCTTTACCTTTCCAGATGACTTGAAACTCCTAAATTTTGTATCACATATGTTTATATGGAATCATTGCAATTAGGATGTACCATGTGTAGAACCATTATTATTACTCTTTTTATACCAAAAAAAAACTTTGGTTGTTCCATCTTCTTATTCCATATGCTTTGTTAGCAGTTCGAATTTTTTACCTTTAACCTTTCCAGATTTGAAACTCCTGATTTATGCTTCAAAATTAATATGGTAGTTTTTATAATGTGACAATCATCCGTATAATGAAATAGGTTATGAGATACTCTTTTGGAACCGAAAACTCATCCGAAAAAAAGAAAAAAAAAAGAAAATGATTATCTTGTTAAATTGGCTAACATTAGGAATGGTTTAATTAATTCTTGTATTGAGAGAGAGAGATTAACATGCGGGATTTGGATTTTTTGTTCCACAATCTCATTCCACTTTCTATTCCAATTTATATGATGAATGCCATGATTGTTTATCGAAAAATTAATTATGCTAGATATATTTTATCCAATATAATTAATATGAAATGGAATTTGTATTTAAAAATATTCATTCACTCAACTTTTTAATCATTATTTTCTATTCTTAAATCAAATCAATCATCATTACTTTTCCATCTTCCAATCAAAATTAAAATTCATTTTTTTCTTCAAATATTTTTTACAGCCCGCCAAAACCCCGTAAATTTCCTAATAGCCCCCCTAACTTTTGAAAAATTCCGACTTTTGTATTTAAATATTAGTTTTTAATTGATTTAGCCTCCAAAATTAATTAGCCGCGTAAAATTTAACGAGCTTTGTCCTGCTCAGACTTTAGTGGTTTTAGAATACACGCATCAAATAAATGGAACAAGAATCTAGTCCTAACTTGTGGTTTCTAATCTTGGCAACCTGAGATTCTTTTTTCTTTTTTCTTTTTCACTGTGTTCACTATAGAATTTGAGGAAGATAATCAATTATACACTCAAGTACATCTATAGATTGGGACTTTTGAGCATTATCCATGGTAAATAAATGGGCCACGATTTAATAAATGTATGTCAGATGACTGATCCAAGATGCCGCAGAAAACCACTTTGCAAAATAGTGTGCCCTTTATAAACCAAACACGTACTGTGTGTGATAGCAGAAGCTTATCTTTGATGTACAACAGAACTATAGTACATATATTAAAGATGGGTCAGATGATAATAATTCATATAAGGCAACTGCATTATTAGTCCTTTGGAAATCCCAATAAGTGAATGTGTGTCTCTCTGTGTGTGTAGTGTGTGTTTTCATATATATGTATATGGATGGACAAATTCCAGGTACAATGGAACTGGTTTTAGCTTTTAAGCGAATTTATGTAAAGGTAATGCATTTTTCTTTTAGGGATTACAAAAACTACCCTTGAGGTATTGTCTTACAAAAAACTCTAGTTATTTTTCAACATTACAAACACCCCCTTGCCGTTTGTATTTAATCTAATAAATACATTCCTCGTAAGGGTGCAATTTCTAAATATAGAAACAAATGTCAAGGGAGTATATGTAATTTTGAAAAATAACTGAGTTTTTTTTTTGTAATTAAGCTAAACCTCTTGGGTGGTTTTTGTTATTAATCCTTTCTTTTATGGAGTAGATAACCTGCTTTGGATAATAATTGTGATTAAGTTAACCCACTGTAAACTATTTTATGTTAACAAATTTTGCTATGTGGCAGTATAGTAGAAAAAGGAAAGAAAATATTATTTTCTAATTAATTATATATGGCTCTCTCAACTGATTTTCATTAAGGTTGCTTTCTTGGAAAGAAAGAGAGATTGGTGAAATGATTAAGTCAAATTGTGAATTAGTTGAGCTTGTTGACATATTTAATAATGCCTTTTTTGACCAACTTGGTAAACTAATAGGTTAAGAAAATACTAATTAATTACAATTTACAATACATTTTTTGGGGTTGGATATTACACACGTGTAACAGTTTGACAATACTCCTTGTGATGATGGTTATCAGTTCAGTCCAATGGAGAAGATGAATCTGATTGATTACAGAATTGCATATGGTGATGGTAAAAGTTAATTATTTTTGGAGCATCATTTGTTGCCAAAATGAAGATGATTTCTCTTGTACTAACTTTCAGCAAAAAAAATAAATTAAAATAAAAATAAGTAGACCATGTATAAAATTCTGAGATTGCTGTATCCAAGGAAAAACCAGTTGATTCAACAGAATTTGACTGCTTAATGTCAATTTAAATCTTTTCCCCCCAAATCTGTGCTGCTTCTTTTTACTACAAAGGATTACAAAACATTAGAAAAATAAAAAATCCGAAAACAATGTAAAAAGCAAGCCTGAATTGAAATAACATAGGATGAAATTTATGTCCAAGAAAAGCTTTGTTATACCTTATTTCAACCAAATATCCATTTTTACCCCATACATGATCTCCTATTCCCCCGTAACGTTTCATCTGATATTTCAATTCACTAATTAAACATCGTACACGTCTCATTCACCCACTATACCGCAACAACACCAGATGAAACACCGTAAAAAATAGAAAAAACCCGAACTTTCTTCCCCTAACTAGTAATAAGAAAATCTAGAGTCATCTCCAACTTGGGATGTGCTTGCTGATCTTGAATACTTCTTTGATGATGAAGAATTAGAAGCTGTGTCACCTGACCGTCTCCTTAGCATCTGCCTCATCCCGTCGGCGACACGGATCGCCGGATTCGATTTGTATTTACGACAAAACGACATGTGAGCTTTAACAGCTTCATCCACTCCAAACTGCTTCTTATTATTATTATTTCCTCTGTTTACTTCATCTCTAACAGCTTCTGAGCACAAACCACATAGCCATTTACCATCAAATTTTGCCTTCACCTCATTAATGTAGTCTTGTGTGCAATCCTCCTTCAATCCACAACACTCACACTTTACCAATTCAATCTCCATCTATATATAAATTTATTATTATTCAAGAAAACAAAAAGGGCAAAACAGAATGGTTATCAGGATACAAGACTGATTATTTCTCTCTCCATTTTTTGTTTTTGGGGTGAAATTTTGAGAATTAAAGAATTAAGGAGTAAGAAGAAGAAGGGAGAAATAAGAGTGAACTTATAGGCTATAGCAGGGGAATTAATAAGATGCCATAATTTTCTCCATGTTCTAAGGGACATTGGGCAGTGGAATATGAGACAATGGGGGCCCCTAATTTGTGTGGGGCCCCTTTTCTATTTTTATTGGAAAAATTCAATAGAGGACTGATGAGTTGGATTCTCTTTTTCTTAGGTAGAAATTTTATAATGGTTGATTGGTCATTGGTAGTTACTTTCAGTTGACATGGTTTGAAATGCTTTTATGGATTTGGTAAAACTAGAGAGGTTATAACACCTAAGATGATTGATTTAAGGTTGATGGGCTTTATTGGTTTTGATTTTCATCTTCTACTTTTGGTATTTTAAAAATTATTTGGTGCATTTGATGTACAAGTATTGAATCGTAAGAATATGCATTATTAGTACTACGTGGATCTCACTAGTGACGTAGCATGATCTTTTTGTGTTGATGTAGATGTTATTACTGACGTAATATGATCCTCATTGTTGGTTCATGTGGATTACTGTGACGATTCTTATTATTTGGTATTTTTACACGTGATATTCCAATGTTTCTTTGACAACTGATTGTGCACATACATCTAATAGCATAACCACCACATGAACGAAACTGGGGTGAGTCGGATGGGGGGAAAACCTATAAGCTAAAGTTGATTTTTTTTTATTTCTTAATGCTGCGTGAGTAGGAGACATGCATGGCCCAAGGCCCAGTATGACCCTCTGTCTCTATCAGTGCTTGCGTCTGTTGATCACTTGACTTGGATTATATTCATGAGTTGGTCAGTATCACAAGACTCTGAACCATATTTAACTGATTAATTAGCATTACAAACAAACAATATCACTTGAAAATTTGTATTAAACTTGGATCAATCTAAACGTAGAAATTGTGAGTAGATTGGATGTGTACCAATGAGATTAGAGTTTGCTAAACTTGCTGCACAATTGTTAAATGAAATTATCTCCTCAAGTAAAGACAGATCATCCTAGTATATCTGAAATATTTGTTGAATCATATCAAATCGATACTCCAATAAGTAGGAGTGGTTGATCTGCTTCATGAAAACTGTTGAAAAAGAAATGTAAAAGGGTAATGATGTGGGTAATTTTCAATTTGATGTATTTATTATTTATTGCCAATTATTCAATTAGGCCTAAAATTGCAAGTGTTCATTTAATGCCCAATTTATTGACCCACGAGACCCAACTTATTAAGCAAGACCCATGAAACCCAAAATCGCAACTATAAATCGTTTATCTCCATTCATTTGTAAATAAGTTCAATTTACATTATACAATTTCTACATTATACAATTTCTGTCTGTTTTATCCTTTGGATCATTACTCATGATCTTTGCTGACTTAAGCAACTGATGAGACCCTTCTTACTATACGTTCGTGTTTCATGTTAGTTCTCAATTAGGAAAATTTATTGCTTTTGGAGCTTTGAGAAACTTTACAGTGATCTGCAGATTTTAGCAGCATCAGATAATCAAGAATGCATTTTTCCACTAGGAATAACATATCTTGGATTTCTTTCATATGACTAATGTTTTGAGTTTGTGTTTTTGAGTTCCCATTTTAATGTTTACAAATTTTCATAGGAGACAGTAAAATGTGGCACATATGAAACCAACATATGAATGAACGCTATGTCTCTGCATTAATGTCAACTGCCCCTGGCCATGATTGAGCATTTAATCTGAAATTATATATATCAGCAGATAAGTGGCGTTAATATAGGAATTATTGTGGTGGCGCACATAGTTTCTGCCATGTAGAACCACATTATGAGCCCACAGTTTTAAACATGAAATATTTTGTTTATTCAGCATTTTT
Source organism: Rehmannia glutinosa (assembly GCA_016081115.2). NCBI lineage: Eukaryota > Viridiplantae > Streptophyta > Magnoliopsida > Lamiales > Orobanchaceae > Rehmannia > Rehmannia glutinosa. The sequence continues at coordinate 465,087 of JABTTQ020001592.1, forward strand.
TTTAAAAATAAAGTTGGAATTTTGAATTCGTCAAAAACGGTTACAGATGAAATTTTAATTACCATCTTTAAGAATTTGTATTGATAACTTTCACGTATTTCTCAACAAATAAATATTTGATGTTTTTTACTTATTTGCTTATTGTTTGCTCAATGCCATAAGATTCAAGCTGCTGCAAAGATTGAAATTGAAATATTAATGTATTTACTTAAAAAAATACTCTGTGGTAATATAACATATGAAAATTTCATAATTTTTTGGGGTCTAAAAGAAATAAAATATTTCTGGTAGACACACCGAATTAAATGATTATAAGTTGAAAATCCCACGTTATAAATTGTTTGGCACTATTTTTTTTACAGAAACGTGTTTAACACAAATTTCTTCATTATATAATTTCATGATTAATCCATTTTTTCTACAAGAATGAGAATCAAATTGCTTTTAGGAAAATGATGCATAAGTTTCTTGTCCAAGTTAAACGTACTTTGAAAAGTTCATTGGTAGCTCACATGATAAAAATAATATTGCATTTTAATATTCTTGACCGGTAACAGTTCTAAATTTAAGCATTGTACCTATCATTTGATTTTTGTGTTTTTACAAATGCCATCCCATCAATTATATAAGTGTCTTTGAAAGTGAGACTTTTTAAATAACTTTCTTTGTGAATTTTGAATTTTAATTAATCAAAAAACATGGTTATTTAAATTTATTTGAATTTTCCAATTTCCATATATATTTAGATTTTAATTGTTTTTTAATTAAGATAAACTTTCATCCTATCAATAATTTAATCAATAAAATATTTTTATAATTTTACTTAACAAAACTTTAGAATAAATCAAGTTCAGACGAGCATTTTGGGATCAATCTTAAATAAATATTTGTTATTCAAACTCTCTTCATAATTGATTACATAAAAAGTATTTATTTTCTGAAATATAAATATATATATAATAAGCAACAAAGTTCAATTTCTACTAATTTTAAAGACCTTCCTAATTAACGATAACCAAAAAAATAACCTGAGTTTTAGGCTAATTACAAAAAAAAATCACAGATTTTTGAAAATTGTAAAAAATTTATTGAGATTTGATCCTGTCTTACATTTTCCGCTTCATAAACAAAAAAACATATCAAATACCCCTTGTTTTTATTGAAATATTATTGTTTCCCCCTTAAAAATTCAATACATAATCAAATCTAAGAGGGTTTTTGTAATTTTGAATTATTTTCTGGATCTTTCTGTAATTAATCCAAACCTCATATGTTTTTTTTTTTTTTAAATTATCCCACAATCTCTTTTCTGTCACATAATGCAGATAACAACATAACACCATCAGAAAAATGACACGTTCAATTATTAAAGCAATGATATATACTCTCACAAAATTTCCACATTATAGTTCAGTGGTTGGTTCTACCTTTTCTCCAACGGTACAAGGTTGCTTTCTCTTGTACTGGTCTTCCATTATGTTGATTTGGCACGACCATATGTTTAGCAATGATGTGTGCTTAAACAAAAAAATGTAAGATAAAATTAAGTAAATGACAAGGTAAGGGCTAAAATTACTACTTTAACCTCAATATATCACTAAAATACCCAAAAACTTGAGGATCCACGTCTTTTTAGATGGACCTGTAATCAAATTCGGGTCCATCAGTTTTTTTATAAGTTTATGATCATGTAGGGCTTGCAACTATTTAAAACTCGACACTACAAGAAAAATTCAGTTACCTACAGAAAAATGATGAGATCTCATATTCTACTTCCCCTATTCCACTGTCAGTTCATTGCATCAGATGAAAAACATGTGTACAAGATAACGTCGCAATTGTACACATGTGTTTCATCCGACGTATGGAATAGGGAGTGAAACAAGAAAAGTGGAATAGAAGATCTCATCCCACCAAAAAATCTGTTGGTATGTATTAAGATTACTGCAAATTGTATGTAAAAATATTGTAGGTAAATATTTATCTATAAAATCTAAAACTGTTAGAAAATACCTACAGTATTTATGTCGGTAATTTAAAAATTGTTTGGAGATCTGTTGGTAATTTGTCGGTATAACTTGAGAAAAAATAATATTTTTTATTCTGTAGGTATTCTCTATTAACTGTAAAATTTAGTGACAAAAAATTATTTCTATCAGTAAATTCTATCGGTAAACAGGAATCTTCTTAGTGTAGTGCGATGTTATAATAAGTTGTACATATTTCTTCTTGTGAATGGATATAATTATCCATATTTATTATAAAAATCAATAATAGGCAACTATAATTCTAACTTTAATAAATAGTCAAAAGAAGATGTTGTGAACATTGATAATTCATCAGTATGTCTTCAATTCTTCATCATTATTTGTTTGACATTTTAATCTGGCTAGCTACCTATTAGAGAATTAATTAGTCCAACTAAATTTTAAGAAACCAAGTATATGGTCCCTGGTTATTAAATTTTCCGATGAGGCGGTTGTAAACGGGCTTAACCCTGACTGTGCTAATCGACGGTTCTGCTGTAAATAGATATACTCAATCCATTTTATATATGCAAATATATGATTTATATTTTAACTCATATTTGCCAATAGTGGTATCAGAGTCAATATGGCTCATTCTCGCCGCCGTTTTAACTGATTGAATTTTCGAGCTCACTACAAGAAACTGCAGTTTAGCGACGACAAATAGCGATGGTCAACATTCATCGCAATATAACGTTATACATCACATTTAAAAATGTATTTCACAAATTACGACGACATATCAACGATAGTACGACGAACTTAGCGACAGACTATAATCCGTTGCTTTTTTTGTTATTATATTTATTCGTGTAAAACTAGAGACGGCATAGCGACGGATTCCAGACGAATAGAATAACGACGAATATTTTTGTCTTTAAATTTTATTTTTAGTAACGAAATATTTTGTCGCTATGTTATATAATTTATTTTAAATATAATATTTACTTTTTAATTATATTATGTATTATTTATTTTTCTTTTAAAAATTATAGCTACGACAAAATTTCGTCGTTATTTTATATAATTTATTTTTAATATAATATTTATTTTTTAATTATATCTTTCACTACAAGAAAATAAGGAAATTCCAACGGGAAAAATTTGTTGTAATGTGGTCAATTACCGTTGGAATTATCGATTTCAACGAAAACAAAAATTCCAACATAAAATGTATCGTTGGTAAAATGGTTGTTGGAATGGCGAAATTCCAATGAAAATTTCAATGAAAAAATATTTCAATGGAATTTCCAACGTTATTTATCCATTGGAATATATAACCATTGGAAAGAACTCCAACATTTTTTTCAACACTAATTCCAACAGAGTTATACCATTGGAATTAGAGGTGTCAATTTGGGTTGGGTCCGGGTTCGCAGGTTCGCGTGTCAGAAGCAGCCGACCCGGACCCGACCTATTTAATTATTCGTGTTAGAATATTGAATCCGGACCCGACCTGCTTATTTCACAGGTAACCCGGACCCGGCCCGCCTAACCCGTTTAATAAAATTATTTTAATATACATTTAATAGTTTTAACTGAACAAATTTATTGTTTTTCAAAATCAATCACTATCATACACTATTCGATCAATAAACAATATTACAATTCACAACACACAAAAAGAAATAATGTAATTGCATAAATAACATAACATACTAATCATATTTTGAGGATAATATTCAAAAAGACATGCATAATAATAACAAATACATAATCAATGAGGTTTTATCATTTGAGTTTTAAAAATATGTCTTGTTTGTTGTTTTTTCTTACAATTAGTTATTTACTTAAATTTTTTTAAAATTTACAAACGGGTTAGACGGGTTAAACGGGTCATAGTAGGTTGACCCGGACCCGACCTGTTTAATTGGCAGGCTAGTCGGGTCTGACCCAATTTCGACCCGAACCCACGAAGCCTGAACCCATACTCATTAATTTCGTGTTAGCTAGGTTCGTGTCGGGTACTCCTAAATTGACACCCCTAATTGGAATATATTTAATCGTTGGAAAAAACTCCAATGGTTATTCCAGCGGAATTATACTATTGAAATTTAGTCCAATGGTATATATCCGTTGGATATTCGATTAATTTATCTCATTATCTAATATTTTTAACTTTCCATTAGGTCACCCATCATCAGTTTGTTCCAGGTCAAGCACATTTAACTATGTAGTTTTAATATGATTGACTCCAGAAGAGAAGATATATTTTACTAATATGGATTATACTATCAAATCATTTAACCCCTATTGAAATTTTCCAATGGTATTGGAATTTCCAATGGAATTTTCCAACATGTTGTACCATTGGAATTTCTGTTGAAATTTTAGAAACTCCAACAAAAATTCCAATGATTAATTCCAACATTTGGTTTACCGTTGGAATTTTTGTTGGAATTTTCCAATGATATGTTTTAGCGATGAAATTTATGTTGGAATTTTTAAAATTCCCAATAGTATTTCCAATGTTTTATTATTACTGTTGGAATCACTGTTGGAATTTTCCAACGGTTAGTTGTGGTATTGGAATTTCCGTTGGAATTTTAAATTCCAACATGAATTCCAACATTTTATACCAACGGTTTTGTTTACCGTTAAAATTTTCATTGGAAGTTTCCAACGGTATAGTGTAGCATTGGAATTTTCGTTGGAATTTTAAAAATTCCAATAGTTTTCTATTTCGTTGGAATTATTTTGTTGGAATTTAATTGTTTTCTTGTAGTTTTTCGTTATTTGTTTTGTTTTTAAAAATAAGTAATTGCAACGTAACATCCTTCGTATTTTATATAATTTATATTTAATATTTTATTTTTTAATTATATCATTTATTATTTATATTTGTAAAAAAGTAATAGAAGACGGAATATTAATATAATATTTTCCGTCGCTAAACTTCATTATTATTATTTTTTTGTTAATTTAGCAACGGAGAGATTCATAGTAGCTATTCAGTCGTTTTTTTTTCCAGTTCACCTTTAGCGGCGGGATCACTTTATTGATGGATTTATTTATTTTATCTATCACTATTGGTAAAGACGGATGTTGACTTTCGTCGCTAATAATTTCTGGACGAGTATATCGTTACTAAGTGGAGGATGTTTTTATGATTTTCGAACCCTCTTTGATGCTATTATTATGATTTCTTGCAATATAGAGATATTTGACATTTTTAAGTGCAATCAATGTTTATTCAGGATATCTACACCCCACGTTTCCCTTTTACAATTACCTATTTAATAGGTTCGGCTTTCGATAGAGTTAAGTTGGGCCTTAGGGTTGGTAATAAAATAAAATATGCAAGTCATATAGTTATACTACGAAAAACTTAATTAGATTTATTATTTTTTTTTGTTCCAGTTCATTTTTATCATTAAAAAATCACTTTATTGATGGATTTATTTATTTTATCTATCACTATTGGTAAAGACGGATGTTGACTTTGGTCGCTAATGATTTCCGGACAGTATATGCGTTTCCCTATAGTGGAGGATGTTTTTATGATTTTCGTTCCACTCTTTGTGCTCGTGTATTGTGATTTCTTGCAATATAGAGATATTTGACATTTTTAAGTGCAATCAATGTTTATTCATTATATCTACACCCCACGTTTCCCTTTTATTATTACCTACTTAATAGGTCGGCTTTCGAAAGAGTTAAGTTAGGCCTTAGGTTGGTAATAAAATAAAATATGCAAGTCATAGTTATACTACGAAAAACTTAATTAGATATAGTATTTTTGTCTTAAATTAAATTTGTGATTTTTATCATTAAAAAATAATTTTTATTCCACATTAGTTTTTCCTATCACTTTCTGGTGATTTTTTGCTGAAAAATGGGATATAGTTTTAGTGTAAGGCTCAAATTGGATGCAAAAATTTATTTTTCTTTTAGTGTTGGAAAATAGATTCTTTTTTTCAAACTTTTATTGATTTTGTTTAATTGAAAATATGTTTGGTTTGTTCTAAATGTATGAAGCTAACAAGATGAAAAATAGTAATTAAAAATATGTTTTAAAAAAATAAGTTTTTCAAATTATTTGAATGAAAAAGTAGTAAAATAGTTTTTGTTACTAAAAAAATAAGATAGGCAAATTTGATTGAATTTGGAATTAAAAATTTGTTTGGATTGTGAAAAAGGATATTTTCCATAAAAATAAAAAGCAAGAAAAATGACTTTTTTTTTGTGAAAACTTTTGAAACAAACATTAAAAACCTTTTTTAAATTTTAAAACCTTAAGTGAAAAATGCAATTTTGGGGAAACACAAAAAAACAAAGCCTTGTTTTAGAGTAACAAAAGTGTATTTTAGTCCCTAATTTATACTTATGAAGTTTAGATTTCTATTATTTTCTAAATAAAATAAGACTCTTATCGTATAAGGCCAAAATGCCTAGCAAGACAAATGTAATTTTCATAAACAATACAGCTTGGGAAAGGACACACATCTAAAATCAATAATAGAAAACTTAAGAATAGTTAAGTCAAAAAATTGAAGAATTAATAAAAACATGAAATAATTGGACTTTATTTTCTTCTAAATTAATATATTCCTTGTTTGTTTTATCAGGTTTTAATAAACTTTACTTTGTAATTATTTATCACAATTTTAGATGATTAAACATTTTTAAATTGGAAAAAAAAAAAGAGAACAATTCAAAATTTCTTTAGACCACAAACTCCTTAACTAGGGCGTTGCCAAGTAAATAATATGTCTTAATTTGTGTTGGCCAAGATAGATATACACTTTATGCCACAATCGGACCCTCCTTCTACGTAACATATATAAGCTCCAAAATTAGTAAGCTTTTTTAGGGATAAACATGTTAGGAAAAACTCTACAAGTATTTGGTGACATACAAACATACTTGCTATTTATGATTAATTAGAGTTTATCCAACATCTCACCTAATATCCTTCTAAACTAGCTAAGCCCCCTAGAATTCGAGGTTTTAATTCAATCTTATCTGAAGTGTAGATATTTATTAAATTTGTAGATTATGTTGTTTTTTGTGTGTGTTATTTATTTATTTTTTTGAAAAGTTGTGTGATTTATTTTTAATATATAAATGAGTGATGTAACTTAATTTTGATGGATATATGTACTGGTTGTTTCACTAGATAAAGTGATAATTATACCTAGAAAATTAATTTTTAGGGAACCCTTTTACAAGAAAATTATATGAATTTCACTTATTTTGTTTAAACTGATCATTATGATTGTCAAATTCATCTCATAATAACATTTGGAGGGTGTTTGACTGAGCTTATTTAAAAAATCTTGTAAATCTCTACATTTTATAAAAAGTTTTAGAACATATAAATTGTTAAATCTTCTTTGAAAATAAGTTGTTGAAGTGTTTGGAATAAAATAAGATGACAACTATTATAAGATGTTAGTAGTGATAGTTTTGTAATTAAAATGGTCAAAATCAAAAGAAATCGTTAAAATATGAAAACAGTTTGGCTTTCCCAACTTTTTTTTTAAAATAGCTTATAAGTTCAAAACATCTTATTTTGAGAGTTTATAAGATATTTTTTGAAAAAAAATTACCAAACACATTTAGAAATCTTAATTATTAGCTCTCCAATACATATTTAATTTGAAAAGTGTATAAAATGAGCCAAACACCCTCTTGATACTTCTAGACTATTTCATCATCTCATAAATATAAAAGTAAAGCCTGTCTGTCTATTCGATCTTATCAAAACTCGTCCTATTTGTGTATGAATTAAAGTTTACAAAATACATGATACATAATGTCTCTGGTACATAAAAACATCAAACACAGAACATCACTTATTATAATAAGTTTTAGGGATAATTACAAAACCACCCCTAAGGTTAGGGCTAATTACAAAAAAATCCCAGATTTCTTCGAAAATTACAAAAAACTCCTTGAGGTTTGATTATGTCTTACATTTTTCCCGATAATTTTGAAAGCATTTCAAAAAACCCCTGACATTGACAAGAATATTACAGTTACCCCCTAAAATTAAGACAAAAAGAAACTTGAAGGGTTTTTTTTTTTTTGAAATTTTGAAACATGTCTGAGTTTTTTTGGTAACTAACCCAAAACGCAGGGGTGTTTTTGTAATTATCCCTAAGTATTAATTTCAAACGATTTTGTTTTCTTAACAATTCCAAAAACAAATTGGGGTACGTACCTAGCTTGTGGGGTATATGTTTATCTAAGGAGACCCTGAAGACCACGTTTGGATTTAAGGCCACAAAAAAGTGTAGTCCCACAATAAGTGCTTTTCTTGTCGAGTGGGCAGCCGGCAATTCCAATGGCCAAATAGGACTTCTTGTGACACTCTTTAAATCGAAACCTCTTAACATGCTGAAAATGTATTAACTTGTCTTGTGTTCTAACTTCATCTGTTGATCAAATACAGATTTACTGTTTTATTAATTGTCAACTTGCCATTTCATGACCGTGTAATAACATTTGGTTTTGTCAATCGTGTGCTCGATGAATTTGAACTCAAATAAAAAAATGTTTTCGAGTTGCAGATCATCGGAGATCATTATAAAACTAAACACAAAAACTCCCCGTTAGGCCGTTTAACGGCCTCGACTATTAGACGGATCGACCCGCGGATCCGGTGGCATTTTCGTAATATTAGTAGTGGTGTTTTAGTAGTTTTCGAGAACCACCAGATAATAAATCTTCCGAAAAGTATTACCGTTCTTCAAAAAAAAAAGTATTAGCGATTTTCCGAAATGTATTAGTAGTCTCAAGAAGAGTATTTTAGTATTTCTCCTATATATACTAGAAATGTATTAGTAGTCTCTCAAAAAAAGTATTAGTAGTTTCCGGAGAGTATTTTAGTAATTTTTCGAATATAATTAAATTTTTCTCCCAAATGTATTAACAAATTCTTCGAAAAGTATTAGCCGTCCTTCTAAAAAAGTATTAGTAGTTTTCCGAAATGTATTAGTAGTTCCCAAGAGTTTTTTAGTATTTCTCATGAATATCTTTCCCGAAATGTATTAGTTGTAAAGTCTAATACATTTATTTGATACATCTAATACATTGTAATGCAATATGTAATACTTTTCTACAAAGTTATGCCATTTAATAATAAAAAGAGAATTACTAAGAAGTTGTAAAGTATAATACATTTTTCTAATACATCCAATACATTAGAATGCAATGTGTAATACATTTTTCTACAGTGACGATGACGACAAACGGGAACTTGTATAAAAAAATTTCTATCGGTAGAGGTTGTTTGTGATTAGTTGGATGTCTGGCTTATTATACTTATTATGCTGCTGTTTATAATTTGTAGTCTGATTATTGTGTTCATCACCTCTGGTGGTTTCAGTATTGATCTGTGCTATATATCTATGTTATGTATCACTGAATTTCTCTATTTTCAGGCATATAGAGATTCTTGGCCAGCACAAATTGATAAAACATGTTTGGAGATGCATTGATGATGATGCCTGAGATGGCTTGTTTTAGAAAATCTTCAAAGTCAACGTTTGCAGTCGTTTCAAGCTTGTTGTGCTCTGATCCAGTTCTTTTCTTCGTGGATGATATAATATGCTGATTAGCATATTTTTGTACTTTGATGATTACTTGCAGTGAAATAAGATGTTGATTGGTGTTTCGGTAGGTGTAAGACTTGGAGCAAATCTCATTTTCTTTTTCTTTTTAAAAAATCTGGGTTAGGTGTTGGGTGTTGGGGATCCGTCTAATGATTTAGATCCGATTAGGATCAGTCCGGACGATGTTATAATTTCCAAAACTAAATGGACGAATTTGAGAGAAAAATACCAATTATATTTCACACAAGAATAGATTTACAGGGAGATTTACAAACTTATAAAACTCTCAAAACTCACTCAATCTCTCAATGATTGATTTTGATCACTCTCAAGGATCTCTCTACTATACGTGATATTCACTCACAAGGGATGATTACAATGAAGAATCAAGACCTATTTATAGATGGATGTGGGAGGGTAGGTGGTTGAAGCTTCAACAATGGGGGCTTGTTGGGAAGCTTCATACTTTCCTTGTCAAACTTGATCACCAAAACTTCAAAGGTGGATGGCCACAGATGGAGGATGTGGGCTGGAAACCAAATTGAATTCTTCAATTCTCCTCCACCATATCCAATCAACATCCCCGCTATGTCTCTCGCATAACTCAAGCTTTTCTCGTGTAACCACCTTCGTCAAAATGTGTCGATGGATTCTCCTTTGTGTGGATCTTAACGAGTTTCAATTGTTGTCGTTCTATTGTCTCGTGTATCCAATGATATCGAATGTCAATATGTTTTGTACGGGAATGGTACATGGAGTTCTTGCTCAAGTCAGAGCACTGACCGGCCACAATGTACCTTGTAATCTTTTTGTTTAATTCCAAGTTCTTGGAGATAACGCTTTAGCCACAACATTTCTTTACCACGGTGGCGGCAAAGAATATACTCGTGTTGTGGATATAAAACACACTTCTCGATGTCTTGATCGCCAAGAAACAGCTTGACTCCTGCGAAAGTGTAGAGAAATCCGAAGTTGATTTTCTCTTTCACAAGATCTCTGCCATATTTGCACTGTATAGCCCCTCCAAGATTGGATCAACTCCCCATAACAAAGACATATTTTTGACGTACCTCTTCAAGTACTTGAGAATCCATTTCATCGCTCCCAATGCTCCTTTCAGGGATTAGAGAGAAAACGACTCTTTATTCTCTTGCGTGAGCAATGTCTGGTCTTGTACACACCATTGCATACATCGACTTCCAACCATGAAGAATATGGCATCGATGACATTTCCCGATCTTTTCCTGGATGAGGGGCATGCACTCTTGCTCAACTTGAAATGATTGGCTAATGAAATGCTTCTTGGTTTGGCGTTGTTCATATTGAACCTCTCGAGCACTCGCTCAATATACTTTTCCGAGATAGCCATAACCTCCGGTTCTTTTCTGTCTCGAACTATCTCGTATTCCCAAAGTGTTGAGTTGGTCCTAAGTCTTTCATGTCAAAAGACTTGAAAGTTATTTCTTCGGTGACTAATCTTCATTCGTCTTTTCCCATGATCATAATATCGTCACGTATAGTAGAAAAGTAACGGAATTTCCATCGTTCAAACTTTTGGTGCTCGCTTGGACCATACAAGCTCTTATTGAGCTTGCAAACCAGATTATCACCGAAATCTCAAAAACCTTCTCGCTCCATGTAGATCTCTTTTTGAGATCTCCGTGAAGAAAATCTTGTCTTCACATTCATTTGTTCAAGCTCCAAGTTCATACTTGCTACTAAACCAAGAATAACTCTAATTGATGTCATATCGACTCTCTTGGTGAAAAAATCTCATCAAAGTCGATTCCCTTTTTTCTTTGGAATCCTGACTACCAGTAGAGCTTTGTGTTTCACCACTTTTCCGCCGCCATCTTTCTTCTTGAACACCCATTTGTTTTTAGTGCTTCTTCTTCCTTTCGGAAGTTCTACGATCTCATAAGTATGATTCTTCCTGCAGAGATTCCATTTCATCCCGCATTGCTTGTAGCCATTTTTCTTTGTCCTTATGAGATACTACTTCTTGAAACTCTCGGTTCTCCATCTTGATGCGAAAGGTAATCGGATTCGAATATCTTCTAGATGGAATCCGTCCTCGCTCGGACCTACGAACTTCCTGGAACAAACGAGGAGATCCACCATCATCCTGGATTTTCGATGGTATAGGAACATTTGGTGGAGCGGGTTGTGGCTCCCCCCGCTCAACACCTTCTTCTACCTCCTCATATTTTGCTTAGGTATATCTTTCGGCATTACGTCGCCGTCTCTCACGACCCGGTTCGGTGCTTCATCCGAGATTTGAGCACCAATATTTGACTTCTAAGACATTGTGGGCTTTTCAATGTCTTCTATTTGTCTTACTTTCATGGAACACTACGTCCTACTTCTCGATCACCTTCTTCTCCTTTGGATCCCATAACTCTGTATCCAAACTCTTCATCTCCATAGCCAATGAAAATGCATGGAGTGGTCCTTGCATCAAGCTTCATGTCTCGAGCTCTTTGGATACATATGTATATGCTAAACATCCAAATACTCTCAAGTGGGAGTATGATGGATCCTTCCTGCACTACGATTTATCCAGGAACTTCAAAATCCGGTGGTCGATGGTGATCTGTTGATCAGGTAGCAAGCAACTCCGATCGCTTCTCCCGAATGGCTTTGGAATCTTAGTCATACCGAGCATACTTCGAACACGTTCCATGATTGTCGATTCATTCTTTCAAAGAACAGATTATGTTGAGGGGTGCGTGGATCATTTTCTTCTCATGTCGAATGCCATATGTTTTGCAATGGGCATCAAATGCTTTAGAAGTGTATTCGCCTCCGTTATCGATCAAGACACTTCAACTTTTTCCCGTTTCACGTTCTACCATGACATGAAATAATTTGAAATATTCAAACACCGATCTTTTGTCTTGAGAAAATACACCCACAACTTTCGAGAAGCATCATCTATAAATGTCGAAATATTTGTTACCGCCGAGTGATTCAACCTCTGGGGACCGCAAACATCGAGTGCACCAAACCGAGCAACTCGATCTTCTCGTTAAAGAGGAACTAAACGAGACTCTTTGTTGCTTACCAAATAGACAATGATTGCAAGGATCCAGTGTAGCGCCCTTGTCAACATTGATAAGCTCCTTCTTTATTAGGGTGGACAACCCTTTCTCACTCATGTGACCGAGTCTCGGTGCCACAAATTTTGAGAAGCCTCTTTCTCAAAGAACGTTGAGGCTATCGTACATAGTTTCACATGAGTCTTGTACAACGTGCCACAAATGTGTCCTCGAGCAACTATCATAGTGCCTCTTGACAACTTCCATGTGCCTTTGGTGAAATGATTATCATAACCATGTTTGTCCGGGCAATCCACGATAGTAGATTCACCAAGATCGAGGCACATGTCCGACATCCTTCAAAGTGATTATACTCCCGACATTTGTCTTTTATCGTATATCACCAATTCCTACAATTCTAGAGGCGAATTTCCCATCTTCACCGATCCAAAGTCACCGACTTTGTATGTTGTGAAGTAGTCCTTGTGAGGAGTTACGTGGTAAGATGTTGCAAAGATCTACCACCCATTTCAGTATCTTCTCTTGAGATATGAAGGCATGCCTCATCATGGGTCTTCCCGAGTTCCGGCGGCTCATACGGCCGTATGACGTCCGCTTTTTTGAAAAACACGTACGGACTCGTATCGATGAGAGGAATCAAATGGAATGATGAAAAATGAGTTTTGACAAACTTTATAAAACTCGAATTTTCCGGACCTCCGCAACTTTCGGCGAGCACTCCGACGAGGCTCGATACCACTTGTTAGGTATCACAACATCATTATAAAACTAAATGGATGAATTTGAGAGAAAAATACCAATTCTATTTCACAAAAGAATAGATTTACAGGAGATTTACAAACTCACAAAAACTCTCAAAACTCACTCAATCTCTCAAGGATTGATTTTGATCACTCTCAAGGATCTCTCTACTCTGTGATATTCACTCACAAGGATGATTACAATGAAGAATCAAGCACCTATTTATAGATGGATGTGGGAGGAATAGGTGGTTGAAGCTTCAACAATGGTGGGCTTGTTGGGAAGCTTCATACTTTCCTTGTCAAACTTGATCACCAAAACTTCAAAGGTGGATGGCTTTAGATGGAGGATGTGGCCGAAACCAAATTGAATTCTTCAATTATTCACGAGTAACAATATCTAAATGAGTGTTACACTTATTGTTTTAGAAGAAGTGATTTATTGTAATAAAAACAAAAATAGTTGAGAGTTAAAAGTTTGTAGTGTATGACAAAAAATAACACTTACAATATGAGTTTTTGGATTGAAGGACCAAAACACCATGCAATGCGTGTCTTTTTGAAACATAAAAAATTATTCAAAATAATGTCCTCTTGATGTCTTCAAGACTAATGAGATTTTTTTCCAAATTACCCTTATAATTATTAACAATAATACCTAATGTTTTGTTTTATTTCAAAGCAACATTTATGATTAATTAAGGGTATATTGGGTATTTTAGTACATTACTTAATATGTGTGTTTTTTTTCCTTAAAAGACAATTATTGTGAATAAAAAGAGTATTTTTCAACTTTGAGTATAAGAATGTCAAAAGCAAATTTCTTTTCATTTACAAAAATACCAAGAGCACTTTTCCAAAATCAAAAGCACCGCCTCCATCTTTTAGATTTTGAACATATGAATTGGAAGCAAAAGCAAAAACGACGTTTAATTTGCAAACACTAAATAAAAACAATTTTTTTCAACTTAAAATTGAAAATTACTTTCTTCAAGATTTGCAAACACTCTCCAAGTGTAGCTGCTTCTAGACATAGTGGACCATACATGATCACATGTTCCTTAACGATGTTTCATCAAGTGTTTCAATTTACCGTAAATGTATACCGAAATATCACGTATATATGATGTCATTATTATACACATGACAAAGTGACATTTATATGATATATAAAAATATGATATGAACATTGTAAAAAAAAAGGAGATTGGACTTAGGGGCAATTCGATTACCATTACCTAACCCGATCCGGTTATCGAGACAAATCAACCCGAAAATGAGAAACCCGAACCCAAACACGACTAACACGAACTGCACGATGTTACCAATTTGTCTAAAATATATATAGTTATTTTATGTTTTAATTAATTTTTGATGCATTTTAAACATATATAACCCGAAATCAACCCGATACAAAACTCGAATCCGACCTGATGACCCGAATTGCCACTCGTATTCAGATTACTACTAATGGGCCATGTAAATCTTTGTATTTGTTGTGTGATAAAAGTGGATTAATAATGGAAAGTAAAGTAACAACCAAAAGAAGATGTTTTAAGAAACTCTCATCAAAGAGTTTAGTTGGTAGTAACATTACAATTATGTCTTTGTTTTGCATCATATAGTAACAATTTGGTTATAGCAATTATCAAATATGTCTATGAGCACAACTTCAACCTATAAATCCATTGTTCAAGAGTTCCCATTAATGATTCTCCACATGGGCTCTTGTTTTCTTCCTTCATATCATCATCATATGCAAGGTAGGTTAAATTTGTCTGTTGGGGCCTTAGTTTTGTATTTAATGCCCCCTTCACATGGCCTCCCACATGCAAATATGTTGTTCTCTCCTAACCACTTATTCCTGTTTCTCAACCAATTCTTCATTTATTCCCTCTATAATCATCCACCATTATTTTAATTCAGATGTTCTTATAGTATGTGGATCATATCATATATGAGAATTGAAGAAAATGAAAAATGTGAAAATTAAGGAAAGTAGAGTTTAAGTTTTTGGTTACTAGATATTGGTGGAGTAAGCTACAATCACTAAAAAAAGTGATAGCTCAAAAAAATCACATTTTTGTATTTGCGTATACGCGTTTCTAACTTACGATTTTGTTCATTTAATAGGAAATGAAAAGCAAGGAGAGCACACAAATAAAATACTCTTACCCACGAAATATTTTCTCTTAAATTAATCAATTTTTTTAGTTTCTTGCAAATACTACCAACTAATTTCGATTTTCAAACTACTTTAGTTTACGTGACAATAAATTACTTCCTCCAAAAATAGAAGTGGTTGCAAAACACTCCTTAATGTATAAGACTTGTTGCTTATCATGATGTTTTGTTACTTAATTTTTGTCATGATTGATATCGGCAAAGTGGTTCGCTTATTATAATCACAATTATTGTACTAATCATCTGTCCTAATGGACTATCAAAGCGACACTCTAGCTAGTGTACTTTTATCTGCTATAGGCAAGAATAACATCATTGGATCATGAAACAATAATACTTATTGTCATATTTGATTTTATGAGATGTGTAATTTATGTCATTATACAAGACATGGAATTGAAGAGATTTAATAATGGGATAATCATGTCACTTACATGGTTACTAATTTTGTGTATGAAAAGTGCATCTGCCCATTGTATAATTCTCAAACTATGACCTCTTGTTATAATAGTGGCTTCAATCATTAGGGGCTTTGCTATTGGATGTCCAATTATTCTCATAATACGACTTTTGGGAAGTTCTTGGCAAAATAATAGGTTATAAAAATTGTCCTATCCAAATTATCATTTGTACTCCTAGGTAGTATGGACAAAATGGTCAATGGAATCAAATGAAAGCAATAATTCCTACTTAAACAATTGCTGCATGCAACAACAGCCATTCATGGAGGAAATTGATAATTAGAAAGCAAAAACTTATTATTTTTCCCAGTTTGATCAGATTCTTGGTGCACCAAGTGCACAATCAATAGTATTTGAAAAAAAAAAAAAAAACACTTGACTCAATCATCTTTCAAAAATCAAAATTATATATAAGTACCTATTTAGCTTTTGTTTTTATTTTACAATTTGCACCTATGAGGGGGCATTTGTAAAATAAACACAAACATCGAGGGGCTATCTGTAATACTTGAAAGAGGTATTTGTAATTTTCAAAGGTAACTGAATTTTTTTGTATAATTGACTAAAACTTAGGGATAGTTTTTAGGAAAAAAAAAACTTGAGGTTTTGGGTAAAATACCCCATAGAAGTTTTAAACCATTTCAAGTTTGATTAGTTTTACATTTTAAGTTAACAAAAAAATATTCCGCAGACACCCTCTTTCCTTTTACATTTATAAAAATATTGCAATTACCTCCTTACATTTTAAACATAATCAAACTTCAAGGGTCTTTGTGTAATTATGAGACTTCTCAATTTTTTTTTTTAAATAACCCAAAACTCAGGGTTTGTTTTTTTCCAATTATGCTATTACATCAAAGAATAATTAATTACATAGGAACTTGTGCATAACACATCATGTTCGTGCCCATGATTGATCTATCAGTCATCAAAAAAATTGCATTGCCCCCAATAGGAACTTGGGAGATAGATTTGTAGGGCACCAACTTGGAACATTAACAAACTCTTTTGATCTTTATGGTCATTGTGCCAAACTCCAAAAGTGGGTTTAATTGCTATTGTCCTAATTTTGCTGTTGAAAATATATTGATTCAACTATTCAGATGTGACCACACATTGTGCCTATTGTGGGATATATATGAATTATGCCCCACAACATGTGAATTCCAATCAGTTTTCAACGTGAGAGGTTCCCTTAGAAAGAGTGTACCTATTTCACATTCTGGGCTCAAACTTAATTCACTATCTGAATTTTGTTTTTGTGTTTCAGAAAATGACAGACTACTCCAGGATATAAAATTTATGGTTCTTTTCACAAAAATATATATATATATATATATATATATATATAAACTGATGGTTCTGCTTTGAAATACATTGGAAATTAGAATATTATGTTGGAAATTGGTTTTTAATAAATGAATTTTGACCCATGTTTGACCAATTATTTAAGTGAGATCATTTATTTATTTCAGAAATAAATAATGTAATCGTAATCTACACCGCGGGTAAATGAAATTAGCATTTTGAATTCTCAAAACCAATTTTGGGTGAATGAGAAATTAATGCATAAAGTTAGCTACTTAAATGTCTTTTATATAAGGAATATAAAAAGGTGGGAATATGGAAAGTCATATCTCACATATGAAACATAGTAAATGTTTGACAAGTTATTCTCAAAAAAAAAAAATGTTTGACAAGTTAAAAGAGAGCTTCACCACTAATAAGGAGAATCGCGGAACTTACAGACACCCTAAGCAGTGGGCCAAGTCAATTTTAACTAACCTTTGGCTAGCTCAAATAGCTCCGAGGATCACCGTCCGAGCCAGAGTCGGGCCCACACATAGTCGAATTGGGCGTTTTAGAGGCGCACTTTGCACTTTTGGTCCAGTGGCTCGGTGATGTGGCAAAGGCAACTCGGTGGCAAAGCGATGACTTGGCAAGAGTCGTCCGGATGGTGACACGTGGCACGTGATGATGATCGGTCGCACTTTGTTCGTTGCCGATTGATCGACTGCTCAAGATAGTACGGGTACCTTGTAAAGGTTGTGTACCCGGAAGAGATGCGATCTGTACCATCATCGATTGTACTTCTTGATCGGAAAGCGCACGATCCAACAGATCGGATCGATCGGAACAATGGATGCACCTGGTCCGAATAGGCATCCGAACTCTATATAAACAGACTCCCATGAATGCATTTTGCACATCGAGAAAAATCAAAATCATCTACATATCGCATATTGTTTCGCTTCTTTTCCCTTCTGCAAAATCAGAAGTTCCGAAACTCGTTAAGTTCGATGTAAGTTCGGCTTAGTAGCACTTCTGTCTTTTTCCTTCTGCAAAATCGAAAGTTCTGAAACCCGTTAAGTTCGCTATAAGTTTGGCTTTTGCAAGTGCTAAGTTCGAACTTGAAAGTCGTTGTATCTTAAAGACGATTGCCAGAACCATTAGCACTTTTGTCGGGCAATTTCATCTTGTGGATAGATAATCCAATTCTCGCCTCGACTTAAATTTTATGTCCATTTATTCTGTCCATTTTTCTGGAAAACCAAACAACGCAAACAATGTAGTAATCTCCTGATATTTGTTTTTTTCTGCCATTTCTTAAGCAACGAAAACTCGTGTATTGTTCAAAATCCTTGTCTATGGACCATGTGAGTTGTTTGATGTTTTGGATTATAACGTCTGTATGTTTTGATGCTTTGGAGTATGAACACAATAGGTTCAACAATGAACAATTAGGTAAAGAGCAAGTCTCTTGTGAGACGGTCTCACGGATCTAAATCCGTGAGACGGACCTCCTAAGGGCTCCGTCTTGAGAATATGAACCATGAAAATAAATTTAAAAATAATAATGAACCATGAAAAAACAAAAATAAACCCTAAAAAACATGAACAATGAAGAATAAACCCGAAAAACAAAAATAAATCCAAAAAATAAACCCTAAAAAAAACTAAAAATCCTAAAAACCCAAATCAATTAAAAATAAACCCAAGAAACAAAATAAACTCTAAAAAAACAAATATAAACCCTAAGAAAAATAAAATCTGAAAAAAAAAACCTTTAAAACTTTGTGTAAGGGCTCCGTCTCACGGATCTAAATCCGTGAGACCGTCTCACGCAAGTTTTTGCCTTAGGTAAATGGGACTATTCACTTTTCGTAATCTATGGACTATTGTGAAGATCATTAGATATTGAGGTTGAGGGTGCAATTAGATATTCTTTCGTTCTAAACTTTTTCGTTTGCTAGAGAATAGTGATAAAAAAAGATTTTGATAGAAGGGTGATTAATTTTTGATGGTGTAATTGGATCTGAGATAAAAAAAAATAATAAGGAATAATTATCAAAAACCTCATGATTTTGGGTTAATTACAAAAAGAACACCAAGTTTTTGAAAATTACAAAAAAAAAACGTTGAGGTTTGATATTGTCTTAAATTTAAGGGGTAACAATAATATGTCTATAAAAGTCAATATGTTTTTGACATACTTTTGGCTTATAAAAGGAAAAACCTATGACTGGATCAAACCCCAATAGTATTTTTGTAATTTTCAAAAACCTTTTGGGTTTTTTGGTAAGTAGCCCGAACGGAATTGCAATTATCCCGAAATGTAATGATGAAATATCCTAATATAGAAACGGTGAAATAATGATTAAATATGATTCGTGACTAGAAATGTGCGAGTGAGTGAAAAGTGAAATTCAAGGACAATTCACTAAACCTGGACAAGTAATTGAAATCAGAGGATACTTTAGTTTGAAAAGAAAAATTCTTCTATACAATACAACAGGAGGAAAAAAACTGAGAACAAAATATATCATCCCCCACCAAACAAGCTTTGTAAATATAATCCAAGAGATTTTCACAATCTTGGACTAACTGATAAAACTTCACAATTGTAAGACACCATTTGTATATATACAACTGTTTTTTTCACCTGTAATGTTATTTCTAAAGCAACACCATCAGAGTCTTTAGTTTGGCAGCATCCGTAGATCGAAAATCCACGTACGTCAAAGCTACAGGTTCAATTAGATTTCATTTCAATATCACCGTCGACATCAGCTGTATCTTCGGGCAGGAGGCCGAGTAGTGGCAAAGGTAACAATGAACTGAGATTGCAAAGAATTATGAGGAAAGTTAAATTGTCAAATCTATCCTTCGTGACGCCAAAGAGCTGAGTCAGTCCAGCTCCTATCAGACCCCCAAGGACACTCCCACCATTGGATATCGACATTAGGGTTGCAAAAAGAGTTGCCTCCATGCCTTCCGGGCATATCTTTGCAGCTAATACAAGAACAGGCATGAACGACACCTGACAAGGAAACTCTGTCGTAAACATTGCAGAAAAGAACTAAACAAGTTTTGCGTCGTGAATAATAAGGATAAATACAAATACCACCTCTAAGTTTAGTTTAGTTACCAAAAAACGCTGGTATCTTTCAAAATTACAAAAACCCCTTGATATATGTTTCTATTTTACAAATTTCACCCTATCGAGAGGGTGATTTGTAAACCAAATACAAACTTCAAAGGGATATTTGTAACTTTAAAAGATTAAGTGGGTTTTTTTGTAATTAAACTAAAACCTAGGGGTGGTTTTTTAAATTATATTATTATCATGACAAAAAAGAAATACCTGTCCAAGAACTGTTATTATCAAGGAGTCGCCAATCGCGAACCACTCATCACTTATACCTAACTGCCGGTTCAATCCAGTGACAAGCAAAACCTAAAAGACAATAGACGGCCACTTCAAACGCAAAATACATATTGGAAAGCGCAAACAATCAAAATGGCTTTGAATTAAAGGGGCACAAAACGAAACCATACTTGAGTCATCCCAAGTGCTGAACCAATAACAGTAGTCACCAGAAATATCTTCCTCAAACGAACAGCTTTCAAGAAACCATTATAAACTCCAACACCGACAAGTGATGCAACAGAAGTGACAAACTTCACACGTCCCAGAAACTCTGGGGTAAAACCAAGTCTATTTGTACTGGAAAATGAAAAGTTCATACTAGTCATCACAAAGAGGATATAAAAAGATATTGTATTAAGTATCAAGTGCTCAATAATCAAGAATCAACCTACATGTAATAAAACATGGCGGAATCAGACTGAGGTGTTGCTTGCCATAGAAAGATAAATAAGGTAGGAAGAAATACATTGGGTTGCTTTACAGCGCCCCACAATTGCACTATGCTATTCTTCGAGCTTGCTAGAAAGCCTGTACTGTCTGATAAAACATCATGTGCCCTTGCCGCGCGAGGCACTGGCTGCTCTTTCACAAGGACCGCAACTGCAGATGTTATTAAGGGAAGCAAAGCGGTTAACCCAAAGACAAACCTGCAAATAGTTAGAAGTTCACAAGTCAGAATATCAGAAATGTTAATACTGAAGGGATAATTGCAAAAACTACCCCTGAAATTTAGCCTAATTACAGAAAAGTCATGTTTTGAAATTACAATACCTCCTTAAGGTGTTACAAACATCTATTGTGGTTTATCTTACCTAACAAATACTCTCTCTTGAGGTTATAATTTGTAAAATAGAAAATATAAATGTCAAGGAGGTATTTGTAATTTGAAAGATAACTGGACTTTTTTGTAATTTGGCAAAACCTCGGAGGTAGAATTTGTAATAAAACGATAGAATATCTGGCATACCTCACACCATAAGCACCCACCAAGGAGCCACTGAAGTAGGAACTCACAATGGCCCCAAAAGCAGAAGAACCCCAGCACAACGACTGAAGAGATCCTGACACACTTTGTGATTCACCACGAGCCCTTTCGACAACCATAGAGTCTACAACCTGCATGCATTATCTCAATAGGTTAGCAGGTGGAGAGTTTTTTTTTAAAAAAAAAAGGAATGGATAAAGACCAACTACAACACTACATAGCAAAATGGCTCTGAAATCTCTTGGGTTCATAAATGGATATGGAGGTCTGAGTATAGTGCATATGCAGATCACCTATGATGAGCTCAAGGATACGACAAAAAAATATCAAATGGACTTCAATAAGCCACGTGTGAATATAATGCATATGCATATCAACTATATGAGCACAAGCAAATGACATAAATATCAAATGGACTTCAATAGGCACCATAAACGGTTCGGGCAGCGAAAGCATGCACTCCATATCCTTCACTGGGTCAATCTTGAAAGGCAAGAATAGAGATTAATGTAATTTGTTAGCCAATAGTAACATTATGTATGACCAATTGGCCATAGAAGAAGTTACTATGCAAAGGTGAAGCAGCAATTAAAGTGAACTTGAATTCCATAGCAAACTTAGGCACAATTAGCCACTTGCAAACCTCAGTATTCTTAAGCATCCTCGTAGCAACAGCAACAGGTACATGTTGAATTCAATTTATGTAGGTTAACCCCATCTCCTCCCAAGATAATGTCACAACCCAGGGCCCCACACCAACTGGCCATACACTTGAAGGAAATGGTACATCCATTTCCAATTTGACTATAATTAACATCTTCCAGTGCACTCACATTCTTCGAAGAAACTGCTACATAGACAAGTTTGAGTTCACCTGTTCTAAGCTTTTACTTAAGACAATGTTATTCTAGCACTTGTTAGTTTATATTTTTAAAAGTAGACAAAAATGATCTCTGCACAAGAGTTGTTATTTTAGACCTAAACGAGATACTGTCCTTGCTGCACTAGCGTAAGTCCGGAAAGTGTTTGGGAATGAATTAAACATAAGAACTACTGAGGAAATTTCAAACTAGAAACCTTAAGAGACAAAATTGTTGCAATTCCCATTAAACAAACCCAAGACTGAGGGCAGAAAATAGACCCTATTCATGGAGCATATCTTCAGGTTCTAAAAAGGAATAATTAACTCAATATTGATGAACCAATAGAAAGTGGCCATAAAATCTGTTCATAGCCCATTCACAAGCTTCAACATCATCGCAAATAATATGTGCCAGATGTTTGCTATTCAGCTCAGAACAAAAACATTGCCATCCAATGGAGATGAGGAAGTTATTGACTGTCTTATTTACCGCAGCAATACTACACGAAAATCTCACAAACAGACTAAATGACTATCTAGACACGTATTCATCACCAACATCATTGAAACATGAGAAAGCACGTGTACAAATATGTTGACACTGCATTACAATATCTTCAGAACCAAGTAATAATAACTTACAACATCTGAAAATGCTACAGAAAGAGATCCCAGAAGTATGCAGAAGGCAACGCCATACTTGCTGTCTACAAGGGTAGCCATCAAACTCCATGAGAAAGCTCCCAGAAGTCCCGACAAAACCAAATATGACCTCCTTCGATAACCACAAAGTGGAAGGTAGTCACTGGTAAATATTCATAGTTAGTTACAGAAAACTTAATCCAAAAGAACGAAAAGCGTAAAATGTAAAGAAACACATTCATAGTTAGCTCTAGAAACAAATTATCACAAAAATGTAATAGGATAAAATAAACAATCAGGGTAGTTGATATGCACCTTATGAACCCATACAAGGGTTTGACAAGCCAAGGTAATGATGATACACCAGATATGATGGCTGTCTAGTCAACCATGAAGAAATGTAAGTCCTTAAGTTTTCCCCAGAAAAAAAAAATTGTAATGTTAACTTCCTTCTTCAAAACATACAAAGAAGATCTAATGATTAGTGAATTAATTAATTTGCTATTATACTTGAATGATTAATCCGTAATACTTCTACAAAGAAGTCAGCGTCTCAACTGAATAGATAGTGAAAATAATGGACCCACAAGGGCGTCTAAGGACATAATGAATTTAATGGGGACCAGAAGTGTATCATTAGTTACTGAAAGTGTTCTAACTATAAATACTTCCAAATCATGTGTTAATTGAACTGAACCAGATATGACAACTCCTTGCTATAGGTACGAATAAAATACTTGTAGAGCCTATATTGGTTGAAAAATTCGCCAACATATTGATCACAGCAACATGCACATAAGCTTTATCCATCCTTGGAGAAAAACGAGCTTACTGAAGAATAGCATTCATCAGTAGCTATTTTCAATATTTTTGTTGCCACAAAGAAATGCATTTCTGGTACAACTTGGAAAATTAATTGATTATTTTCCTAAACCTATATTTCTTAATCTAGAAAAGACAGGTAGTGTGTCCACACATCATTTGCGACCTAATATAATATATATGATTACCTCCGCAGGGTCTAGATGCAGATCATCTTTCAAGTAGAAGTTGACTGCAAGCCTGGAGAGGCCCAAAACACCCTGAACAAAATATACCATAGCAACGGCAATGCTATCTGGAGTTAATTCCACCCCAAAGCAACTGATAGAGTTGATAGAATATCTTTTCTTGCGTGGGGCAGTTTTGTTGGATAAGGCAATATCTTCATCCCCTTCCCCTGCAACATGATGACCAATAAGAATGTGTGAAAAGGAAAAGGTAGAAGGAAGGAGGAGGGGCGAGATCTCCACAGAGAACCTTGTCAAAATGCTTCAATAAGATAAAACAGTTTCTATAATGTGCAAGCAAAAATGAAATATTTAGCTTATGAAGAGCTAAAAAATAGGACTCCTTTAAACCTCTACAATTGACCAGCATTACATGACAAGACAAAATAAGATGTGTTATTTTCCAAGAGTAGACTGATGTTCTTTAATATCATCCAATATATAGAGTAATGGCCATGAGATGGCTATAAAATCTTCATATCATTTAATTTCATCAACTCAGCGTAATATATCAAAGATGTCACCTCCATGTGTGATCATTCGGGTTTCTAGTGTGAAACATGAATCTTTCACGCAAATGCAGAAGATAATGCAAAGAAAACAAATTAGAAAAAATACAGATCACCATTTTGATTTTACCCTCCCCCCAAGAAAAATATTTTTATGCTTGAAGATATACACGGCCATGACTTGTTCTTAGAACCAAACTTCTGGGTCCTACCACTTCACCGGATTCATCAGTAGAGCAAGCCATGTAACATCTCTGCTAATTTTGGCAAGAACTTACTATGATAAATGTACTTGGAAGGAATTTAAGATAATACTTACCAAATTAAGGATAGTTGATAAACAAAAAATGAAGGATTAACAGTTGACAATTAGCGTATTACTTGCATTTTTAATCAAAGTCCAGCCGCTAGTTATATATCAATCAGACACTTCAAAAATCCCAATAAAATCACACAAGGCCCAACTCAAAAAAAAAAAAAACTCCAAATATACATACATACATATACGTATACATATATCTATGATCCTCTCATCCATCATGAAGTCCCAACTATTGACCTCAGTGACAACATGGAATTTGTTAAATCAGACGTGTAAAGAAGACTTACGATATCTAGAATCTAATAGAGGTTCGGAGTCGGAATCGCGTCGGAGGGAGGGAGGCTGAACTGAGACGGAGACGGACATATCGGAATCCGGCGGCGGTTGCCGTCTGAATCTTCGGCGGATGGCGGGTCGCCGGTGTAATCGACGGAGATAAGGAATGGATTTGCACCTAACGTAGTTGGACAGATGTAATTGGGCTCTATTTAATAAATCTTAACAGTTGACTCTTTCTTTATAGATTATAAATGCTCTAAGTAGCCCACTGGCTATAGTTTCATAAATCTAAACCCAATCTGGTTATAAGCTTCAAAGCCCACTTGGCTTAAAATGTAACATGTAGGAAAATAACAAATTCGAAAGGAATAGAAAGTGTGGGGAATAGAGAGAGTGAATTTCACCCCACCCCCACACCCCCAATTTCAACATAATCATTTCTAAACACTTTGCCAAGTAAATATTAATTGGAGAGTCCAATCCGCCATTTTTTATAGTTTTAGGGTGCAAAGTACCAAATATATGTAATTTGAGGGTGCAAGATGCCAATTACCCCTCAACTCGATAATTGAAAAAAAGTATATATAGGTAAAAAAGTTGTTATTGGAGCTCGTTTCATATTTAACTCGACTAATAAAATTACGCTCATACACAATCCTTTGTGCTCCAAAATTTTTTAAACAAGTTTAGCTGGAATATATTCATGGCCGATATTTTTTTATTACAAAAGTTCATTATTGACTTTATTCACAATTAAATGTTCAACAAGTTAATTTTACTATAATTTAGAATACAACAATGCTATGTAATAACAATATTAGATTTGATAATGCTTGGTTAGAGAGAGAGACTCTCACTTGGATGGAGAAACCCAGTGGAGCGTCCCGATGAATCTCATTTGTGCAGGAAGTATACTATGAGTTTGTCCCAAGATTCTGCACAAAATGCAAAAGACTTGGGCACATTACAAGTAATTGTGGTTTGGGGGCGGAGGCAAAGAAGAAGAAAACCGTCGTGGAAGCTACTAAGTCGTCTCCACTTGCCTCTATAAAAGCTCCAACGGCCCCGACTGCACATAAAAGTGCACCTATCAAGGTGCCCAAGCCCACAACACCCACTGTGGATAAGGCATCCTCATCGAAGGCCCCCATACAGCAGGTGGCATCTCCTCCCAGCTTCGCTAACAACAAGCCGACCTTGCTGGGTTCCAGCCCTGAAGCAAGTGAGAAGATGTGTTCATCTGCTCCAGGAGAATCTAAAGACAAAATTCCCATTCAATGTGACTCTCCGGCAACAGATGACACTGAATATGTGACCTCTGAGGAATA
The DNA here is from genome assembly GCA_016081115.2 of Rehmannia glutinosa. Taxonomy (NCBI): domain Eukaryota; kingdom Viridiplantae; phylum Streptophyta; class Magnoliopsida; order Lamiales; family Orobanchaceae; genus Rehmannia; species Rehmannia glutinosa. Next base: position 491,804 of record JABTTQ020001592.1, read on the forward strand.
TAATTTGATTCGTAAGGAGCCTGAACTAGAGGTATCAAAACAATCCAACAACGATGGGCCCACTGAGGAAGTTCCATTTACCACTATCGGTTGGAGGAACCGCGTGGTGAGGCCAGGGATTAGCTCCAGTCGCTCTGGAGTTATCACCTCTTCTATCAAACTGAAGGATACAATCTTTATGAGGAATGAGGTTGCTCGTGCAAACCTTAGGAAGAAAGGTGCATGTCTTTCTTTTCGACAACGAAGATAGCCACTTAGAATGTTAGGGGCTTTAACTCGCCCCTAAAACAAGATGAGGTTGCTAGCCTCATCAAGGATCGTGGTCTTGATGTATTGGGTATTTTGGAAACTAAATCCAATCAACAAGAACTTAATAGATTTGTTGATTCTAGATTGCATGGTTGAAAGGAATGCAACAATTTCAATGTGATCGGTAGGGTCGTATTGCATTGTCTTTGGACAACATTTCTTTGCCGATTTTGTATATAATGGTCGAATGATAGGGGTGAGAGGCCACTTTGGCGGAATTTGATGGATACCAAGCAAATAGTTACCATGCCTTGGATTCTTGTGGGTAGGGGTGGGCATCGGTCGGGTTTTGGTGTCGGGTTTTGGTCGGGCACCGAAAAATCGGGTGGGATATTTTGCTACCCGCTCCCGACCCGATGAAAATCGGGTATCCGAAAATGTCGGGTATCCGAGTTTCGGGTTTCGGGTAATGGAAGGAAAATGAAGGAGAAAAGTAGAAAAATAAAATGCAAATGTAAATGAAAGAATGGAACTTGTGGCCATCTCTTTCTCTTCTCTTACTATTTTTCTCACAATGTCAGATGTCTTCTCTGTCGCTATATCTTCTTCTTTTTTTTTACGTTTTCCTATTATGCTAAAATAGAAATTTTTACGGGTCGCCGCCACCGTCGTTGTTTCTGCCTTCGTGTTCCCTTCTTTTGCTTACATATTATTCTCTTCGTTTCTCATCTTCTGCGTTTAGTGAAGAACTTGTGCGATTTGGTTTTGGTAATAAAAGAAATAAAAAGAAGATGTGAAGAAGATAAGTGAAGATCTGTTAAGAGGAAGGAAAAAGACAAAACCTAATGTTATTTAAACATAGATGTCAGATGCATTATGTAAAAGAATGTAACAATAACCGGCCTGGACAAAGACTCATCTTTTTCTTTTTAAATTAAATTATCGGGTGCGATACGTTCGGGTAGAATATTATTACCCGACTCCCGACCCGAAATCCTAAGTTCGGGTATCGGGTAACCCGTTACCCGATTTTTCTTTGAAAATACCCGACCCGATCGGGTAAAACCCGATCGGGTCGGGTCGGGACCAAAACCCGCCCCGAATGCCCACCCCTACTTATGGGGGACTTCAACTCTGTCCTTTTTCTAAGGAAAGAAGGACGGAGCTCTGTTTCCCCTTATGAAGTCAAGGACTTTGAAGAAGTTTGTTCGATATTGGGCCTCACGTCTACCTTCAACGGACTCTTTTTCACTTGGACCAATCTCTCTGTTTGGTCTAAACTGGATTAAGGGCTTGGTTGATAATGCTTGGTCGCTTGCATTTCCGATCGAAGTTGAATTCTTACCATCAGTACTTCGATCATTCTCCTGTATCGTTTCCATTATTGATAATGGTTTTTCCGCTTCGAACACCATGGCGTTATTTTAATATGTTGGCGAGAACATGAGAACTTTCATAGTATTGTTTCGAGGATGGTTGGCGGCGCTTATAGGGGTACAACTCGGTTTAATCTTTTGTCGTAAGCTTAAGGGCCTTAAAGTGACCTAAAAGAGCTTAATAGGCTGCATTTTTCTCACATCTCTTCCCGTGCCAAAAATACCAAGAACGAGCTTGAGGAATTGCAACAACAATTTCATGAATTTCCGATAAACTTAGAAATTAAATCCAAGCTTTTGGAGGTCCGGAAGGATGTGGTATTCCTTTGTAAGGCAGAAAAGATGTTTTATCAGCAAAAAGCAAAATGTAATTATCTTATGCAAAGTGACAGGTGCACAAAATTCTTTCATGCACTGGTAAAGAGGAATGTGAAGAGGAACTTTATTGCCTCAATTTCGCGAGAGGACGGGTCTCGCACTTGCTCCCAAGAGGAGGTTACCATTGAGTTTGCCAGCTACTTTAAGTCCCTCATTGGCTCTAAGCAGCATACTGAACTAATTGATCCTGCAATCATTGGCAATGGGCCATGCCTTGATATTGACCAACAAGCTGAACTTATTAGGCCTATTTTGGACCAGGAAATTAGGGATGCACTGTTCAATATATCGGATGAAAAATCTCCCATACCGGACGGGTATTCGTCCAACTTCTTTAAAAAGAGTTGGAGTATTGTTGGTGAACAGGTTTCGAACGTTGTGCATGAGTTCTTCGCATCGGGCTCCCTCCTTAAGTAGTTGAGCAACACGGTCATTGCCCTTGTTATCAATCAATGCCCACACGGTAAATGATTACATACCTATCTCGTGTTGTAATATCATTTATAAGATAATTACGAAGATCCTTGCTGGTCATCTATCATCTGTAGTTAATCCCATCATTGACGGGGCTCAAGAGGCATTTGTTAAGGGACGGAAGATAGTCGAAAACATTCATCTTATGCAAGAGCTACTTAAGCGTCTGATAAAAAAAAAGTTTCCTCATTTGCACTATTAAGATTGATCCGAGGAAAGCATTTGATTCTGTGTCTTGGAGCTTCCTCCAAGAAATGCTTGAGGGGTTGGGATTTCACCCGATATTAAACAATTGGATCCTTCAGTGTGTTACTTCACCGTCTTTCTCTATATCCATTAATGGAGGGCTTCATGGATTCTTTAAGGGAGAGAAAGGACTTAGACAGGGGGACTCCCTATCCCCTTATTTGTTTGTTATCTGCATTGAGTATTTGTCCCGGCTCATCAAGACAAGAACTCAATCAAATTTCAACTTCCACACCAAGTGCGGAGCGCTGCGCATTACTCACTTGGTTTATGATGATGACTTGATGTTGCTTTCTCGTGGGGACACGACATCAATCCAAATTCTTATGGATTGTCTTGCTGACTTTGGGGCTAAATCGGAACTGCACATGAATGTTTCGAAATCAAATATTTATATGGCAGGGGTGAGTGACGCGATGCGGATTCTATTATTACGAGCATCCAACTTACCCGTAGTATCTTGGTATCCTCTTGCGGTAGAGATCAAGGTTATCTATTATGAACCTTTAATGAACAAAATCTCCTCGTACATAAATGGATGGAGTAGTTCCACCCTATCTTACGCCGGGAGAACAGAACTTGTGTGCTCCCTACTCCAAGGTGTGGAGTGTTTTTGGATGTCCGTCTTCCCTATCACAGTTGAAGTTCGGACTAAGATTATACAACTTTGACGTTGCTATCTTTGGGACAATGGGAAGGCATGTATTGTTTGGCACACCCTTTGCCTTCCCAAAAATGAAGGTGGCCTTGGACTACGTGACCTCAAAACTTGGAATCAGTCCCCTCCTCACCAAGAATCTTTGGAATATAGGGGCAAAAGGACATTTTGTGGTACAAATGGGTGCACCATACATATTTACGGACACAGACCATTTGGGAATGGAATGTCAAAAATTCTGATTCTCCGCTAATCAAGAACATTTTGACTACTCGGGACCAACTTATTGCGGAGTGTGGGGGCTTCGAGCAACTTGCTGAGGCAAAGCTTTTAAATTGAAGGAACGGGATGCCTGGTAAAGGTAGGGGGACGTCTACCAATTTTCGTGCCTAAAGGAACCGTTGTGCCTTGGGCAAATGTTGTTTGGGGCTGATCTAATCCACCAAAGCATTCGTTAAATCATTGTGGCTATGCACACATGGCGAGTTCGACCAAAGACATATTTGGATTTATGGAGCTCGATGTCACTGCGCGTATATTGCAGTGCAACATGAGAAAATGGCAAAGACATTTATTCTTCGAATGTCCATTCTCCAAACAAGTCTGGACAACAATCAGAAGTTGGATAGGCATCACTAGGCAAATGTCAACACTTCGCAGCACTCTCAAATGGATGAAAAAAGAGGCAAAAGGATCCGATTGGCGGGCAAAGGGGATGAAAATGGCCTTGCTTCCACCATCTACCACCTTTTTAACGAACACAACCGACTCATATTCAAAAAGGAGACACCCGTAGTCGACAAGATTGTCAAGCAAATCAAGACACAAGTTTATATGTGTATGTTCACTTTATTTCCACATGTGTTAATGTACTATGAAAGGCCGGAGCCCAGAGCCAATCAATTGCCTTCGCTTAGTTCGTTTTAAGCTTTGCATGTGAGTGAGGAGCCGGATTGTGGCTACCCCTCTTTACTCGCTTGTTTGTTTCGTTTTGGATTGAGCAGCTAGCTAGATGGCTACTCAATCCCACCGTCTCTCGCTGGTTTGCCCAGCGTTTTGTACTGTCTTTTGATCTATAAATTTACATTTACCGATCCAAAAAATATTAGATTTGATAATATCAAAAAATTCAAGAAAAACTAATAAGTTAGTTCAAATATAACACGATTTAGTTTTTTTTTTTTTTTTTGATGATCACATGTATTACTTGTAATGATGAGGACCGAGGTTCGAGTATCTCAGTAATCATTTTAATCGGGTTTTTTTTTTTATAAAAAAAACACGATTTAGATTTATACTCCAACAAAGTGAACAAATATGGATTATAACACAAGTTGGCAAAGAGATCGGTGACATAAACCAAATATCCTATTATAATTATGAATTACATTTTTTTTAAGTATATACATTGTACTTTAAGTATGATTAAATTTTAGATGAAGAATAGAGATTGTAATTCATTTAATATTTTTGATTCAAGAAAATGCAACTTGTATAATTATTTTTCTTTATTTGTTAATTTACGAACAACGAAATATGTGATACAGTATTGTTGCTCTTAAATATGCAAGTCTTTATTCATATATTTTCATTGTTATAATTTGTTGTTTTTCAAGATAATTTTTTTCTTTTCTTGTTATTTGAATGGTAACATTGTTAACTTCTTGTTAATGATGAATTGAAGTAGGGAATATTAATTCGTAACATGTGAGAAAATAAAGTTCTAAATAATTAAAGTCTAACTCGTTCGAACGGTCGAACCAAATAACCAATTAATACATAAATTTCTAGCCATGCACATTAAGAATAATGTATGAAATGTTAGTATTTTCTTCATGAGATCGATAATGACATTACTCGAGAACTGATCAGTGATCACACAAATAAAGTCTTATTTAATATTTTGAACAACTAATATAAGCATTTATATGCCTTTTGGTGCAGGAGCATGATGGTGATGTCCATGACTGTGGTCGTGGTCGTGGCCATGGTGGGGTGCATGATGTTGTGGAGGATGGGGTGCATGATGATGTGGAGGATAGTTGTGGTGACTATGCGGAGATGGAGCCTTATGGTGGTGGTGGTGGTGACGCTTGATGGAATCAATATTCCATATATCTTCTTCTAGGATTCGATCATTTTCACTTGTAACAAAATCTAATGTTGTTAAATCTTCTTCTAAATGGCGAGCAAGAGATTGAGATGTTGTCAAAACTAAGAGGCTAATGAGAAATAAAATAGAGTACACACGAGACATCTTTTGAGTTTGTTGGTGAAAGTTTTGACAAACTTGTGCCATTTTATAGTAGATGTATGACTATATCAAATCAGATTTATCAGCCAATGATATGCAATATACATTTAATTTTATACACAACATTACAAATATGAGAAATCTAATATTAATATTTCTTCTTTTTGATTTGAAAGCAACATTAATATTTCTTCTTAAGTTGACTATTGGAGAATTATCTTTTTTGAATTTGCCAATGAGGTTTGTGCTTTATGAAACTTTTGCTATTCAATCAAAGCTTCAAAATAATCTAAATATGAATACAATCTGAATTATGAGAATAATTTGTATTATATTATTGTGATTAATATGAAATTTTAATACAAAATGATATTTTCAGATGTGTTATTAAGTTAATGTATAGCCCAATCCATTTTTTGCACTGAATATGTTTCAGTCATAAACTAGTATGTTTTGTATGTATAAACCCTAAAGTTGGTCCAAAAACATGAAAAGAATCAAGAAAATGTAATAATATACTCTAACGGGATTTACAAAACTATAAAGAGCTATATCATCATGTACAATATATATAACCTAAAGTTAGTATGAACACATAATAACATTAAAAAAACAGAGTATACACTATACATTATACATCCTTTCATATTCTTGGTACAAAAACTGAAAAAAAAGCCTGTGTCATTTATATTGTATGTTCGACTTTGCAAAATCAAGTATATTGGTAAATAGTAAATGCAATGTATTTAATTTGTACATAATCATTGTAAATTGAAGAAATGGAGTGCATAGTTCATTTTAAGAGCTTCATGCATTTCAACCAATAATTTGTATGTATTTTATGGAAATTTGACTACTATGATAGTTGGTTCTCCTATTAGTCTTGTTTTGATTTTGAATTATTAATTGTAAGAACTAGTCTTCAATATCTTGATTTAATGAATGATAAAATTAATCATTTTTATTCTTTCTTTTTAGTTTAAATCATAGGAAGGAAGTGATGAGAAACACCCCAACCTCAAGTCTGGGTTAAAGTGTTTTTAACCACTTGACCACTATCTGATTCCCTAAAATTAATCAGTTTTATAGAAATTCAATAATTTTTTAGTAGTATTATTTTGAATATTTATCTTCGAGTTTACAAATTCTGATGCTTTCTTCCTTCGAAAAATCAGCAATGGAGTGAAAAATCGACTTTTTTATTAAATAATATTCTGGGTATCAGAATGAAATACTGAATATTAGCTCACATAATCGACATTAATTAAGAGGCTGCGTTCTCGTCCTCAAGCCTCCAAGCTTGCTTTAGCGACCTAGTAGTGATGACTAGTGAGAAATATGTTTTATTGCACTTAAAAAATTTAAATTATAAAATATTTTTTTAAATAGGTTGGGAGTAGTGGTTGGATGAGAAGGGATAAATATCAAAAAAGTTGAAAAATACAAGATTCGAACTCTCATTAACAACTTTACAAAGGGTGAAGAATACCACTAACTACAAGCAAGTTGTTTTAATTTATGAATAATTGATAAATCACATTTTAGAAAATAACAAAAGATCTTCACTCGTTATTTTACGTATAAAACTAAGCAGAACTTCATTAATTTGCTGTGATAACAACTGATTATGATTGACAGGAAATTATGAAGATGAAATAAGGTTTAAGAAAGAAAAATATATTCGGCACAGATCTGGCCCTCGTCTACACGGTTTCGTAGATGCTACTCATGAAGAAATACACTAAGTATATAATCAATCGTAAATTTGCATACAATACACGTTGGATTGTGTGATTGTGTGTGAAATTTTACACAACTATAATTATTTACATTTATTATGCACCTGGAGTACTCTCCAAGTGTAGCATGAATAAACCCGCCTATACATATTCAACCCGCCTAATATTCGACACAAGCCTAATATCCAATGGTCACCATGTCTAGAAAAGGGGGATGGCTAAAGCAACACTTACCTCTAACGCCAAAGAATGGACATTTCGAGCTTTCAAGAATCCTAGAGGCCAACAATGGTCCCCAAAACCCCAACTTTTCTTGGCATCAATTTTGGCAGTCAGTAGTGGCTGAGAGGATTTAGCCAGCCCATGGTCCCCTCCCCTGCGCCTGTCTCCCCATTTTGTACCATTTTCCCCAGCTAAATGCTCATATTATGAAATAATTACAAAACTACCCTGATGTTTAGCATAATTACAAGAAACTCCAGTTATCTTTCAATATTACATACCCCCTTAAAGTGTTACAATTACCCCCTTCTAAAGAGTGCAGTTTGTAAAGTTTTTGAAATTTTGAAAGATAACTGAGCCTTTTTGTAAGTAGACTAATCCTCATGGGCATCGTTTATTTAACCCCATTATTGAAAGAAACCACTGGGGTTAGCCTAATGACCACGGATATTACACTTTAGTAAAGGGGACCGGGTACGAGTCTCTGCAATGACTGGACCGAATTTAAAAAAAAAACTATTATTAAAAGAACAAAAAAGAACTATTATTGAAAGAACACTTTTAACATTTGCACATTCACCCCAAGATATTTTGTAACTTTCCATTAAGTACAACGCTTAAAACAATTTAGCATATGCAACAACTCTTATAAAACCATATAATTGAATTCCACATCCAATAATGAAATTCGTATATTCAATTCTTGATCTAATATTCATCTATAGGTACCGTTTCCTGCATAATTTTGTTCTCACAGATAAAACAAACCAATGGAGTTGTTCATACTTTCCCCACCACCATACAAAAACAAAATCCCGAAAATGATTTGGGTACTGAATTATTGCAGGAATTATTCCTTCTATAATAGAGGTTTACCCACCTGGGCCATAAAACTAATAAAGTATTAATGTAATAATGTAAGTTAATTATTTTCTCCTGATAACGAGGTGCAGCTTGTAAGGCCTTTTGCCAAAGCTAAAGTGCTAAAGCTAGCCATGATTAAAGAATTAAAGATGACAACATCACAATTAATAAAGAAAAGAATCTACTCAATCAAGGTCTACCTTGGTTTATCACCAACTGTAGTTAAACTAAGAGATGATTATCCACAGTAATACAAACTTAAGCCAAATCAAGACTTATTAAACATAACCATGATCATCTCTAAATTTCAGATGTCCAAAAACTAATTAAATTAAGCAAATCATCTAACTTGCCATATTTCCAATAAAACCAACCCCAAAATTCTTGCATTTATTCGGTTCAGTCTACATAGACACTGAAATAACAACAAAAACACACTCAAAGCCATTGAGCATTGTACAATCTTGATTTAATTCATCTGCATCTAAAGTACGAATTTTACATCGATTTACCTTTTTTTGATAGGATTGATAAACGACGCCATCGTCATGAAGTACCATAAACATCGCCGGAATCTGAAGTTTCGAGCCCCTCTTCCTCGAGCATCATTTCCCTGTATCGACACTCGCTGCTACAGAACGCCTTTTCACCCCTATAAGAACATTATGGTTAATCACAACAATTTAAATGTGTGGTCAATGGTCATAATAGGCCAAATTGGCCATTTAAGTTTTTCGAAAATGAAACTAGCCATATTTTTCAAAACATTTTTTTACCATTTTGACTAAAAACTGATAGCCATATCTACTACTTATATTCTGTGAGGTACTTGCCATTTTTCGAAAAATTGATGCGGTTCGATCCCAAGAAATGATTCTCGGTCCCAAGAAATGCGGCCCCGGCCCCTATAAATGATAAAAAGGAGGGGCAAAGTGGAATTGAACTAAAAACTGGCTGAAAAACCTTTGTTTGAAAATTATGGCTAAAAAACATTTTTGTTATATACAAATACAGACTATTTAAATGTTCTTAAATTTATAACTAATGAGAAGAAGAGCATAATCGCCAAGAAAACACACGGTAACAAAGTAGCTAATATTGCCAACATGAAACAAAAGAACTGCATTGATATTGAAATTCTAAACGATATACTCTGAAGAGACATAACTAATCAGCTTAATCTTGTGAAACAATCCAAATTTCCAGATTTTTCATACACACAATTCATAAAGAAAACGTCGAAAACACGATCCTAATTCAAACTAACCTGTACATGTAAATGTCTTTCCCCTGTCCAAGATTCTTCTTGCAATTGTAGCAAAAACTGAGGAAACTCTCAGACGGATAACTCATCGACCGATCGGAGACGAAAGTGTTTTCTTTTTCTCGATTCGGAGAACTTAACAACACCACAGCAGCTCTCAACAATGCAGTCATCAAATATGTGAGTAGTCCTCGGGTTCGGCCCATACGATATCACACACGTATAATCCTCCGAAAGCTCCATCTCACTAGCAGAGAGGCTACTCAAAACACCAGAATTCATCGAACCGAACGGGGATTTCTTGACAGGAGGAGACAATAAGCCAGGCGAAAATGGGCCCACATGGGAGTTCCTAGTCTTGATACCAAAATCACCAGGAGATTTTGGTGATTCATTAGGGGAAACAACAGAAGGGACTTGGATTTTCAACTTTGAACCAAAAAGAACCATTCGGCTATCGGGTTTTGATAAATTTGAGTCAGGCTTTTCATCGAACAAGGCGTCTACAATACCAAGACCAACACCTCTCGAGTCCAATTTTTCCCAAAGACTCTTGGTTTCTGGTTTGGGGGTTTTGGGAGTGTTGTCTTCAGACCAAAATGGGTTTTTTAGAGGAGAAAATGGTTTGGCATCAAGAATTGAAGTTGGGCTAGTCATAAAGGACTCAGTTTCATTAGAGCCCTTTGAGACAAAACCAGTGAACAACCTAGGTGAACTGAAAAATGAGGATGTTAGCTGTCTGTAATTGGTTTTAGGAGATCCATAATCTGCCATCACAAGCTTGTTTTTTTTCAAATCACTTCTCTGTATGCAAATCAAAGTAAAAGATCTCAAATTTCCCAAAAAAAAAAAATCAAAGCTTTAACACAAGCACACACACACTGAAGGAGGGAGTGTGTACATACCTGAAATTATTTAGGGATTCTGTGCCAATGGGTTGTAGGAAAAAGCAAAAAATCACCACCTTCAAGCTTTAAAAAAAAAAAAAAAAAAACAAGAAAAATACAGTGAAGGGTTAAAGAGAAAAACGAAGAAGAAATTATTCTCAGCTTTTTCCCCGAATTTCTCGCAAATATTCTCTAATATTTCCCTTAACCCTCTCAGAACCGACACATGAACCAAACTCAATAGTCATCATCAGTGCTATACATTAATAGATTCAAACAAAAAAAGATCACACAAAGCTTCTAACTTATTTTTTTCGTGTTAATCTTATAAATTATTTTTTGTTTTCTCATATATTGGTTTGCTGTCCCTCTCTGTTTTTTGTTTGTTTCCTCACCCCACTATTATTGTTCTTTGAGCCAATAAAGGGGTCTCTATTCATCATAAAGATTCAGCGCCTTACATGCAGACAAGGCCCATAAGATCAAAAAGTACCTGAAGTAAAAACAAAAAAATAAAAATAAAAATTAAGAGTAAAGAGAAAAAAACCAAAAAGACTTTTTTTTTCTTTTTTTCTCTCTCTCAATCCCTTTTACTACCTCAAGTGGATGCACTTTTTCTTTGCACCCCACTGAAAAAGATGAATTTCTTTTCCATTTTTTAAATTTTTTCCTTTTTGTCCTTCACTTTCAGCACCGCGAAACAGATTGCAAGCCCATAGTAAATTAATTGCAGAGAGAAATGAAAAGATAAAATATGTATTACTTGTGTGTGTGTGTGTGTGTGTGAGACAGAGGGAAAAAGCGTGTGCATCAATATCAGTGGTTTGGATAATCCACCTCTCTCCCTCTGTATAAATGGCAGTTTTTTTTTCTCTCTTTATCTCACTATAACTGTGAGTGGTGGATACTTTTCTATTTCAAAAATAGTGTTTCATATTCTATTCTATCGAGATGATTGATCAGTGTATAAAAGTTATTATATTAAATTTGATGCATAAACAATTGTGGGCTTTTAATATAAGAATTTTCGTTCATGTAACAATTATTCGTATAGTAGAATAGAAGACAAAATACGATTTTAGACTAGAAATCCAATTCGCGTAAGATATGGAGACGTAAATGTGGGAGTGTAAGAAACATCACTGAGGGTTTGCGGAGAAATTTATGCATGTGGTTACTTCATTTGTGTTTTCAAAAAAAAAAAAAAAAAAAAAAGGTGAAAAGATCCATCGTGTAATTAATATGACAAATACTTTTGGTCAAACCATTTTAAGTCTTTTTAGTTAGACGGATCTGAATTTGGTTGATTTTTTTGTAATTTCATGCCACAAAGTGGCATTTTTGTCATGTTTCGGGTGGTGTAATAGGATCTCTGAACTGGTGACATTTTTGTAATATTAGGGATCGTTAAAAATATTAGTTTTTCCCCTGAAAAATATTAGTAGTACATCTGAATAGTGTTAGTAATTTCCTTGAACCATATTTTTAGTAGCCCTCATGAAAACTTTAGATATTTTCCCTCAAAATAATTAGGCTATGTTTGGTTAGCTTCCCACAATTACCCACTTCCCCCAATCACCAACCAAACATATATTACGTTTTCCAATGCATTTCTCTACTAATACACACATTTCCCAATACATCACATCAAACTCTCTTCCCCCGATCACTCCTCAGAAACTTCCCCCAATCACTAAACAAACATACCCTTAGTAATCCACCTAAAATGCATTAATTGTTCCCTTGAAAATTATTAGGCAATGACATAATATAAGACAACCCTCAAAAGTATTACTATTTCCCACAAAAAGTATTAACAATCCATCGAAAAAATATTAGTAATCCTTTTGAACAGGTTTTTGGTAATCCTAATGAAAAGTATTAATTTTTCCCCCAAAAGTATTAATATTCCCCTAAAACGTATTACTAATCTTATTGAAAAGCATTAGGTTTTTCGATTAAAAGTATTTTACTAATTCTCCTGAAAAGTATTAGGAGCGATGTGGTTGTTGTGGTATTAATGGTTGCGCGGGTCAATATGTGAATTGACCGCGAGACAGGTATTTAGATCCGTCTAGCGGCTTAGATCCGTTAGACGATCTGACATGATACTTACCCAATCAATATACACATAAAATTATGAGGTATGATTAATTAGATTCTAAAGAAATAATATTTTTACTTTAAATGTTAGATTCAGCAAGATATTGTTTTATGTAGCGTTACATTATCATTTTATATTGTTGTGTATTTTTCTAAATTACTAAAAAAATAGAGAATATAGAAATATATATTTCTGCTATTAAAATGATTCCAATATGTATGTAATCAACTGTATTTATACTAAATATGATGCACAACAATCATGTGTAAATGCTAATTATTCAAAGTTCAAATATTATGCACCTGATGCAAAGTCACATGTAGGAAGGCGGTTTCATATACGTGCATGTATATTACATTTTGAATCACTTATTATAATTTTTTGTTGTATTTTATATTATATGTGTATAAAATTATCTTCCATAAAACATATTTAAAATTAATTTTATATACTTTACATCTATATGTGTAAGATTTACAAAGCTCAATATGATATTGGGAAAGTGTGGTACGGGAGAATTTGTACACATTATGTGGGGTTTGATGCTACTGAGTGGGTTGTCTTATGTCCCTCGTGATTTTTTGCCAAATGTCCCACTATGACAAATGCATGTATTTTGTTTTTAAAAAAGCCCACTTTAGGTAGCATCTACTTACCTTTATGCTCCAAAATTAAAGTTACATTAATTAAAATTTCTAATATTTATTTTTATGGTAGATGGAATCTTATAATTTATTTGTTTCTTTGCATATTAAGAATTTGCTTTCTTATTAACATCGATCGAATTGTCTTTATTTTCTTAATAGATAAAAGTTTTTTGTGAAGCAATAAATAAAAGTTAGGTGAGGGTTATTAATATAATAATTCTTTTACCACGAACTTGTAGCTCAAGTGGTATCGATCACCCTTTATCTTTCAGTTTCTTTGAAATTCATCTTTTCTCCTCCAACTACTAATTCAACTTATTAAAAAAAATTAATAATTCTTTTGAGCGCCATAGTGTACTGTTAAATATTTTAGTAACCATAGTTATCGCCTAAATAAAATATGTTACCACTACAATTCTATTTGAAAAAAAAAATTGTTAGGAGTGAGCTGTAAGGCTTTGCACGGGACTTGCAGATTATCGAAACTGAACCGATATTTGGATCGAAAGATCTCCGAACCAAAAATATTTGTTGACTTTTTGGCTTTCTCCGAACCATACCGTACCGAAAATATTTATGATACGGTTCGAGATTTTTCAAATATCCGACGAGAACGCATCAACCACTCCGAATCGAGGACCCAAGCTAGAACCGATTTTAAAGATTTTATATAAATACATATACATTATTTCTAGGTTGTTTTTATTTTGATATTGAATTAACTACAAACTATTTGAAATTAAATTGAATATAAAACATTTTCTGATATTATGAATTTTAAAAAACTTTGATATTAATAATAGACTAAATAATTTGAAATTGAAATTAGCTAAATGATTAGTAAATTGCACTTAAAAGAGAAACAAGTAATAGTATCATATTACAACAATATAAAAAATCATATTTTAATTTTTTTACCACTTCACATAAATTATAAATATAATTTTATCGATTATGTTAAGTTGTTAAGTATGAGACATTGAGATTATAAATTTATACAAGTTTTTATTTCATTTTAATTTATAAAAACTATTAGTTAATTATATATGTTTTATGTCAATAGAAGGACAATTGCCCAAATAATATACTATTATTGTATTATAAAGGTTATTAAGTTTATAATTTTGGATTGTGTTACCTATTATAGTTTTAGTTTTTATTTTAAGACTACGCTAAAAAGATACTAGAACTCTAGAAGTATATCCGTTTGGTGATTTTTATATTGATTTTCTTTTTTCTTTATTTTTTCCAAATTTGTATGCTTTATTTAGGCAAAATTTTTTTTAGTCCTTTATCTAACACCACTTTGAGATTTCATCCTTTTTCTTTTCGCTTTTGACAAATAGTCCTTTTTCTCAACAAAAAATTGAGATTTGGTCCTCTTACCTGCTATAGCAGGTTACTTTGACCTGTTGAGCTGATGTGGCATTTTTATTTTCAAAATTTTTAATTTTCATTTAGAAAATAATATTTAAATCTTAATGGCATCCTAAAAATTCGAAAAAACCATTTTAAAATCTAAAAATTAAATTTCTAAAATTTGATAATTTATTTTAAAAACTAAAAGTAGTAAAAACAATATCGAAAATATTTTAAAATTACAAAAAAATAATACAAAAGTTGTTAAAAAATATAAATTGTCTGAAAAAATCTGATATTTATTTGAAATATTGAAAAATATTTTATTTTTGAAATAGAAAAACTCAAATGTTTTTGAAAAATTTGTTTATAAACTAAAAGATGTTTAAAAATCTGAAAATTTGTTTAAAAAAACTAAAAAAATTGTTAAAAATCTTACAATTATTTGAAATATTAAAATATAAAATAAAAAAAGTTGAAAATTATCTAAAACAAGAAAATTAGTCTAAAAATCTGAAAATGGATTAAAACTAAGACTTTTAAAATTTTTACAAAAAATATGAATTATTTTTTAAAATAAATCTGACAATTACGCCAAATATATAAAAATAATCTAATTTTTAAAAAAAAATCAGATTTTTTTACTTTGATTTTCAGATTTTTTTTACATATTTGGCATAATTTTTAGATTTTTGAAAAATAATTTATAGTTTTTTAAAAACAATTCTAAGTTTTTACTCTATTTTTTATTTTATAAAAAAAATCAGATATTTTTTTATAAAACTTTCAAAAAGTCTTTGTTTTTAATCCATTTTCAGATTTTCAGACAAAATTTTGTTTTTTTGAACAATTTTCGATGTTTTAAAATAGTTTATAATATTTCAAATAAATTTGATTTTTTGAAACAGTTTATAGTTTTTTTAACAATTTTCATATATATTTTTTTATAATTTAAAAAAATCAATCTATTTTTAGTTTTTTACAAAAGCTATCAGATTTTATATATTTTATTTTTTAGATTTAAATATATGTTTTTGAATTTTTAAGACTTTGTTATAAAAATTTAAATAATTTTTAATTTTAGTAAAACAATTGTCGAATTTTTAGATAATTTTTTTTTAGATTTTTCAAAAAAAAACTTTTATTTAATTAATTTTTCCATCATTTAAGCCAACTAAGATGCCATGTAAGATTTAAATATTGTTTTCTAAATGAAAATTAAAAATTTTGAAAATAAAAATGCCACATCACCAACAGTTAAAGTAACCTGCTATAGAAAGTGAGAGGACCAAATCTCAATTTTTGTTGAGAAAAGGACTATTTGTCAAAAGCGAGAAGAAAAAGGATGAAATCTCAAAGTGGTGTTAGATAAAGGACCAAAAAAAAATTTTGCCGCTTTATTTATGGGTAATCTCCGAATCTCCGTCCCGAATCGACCGTACCATCACGTCCCATTAGAATCGAATCCCCGTCCCGAACTTTCGCACGGTTTGGGACGGAGATTTTTTTCTATGGTTAGGTTTCGAGATTTATTTTCGAATCTCTCGACCTTCGGGGACGGTTCCGAGATTTCCAAATCTCCGAACCGTCCCGCATCGCGCACACACCTCAGTGAAGCTCCTCCCATTCTACAAAAAATTGATATTTAAACAATTGCAACTTAAGGTTTCTTAAATAGTGTATTCTTTCTGTTATATGTAAATACAAGAAACATGAAATTATTGGATGAATTCGGTGCCTCAATGCACTCATCATTCTATAACTTAATAATTAATAGTAAGTGAAAGCGTTACACAAATCCAATAAACAATGAAGAAAAATAGCTAGTGGGAATGGTCGGGTAAAATCCGAATTATTCCTTTTTTTTTTTAGAAACAATCCGAATTATTCCTAGACTCCCCATTTGGCTAATTTCAACAAGACGATAATAAGCTTGGGTTGGGTTTGTACTTTTACTTTTATACGCCATTTATTTAATTTTTTTACTATCAAGAAATTTATATATTAATTTTCGTGTAATTTTATTTAGAAAAATATATATTTAGAAAATTTTAATAGTGTTTCAAAACATATATGTAATTTTATATATTGTAAATTATAAAATTATTTTAGCACAAAAACTTGCATGAGACCGTCTCACGGATCTAGTTCCGTGAGACGGAGCCCCATTCACTAAACCCGCATGCCCCTGTGCCCCCAAACCATTGAACCGAATTGAACCCCCCAAACCTCATGAACCTCCCCAAAAACTCGTTCGAACCCCAGGACTTTAAACCCTTCTATTTCCCTTAAACCCGTTGTTATTCTCCCATGTTTCATCACCCGCGCCCCAAATTCAATTTTTCGTCGATTTGTCTCCGATTTCCCTCGATTTGTTGCGATTCTTCAATTTGATACATATAATCGAGTATCACTTTTAACATATTTCTATGTTATGAGAAATACTTTCATATAGAAGTATCACTTTTCATGTTAAAAGTATCACTTTTTGTGTTAAAAATATCACATAACCGAGTATCACTTTTAATATACTTTCATATAGAAGTATCACTTTTCAAGTTAAAAGTATCACTTTATGTGTTAAAAGTATCACTTTTTGTGTTAAAAGTGTTTGATGCATGTTTTTATCTTAATTTTGATGATTTTATTTTAACATCAAAACAATGTTTTTAATTGTTGTCCAAATACTCTTAATTGATTTAAAATGGTTTTAATATTTTAGGAGTATTTCTTCAAGTTTTATTTTAGATAAAATTGGACAACATTTTCTCTCGAGGTCAACCGGTCTTGAGCCGTGAGAGGGCAACATGTACTGAAGATGATTTTGAAACAGAAAATGAGACGGAAGGAAAATGGACCAGGTCGACGACCGGTCGACCAGTGGTGTCGATCGGTGGTGGCGTCGGCCGGCCGACACCCTATCGGCGTCTTGGGAGTTTAATTGTGAAACAGAACTCCTCCCTGCTTGAATTCGTGTTGTGCGACCGGCCATAGAGGGGACGACCGGTCGAACCCTACGTCGACCGGTCGCCCGTGTTAAATGTTTAAATGTTTGTTTTAAACTCTATTTGTGCGCGATCGGTCGCTCTATCTTTTGACATGACAAAATTTTGACCGTTTGACACAGACAAACTTTCCTTAAATTGTGGGATTGGTTTCTATGACTATATTCTTGATTTTAATTGTATTTTTCTCAGAGATTTTCAATCTCCAAGAGAGAGTCTATGTTTGGTCAATCATCTCCTATAAATAGAGGAAGTTTTGGAGCAACCAATACAACAATTGAGATACAACACAACAAGATACACTTCAAGCAAATATTTGTTCTTCATAGTTATTATTCTTGTTGTAATTTGCCTAGCTTATCACTTTCACATCTTGAGGTCTAGGCTTTCATTTCTTGATTACACTTGCACTCAAATTGTATTATTCATTATTGAGTTGTAATCTTGATTTTTGGTCATCATTCAACACAAGATATCCTTGTGAGTGTTCTTGTGGTAAGAACACACTTGGGTGATCTAGGTGTTAGGTGTGAGAAGATTGTGGTAATCTTCTTGTTGAGGTGTTGAAGAATTTGGTATTCTTCAAGGTTGAAGATTGTGGTAATCTTCACAAGGTGCCGTTGGAGATGTGGTAATATTCAAGAAGAGATTGTGGTAATCTCAAAGGTGGTGTTGAAGAAGAGTGTGGTACTCTTCAAGGTGTTGTTGTAAGTTGGTGTTGTATTAATTTTGGTAATTAATAAAATTCTTTTCTTTTTGAAATCCATCTCGGATATCTTTGGGGTGGTAGAGGATTAGGCCCTAGATGGGTTGAACCTCTATAAATAGACGTGTGTTGTTTACATTCCACACCTTTATTATTGTCTTTGAGCATTCGGTTTGAAAAAGAGGGCTAAATCGAAAAGATGGAGATAATCTATCCACCCCCTCTAGATTATCGTAGCCGCTTGGACTTACAAAAAGTATCACTTTTCCTATTAAAAATATCACATTCCGAGTATCACTTTTAACATACTTTCATATAGTAAGTATCACTTTTTTATGTTAAAAGTATTACTTTCGTGTTAAAAGTATCACTTAATCGAGAAATACTACTTTATTTTTGGATTGTTGCAGAGACTTCATCAGCCAATGTAAACCTCAAGAAAGTTGCATAGCCTGTAAATGACCCAATCCTTGTAGCCAAATGATAAAAAACGATTTTCTTGTTCTGATGTTTGAACCACGAGGGGATTTGCTCGATTAACATTGAATTTTCGAATATATTTCTTGCACAGTTAAAATGAGAATTAAGTGAAAATTAAAAGTATGAAAGAGGCAGAAAGAAGAAAGGATGATGAATAATTTAATTGCCATCAGAGAAATCCCTAATTTAATTGTAGCAAAACCCTTTCCTCCTTTTTCGTCTTCCCCATCCTTCGTTAAATCCAGCGTCAATAAGTTCCCATTGATTGTGCTAGAAGAATATATCACCAATATATTGGGCTAGCTCTGCTTTGCTCGACTTGTAGGTAGCGCCAATACTCTTCTTTTTCTGCAAACAAATGGGATGGGGAGAAAGATAGAAGGGTGAGAGAGAGGAGACGGTCTAACAGAAGAAGAGAGCGTCTGCAATTTATTTTTTTTATTGACAGTTCCGGGTACCAGATCTGGATCGGAATTTTGGGATCCGTCTCACGGATTTAGATCCATGAGACGGTCTCACAAGAGACTTGCTCTTATTTTAGCAGGTTTAATGGGTCTACCAAGTGAGTTTGAGTTTAGAACGGGTCTCACCCGATCCATTATTATTCTTATGAGAAATTAGGCTAGATGGTCCAACATACTTGATGTGTTGACCCCGCACAAGCCCACAACAAAACATGCTTAACTAGAGTTAGCTCTGATTTTAACTAGAGTCAAGCTGGCCAAGCTCAATTAGGTAAGCTTAGGCTATTTGGCTCATCGGCTGACAATTATGTCCGTGGTTGAAGGAAAGATAAAATTGTTTTTTTCGTCCTCTAAGTAGGTCTACTCGGAGATTTAGTCCTTTTTTCTTCTTCGATTTTGGATTTAGTCCGTTAAGTGACAAAAAAATTGGACTTTTAGTCCTATGACCTCCTATAGCAGGTAATTTCAACCTGCTAAGCTGATATGTCATTTTTATTCGGGAAAAAGCGACTTTTGTTTAGTGGCGACTTACATGGCATTTGAGATGGAAAAATATTGCCAATTGGACGTTAATTTAGGGCATATGTGTCACAAGACACTTTTCCTTATTTCTTTCTCAATTTTTATCTTTATTTTCCCTCTTCTTTTTCTCCCATCCCGCCATTGTCAGTGGTCCCAGAAGATCGCACCTTCTTTTTTTTTGCTGTTTTTTTCACCAAAAAACCACCGCCTCCGTTGAGAATCTCATAGGGTGGTGCATTTCTTATCATAATACTAAAAAAGCATATTTTTGTGTTCGTTTGTATAAGCATTTCGAAAAAATTGAAATTAATGTGGGTTGGGAAAGTATATTAACATATTCACTTCATATAAGTTCGCATTGAAATGCCTCCAATCGAACTCAAGGATGATTTGAATTCGGATGAAGGAATATACTAATCTTTGGATGCTTTTCAAGGCCAAGAACGTGATGCGCATGGAATCTTGGATTTGGGTTTGTTGCGTAAATTCGTCGGATGATTGTTTGCCAAAAATCCTTTTTTTTTTTCTCCGGCCAGGGGACCGCCACGGCTCAACCGCCATCATCAGGCCAATTTTACCTTTATATATACACACACATATGTGTATCTTATATATTATATAATTATAATTATATAATAAAAATCAAATTATATTATATTTTTAAATAAAAGACCTATATATTTTTCGAAATAAGACCTATAGTATTTAAGTAAAGGAATTTTCCTAATTATTACATTGTGTTACTATATAATTTGTTATTTTTATTTTAACTTTAAGGTTGAACTTTAAGTTTTTTTTTTATTGGATATGCAATTATCAAAATTCAAACTTAAAGATAAAAACAATAAATTTAATTTTTTTATCAATCAATAATATTCTGTTATTTTATAAATTTACTTAAAATTTTAATTTAACTAATGAGTTATACTATTTTTTAATATTAATATTTGTTAAATATAGTATAGTATTTTGTTTTTGCCTACTTGCCAAGTGTAATGCCAAGTAGGACACAATTTGGATTAAAATATTAAGTTTTTTGGGAAAGAAGAATTCCACATCAGCAGATGATCATTTTGATTTGCTATAGGTGGCCATAGGACTAAAAGTCCGATTTTTTGTTACTTAACGGACTAAATCCAAAATTGAAGAAGAAAAAAAAAGACCAAATCTCCTAAATGCTCTACTTAGGGACGAAAAAAACAATTTTGCCTTGAAGGAAATGTCACCTATTTTTCTACCCTAATAAAATGTAGTATCTTTTTCTAATTTAATGGAGAAAAGTCAAATATAGAAGATTAAAAGATTTAGGGATGCCTAATCCTATCCGAAAATATATCTAAGTCACAAAGGACTACGGACAAAAGAAACTAATAATAAAGACAATAAAGGAGTTGAAACTTGAAATTATCGTCTTCACGAAAGATTTATATGCTTTGAGGATTTAATTTATTATTTAAACATAATGCATATTAGAACCTGAAATAACAGGTTTTGGCATTCAATTCCATACTCTACAATAAAATGGCTTAAAGATTTTCATATATCATTTCATATATCAATTTATTAAAAAGAAAAAAGAATTTAAAGAAATACAGAAATATTGATTGAGGACCTAGGTTACTATTTATATCTGTAAACTTTTCAGATAAAATGTCAAAAAAAAAAAAAAAGATGAGGTAAGCAAATGGGAGTTAGTGAAAAGTGGGGGCCACAAAACTTGCCAAAATTAGGGGAAGGGTAGTGGGTTTCACGGACTGTTCAGTACCATCATTGTCAATAGACTCCTCGACAAACGTAAACTCATAGGCCTATGCTGTGGGACCCATCACCACCCCTGGTTAAAACGGGGCCCTTTGATCTGGATGCTCACCCACCGGCCACCACCTCTTTTTATCTTTTCTATCTATTTCATCAAGCTCTACAAACAGTGGTTATTTAAGTATAAAGTCTAAATTTCACAAGTTTTTACTAATATAATATTTTGTTTTATGCTACTAAAACTTATAGATCACTCCAGTTAGAGGTTTAGGATAACTAGTCTTTTACTCGTGCGATGCACGGGGGTGTATATATCTATTTTGTACTATTATATGTATATTTTTTAATTTCTATGAATTATATCTCTTACATTTGGGGATGACAATATTCCCGTGAGGAACTATACCATCCTCATTGGTAATCGAATAGAATAGGATGGAGAATCTCTAAACTCTAGTTAATCTCGGATGGGAGTGGGGATGATGATTCGTCGATTATCTAAAATAGGGGATGTGACATGAACGATATTTATATCTCTGTCTTCCTTCCTATTCCGATTAATAAAAGGGTATTCTCCGTTCCCATCTCCATTCCCTGAATATTTATATTGCATTTATCTATTATTAATATTAATTCTATTTATAATTTTTTTTATTAATCCCAAAAAATAAATCCAAAAATCTTTATAATTTTACTTGTTCTTATTCTTTATTTTACAAATTATGAATTAATGTTATCTATCTTTTTTAAACAAATTAGTGATTGCAAAATGTTTAAACCTTTAAAAATAATTAAATAAGATAATTTATTAGATTATAAAGCATACGATTATACAATAAAAAATAAATTATTACAAAATATAAAAAAAATCTTCTAAATACAAAATATTTGATTGTGTGAATATGAATTGTGTCTATTTATATTTTATAGAATATATTTATCTATAAGAAAGTAAAAGTTTGAAAAATATTTTAACTTTGGGCAGTTAAAGTATTTTTACTACCTCAATGCTTAATATTTAATAAATTGTATTTTCAATACAATCAGCAATAAAGTCATTTTAAATTTCAATACTTTTTGGGTTTAGCAAGCTGAACAATTATCAAGATTATTAAAAGAATTAAACAAAAACCATACTTTATATTTAGCAACACAACACATTTCAAAAATACAAAAAATATTTTTTTATATATAAACATATCAAAAAATTATCAAACAGACAAATTCATATCTGATTCAAAATATACTACTTTGAAACTTGAATATCAAAATAAGTTGATAAATATAAAAAAATATTTTCTATTAACATGTAAAATGTATTAATATATAAAAATTAAATATGTATATATATAATAATATTATGAGTATAGTTCGTAATAAAATAAATCTTAATTTTCTTCTTACATAAATATATATAATGCTTTCATGTTATATATGGATATATGTGATATATAAAATTTTGATACACATTTTGAGATATTTTTTTTTCAATTAAAATAAATATTTTCTTATTGAATTTAATCAATTTAAATATAATTCAATATATTTATTAAGAAATGAGCTAAGGCTAAATAACAGCTAGACAAATATCACAAATAGCCAAAATACATGAATATAGAAATTGATGTCAAATAGCCCGGATGTATAGTTTCAAACCCCATTACAAATTACAAGATAATGAGTAAACATTTCTTATATTTTATTTATTTATTATGTTTTTGTTATTTATATATGTAATTTTGGTGTCAAACTGAAGATCGTGGAAAAATAACTAATTTAATATATTATACGTAAAAAATGAATATATCAAAAATAAAAAAATATTAAATTGTTTTTAAAAAACGAAATATATATATAATAATAATTAATGAAGTACGTCTGATTGGAAAGATAATTTTACATAATTCTATTTTGATATCATTCTAAATGATGATTATTTAAAAAAGATTGACTACTAAAAATAAAGAAATATCAAATATTTATCAATTCTCATTTTTTACACATATTTTTATTACTTATTATAATAACTAGAAATGGGCGGGAAAATTCAATATACTATTTTCAAATGACTTCTTTTTATATATATATATATATATATATATATATATATATATAGAGAGAGAGAGAGAGAGAGAGAGAGATTAATTCAATCGTTGAGGTAACTTTAATAGTCAAAGTCTAAGATTCAAGTTTACTCCAATAGCTAAGGTAATTCTAGTGTAGAGAACTCGTTTGCAACCAACGGCGGACACAAGAGTCCCCTAAAGTTTTCCAAAAATTCTACCGCCTCCCCGCACAAATGTTTTCCAAATTTTTTATAGAGTTAAAATAAATAAATTAATTTACAATTGCTCATTCCCCACCTCCCCACCCAAAAAAAAAAAAAAAAGACTTTGATAAGAACTTCAAGTAGTTGTGTTTTACAATATAAAAATCATTAATTATGGTTAGTATATGAACATTTTTTCTCATACTTTAAATTTATGAACTAAGGCTAAATATAAATAAATATTTTCAATTAAAATAAATATTTTCTTATTAAATTTAATCAATTTAAATATAATTCAATATATTTATTAAGAAATGAGCTAAGGCTAAATAACAACTAGACAAATATCACAAATAGCCAAAATACATGAATATAGAAATTGATGTCAAATAGCCAGGATGTATAGTTTCAAACCCTATTACAAATTACAAGATAATGAGTAAACATTTCTTATATTTTATTTATTTATTATGTTTTTGTTATTTATATATGTAATTTGGGTGTCAAATCAAGATCGTGGAAAAATAACTAATTTAATATATTATACGTAAAAATGAATATATCAAAAATAAAAAATATTAAATTGTTTTTAAAAAACGAAATATATATATAATAATAATTAATGAAGTACACGTACAGATTGGAAAGATAATTTTACATAATTCTATTTTGATATCATTCTAAATGATGATTATTTAAAAAAAAATTGACTACTAAAAATAAAGAAATGTCAAATATTTATCAATTATCATTTTTTACACATATTTTTATTACTTATTATAATAACTAGAAATGGGCGGGAAAATTCAATATACTATTTTCAAATGACTTCTTTATATATATATATATATATATATATATATATATATATATATAGAGAGAGAGAGAGAGAGAGAGAGAGAGATTAATTCAATCGTTGAGGTAACTTTAATAGTCAAAGTTTAAGATTCAAGTTTACTCCAATAGCTAAGGTACTTCTAGTGTAGAGAACTCGTTTGCAACCAACGGCGGACACAAGAGTCCCCTAAAGTTTTCCAAAAATTCTACCGCCTCCCCGCACAAATGTTTTCCAAATTTTTATAGAGTTAAAATAAATAAATTAATTTACAATTGCTCATTCCCCACCTCCCCCACCCCCCACCCCAAAAAAAAAAAGACTTTGATAAGAACTTCAAGTAGTTGTGTTTTACAATATAAAAATCATTAATTATGGTTAGTATATGAACATTTTTTCTCATACTTTAAATTTATGAACTAAGGCTAAATATAAATAAATATTTTCAATTAAAATAAATATTTTCTTATTAAATTTAATCAATTTAAATATAATTCAATATATTTATTAAGAAATGAGCTAAGGCTAAATAACAACTAGACAAATATCACAAATAGCCAAAATACATGAATATAGAAATTGATGTCAAATAGCCCGGATGTATAGTTTCAAACCCTATTACAAATTACAAGATAATGAGTAAACATTTCTTATATTTTATTTATTTATTATGTTTTTGTTATTTATATATGTAATTTGGGTGTCAAATCAAGATCGTGGAAAAATAACTAATTTAATATATTATACGTAAAAAATGAATATATCAAAAATAAAAAATATTAAATTGTTTTTAAAAAACGAAATATATATATAATAATAATTAATGAAGTACACGTCTGATTGGAAAGATAATTTTACATAATTCTATTTTGATATCATTCTAAATGATGATTATTTAAAAAGATTGACTACTAAAAATAAAGAAATGTCAAATATTTATCAATTCTCATTTTTTACACATATTTTTATTACTTATTATAATAACTAGAAATGGCGGGAAAATTCAATATACTATTTTCAGCGACTTCTTTATATATATATATATATATATATATATATATATATATAGAGAGAGAGAGAGAGAGAGAGAGAGAGAGAGATTAATTCAATCGTTGAGGTAACTTTAATAGTCAAAGTTTAAGATTCAAGTTTACTCCAATAGCTAAGGTACTTCTAGTGTAGAGAACTCGTTTGCAACCAACGGCGGACACAGGAGTCCCCTAAAGTTTTCCAAAAATTCTACCGCCTCCCCCGCACAAATGTTTTCCAAGTTTTTTATAGAGTTAAAATAAATGAATTAATTTACAATTGCTCATTCCCCACCTCCCCCCACCCAAAAAAAAGACTTTGATAAGAAGTTCAAGTAGTTGTGTTTTACAATATAAAAAATCATTAATTATGGTTAGTATATGAACATTTTTTCTCATACTTTAAATTTATGAACTAAGTCCGTTTCCCCCCAACCCCCAAGTTGGATTCGCGTCTGCTCGCAACACGAATAGACAAGATTAGGAGAGTCGGAGGGTGTCCCATGGAAACTCCTTCGATGCTAAGATAAGCTAAAGCATAAGGAACTTAAGCAAAAAATTTGTGATTCACTTACAAATAAATGGAGATTGAATGTTTATACTTGTAACATTGGATCTCATGGGCTTTGAATAATGGTTTGAGCTTCATGGGCCAACTTAATGAATTAACCGACAATTAATAATTATGGGTAAATAAATAAATAATTTGAAATTTAAAAATAAAATAAATTGACATAATACAAAGTCGATTTTACCCTTGAATTTTGGATAGCTTGTTTCAGTTTGTCTCTTTTGGTTTTATGTGAAAATGAGATTGAACTAATATTTCCATGATCAAATTTAGGGGTGACAATTCGGGTCATCGAGTTGTATTTGTGTTTGGTTTCGAGTCATTATATTCAAAATACATGAAAATGAAATAAAATATAAGATTTTATGTTTTAAGACAAAATATACGACAAAAAAAATGAATAAAATAACATAAAAGTTATTAAATTTTAAAAATATATATAATAATTAATGTAGTACGCACAAATTTGGAAAGATAAATTTTATACGGTTCTAATTAATTAAGGGACCTTAAAAACTGACTACCAAAAAGTACAATTACAATTGTTATGAGCCTTTTTTTATTGTACAAATTTTAATTACTTTTTATAGTATTGCGAAATTTGCGGGAAAAATTTGCGTGATACTATTTATAGATACCTTTCTTCATAAATATATATATATATATATAATATGATTTTAAATGAGATGGCATATTTATATATAAAAATTATTTTAAAATCCATAGTCTTAATAATAATTTTTTTAAAATCATAAATAAGAACAATAAAATTTATAGTAGAGAAAATATATTGCAAAGTTTAAAACTATTACATAACTCTTGTTGCTTTAAATTTTCTTTAGCGTAGACATTGTTCAGGTACAATCCCAATTTTAACAACATATAGAAGTGTTTCCGAAAAGAAAAATATTAATTATTGCTTATCTATTTATGCATTTTTTTAACAATAAGAAAATTATATTTTTATTAATCAACACGAAATAACCAAGATATAAAATCCTGAAACCACCGGAAAAAGCCCTAATAAATTCTCATCTTTCAATTGAATAAAAACAAAAAAGGACGCAAACAAAAAGACTCAAATTAACAGATACAACAGATGATAAAACACCAGATTAAAACCCAGTGAGTTATGATTCTTGGTTGGGTGAGTGGTTGTTTGCACTTCCAAACAAGGTTTGAACGATTCATGCCAAACTCTTTTCTCATCTGCAGATATAATAGAAACTGATGAAGAACTCTAAATGATGCCCCAGAAGAACATAAATATACTCCCACGTAGGAGAGAAACCAAAACCCACTAATGGGAAAAATTGAAAAAATATAGGATAGGGAAGAAGAGAAGAAGAAAAACAACAAAAAGTATTGGTTCTCCCTCTCGGCCTCTCCTATGGTGTATAAGATCTATTTATATATTCTAACTCCATCAATTCACCAGATATTTATCTATTTTCTAAAATAATTAAAAACAGGTTGTTCTTATTTCTAATCCTAGCTATCCCCCTATCTCTTCTCGCTCTATGCAAAAATAACTTGTTATTACCTTCCTTCTTTGGAAATTTGTTTTGTGATGGCTCGAAAGATACTCCTAAAAATAGCCTAGGCAAGTGCACCTATTGTTTATAGCAAAGCTAAGTGAGTATCGAGTGTCATTTCCACGAGGACTATGATTACTAGTAATTACCGTTTTTTTATTATCTAGTCTACAAATTCGCCAAATTATTTGTTGCAAAATAAAAATAAAACGAAAGAAAATAAAAGTGGAAGAGGCAACTAAGAACACAAAAGATATCAGATACACTTGGAATGGAAGATGATGGATGTAAATGTGCTTGAATATGAATCCCTCTAGAACGTCTTTGTGATTTTACCAATATAAATACAACCCTAACCCTTAAGTTTTAATCATCCCTTAACATATTTTCATGCTTCATGGACCGTAGAAATTCCCGATTTAAGTTAAACCCTTTGTCGAGCGCGAATAACTCCTAACCTCAAGTTGATTAACTGAAATCTCTTTCTAGTTAAAGCCCCCATGATTGCATTATAGCAATTTGTGAATTCCCATATTAGGTTTGACTCTAATCCGGAATATTTATGTCGTCATATATCTAGGATTGCATGCAACTCCTTTCACTTATATTGGTTCTATTTCACCATAAATCTCTCGATTTTCCGGTGAAAAATAAACTTCAAATTAATATTGCGCATATACCAATTCGAATAAACAAGCATAACATAAGTGAATCGCATAAGAGCATAAGAAAATATATTAAAACATTCAAACCATTAATCACAAATAAGTTCTCGGGTTCATCACATTCAAACACTAGCGATTTAACTCATGATGGATTTGAAAATGAAAACAACAATTAAGCAAGAAGTTTCTCTTGAAATCAATATGAATATTTGAAGTTAAAACTTCCAAAACCAACATAAGACTCCCCTGTTGGATGTATGATGATGAAGTGGTGGTGTTCATCTTCCTCTCCGAGCGATCTTCCATCCTTGTGCCTTAGCGTCTCTCCATGGTGATTCAAGCCTTCTAACTTTCTTCCTCACCACAATATATGTTTTTCCTCCCAAAATATGAACTCTCATCTCAAAAATCTGATTTTCTATGTATGTGAATGAATATCTCCTTCAACCCACACTCTTGGCTTTTATAGACATTATTTTGAAGAAAGTATTCATTGATAATGTCATCTTTTGATAGTTTAATGCTCAACTTTATGTGTTGGGTTGTAAGAATCATTATTTTCATGTGATCATGTGGGAAAGTAAGAAATTATTGTAGCACAATGAGGTGTAAATGTGAAAAAAGAGTTGTCAAAAGGCTTGGTTGAAGTGCTTTCCCAAAATACCTTTCAAAAATCGTGCAAAAATAGTCCAGAAGCACAGCCGTGCTCAAAAGCACGGCCTGGTCGTGTTTTTCACGCCAATTGGGAGTTGCGGAAGACGGCCGTGCTTTTTACGACATGACCATGTTTTTGCTCTTTTTGGCCGATTAAAAGCATGACCGTGTTTGAAAAGCATATCCTGGCCGTGTTTAACTCGAAAGGCCCCGAAATGACGCGTTTAGCTTGGGATTTCGAGTGTTTTTGCATCCATAAATCCCGGGATATATTTTGACATGAATCCATGGTCCGAAATCCACCAAAAATAGCTCCGAATGATCAATCTACACCAATAAAAGTACCTTGCAGTAATATGAACTATGTACAATCAAAAACTCATGAAACTAACAACGAAATAACTCAAATTCTATTCAAATACACATATAAAACATGCATAAAAAGACCTTATCATTTTGCTATTTTCCTTTTTTCTCGTCCTTGGTTTTTTAAATTTATCTCTTGGTGTAAGCATGTTTCTCCTCTTTGTGTGAGTTTGTTTGTTTGTTTATTTGCTTTTTTTATTTTTTTTATCTATTCAAATATTAGTAAATATTTTCTTCTAAGGCCTCATTCGGAATTATTCATCAATTTCTGGTAGATCTGCTGACCAGAATTGAGTTTAGTGTGGATTGTTCAAACCTGGTCTAGAAGTGCATAAAAC
Organism: Rehmannia glutinosa; assembly: GCA_016081115.2. Lineage (NCBI taxonomy): Eukaryota > Viridiplantae > Streptophyta > Magnoliopsida > Lamiales > Orobanchaceae > Rehmannia > Rehmannia glutinosa. The sequence continues at coordinate 521,721 of JABTTQ020001592.1, forward strand.
AACTCATCCAACTAAGAATCACAACCCACTTAGTTTGATGTGATGCTTTATGATTTATTACATCTGTTTAGTTTAGATTTTTGTTTATCGCTCCATCTTCCGTTGTTTAAAATGTAGAGTTTATTTGGACTTTCCTACTTGTCTTCAGGTAATGTGCTTGTTTGGGAGCACTTTTGATATGGACTTTTGGATCTAAAAGTCCAATTTCAATAATAATTGATGTTTGGTTGTTAGTTTAGAATATACTTTTGTATAAGTCACACATCCAAAAAGTCATTCTAGAAAATACATATTTTGAGACTTTATCAAAAGTCATTTATTAAGAAGCACATTTTCTAAATAGATTTTTGCATAAGTGTTTCCAAACATGCACATTGCACGTGGGTTGTTTCAAGTGATTAATAAAAATACAATTTGTTATTGTAAACAATAATTGGTTGTTATTGATAATTGATCATATATTAATGAATCCCCAGTAAGGCTGTAAAAACATGCATATATGCATGATTCCCTGGAATGAAAGACAACTATGATGAAATCAAATTATAAGTGAATTTAAAATTAAATGATTTAACTTGAAAGTAAAAAATTCAGTCAAATATGGAGATGACCTCATACTCAATAAGAAAAACTTCAAAATGGGCCTCAATATTTAAAACATAAAGAATTAATAACCAAGTTTAAGAAGGGATATTCGGGTCCCTGCTCCGAATTTTTCTGTCAGTGGAACAGAACAAAAACTCTGACCGAAGTCTTTGCTAAGATTTTTTTTTTTTTTTTGAGAAAGAGTCTTTGCTAAGAATTTAGAAATTTTAAAAAGCTGAATATTCTCATTAAAAATATTGTTTCCGTTCAACTTTGAAGTCACATACTAAAAAATTAAACTATATAATTTTTACTAGCACTACCATATTTTTGGAAATTAACCTTCGGAGCCTGGATTTCTTGAGTTATTAGAAACAAATAATTTCTAATTAAGTGAAAATTTCAGCAAGTTTTTTTTTTTTTTTTGGACAATCGTTATTATAGAATTGTCAATGGATTGGTTTTAATTTGATTTAATTAAAACTTCATCTAATTACTAATTTGAATTTAGACGAAATTATGTGTGTGCATATATATATATATATATAATAACAAACATATTTCTAAATTTTTTTCCCGTATTTTTTCACTTGCTAAAAAGATTAGATATTTTTTAATTAAAAACAAAAAATAGACATATATGCCCAATATCTTTGTAATTATATCATTATTTGGTTATCTTAATTATGACATGCATTGACATTTTAATTTAAGTATGTCTAATTAGTATTAAATAATATACACTTGAATTTGGAAAGATTTTTAAAAAAGAAAAAATAGTTGGTTGACCGATATTATTATAATTTATCATTAATCTTATCCATTTTAATTTTGGTATGCATTAACAATATAATTCAAATATGATTAATCAATATTAAATAAATTCTAAAAGATCTAAACGAAAATATGAAAATGAATTTGTATTACCAGCTTGATCTTCATAATTGTACTATACAATTTTATCTTTTTTTATTTTCAAACTATAAATTTGATAATGTTTTATTCATAATATATGGTGAAAAAAAATATAATGTTATTTCAAACTTATACGAAGTGTCTTTGATATATAAAGTTTATTAATGAATTATTATATTTGAAAATTATATATTTTGATTGTATGGTAATGTCTATATATTTATTATTTAATGGGTTAGTATATTTTAACGTGTTCAATGTTTATGTTATATTCAAATCTATATATACGGAAATAGTTTCACACTCACGTCAATACAATTTATCCATTATTGATGATGCAACTTTTTTGAAACCGATCACCGTTATTATTACGGGCTATTAAGTACGGGTTGATATGAATATAATTATTAGAGGTGTCAAACGGGTTCATTTCGAGGGGTCGAATTGTAATTTTGGAGGCCCGAAAAGATTGCACCTATGTGTAATAAAACCTGTTTGATCCGATCATTCATGTGTATTTTCATGGGTTGGGACGAAAAAATAGATGCTCAATGGAATTCCGTCCGGACCGACTCGACCTAAATGTTCTCCTTGGCCCGATGGACCAAGATACATGCGGCATATCTGATAGTTTTACTGGTTATCAGAATAGTACGTGCATCGCACGAGGGCCTTATCTAGTATATATAATAACAAACTTGTTTCTATATTTGTTTTCCGCCTAATAGTTATTGTCTAAAACAAATTTCTATGACTATTTAATTAAAAAATTTCATCAATGGCAAATCTTCTTAATGAAAATCATGAATGTTTTTTTCACTCTATTTTGGAATGATTTACAATCTAATTAGGCATGATTATTGTATCAGTGTATTTTGTAATGATTTACAATCTATAACATAATATTATATTATATTCTTAAAATTGAACATATTTGTAAAATTATTAGTGTTTTAAAAAAATGTTATAATAAAACCCAAAGTATTTCTAATGACACAAATCTTTTTATATATATCATGAGCATATATAATTTTTTGATAAGATATATTCTTAATATTATAAAGTTAATATATTCTCCAAAAATAAATTATATTTTAATAATTTTTTAATAATACTCTTCTGAAAAATATATAATATTCTTTACTATAAAATCTATATGTGCAAGAATGATCTCCCACCTACCATCAAAGCTTAACATATATATTGTTTATGTTATATACAAATCTCTATATACGAGAATGATCTCCAATCAATTGTGTACATCTTAATGTGTCAAATATTTATGTTATATTCAAATCTATATATACGGAAATAATCTCACGTCTACCATCAAGACAACTTATCAATTGTTGATGATACAATAGTTTGTGGGATCGATCACCATCATTACGGACTATCAAGTACGGGTTCCTTTTCATAGTTTCTTCTTTGTCTCCTATTTGGACTCCCTTATTCATCGAGAAAGAGAATGGAGAGTTGATATGAATACAAATACCAGATTTTAAAGATACCAAATGGGTTGGCCGATGAAAAGGTTGGATTGGGCTACATTTTTGGAGGTCCGAAAAGACTAAACCTATTTAGCACAACCCATTAGTATGAGTTGTGTCTTAAAAATAGCGGCTCAATGGAATTTCAACCTAACCAACCCGATTTTTCTCTTTGGCCCAAATGGACCAAAGATCGCCTTTGCCGGTCCAAATCGACTCATTTGATAGCTCTACCGCTTATTAAAATAGCTCGTGCATCGCGAGGGGCCTCATCTAGTTCATTATAAGATTTATTTTAATTATTTTTTTATTAAGCATTACAATACTTTAAAGATAAAACTACTACTTCCCTAAATAAAATATTAGTTATAGACGATGTAAAATAACAAGCATTTTATTATGGATAATAGACTAATTTAAGTCATTGCTTAGCACCATCACGCAATGAAAGGTATTTCAACATTAAAATAACTATTAAATTAGACTTTATTGAAGCTGGCACTAACTATTTTATATTCTAACAGCCTCGTAAGGATGAAAATTGCACGAAAGCTCTCAAAAAAAAAAAAAAAAATACACACACACACAGAATGCACAAACCCTTACCTCATCAAATGTATGATTAAGTTTACTTTAATCATTGATTAGCTAAAGTCCAAATATTATGCTGCAAATTATAGTTATCTAATCTGGATTAGTTAGTATATGATTTTTTGAGGGGCCAAAATCGGAATCCTAGAAAATTTTGCCTTGGCAAATGAACACAATTTTCATCAACTTCTAGGTTGGAGTAGTATATTTTGTTTATGATCCTAACCTTACCATAAAGCTTGCCAAGTTTTATAAGAAAATTAAAAATAAATAATTTTAGTTATTATTAAAAGTATTATCTGTAAAAAAAATAAGTAGTGGTTGTAACTACATCAGAATGTTATATTGAATGAAAACGTAATTTTAAAACTGGAATTTCAACTGAGATTTAATTAGTTTAAGATATTAACAAAACAAGAATTTAAAGTTGGGATATATTGAACACAAAATTTTGTATGAAACGGTCTCGAAGTTAGTTTGTGAACTTTTTATATGTAGTAATTAGTTTGTTGACTTCTTTTAAAACACTGTAGAGATAAAATCATATTTAATTTAAATTGAAGTTGAAGACCACTAATCATAAATTCTTTTATTGTTACACATTAATTTATCAAAATCCAATCAATAACTAATAAAAAATAGTACTTTCTTTTCCTTGTAATCAATTAACATTTAAATATCAATCCCACATTTCTAAATCAAATGAAAGGAGCATAATTTTCTTGATAAGGGTAAGATGTCATCTCATGAAGACTTATATGTAAGTCCTAACAGTAAGAAATAGTGTAGTCATTAAAAAATGAACCCACTAAAGAGACCATCACAAATTAACCAAATTATTGTGCATACACCATCACCATGTTGAGGATAATTTAATTTGGGCCCATTAAAGTCGTGGAAGATAAAATCATTAGACATAAATACAATGAAACACCTCGAAAAAATTCACTTAGGCTGAAGATCTTTATGTCACCAAATAAGGTACAAGATGTGACAGCCACTATGATTTCTCATTAGTGATAAAAATGGAAAAATGGAAAAAACTATACAATTATACGCAAACTAGACTAAAAAAATTATCCATTTAATACAGTTGAAATATGTCTCCGAGCTTTTTTGTACAACAATAAGGGGCGTATTTTTACGTAAAGTTTTATCCATTTTATATTTTTATTAATCAATACAAAAAAAAAAAAACAAGATACAATTGAAGCTAATCAGAAAAAACTCAAATAAACTCCCACGTTTCAAACATGGAAAGAAGATGAGTCAAAACAAAAATCTAAACTATAAGATCAAACTCAGTGGCTGTAATTCTTGGTTGGATAAGTCATAAGTGATTGCTTCCAAAGTAAGGTTTAGACGATCCACATGAGACTCCTTTCTGATCTACAGATCTACCAAAAACTGATGAATATCTCTGAATGAAGCTCCAAAAGAACACATTTACTAGTATATGAATAGATCTAAATAAGGAAAAAAAAATTGATAGAAAATTATTTAAGAAAAAGAATGTCTCCGAACTTTCTATTTGAGGGGTGTAGTGTTAGAAAATAGAAATAATGGACCAATTATTTAAGAAAAAAAGTGACCATCCTTTCAATGCGCACAAGCATATTAGCCTAAAATTTTATAATTTAAGTACTAATATATCTCTTGTCATTTTATAATTTTCTTCTTAAAGGTAAAACGATATCTTTAGATTAACTAATTATAATTATGTTTTAACTTTGTGCGTAATTAAGGGATTAGATGCATAATAATACTAGGATTTTTCCTCAAAAGTATACTAGTACAAGCTTTTTTTCCTTTTTTTCAATCAATTGAAATATAATTCATATTTATAGATTTGTGAAAGGTGCTACGCTTTTAATTATGATTGTCGACCCAATTAAAGGCTAAGTACTTGGAAATAATGATTATCTTGTTCTTTTACAAAAGTTGCTTTGTTTTGAACAAATTGAAGTATTGATATGAGTGAGAAGGCCAGCACTAAATTTCATTAGTGGCTATCATAAATAAGACCAAGTTAGAATTAAATGCATCTTATGATCAGAAAGAAAAGGAAAGCCAAAGAGATTATGATTGGACCAAAATATAAGACCGATAATCATTAAATCCAAGATTGCAGAAATCGCTACATGCTAGTCGGGCGGTAAATCGGCGCCTAGGCAAGTAGTTGGGTTCCCTAGACAGGGGCCTAGGGATTGTACTTTTTTTATTTTTTTGATTTTGGCCATTTTTTGGCCGCCTAGGCGGGCCTAGGCTCGGTTTTTGGCAGGGATAAACAATGGGTGGTATCGGGTATCTAAAAACTCAGACAGATCAGACTTGTCCCATTTTTTGAACGGCGGGTCGACCCGTCATTCCCCAAATTACATAAACTTAAAAAAAAGAAAAATTATTTATTTTTAATATATATTTATAAAATATTCTTTACAAAAGTTGTTATTTTTAATTTATAAAAGATAGATATAATATTAAAAGAAAAAAATTATATCATAATATATATTATACATACAAATTATTTAATAAATATATTTAAAAATTAGGCGGGGCGGAAGTACTCAGATCCGCTCCACCCCGTTGCGGGTCACGGGACGGGATAGCGGGACCCAAATGGTTCAGGGTGGGGCATGTTCCCACGGGTCAGAGCAAAATTATCATCCATGATTTTTGGTCACCTATGCCGTTTAGGTAGGCGCTAGGCCGATTTTTAGGGGCATCAATTCATGACACAACACGATAACCCGACACAAATTTAGCAAGTTTATGTACAACCCTTCGGGGGTTCGAGTCAAATTCAGGTCGAACACGGTTAACATGTGAAAAAAAAAGTCAAATTAGGTCGACCCGCGTGTCAATACAATTAACATATTTAACACATTTAGTTGTATAGTGGACATGCTATTTTCATATTTAGTGATGTTTTGATTGGCTATATAATATTGGACAAATTATTGAATGCATTTAGAGATGGAAAAATGCCCTCTACCCAAACCGGGAACCCGTCCCCCCGAACTTGATGGAAAATCTCTGCCCTAATTATGTCAATAGGGTGGGGATGAGTTTCGGACTTAGAGATGGCAGCAGGACAGGTAGACGCGGGTACCCACCCGCCCAAACCCTAATAGGACGGGTATGGGTAATTTTATCTGGGTTTGGGATGGGTACATGGTGGAAAATCAATACCCATTTATAATTGGGTAGGGTACCGGTAATATGTGGGTATTAACAAATGAATTTGGGACGGTTACAGGTAATAGGTGTAACTTTTTAATCGAGTTTGGGACGGGTAAAGGTAGTAATAATATTATAAGGTTCGGGTATGGATACTCTTAAATTGGTGGGTACCTTACCCATTGTCATTCCTAATTTAGGTCACCCACTCCGCCACGCCCCCACTTTATATATATACATAATTATATATTAAGTATATTTTATATTATATGTATAGGAAAATATTAATTATAAAAAAAGTATCATATAATATTCATTTTTTTAATGTACTATAGATGTGTTAACAAATATAAGACATAAATTTAACAAAATATATATATGTTTTGTTAAAATATATAAATGAGAATTAAAAATATTATTTAAATTATAAAACATACAAATGGAGATACCCGCTCCCGCCTTACCCCTGCCCCCGTCCCGTCCCCGATTCACCCTGCCTCGATCATGCCCTGACTTAGCGGGGTGGGTATGAGAATGCCAAAACTCACCCCGACCTGCCACATTGTCACTCCTAAATGTATTCTCTAGTATTTTAATTGTAATTTTAGCCTTTTCTCTTTTTTTTTTTTAATTTTTTCGTGTCAAACTTTAAATTAAATAGGTATATTTGTGTCGTGTCGGGTTACTCGAATCATAAACAAGTAGTGTTGATGTCGTTTATCTTGATACGAATAATAAACGTGTCATGTTCAGATTCGTGTCAAATGTGTAATACCAATATCATAACACGACTGTAAACATTAAAAACGACTTGATTGACACCCTTACCGATTTTTGGCCGAAACGATTTTTTCGATTAAGGGAAAATTGGTTTTGCCTGGGGGCGCATAGCACTAGGGCTATAAATGAACAGAGTGTTCGACAAACAACTCGTGAATCAGCTCGAATAATATTTATTTATGTTCGTTTATTTAATTATCAAGCATATAATGGACAAATTATAGGGCTCGTCTAATAAACGAACATAGCTTGAACAATTGTATACTCATTTTGTTTAGTGTTCGTTTATAAAATGATCATGAGCAAGCTCATGTAACTTAATTTTAAAATTGAAATTTTACATATAAGTTAAATATAAATATTGGAAAATTAAACATATTTATTTCTAATAGTATTGGATAATATAATATATAATTCTATATAATATGAAAAAGTTAAAGTTACAATTAAAAATTTATCATTAATATATGAATTAAAATTGAATTTGTTCACGAACATGTAAGATACACAAACACAAACACATTCAGGAACATGTTCACGAACAAATTTAAATACTAAATAATTTATTAAACAAACACGAACAAGTTTTTTAAAATCTGAAGAGAGCTCGGTTGGAGCTCGTACAAAATTAAGCGAACATTTAGCAAACAGGCTAAAGCTCGGCTCTCGGATCAAATTGTTTACACCCCTACCTGGCACCTTAGACCAATTTATACAACACTGGTTAGATCAAAATTACTATTTTACCCTCGTGAGTTAGCTAAAAGACAAATGCCACAAGATCCCCATGTTTTTTATTTGGATCCTGATCCAACCCGAAGTCGCGATATTGGTCGGCCCACGAGTTCTCACCGTTGATCTAATACATGATGTGTCAAGAAAGCTTAGGCGATCCCGACATGTGAAGATAGTATGTACGGTCTATAGAGGTCAAAACCTATAAATACTGCACAATTTGATTGACACATGTATCACATAGTTTACATGTTCACCTCGCTCTTCATTTCCTAACGTAACGACCTTACTAGCTGTTTCTAACTTTAACATTAGAGGCCTTTAGCTTGGGATTATGATTGGACCTTAAATTTTTCCGGTAGCAAAAATCATTGAGATTATGATTGGACCTTAGATTTTAATGAGAAAGAAAAATAAATTAATCTTTTTAATATAAAGTACGATATTCATTATTTAGAGCCGGACAATATATTCCTAATATTATTTTTAATAAAATTTAAGATTCGGTAGCGTTAAAATGAAAAATAGTTCAAGAAAGATCTTGTAGCTGGTCTTGGGCCAGCTAAATTGATTTATGTCCAGTAGATTCACGTAGAAACTTCTTATTAGAAGGCCCACGTTTGACTTGGCAGGGTGGTGCTCATTTAATGAGCCCATTTACTAGGCCTAACATAATTCTTGTAATTTTCCCCAGTATTTTTTTATATATAAATTATAGCCAAAAAAAGAAAAATCAGAAGATGGGAGTATTTTATATTGATGTTTCATGTACTCTACCACGACTGGTATTTTTAGGTATTTCAGTGATAAATCTACGAAAAATCATGAAACCATGAATAATTTCCCAGAATATTGTTTGATTTGCCAACAAAATATATGTATATATATATATATATTGTTTGTACGGTTGCAAATAAACCAAGCTACTCGTAAACTATTCGAAGCTCGACTAAATAAAAGTTCGTTTCAGCTCGTTTAATGAGGCTCGTCAAGATAAATAAATCAAACTCAAACTTAGAGATATTCGGGTCGTTAATAATCTTATATAACTTAAACTAAAGTTTGGCTTTAATTTTAACTTTTATATGTTTACTTATGAAAAATATAAAATATTTAAAATATATTTATTTGTTTGAATAAAATCATATATAGGATTCCAGTAGATATATTATGCCTTTTAAAAAATATAATTTTATTTTTATTATATATTGAAAAATTATTTAATTTATAATTGATATTTACTAAGCTCGCTAGGCTTGATTAAGCTCGAAGAAGTTCGTGAACCATCAATATATTCAATAAATTCAGTTCGACTCGATAATAAACGAGTCAAACTCAAAGTCTCAAAAGCTCAACACAGTTCAGTTCGATTGCAACCTTATTTACTTGGATAGATATATTGGTTGCCGAAAGGGAGAAATTGTTATAGTTTGAACGTATAATGAAACAGATAAAAAATAGAGTCAATTTATACAAAGTTCAAGCAATTTATCATTTCTTGTTTTTTTTAGTCCAATTTCGAGTAGGGTAATACCCCTGGCACGACCTCGGGTAGCTGCAATGACGGGGTCAAACTTTTTTAAGTAAAAGACAAAAATAGGAAATGGAACTCACACACTCACATGAGATTGGACTCGGGTCAATTACTCCTATAACATAGACCTCTACATGAAGCACAATGTTGATCCCATTTATCATTTCTTGTTAAAATAATGTAAATTGTTATTATCTTGAAAATGGAAATCAGTGCAAACAATTAAATCTAATAATAAAATGTGAATAAAAAAACTTGAAGCAGCGAAGGAAAAATAAAGAAACGTTCTCCTCCTGTTAGGAGTGTTGCGTCGCCCCTAGGGTTTTTTGAGTTAGGGTTTCCCTTGTTGTAATGTTGTTCCTCCGAGCGGAGGTTTTCCCCATCTTTCATATCTTCTTTTCTGTTAGAAAAATGAACTATAAAAAGTAGAAGACAATTTTAGGAGGAAGATGAATTTTATTAACTTGATGTCTTGCAAAATTCTAAATACAAATAGGTATTTATAGATGCATAAAAGACCCTTCAAACTAGCTAATTTAATGTAGTAAACCAATGGACTCATCCATCTACATGCACCTCAACCAATCTAGAACATTCTCCATGCTTCTAAATTAACTCTAGATTCATGAACTTAAAAGTTGCAGTCAACTAATAAAGCGTGCTCACGCCTTATGCAAAGACATAATCTGGAAATTCTAAATTATTACTAACAAAATCCTCCTTTAATTTAGAATTTCATTCTTCATTCCAAGTATTGCCCTTAGTCTTCGAACATCTTCAAACTTCAGCGGCTTTGTGAAGATATATGCAACTTGATCTTGAGTCTTCACAAACTTGAGTTCTACTTCTCTGTTCGCAATGCATTCTCTAGTAAAATGGTACCTCGTATCGATATGCTTGCTTCGATCATGGAACACCGGGTTCTTGGCAAGTGCTTGTGCCGACTTGTTATCAATGCACATTTCTGTAGCTTCTACTTGAGATAAGTGAAGCTCCTTCAACAATTTCCTTAGCCATATAGCGTGATACACGAAGTTGCAGCTACATATTCTGACTCACAAGTCGACAATGTCACGATAGGTTGTTTCTTCGAACACCAAGAAATAGCACAATCACCCATGAAAAATACAAAACCAGACGTGCTTTTTCTATCGTCAATATCTCCAGCAAAATCACTATCGCAAAATCCTTTAAGTGTAAAATATCAGATGAAGTATAAAACAACCCATAATCAAGCGTGCCTTTTAGGTAGCGAAGAATCCTCTTAGCAACTTTCATATGGGTAGAAGTAGGAGTTTCCATGAAACGACTCACTAGTTAGAGCTGTCAATTCCGGCCCGGCCCGACGGTCCGGCCCGAACCAGCCCAATTTTCTAGTGGTTTGGGCTCTATTTTTCAAGGCCGAAAAAGTCGGGCCTCAAAAGCCCGACCCGATCGGCTAGCCCGAAAAGCCGACTTTTCATTTGTAATTTTCATTTTTAGGTGGGGCTTGGTTCCCCAATTTTGTGGGGGAGTCTTGTTTGGCCCGGCCGCCAACCCGATTGCCTAAGCCCGGTGGGCTCGGGCTGCCGCCTGGCGGTCTTTTGACACCTCTACTCACTACCCCAACTGCATAAAGTATATCCGGCCTTATACATGTCAAATATCTCAAACTTCCCACAAGACTTTTAAACAAAGTCGGATTTTCTTTTTCTTCATCCCCAAACTTGGATAGCTTCAAACCAGTTTTCATAGGTGTGTTCACAGGATTGCAATCAATCATATTAAACTTCTTCAAAATTTCTTTTGCATAACCAGTTTGAGAAAGAAATATACCTTCCTCCATTTGTTTGACCTCTAGGCCCAAGTAATATGACATGAGACCTAAATCAGTCATCTCAAATTCAAAAGACATCACTTTCTTGAATTCGTCAAATAAGCTCGGATTATTACCGGTAAAAATTAGATCATCAACATAAAGACAAACGAGCAAAATATCGCCATTATGATAAACTTTGGTGTAAAAAGCATATTCATTAGGACAACGCAAACCCGTTCTCTTGGAAATATTTGTCGATGAGGCTATTCCACGCTCGCGGGGCTTGCTATAAACCGTATAAAGCCTTTTTCAATCTCAAGACTTTGTCTTCATGTCCATCTACGGCATGCCCCAAAGGATGCTCAACATAAACCTCTTCTTCAAGATAACCGTTCAAGAAATCTGATTTAAGTTCGAGTTGATAGATTGTCCACTTCATTTGAGCCGCCAAAGAGATGACTAAGCGAATAGTTTCCATGCGGGCAACCAATGCAAAAAATTCATCGTAGTCAACTCCATGTTTTTGCTTGTAGCCCTTGACTACAAGTCTCGCTTTGTATTTCTCTACTTCCCCTTTAGCATTCTTCTTCACCTTGTACACCCATTTGACGCCAATAGCGTCATAACCCTTGGAAGAGTGGTTAATTCCCAAGTATGATTTTTCTCAACCGAATTAATCTCCTCATCCATGGCTTTTATCCATCGTTTATCATGTCTTGCTTCATCAAAGGTTAGAGGCTCACTATCTGCAAGAAGACAATACAATTCATCATTGTCAAGAGAAACTTCATGAGATCTTTCGTATATGTCATCAAGACTTCTCATTTTTAGTGGCCTTTCACTCGAACTTTCTCCATGAGTAGGTGGTGAAATTGGAGAAGGAAGTGGTGTACAATTATGTTCAAGCTCCATATCGTCTTGTTCTCCAAAATAAGGAAGAAAATCATAAGATTTTTCTTCTTGAGCTTCCCAATTCCATGTGGCTTCTTCATCGAACTCAACATCACGGCTAATCACAACATTGCCATTGTTTGGGTTGAACAACCGATAACCTTTTGAATGATAGTCATATCCAACAAACACATGCTTGACACTTCGATCATCAAGTTTGGATCTCTCTTGGTTGGGAACTTGAACATAAGCAATGCTTCCAAATACTCGCAAATGATTAACATTCGGCTTCTTTCCGTTCCATGCTTCTTGAGGTGTTTGTTTTTTGACATTCACCGTCGGTGAACGATTTGACAAATACACCGCACATGATATAGCTTCAGCCCACAACTCATTTGGCATATTTTTGGCTTTGAGCATACATCTGGCCATGTTAAGAATGGTTCTATTCTTCCTCTCGGCGACACCGTTCTGTTGTGGTGATCTAGGAACTGTCATAGAACGACGAATTCCATGAGTTGCACAAAACTCATTGAATTCCCTTGAAGTGAATTCGCCTCCTCTATCGGATCTCAAAGCTTTGATTTATAGCCACTTTCTTTTTCAACAAGTGTCTTGAAATTTTTGAAAGTAGCAAATACTTCTGATTTTTGCTTCAGAAAGTAAACCCAAGTCTTTCGGCTGAAATCATCGATAAAGAGTATAAAATATTTACTCTTACCAAGTGATTGTGGAGTAATTGGTCCACACACATCCGTATGCACAAGTTCAAGCGGCTTGGTCGCTCTCCATGTTGCTTCTTTTGGAAAACTCTTTCTTGTATATTTTCCGACAAGACATGCTTCACACAAATGATTGGGATGGTTAATCGAAGGCATCTTTCTCACCATATTATTTTCTCACATCGCTTTAAGAGCTCCAAAATTCAAATGCCCAAATCCCATGTGCCATTGCCATGCTACATCTTGTACATTAGCATTTAAACAATTTGCATCAATTGATTTCATGTTCAATTTGAACATCATGTTCTTTGACATAACCACTTTAGCAAGCAAATTGACATTCTGATCTCGTAGCCAAAGACAATTGTCTTTCATGAGAATTTCATACCCATTTTCAATAAATTGACCCAAACTCAAAATATTACTTTTCAATTTAGGCACATAATAAACATCGGAGATCAATTTATGGTCGCCATCTTTGGAAGAAATGAGAATTGTACCTTTCCCTTGTAACATTACCTCTCACATTCTCATTTAACTCTACAAACTTTTCTCTATATCCGCACATGTGGTTGCTAGCACCATTATCCAAGTACCATAGACTGTTGTTGTCATTCTCGTCATCTTTGATTGTTAACAACAACGTCGACTCTTCCACTTGCTTATCGTCAACAAGATTGGCATTTTCTTTAGCATCGTAATTATTGTTGCGACACTCCCAGGCAAAATGGCCAAGTTTATGACAACTGTAACATTCAATTTTAGACTTGTCATACCTCCTTTCATTTGATCTTTGATAATAGTCTCGTCCTCTTCCTCTTGCTCTTACACGGCCTCTTTGTGATGGTTGGTTTCTTTCATCATTGTTGTAGCTGTCTCCACTGTCTCTTCCAGGCCTATTTTGGTTATTTGCACGACCTCTTCCTCGTTCATAACCTCGTTGATAAAGGTCTTTTTATGCATGTTTTATGTGTATATTTAAGTATGATTTGAGTTATTTTATTGTTAGTTTCATAAATTTTTGATTGTACATATTTCACATTACTCCGAGGTGCTTTTATTGGTGTAGATTGATGATTTGGAGCTGTTTTTGGTGAATTTTGGGCCATGGTTTCATGTCAAAACATACCCGGGGGTTTCTGGATGCAAAAACACTCAAAATCCCAAGCTAAACGCGTCATTTTGGGGCCTTCTTGATCCAAACACAGGCGGGGTGTGTTTTTAAGCACGACCGTGATTTTTAGAAGTAAAAACGAGCAATTTTTCGACCCCGAGCGTACCAAACACGGCTAGGCCGTGCTTTTCAAACACGGCCATGTTCGGGAAAATCCAAAAAAAACACGGCTGCCCGTGCTTTTAAAGCACGGGCGTGTTTTCGTCGTCTGGATGTTCTTTTGGCGGAAAATATGGAAGCTTTCCTTTTTGCTTTTTGACAACCTTTGAGCAACTTTTACATCTCATTTTCTTTGCACCAAACTCTATTATTCCCTCAATTGTCATGTGGACACAATTATTCAACCAACTTAACCAATGGAAGTGGAGTATTGTCATGTGAATACAATGATTCAACCAACTCAACCATGAATGTGCACACAATGATTCAACCAACAACCATGGAAGTGGAGCATTTGTTAGCATTATTGATGTGTTCTTTCACAAAGATGGTGCCTATAAAAGCCAAGAGTTTGAGTTGGGAAAGGAATTCATAATTCATATAGTATTCATTGATAGAGAGATTCATTGTATATTCTAAGTTTCAAAGCAAAATACATTGAGAGGATAAAAGAGAGGT
The DNA here is from genome assembly GCA_016081115.2 of Rehmannia glutinosa. NCBI lineage: Eukaryota > Viridiplantae > Streptophyta > Magnoliopsida > Lamiales > Orobanchaceae > Rehmannia > Rehmannia glutinosa. The sequence continues at coordinate 536,734 of JABTTQ020001592.1, forward strand.
AGAGTTGGAAGTTGAAAAGCAATAGAGGAGAAGGCTTGGAGCTCAACATCATTGCAATCAACCAAGGAGGAAGTCTTGTATTGGTCTTGAATAAGAGCTAAGTACACCATGTTTATTTTATTCATATCTTCTTGTGTAGTATACTCGTTTGTCAAAGCCATGTGTAGCTAAATTTCTAGTGTTTGAATGTAATGAACTCTAGAATGAATTTGTGATTAATCTTGTATGTTTTTAATAAAATCTTCATGTTTTGTGTGATTCACTTATATTATGCTTTATTCATTCGAATTGGTATATGCGCAATATTGATTTGAAGTTTATTTTTCATCAGGAAAATCGAGAGATTCATGGTGAAATAGAACCTTTATAAGTGAAAAGAGTTGCATGCAATCCTAGATATGGGGCGACATAAATCTTCCGGATTAGGGTCAAACCTAATATGGGAATTCACAAATCGTTATAATCTTTGTCTTGGGGGTTTTAACTAGAAAGAGATTTCGAGTTAATCAACTTGAGATTAGAAGTTATTCGCTCGATAGAGGGTTTAACTTAAATCGGGAATTTCTACGGTCCACATAACATGAGATTTTATTAAACGAGGTTGGTTTTTGCTTAAGGGCTTATGGTTGTATTTTTATCTTGTTGAATCACAAAAACATTCTAGAGGGATTTACATTCAAACACATTTCTAGCTCTTGATTTCTTAATTCTACAATCTACTTTTATTTGATCTTTTGTAAGTTGCAATTATTTTAAATTCTCTATTTTTTTATTTTCCATTTTAACAAACAAAACTCTGAAAATTATTAGATTAAATAACAAAAAGACGATAATTATTAGTACTTACAATCCTCGTGGGAATGACACTCGGTACTCAATAATCTATACTATAAAACGATAGGTGCACTTGCCTAAAGTTGTAAAGGTAGCTTTTGAGCTATCACTCGTCCACGTCCACGTCCTTTGAAGTTATTTTTCTTTTCTGTATCATTTCTCAAAGTAGCTTTAACCTTGAGAACTTGCTCCAATGACTCATCTTGTCTCCTCTTGATCTTTTCTTCATGAGCTTGTAGAGAACCCTCCAATTCTTCAATGCTCATATAATCTAGATCTTTCGCCTCCTCAATGACACACACAATATAATCAAACTTTGGAGTCAAGGAACGAATAATTTTCTCCATTACGCGTACATCTTCGATTTTATCTCCATATCTCTTTAATTGATTCACAACAACTCTCACCCTTGAACAATAATTCAAAATCGCTTCGGATTCACTCATCTTCAAAGCTTCAAAATCACTCCTTAGTGATTGAAGTCTCACCTTCTTCACTTTATCAACACATTGTAGAGATTTTGCCAAAATCTCCCAAGCTTCCTTTGAAGTAGTAGCATCGGCTACCTTCTCTAACATCGAATCATCCAAACATTGATGGATGAGGGTGAGGGCTTGTTGATCCTTCTTCTTTGTCTTTGACAAAGTATCCTTCTCGGTTGGAGATAACGTAGCTTCATTTTGAGGCTTCTCATATCCCTTCTCTACGACCTCCCATACATCTTGGGAGCCAAGCAAGACTTTCATTCGTAGACACCATTTTTCATAGTTTTCTTTTGTGAGATGAGGGAATTGGAATGAAGCTACTCCATTGTTTGCCATCTCAAAGGATTATATGGCTCTGAATACCACTTTGTTAGAAAAAATGAACTATAAAAAGTAGAAGACAATTTTAGGAGGAAGATGAATTTTATTAACTTGATGTCTTGCAAAATTCTAAATACAAATAGGTATTTATAGATGCATAAAAGACCCTTCAAACTAGCTAATTTAATGTAGTAAACCAATGGACTCATCCATCTACATGCACCTCAACCAATCTAGAACATTCTCCATGCTTCTACATTAACTCTAGATTCATGAACTTAAAAGTTGCAGTCAACTAATAAGGCGTGCCCACGCCTTATGCAAAGACATAATCTGGAAATTATAAATTATTACTAACATTTTCTATGTCTCTATCCCTCGTTTCGTTAGTAAGCTTTGTTTCTTGATTAGCTCCTGCCTTTGTGTCTTCGTCCGTCCCTTTCTTTTGTCTCTTTCGTTTTTTTCTAGGGTTCGATTTTTTTAGGGTTTGCTTTTTGAGTTCTTTAGGGTCCCGATTTTTTCCAGAATTGGGCTAGGCGCTGGTGTGTCTTTTATTTTCCTTGCTATTTTTCTGTGCAGGTTCATCGATAAGCTCCGCCATATCCGATCTAAGGTTGCAGTGAATAAGTTTTTGGTAGGGGATGGAGAAACTGACTGATAAGGAAGGCACGGTTATTGATTTGGATGGATTTTCATCAGGCAATTCAGTAGTAGAAGCGAAACCGGATTATTGTTTGGTCGAAAAACTCATGACAGACAAAACGTGGAAATCACATTACCTGATAGAGGTCATGAAAAAATCGTGGAGGGCGAAGAACGATGTTACAGTGAGAGAGTGGGGCAAAGACCTAATTCTGTTCAGATTTGATAACAAAGATGATCGAGATTGGGTCATCCGCAATCAACCATGGCATTATGACGGGGGACTTTTTGCTATCAGACAATTAAACGGGGATGAACAGCCATCAACAATTCAGATTACGCAGAGCTCCTTCTAGATTAGGGTTTATGATGTTCATGTATCATGCATGAACAATCGTACGGCTGAGATTTTGTCTAACCAGATCGGTACACTTGAAATGTTGGATCACTCTACGTAAGGTAATTTCAGAAAGTTCATTCGATTCAAGATCGCTATTGAGATAACCAAGCCTCTTATCCGCACCCTCATAGTGAAAATCAACGGCAATCAAATGTTTCTCCCGCTCAAATACGAATCCCTACCCACCTATTGCTTTTGTTGTGGTCTAATTGGCCATTTCTTTTGGAATGGCGGTAATTACGATCGAAATGAATGCCAAAATATAGAGGATATGAATTATGGACCCTGGTTAAAAGCATCCCCCTCAAAAGGCCTACCTACCAACACGACCCATCGAAACCCTACCAATCATCTGCCTCTCGTAACCTGTTTGCCCAAAACAATAACCTACACACCAATCAACCATCCAAGTCAGCAACTCCCAGATTAATTAAAGCCCCCCACTACAATTAAAAATCCATACCCATACCAATGCAGCAAATGAACATGAAGCCACTAGCAAAGAACCCATTTCTCCAACTAATAGCCACCTCAACCAATCATTTAAATCCATTTCCATAATCCCAGCATCCTACCCAAAACATCCATGCAAAAATAACACACCTCAATCCACCATGCAACCTGAATATCACACCACCCTGAACCAATCAACCGCCCATGCAACTTCGTCAACAAACCCATCTCACAATCCACCATCCCAAAACCAGTACACACACTCGTTCCAACATATCCACACACATAGAAGCCACTTGCTCACGTTCATCCTCTCCAAAACACCCTAACTCACTACCTACCCCATGTCCAGGACCTTTAAACTTACTAGCTTTGCCGGAACCTAAACCCATCAAATCTCATCCCATGATGAAACCAAAGAGGAAGTACAAATCCAGAACCAAACAACCCAACCCAACCCTAACCCAAGACCACTCAACCCGGCTTCCTCAGAAAAGCAACCTGAGCGAGACAGAAACCTGCAGACTGACTCGCACTCAAATGCAAAGAAATCCAAAGAGTTCGATTTATTCGATGTTCCTTGTAATTTCGTGATATCAGCGGAGGTTGCCTCGAAGCAATCCCGCCGGGACCAATGAGTTGCTTAAGTTGGAACTGTTGGGGGCTTGGGAACCAATAGACAGTTCGGTGCTCAAACGTCTTATCAGAACAAAAGATCCCGATTTTTGTTTTTTAATGGAAACAAAAATGATGTCAAAAGAACTTACGAATGTGATTAAGGATTTAGGGTTTGAAGGAGCACATTTTGTTGATTGTGACAGATCGAATGGTGGCCGACGTGGAGGCCTATGTCTATGATGAAAGCATAAGGAGGAGTGCCGCATATTATCCGATTCGACTCATCATATTGACGGACTGATTTCAGATGGTGATAATGAATGGAGACTTACAGGCATATACGGGTGGCCCGAGGATCATCACAAACTTTGCACATGGGAACTAATGCATGATCTTATTCAGGCCCAACCAAGAGGATGGCTGTGTTGTGGGGATTTCAATGAAATAATATATAGCTTTGAAAAAGTAGGAGGAAAGTTGACACACAATAATCATATGACGGATTTTCATGAAGCCATTCACAGAGCCCGCCTAGAGGATTTGGGGTACAACGGGCACTCGTTTACGTGGACTAATGGCCAGGGAGGGGATGGTAACATACAAGAACGTCTGGACAGATTTCTAGGGAACTCGGAGTGGGTGGACATGTATCCGTCATATCAAATTCAACATCTTCCAAGGGTTGCGTCGGATCATTGTCCAATCTTAATAAATTGGAGGGTGCACTATCCGCGTAGAAATGGAAAAAAGAAACGGAGGAAGCTCTACCGATTTGGAACGATGTGGCTATAGGATGAGAGTTGCAAAACAATTATTACTAATAGTTGGAATCGAAGCCCGGGACCAAGTAACATCTTATCGCTTCATCAAAAAATCTGGGATTGTGGCGAAAGTCTACGGGCGTGGGAGTAAACGCACTTTGGAAATATTGAATATCAAATTAGGACTTGTGAGGGTCACCTCCTAAATGACCAGCAAAACCGTACTCAACAGTCGAGCGAGACCGAAAGGGAGTAATTCGAAAATAAATTAGCCGAGCTATATCAGAAATAAGAGTTAATGTGGAAGCAACGCTCTCGTACTAATTGGATGAAAGATGGAGATAAAAATACAAGTTTCTTCCACAAAACGGCATCAGGAAAGAAGCGAAGAAATAACATTCAAAGCATTATGGGTTCAAATGGACAGTGGATAGATGACGGGGAGCAAATCACGAGAACATTTGAGGATTACTTCAGGGAATTATTTAATGCTTCTCCTAGCCTGGATATGAACAGAGCTTTAGATGCACTTGAACAAAGAGCGACGGGGGAAATGAACGAAACACTTAGCCAACCTTGGTCTAAGGAAGAAATTAAGGCAACTCTTGCTCAAATGCATCCTACAAAAGCGCCTGGACCCGATGGTATGCTTGCTATTTTCTTTCAATAATTCTAGTCTACTATTCAATCCGATGTCGTGTCTGTTGTCCTTAATGTCCTTAATGGTAATATGAGTCCGGCTCTTATTAATCACACTTTTATAGTTCTTATTCCAAAAAAGAAGAAACCCTCAGGCGTGACAGATTTTCAACCCATTAGTCTATGCAATGTGATCTTCAAAATTATTTCAAAAACCATTGCCAATAGACTAAAAAAAATTCTCCCTTTCCTCATCCATCCTACGCAATCGGCGTTTGTACCGGGTCGTTTAATCACTGAAAATGCTCTTGCCACTTTCGAAATTTTCCACCATATGAAACATAACTTGGCTAAAATAAGGGATCTTTTGCGCTAAAACTCGACATGAGTAAAGCGTACGAACGGGTGGAATGGGCTTTTCTTAAGAGTGCTATGATAAAGTTGTGTATATGTCAATCATTTGTTGATATTATTATGAGCTGTGTGAGTTCGGTGTCTTTCTCCGTTTTGATTAATGGCATCCCTGGTAGATCTTTTTGTCCGTCGCGGGGTCTCCGACAAGGAGACCCGCTCTCTCTTTATCTTTTTTTGTTGTGTGCAGAAGCATTTTCCAGCTTGATTCGGAAGGCGACGTCCATTGGTACTTTGCACGACATTCGTATTTGTCGAAGAGCGCCGGAAGTATCGCATCTTTTCTTCGCGGATGATAGCATTATTTTCGGGCGGGCCACGGAGCGTGAGGTGGATGCTATTGCTGAGATTATCAAAGCCTGTGAAGGGGCGTCGGGACAATGTATCAATCTCGAAAAATCTGCAATTTCTTTTAGCAAAGGGGGACAGGCTGCGAAAAGGATGGAACTTGCTACAAGGATGGGAGTAAATGTGGTAGATAAGCATGCTATTTATTTGGGATTACCTACAGTGGTTGGGCGGTCGAAGAAGGCAATATTCCAAAGCATTGTAGACCGAGTAAGGAAGAAAATGAAGACGTGGAAAAGTAATATGCTCTCAATGGCTGGGAAATCTATTCTTATTAAAGCAATCGCGCAATCTATTCCGTCTTATATCATGAGCTGCTTTTTGATACCACGAGAAATTCGCCAACAACTCGCTTCCCTTGTCGGTAATTTTCTGTGGGACCAAAAAGACTCGGGAAAGCGGATAAATTGGATCTCCTGGGATCGATTGTGCCGGCCAAATCTGAGGGCGGATTGGGATTTCGAGATTTTCGATGTTTTAATGAGGCAATGCTGGCCAAGCAAGGGTGGAGGCTTATTAATGACGAAAATTCGATACTGGCGCAGATTCTTAAGGTGATATATTACCCTGCAAAAAATTTCCTGGAAGTAAATAATAGCTATAATCCCTCGTATGGTTGGAGAAGCATTATTGCCGGACCGGAAATTCTTCGTAGGGAAATTCGCTGGAATATTGGTAATGGAGAACAAGTTAGAATTTGGAAAGACCCGTGGATCCCAGACTTACCAACTTTTCGTACGCGCCTAGTGCAGAACGAATGGTCGGAAGATACAAAGGTTGCAGCGCTCATAACTGAGGATTTGCTTTCTTGGAATTCTGAGCTACTGGATGTTCTTTTCTTACCTCATGAAGCTAATTTGATAAAGGCAATCTCGCTTCGACACTCCTGCAAACCGAACAGATTGATTTGGCAACACACAAAAGATGGTATTTACAGGGTTAAATCGGGGTATAAGGTTGCAAAAGCGGCAAAGGAGGAAAACTCGAGGGCACCTTCATCCTCGGGAGCCAACTCGATACTTTGGAAGTGGATTTGGAAACTCGACATTCCCCCAAAATTAAAGTTTTTTTATGGAGGTGCATGCACGGCATTGTCCCGGCCAAGAAAGAGCTTATTAAACGGGGTGTTCAAATTGAGCCATCTTGTTCGAGATGTGGAGCGGACGTAGAAGACATGGCACATGCGTTACAAGATTGTCCCTGGGCGAGTTTTCTGTGGGCGACGTGCCCGTTGCGACTGAGAGTTGACGATCAGGACAATCAAGGATCAATAGGAGATTGGATTCATAAGGTATCAAAAATGGAGGATAAGGAATCACATGAGATTTTTGCATCAACATTGTGGGTGGCTTGGTATGCGCGTAAGGCAACTCAATACTTGATGGAGTTCAAAAATGTGAAGGCTTGTCTGGGATCTCAGTCGAAGAAAACTTTCCAGGAATGTTGGAAGCCACCTCCTCAAGGTACCTTTAAAATTAATACAGATGCTTCTATTTCAAAGGGAAATGGAACAGGGCTGGGGGCGGTTATCCGAGATCATAGGGGATTAGTTGTGAAGGTGCAATATCGGTTGATCCCAATTGAATATGAGGTGGATGTGGCTGAAGCAATGGCGTGTCGAGAGGGGTTAATTTTAGCAAAAAACCTGGGGTTGCAAAACATGGTGACGGAAACGGATAGCATGGCGGTCTTTCACAAACTCTCACATAGATCGGATGATCTGTCGTATTTCGGGAATATTATTCGTGATATTATGGATATTTCAATTAGTTTTGATAGTTTTGAGTCTAGTTTTGTTAAGCGTAAGGGAAATTCTTTAGCTCATCATTTAGCACCGATGGCCTTTTCCCCTGATGGTCTAGAGTCGATCGTTGGAGATACTCCTAGTCATTTATTGAACATTGTAATGGCGGAAGCCTCCAATATTTCATGATTAATAGCAAGTTTTCTTTCTAAAAAAAAAAAAAAACTTGAAGCAGGCGGACCCACAGCATTTTCCATTCCACTCTAAGCACCTATGAAATTGCTTCTGCTTTATTAACCAGCTAGCAATAAATCAATTTAAAATAAAAAAAAGTTCAACAAAATTATTTGATGCGCAAATATAAACTTTTAAAAATTTGGAAATTAATCAATATTAGATAATCGAGAATTTCTTAAAGCAATCAGCAGCTTGTCAGTTTCCAGATTTTCATTAGATTATCTTAATCACTCAAATTAGATTACTAAATAATCTTATTCCCCTGCATCAACTAGGTTCCTTCATTTCATAGTTTAATCATAAAAGTCTTCAACTTCAACAATGCAAAGTGCTAACAAAATATCTTCTTTTTTCCCAAACTTTAAAAATCTGAAATCATTATCTAAAAAAAAAAACTAAAATCATATTTTTTTTAATAAGTTGGGCATAGTGGTTGGAAACTAAAAGATACATGGTTCGAACTCTAATCAACACCCTTATAAAAAGTGAGCGATACCACTTGAGCTACAAATTTGTGGTTCACCATGAATTCTCACATCTATAGATTTTTAAGAATTTAAAAAACCAACACTTATACACTACAGTCTACACATACATCCGAATTATGTGGGTTCCACACCATTCTGGTACATAAAGTGCTCTTTTTTTTTATAATGAGGTTTCATATTCCCATATGACTAGTCCTCGAAGAAACAACTCCGGCCCCTCAGGAACTACCCCATGTAAATCGCGAGAAATGTACAATGGCTCCCAAATCCCTAATATCAACTCCGGCCCCTCAGGAACTACCCTATGTAAACTGCGAATAATGCACAATGACTCCCAGTCTAATATCCTCAACTACCGATCACAAGGGGTCGTCCCCCAAGTGATTGCTCCATACTTGACTCTCCTCTATCCAGCCACATGTTTTCACCGAGTTCCAATCTCCCATACTACCGCTTGAAGCCCTCAATATTAATTGTTCTACCATTGTGCCCGAGGCTCGAACCCTTGACCTCTCAAAAGAAAGGTAGGAAGGATCATTGGATACATAAGGTGCTCTTTGACTAGTGGCCAGCATGCTGATAACTTTCTTTATAATATAAAACCCAATAATTATCATGGATCCCTCATGCATATTTATAAATTAATTAAATCAAATTGCAAGATAAATAATTATTCTTATCTGCCCACAAAAAAATATCATTACTTGCCCACCACTCCGAAGTTCTGGTTCACTATCAAGTCAGAATTCAATTTTGACTTGGCTTCATCACAGTTGTCCAAACATGAACTTGCTCTGCATTTTGACAAAGCAATCAACTTATACATATACCCTACTAATTATCCATAATAGCAAGAACCAAAATTAGTGAAAAACATCAACATGGCTGAAAATACAACAGAAAATCATCAGAAATCTTCCAAGATTACCCTCAGGACTATAGAACTGTCTGACATAGATGATTTCATGGTGTGGGCAACAGATGACAGAGTAAGCCAATATTGCATTTGGGACACACACACATCGAAAGATCAAGCCTTGGATTTCATCAAGAACAACGCCATGCCACATCCATGGTTTCGAGTCATTTGTGTCGAAAATCGTGCCGTTGGATCGATTTCGGTCTCGCCAAATTCTGGTAATGACAGTTGCAGGGGTGAGCTCGGTTATGTGCTGGCCTATGAGCATTGGGGAAAAGGGATTGCCACAAAAGCAGTAAAAATGGTGGTTTCAAGTATTTTCCAAGAGTGGCCTCATTTAGAGAGGCTTGAGGCTTATGTGGATGCAAATAATAAGGGCTCACAAAGGGTAGTGGAGAAAGCTGGATTTATAAGGGAAGCTGTTCTGAGAAAGCACAGAATTATTAAGGGAATATCTAGAGATATGGTGGTTTTCAGTATTCTTTCCTCTGATCAACATCTTGATTCATAATTAGTACTAAGTTGTTATGCTACATTATACATGTTATGTTGAGTCTGAATATTATGGAAATAAGATTGCCATTTTAGTATTTTCATCATCAAGGATGATCCAACTAAATATATGATACATTTTGGATGTGGGTAAATTGCGATTTTAGTCATGTAACAAAATTAGCCGTTTTCGAATTCTGCCTAACAAAATCAGTAAATCACCCACTGTCTTTAAGAAAACTCCCGAATTTAGTTCCAATTAGCCGGAAACTTCAAGGTTGCTGGGAAATCTCATGTGAGTTGCATGTAAACGCAAAGGGTTTCAGATTTTGAATCTCCGGCTAAAATTAGGGCTTTTGCTTATAATTGCTGGTGAGGTGTTGGTAAAACACCCAATTTTTGGCTGAAAATTAACCCTAGTTTTGGTCGGAAGTTCGAAAATCCCCAATTTTCCGGGCAATTTTGAAGATTCGGACAATTGAGGACTAAGTTCGGGATTTCTTTGAAGATAAAGGATGATTTTGACAAGAATTTAAAAAGGGCCAATTTGCCACACACCCCTATAGTTACGGTACTAAAATGTAGGTTCACGAAGATTACCATATGCCAATTCCCAGTCACTGAATCAACAAGATTGAGCTAGTAATTATATACAGATAAATCTGAATTTATTGTACAAACCAGTACCAACAAAGATATGTACAGTGATAATTAAGACAACAACATGATCAACTCATCCAACTTCCCTACGCTAAAATTCATGATGCAATCTTATCAGTTCTCAAGAAACTGTAAATCAACATATTTCTGATCTCACCTTTATTGAAACCATATTTCCTCAAAAACCCTTCCTTTACAAACCCAACCTTTTCTAATACCCTCTGAGACCCCACATTCTCCTCCTCCACCAAAGCCTCCAACCTCACTATAAAAGGAAACTTCTCAAAAACACTAGGGATTGCCATTTTCATAGCTGCAGTGACAATACCTAGCCCCCAATGATCACTTCCGATCGCGTACCCTACGTGGGCCCGGTGCCGATCGTCGCGGGATTCTGGCCTGACGGAAATGTATCCGACCGACCGATCATCGAGGCAAATCGAGCGGCGCCATGGATGTGGGATGGCGACTTGTTGGATGTGCATTAAGGCTTCTTCTTTGGAAGTTATGGTATTCCATCTTAGGTAACAAGTGACCTTATCGTCACTTTCCCATGTTAGAAAGTCATCAGCATCAGAAAGTTGGAACGGTCGGATAGAGATTCTTGAGGAGTCCATTTGAAATGAGATTTTTGTTTGAGCCCATAAATGAATGAAATTAGATAGGATTATCAGGTGATGGAAACAGGGCATTGTGGACCAGTATGTGACATTGATTGAGGTCAAGAATGGTGCCTATAGCAGCCAGTAAGCCCATTATTGACTGGTCCAAAGTCTTATCTCCAATACACACTACACAAATAATGATTATTGTTATTTTAATTAAGTTAAAAGGAGCAGAGGACAGGGGATCAAAGAAACTGAAAGCACATTATATTCTGTTTTTTTTTTTTTTCTGATTCAATTCTCTCGACTCTATAACTCTTCTTCCCCAACTTGAATGGAAAGACATTCTGATTCCGACATCACAATCCGGCCACTGGATATTTCCGATTCCGAAGATTTTATTAACTTGTATGTATTGTAAATAGAATTTGAATTTAATACTATTCTCCGTTCTAAACCCTTTAATTTCAAATCTTACCAGGTATGCCGACGAAAAAGTGAGAAAATTCTCTTCTCGGGACGCCTTCACCTCCAAAGAAGCCGCAATTGAATACTTCATGAGCACCGACATCCCACATCCATGGATCAGAGCCATATGCCTGTCGGGCCGGCCAGTGGGGTCCATATCCGTCTCCCCTTTTTATGGGACTGAGAAATGCCGGGCCGAGCTAGGGTACGTGGTGGCGTCGGATTGCTGGGGAAGAGGAATCGCGACCGCGGCGGTGAAGATGGCGGCGAAGGCAGTGTTCGTTGATTGGGGACATTTGGAGCGGCTGGAGGCGGTGGTGGACGTGGAAAATCCCGGGTCGCAGCGGGTCATGGAGAAGGTAGGGTTTAAGAGAGAAGGGGTTTTGAGGAAGTATTATTTGTTGAAGGGAAGGCCAAGAGATGCTGTGATTTTCAGCCTTTTGTCTACTGATGATCCTCTAAGTTAATTGTTTTTAGATTTTAGGCACTTTGATTGTTTGTAGGTTTGCTTTTAAAAGAACTAATATAGAATTGTAGGCTTGAAAATTCGGGTAATAGAGTTGTGTTCGTGCTTAGTCTTAAGGCAGTTTTAAATTATGTTCGAAATGCATCAAAAATTAAATAAAATATAAGATAATTTTCTTAACACAAATTGATGATTTTTTGTCAAATTCATGTTAGTCGTATTTGTGTTTCTAATGTTTGTGTTAGAGTTTCTTTTAGTAATTTTGTGTCGGGTTCGTGAATCAATTTCTTAATATATAACTAACTTCCCTTGAAATAACTATGTGAACTCTTGAAATAAGTTGAAAAGGTTGAAAAAGTTGATAGAACAAGTTGAAAAAGGTTATTAAATCCAAAAGAATACTTACACATTTCTATTTCTCTTATTTTATAAGAAATAAAATTCAGTATTGAAAATCTGAGACAGAGGGATTACACTAATTAAGGCTGAACACGATTCAATTTAGCTGGACTTAAGGTTGATTGTTTTTCCAAAAGCCCATTTAAGCTAGTTTCGTTAACATAACGAAACAATATTTAACACATTTTTTCGTTCGATAAAATATAAAATTCGACTCAGAGTTCAATTCCGCTCAAATAATACTCGTTCAAGCTCAACTCAATTAATAATAAGCAAATTCTAACACAGTGGAATTAGACGACCCCAATATTACACATCCTTAAATTACATCACCATTGAAAAATTTAACTCAAACAATCGAGAGTGCCCGCTTCCCCACCCCACTCGACCACTCCGCCGCCGCGGCGCGTCCAACTCCGATGGACCCTTTAACCCTCCTCCGCGAGTACACCATTCGAAACTCCCTCGACAAAATTGTCCGAGTCAACGACGAATTCCGCTTCGGTTCTGACTACTCCTTCCCCGCCACAATCGAAACCGCTTACCGCTCCAAGCACGCGCAAAACACGCGCCGTTACACCCTCGAAACCCTAGTCCACTTCATCACCAACCACCAGCTCAAGCACACTGACTACATCCAGAACGCCCGCGCTCTCCGCATCCCCGCCGTCACTCTGCCTGATCGAAAACCTCTCCTCGATTACCTCACCGGTAAAGTCCAATCTTCGGATTCCATCCTTCCCTTAGATTTCCCCAACATTAATCCCCAAATTAGTCACTTAGATCGCAATGTATATGACGCGGGTGAGACTGTAGGTTTGGAGAGTGCGACTAACTTAATTGAACTGATTAGGGCAAAGGAGAAGCCGATTAAAGATAGGGAGGCAATGCTGGTGTTCAATAAGCGTGATTTTTATAGTGTGTTGACTGCAGCTACGAAGCGGGATGAGGAGAGGCAGAGGATGGAGGCGTTACAGAGGAAAGATAACATTGTGGCAAAGAATAGAATTGAAAGTAGAGGGTTTGGGTTAGGAGAGGAGGCCACAAAAATGCGTAAAATTGGGGAAGGGGTGCCTATCATTTTAGTCCCAAGTGCATTTTCGACTCTGATCACGATATATAATGTCAAGGAGTTTTTGGAGGATGGGGTGTTTATTCCGACAGATGTGAAGGTGAAGCAGGTGAAAGGGGGAAAGCCTGACTGTGTGACGGTGCAGAAGAAGTTCAGTAGGGATCGCGTGGTGACGGCTTATGAGGTGAGAGACAAGCCGTCTGCCCTGAAAAGTGATGATTGGGATCGTGTGGTTGCCGTGTTTGTGCTTGGCAAGGAGTGGCAGTTCAAAGACTGGCCTTTTAAGGACCATGTCGAGATCTTTAACAAGAGTGAGTTTTAAGCATGAACCATTAGTTCACACATGCATTTGTTGCATTTGATCAATTCAGGTCCTTGATTATATGGACATGATGTCGATTGACTCATTGGATTTAATTTGTTTCTAAGTTTCTGGTATATAAGAGTGCGTTTAGTCGATTTAACACGGGTTGATTATACATATCGAATTTATGTAGTCTGTTTCGAGGTCATTTAGCTGCTTTATCTGAACAGATTTTGTTGGTCGACACATGGAGTGAGTTATTTCATAGATTTGTTATGCAAGATAGTGCGCATTTGTCGCCTTATCAATGTGTTAGAATGTGTATGTAGTTTCCTGTCAGTTTCTGAGACATTAGCTGGATATCTATACAAGTTTTGTTGCCACTAGTGCAGTGACATCATTGGGATTACATATGAAGTATAGAGAAAACATCCAATTTAGCAATTTTTTTGTATGAAATATATGCAGCTGTGTTATTTTTGGAGCGGTGTTTATATGATGGCTAGATCTGATTTTGCTATATGATGCATGATTTCTATATCAGTTTTATTGACAAATGGTAATATGTTAAGATATGATATAACAAACACAAAGTGTTGGACTTGATATGCTGATCATTTTTATCCTTGGAAGGGAATCATAACTCTCTAATAACACATGCATTGGCGTTTATTGCAGTTCTTGGGTTTTACATGCGTTTTGAGGATGACAGTGTGGAATCAGCAAAAACTGTGAAGCAGTGGAATGTCAAGATAATTTCGGTCAGTGTTGTAACTCCAAATCATGTTTTCTATACACCTCAATCAGTCATAACTCTATGTAGAAATTGCAGTGTATTTACTCGCGATTGTTGTTCAATCACATCTCGATTCTTCTAATACAAGTATAATTTATGTCCAGATCAGCAAAAATAAGCGACATCAGGACAGAGCTGCGGCTCTTGAGGTGTGGGACAAACTTGAAGAATTTATGCGGTCTCGATCGCGTTAGGTGAGTCAAATTCCGCTAATGACAAGTTTGTGTTTCATGTCTCGTCCTTTTTGAGTTAATTCCAATCCTATCAATATGCCAAAAGATCGACTACATTAAATCTTATTATTGTCATGATCTTTCTTATGATTATCTGTAAGAAAATATAAAGTCTGCAGTAGATCTATGGGCTGAATTTGTATTCATCTAGCACAGATCAAGAGATGCTTCTTTTGCTTAGTCATCTTATATCTTGTGTGTCACTGGAGCATGTGATGCTATACTGTGATGCAATAGGGTAGGACAAGAAAGATTTTGTTGGTATGATTGTACTTATGATCCGTACTTTCTTAAGCAACAAAATACAGAGAATGTGGAGGTAGGAGAATCTGAGCATTGTGGCAGGACTGCATTTTTATAATATATATTCTATTATTTTTTTATTTGCATTCTTTCTGGCAAGATCAGAGGCCATGAGGTTGGATGAAGAAAAAAATACTAGGTTCCATAGGCAAGACATTTACGACCAGCTGACCCGGAATTGAGTTAGGCTAATCTAATACTCTTGTAATTGATTTTTCGTCTATGACTAAGTTGCTGAAAAAAGTTATCTTTCGGCTTTACTTGAGCCGCCTTAAGATCCGTCTAATTTAAGCATGAACCATGAGTGTTGGGGGCTTCTGTTGAAATTAGGTAACTGAACACTTATTAACTGTATGGAATGGTAATGCGAAACAACTCAGATTAAAATGAATGTAAGTTAGATAGGATCTGACTTAGTTATATATTCTTTGTTGCGGACTAAATGTACTAACTTCAGCACCTGGGGATGTGATTATGATTTTTTGAGGGGAGGGTTGTGTGTGCGTGTGTGAAGCACTTAGTTAAGCTGATTAACTGTAATGTGCAATCCAAATGATTGTGAGTTTTATGTCTGGTTCATGAGAAATATCATTGAGACTTGTCAACCTCATTTGCTTTAATATGTCATTCAATGATTCTTTCACAATATACAAATAACTAAATTTGGAAATATTAGATTCTTTTTCTTTGTATCCATAAAGACCCATAGTTCGTGTTACCATCCTTTGAATTCGATCCTTCATGTCTTAGTAAATACTGCTCATTTTAAAATTCGATTTTTTTTTTCTAAGAGTTACCATATTTATTCTGTTTCTCGTCACGAGCATTACTTTGCCCTGTTCATTCATCTTCCTTAAGGATAGACTGAGAGAGTTAAATTAATTTTCTATTTTGTTTGTGGGTGTTCTATCCTTATATTCCTCCTGCTGTATGTTTCATTCATGAACTATGACAATAAAAGAGGAAAATAATTTCCATTGTTCGGTTTCTAATTTATGAAACAAAATACATCTGTGATCCTGTTCAATTATGGTACCAAATTATTCCGCACTCTGATCATTAAATTGTTTTGGTGGAGGATTTTTCTTTCTTGTTTATTTATTTATTTTTTTTGTTTGGGGAATTAAACTGTAACATGTTGGCTTACAGATGCAGGAATGAAATGAAAAGTCAGTGCGAGATGAATGCTATATTGCTTTGGGTAGTCCTTTTGACTGGTCGTGAAAAAGCCGTGTACATTATTATACACAGGCTTGGTTCGTATATTGACCGTCACTACCATAGTTCTTTCTCTTTCTTCAAAGTTGACTGGTTTTATATACATCCATGTTGTAGATGAGTATGCTTTCGGAGATGCACATGTTTCCTTGCTATTGTAAGGTTATTAGGAAATGATAATGTTTAGTTTGTATAACATTGAATTTTGACCATGCTTGTTAGTTTCTTAGACTTAGTTTGTATAAATTTAGCATCCTGCAAATCAGGAACTCTGTTTTCTGTACAAAACCTGGATTGTGAACTTCGTTAGAGTTTATATAAATAATGACACATTTTATACACAAATAGCAAGAGAGTACACAAATGAAATCTTTATTATAAAGAGAAGACTAATAACAGTGTCTTCAACCATGGTACAAAATCTGATAAGACCCCAAGAAGCAGGTCATAAATTGAATAAACAATACAAATGGATCACCCCAACTAAAACTCCACTTACCCACCTACTCCAAAAAATAAAGGCTTAATATTTAAATGTGGTAAGTCACACACAAAAAGGCTGTGAAGAATCAAGCCATGGAAAAAGTTGAAACATAGGATGCTACAAAAACAAGGAAAAATAGCACAGAAACACCCAACTTAATGGAAGTTGCATCTGAGGAACCATCTCCAGTAGGTGGCACAGTTTTTGATCCACCCCCTGCATCACATTTAACCATTTTCAAGAATTAATAACTTTGTCACAAGCAATTAAAAAATCATGGTATATTTAGATTCAAGATTTCTGATATAGTAACAATTGAACGAAGAAAATATATTGTACCTGAATTTGTGTTGGGAGAATTTGGTGTTGATCCAGGGGAGTCAGATGGAGAAGCAGCTGCAATTGCAAGAATGTATTAGAACTTTTTAACTGATTTTTTGAAGTTGTGAAATTACGAAAATACCCCTGTGATTTAACCTAATTACGGAAAAAACCCAGTTATCTTTTAAAATTACCAATGTCACATGAGGTTTTACTAGTTTTGAAAGATAACTGAATTTTTGTGTAATAAGACTGAATCTCAAGGGTAGTTTTGTAATTTCATCATAGTTCTTACCATTGCATTGGCTAGTAGGGGGAGTTTGGACATTGCATGCACCAGGCAAGGCTAGGGCCTGAGTTTGGTTAATGTTAAGGCCAAGATTTGAGCCTCCACCATTGAGTACTTGACACAAGCATTGGGGTTGGGACCCGACCACCGTGCGGAGCTGCGTGCAGCAGGCGGGAGACGGGGCGGAGGAGTTGCCGGAGATGTAGTTGAGGCAGGGTGACATGCTGATGAGGACATTGGTGCAATCGCTGGATTGGGCCGCGGCGCCGGCCCAAAGCATGGTGACAAGAATCAGGGCTAGGCCCAATGAAACTTGTTGATGTGCCATTTTGTTGTTGTAGGTTTTTTTTAAACTGGAAATGGTATGGAATGAGGGGAAGTTTTTTTGTGTTTGATGGTAAGTTTGAGCATGGTTTTGGGGTTTATATAGGGGATTTTGGGTGAGGAGTCAAATGAAGACTTGAGTTGGGAGGGGGTGGGGTGTGTGGTTTACCAACTTTCTCCTACTTTTGAAGTCTTAGAATATTTTAGATGTTCAAAAGGGATTTGTTAGGAGGAGATTTAATTGAGAAATTTAGTAAGAGGACATATGGAAATGGTTAGTTATGTGGGTGAGCAACCTTATTAATTATTGACTTGAAATATAAAAGGGGTAAGTTACAATGGTGTAGCCAGAAATTATTACGGGGTGGGCCGATACACGAAATTGGATTGAACCAGATCAAAAAAATTAAAAAAATACACACAAATATTACCTAAATTTTATTTTTTTACCTAGTAATTTTTTTTTAAAAAGGGGGGAGGGGGCAGGGTTTCCCCCTACCTCGCCATTGGGTAAGTATCAATTCTTTTTTTTTTTTTTTTAAATAAAAAAGGCTCAAGGTCCGGATTGAAATAGTCTGATCTTCAATAATACTAGCACAAGTTTAATAAGCATTAAATTGACATATATTAATACTAGTGAAAGAAAAGATGTTATAACATCTTTTAGAATTATCAAAGTATTTATTTTACACGTTAGAAGCTTTATATCAACAAGTATTATTTATAGATTTGTTAGTGCTTTTCTTTTCTTGGAAACGTGTAAAGTAAATGAAAACAGTTGGAGATATATTCTTATGAACATTGATAGGGCAACAAAATTTAAACAAGATATAAATCATAAGAATAAAGCGAAAAATATATCATGGAGGTTCAAAGTTTAATCCTTAATTATTATGCCTTTATTCTCTTTTAATTTAATACAATAAATGCATATGTTTTTGGGGGCTTGGGGCCACGCTGAGGTCCCACGAACCAAAATTCCCTGCTAGGTGTTCGTTAAATTTTTAGAGAATCAATTGATCCCTTTTCAAGTAAACCTAAAAACTCTTAACTTAGAAAAATATTTAAAGGAAAGTCTTTTGATAGTCAGATTGAGGAATAGTAGAGAATCAAAATAAATTTAAATGTCTTGTTTGAAAATAATGATTTAATATATTTAAAAAGTATTTTCAACTATAGAGGCTTGAGGGGAACCAAATTTTATGTTTCATTTTCAATTAACTGGATTAATAACATGTGTCATTAATTCAGATAAATATTGACCATTGACTATTGGTTATTTTAATATATTTATACATGTCATTCATCCAATCCGGTTATTGTTGAGGCAATGGGGTTTTGAGAAGCTCTTAGTTGGATTACAGCCAGATTTCATCTTTCAAATGTTGTGGTAGAATTTGACTCTTTGTGTGTTATCCAGGATATCAGAGGGCATGTGTCAGATAATTCGTATTTTATGGATATTATTAAGGATTGTTTAGATATTTTGAAAAGTCTGCCTTTAGTTTCTTGTGTTTTTGTTAGAAGGTCAGCGAATCGCATAGCTCATGCTCTAGCTAAAGCGACGGATTTTTTGTCTGATGTCATAATTTGGGATTCTAATCCCCAGTTTGCATTTGTAATTTGTTACAGTAGGAGTTGAATTGGTTAATGAAATCAGTTTATTTTCCAAAAAAAAAAATAAGGCCCTTCCTTCACTTTTTGAGGCACTTTTGGTTGAGAAAAACTAGAGGTGTCAATTTGAGTTGGGTCTGGGTTCATGGGTTTATGGGTTAGAATCAGTCAATCCGAACCCAACATATTTAATTATTCATATCAGAATTTTGAACCCGGACACGTTCTGTTAAAACCGTCTAATGAAATTATTTTTATATACATTTAATAATTATAACCAAATAAACTCAATTTTTTTAATATCAATCACTATAACACATTATTCAATCAAAAAAAAAATATCACAATTCACAACATACAAAAGAAACAACATAAATACATAAATAACATAATGTAAATCATATTTGAGGACAACATACAAAAAAACATGCAAAATAATAACAACACACATAATTAATGAGGTTTTAACATTTAAGTTTTAAAGAATATGTTGTTTTTTTTATTGTTTTTTACAATTAATTAATTATTTATTCTTCTTTTAAATTTACAAACGGGTTAAGCGGGTTGAATGGATCATAGTAGGTTGACCCAAAATTGACATGTAATTGGTGAGTTATTCGAGTTCAACTCGATTTCGACCCGAACTTATGAAGTCCGGACCCATACTCATTAGTTTCGTGTTATATTCATATTGAATTTATGTGTCAGGTCCAAAATTATCACCCCTAAGAAAAACACATAGAACATAATGAGAAGAAGATGAGACAAATTTGAAATTCAAGATTCAAAGGCTTCTATATCAAAAATTCAAATATTGGGGTGGGCCAATATACGGAAATGGGATGAACCGGAGAAAAAAGCTAAAAAAATTATATAAATTCTAATTAAAATATTTTTTAATTTTGTTAAAAAACTTTGGGGTAATGGGGAGCGGGGGCCCATGGTTGGCTCCCTGCCTCCGCCCTTGTTCATATGATAATTTCCAATTTGTCTATGGAGTTGAAAACAGATGGATGGAGATCGTTTGTGTCTGAAGAAAAATGATTGATGAAAAATGTGATGAAATGTGAGATTAAAATTAAATTATTAGATAATTATACACTTCTGTTGATAATTATATGGATTATCATGCATTTGATTGATTTACCCATCATTAAAATTTCTCAAAAATTAATCTAAGTTTAAATTGTAGTATGTGATTTAAAATAAAAGGAGTGTTCAAAAAATATTTTTTAGAAATTTTTGGAAGGAAGAATATGATCAGTGATTATTCACCCCACCTCGTGAGCACCCCCCCAAAAAAAGAAAAATTCTTTCATAATTCATATATTTTATATATAAATTTACTAAAAATTTTAAATTTCATCCCCTTGCCCCCCACCCCAAAAACAAATAATAAATAAATAAATAAAACAACCTCTTTATATAAATCTCGCCCCTAGTATTGATTTTCTAGCACTGTCCCTGATAATGAGTAAATGTAAACACAATTGGTCTTGTAGATGCACGGTGTACATACACTTAGTGGGTGGATGGATAACAAGTGTCTCACTACTTATAAGATTAAACACTTGTAATTCATCCATATAAATAATGGGACACATCTCATTCATGCATCCATCCACCAAGTGTAGTACCAGGGTGTAGCATGGATTATACAACACGATGTTGAATGTTTTAGTATATATCTAAATTTAAATGCACTAAATAAGGTCTTATTTTCTCTTTTTTGAGTTATATAATTATAGTAATAAAAAAAATTTAAGACAAGAGAAAAGAATTTAATCAAATCAACTGCATGGAAAAAAAATCAACTGCATGGAACTAATTATATAATTTAAGTTTGAATAGGGCGTTTGTAAAACTCAGCATGTGACTGATTACAATTTACAACCTCCCTCCTTCTGAGGATTTGAATTAAAACAAAGGGAACTACAAAAACACCTTTAAGGTTTGGAGTAATTAAAGAAAAAAAAACAGAGATGTTTCATAAGTACAAAAAAACCCTTAAATTTTAGTGACGGAACTAGGTGTATTGGGATTTGGGAGGGGGGGCCTGGCCCCCCTAACCCCAACATTTTAATTTTTTTTCATTTTCTACATATAATTTTGTTGTTTATTTCAACCTTTTTCTTTTGTATTTGGTATTTATTGATTAATGAATTATAAATTAATATTATAATGGTCAATGAAACCTTATTCAAGCCATCATTAGTGTTAGTTTATTTTTTGTTTATTATTGATTAGATATTGATATTGAAGTTATTTTAAGTGTAAGTTTTGACTGGTCTAGACTATATTTAATATATATTTTTCTTTGTGGATGAAGACATAAAAATCAACATATTCTCATAGATTGTTTGTTAGTATATATTGAAAAGCAAGTTGTACAAAAATATAGTATAGATTCACTTATAACTGATTTTCTAATATGCATGAGAGACGTTCTAAATTTAAATATATTAGGATTGTAATTATGTATTTTGAAATGCTTAATGATGAGTATTGATATTGTATTTGGTGCAAATATATAAGATATTTAAATTTTACTATTATATAAAATAAAGATTTTATCTCTGACTGTTGGCCCCCCTCAGTGTTCAATCCTGGTTCCACCCCTGTTAGGTTTGATTATGTCTTAAATTTAAGGGGGTAACTGTAATATTTTTATAAATATTAGGAGGGGTTTGAAATATTTTTTTCTTATTTTTTTTTTCCGAAACGATAGAAATATATTCATTACTTAACAAAACTTACACTGCCAACTGGCAAAATGGCCACCTTGAACATACATATATTGATACATGTCGGGAGAACTCCACGAGAGGTATAACCACCGTAATTCGAGGGAGCAAAAACAAGAAACAACTAAAAACACAAAACTAAAGAAAACTAAACCACCTTCAAAAGGAGGACTAAGGCACTCCTCAAGGAGACTACCCAACTCGAACAAACCGGGCACGAGCTACATCACGCACCGCAAGACAGTAAATTACCGACCGCCTACGAGTTTCGCAAATCAGCAGGTAAAATAAAGACTAAAAAAATACGAGAAAAATCGAAGAAAAGAAAAAAAAATTGCCTCTCCCTCACCCGATCTACAAATGACCCATCACCTACCCGACTCCAACTTTCCTCTTTGTAGCTCCGACCTCCGACTTGCCTCCACTCTCGATCGAAAATTCCGATCACCTCCGAAAAACACAAGAAATATGTCTTCATTGGCCCGTCATGAAGCATGGTTGGGAGGGAGGGGATAAGGGGAGGAGGAGGAGGAGGAGAAGGGAGGGGGAGGGAATGGGGCTGTGGGTGGGGGGGGAGGGATAAAAAATTTAGGGTTTGTAGTGAGAAGGAGGAGAAAAAGAAATTTAGAGAGAGAAATGGGGAGTATGTTCGGATCGTTTCCAACTGTTAAATATTTTTTTCTTATGAATAGATAAAATATAAGACAGATCAAACATCAATGGAGTTTTTGCAATTTTCAAAAAAATTTATGGATTTTTTTGTAATTAGCCCGAATCTCGGGTTTTGTAATTAACCCTAAATAAAAGGAAACAATATATATGTGTTTAATGCCGCATTATCCATATAAATAGAAATTAAAGACATTAAAAAAAAACAGGGGAAAAAAGAGAGAGTTATATTCAAATCCAATATTTCATTACAAACATTCATAAATAAATTAAAGACATAGAACAAACGCTTTCAACTGAACCAATATCAGTTTTAATTGCACACAACACTGAAAGCAACACGACCAAAGACACATACATAATTAATCAAACTGACTTATAATAATAATAACAATAATGGTTCAAAAATAGGCATTAACCCAACACTTTCTCTCTCTCTCTCTCTCACACACACATACGCATATATGTATATAATTTGCACTGAATTAAATCAGAAGATAATATTGTTGAAAGCTGCTGATGTGGCATAACTAGCTGAGACGAAGAAGACAGCAACAAGTTGAAGGTTCATTTTGGTTGCGCTTCCATTTGAGGTTGTGGCACTTGACGGGACTGTCTTGGATCCTGTTCAATTGGTGTGTAAACGAAACGAGTCGAGTAAATATAAGTCCGTTTGGTGAGATTTAATTAATTACTAGAGAAAATTACTAAAAACTCATTAAAATATCAAAAACATTAAAAACGACCCTCAAAATAATTGCAGCAATTTTTCATTCTGAAAAAACAAATCATTCATGGGTTTACCTTGTTTTTGAATGAAATTACCCTTGAACGAAATTTGTTAATTGTTTGTTGATATTCAATTTTAAAACCAGTTGTCTATTAACTATATTCATCTATTATTTGTTATAATCTTTGTTCACAAAACTTAATATATAAAATTTGAGACTTTTTAAATTTGATTAATTCTGAAAGTTATTATCTCTACCACTACAATTATACATCTATAAACTTGAGAATTATTTTCCTCCAAAATGTTAATTTATGAAAATGAAATCATAATACATACAGATCAATACGAACAAAATTTCTATGAAAAAGAACACTCTATTAAATTTCTTGATTAAAAAAGTTGAGGGTATTTCACTCAAGTAATTAGTTGTTGGATTTTTCATAATGAAATCCTAATGGATGCGTTTTTAGGATTGGAAAATACATTGACATATTTTATTTTTTGGATATGCAAATTTACAGCTTTATGCAGTCTTTTTGTAATTTTTCCAAAAAATAAATGTAGTTATTACAATATATACTATGATATTAACTGCAAGTATAAGAGCGAAAACACAACGAATATAACTGTGCTAATTAAAAAGATAGATCATGATTATTTGCTATAAATGATGTTAAATAGGATTTCTTGAATTTAAGTGATTTTGTTTTTGAGAAAAATTTAAGTGATCATTTATTAACCTAAAAAATGATTGCATAAAATTTCTCGAATCTTTGAGAACATACAAATTTCAATTTAATTTTTCTATAATAAATAAATGAACCTTAATTCATGCGATCAACGAAAACTTCTACTAAAGTATGATGAACATAAAGAGTATGCATAGACTATAGTTTGGCCAAATGCATGCAAAAAGCTTATCAAATCAAAGTGTACGTGTTGGAATTGGGATATTGTCAAAATATTTTTCTGAAAATATTTCAAGAAAAGAAAAAAATAAATTCCACATCCTATATATTGCAAAGACTACAACCCATTTTGAGAGTTTAAGGTGGCGATTGGATATGAATCGCATTTTCGTTCCGTTTAAGAATTTTTTTACCAAATATGCGATTGTGTATGAAAATTTTCTAAAAATATTCTATTATCTCACTTTCACCTTTTCTTATTTTTTTCTCTCACCAATCACATCTACACATTTTTCACAAAAACTAATTATTATTACACATTCTCCCCACTTTCACTATTCACTCACTCATAGTGTCATACATTTTCCAATTATCAATTATATTCAATCATTATTTTACTATTTTTCTTCTAAATTTTTTTTTTACCACTATTTTCTAGCAAAATGAAAATTTTCAAAATGAAAGTATATCCAATCGCGCTCTAAGATTTAATTTTAAACAGCTAAAATAAACAGTATTTTTTTTTTTTTTGCTGTCATTTCATTTCACCCGTGATTATATATATTTTTTTTCTTGACAAATTATAAATCAGGACATGTGAATTTACCTGTGACTGATGGGGTAGTTGGAGAAGCAGGACTTCCATCTGGAGAAGTTTCTGGAGAACCCACAGGAGACATTGCAGGCCCATTAACAGCTAAACAAATTTTACATCAAAAATTTACATATTATAACAACATGAATCAATATTGAAAACTAAGGTTTAATGTCTCAATACTTCAACTTTACTATGTTATCCAATGCATAAATCTAGACCTGGCCAAATGGAACCGAAACCGGGTTCCAAACCGAACCGAACCGTGGTCAACGGTTCCTAAACCGTGAACCGTGGTCAACGGTTCCAAAACCGAACCGAACCGTGTAGATCGGTTCGGTTCGGTTCCTAGGTCTCAAAACCGTGGAACCGGGCGGTTTTAACCGTCGGTTAGAACCGTATATAGAACCGTGATGGAACTTTTTTTTTTTAAGGTTAAAACCAACAATCTTGTTTTGGTAAATACATTCTAGAAGAAATGTAAAATGTTTATTATGATATTTTTAATATTGCACAATGATTACTTAGGGAAAAAATAAACGTCCAAGGGTTCCTCTAGCTCAAATGTAGAGCTTGAGAATTATTTAACTACTTCTTTCGAGTTTAGTGAAATAGATATTGAAGACTTTGATATTTTGAAATGGTGGTCACAAAGAACTCAACCTTATACAATCATCTCAATCATCGCAAAAGAGGTTTTGGCATGCCCGTTTCAATGTTGAAGTAGAACAAACGTTTAGCTACGATGGAAATATTTTAGATGAATCACGCTCGGGTTTTTTTCCTTTTTCTTTTTATTTTAAACTAAATTGCTAAACATTTTATCTAAATAAAATTAAAAACAAGAGGTTCGGTTTAACCTAACCGTAAATATAGAACCGTGTTCGGTTTGGAATCGGAACCCGGTTCGGTTTTTTGGAAGGAACCGTGAGCATAAGGTTGCAGTTCCGGTTCCTCAATTTGGAGGAACCGAACCAGGCGGGAATCGAACCGAGGCCGGCGGTTCGCAACCGTGGCAGGTCTACATAAATCCATGTTTTCACACCCCAAATTAAACTAACCATGTTATCCTCCTCATTTAAATCAAAGTCCTTTTTCATCCCCTAAATAAAATTCATGTCCTGTGAACTCTGTCCCGAAATAAAGTGAAGGGATAATTACAAATACTACCCTTCATGTTTAGTTTTATTATAAATAAAAAAACTTAGTTATCTTTCAAATTATGAACATTCCACTTTATTCTTTTTATTTTTTCAATTATTGTTTTTATTTTAATGTAAAAATCACTAGAAAAATTAAGAAAGTATAAATAATAAATTGAAAAAGATTTAAAAAGTTAGATAATATATTTTATCAAGTAATACTAAATAAATTTATTTATTGTGGAAAATAAATCGGAAAAAAGATATAAAAAAATACATGTATATATTTTTTATTTAAAAAAATTTAAATCGAGTAACAAAGTGAAAATCGCGCAAAGTTTAGATGGTAAAGTGCAATAACATCCAATTAATTTGAATGGAAGACAATTTTTATATGATCAAACTTCGGCTTTCCACTAGGCCGACTCTTATATGGTCATATGCAAAATCTATGGAGTTCAAATGCTAATTGAAACGCAAAAATTATGCAACAAAATATAAAAATGACCATAGTTTGGAGGTCCGTGTAATCTTTTTTCACCCTTTTAGTGATGTCTCGAAACAAAATGGACTTAGAAGTGTTTCGATCCTTACCGTTACACCTACTAACCGGTGGGGTTTCCACGTTGCACGCGCTAGGCATCTCTAGCGCCGCGTTTGGTTGATGTTAACGCCCAATGAGCCGCCACCACCGTTGACTATGGTGCAAAGGCACCGCGTCGTGTCCGAACCACATTCGCGAGTGCCGAGCAGCACGAAGCGGACGGCGTGGCGGCACTTCCCGTGACATAGTTGAGGCACGAGGCCATACTAATGAGCACACTTGTGCACCCTGATTGAGCCATGGTCCCTGCTGAAAGAATGGCCACTATAGAAAGAATTAATGTGGCAATTTCAAATATCCCTCTTGGCGCCATTTGATGAATTTTTCAAATTGTTAATTAAGGCTATCTGTTTGAAGAGATTATTTCTTTTTTGGGTGTTATTGGGATACCACACAGGGCAATGATGTATATATACTACAACAAATTTTTTGTTGATTTGATTGATTGTGGATTATTCTTATTCAATTTCAAAAAAATAGTATTTGGTAAACTAGAAAGGAACAATGAGGTAAGAGCCGCAATTTACCTGGCCAAACATATCCTAACGTGTCATATTAAGACAACAGATAAGTTGTAGGTTAATCTAGCAGGTGTTACCATAAAGAAGTCATATAAATATGTATTTGGCTAAAGATTCACCAATTCTTTTTTTTCTTTTTTTTTCCCAATGGGTTTCCTTACTTTATTTTAATAATATAGACTAGAAATGATCAAATGGCTGATTACCTAACACTAGTCACAGTTTGACTTTCGTATCAGACATTTTGGATGGAGTTTCTTTAGCAATTTATGTTGTATGCAAAGAATCTGATTAGGAACTACATTTTATCAAATATTACACTCGTGTGGAGGTCTTCAACTATGCATTGAATTAAGAGATAATTACAAAAATTCCTTTAAGTTACAAAATTAAAAAACCCAAAAGTCCCTTTACGTTACACAAAAACTAATTTGATTTTGTCTTAAATTTAAAGGGTAATTTTAATATGTCTATAAAGTTGGGGATTTTTTAAAATACTTTTTTCAATGAAGAGTCAAGCCTCAAGGGATTTTTTGTAAATTCTAAAAACTCCTGGATTTTTTTGGTGAGATCGAACCTCGTTTTTTTAATCCCTTGAATTAATCAAAACTGATCAGAATTGGATTGGTTGAAAGCAACGTTTTTAAATCCGGACCGAATATCAAACCGAATTAATAATTGGGTCACTGGTTCAACTGGTTAAACCATTCTTAAAAAACTGATTGGCTAGTATATACACATATATACATACATGAACAAGATAACCACAAGTATAAATATAAGAAAAAACTAACAAATAAAAATAAAAGCTAATTAGAAAATTAAAATATCCAAATATAACTGTAAATCAAATATACGGAGAAATTATATGCAAATTTACTAAACATATTTTCCTTACACTTGCAATAAAACAAAGAAAAAATTATTACTAATTTTTTTTCTTTTGAACCAAGTTAATGGGGTCACTGGTTTTCGAGTGTTTTCCCGAGTTTGAATGGGTGGCAATAGGCTTTTGGCCACTCAATTTTACTACAAAACCGAACCAGACATGTGACCGTTTCTCGGTTAAACCGGTCGAAACGGCCAATCCAGTCCCTTCCCCTTTTACAAAGATTGGTCGTAAGATAAAACTAGGGATGACAATGGGGCGGGTTCAAACCGCACCCGCAATGAACCCACCCTGCCTAGACCCGTTAAAAATTCGTCCCTCCGGGTCCAGGGCGGGTCACGGGTCCAGCTAGACCCTCCCAGACCCGCCCGTAGATATTAACAGTATACTGGCGGAGACTCAAACTAGAAGAATACACTACAACGCCATTGTACAGAAGCGAGTGAACCAACATATAACAATTTCATTTCTGTATTTTTGTGGTTGCATAGTCCCTTTACACACACAAAGCTAATTTGGCATCCATCTGAAAACAAAGAAACATAATATCGAACCCAAAAAAAAAAAACAAATTTTATTATATAGATTATATACGCCTCCTTTCTATGAATCTCCTCTGCATTTTCTTTTGTGGTTTAAGATCAATTTTCATTAATAAGAAATATATATATCAAACTGAGTCATCCACGATTTACACAAAAACTCCATAAAACTCTAGAAAATATCATCAAATTGAAATTTGCAAATCATTGTTACTGCTCTGGTTGACTGTATCAGGAGTAAATGTATAAAACACAATGAAATCTTGAAAACTAGTTTCTGCACTAGCATTTCTGCATTAAAATAAAATAAAATTGAAATAGTTGATTTACAGTCGGCACTCAGCAAGCAAAAGTGCAACATATATTACTTAACACCATATTACAATGTCAATGTTCTCATTTAATTAAATTAAATATTCACCAATATGTCAATTCCAATATTCCATAAGCAATAAAATTAACATACCAACATCTCATCAGGTGCATGGGAAAATAAAATTACAAGTCCATAAAAGTTTAATAAGTCTACAAATACTAAGTAAACTTAATACCAAGTTTTTTGAATTTAATGTTCATCAACCATCACTTCATTCAAACCATCTATTTCTTCTCCATCTCATTCATGATCATCTTCATCAATGATATCCAGTTCATTCGAACCCTCACTGAATGAAGCTATTTTAGTACTTGGACTTTCTTCATTATCTACATGTAAAACACACAAAAGGTAATTAAAAGTTAAATCACAAAACACCAAAACACCAAGTAAAGAACATAATTTAATATTTTGTAAACTAACTTACCAATAACATAACCATGTAACCAATTTCGAGTGCAAATCAGAGCTTGCACTTTTTCAGGAGGGTACAACTTCTATACTTGGTGAGCACACGAGCACCAGTAGAAAATGTCGACTCTGCTGCAACAGTAGTAATAGGGATAGCCAATACATCACGAGCCATCAATGCAAGGGTTGGGTATCGATGCTCATGTTTCTTCCAATACTCCATGACATCCAAATCCCTCATAATATGAAAATTCAAGCTTTGGGTCCTCTAAATAGAGATCCAATTGAGATTTTCCGGCATTTGTAACAATTTGGCTCTCATAAGCCAACATTTCCTACATTAGATAAAGATTTAAAATATGTTATCAAAAATTCACAAAACATATAGGTACTTATGGAAAAATGAAACAAAAGAAAGTATTAGAATATTTACGTCAAATAATCTTTTTCCTTTGCTTTTAATTCCTACTCCACTTTGCATTGAGAGATGTATGATAGAAGAAGATTGTGGTTGTGAAGAACTTGGCTTGGTAGCATTAGCATAATGCTCAAAAAGCATATGCAACTTTGTCTTCACAAGTGATATTGTCTCTTGACATTTAATAGGATCACTCTCAACTTTCGAATAAAAATAGTCCAAAAATGAGAGCTTTATCCGTGGATCAAGAACAGCCCCAAGAGCAAGTACCTTGCTATATTGACTCCAATATTTGTCAAATTCTTCTTTCATCCTTCGGCACATGTCACTTATTAACACATCTTCATTGGACAAATTTTCTATCAACATAACTTCAATCTTCCAAACGTACATAAAGTACAAGTTTGATGTAGGATAAGAAGAACCAGCAATCAAGTTGGTCATATCATAAAAAGGCTCAAGGAACTCACATATTTTCTCAACTCTTTTCCATTCTTGAGTTGAAGGACAAAGTTCATACTCCCTATACTCCCCATCACTTAACTGAAGATCAAGAAAGGCTAATTTGTATTTAATGGCACGATCCAACATCAAATATGTTGAGCTCCAACAGGTAGACACATCCAATCTCAAGCCAATATTAGTATCAATGTTACGAAAAGAACTCACACATTCTTTAAACTGTTTCATCCTATCCTCGGTACCTTTCACATACTTCACAGATTCTCTGATTTTCTGCAAAGCTAAATCAACAACTTTCAAGCCTTCTTGGACAATGTGATTTAGTATTTGAGCTGAACAACGAACATGGAAAAACTACACCCTCGCACAATAAGCGATCTTGCCAAGAGAGTCGCTCTTTTAAAATGTTTTGCATACGATCATTACTAGATGACTTGTCCAGTGTCAACGAAAAACCTTTTCTCAATCCCCCATTCCCTCAAAATTTCATATACTTTTATAGCCATGTCAACTCCTGAGTGTGGATGAGGCATAGCATCAACGCAAAGTATTTTGCTATTCAGTTTCCAATTCTCATCAACAAACTGCCCACTCAAGCAAATATACCTCTCACTAGTGCATGTAGTCCACGCATCAAAAGTTAAGCAAATTCTATTTTGGATTTTAGCCAACACTTTCTTAAGCTTCTCTTTCTCTTTCGTGTACATCTCTGTAATGTCAGAAACAAGAGTGTTTCTAGAGATACAAGGAGCATCGGGATTTATATACTTCATCCAAGTCCTAATGCCATCATACTCAACAAATGAAAATGGTAAATCATGCTTAATAACCGCATCAACTAACAACTCACGTGAAATCTCCGGGTTCATTTTTTCAGACCTTATCTTCCCTTCATGATCAACACATATTTTTCCCGCATCACGGAACCTTGGCATTTTGCAAGTTTGAATGGGACGCCTACCTAACCCTTGACCACTTTTAGAATTCTTCAATCCATTATCCTCATCCAAGTTTATACTTTGGTTTGAAGAAGAAGAGTTCATGGCTATTTTCCTTCAAGTCTGCAAAATCAAAAAAAAATATATAAAATGTGAACGGTTATAGCACTTTGCACACATTCTATGGTAAGTTGGTAACCGATTAAACCAGCAAACTTAGAGTCTGCAATCCTAACACTATGAAAGAATGGTAATAGCAGTTTGACACACATACACCAGCCAATCATTTGAGAACGACAACGAGTACAAAAGTATTTAGTAATTCAATTGTCAAATTAAAGTTCGTTTCCAATCATTCCAAGCTGTTCTTGCAATTGAGTAACCAGTATCTCATATAAGCAAAAAAAAAAAAAAAAAAAGTTATGAATATTTATGCACAAATTTCGAATAAAAACATAAAGCAGATTTGTGCATCCATCTATCTGCAAAATTCTTGATGAAAAACGCCAAAATTCTGCAACTTTAAACTACATTTACATCAAGGCACACTTACTTCAAACTGAAACAGCAAGGAACCTTAAAAATAAAACTAATTTAGAAAAAAATCCTAATAAACAATTTCATGCATACACTCAATGTAGTTTTATTTCCTTTTTGCAAGAAACAGAGGACCAGAGACTTGCAAAATCAGATCCGAATTATTCCAAAACAAAATAATAATAAAAAACAGCGAAAATTGAACGCCCAAGAGAAATCAAAACTAGTTGAAGAAGGAGAAGCAACCCACCTCTTCAATGATTTAAACTGCCACTCTATCTTTCAGAATACTTCCAGGATTCAAGAACTCCGCCGAAGAGAAATCTGCTTCTTCCTTTTTGGGGAACCGCTGTTGGTTGTGTGTAGTGTAGCAATGTGGCTAGATTCTGATTTCTAGGGCTTTCTTTTTAACTTGTGTATTAGCGTATTTATTTTAGTTTTTTAAATTATGGCGGGCTAATCGAGCCCGCCATGCCTGCCCAGACGTAACCCGCGTCCCAGATGATGGCTGACCAGTGGCCTCTTCAAGTCAGCCCACCAAGCTGGCCGGGCGGGATGGGGCGCCCGACTGCCCGAGTGCACATCCCATTTGTGACAATTCAAATTATATGTATTATAGAGGGTAATGGGTAGGATTTCTTATCTCCATCTCCATCTTCTTTCCGTCCCTTTTGGTATCCACACTAGAGGTGTCAATTTTAGACCCGACACGCAAATTCGACACGAAATTAATGGGTATGAGTCCAGACTTTGTGGCTCCGGGTCAAAATTGGGTCGAACCCGAATAAACTGCCAATTAAACAAGTCAGGTTCGAGTAACCTACTCAGACCCATTTAACCAATCTAACCCGTTTGTGAATTTAAAAGAAAATTAAGTAAATAATTAATTGTAAGAAAAAACAACAAACAAGACATATCCTTAAAACTTAAATGATAAAATCTCTTTATATATTTGTTATTATTATGCATGTCTTTTTGAATATTATCCTTAAAACATGATTAGTATGTTATGTTATTTATGCAATTATGTTATTTCTTTTTGTATGTTGTGAATTGTGATATTTTTTATTGATTGAATAGTATTTTTAAAAAGTAAATTTATTCAGCTTAAACTATTAAATATATATATATATATAAAAATAATTTTATTAGACGGGTTAAGCGGATCGGTCTGGGTTCAAGATTCTGACACGAATAATTAAACATGTCGGATTCGGGTCAGCTGTATCTGACACGTGAACCTGCAAATCTGGACCCAACCCAATTTGACACTCTTAATCCACACACACCCTACTCAATACCTTATTACCAAATACAATTGTATTTTTTTTTTCAAATTTGAGTTTTTTTTATGAAACTATGATTACTAATGTTTTAAGAGAATAATAAAAAAAAAGATAAGAAACAGTTTCATTGAATATTATAAAATGGTGTTTCATCTCATATTCTATTGCATGTTGCATAGATGATTGTCATTTGTCACGCTGCATAATAATTGACTTATTAACGCTGCACAACGATTGACTTATTAATTTCAAGTATAAATTGTGGGTTCTAATAAGACAATTATTATACATGTAACAATTATTAAATGACGGTGAAAATACCGTCCACTTAACGTGCGAGTATAGACATAAACTTATCATCCAATCATCAAACTGTTTATTTCATCAAGGTGAAACATGGCAACAGATTAGAGGTACAATTTGCAAGAAGCCAAACCAAAGATTACATTATCCCAAATAATTAGTTAAAAGTAGTTGAGCCACAAAACCCACTTTACGTCCACTTTTATTCTTCCCTCCCATACTTTCTGCTCAAAATTCTCCATCTATAAATTCACTCATCTCATTCCCTTTTCAACATCAAAAACCTTCTCTTATCAGCCCACACACAACCACAAAAGTACTATCTCCATGGCCTCCCGGTTCCTGATCTTATCAGCTCTAGCGATTTCTGCAACCGTATTATTTTCCCCTGTCTCCGGGCAGATCATCACTACTCCATGCACACCTACAATGATCACGGCCTTTACGCCTTGCATGAATTTCGTAACGAATAGCAGCCCTAACGGCACGACCCCTACCGCGGATTGCTGCAATTCACTCAGTTCCCTCATGACCAATGGAAAAGAATGTCTCTGCCTAATCGCCACTGGCAGCGTGCCATTCCGAATTCCCATTAATCGAACGCTCGCCGTTTCTCTGCCTCGTGCTTGTAACATGCCTGGTGTTCCCCTTCAGTGCAAAGGTTAGACAATGATGATCATATCTTTTTTACTTAAATTAAATTAAATACTACTATTTGGTTAAAGTTGAGTATATGAATAATCTTTTTTTGTATTTTTTTTTTAATTGCAGCTGCTGGTGCTCCAGCTCCTGCTCCAGGTATGTTATGAGCTTACCAGGTTTCTGAAGTTCAGTCTAATTACAAAAAAATCCAGATATGTTTCAAAATTACAAATTGCACACTCAATTGAAAGATAAATGGATTTTTTTGGAATTAGGCTAAATCTCAATGGTAGTTTTTGTAATTATCATATAGTATATGAGTAGTTTTGATTCATACTATACTACTATTAACAGGGCCTGTGGCAAATGGACCATCATTTTCTCCTAGTGGAGCTCCTTCTCCTAGCGTTCAAGGTACTGATTAAGACTATCATTAGTACAAAACTGAATGAATTTTTTTGTCAACCATATGAATTTTATGAAATTATACATTTCACTAAAAAAAATCTGATGTAAAATTTATTTTGTGCAGAGCTAGCTCCACCAGAGCCACTATCTCCAAGATCGGCTCCAGGAGCCGATGCAAGTCCAACTCCACCAGCTCCAACCTCTACTGGCGGATCTACGGGTAGCAGGGCCGGAGTGACACCATCATCGGCCCAGTCTTCTTACAGCGTTTCGTTTTTGCATTTTGTGGCTGTGATTGGAGCTATTGCCATGAAGTACTATTAGTTCGATCCGATACATGATTTCTGTCATTGTTATATTGTATTAGGGAAATATTCTTTGGGTTGTTCATATAGTTGAGTGATTGGATTTGTAAGAAAATATGATATTTTTTTCCTATTTTTTCCTTTTCTGGCATTGTAATATTGATATAGTGGTGAAGTAATAAGAATATTGTTTGTTTTTTGTTTTATGGAAATAATTTGCGTACTTATAGTTATAGCTGGAGCAAATGAGACTAAATGGCAAGCAGAAAAAGGATTTAATGGAACAAAAATCTAAATAATAGGGACTAAATTTAAACTCATGGCTTCACAAAATTCAGCGATACTGCTTTTTCAATTTCAAATTTCTTGTTTTCTGGAAGAAGTATTATTTTGTATTGGCAAACATTTGGCCTATTTATCAATAGCATACTAATATCACATCACATGTTACATATGATAAAATGCCATAAATTGTAAGAGGCTCTGGATCCTCATTTTAATTGGACGAATAAAAATGGTGACAGTAAACCAAGAAAAAACTAGCTAAAAATAATCCATCTCTTTTGCTTAAAAGGTTTAAGCCACAGCCACCTTCAAGATTTAACAGAATCAAGAATGCAAATTTGAACAGTGTTTTAGAAAAATCCTGTTATGATCACATCATTCTGTCGTCTCTTCTGTCATATGAAGGTTCATGACTTCAAATTCCTATATTTATCCATTTTACGATAGACTACACAAGGAGATGATGAATTAAAAAGGTGATGAAATTTTGGCACTTTGATTAACAAAAAGTGATAATCACTCTATTGAGTCATATATAAGGTTGCAGAAATCATTAGACGCTAGTTAGGGGTACCTAGGCCCAATTTTTGGCCAAGGCTCACTGATTTGGACATAATCGCCTTTGGCCTAGGGGCGCCCAACGCCTAGACTGATTTTCACAACACTGGTCATATTTAGTTAGTAAATGCCAAACAACAATTTTTGTCTCGAGAAGGTTCATATGTATTAAGTCATTTTTAATACAACAATTACCATATGCAGAGTTAAGTGTCATCAGCAACCTTACCCTTCAAATTCCTTATTGTGCTTTCACACTAGAAGGGGGGGAAAAAAAAGAAAGAAAGAAAAGAAGGCAATTTTTCTGTACAACTAATTTTGTCATGTTCATGGAAGTCATATGATTGGTTATGATCATAACTAGAAAGGTCACCTAAAACCGTTACATTTCACAGTTAGTTATGGTAGGTGAGCCCCAAAACCCACTTCAGACCAAACATATTCTTCTCCATCTGAATTCTTTATCTATAAATCACTTCATTTTCTCTTCACAATCAAATAATAGCAAACCCTTTCAACATCCATATACAACTTCTTTGCCACTATCTTATATCACTTAGCCTAATAACATATAAACAAACACTTATGGAAAAATTCACATATTTTCCATGTCTTGTATTAGCTCTTGCTATAGCACTTGTAGTCACAGTTGTGCCGGTTAACGGCCAATCAAGCACAATATGCACCGGAGCAATGCTCCGTAGCTTTAGTCCCTGCGTTAATTTTGTTTCCAGCGGCTCCAATTCATCGTCTCCAACTCAAAATTGCTGCAGTTCACTCAAAAGCCTAATGAGTAACGGACAAGATTGCTTGTGCCTTATTGTTACAGGAGGGGTTCCTTTCCAAGTTCCCCTAAACCGAAATCTAGCAATGTCTCTCCCGCGTGCCTGTAAGATGTCAGGCGTGCCAATCGAGTGCAAAGGTAAATGCAAAATTCAAGAACTTTTGTTAAAACAGTTCTATACTGATGTTGTGTTCATAGTTCTCGAACGGTTAAACATTTTTTTGTCGACTATGTTGCATATATGAATCTGTTCACTTACTGATACGAGTTCTTGTGTTTCATATTACAGCAACTGCCAGCCCTGTTCCAGCTCCAGGTATAATTTAACATAGTAGTTTTCAGAACCTTGATCGAGGGAGTGTATGCAAAAACTTTTGCTTTTAAAAGAAACGATCTATTGTAGCAGAAGTGAAAGCAAATTGAAAGTATTAAGTTGTAAAAGTGCTTTTACATATTTCAAAATGGAAACCTATACCAGAAACAAAATCAGAAATTTAAAGCACTCATCTCTCTGCTTTTAAGTTCTAATTAAATGATACATAATCAGAAGTAGAAATTAATATGAAAACATTAAATACTTTTTTTTCTGTCAAAATTGACAATCACTTCTTTCAAGTGTTTGCATACACTCACCGAATGCAAAACATGAAAAACCGATTTTGGTGATCTCGTGCATTGATTGAGCTATGTTCCAATGGTGATTATCTTTTTAAATTACTGCTGTTTCGATTGTCAGATCCGCAGAACTCAGGCGACGATAGCCCAAGTATGTCTCCTGGATTATCTCCTCCAAGTCCAAGAGGTACTACTTGATTTTCATGTATGCTTTACAAACCGGTCCATATATTATGATGAGAAGAAACATACTAAAAGTTTAACATCAGAGGAATAATACTGATAAGTCTTTTGAAAATTTATTTGCAGCACCATTTATTCCTCAGTCCTCACCACCATCTTTGGCACCGGACGGTGACATAGTGCCAACTGAAGGCGACATAGTCCCGACTCTAACGCCGCCAGGAATGCGGCCAACATTGACTACAACATCAGCTGCACATCCCTCTCATAGTGCTTTGCCATCTCTTGTTGTGGCTGTGTTGGGATTCATTCTCTTGAAGTTCTATTGATATGCTAGGATTTTTTGTAATATCTATATATTTTTTGGGGTTGGGCTTATTTTATTTATTTTGTAGGAGTTTTTGATATAATTGAGAGGTGTTGATTTATTCAATGTACAAAATGCAATTGTTTGTATGTGAAATAATTCTTTTATGTGAAACCACTTTCTCTTTAATCTTTTGACTTGATTTATTTTTCATGTCAAATACATACATATTATATGATCTTATACGGAATAAGAAACCAGAGGAGGGTATTTTGGGGAAACTAAAACAATTCATATTCCCCGCCATCGTCAAACTCTAACAGATTAATAACCACTGCCATGAATCACACTTTTCACCTCCTTCTCCTCCTCCTTCTCCACCGCCTCACCCTCACCTCCGCCGCCGCCGATCCGCCGCTCATGTTTCCCTCAGCCGCCTGCTCCGACAAGCTGGTCACCTTCTCCACGTGTCTTCCTTACGTTGCGGTCTCGCCCAACAATCTCACCGATTCCCCTCCGCCGCAGTGCTGCGACGACGTCTCCGCCGCCTTCGGGGACGGCTCCGCTATCTGTCTCTGCTACTTCGTTCTCCGACCTAAAATTCTCGGATTTCCCCTCAATTCTACCAGGCTGTTGTCGCTCACCTCTGTTTGTCCGGTGAAGGATCAAACTTCCGAGGCCAATTTCTCTCTCGAAACACTCTGTTCAGGTTCGATATAAACTCATATCTAGATATGTGAATACAATTTTGTTGTGTGTATAAACGTTTTCCATTTTCTGTTTGCAAGTTGAAACAATTTGTTGTGTGATTTGGTTCGAAATTCTGTTTACTGAAGTGCTTGATTCGTAAATTCGTATTTTGACATGGTTGCGAAGACATTGAGTACTTTGAGACGAAATGTTTCTTATTTTAAGCTTATTTCTATTAGATAATATTTCCAATGTAGTTTGGTTTACTCAGTTTGTTCTTATTAATAGTCACTTAGCACAAGTTTAAAATTTAGATTATTAGTTTGGTTATTGATAAACCAATTCACAGGGGATAAACATTACAGAACTTTTTGCTAAAATGCGGTTTGGTAAATTAAATAGGTGCTAAGATTTTCATGCAGAGATGTATCTTATCTTTTTAAACTGGTTATATTTCATCAACTAATTGTTCAAGTGATAATCAAATCGTGTACTGCTTTGGTTAGTTCTAAATTTAAAATAATTATTTTGCATAATTTTAAATAAAAAATACAACATTAAATCTCTCTTCTTTTCGGTCAAAATTCCACCTACTAACTTTTTCTTGTAATCAAATTTAACACATCTGTCTTATTCTCTTATTCTTCTTTGTCGATTACTAATAATCTTCGACTAATTTTGCTGTTTGGGTCATGGATTGATCAGGATCAGTTGTCTTGCCTCCTCTTCAAAGCATAACAGGTAATCTCCTTTCTTCTTAGCCACCTGTCAAATCTCCTTTCTTTTTATTATCATTTTTATTTGTGTTAATTACAAAAACTACTAGTGAGGTTTACCCTAATTACAAAAAAAATCCAGTCAACATTTAAAATTATAAACACCCCTGACATTTATTTTTACCTTACAAAATTCATCTTCAAGAGGCCTCAAGATGGGGGTATTTGTTAAGTAAATACGAACCTCAAGGGGGTATTTGTAATATTGATGAATAACTTGATGTTTTTATAAATAAACTAAACCTCATGATAGTTTTTGTAATTATCAGTTTTTATATTTCCCTTGTTGATATGCTAAAATTATTGGCAATTTTATATAACAGGTCCCCGGAACTTGATGCCTCCTCCCATATTCGGTAAAGCTCTGCAAAGCTCATTGGAGTTTCTTATCTTCATTCAAGGATACAATTGTTACATTAACATAAGCCTATTTTGTTGTCAAATTTTAATGCATGAGAAACCAAACCAAAACCCATTCTGGTTATATGAAGACAACAAAAGTTATCAAGCAACTGATGCAAAGAAACATAAAAAATTTGGAACATAAATTTCGAACATAACTTTTTGCAGGTGTTGATAGCCCTCCACCCCCTTTGATGGGCTCAGCTGAAGAATCAAGTGGCGGTTCGTCAACTGAAGAACCAGCAGATGGATTACCTTCTCCCCAAGCTTATCAACCATCCCTACAACAATTTCATCTGCAACACAAGGGATATACGGACTCAGTTGGACTTGGCTAAGTTTCCCTGCTTACATATTAACTTCTGTATAATTCACCAGCTATGAGTCTCTTAACAGTCCACATAATAGATTGGTATTATAAAAGATAGTCTAGGCATCAATGACCCAACACTGCTAGTTGTTTTTTAACATTTTTTTCCTGTTCTATGGATTTGTAGCACTTATTGAAATACAAGTACCTAAAGTAGTTAAACACAGTTACTCTTACAGATTCCCAATCGCAAAGGAACCGTGAGAATATCAGCAAAGATTTCAAATTAGAAAAGAAATGAATGAATGCACCATCAATTGCAGGAGAGCAAATTACGAAACTTTTTCTGTCTCGTTCCCATTATTTTCTCCTTAAAAATTGAAGTTTCACCCACATGAATACATATATATAATATACATACATACATATGTAGTACATACATATATGTGCAGAAATTCAAAATGTTGTGTCAATCACATGTAGTCCTATACCGGATATATTTTGTGTTCTAAGTAAAAAGAACGTCTAAGACGCATTAGTTCTTAAGACATTATAAAAGGATATAAATAATAAAATCAATTGCAGTTCTGTAAATCTGCATTAGTCAGTTACAGCTCCATGCTCTGCCAAATTTTACTCCCATGGCACATCAGACGGCTGAAAATGGTCTGGTGCCTCGTCCGCAGGAAAATCAGACGGCTGATTACCATCTTCTTCCAGACTCCACTTAACATCAGAAGGCCGCCATCTATCTCCTTCGTCATCCCAATTCACTTCGGATGGCTGGAAATCATTTTTTACTTCATAGCTCTGATTGCTATGTTCTTCCAGGCCCCACGGAACTTCAGAACACTGCCAATTACCTCCTTCTTCATCCCATTTCTCTTCAGATGGCTGAAAATCATTTTCCACATCATAGCTCAAGTACTGCCCCTCTGTGTGCTCCGTTCCTGGAGGTCCTTCAGCACTGAAATCTTCCTTTTCCGGAAGAAAGCAACCCTTGTAGGAGCCGTTGTCCACACAATACCACAAGAGATTGTTCCAGTTTGGGTCCTACCATATATATATATATACAATTATGAATAGTAGCAATTGTAAGAACAATAAGTTCCGGGTAAATTACAAAAATTACCCATGAGGTTTTATCTTTAAAAATTACAAACCCCTTTGAGGTTTGTATTTTCTTCTCAAAATACCCCGGTGCTATTTATAAAATAGAAACAAATATTAAGAGGGTATTTGTAAATTTTAAAGATAGTTGTTTCGTTTTTTTTGTAATTAGACTGAACCTCAAAGGGTATTTTCTGTAATTAACCCTAAATTTAAAATTGATTTCGGTGGTGTCATGAGTGATAATCCAAATTTAAAGAACATTAGCTTCTGGTTCAGCTAAGATACCAGAATCTGTTAGGTCTTTAAAATAGTTAGCAGATAACAAATGGTGGCATCAGGAATAGTAATGGTGAAGTTTGATATAAATTTACGAAATTAGTTAATCACAAGTAGAAATTCACATGTACCTTGCAAAGGATGTGTGGATTCCCAATAACCACGAGCAAAGATCTGGCTCGGGTAATAGCAACGTTGAACCTCCTTGGGTTGCTCAAAAAATCCCAAATAATGAAGCCTGTCGAATTCATTATGCTTAATTGTCGAACGGACAGTGGATATAATAATGACTTGCCTTTCTTGTCCCTGAAACTGTTCAACACTTCCAACTTTGACGATGGCCCAACCAAGACTTTCTAGCGCACCTCTTATTTTGCTTACCTGCTGTCTGTACGGTGTTATAACCCCAATATCATCTTCTACCATGCCCTTTTGATCTATTAGAACTCTAATCATCTCAACCACCTTGCTCGCCTCAATTCTATTGAACCACGAAGGATTACTTCCTTCCCTTTCATCGCAACCTTGAATCCCTATAAAAAGCAAAGGAAACTCCTTATTTGGCAGGATGTCCTCCCAGGATGCTGAGAAACTCGAATTTTCTTCTTTGCATGGCAATAATTCGCCATCATAAAACAAATCTGAAGGAAGGCGTAAAATTGCTTCATGAGTTCGATAATTTCTAACCAATTTGGTCATAAAATTCTCATTTCCACTACCAAACAGCTCGCACCCAAAGAGTCTCTCCAAATATGAGGTCCCAAGCCCATACCTTTCAGCGTCTCTAGAAATTACTACAGGGCCTAACTGCATAGGATCCCCTGCAAGAACAACAACTGTGTCTTTTGAATGAAGTTGAGATAGTGGAACCATTGTCTCCGGCCCGAAGCTTGACCAGCCTCGTCCAAGAAAACATACGAGAAATGACCTCTCTTAATTCCTTCTGCATAGAGAAGAGAGGCGCTTGTATATGTTGATATAATGATCCTATACCGCACAAGGTCCCAACGTGAAGGGCACTTGAAAATGAAATCTTCGACATAGCAAAACTCGATGTGATTGGGGTTGACGTCCTCAAAAGGACGTGTGAACGCATTAAGTCTAAAGATCTCGTTTTTCTTGATCTGTACTGATTTCTCGCTGATGAGTCTCTCCAGTATATGGTCAGCTGCACTATTTGAAGGAGCACAGACTAGAACCCGAGCATTTTTTTTCGATCTGTAAATCTGAAGGATAGATTCGATGAGAGTCATCATTTTTCCTGTACCTGGGGGCCCATGAATTAAATATGGAGGTCCTCCTTTTCGAGCAAGGATCATCTCAATGGCACTCATTTGCTCCTCATTAAGGGTGCAAGATATTGGCACCAGTGGTGTGGGCTCCACTAGTCTCATTTTGGACGACTCGGATGGAAAAAGAAAGTCTGTGTGCAAACTTTCAGCAGCTTCAACAGCCTGATACAGTCGCCGCATACTCGTTCGGTTATAGGTGAACTGTACATTGTAAAGGTCACTTTCTCTGTGACTATGGTGAAATTTTTGGTCAAACTTCAAGAATATTTCTTCGGCCTCGACTCGGTGAATGTAGCCCTGCGCAATAAACAACCGAAAATTCAGCTTCCAAGAGAAGATCATAGATATCATCACATAATTAATAAAACATAAGACAGCAGCCATGCTTTTTTGTTTCGTTTATGGATCAAGAATTCAGGCAATAAATTGTTGAGTTAATGTACAGTACTAATCAATGTACAGCTAATAAGATCAAACATGGATTCAATCAAAAGGCAGAGTATTATCCTGACCTCCAATGCTCACATGTGAAAACAGTGAGAAAAAAAGAAAATGAAAACAAAAAAAAAAAAAAAAAAAGAAGCAAACAATTATGTGAGCAGTGCCCTGTTTAAAGAAGATTAAATGATCCTTCTGGCCTCAAGGTTACAAGGCGAAAAAGGAAAATCTTTGGAAAAAAAGACTCTTTATGGGTAAAACTCTGCAAGTTCAAGGTGCTTCATAATGCTGCTCTTTAAAAAAAATGATCTTTCCTCAACCAGCAGATTTTTGTTATGCAGAGAATTGTAGCAAACCACATCATACTACAAAATGAAGTCTCTAGGATTCCACATGATTGGCTGAGACAAATAAACACCAATTACACACACTTGCACATACAAACCAGCCACAAAATCACAAAACACACACACACACCAGAAACACATACACATACCACCCCCACTAATCACAAACCCACATATCCACACACAACAAAACACACACACAGATACACACACACCTCAGCACACTCAGACATCTCTACACACAACCACACACACAGAAGCACAAAACCCAAGCAACACCCGCAGACACGCAAACAAACACAAGCTCACACGCTCATATATAGATGTAAACAGAGAAATAAAGAGAGGGAAAATTAAGAAATTGAGAAAATTTTAAATGGCTATGGAAAGAAGTGGAGATAAATTGACGGCCGAACGGTTAGGGCTTTCTTTGATTTTAAATTTTTTCCCCATTTTCAGCATTTAGCAAACCGGTGTCTCATTAACCGCACGGTCCCAGTTTCTACTGGGGTTTTGCGGTTTGCGGTTTTCGGCGGTTAAATCGAACCGGTTTTTAGGGACTTCAGTCTGGACAAGTGACCGGTTCTCGGTCGAACCAGTTGAACCAGCCGATCTGGTCCAGTTTTTAAAACACTGCTCTCCACCATTAAATTAATGGACTTAATTGCTGGATTACGTCCCAAGAGGCCCTAAATGCCACAATGAAAACGATTTTTGATGTATATCATAAGATCATAAATTGAGATGACAGTCTTGCAATTAGATTGCTTAGCGACCGAACATGTGGGGCCTGAATAAACATTATAGCATCAATTAAACACGATTCGTTTTGATATTTTAGAAGGAACATGTGCAGTAATACAAATAAATGCAGTCATTAAGACCACCTAAAAATCTTCACTTTAAATGGAAAGCTGGCGGCACAGTATTGCTCCATGTTGAATTGTTAGTAAGTCATCAGAGAAAGGAAATAAATAAACTAAAACAGGCCACTGCAGTTTCGGGAAAACCTGATATGCAACATTTGCATTTTGATCCTCAGTAACAAGCTTCACAAATATATAGTCCCCATTAACAAGCGAAGGCCGTTTCTCAGCCAATCCTGGGACCTCAAGCGATAAGAAATGGCTCTTATTTCTCTTCATAGTGACGCACTCCATGTCATATGCCCGCATGTCTTCCTGAATAAAAAAGAAATTTCAATATTAACAAACACGTGAAACACTATTCCATGAGAGATACGGAAGTAAAAAGGAATCCAATCTATGTTAACGAAAAAGGCACAAACCTCCAACTTTATTTCTTCCATAGCTAGTAAAGTTTTGAAGAACGAACCATAATTACTCTCGGTTAAACCCTCATTGACTGCATCAGGAATCTGTTGGTTATTTACCATGTCCCGGATATGTGCGGGAATAGGATAGTCAGGAAGTCGATTTTTAAAT
Organism: Rehmannia glutinosa; assembly: GCA_016081115.2. Taxonomy (NCBI): domain Eukaryota; kingdom Viridiplantae; phylum Streptophyta; class Magnoliopsida; order Lamiales; family Orobanchaceae; genus Rehmannia; species Rehmannia glutinosa. The sequence goes on from JABTTQ020001592.1 coordinate 581,336, forward strand.
CCACGATTTGAACCCTTGGAAGGACGGAGCCCCATAACATACGCAGCATCTGGAGCATGTACATTCACCACATCCTGTTTCTTTCTCCTGGATCTTTGATACGGTTTAGCAGAAGATAATGACCGGAAATCTTATCTTCTGCCAGCACAAAAACCAGCCTTTCTATTGTCTCATCCCCAACACTGAAGTGCACGGCCGCCGTGTGCAGGCCTATTTCCTTAGGTTTGCATGACAACCAGATTTTCAGCGTCTGATCTGTTCTCAGCACTCTGTCTTCCAAGGAAAACGTTTCCATGAAATCTTGGATATATTGCACATCAGAATTGACAGTTGGAGGCTCCATAAGAGAAATCGTAAATGAATTCTCGGGTTTAGAGTCATAAATACTGACTGACCAGAGATCTAATGGCTCACCAGAAATGTTTTTATAGTAACAGAATCAAACATAGTTTCTCCAACAAATCCGGATTGAGGCTTTCCTTTAACTAAAGGAAATGGAATAGAAATATTCACCATCTGACTCTCCTCAGAAGGGTTGTAGCTACAAAGAGATCCACAATTTTCAAAATCGACGAATCCAATGTCCCCTTTATCTCCAATGACCGAGTATTCGTCATCGGATTTATACCGAACTGAACTCATCAATGACTGAATAGAATTTTTTCGAAGGTCTGCAACATTCAATTAAAACAAGCTATGTGAAAGCCAATATATCATTTCTAGCAGAAAATCAATCATTTTGTTAAAAAAACGAAATAACTTGAAGTGAACAAAAACTGAGAGCTAGCCCTCATAATCACATACTGGATAACTGAAACATAACATATTTACAAGTTTCAACACACACTGTTGTGAGGTTCAATGAAAACCTATCTGAACACGAACCCATTCACAAGTTTTCCTGCTTTAACAAGGGTTTACACACCATATATAAGGTGCATAAAAAGGCAATTTTAATGGTAAATTTCAGAAACATTAATCACACGAGCCTCATTGTAATTTTAGTTGAAAAACAAATACCCCAAAAAAAAAAAACCTTCAATTTGATCTTCCAAAAACAGTAATGCAGATTGAATCGAAAGATACAGCGACACCAACACTGATTATGCGTGTTAAATAAAGAAAAAAATTCAAGATTCTCCAAAAAGAAAAAAAAAAGCAAGGGAGTAAAAAACACATAACATGCCACGCTTCTTCAATCTAAGAGAAAATTGTTAACAAAAAAATCGCAAACATAACAAATGCCGGTGGTGTAGCGTACCTGATCAAACTCTTCTCTTAGGATTGAAAATCGAAGCAATTGAGGTCTCTGTGTGTGTGTGTGTGTGTGTGTGTGTGTGTGTGTGTGTGTGTGTGTGTGCGAGTGACAGAGTAAGTATTGACACGACAAATAAACACGCTGCTGGGGAATATATAGATAGAAGAAAGTGGGCCTCAGCCAAAGATTTATTCGTATTTGTTAAATGTTTTGCTGATATTTTAGTCACCCTTTGGTCAATGAAACAGTCGAAATATTGACTCATTCTTATGTATTTAATAGTTAACACTCATTATATTTATAATAATTGTGTGCAGAATCGAGTAATTTTTTCATATTTTTAAAATTATAAATATTTAACAGGCAAATTATAGTTATTTTATATAATATTTGGTGAATGATTTTTTATTTTATATATATAACTATAATTTAAAATTTATTTATAATTATTAATTGAGTGCATAATGAGCAAAATATAACAAGTTATGAATTAATGAATATATTAATTGTTATTAACTAGTTATCTTAGTTATGCCGTGTTGACGTTGGAATCCGGAGAATCGACGTGTCAAACAATTAAATGGATCTTGTTATAGCGAGCAGTTGATATGGAGTGAGGATCGTGTATATAGTAAGATAATGCAAACATGCATACGACCTGAACTGGTCATGTTTGTATTATATTAGCTCAAGAATTTGCTTGCTTTGATAGATCTCGTCGATGTCTCCCTCATTCCCCGACGCCTTCCGACCGCGGAGTATACAATGACAACTTCTCGGGTGAGAGTGACCGATCGTGAGATCGCTGTTGAAGGTCCGATGGCACCTTCCTCCGATCTGAGCTATGCAACAACGAGATCCCTCTTGATCTTGCTCGATGTGCTTGATGGTCCCCCATAATACGCTCGCATGGGGATTTCTGACTCTAGTTGTTCCAAGAGTCTCCGCTAGTTGAACTGTATCGTTGTCAATCCCCTCTTTCTATCATATAGGAGGGTATTTATAGGAGTCAACATCCTATACATGCTATGCTACTGAACTGTAGGCTTAATCATAATTAGAATATGTTGCATAAGGAATTTCATGGTCTTAAGATGGGGGTGTCAAACAGGTGATTTGAGAGAAATTTGATGTGCATTAATTCCGAATGTGTATTTGACTGGCAAAATTAATGTGATTGGACCATTTAGTACATCTTTTCCTCAAGTTTTTATAAAAATTGCTCGAGAACTACGACCAATTGCTCAGGTCGGATGCTCGAACCTCTTAGATTCCTACAGACTTGGTTGGTCAAGTCGGTGTCTTGGGGATGGACCCTTAGGTCAGGCTTCTGTTACTTGGCCAATAATTTACTTAGTGTGTACACACCAAACCGGGTACCACATATCGTAATTGTAAATTAACTGATACTTAAAAAACATAAGGAAATATTTTTATAAATTTAACATTAAATAAATCAATTCTTTGCTCCACAATAATTTTTACATTCGTATCTTGCCCGCAATCCTATAAATTTAATATACTGCACATTTTTTCACATTAGTTTGAATTAGAAAAAAAATGATAATATACTCATAACCACTAAATACTAAATTTTCCTAATCCCGTATGCAACTAACTAGGACTTGTTTAGTGCATGTTTGAAGCACTTTTGAAATAAAAGTACATTTTATAAATGGACTTTTCTAATATGGGCTTTTCAAAAAGCGCTTTGTGTAGTGTAAATTGTTTGGTATTAATACTTTAATATCCATTTGGTAGAAGTGGTAGGAAAGAAATCTAAAAGTCACAATTTGCACTTTTCCAAATAGACTTCTAGAATAAATCACTTTTCTAAAATTCTATTTACAAATAACTACCAAACATATAAATTTTTTCACAAATGGACTTTTATATCTAAAAAAGTCCATTTATAATGAGTTTTCAAATATCCCCTTAGTAATAGCGGAATTATTGTTAACATTCTGATGCCAGTCGTATTGCCATCATTTTCAAATAATAGTATGTTTATTGTTCCTCAAGTCCACTGTTCAGTTTATTTTATTTTCAGAATGGAAATGTAGAGGATTCGGATCATTAATTTTCCTAGAAACTCATCCTAGAATGTTCTCGGGATCCTAACAACTCATGTCGTAGGTGTGTTTATTGCTTATGATCCCAAATACTCAATCCAATCTACTCCACGCCAAATAGTTAATCTTTTTTCCAAATTGATTAGATTTTAATTTAATGTTGCTACTCTGTTTTTTTCCTTTTTTAATCTTTTTCCAAATTGATTAAGATGTGATTTTAATGTTGCCAGTACACTGGTTTTTTTCTTTTTTTGACGAGAAAAAGTAAAAAAAAAAAAAACAGAGTAGCAACATTAAATTAAAATCTTAATCAATTTGGAAAAAGATTAAAAATATTATTTTGCTTATTTACTGGGAAGAAATAATGTAATCACAAAATTTCATGGGACCATGCGATGTTAATTTGGTAGATTTGAATTGCAATCCAGGGCCCAACCAGCTTTATGAAAGTAAAGAGGAAAAAAAAAAAAAAAACAAAGGGTAAAATAGAAGAAGCATTCTTTGCACATTCGGTTTCGGCGAACTGAGCGAAAATTTTGATCACCAAAAAAATATAATTTTGATATTCAAACTGATTTTAATTTATTCGGTTCGATTATATTGAACTTTTATCCCTTTTTGGTTCAAAGAATTATTAATAATTTTTTTATATAATATTGGGTGAATGATTTTTTATTTTATATATAACTATAATTTTAAGTTTATTTATAATTATTAATTGAGTACATATAAGTAAATTATAACAAGTTATGAATTAAAGAATATATTAATTGTTATTAACTACTTATCTTAGTTATGTCGTGTTGACGTTAGAATCCGTAGAATCGACATGTCAAACAATTAAATGGATCTTGTTATAGCGAGCAGTTGATATGGAGTGAGAATCGTGTATATAGTAAGATAATACAAATATATGATGGATACAACCTAAGTGGTCATGTTTATATTATATTGGCTCGAAAAATTCGATTTGCTAATAGATCTCACCGTTGTTCCCCTCATTCCCCACCCCCCTTCCGACCCGCAAGAGTATACAATGACAACTTACTAGCATGAGTGCCCGACATGTTGAAGGTTTGATGGCACCTTACTCTGATCTGAGGTATGCAACAACGAGATCCCCCTGATTCTTGCCGGATGTGCTTGATGGTCCCCCATAATACACTCACTTTGGGGTTTCTTACCCAGTTATTCCAAGAGTCTCCGCATTAGTTGAATCAAGGCGTCGCTCCCCCTTTTTGTCATAAATGAGGGTATTTATAGGAGCGAACATCCTATACATGCTATGATACTTAAATGTTGGCTTAATCAACACTAAAATAGGTTATTTAAGAAATCCTCTAATCTTAAAATGGGGTGTCAAACAAGTGATTTACGAGAAATTTGATGTGCATTAATTGCGAATGTGTATTAATGACGGACAAAAATTTAATGTGACTAGACCATTTAACACCTCTTTTCCTCAAGTAAGAACTGCTAGAGAGCTACGACCAATTGTTGGGGTCGGGTGCCCATACCCTCTCTTGGATTCCTACAGACTTGACCGGTCAAGTCGATGTCTTGTGAATGGACCCTATGTTGGACTTCTGTTACTTGGCAAATTCTTTACTTGGTCTTTACAATCAAACCAGGTACAACATGTCATAATTGTAAATTAAATGATAATAAAAAACACACAAAAAATTGCATATATAAATATACAATTCATATAAATTTAACATCAAAATAAATTAATTATTTGTCCACAATAATTTTTTCATCCGTATCTTGCCCGCAAACCTATAAACTTAACATATTACACATTTTTGTAAATTATGTCGATTTTGTTTTCACATTATTTTGAATTAGAAAAGAATGATAATATACTCATACTCACTAAATATTAAATTTTCCTAGTCCCGTATGCAACTGACTAAGGTTTATTTAGTGCATGTTTGGGAGCATTTTTGGAATGAAAACACATATAGAAAATGAACTTTTCTAATATGTAATTTTCAAAAAGTGCATATATGTTATGTAAAATGCTTGGTAAAATTACATTTTAATGCTCATTTGGTAGAATTAAGTGGTTGAAAAGAAGTCCAAAAGTCACAAATTTGCAGGTCTCCAAATGGACTTGTAGAATAAGTCACTTTTCTAAAGTCCATTTAAAAATAAATACCAAACATACAATATTTCCACAAATAGACTTTTATACCTAAGGCCCTATTTGGATTGATGAATTTGAAGCTACGGATTTCGAATCCATAATAATAAATTCATTAAGGTTATTTGAATGAAGTCATTCTACAATGAATTTCAAATCCTTGGAAGCTATTTTTGGAGTTATTTTGGAGGATTTTAAATCCATCTTAAATGGGTCATTTGAAATCTTTCATCCTCCCTAAATCCAAATCCTCTCATCCAAATGCAACCTAAAAGTCCATTTGGAATGGGTTTCCAAACATCCCCTTAGCATCATTTGGATGGGCAGTGTCTGTCCTGACATTTTGGAGGCCCCAAACGAAGATAAAATGAGGTTCATTCAAATTACAACAACACAAAGAAAAAAAATATCGCCCCCCATTTTACATGCCCAATAAAATAGAATATCATCCAATAGGGTACAATCCAAATATTCAAAACTTAGGCTCATCAAGAGCTATTATCTAAGTATAGATAACTCAAAATATAAGTACAACGGAAGTCTATAAATCATAACATACAACTATAATATAGTGTAACTCACCTAACTATTACAAGATAAAATAGTTATATTGTTCAAACGCTGACGGATAAGCCCTTCAAGTAGAAATTGCTATGTAGAGTTAACTCTGAGTTAGAAGTCTCGTGTCACTCTCATCGATCTCAAAATATTCGGTCTCTGAAAAGTTTTTATGAAAATAGTGGGGTGAGCTAAATGAGCTCAATGGCTTGGGGTAGAGGTATGCATTATTTGTTTAGTTAAAGATGAAATGTTTCTTTGAGGAAAAGTACACAGTGTGCCTAAAAATATTTATGTATGCATGATAATGATGCACATGAGAATTATTTACCGTAATGATCAAGAACATATTGCAATTCAATAATGATATATAAATTTTTGATGCTATAAAGTAATGCAATGCACACTGTACAATAGTTAGCCAAGTACAATAAATATTTTGCTTTTTAACTGTCAATAGATATCCCAATTTATAAAATAAATAGTGGATATCTCGTTTTCAAAAACAAACTATAAATACTTAATCAATTAGTCCGTCAGCTCAATAAGAAACGTAGGATCAATGTTGATCGGACATCGACTCTATCCAGTCTCCTTATCGCTCCCAACATTTTTGTCAAGCGATATCACCTTATCCCTCCCCGTAGCTTGACGTCTCTTGACCATGAGCTTTTTGCGAGGAGATCGTCATATTCATGAATATAACGTTCTATGACTCAGTTCTCCGCCGTCTCCGGCACACGCCGTAAAATTAGTAGCATATAAGTAGTCAAACAAGGACCACATGCAACCTGCTCGATCCATTGTCTACCTACCCACAACTTAATAGACTCAAACAAATAATATTTTTGTCCAAATGATGATTATTTGTCCAAAGGCCAAGTCAAACAGATTCAAGAGTTAAAATGCAAATGAAAATGTAAATTCAAACCATGAATGATACAAATTATGTATTTTTCAACATACTAAATTATCTTGGTGAACTTTGTGAAAATGATTAATAATTAATATCATGAAATCGTGAAATTGTTGAATGTCGTGAAGTTTATGAAATATCTAATGCCGTGAAATTTATGAAATTACAAGTAAACCTAATTTTCTTTAGAAAAATGATAATTTGCCCTTTGATTCATAGGTCATCTTAATAATGTGCATAATGCAAGTCCTAGTTATCGGACTTGATTCCGCCTCCCGCATTATACCAGTTTTTAGGCGTTGACCTCGATCTCTATGAAAGTTGGGGTAATAATCAGATATTGATTTTAAAATCTGATAATTAGCTTTCTAAGAAAGTATAATCCAATCCCATTGCAAAATCACATATTAGTCCTTGGTTTATTGCAATCTATTAAGTCTTGTTAGAATTGGTCTTAAAAAATTATATTCTATATACATTATTTGAATCTTAGTACTATTGTGCATAAATATTTTATATACATATTATTAAATAGGAAGACCATAATCATTCCAATTATCTTAAATCTCCTTTACTCTACTTAACAGAGTCTATAATATTAACTTAGCATTTCAAATATATAGTTTTGTTAAAGACAAATCAGTTTATTTATATGAATTTATGCTTTTATAATTATGTAATCTCACATGTCAATACTTAATATTTATTACGAACAAATTCACTAAGGCTCAAGCCAGATTCAGATTTGTACAAACCCAAACTACCTATTTTTGTATTGCTGAATGGAAGAAAATGGGGTAATTGGGTTTTTAAGTGTTAAGTATATTAGTGGGGAAATGGATTTGGCAAATGGAGTTGGGTATTGAGCTTGGGTTTGTGGGTTTTGGGTTTTGATTAAATTGGGCCAAAATAATTTTTTATGTGGGTTAACATGGTCTCAAATTCAATCAAGAAATTTGTTAATAATGGGCCAAATAAATTGGTTTAGTGTTGACTTGAAATTGAAATGAGTTTAAATAAATGACTATTTTTAGTTCCAAGATTTATTTTTTTATTTTTTATAAAAGTGCAAAGATTAACTAAGAAAGAGTTATACCTAAACTGATCATGGGCTTAATATTTTATTGAATCTTATTACACCTACAGTTCATCCTTCATATAATCTAATTTTAACATTAAACCAATTAAAAAATACTAATTCATTTTACTAACTAATTCTAATATTTTTACAATGACCCGAATGCGGAGTCTCACAAAAAAAATATCAAAAATCATTAAAATGGCTTCTTCAATATGCTACATATTGAGAACCAAATTCATCAATAATTTTCCATAATTAATTTCATCCAATATGTCTTTTCAATACATAAGGTTGTTAATCCATTTAATCTTTCTTGTAACATATTTATCGTAAATACATTTTTAAAAATTTAACTTAAAAAACTTTTCTCGCATATGTCATATTTTATGTTGTCTCGATGCCGCATGCATAATTAGCACATACAAAATATGTACATACATATATACACATATATGATTCCCTAGTGGGCCATAAAATTTGGAGGGCCCGGAGCGGTCGTGCTTTGGGCCCCTTCTCAGGGACGCCATTGTGGATGGAATGATTTGAATTTGGGGAGAAAGATTTAAGGAAGGAATTTCAAATGACTCTAAATAGATTTGAAATCCTCTAAAATGACTCCCGAAAATAGCTTCGTGGATTTGAAATCCATTGCAGAATGACTTCATCCAAACAACCTCAATTGATTTATTATTATGAATTTGAAATCCTTAGTTCTAAATTCACCAATCCAAATGGAGCCTCCGGTGTTTTCTAATAATGGAATTATTGTTGACGTTCTTGACTCATGCCAGTCGTGTTGCTGTCATTTTCAAGTAATAGCATGTTTATTGTTCCTCGAGCCCACTTTGTTTAGTTAATTTCCAAAATGAAAATGTAGAGGACCCAGGATCCTTAGGGCTTGTATGGTTTTTATCTCATTGGAGATTTTCTAACTTTTTAACTTTTGAGATATGTAAATCATGTTTGTTTTACTCAATCTCATTAGAAATATTCCATTTTCAACTTCTCATTTATAATCTCACTCTATATTCTAAATTCTCATACCTATATATCCAATTTTCAACCTATATTACATGGGTGAGACCCTTTACACCACTGCATTACATAATTGGACCAACATTGTACTACCACCACATCCACATAAATTATCATTTCCAAATTAAATATTAAATGTGGGTTCTACCACTATCAATTTCATCTTATTATATATTATTATTTTTCTACCAACATCACTTTATGTGGGTCCCACAACTTTTATATTATATATATAAATCATCTTCTTATCACAGTTTCCAATAACAACATTCTAAACAAAACTTATTTTCAAATTTTCACTCTATAAATTCTACATCGAATTTTCATAACCAAACATATTTTCACTTGAACACAATTTCAATAAAAGTTAAGAATTTTTCTTAATGAGATGAAAAATGAGGTTGCGATTGGATATGAGAGATATTTCATTTTCGTTCATTTGGAGAATTTTTTTGATCAAACATGCGATTGTTTATGAAAATTTTTAAAATATACTATTCTCTCATTTCACTTTTTCTCATTTTTTCTTTCACCAATCACATCTACACATTTTTTCACGAAAAACTAATCATTATTACTCTTTCTCACTCACACATTTCTAACTATCAATCACATTCAATCATTATTTTACTATTTTTAAATCAAATCAACTTTCATCATCACATATCCATCCACACTCTCAAAATTTTCAAAAAATTATCAAAATGAAAGATATCCAATCGCACCGCACCCTTTAACTTTTTCCATTGGAATGAAAACCATACAACCCGTTGATTTTCCTAGAGACTCATGTCCAAGTATGTTTATTGTTCGGGGATACTAAAAATTCATGTTGTAGGTGTGTTTATTGCTTTTGATCCCAAATACTCAATCCAATCGTACTCCACGCCAAATAGTTAATCTTTTTCCAAATTGATTAAGATTTGATTTTAATGTTGCTACTCTGGTTTAAAAATATTATTTTGCTTATTTATTGGAAATAAATCTTAATCAATTTGAAAAAAGATTAACTATTTGGCACAAAATAATGTAAGCACAAAATTTCATGGGAACGCAAACAAATTTGATCACCCTATGTCATTAATTTGGTAGATCTGGCAATTTAGGCCCAAACCAGCTTTATCGAAGTAAAGAACAAAAAGCAAAGGGTTAAATAAAAGAAGCATTCTCAAATCCTTGCACATTCGGTTTCGGCAAACTGAACCGAAATTTTGTGCAGAAAATAGTATAAAATAGAATGCAATAAAATTGAACAAAAATAAAAAATTGATTCAAAAATAGGCAATGTGGATCCCATTTTATACCTTTATTATCAAAATTAAGAGAAAATAATAAATAGTGAGAGATTAAAAAATTATCAGAATTTTTATATGAATATGTGGAGGAAAAAGAAATAAATAGTATAAGTGGTATTGGGAAGTGTGAGAGAAAGAAAAAAATGAGTTAATTTTGGAGAGATGATATTTTCTTTGAAAAAATTCATTTCTTCCACAAACAATCACAATTCCAACAAAATTTTCACTCAAAAATGAAAATTTTGGAAAAAATTTCACAACCATTCACAACCTAAATTTCCCGTTCGGTTTCAGAGCAAACAGTAGAGCTCCAAGCAAAGAGGAAAATCTCATTTCCACAGTTCACACCAAGTCCACATAAATTTCCTCGAACTACAAGAACTTTGGCATATTACAAATTAAAACACAGCAATTCCAGAATACCGAGATCCAGAGAGTCCAATGCAATTTCGCAGCAGCGAAGTTTAAAGTTTCATTAATTTCATAAAAATGTGACAATAAATCAAGCTGCAGAGACGGGGTATCCTTGATAGACTCGCGCCAAGCATATTCCCTTGCCCCATCCTTGTCGACAATTTTGATTAAAAAGTTTGGAGGGGCTACGACCAGCCTACTCCGTATTTCCATTATGCACTTATCGACCAACGCAATGGCCTCTTCAACAGTCATATCGTGGACGGTAGTGCCTATCCATCATGGAGAGTGCAAAGTAGGATCCATAACCAAATGCAGCTTTATCAACCTTGTGAAGGGAAGCAATATAATCAATGAAGTAGAGTGAAGGGCCCGTCTCCTTATCATATCCGGCTAGAATGATATTCACCATGTATGGATTCTGGAATAACCAAAAAACAGCAAATATTCGAGGTCAGAAAAAATGTTAAAGCAGTCACTGAATACTTCACATTTCCAATCCAAGGCATTCTGGAGTAAATGGTAAAACAAAATGTAGGAAATTATGTTAAAAGAATGAATATGGCAAATCCTGTTTAAGCAGAAACTCAGGAGCCAAACATGTAGAACTAGTGATCTAGAACTTGTCAGAGGATCGGCAGATAAGCAGGTGATAATAACATGAAAGATACAATTCTGTGAAGGGACATGGATGAAAACAACTTATTCCGTGTATGAAGGTCACCATGGGACAACAAAGGTTTCCTGCTTCACTTTACTTCCTCTCTCTCCTTTTTTCGTCTTTTATAACAGGCAATAATACTCAAAGATGGGGTTTGCAGAACAATATCCAGCCCACCTAATGTAAGTTTTATGGTAAGAACTCTTAAGAAACCTGAAGAAAATTAGGACCGTTCACCACAAACATTCATGTCATATACCTCAAGTACTTAAAAGTTAAAAGCCACGGAAAAAACACAACTATTAAGAAATGTTGTATGCCACAATTTGCAATACTTTCACACAAATGTTTCTGTGTCTGTAAAAATCTCTAAAAAGGTACACTTCATGGATCGCTTAAAGATTTGCAAAACTTCTAAGAACCACAAACAACATGGAACAGGAGCTGACGTGCTAAACACACTTTGTAGGTACACATAATTGTATCTTCTACATTTTTAGGCTTGCCTATCATAATTTCAAGAACACAAATCACTTGGATGACAAAGAAAAACCCCATACATGAAAAAAAGTAAAACTAGTTCAATGCAGAAAAATGATCTCCAAAATACGCAAAAACACCTAAAACTATTATGTCATCAGTCACGTCTTAGAATTCATATATTCTCTACTGCAACCCATATAAAGACAACATCAACCAATGTTAATTTATGCCAAATCTAAAATTTTATGTTCCACAAAATCTAGAAAATGAATGTCACAGAAAGTAATTAATAAAGGAACTCGAAAAAAAAGTTAAAAAGTCTACCCAAACCAAATCAAAATAGTCATAGAGCAACTAATAAAGAACTTTATTACCTTCCGCAAGGCCGTGGCAAGCTCGCCTCTGGTGAAGTTTGCAGCAGCTGCAGTCGTCAAAGGAATGCCATTACGAAATTGGTACAAGGCTACATTCTTCTGTATATACTCTGTAAACTGAGCCCTAGGAAATCATTCCATGGAATGTTAATCACTGCCACTTTTCAACTTAACATTATTAATAGAGCTTCAGCCAACAAAAAAGCAAGTAGAAGTGAATCAGACTAGAAACATGTTGTATCAAATGATTGTACTTAGAGAATGAACCATACGAAAGACTAAACAAAATAAATCTTACTATGGCAAGATAAAGTAAACATAATATAATGTTCAATCAATATGCCCGAAAAATGAGACGGGACAAGGAAACTGTCTTAGCATATATATATTACAAACTCAAACCAAAAGCATTTGCATTCCATGTGTTTTTCACTACGAATCAATGATCAGCTTATCATTACTACACGTAGTTTTCCTATATCTATCAAAGAAAGACCTCGAGTACCCTGGTCCTTCAAGTTACTACCCCTCGTAAATTCACAGGTATTTGGTCGTTGTTCAGATCACCTTTCCATTTTCTTTTAGTTTGATTCTCCCAAAATACCAAATAACAGGTTTTATGTGTCCTTTAATCATCCCAACTTAACACAAACTAGGAAAAAGATAGGAACTCGTTACTCTACAGGTACATAATATATAAAAAAATTCACCAAGGGTTCTTCCCAATTCATCTCGAAAAAATCTCTGTTTGGATTATTGAATTAGACATATTTTATGCGCATTAAGCTTGCACTTCGCCAATCCTACATATAGTGTACTGTACCAAAAGAATAACCCTAAAATCTTTAAACAATACACGCCCAGTCGCATCGCACACACAAATAATCCCCAGAAAATAGTACAACAAGCTTCATCGAAAAATTTCTCACAGGAAAAAATCCAAATGACAGTGACATTCCATGTTCTCCTAAGAAAATGCAATAAAATAAGTGATAAGCAAATGGGGACAAGGGTTTCACCGGTCGCCGGTCTCGCCGGAGGCGCCCATGAGTTTGTGAGAATCTAAGAGCATGATCTTATCCTCGTTAGTCTTGTGTACGAGGATGCTGTGAACCGCCGATGTGTCGGCCGCCACTATCGCGAAATCCTTACCCACCAATCCAAACACAGACTCCATATTTTGTTGCGTGTGTAATCGATTATCTTCTTGCTTTTATTGTTCAGATCTGCTCTTAAGAGATTCTTTTTCTTCTTCGCAGTTCGGGGTTTTGCGATTTCGGTTTTATGCCTCTTGCTTGAGTCTTGACTTGGGGAAGGCGTCTTGGAGAACAAGAAGGCTAGAGCGTGTTTCGCCAACATAAAAGTGCTACTGTCGACAAATCGTTTTCCAAGTTTTTGCCTTTTGGTTACTAAAGGCTATAGACTAGAGCTCGAGCTGTCGAAACGGGCGGCGGGGCGGACTAGCCCACCCGCCCGCGGCCCGCCAAAACTCGCCACTTGACGGGCGGGCGGGCTGGCCCGCCGAGGTGGCGGGCGAGAAACCTCAACCCAACCCAAACCGCCAGGTTGCGGGTTTAGCGGTCGGTCGGCCCTACTAAAAATAAAAAAATAAAAAATATATTTTTTATTCATATTATTAATTTTAATGAATTAAATATACTAATGGATAACAAGTACATATTTTATAAAAATATTATATACACTTTTATAAGAGATAAAAATATAAAATATCAATTATACTATTTTTTTTTTGTCTATTTCATAAGCCATGGCCCTCCGCGGCCATGGCTAGCCCGTTTAGGCCCACCCCTTGACCGACGGGCCTGGCCCGTTTTTGACGGCTCTAACTAGAGCCGACAGTCCGCCCAACCCCGCCCGCGTCACTAAAGAGATCTTGTTGGTCTCTAAATTTAGAGGCTCGAAATAAAGCGCCTTTTTTGCCCGATACATTAGGCAGAAAAAATCGCCTGGCCGATTGGCCTGGTCTTTTCAAAATATATTGTGGGTTGGGCTAGCGACTCGGTGGCCATTGTTTGGTCGGCCCATTTGACACTTCTACTAAGGATTAGCTAGGGATGGCAATTTTGGCTCGTCCCATCTTGCCCATCGTGTTTGAGTCGGTTCGTCTCGACCCCGCATGGGGGTGTGGTAGGTATGTGTATCATTTCCGTCCCGTTAGTACTCACTCAACCCCACCTAATATTTTTATTTTTAAAATATATTAAATACATCACTACAAGAAATTGAAAATTTGCCAATGAAAAATTCGTTGAGAAACAAACTTTACAAAAGATTGATAAGTCTTTTTATGCATGTTTTATGTGTATATTTGAGTAGAATTCGGGTTATTTTATTGTTAGTTTTGTAAATTTTTGATTGTACATAGTTCATATTACTCCGATGTGCTTTTATTGATGTAGATTGACCATTCGGGCTAATTTTGGTGAATTTGGACCATGGATTCATGTCAAAACATAAGGGAGTTTAAGGATGCAAAACGCTCGAAATTCCAAGCCAAACGCGTCATTTCGGGGGCCTTTTTTGGTCCAACACGGGCGGGGGTGTCGGCAACACGGCCGTGTTTCACGGAGCTAAAAACTCGATTTTTTCGCACAAAAAGCGACTACGACACGGCCTGGCGTGTTCCCAACACTGGCCGTGTCGAGAGACACGGGCCGGCCGTGTTGGGAAGCACGACCATGTTTCCACGATTCCTGTGTGATAAAAACAACGGCCTGCCGTTCGGGGCGACACGGGCGTGTCCGGCACTTTTCTCGCAACTTTTCCATGCGAAAATTATGGAAAACTCACCTACCAAGCTTGTTGACCACTTTTATACACCTTTAACACCCAATTTTTTGCAACATGTCCCCATATTCCTCAATCATCAATTGAGTACAAGAATTCACCAACCAACAATGAAAGTGGAGGCAATTGTTTAACAAAAGATAGCATTATTGTTGTGTTCTTTCACAAAAATGATGTCTATAAAAGGCAAGAGTTTGAGTTGGGAAGGATATTCCATTCATTATTGATTCAATTCATTAGATACTCAAGAAATATTCATTGTATTCATTTCATTAAGTAGAATTGAGATCAAGGGGTATTGGAGAAGAAGGCTTGGAGCAACATCATCAATCAAGAAAGAAGTCAATTGAGATTTTGAGAAAGATAAGTACACCATGTCTACAATACTTAAATCTTCTTGTGTAATTTATTCTTTGGTCAAAATCATGTGTAGCTAAACTCCTAGTGTTTGAATGTAATGAACTACAGAATGGATTTGTGATTAAGGTGTGTATGTTTTTAATAAAATCTTCATATTTTGTGTGATTCACTTATATTATGCTTCGTTCATTCGAATTGATATATGCGCAATATTGATTTGAAGTTTATTTTTCATCCAGGAAATCGAGAGATTCATGGTGAAATAGAACTATATAAGTGAAAAGAGTTGCATGCAATCCACCAGATATGGGACGATATAAATCTTCCGGATTAGGGTCAACCTAATATGGGAATTCACAAATCGTTATAATGTTGTCTTGGGGTTTTAACTAGAAAGAGATTTGATTAATCAACTTGAGATTAGAAGTTTTTCGCCTTGAGAAAGGGTTTAACTTAAATTGGGAATTTCTACGGTCCACAAGACATGAGATTTTATTAAAAGAGGTTGGTTTTTGCTTAAGGGCTTACGGTTGTATTTTTAACTTGTCAAATCACAAAAACATTCTAGAGGATTTACATTCAAACACATTTCTATCTCTTGATTTCTTATTTTACAAATCTTCCTTTATTTTTACAATTTATAATTTGTTTTCCTTTTTCATCAAACAAAAACTCAAAATTGTTAGATTAAATAACAAAAAGACGGTAATTATTAGTACTTACAATCCTCGTGGGAATGACACTCAGACTAATAATCTATACTATAAAACGATAGGTGCACTTGCCTACGGTTTTAAGGTAGCTTTTGAGCCATCACAGATCGACGATGGATTGCCGATCAAATTTGTCGGTAAAACGCTTGTCGGTAACAACTTAACGACAAATAAAAGTATCCCGCGGTGAATGTACCAACGGATTCCGGAAGAGCGCCGAAGAAGGCGATAACACAATGGCAACAAGACTCAGACGGATTTTTTGTGTCGGCAATCGATACATGTCACTAAATTAAGCCGACAACTAACGACATGATTGCCGAAGCGGATCACCGACATACCATTTGCCAACAAAGCACCGACAGGCGTTGGCCGACGGAAGAATAACGGATTATTTACCGATAGAACGCCAACGTATTGCCGACATATTTACCGACGATTCAGACAAATTTGCCAACAGTTAGCGACAGATAGTTGACGACATTACCAACGAAATTTTGTAATTATTGTTTTATCAACAATCCGTCGGCATTTGTATATATTTTAGTATTTTTAATTATAATTCTTTTAATTTCCTATTTGTTGCTTTATAAAAAACAATTTTAACCATATCAATTCACAAAACAAATAATACTACTCAAACATGAAAATCCAACACAACACAATCTAACATCCAAAATTTAACATCCAACATGAAGATTCAACAATTAACATCCAAAACTCCAACATAAACTACAAAGTAAAGCAACATCCAAAAATCCAACATAAAAAAACATAATACCAAAGCAACATCCAAAAATAAAATCATATCCATAATCCACCCTTATCCAACAACCAAAAGTAATAGTCTAATCATCATTATGACTCACATCACCATCACGATCGCTTTGTGGGCCATGGGGATGTAGGTCTTGGGGAGGTGAAGTCTCTGCGTAGTGCTTATGTGCGCCATCATCCACTCCACCCGTGCCTTGAGGGTGCTCGTCCGAGTAATATACTCATCCAATTTCTTTTGTACCTCGGCTCGACCTCGATTCTTCCTCTCTTTGATGCGCTCTGCACCGCTTGAGACATCAAGGGTCCTTCATAAGATATCTACAAGAACAATCATAATACCTAAAACAATCAACATAAATAATGAATAGACAATAGTAAGAATCAATAATATGCAAAGTAGAAAATACTTGTGAGCGCCATAATTAACAAGGCAATAGATGCGTTGTTTTTGGAAGTTCCTCCCACATGGTGTCATATAATGATCATCAATCCTTTTATTACGTAGTGATTGGTCTAAGTTGAGTCGGCAACCAAAGATTGATCATTTATTATAAGAGACTCCAACTCCATCTACCAAAAAGAAAAAAAAATATTAGAACATGAACAATATAAAATATCGTATTATGTATATATATTTAAATAGGGAATTCGGTGCAAATTATGAAATAGAGACAAATATCATAGCCATCTCATTTTGATATGCAAAGAACAAAATTCAGAAGTAGTGAAAGGATGTACATTAATGTTTTCTAAGATGTTGTTATACCAATATGTGTGTACAAGCAATCTGAAGGGATATGATAAATTTTCCTTGAACCACTTTCACTTAAAGTCGGTAGAGTCTTCAACAATAGGTTCGGGTGTGACTAAAATGATGTTGTGCAGCCTAATTACCGCCTCTAAAACTAGGTTGAAATGTCTGTTTATGGTGTACCCAGACCATTTGGAGTTAATTTTAACCATCCAGTTTTTTTTTTTATGAGCAAGGACAGACAAAAATATGGCACTTGCTCGCTAACTTGAACATGTCTGGTTCGAGCTAGGCCACCAACATTTTCCAGCAGGAAACATAACCTTGCAAAAGCATTCCTATCCATTCTACGTTGTTTGATGCAAGTTTCATCACTTACATTGACAAGATCTTTAATGTGTTTGACTTGGCCAGGTAAACGGTCAATCATTCGATATGGTGCCCATCTAAGTCTAGCATACCTCCGATGGCGATGCTTAGACATGAAGTACTTGTCGTAAAAATAAATGAAAAGGAAAATTATTTTAATTATTGTTACAATTTCGAAGCAACAACAGCTGCAATTGCATATTCATCCACCATTTTCTGTAACCACATTTACAAAACATTACATACTAGGCTATACAACTATGGAAGTTGACAGAATTACTTGTTATGTTACACAAACAATTTTTCTTGACCCTTACGTACTTGTTGCTGTTTAAAAGCTAAAATATAGTAACAACTATGGTTAAATGAAGCACATACATATCTTTCTTAGTACCGCTGGGAACCTCGTTACTTGAAGGCAGTACATTAATAATGTAGCCAGCAGTTAGAGTTTAAATTTTGTACTTATCACGAAGTTATGTCAATTCTTAAGAATATCTTTGCACTGGCATGACTTCTTTATTCTTCAGGGATTTTTATTCTTAAATACAGTAGCCTTCAATTCAAAAGGGTGCTTAAATATGAAGGAAAAAAGACAAAACAATAAAGAAGCATCTTGTACAACCAACTACTGCTTGAACCCTTTGCACAATTCAAAAATGTTTTTTCAGGGTGCAATTTAAACATGATACCAGCATTTTTAGCTTGTTAACAAGAAAGTAACATGACAACAAGACTTATAATTGTTCAAAGCATGAAAATAGCTTATATTACTATTAACCACACTTACACAACGAACAATAATCCTCAGAAAAATACAAAAAGTCCACGATCAATGCTCCGTTCCTCAATCATTGCATATATATGTGTATATATATGTGTATTTGGTAAAAATACAGATATATGCACAATACCCAAAAACAAATCACGATTAGCATCATGTTATTTTTTTACAACTACATAAACAAAAGTATGCATTTCTAATAAGAGATTGTCCATTTCAGACTAGTGTATGCCAAGGTTATATATGCATCAATGTGGTTAACAACAAATAAATCTATATCTTCAATTCCGGGACTTTCCGTGAATAAAATTAGTGACTGACTTGGTTAACAACAAATAAATCTATATCTTCAATTCCGGGACTTTCCGTGAATAAAATTAGTGACTGTTGGGCATAAAAATTCAAAGCACATTGAAAAAATATACGTCAACACACTTTTAAAAGGGTCGTCTTCGCACTTCTGTACTGTACAGATGGCATGTTACATTAAATCATTCGAAGTAATGTAATCCACATGGAAAGCCATAACTACACACACATTTTGCACATTTCTAATTCCACATACGGTAAATTCTTCCAAGTTGACGACTTCTGGAAAAAAATACCCTTTCATTTCAGATGTAATCGACAAGGTCATCTTTAACATTTGCCAAACTCATCAAAACATTCAACCATACTTAGGCTAGAGTGTGGAGAGGAGATGAAGATGGTGGTGATTTATTAGATATGAAAATAGAGTTGGCAGCTCTGTTTTCATTGTACGTATTTGAAGTAAAGGAGAAAACAACGTCACCAATGATGTTTTCTTAATTAAAAAAAAATGGTCAAAAAAATAGAGTTCATGCCTCTATTTATTTGCAGGAAGACTGCAGCTTTTCTGAAAACAGAGGTCAGAACTCTGTATTCACATTCTTTTAAATTTTTTACGTTAGTTTAATTTGTTAATTTGATATGAAAATGGACCTATTTTGTTAAATTATCCCTAACATTATAACAAGGATACTTTTGTCTATTCATATTTTAATGCTGACATATCAGAGATACCAAACACAAATTTGGCATTGTCCAATGAAAAATATACAACTCAATCCTAAACCCCAAACAAAATATTACACATCATTAAATAATCTTATGAATAGTACAATCCATTCTAATCATAAATGTTAATCCAATCCCATCTACTTTCTCAAACAAGCTCTCAGTATATAATATTTAGTGTATATAGGTATATTTAACATGATTTTTCACATTTATATATATAATATAAAAAAAGAACCCATCCCGTTGGCCCACTATCTTCGCCCGTGCAAATGACAATCAAGTCATTTTTAATGAGGTCTAAATATAAATGTACTATATTAAGAGTTATTAATTGATTTATATTATGTGAGATCTATATGAATTATTATCTATGTATTATAGATTGTAGAAATTATTAATTTAGCATGTTGTCTTCAAGTCGAGACCCACCAAAATATTATTTAAATGACGTTATTAATTAATCTAATAGTAAATCATGAGGTCCAATTCTCTTTGTATCTTCGATGGCATAGAGGAAAACCTTCGAAAAAGAACTTTAATATAAGATAGATTTAATATTTATTTGAAACAATTTTTATATATACATGATAGACTTCCATTCGTGAAAAAGAACTCGATCGAGGTATAAAAGCATCGGTATATATATTAAACAAAAAGATGAACCTCATCCCTCGAGGGCTCCTAACGCTTTGCCCTAGAACTTGCCGTGCGGAGGATGTGAAGCACGGGTTATGCCTCAACTAGTCGGGTCCTTGGCCGCCAAGACCGAGTCATCACGAAGTTCTCATCCACCCTTAAATTTTTACCAGGAGGATTCGAACAACCACACTTTGTGGTGCCAACAAACAGATCTACGTCACCCAAGTCCTTTAATTACCAGTTGAGCTATGTCCCAGGGGCATCGAGGTATATATATTGATTTAGGGAATCCTAGTCCTATTAGAGTTAGATATATGGAATCTCTAATTTGAATATGGACATAAGGAATATTGTTCGACCGCTAAACACCTATAAAAGTCTAACAATCCTCGCAAGAGAACGAGATCAATTGTAGGGTAGCAAGTTAACCACAAGTCGTCTCTCAAGGAAGACTTAGCCGGCAAATAATTATTATGTATCACAATAGATTTAAAAATAAAATAAACACTCTAACTGCATTTGTTGGATTTATTTAAACTAAAAGAAATCAATTAAAAGGACAAATTAAAACTAAGCAGATTAAACTTTGGAGAAAAGGATATGGAAGAAAGTCTCAGGATTATGGATTCATCTCATCAAACTTGCAAGAGAATATCAATTAATTGATCATGCGGTTAACAAATATAACAATCATGGAAAGACAGTCAGATCTCGATAACTCGTATTCACAGATTAGGGCTATCCCAACATAATTTGCTATTTTCATTAAGCCTTGAGTTAGATAATACATTTCGATTCATATCTAACCCCGAATAAATTTAGTCCAGAATAATATCTTCGATCGATCTCAATTATCCCCTCAAACAATCAAGAGTTGGCCAAACAATCAATCAACAAGTAAAACAATTTATCCAGGAAAGCAGATCAATTAATCAATACTCATGCTTGTTTGTTTGAATCAAATCATCATAATCCTAGAACAAGTAAATTAGTTCATGCTTGGGGATGGGATCATAATCTCAATTGAAGGAAAGAAAACAATCATAAACATGATCATGCAACAATAATAATCACCCAACAATTGAAATCAGACAAAAGAGATGAAGAAATCTTACTCTTTGATTAAGAAGCAAAATAACTTCAAGTGGAAGAATCCAAGCAATCCCAATGATGAAAAGCAAGAGAAATACCAAAAACTAAAGTTTAGAAGTGCTATGAATGAAGGTGTGTCGAAAATAGGGGCTCCCCAAGTCCTATTTATAAGCCACAGAGTCCTAAACAAGGTGGAAGAGCCAAAAATCGGATAAAAATTAGATATTTCGTGTTCAAGACGACGACACATGCTTGCGCGCCGCTTCCAAGCAAGGCCGCGCGCCCAATGCAGCCGACCTTTCTCGCGCCAAGCGCTGCTTCTCACAAGGCCAAGGCGTTTTTCTTTGCGCGCACTATGCTCTTGCCGCGCGCATCAAGCGCTCGCACAAGGTGCGCCCTGGGATGTCTTCTTGCGCGCCGCGCACACTACTCTACCGCCGATGTTTGTCATTATGCCCGTTTTCTCCATTTTTCATCCGTTTTGAGCCTCTTTTCATCATAACCTATAAAAATGACAAAAAAACACCCTACGTAACACTCGACACTATAACCTATACTTTAAGCTACTAAGTATGCATAATCACACGCAAAATAAAACAAAAACACACAAAAATAATACTCAAAAACATGCAAAACAACTCCCCCACACTTAACCTTTTGCTTGTCCTCAAGCAAATAATAATGCCAACAAACCCAACAAGAAATATAATGTCCAATTTGAGAATCAATTAATCCATAACACAATGTTCTATCTACCTCGGATTATTCTTCATCGATCCCCAACCTTCACAATAAACTCACTTGGCTCAAATTAAACATTAACCAAAATGTTTGACCTTCCTTACTAAATTTCAAATTTGTGTCAAAAGTTGCAACCCTTTTATTCACACAACCAATCACGCAATTACTAGCCATGTTTTTTTTTTTTTTTTTTTTTTTTTTTTTGCGCTAGAACTCCCGAGATATTATTCCACTAGGTGTAAACTTCGGATGTTTTCCAAAGGCTCCTAGGGTGGTTTCCCATACTCATGTTTTGAGCCGCCGTTTTACGTAAAAAGTCAAACATGGGGCTCATGAATGCTCCTAGTTACTAAGCAACTCAATCGGTGAGTATAATCTCGATTATTCTATTTTTATATATAGCTATAGCATGCCCTTTTTTTTTTTTTTTTGGCTATATAATGCTTTTTTTTTTTTTTTTTTTTTTTTTTTGCAAGGCTAGCAATTTTGTGTACACACAAATCACAACAGGGTTTTAACTTAATACACATTAATGAAATCTCGTAATTCAAGCCCCACAACTCGGGCTATTGATTAATCGTCACCTCATTTGTTCACCCCAAAGGCTAATTCACGACTTAGTCAAATCCTACGTATCAAGTTCACAAAGTCATTTCATAATTGAAACTCAAATTAGTACATCTATTTCAAGTTGACTAAACAGCACCCTTATTAAACTTGGGATAATCAATAGGCAAGTTTAAAAATTAACCATAAACAATCACTTAATTCTTACAGCGACTAAATGTCCCCCCCACACTTACATCACGCAATGACCTCAATGCGTAAAAGTAAAAGAGAAGGAAAAAGAAACGTCCCTGAAAAATACGATGGTTGAACAATGGCTTGATAGATACGTTTGCCTACAATTCTGCAAAAAACATATGTGGAAGGAAACATAATACCAAAATAGAAACAGTAAAACTATATTAATGACAAAAGGGAATGGAAACACACTAATACGTATGCAACACACAAAAGAAAATAAAATAAAATAAAAAGAAAACAAACTCTAAAAGTGTCACTGCTGTGTATCCGAAGGGGGTGGAGGTGGGAATGGCGAGAAAGACATGTTCACCCAGTTTTGTTCAATGTTTTGCACTCGAGTGTCAATAGACTCGACCCTCGTGTTCATGTTTCGCATGAGTTCATGGAGCCCGGTCATTTGATCGAAAGTGGTCAAACGCGGCTCGCATAGTATCGGCGCCCCATAACGGCCTCCCACAACCGGCGGTAGGGCCCCGATCGGGTACTAGTGGAGGGCCTACTGTAAAGGATCAACTCGCGGTGGTAACCCCACGTGTGGAGGATGAATATCGGGATCACCTCGTGCTCTTCGCCCATGTGTCCCAACTGTTCCCTCTTTGGTTCCGTTGGCGTGGTAGAATACCCATCGGGTTCCATGTATCACTACGAAAACATTTCCGGGAGGCGGGATCCTTTAAAGTGCCTTCTTTTGTGAGAAAATCCGTATTTTTAGCAAAGTTGTGTTCAAGGACCCATATGGAATTTCAACAAGGTGGTCGAGATTATCGGGGACCACGTTGAAATGAATAGCTAGTTTGAAAATTAAGTGTCCCAAACCGACTTATGCTTACGGTTTCAAGGTTGCGATAGAAAGTGTCGAAAATAAATGCCGTAGTGCAAATTTTTGTGTCACGACGAAAACACCATATAAAAACAACTCGGGGTAGTCACCCGACTACTTTCAAATTTTCCAAAACGCAGTGAGTAATCTAATTTGTGCAATAAGTATATAAGCGCAGGTTTGTAATAAAACCATTTGGGGTTCCTTTGTAGAAAAATTATTATATCCCGTCAGTCGCCCAAAATTCATTTTGGGTTAAATGAATTGGGCACGCCCGAACACCGTGCCTAGATAGCCCAAAACAGATTTCATTACTCTAAAATTTACTTCACATTCCCCAAACAGCACGACATGTAAAATCCGTAAGATGTGAATCCGAAAAATGCAATGTCGTATAAAATTCGATACCAACTCAATCAATACCTTAGAAGTAAGTGGGGCAAATTTTTTCCACCCAAAAAATTTGACAAATCCCATAAATTCATCAAGCAACCCCAACTCTTGCAAAGTATCCATAGACAAGAAGGTAGATGGAGTACCTCGCGAGAGAGTAAGCTAGTATACCTTTGGCCTTCTTCTTCGGAATAAATTGGAAAGGGGGCGTCGAATTGCTCGGCTAAATCCACCGGATTCATCGGGTCATCTTCTTCCACCCTAGGTTGTTGATTTTGAGCCCTTTTGGTTCTTCTATGCATGGTGATTGATTAGAATTGGTTAATCGGAGCGGAATGTGATTTTAACCGTTGAATTTTGCGATTTGGTGGAGAGAATTTGGAAGGAGATGGAGGATTTTCGATTTGGGGGTGAAAAATTGTGTTTCAAAACCCCAATTCGCGAATCTTAAGCTCTCTTTTGTCTCTCGCGCGATGGGGCTGCTGTCTTTGTGTTGCACTGGCGCCTCGAGGCTCCAGTGCCAATGCGCTTTCCGCGCACCGCAATTTTTTTCAATTTTTTTTTTTTTTTTTTTTTTAAATTTCTACAAAACGGAGAAAACTCAATTAAACCATTAGATACGGTTAGTCGAGAAAAAATAAAAAGAATATAAAAGGGAAAAAATTTGGGTTGCCTCCCAAGAAGCGCTTATTTAACGTCTTTAGCTTGACGATACCCGAGTACGGTTCTTAAGTGACATCTTTGAGGCCTATGCTCTCAATTTTTTCATCCCGAGATATCCCTTCAAAATATGGCTTAACCCGATGACCATTCACCTTGAAAGATTCATGAATCCTTGGATTAAGTAGTTTTCGCCCGTAAGGATATACCTCTTCGATCTCAAATGGCCCATTCCATCTTGATTTTAGTTTCCCGAAATAACCGCAATCGTGAGTTAAATAAAAGGACCTTCATACCTGGTTCGAGCTTTTTATGGATAATTCTTTTATCGTGCAATCGTTTGACTTTATCTTTGTATATTTGCGTATTTTCATATGCGTCATTTAAGCTCGTCAAGTTTAGACAATTGCAACTTCCTTTCGACTCTGCTTTGTCCAAGTCAAAATTTGTTGCTTTTATAGCCCAATATGCCTTGTGCTCCACTTCAACGGTAAATGACACGCTTCCGAAAACTAGTCTATAGGGGCTCATTCCCAAAACTGTTTTATAAGTATGCTCGTATGCCCATAGCGCATCATTTAACTTGGTAGCCCAGTCTTTCCTTGTAGGTTTTATGTCTTCTCCGTAATCCCCTTTATTTGTTTGTTGGTGGTTTCTACTTTAGGAAGTTTGAGGATGATAAGGTGTAGCTACTTTATGTGTGATACCATTTTTCTTCATCAATTTTTCGAACAATTTGTTGCAAAATGTTTTTTCCCCATCGCTAATGATAGCTCTCAAGGAATCCAAACCCGCATAAAATATTTTCCTGCACAAACTTGATGACAGTGTTAGCATCGCATGTCCTCGTGGGGATTGCCTCAACCCACCGGGACAAGTAGTCAACAGAACAAGTATATATTCATAACCAAAAGACTTAGGGAAGGGGCCCATGAAATCAATACCCCACACATCAAATATTTCAAGTACCAAGTTACTATTCAGAGGCATTTCATTCCTCCTACTAATATTTCCAGTTCTTTGGCATCTATCGCATGTCAGCCCAAAATTATGCGCGTCTTTGAACAATGTTGGCCAATAGAGTCCTGACTGTAGAACCTTAAAGGCTGTTTTACGACCTCCAAAGTGCCCACCACAGTGCATTTCATGACAAAATGCCAAAACATCATTCTGTTCGTTTTCAGGAATACATCTTCGGATAATTTCATCCTTGCAGATTCTAAACAGGTATGGGTCATCCCAAAAGTAGAACCTACAAGTAGATAAAAATCTTTTCTTTTCCTGAAATGAAAGATTAGTTCTCACAATTCCACATGCAAGATAATTCACAATGTCGGCATACCAAGGAATTGAAGTAACCTCAAATAATTGCTCATGGGGGAAAGAATCAATTATATGCTCGTTTTTATGAGAAGCAAGAGTATCATCAGTAAGGGTGAGACGAGACAAGTGATCTGCTACTACATTCTCGCACCCTTTTCTATCTTTTATTTCAACATTAAATTCTTGCAACATCAAAATCCACCGAATTAATCCCAGGTTTAGCTTGTGGCTTACTCAACAAGTAACGCAGGTGCGTGATCACTATGAATAATTACCTTAGACCCAACAATGTAAGATCCGAATTTATCCAAGGAGAAAACAATGCTAATAGTTCTTTTTCGGTGGTAGTGTAATTTACTTGTGCATCATTAAGAGTCAAACTAGCATAGTAAATCACATGGAGCAATTTATCAATTCTTTGTCCTAAGACGGCCCCCTACAAAGATGATTAGACGCATCACACATAATTTCAAAAGGCAATGACCAATCGAGCAACAACAACAGGAGCGATTATCAATTTCTCTTTTAATGTGTTAAAAGCATTGGACATTTTTCATCAAAATCAAAAGGGACATCTTGAGCAAGTAATTTACAAAGAGGTTGACTAATTTTTGAAAAATCCTTAATAAACCTTCGATAAAATCCAAGATGCCCAAGAAAACTCCTAATGCCCTTAACATTAATGGGAGGAGGTAATTTTTCAATAACATCAATTTTAGCTTTATCAACCTCGATCCCTCTTTTTGAAACCACATGGCCTAAAACAATCCCGCTTGTCACCATAAAATGGCTTTTTCCCAACTTAAAGTTAAATTGCATTCAATGCATCGTTCAAGAACCTTAGCCAATTTATTAAGACAATCAGAATAAGAGGATCCAAATACAGAAAAATCATCCATAAATACCTCAATGAAGTCCTCAACCATGTCAGAGAAAATTGAAAACATGCACCTTTGGAAAGTTGTCGCGCATTGCAAAGTCCAAACGGCATTCGTCGAAATGCAAAAGTCCCAACCGGCATGTGAAAGTAGTTTTTGCTTGATCCTCCGGTGCGATGGCCACTTGATAATAACCTGACAAACCATCCAAAAAACAATAGAAACTATGTCCTGCAAGTTTGTCAAGCATTTGATCAATAAAGGGAAGGGAAATGATCTTTTTTTTAGTAGCAGCGTTTAACTTCCTATAATCTATGCACATCCTCCATCCATCGTGGTCCTAGTGGGAATAATTTCACCTTTTTCATTTTCTACAACTATTATCCCACTTTTCTTTGGTACAACATGCACCGGACTCACCCATTCACTATCCGTAATTGGGTATATCACCCTTCAACTAGGAGTTTTAATACCTCTTTTTCACTACTTCCATCATAATGGGGTTCAATCTTCTTTGAGCTTCTCTACTAGGCTTAGCCCCTTCTTCTAGAATAATTCTATGCACGCATGTAGCAGCAGGCTAATCCCTTTGATATCACTCAACCCCCATCCAATTGCATTTTTAAATTTTCTAAGCACCACCAACAATTCTCCCTCTTATTCTTTAGAAAGTATGCAGAAATAATCACGCCTCGCTCACCGCTTCTAAAAATACATATTTTAAATGTTTAGGGAGTTCTTTCAATTCTAGTTTTTGTTGGGGTTTATTATCCACATCTTCTAGAGCGAATATTTCCATCACCCCCTCGTTTTAGGCTTGCCCATACGTCTTCCATGACGTCAAAAATATCATCCCGCTTTCAAGAAACAAAGTGTCAAGACTATAATCATGCAAGAAAGTGTTTTGATCGCCCCATCAATCAAATCAATGAAAGAGCAATTTTCAAGTGATGCATGCGGGGATAGGTTTAGTATCGAAATAGAGAAAGTCACAGTTTCCCGAGAAACAGTCATAGTCATGCGCCCATTTTTAACATCAATAAGTGTGTGCGTGGTGGCCATAAATGGGCGACCTAATGAAGTGTGTGCTCATTAGCTTGGTTTTGCACTTCACCTACTTCTAAAACAACAAAATCAACAGGACAATGAGACCACCCACTTTTACCAAAATATCTTCAATAACACCTTTAGGGTACCGAATGGACCTATCAACAAGTTGAAGACACATTCTAGTGGGCTTGATTCCTAGATCAAGTTGTTTAAAAATAGAATAAGGCATTAGATTAATCCCGCCCCCAAATCAAGCATCCCGGAAGTTTCCTTACCGTTTCCCATTGCAATTTTAATAACAAAACTACCTGGATCTCGTTGTTTAGGAGGCAATTGGTGTTGAAGAATCACACTTGCCACTTCGTAAACTATCACCTTCTCATTGTCGCCAAACTTCCTTTTGTTGGATGCGAGTTCTTTGAAAAATTTGACATAAGTCGGCACATTTCTTATAACATCTAGCAGAGGTAAATTAACATTAACCTTAGATAACATGTTATAGAAATCCAAGAACTCGCTTATCCGCTCGTTCCGAAGGTGACTTGGAAAAGGAATTGGAGGCTTGTAAGGATTGTTGGTTTTGTGCAAAGATGATTCCTTACTCCCCTCTTCTTCCTTGTGCAAGGTTTTTGAATTAGACGCATTCTCGATCTCCTTGTCACCTACAGGGTTAGTCAAAGTAGTAGAAAATGGAATTTCAACTTTGTTATCAATAACCTTACCATTTCGTAAACACGGTGACGGCTTGGGCTTGTTTCGGTTGGCTAGGTAGCTTTCCTTTATTTACCACGTGTTGAGCAATTTCACCCATTTGGGTGGCTAATTGACCAACTTGGGTTTCAAGACGTTTGAATGAAGCTTCCACGACTCAAACCGCTGAATGTTGGACTCTTGAGTTTTCTTACTAACCTGAATGAACGAACTCAAACTTTCCTCAATTGATGGAGGCCGAGGTTGATTTGATGATCGACCTTGGGGAGGAGGCCTCGATGGATTTGAGATGGATTTTGCGAATTTCCCCAATCGAAGTTTGGATGATTCCGCCAACCTGGGTTATAAGTTTGAGCGTAGGGATCATTACGAGGCCTTTCTTTGAAAACCCTGGATAGCGTTAATGTCCTCAACTTTGTTGATCAACCACCATATTACAAACATTAGCCCCATGACCGATTCGCCACAAATTCCGCACGACTCGGCAAAGGAAGGGGCGTTGGATGGATGCCCCGTGTAGCCAACAATTGAACTTGTTTAGTCAACTCAGCCAATTGTTTTGTCACGTCGTAACTTGGTGCTATTTCATTCACGGTGAGCCCGTTTGCCTCGGGCACTTTTTTGTTGGGAATTATCACTCATCATCTCTAGAATATCATAAATTTCTGGTGTGTGCACACCCATATCACCCCAAGAAACATTGTCAACCATATATTGAAAGTTATGTGATAATCCATCATAGAAAAATTGGTTTAACAATTCCAATGGGTAGTAATGATGTGGGCATTTAGTTGTAAATCTTTGAAGCGATCCCATGCCTCATGAAAAGGTTCACCTTCCATTTGACAAAAGGTAGCTATCTTACCTCGTAGATCCGAAGTTTTCTGATGAGAGTAGTACCTTCCCATGAACTTATTGTACACCGCCTCCCAAGTAGTAAGAGAGTTGGGAGGTAGAGACATAAGCCATGTTTTTGCCCGATCTTTCAGAGTGTATGGAAAGCAGCGCATCCTTAGCTGATCCTCATTCAAATCCTGCAGAGGAAAAGTTTGAATGACAGAATAGAATTCCCGAATGAAGTTGAGAGGATCTTCATTGGGCATTCCATAAAACGACGGTAGCTGATTGAAGTGTATATTTTTTAGCTCATAGTTCCGTGCTGCTTGTCCCAGAGTGATGCAAGAGGTCGCGGTTCCGATAACTGGGCGCGCGAACTCACGCATCGAAGGTTGGCGTGCCTCTGCGTTGTTTCCGTCTTGATTGTCACCCATTGCTGGCTCGTCTGTTTGTTCTTCCTTTGAAACGCGTCCTGAGAATCCTCGCTAGAAACCGAAGAGTTGTCCCCTCGTTCTTATACGTCCTCTAACGCGGTGAATGTCGTCTACGAAAGGTGCAAGCTCCAGATTGAGATTCCTACGACCTTGCATAAACAAACTTAAGAAAACAAATCAAACGTACCGATGGAATAAGGGTAAAAATCAAAAAGCAAACAAGAAAAATCCTAAACTAAAAACACGGAAAATAGACACAATAATTATTACGCCTAAAGCCTTTCCCGCAGAACGGCGCCAAAATTTTGTTCGACCGCTAAACACCTATAAAAGTCTAACAATCCCTCGCAAGAGAACGAGATCAATTGTAGGGTAGCAAGTTAACCACAAGTCGTCTCTCAAGGAAGACTTAGCCGACAAATAATTATTATGTATCACAATAGATTTAAAAATAAAACCTAAACACTCTAACTTGATTTGTTGGATTTATTTAAACTAAAAGAAATCAATTAAAAGGACAAATTAAAACTAAGCAAAGATTAAACTTTGGAGAAAAGGATATGGAAGAAAGTCTCAGGATTATGGATTCATCTCATCAAACTTGCAAGCGAATATCAATTAATTGATCATGCGGTTAACAAATATAACAATCATGGAAAGACTAGGTCTAGATCGATAACTCGTATTCACATATTAGGGCTATCCCAACATAATTTGCTATTTTCATTAAGCCTCGAGTTAGATAATACATTTCGATTCATATCTAACCCCCCGAATAAATTTAGTCCAGAATAATATCTTCGATCGATCTCAATTATCCCCTCAAACAATCAAGAGTTGGCCAAACAATCAATCAACAAGTAAAACAATTTATCCAGGAAAGCAGATCAATTAATCAATACTCATGCTTGTTTGTTTGAATCAAATCATCATAATCCTAGAACAAGTAAATTAGTTCATGCTTGGGGATGGGATCATAATCTCAATTGAAGGAAAGAAAACAATCATAAACATGATCATGCAACAATAATAATCACCCAACAATTGAAATCAGACAAAAGAGATGAAGAAATCTTACTCTTTGATTAAGAAGCAAAATAACTTCAAGTGGAAGAATCCAAGCAATCCCAATGATGAAAAGCAAGAGAAATACCAAAACTAAAGTTTAGAAGTGCTATGAATGAAGGTGTGTCGAAAATAGGGGCTCCCCAAGTCCTATTTATAAGCCAGAGTCCTAAACAAGGTGGAAGAGCAAAAAATCGGATAAAAATTGGATATTTCGTGTTCAAAGACGATTTGCAGTACGACCTTCCTCGCGCGCCCTTTCTTCCCGGCCAGCAGGCTGTCTTCCTTCGCGCGCCAAGGCCTCTTCAAGGCGCCGCTGCGATGTCTTTTGTGCGCAGCGCGCACTGCTTGCTAACTCAGCGGCTTGCATGCGTAGCGCCACAAGGCGATGTCTTAAAGGCGCTCGCACTGACAAGCTTCGGGCCGATGTTTGTCATTATGCCCGTTTTCTCCATTTTTCATCCGTTTTTCGAGCCTCTTTTCATCATAACCTATAAAAATGACAAAAACACCCTACGTAACGCTCGACACTATAACCTATACTTTAAGCTACGGAAGTATGCATAATCACACGCAAAATAAAACAAAAACACACAAAAATAATACTCAAAAACATGCTAAACAAATATTAAATTTACCGTTAAACATTATGTACATAACATCGAACGTGTCCTATCAGAATTATATATCATTCTATTAGAGTTATATGTGGAATCTGAGACTTGATCACTTTAATTCTATATATATTACAGCTTAATTAAAATTCTACCATCAATTTTTTCTCCCTAACTCGTTCTTCTAGCTAGCTAGCTCGCAAAATCAATCATTTCCAAAATAAATCCTCAAAATTAAGTTTTTCTCTCCAAATTAATCATTCTCAAATAATTCATTATGATCAGGCGTTCTTCGAGTTTTGGAGAGTCGGTGGATTCCCTCCGCCGCGGCCCCTCTAAGCCTGGTAAGAATGCGGCGGCGCAGCTTTCAAAGCCGCCGGCGCGCCAGTGAGTATTTTTACGTTCCCTTCGCCTCCACGCGAGACAATCGAAAAGGACTATGGCGACAGAAAGAGAAGATTTTCTTGCTAACTGTCGGTTGTGCAAAAGAAAATAGGCGAGGATAAAGATAGATATATGTACGGGTATGTTGTATCTTGATTGAGTGATTCTCCATGTGTATATATGTATTTCGATCTCTAGTTCAAGAATATGCAATGTAGTTCCAATTACGCATCGACATAATTTAACCACAAAAATATTTTTGTTACTGAATTATATAGTTGTCTTAAAAAATATTGTTTTTCCCTAATTTATACCGATAAATTACCAACAGATCATGACAGACAAATTTTAAATTTCCGAGCGTAAATCTTGTAGGTATTAAATTTACCAACATTTTTAGATTCTGTAGCTAAAATATTTACTTACAATGATTTTACCTATACTTTACAGTTTTCTTAATACTTACGTACATATTTTTCTGTGATTTTTTCTTGTAGTGATATTTTAACAACTTTAATTTAGTATTGACAATTATTTTACTTACAATGATTTTATCTATAGTTTACAGTTATCTTCAAGCATTTTGCTCGCCTGAGTGCAGAGATTGTCGGATGGCTCTGGACGAAGAATTCAACCCTCCTTCTCCACTGCGTCGGAAAGATGGATCCATTTTTAAATTCAACGTCTGTAAAGTCAAATTCAACAAATGAAAATATATATAGGGTTTTATTACTAAAAGGAAGGTTTTGGCCTTTGGGTGAACGTCTTGTTAGGTTAATTAGGTTGTCAGAGTATGTGTATTATTAGGTTATTACTTATTAGGACTTTTAGGAATTATGAATAAGAAAAAAATAAATCGTTTGTTACGGGATGATGCATGAATTTTATTTCAACTTGCATGTGAATCCCATGTAACAAGTCTTTAAATTTATGTTTTTTTTCTGATTAAAAAATAATAACAAGTGTATTGATATGGGTATTTTTCAAGTAAGTGATTTTAATTGCTCAATTGCTCATCAGTGGTGGACCTATCTTTATAGCTCGAGACGATGCGGGCCGGGAGGCCGGGACAACGATTTTTTAACAAACTGTTAATTATTAATTACTTGTAAAAAAGGATTACAAATTAAAGAGATAATTATTTTTAACCACCTCAACTTTACCCCTTTTTACACTTCACAACCTAGACTTTTATTTTTAACCTTTTGCATCCTGAACTACGAAAATAATTACTCTTTGCAACTTTTGGACCATTTTGCCCCTAGGATTTTATTCTTTAATAACAATAGTTCTAGTTAACCCTTTAAACTCTAATTTGTGGCAAATTGCTCCATAAGGATAAATATATTGCATTATACAATAATCAAAAGGTTTTCACTCCCTAATCAATTTATTTTTCGGATTTTTCGAGAAATAAGAACCCGATTTTTTTCAGAACTTGTTTTGTTCGTGGCATTGTTACACCTACTTAGATCCAGTCTCTATTCGAGGTTTTAAATGGATCATGTCGAGGGTTTTCAAGCCTATAAACTCAACAAAACATACTTTTATCAAGATCTTATTTCAAGTATTTGTCCGTATACAAATTGGGTCTTTAGATCGAAAATGAAAATAGTCCATTACGACCATATCGGACCCAACATGCTTAGTAAAATTAATAAATCCCTTAAAATTCATACCTCTTTTGGCCGAAGCAAAGACCGGGTTAAGTGGTTCGCAACGCCACCCGATCGGAAAATTATCGCCCCGGATCGTTTGACAAACGACTCCTCACTGTTCAACCTCACCTCGGGGAAGATGATCGCAAGTTATCCGGAAGCTTCAGAGACTTCGGCTTCATGACCTTGGTTCGTTTCCTACTCCAAGGCGTAAAAGTAATTCTTCAAAGGGGATTGATCAATAGCACATTATGAACACATGTTGAACAAACAGCCTTTATTTTATTAAGAACTTAAAGAAAAATTTATTACATTAGTAATCTCCTTTTGGGAGGAGAAAACTTGTTTAGCCTCTCATAGCTGAGGCTTGCACTCGGGAATACATAAAACTTAAAACTAAAACACTCAAAATATTACAAATTTTTCACTCAGATTTTATTGTAAGAAAACTAAGGAAAATGTTCGATGTCCTCACCTTCCTTCAAATCCTGCATTTTTATAGAGGTAAGTCCAGGACTTCAAAGGCGGACTTCAAATCTTCTTGATGTATATGACGTCGCTAACTACGTCATATCCCACATTATTGCATCGCCATTTGGTTTTCTTTTTCTTCCGTGTGAAAAACCCATGTGATGTTTGTCGGGGAATCTTTTAGAAATTTGGTTTACGTGGTCCCCGGGATAACGCGTCTTGTGGCGGGCCCTTATCCTTTCGGCTACATGATCTTGTCGGTCGGGTTTGGTCGGAATCCTTTCCCAAACTCGGGTTCCTTTTGTTCGGGGCATGCTTGACAGATCCGTCGACCCAACGGCCAACATGCGCCATGTTACGAAATTCCGGTAAGTTTCTTTGCTTGCGAGAATCTTGTTTTCCGAGAATTCTTCTTTTGGTCTCGAAGAGTTCTTACGCAAACCCTGTGGTTGATCCGGTCATCGAATTCAAAAGGAAAGATCCATTCGCCGACTCGGAAGAACTTGAATGGATATTTGACTTTGTCCATTTCGATTAGACAAACCCAAAACCCCATGCTCAAATGCCGGTAGAAACTTCGTCTTGAGAAAATGCTCCTACTAACATCTTGGACCTTCTAGGGTGAAGCCGCTTAATATATTTTAAAGCATTTCCATCAGGTCTTCTTAGCTTGATGAAATGAAAAGCTTCATTAAAGCCTTTCTTATTTGGTTCGGGAGCCGCACCGATAAAATACGATTCCAAAATATCGCCTCACGGCCAAGTGTGGATTATTGGCCAGGTTTAAGAAATCGCTTCCCCAATCCATTTCGGTAATTTTGAAATTTCGGGAATCGGTGACACAGTATAGATTGAAGCTAAAGCTCCAAAAGTATACCATTTCGTACTTCATTTGGATGACTTCCTGGTTTCATCCAAACTGGGATACTTTCTGAGATATCAACCATTGTTTTTCCGGGTTAATACTTGCCTTGTAACTAGTTTCTCCCATTGCCCTCGATATACCGCATAGGAGAAATCTTAATCTCGTCGGTTTGGACCTTAGATTTTGTCTCGTGGCCTAAGATTCAACTCTCCCTCTTTTACCCCCAGGGTCTTTGGGTTGACTTGAAGACTCGGGTTGTGACAGGAGCTTCAACATTCATTCTGATTTGTACACCTCGGAGATGCATCACCGCAACACTTGTGATTATGGTACTTGAATCCATAACCTCCGGGTTAGAACCCCGTACTCTCTCGGCCCCTTTTTTTTGCACCGTAGGAGGCGACTGGAAGAGAGGCCCTTGCGGCGCTAAGAACAATTGTCTCGAGCGAATCGGCATGCTCGTATTTGACTAGAAACAGTTTACGGTCGTCACTGTTGAAGTCGTCCCAAAGAACTGCGTTGAGACATAACGTCCCAAAATCTCGTTCTAGACTCTCCAGGTTTTCCCTGAGATGTCTTACTCGTTTAAGGACCTCCAATGAACGCGCCCTTCCATCTCGTGTCAAGAAATCGCAAGAATATTTTCATGAGATTTTATAATGACAATATCATAATCATAATATTGACATTGACTTGCCATCTAAGTAATCGAGCCTTTTCTCGGTTTTGATTCAATTTTGTTTTTCGAGAAAAGCCTTGACACTTGAATTATCAATTTTTAAAGTAAACTTTTAGCCGTAAAAATAGAGGCCATTTTTTAAAAGCCTTTCGATTGCAAAGAATTCTTTCTCGTTGATATGCCATCTGTTTGCTTCATTGGGTGTGAATAAACCGCAATATCGCATGGCACTTCTTCATTTGGTGTGACCTTAGTAAGAATCGCCGCCACCAATCATCACGGCGGCATCCGTATATAGAACAAGTTCGTCCTCGTCTTTGGGAATCGCAAGTTTTGGAAGCTTTTTACAAACTTCTTTAAGTTGCTTAATTCCTTCTTGATGTTCATTCTCCCATTTGAATCTGCATCTTTTTTTAAGTAATGGGCTAAACACCTTCTCGTAGTATGCTAGATTGTTAATAAACATTCAAACCAAAATTAACAACTCCTTAAAAACTCAAGCGCTTCTTGTCTTTTAGTGTATCCGGAAATCCTCGTATCTTTTCCACAATATGATTCGTAGAATAATTCCGATTCATCGATTTCAATTCGAGGAATTCAATCTGTCTTGTTGCGACACGCTTTCTTTTCGTAAAGCACTAATCTTTCTTTGTGACAAACATCCAAAATATTTCCAAATGTTTGAGATGCTCCTTCATGTTCTTTGATGCGATTAGAATGTCGTCGATATATACGAACATGAAATCAAATAATCTTTGAAAAGATTATCCATCTTTCTTTGATATATCCGGGGTGCGTTAGCAATCCCATAGGCATCACGTTCCAAATATAGTGTCCCTGTGGTGTAGAGAAAGTCGTAAACTTCTTACTTTCTTCATCCATCTTAATCTGGTAGAATCCGGACTTGCAATCGAACTTTGAGAATATCTTGGCACCTTTGATACGATTAACGGATGTTCTCTCGCTTGGGATATAGTAATGCTTAGTCGAACTCCAAAATGTTATTAATCCCTTTGTAATTAATAACAAGTCTTGGCTTTCCTCTTTTGATTTCTCCATGGTTTCTAACTAAGAATCCTGGATTTTTGTATGGAGAAACTCTGGTGAAATTAACTTAAGGTCAAGATGTTCCTTAAGTATCTTTTGCATATCCTCACGATCTTCCTCGTTCATAAGGATTGGTTTGAATCTTACTTAACTCGTACTCCTTTCCGGTTTAACCTTTAAGGAAGCTTTAAGCTCGTTCTTATCCCACCAAGCCAAAGGATCTTCATTGTAATTCCTTTGGATCTTCTCTTGATATCCTCGAGTGATATTTGTTCCTCTATGGTTACATCACTGTGGATTCTCCATTAGACTCATCCATAATTCCGCAATGGCTTCCGGGTGACTCGTTCTTCTCCTTGTACTCGAATGAATACAAGTTATTATCCCATATCTTCGATCATACGGATGGAACCAAATTGTCTATAGGATAATAAAGCTTCACCAAATTTCCTTCGATCCGCCATTTTTGGATTGCGAAGTTTGGCTTCATCACCACGCTTGCTGCGCGAAAATAAATAGGCATTTTTTCGTAAAATGCGTCCCCGATCTCGGACAATAATCTTATGATCACATAAGGTTGTGAAAATAAGTCTTCTCGCCTCGTTCTCTTGTGTGAACCGCTTGAATGTTTGTAGGAAATTGTTTCCCAAAGAAAATATCTCGCACTGTATCATGGAAATAGATTGGTGGCGTCTTTACTTTTGTACCACGGGTAACGCCCGCTCCTCCGATCATTATTTCTCGCTTGTTTAATTCTCTGTTAAGGATAAGAATCCTTTTAGAGAAATCTCTTCCCGCAATGGCTGGTAAATCTTCTCCAATTTCTTTAGGAAAAACATCCGCTTTGCAAGACATATTCCCGGACTGAACCAAATATAGGCGCGAAATACTCCTTGTATTCAGCATATAACATTCCAATAGAAATGTATATGGAGAATGGACTAGTGGTCATCCGATTCTCAGATCTTTTATTAGCCACTGTGAACTCCATTCCGTCTTGTAATCTTTCCCAAGGTTTATGCTCCTCAAGAAATTCTATTCCGGTATTAATTGTTCTGGGGATCTTTCCGCCACTCTTGTGATAGTAAGCTCAATTTCTCCTATCTTCAGGCTTCCTTGATACCTTCCAACGATTGGTTGTTGGAGATAATATAGAACATCACAAGGAAAAATGTTATCCTTTTGAGTGATGTCGAATATTACTTCAACCTCTCGCCATATGGACATTTCGGCTCTCTGCTTTGTTTTAAAAACATCGGGATGCATTTGAATCGCATTCTTGGTCTCCTTTCTTCCCAACGGCCGCTACTCACCATTCTCTTCTTTGGAAAGACATCCTTCTAGCTCAACTTTGAGACTCGACTTTTGTTGAAGACGGTTGATCTTGAATTATCATATCAATCTCCTTAATAGTTGGAGATTCAATGATTTAGTAACACCACCCTGGCAAAGTCCTCAAAGATTCTTGGGACTTCAATAAATTCCTTTCTCAAGAATACTTGGAATGATGGGTATTCGAGAGAGCATAGAAATCTTGTATGTGATCGAATAAGGCATGTTTCTTCTTTCATCAAATCGACTCTTTTGAAATCTTGATGAAGGGTTAGGACTCATCAAGTCTCGATCTCCTAAATTGTATGCAATTCTAGGATAGACATTAAATGCCAATTTCCCCGCATACAAATTTCTGAACCGCTCCAAGGCATGAATCCTTGAGATGCGAGATTCGCTTGTCAAAAATAGCAAGATTGAAGCGAATCTATTCCTTCTTTGAAGGTTGCTTTAATAATTACTCTTATAGCTCCGATATGAATCCATGAGAGTGTATTTGCAACTTCTCTTTTAACTTTGCTTTTGATCTCTTGTATTTCTCTAATAGGGACCAATCGCATCTCGATCGTGTTAGGAAAACTCCATCGGAATAGCAAATTCTCCGGTTGTTACCCTGTGGATAATTTGGTGTTTTCTATTACGAAACCCAATTTTATCCAATGCTTTTTCCATAGCTCCGATCGTAAATCCGTCATAGACTTGAAGCTTTGGATCTTCCTTCATGATTCTCATAAGAGTCTTATGAGAAACGTCGTGTGAAAGGAATCCGGACATATCCTCTCGACCGTATGTTGAAGAATTTCTTCTTCACTCCGATTCGAAATGGAGTCACTTCCATCGTCGAATAGATCTCTTCTTCATAGATGCTTTCATCCGAGGGAATATCCTCAAATTGATACACATGTATTAAATCCACGATAATAAACTGACTTCTTCGATTTCTCGGTGTGGCCTCGAACCTGCGACTCCTCGTTTTTTGATTATGCGGGCAATCCGATTTGAGATATGCCCTCTTGCTCGCATGTCCGGCAATTACAGTCTTTGAAACTTTCATTAGCTCTAGTGTGAGCACGCCCGAAAGTTCTTCTCCTGGATTTCTGTACTTGCTTGATTAGAACGATGATGAGGCTCTACTCTGTTTGGTCTTTGGTCTTTGTCCGATTTATAGCCGGGCTTTTTGTTTTGACGAGAACCTTCTAGGTCTCCATGAAGACCTGCTTCTTTTGTTGTTGCTTCCTCGGCGGTATGGATGGCTTCTCTCCTTCTTCTTGTGCCGCTTGGTTGACCTCCACAATGTTGGGATATCATTATCCACGCAACATAGAGGAATCGCTTTGTTAATTCCTCTTAATCTCTTGTAATTCTGTGAAGAAGAGTCGCTGATAGCACCATTCGAGATAACTTGGCCTTTAGGAAAGACATTTTTTCCGCCACGTTTCTACTTGACTCCACCCTTGTATTCCCGATAAGCATTTCTCTCCGGGGACTCGGAATTTTCGCAAAGAATAGTTGTGCTTCTTTTTCCTCAATCTTGGATTTCCACCGTATTCGGTGAACAACTTGATATAGTCGTCAATATGACAAATATCCGAATCAAGGTCGTAGAGGGCTTGTTTATATTTCTTTCTTTTTCATCCTCTAATCCTCGAAATAACCCGTGCCGATGAATTGGATTTTGAATAGTTTTGCCATACCATCGACAATTCCTTTAAGTGATTCTCCGATGTGACCGAACTTTTCGTACTAGCATCGGTCATATCCTGCAATCTTCACCGATCCTTCAAGACTCATTTCAAGGAGTAAAATGAATGAATCCTTTGTAAGATCGAGGGTTCTATTTGAAATTCTCATAGCCAAGCCCATTCATCAATGAGGACTTCTCTATTTTTAAAATCAGGATGTCCAGATTTAACATCAACCCATACGGATGTATTGGGTCGAGGTGCGATCTTCCATAAGGCGTCGATAAACATTCGGCCTTAGGTAGGTTGTGCAGTTCCGCAAAGAGGTTTCGACCTCCCGCCCCCGAAAGTGGATCACTCCCGTCGTGAAATCCCAAAGATGTGGCATCCTCTCGCCCCGAGCTCCATGATGTGAACCCGCACTTTCTTCGACGTTAGGATTAAGCGGTGGCGGTGGTGGAGGAATTGGTCTACCTTGTGGGTCATAGGTAACCAAAGCCGATTCTCACTGCGTTCATCTTTAAATCTACAATACCTAATCCCGCGAAGGATTACGCTTGGTCGTGTAGATCTTTAAGATTCATCTTTTCCATATCCATCTTTTAATTTTTGATGGATTTTCCTTTGATTAGAGCAATGAGCTTCTCCTCATCATGTCATCTTTCGTATAACCGGTTGGTTTCCCCTTTTGGTGTAAATAGGTACCGCCCCAAAATCAATACGTTTCCTTCCTCATAGGATGAACTCGGCCTTTGTCCTCCAGGTTCTTGACTCGTTTCAATATCATGAAGGAGTTCAAGAGTTTCCTTCGATATTTCACCATCGTCTCCATCAGTTCGATCGATGAACTTGTCCGGTAAATGAATATGGCGGTTGCCATAATTCTCGCACCGTCTTCGGATTTCTCTAAGATCTTCGGAGATCTTAGATTTGTCTGGAAGTATCTCGTTCCACTCGGTACTCCATCGGGAATCATTGTTTCGATGGGAATTTTCATGAACCGTTTCTTGAAGGTTCATCAAGTGAACATATATAAGTGCAGTTAAGCATCGAATCGCTATAATATTCTCGCTCGCATTTTGCATTGCGCTTAAAGGTTTCCCGTAGCTCTTGCTTGTTCCTTTTCTTCATGTTGGTATTCCCAATATGAAACCCTGGTCAAGTGTTCTTGTGCGTACATCGTCAATATTTGACGATATGTCTGTAAGTGGTACATCTCGGACATCGGTCCAGGATCCATAATCTCGGAGTAATTTCTCTCGCCAATTGTTAATTACATAAATATAATAAATTTAACTAAAAGTTCTTAATAAACCAGGCTCGATACCATTTTCGAGGATCGCAAGACCTTTGGGAGTAATCAAAGAAAATGCAATGAAATTTATCGTCAGGGTTGCAAAGTGTAACAATTTTAAAGTTGAGAGTGTAAACTACAAACCAACTTTCCTGAAAACCAGGGGGTAAAACCGTAATTTTATGCAAAGTGTAAAATTTTGTAAAGTTTAGGTTGCAATCGAGTAACTTTTCAAAGTTCGGGTTGCAAAGTGTAAAACCCGTATAGTTTGGGTTGATTAAAAACGTTATCCCCACAAATTAAATATAAGCCAACAAGACCACATATAAACCGACAAGGCCCCCATCCATATAAGTTGACATGACATGACTAAATATATAAAAGCCAGGAAAAATCCAGATAAACCAACAATGACACATTCATTTCAATAATTTATTAAATGATCGTGTTAATTAAGTTATTTCTTACCTCAAAATTTGAGACACTGCATTGCGGTAGGGTAAATGAAAGTGGTGATTGTAATGAATCCTACCATGAACCATCTATCATCCAACAATAAAAAAACACAACATATTACATAAAATAAACAACTGTTAATCTATTATTATAATCGAATAACAATGCGTGAAGTTTAAAAAAAAAGTACATTATCAATTAATCACTTACTGAAAAGCAGATACATAGGTATAAATTACAACTTCACAATTACAATAACAAAACACCGAATAAAAATTCAAAAAATCAGTTAAGAAATTGTAGTTTGATGCAAGTGGAAGACTGAGAATTGAGAAACAAACACAAATTGATAATTTAATTACAGAATTATAATACTTGACCTGAACTTTAAAGTTCAAAAAAAAAAAGTTAAGTAAGAAGCTTCATTCATGTGGAAGGCAAGTTTACACAAGGAAGATTACAAACTCCACATCTTATTATAATAGTTAGCTTAAGTACTCAAACCTCTCCTTATTTACTTACACAAACTCAAACTGCTGTTAATATACATCAGAAAGACCAGTTAAGTATTCCCTCTCATTAAGTCACCATTAGCATATTAAAAGCCAACAAAATCCAAAATTGAAGCCACATTATGCCCTTTTCTCTCCTCTCTCTGTCCAGGACCAGGCAGAAAGTAAGATTGCTCTTGGCTTTTAAATATCTCCTCTACTTCTCTTGCTGGCATCTTAAAGGACAGCTCTTTCGCCTCTGATTCAACCTGGTTCCATATGTTTTCTTGTCCTAAATCATCAAAATTCACAATCAGAGAAGGGAAAAACACATGATTTATCCGAAATTATAGTGTATAAATTGTGGTTCTTGAACGTACCGACTAAGAAATATTTCTGATCATAGGAACCCTTGATCCCGAAACTAGCTA
The DNA here is from genome assembly GCA_016081115.2 of Rehmannia glutinosa. Taxonomy (NCBI): domain Eukaryota; kingdom Viridiplantae; phylum Streptophyta; class Magnoliopsida; order Lamiales; family Orobanchaceae; genus Rehmannia; species Rehmannia glutinosa. The sequence goes on from JABTTQ020001592.1 coordinate 624,086, forward strand.
GTTGCAAGTTTGAGTCTTGGGAGGCGATGATGGCGATAGGATGGCCGGCCGGGATGATAAAGGCATCGCCTACAGATAAACGGCCGCTAATCTTTTCGTAGTGCACATCGGTTCTTGTTTCTCCTTGCTTTTCTTTCCTCCCCTGTTGTTTGGTTTGAGTTCCTACATGAGGGCATGCCATTTCAAATTGGCCACTTCCTCCTACCACAAACACCAATTTTGTGGACCTTGAATTGTAGTAAGGTGCTACCATTCCACCCTTCAATTGATTCAAACAAAAGGATGTCAAGTAGATAGTGAAAACCTAGTACGAAAATTGATCACATAAGTGAAATTTGTTTCACACAACGTGAACGCAGTGATTTTAACTTTGGGAGGCGAAAAATGGATCGAGTTTATAAATTTAAACAATGAAATAAAATAATCATACATTAACTATAATTAATGGGTTTTTGTATTGTAAAAGACAATTATTTGAAGTTTTTATCAAAATTTGGGGGCGCAAAGTCATCTATTTTAAATAAAAAAAAATTTGAAAACTTTAGGGCGGGGAAAATGAAATTTTGAAAAATTTTGGGGGTCCGATGTTTCCACGACAATTTGGTTTGGCGGAAATGTGGACACTGGCTTTTTTCCGGCAAATTCCAGCTACCAAAAGATTGAAATAAAATTTCCTTTTTGAAAATTATAGGAATTTTTTCCCGAACCGATTTTCCCTATAAATGAATTGCTAGTCGTAGAATATTATTCTCGTCAGACTTAAACCTAACTCAAATAAATTTCAACGGTTCGGTCAATTTTCTTCCCTTCATTTCAGGACTAAAATTGCAATTTAGTCCCCAATTAGTTAGTAAACATAGTATGAAAAGTTGATGATGTGATCATTTAGTGAAGATTATGGACTGATAGCACTCACTTGCTTGATGTGCATGAATCCAACTGAAACATCCAAGTCTTTTAGTTGCTGATAATCGTTCGGGGACGCCTCGAAGTACTGCCCGAGATTACTCGAGAACAAGGGCTGTTGATCCAACAGATTGAATGGTCCCCAAGACTCCCCTCTTCTTCCCCTGGATGATTCAGTTTCTTGGCTCAATGCTCTGATTTGTTCTTTGGATGCCTTTATTATCACTCCCTTCCTCTGCTGTCCAAAAAGTTTCTCCAGCCTTTCTCTTGGAGTCTAAATATGATCAATACCACCCAAAACAACATAAGTAAAAACAGTCAAAACTTTTAGGCCAAATTGCAAAAACTACCAATGAAGTTTCGCCTAATTACAAAAATCCAATTATATTTCAAATTGCTCCCTAAGGTATTATTTGTAATTTGGAATGATAAGAGCGGGTTATTTTGTAATTAGGTTGAACATCAAGGGTATCTTTTGTAATTAGCCCAATTTCTTTTTCTCAATTTTATAAAGGGATAATTACAAAAAGGAACCCTGAGGTTTGACCTAATTAGAAAAAAACGACTTAACTTTCAAAATTACAAATAATACCCCTGCGGTTTCATTTTGTCTAGCATTTAAACCCTTCATAAGCAAAAATCATTTCAAAATCCCCCTTAGTATTTATAAAAATATTGCAGTCTGCCCCTTAATTTAACACTGAATCAAACCTCCCGGTACTTATTGCAATTTTAAAAGTTGGCTGGGTTTTTTGTAATTAGCTCAAATATCAGGGGTACTTTTCGTAATTATCCCTTTTATAAATACTTAACCATAAGAAAGAAAGCTATTCTTACATTAAAGGCAGCTTCAAGAATCTCATTGCTGAAGGTTCTGAAGAATGACTCTGGATTTTCTCCTCCAACACCAAAGTATTCCTACACACATATAACTAACATTCATTAATTTACCATCTCTAATCACTTTCTCAAACAATACTCACTTTCCGAAACGAGACAAAAACAACGAGTTACCTTAAAGCGGCCTGGAGTGTTCACAGGCTGCAACAGCTTCAAAACATATAATCTTTCATTGTCGTCGCGATTTATTAGGTACACAATTGATCCTGCGGGAACCCTCATTACATCTCCACGCTTCAAGTTATAGGATTGCCTCTGATTTCGCCATATATAGCTTATAGTTCCTTTTCCTGTTAAGAGTTGGCAATAAAACAAACAAACATATTATTATTCAAAACCCCACCACCTTAAACCTCTACAACCAATATCACTATCATAGTTAAAGAGACGTCTTCGTGAGACGGTTGCACGTGGAAAAAAGTAACACTTTTTAATGTAAAAAACTATACTTTTAGGATAAAAATTAGGATAATTACAAAATTACCCTTGAGGTTTGACCTAATTACAAAAAAACACACCTAACTTTCAAAATTACAAATAATACCCCGAAGTTTTATTTTGTCCAAAGCATTTAAATTCTTCATAAGCAAAAATCATTTCAAAATTCCCTTTCGTATTTATAAAAATATTGCAATTTACCCTTTAGTTTTAACATCGAATCAAACCTCGGGTACTTTTTGTAATTTTAAAAGTTATTTGGATTCTTTTGTAATTTGGTCAAACCTCGGGGTATTTTTGTAATTATCCTAAAAATTAATACATTGTCTGAACACAAAACTATGAACACGTGTGTTCAGACAATGTATTAATTTTTATCCTAAAATGGCATTAATTTTTACTATAAAAGTAATGTTTTTTTCGTTGAGACGACTGCCTCACACAAGTTTTTGTCGTTTTTGTCATAGTTAGTATAAAGAACTCACCCCAACAACAACAAAAACCGATTCAGCATCACAGTGATGAGGAAGAACGAAGGTATTTGGATTCGCCTCAAGAATCGCTAACCGGTAATTTTCGATGCCTTTGAGGAGCTCAGATTTCTTTGAAAACCTCTCGAGGACTTTGATATGTCCCTCTTGAGTTTTGTACTTGGAAACAAACCTTTCTGACTGGAAGAAGTATGGATTTTTGCTTTCTTGTTTCTCTTCGGATTTCTTATTGGAATTTGTCACAACATCATCTCCTCTTCCACGCTCGCGGCCTTGTTGTTCTCTTTTCTGTTTTTCGTATTGCCATTGGCATTTTTGTTGGCAATATTGCCTTTGCTGCCCTTGTTCTTGTCTCCCACATTTGCTTTGGCAAGTCTTGTATTGTTGTTCAGGTTCATAGTGGTGGTGATTTTCTGTTTGTAAATTGTAATACTGATAGAAGTCAATATTGAAATAAATACTAGGGATAATTACAAAAACACCCTGAGGTTTGGATTAATTACAAAAAAACCAGTGAAATTTCAAAATTACGAAAAACCCCTTCAAGTTTCATTTTGTCTTTAAATTTGAGGGGATAATCGTAATATTTTTATAAATGTGAGGGGTCTTTTGAAATATTTTTGAAAATCACAATGTAAGACAGGAATCAAACTTCAAGAATTTTTTTTTTGTAATTTTCAAAGAATCCTCGGTTTTTTGTAATTAGCCCAAATCTCAGGGGTGTTTTTATAATTATCCCTAAATACTAATTATAAGGCCAATCATGTAAATAATTACTCAAAGTTACAGTCTTGCATCACAAGCACCTTTCATTCAAGGTGTCGTGTTGTCTATGACCGGATTTGATCTTATGTTCCGATAATATATCATCTTATATTACAAAAACTATTATATTAAAAATCCATGTTTAATTTACAATTTAAAATTAATATGATAGTTTCTACGCACGTGTCAATCTCCTCACATTTTTGCAACAAAAGATCTCATTCGAACTATAACGGGCTCAAATTGAAAGGACGAGATCATCTATTCCGAAAGAGCGTTTCATTTCCTATTCTACTGTGTATAAAAATTACAATTTTAATTTTCAACCATAAATAAAGCATAAACTATATGGTTTTAATACGGATGAGATCTTCTATTCCGTGATAGGGATAGTGTTTTATCTCCTATTCCATGCATGGATGATTGACACGTGTGTTGAAGTTACCATATTAATTTTGGCGCATAAATCAAGCCTAAATTGTGGTTTTTAATATGGTAATTTCAATACACGTGTCAATCATTCGCATCTTGAATGGAATAGGAAATGAAACACTATTCTGGAATAGAAGATCTCATCCGGTTTTAATATGTAATTTTTATAAACGTGACAATAATTCGTACTAACAGAATAAAAAATAAAACACCCCTACGGAACAGAGGATCAGTCCGCAAATTGAAAGACAACTTATTTTACCAAATAAATAAATAAAATAATTAATTGATAATTACAAAAATTAGTCCCGAGGTCTAATCTCATTAGGAAAAAGAACTTCAATTATCTTTCAAAATTAGAAATATCCCCTTAAAATTTGTATTTGTCTGACAAACCGCCACACCTTAAAACTTCTTAAAGTGCAATTATGTTAAGAAAACAAAAGATATTTTAATTGAGTATTTTTTCAAATAGGCTAAACATTAGGTAGTTTCTAGCTAAGTTTAGTCAGTGTTCCAAAGCGCTAGGTGGGCCCGACTAGCGCCTAACGGAAACTAGCGGGTTAGATGGGACTTGAATGGAGTTAGATAGTGCTTAATCAGAAGAAAAAGACAAGAAAAGTCTACCTGCCCAGGCGGAGTCTAATCAGAACTACGCGGAGATTTTTATAACAGTAAATTTAGCCTAATTATAGGAAAACCTTAAATTAAATTTACAAATATACCCCTAAGAGTACAAAAACTCTTTAGCACAAATACCTCTAGCTGTAAAAGAAAAACAGGGGATATGTACCTCCGCCGCCTCCACCGCCGTCGTGTTCCCTTTCCTGTCTCTTTCTGTCTTGATACTCATTCACACATCTCTGTTCACAGTGGGTCAGTTCTTCCTCGTTCCGTGGTTGCTTGTCGCACTTTACAAGGCACTCAAACAGGGCTCCTTCTGCAGATTCCTCTTCTTCTTCTTGTTCTTGATGTTTTGTGTAGCAGTGGATGGGAAGGAGAAGAAGGGAAAGTGTTAAGAGAAGAAGCAAACAGATTTTGATGGCCATTTTTGGTAAATTAAGCTTGCTTTCCTAAGTCGTTTCTGATGGGATAACTGGAAATTAAATCAAAGTAATTTATAGGTGGTGGAGATGAAATGTTTAATGTTTTTTGCTTGCTGATCATGGGGTTTCATGATTTGCATGCTTGACAAGTGTAGTGTTATATGCATAACACAACAACAAAGATCATATGCATGCATTACATGTATCTTTTTTGGAATAATTTATGAGATTCTATAAAATATAATTGTCCACTTAATTTAGGACGGGCTGTCTCTTTAAGGGGTATTGTCCACTTTAATTTATTTTATGATTTTATTTTTGGAAAATTTGGATCTTCTATTTTATTAATGCCTGTTTTACCTGGTATTTTAATACATCAGATAATATCACGTGTACAATTCTAACATTGTCGTTTTGTGCATGTAGCATTCATCTAATTGTCATATGGAATACAAGATTAAATAAAGGATGTAATAGAAGATATAGTGAATTTAATCTGCTTGATTTGTTTGATTAATATAGAAGTTGTGGATAATGGAGCAATTAATTTGATCTAGCATAATTACCTCTTAATTAAGATCATGTTGTTGTTTTTAATTCTAATACTAAAACTCCATCTCTTCATGTTTAATTGTCCAATTTGCTATATTATGTATGATCATTATTTATAAATTTTATGATGTCATGACTGATCATGTAGTTTAATATTATACATAATACACATATCAAACTAAAACATTTGTTATTGTACTTTAAAAATTAGTTGATGGCATCAATTTAATAATTTTTATATATAATATTAGGAGGACTTGCATCATATATAAACAAACTAGAGCCCCAAACACAATGGTAGAACTTGATAGGACTTGCAATTTGGATAGAGGGGAGTCTAGTATGGGCAAAGACTTGGGAGGCGACTCCATGTATGAGGTAGTTGAGGATATCAAGGACTTATGAGCTATGTGCATTCTCGCAATTTACATGAGAACAATTTTTATTCCTAAGACTAGTCGTGTGGGAACATAAAATCTCACTTAACAAAACCAAAGAAGCCAAATACAAACGCTCATCCATTTAGCGTGCCTATCACGTGATGATAAGTACGGTGTAACTAAAAGACAACGCTGAAAAAAAAAGACAACGTTGTTGGACATGTGGAATTATGGAGCGGTAGGGATAAGAACTCGTTTGATTTATTTTATTTTTATTATTCTTATTAATTATTGTTTATTTTATTTGTTGCTCTTTCACCCAACCATTTTTAGTAATACAAATATGAGAATAGAGAGTCAAAATGAGATCAATATACGACAAATAAGTGGACCATAAAAACGACAAACAGTTATGTTTGTCTGTGCCATATATATAATATTTATTTTTGGATTGTGCCATATATACATAACAATTTACAAATATTGACGGACAAACATATTTGAGAGAACTATGCAAAAATCCCATCAGAAAATAGATTTTTCTACAATGGACTTTTCGAAAAGCCTATTAATCTTCCTTCTTCAGAATGAAATTTTTTGACGAATGACTTGTCTAAAATTCCATTGTAAATTCACCATTAAACATAAATTATTATTTAAATAAATTTTTGGATCTAAAAGTCCATCTAAAAAGTATTCCCAAATAAGTATTAAATTTAGAGTAGTCTCTAGTCCAGAATTGGATAAGATGGACGTCTACGAGACTAAATATTGCAACTCCACAGTCTTGAATACATTAATTAATCAGTTGGATATTTTTTTTTTTTTTTTTGTTTTTTTAAACCATTGGATACTTTTCGTGAAATTTAGTAATATTATCTTATTTCATTTATATTGTACGATATTGGTTTAATTAGTTTATAAGGGGATAGATTTAACTTCAGAACAAATAAATATGATATGTTTGCGGTTAATTATTTCTATGTGGTGACAAATATGGTAATTTAAATAACTCGATTAATAGAGTTTGTCGAGATTTCCATTTTTTGCTTAATTTTTATTTTAATAAATATATTGATATTGTATTTTTACGAGCTTGTATCTCCTAAGAAAAAATTATCAAGTTATCTACGACATTTTAACAAATTCTATAAACATTTTATAGAACTATTAATTAAACGTAAGGTTTTAAAAAAATAATGTTGTTGCAAAAGATTTTAATTACTTTGTGTTGGGGGCAAAAATGTTTAATAATTAAATATATAATTTGATTTATGTTGGTTAAATTTATGTGGAAAGGTTTCTTTTTGAGAAAATGGCGGGGATCGTGTATAGGCTTAAGTCGAGGCGAGGTAGGGTCTGTCTCCGCAAGACTAAAAACGCCCGTATACTAGTGCTTACGATTCGGCGCTCGCCTCTAAGATACAACGACTTTTTGATTAGGTTAGCGGCAAGACAAAGAAACCGGGAACAAATAACAAGCAAAGTGTTTGACTACTTTCAAGCTTTGAAGGAGGAAAATGGGCAAGATGCTAAATGCAATGCTCGATTTTATGTTTTTCGATTAATTTCGTGTCTCATTTCATCGAGTAGGGCCGCATTAATATAGCAACGAAATGCCCGTACGGAAAATCGCGTGTAGGCTCGAAAAGGCACATTTTCGCAAAGGACGCCTTTTGACCAGAGAGAGCACGGCCAGACGACGGGCGTGCGCTGCCGTGCGTGCGACCTCAAACCTTCGGCACCAAAGACGACCCAGGCAAGACTTGCGGGCATGCGCTGCGTGCGTGTAAGCGCAGACTCTCGGCAGTAGACGACGAGCCGCACCGGTCGTGCTCTACCCGTCTGTGGGCCAAAATATTTTCCCAGTTGAACTCTTTTAATTAATTACGAAAATTAATTAAATATATTTAATTAATTACAAAAATTAATTAAATATTTAAATTTTAAAGGTTTTTGGTCCAAAAAGAATAAGGGCCTTGAAGCCCAAGCCCAAGCCCACGACCGGACCGGCCGGCCGAGTGGCCCGGCGGGCGGGCAGCAGGCGTGTGTGCTTTGACCAAACCCACAAGCATGTAGGTCCTCTCCCCTTTAAAAACTTGGGTGCCCCAAGGGCCCAAACCCATTTGTCCAACTTAGAATAAATAAAGTGTGCAACTTTACCTCCTTTTTTCCTATGTGGGATGGAGCATCTCTCCTCCCCCACATTTTCCATTTTCCATACCATTTATTTGTATTAAGTGGCTAACTTCTAGCATTAATTTCTCATTCACCGGAATCGGTTTGAGAAATTCCAAATGCTATTCTCATCTACTCTCTTAGTATAATTTTTACAAATAATTTAATTCCATTTTTCACAAATGGAAACCACTTAATTAATTGGTCAAAATCGGGTCAACACCACACCCGATTTCTCAAAGACCAATTCCAACAATCCCCCACATGAATGAAATTAATGCATGCGTGTATGCAGATTCGCTTGAAAGTCTCGGCGAATCGTTATTGCATCGAGGATAGGTAGCTTGTGGCTTTGAACCTTCCTTAGTAAAGTACTATCGGTTTTACTAGCCGCTTAGTGACGCGATGTCTTGAACTACTCGGCCCGTTTGTGTAAACCAAGACAACAAGATTTACTTACACAATAACAACTCTAACACTTGTTGTTCTCACGTTGTATCCATTTCTACTGGACCATATCTTAGATTCATAAGTGTTTCTTTCCGAAGCGGCCATTACTTCTCACTTATATAGGTGATCTCCTATTGAAGAGTATCTCCGCAATACTCCACCTTTCGGTATAGGAATCATTAAAAGTCTTAAACTTAACCTCACCACATTCAGCAGGTTTAAATACACTTGGATGTATCGAGAATGAGCTAACACATTTTCCAAGTGTTCAAATTTGAACATTCATAACTTAGTTGTCCCATTGAACCAAGGTCTTGGGATCTCCAATTCACAAGGTTGGGTTACCGCTATGAACATTCTTTAAGTTGTGGATTTTAAACCCATTCCCCTTAACAATTTATACGATTGATCTCGATTAATGCCTTTCGTAAGCGGATCCAAGGTTTTCCTTTGACTTCACGTAGTCAACCGAAATAACCCCATTCGAAATCAACTGCCTAATGGTATTGTGTCTCGAGACGATATATATGTCAGACTTACCACTATACATCTTGCTTTGTGCCCTTCCGATTCGATTGACTATCACGATTGTATCATAACAAACGAGCGCGGGCTTATTCCAACAAGGAATATCCTCTAAGAAGTTTCTAAGCCATTCTCGCTTCTTCTCCGGCTTTATCCAAAGCAATGAACTCGGATTCCATAGTGGATCGAGCTATGCACGTCTGCTTAGAAGACTTCCAAGACACCGCTCCTCCACCTATTGTGAAAACAAATCCACTTGTGGGCTTGGAGTCTTTTTGTGTGCGATATCGATTGGCATCACAAAGTATCCTTCTAATACCGCTTTGGATATCTTGTATAAAGTATTCCATAGTTTATGGTATACTTTAAATATCTAAGTACCCTTGTCACGGCTTTCAGTGATCCATACTTGGAGTTACTTGTGAACTACTTAGTTTGCTCACTTGAATATGCAATGTCCGGACGTGTACAATTCGTTAAGTACATCGATCGCCAATTACCTTGCATATTCCAAATTTGAGAAACGGTTCGCTCTATTCTTAGCCAAGTGTAGACTTAGATCTACAAGTGTCTTAGGGAGGATTATCAAAAGCATTAAACCTTCTCGAGTATGCTTTCGACATAATGGGATTGTGACAAGACAATTCCCCAAGTCCTAGAGATTTTAATCCCTAATATAACATCGATAATCACATATCCTTCATGTCAAAGTTTCTTTTTAACATGTTCTTAGTATTCACGGTTAAATCATGACTACTTCCCATAATCAACATATCATCTACATAAAGGCATACTATGACGTAATCATTTGTAGTACCTTTAATGTAGACACACTTGTCACATTCGTTGATCTTGAAACCGTTTGACTTCATAGTCGAGTCAAACTTTTCGCCATTGCTTAGGTGCTTGTTTTAGTCCATAAAGTGACTTAACAAGTTTACACACCTTTCGCTCTTGACCGGGTGCAATGTACCCCTCGGGTTGTTCCATATAAATTTCCTCTTCAAGTTCCCCATTCAAGAAAGCGGTTTTTAACGTCCATTTGATGTATCTCAAGGTTATGCAAAGTCGCAATAGCAATGAGAACACGAATGGGACGTAATCCTCGTGACGAGGAGAATATGTATCGAAGAAATCATATCCCTCCTTTTGTCTAAACCCTTTAGCTACCAATCGGGCTTTATACTTGTCAATAGATCCATCTCGCTTTATACTTCCTTTTAAGGATCCACTTGCATCCCAAAGGCTTGCAACCCGGTGGGAGATCAACCAACTCCCAAGTGTGATTTTGCATGATGGAATCTATCTCATTATTGATAGCTTCTTTCCGAGAGGAGCTTCGGACTAGACAATGCTTCTTGAATAGTTCGGGGTTCGTTTTCTAACATATAAGTTAGAAAATCGGGACCAAAAAGACTTAGCTATTTTTGTCCTTTTCTTTGCGTCTTGATTCCTCTTCATCATCACTTTGAGGTAGCCTTGCGATTTCATAAGTTCGTTTACTTGAACTTTCTTCTTTCCGTTCTTTGTTCGGAAAGATATTCTCGAAAGAATCTGACATTCCTTGATTCAATGATCATACCTTCATTTATATCCGGAATAGCCGACTTGTGCACTAAAAAAGCGATATGCACTACTATTGTTAGCATATCCAATGAGAGCACAATCGATCGTCTTCGGACCGATTCTTACTTGTTTTGGCTTAGGTACTTCGACTTTAGCCAAACACCCCCACACTTTAAGGTATTTGTATGACGGTTTACGTCCCTTCCATAACTCATATGGAGTTTTATTTTTACCTTTGTGTGGGATCTTATTAAGAATGTAGTTCGCGAGAAAGTATGGCTTCCCCCCACAAATTTTGGGGTAAGCCAGAACTTAGCAACATCGCATTCATCATCTCCTTAAGAGTACGATTCTTGCGTTCTGCAACACCATTTGATTGAGGTGAGTAAGATACAGTCGTTTGATGAATTATACCCGCTTCCGAGCAAAATTCTTCAAACGGAGCAATATACTCTCCGCCTCTATCACTTCGAATCATCTTAATTTTCAAATTAAGCTGATTTTCAACTTCATTCTTATAAGTTTTAAAAGCTACTAAAGCTTCATCTTTGCTTTTCAAAAGATATACATAACAATATCTTGTGCAATCGTCTATAAACGTTATGAAGTACTTTTTCCCACCTCGAGTTTGCACAAGTTTTAAGTCACACACATCTGTATGAATTAACTCGAGTGGTTTAGTACTTTCGTTCCGAATGAAACGGTGCCTTGGCAATTTTGCTTCAACACAAATTTCGCATTTGTCTTGTGAATCGGTTTTAAACGTAGGTATTAATTCGATTCACTAACCTTTTAATTGTGTTGAAGTTTACGTGTCCTAATCTATCATGCCATAAATTAGAACAATCCAACAAGTAAATGAAGTAACGTTTTTATTCTTCGCCTCTTGGCGGAAAAGCAGGACATTTGAGACATTTTAAACAGGCCCTTATCAAGGTAACCTTTACATAAAAACGACCGTTCTTGGTCATTACAAACTTGTCGGATTCAAACACTAGCCTAAATCCGGCCTTTGCTAAGCAACGGACCGGAAACCAAGTTCTTGCGGATGTCCGGGACATGCAAAGACATCTACAAGCGTAAGCTCCTTCCGGAAGTCATCTTGAGCACAACCTTTCCAAGCCCAACGATGTTGGAAGTCGAGGAGTTCCCATGAACAACTTTCTTCCATTGATCGGAGTGTAGGAGGAGAACATTTCCTTATCGGCACAAATGTGACGAGTAGCCCCGATATCTATCCACCACTTCCTGGGTTATCCACCATATTGGCTTCAAACACAACGGCGGAGATATCGAGCTCCGCAAGTCTATTGGAACCGACTTGTCCTCCGTCACATTGGCTTGTTGGTTGCCACCTTGATTGCCCTTCTTTGGGTGTCGGCAATCCTTCGTCATGTGGTTCGGTTTGCCACAATTGTAGCAATTCCCCTTGAACTTTTTGGCCTTACCTTTCTCCTTCCCGGAGTGCTTACGTTTCTTGCTAGTGCTCGACTCGGCAAGATTGGCCTTAGCCTCCATTCAGTTACTAGTTTTAACATCGATTTCGGTTGTCTTCTTCGACGCGGCCGAACAATCGATCCTCAAGCCCCATCTCTTTGCGCTTGTGCTTGAGGTAGTTTTTGAAATCATTCCACAATGGAGGCAAATTTTCGATAATTGCGACCACTTGAAAAGATTCATTCAAAAGCATCCCTCCGGACACTAAGTCGTGAAGGATGATTTGAATCTCGTGAACTTGGCCGATCACCGTCTTGGTGTCAACCATCTTGTACTCAAGAATTTGCCAACAACAAATTTCTTTGTCCGGCATCTTCCGTCTTGTATTTCTTCTCCAAGGATTGCCACAATTCCTTGGGCGTCTTGAGCGTGCTATAGACATTGTAGAGAGTGTCGTCTAGCCCGTTCAAGCGTAGTTGCGACATAGAAAATCGATGTTATGCCAAGCATCCACGGCGATTCTCTGGTTGTTGTCAACTTCGTCTTCTTCAACCCAGAGGGGGGGTCGCCCTTTAGGAAACGAGCCAACCCCAAAGTGAGTAGAAAAGCATCTTCTCGTTGCCAACGTTTGAAGTCGGCACCAGAAAACTTGGCGGCTTTTCGCCGTGAGCGGGAGCAATGACCATGGTGTGAACGAGATCGAACTAGATACCATCGTCTTCAATGAAACGTAGAAATCGGTAAAAAAAAAAATTCGTCTTGCGATTGTTGGTTAAATTTATGTGGAAAGGTTTGTTTTGAGAAAATGGCGGGGATCGTGTATAGGCTTAAGTCGAGGCTAGAATTAGATTCTGTCTCCGCAAGACGAAAATGCCCGTATACTTAGTCTTACGGTTCGGCGCCGCCTCTAAAAATACAACGACTTTACTTGATTCGGTTAGCACCACAAAGAAAAACGGAACAACAAAGAAACAAGCAAAGTGTTTGACTACTTTCAAGCTTTGAAGGAGGAAAATGGGCAAGATGCAAAATGCAATGCTCGATTTTATGTTTTCGATTAATTTCGTGTCTCATTTCATCGAGGAAATTTGCATTAATATAGGAAATGCCCGTCGAGAAAATCGCGTCGTAGGCTCAAAAAGGCACATTTCCGCCGAATGACGGCCTTTCTTGCTGCAGAGAGAGCACGGCCTAGATGCACGGGCGTGCGCCGCCGTGCGTGCGGACCTCAAACCTCGGCACAAAGACGACCCAGACAAGACGGGCGTGCGCGCGCTGCGTGCGTGTAGGTAAGCAGAGTAGCACGACCCGACCGCACGGCCGTGCTCCCCGCAAAGAATAAGGGCCTTGAAGCCCAAGCCCAAGCCCACGACCTGGACCCGGGCCGGGCCGAGCCGGCTGGTGGCGGCGGCGGCGGCGGTCTTGTGTGTGGCGTGTGTGCTGACCAAACCCACAAGCGTAGGTCCTCTCCCCTTTAAAAACTTGGGTGCCCCAAGGGGCCCAAACCCATTTGTCCAACTTAGAATAAATAAAGTGTGCAACTTTCCTCCTTTTTTCCTATGTGGGATGGAGCATCTCTCCTCCCCCACATTTTCCTTTTTCCATACCATTTATTTGTATTAAGTGGCTAACTTAAAGCATTAATTTCTCATTCACCCAGGAATCGGTTTTGAGAAATTCCAAATGCTATTCTCATCTACTCTCTTAGTAGAATTTTTACAAATAATTTAATTCCATTTTTCACAAATGGAAACCACTTAATTAATTGGTCAAAATCGGGTCAACACCACACCCAATTTCTCAAAGACCAATTCCAACAATTTATATATCGATTTAATATTAATTGTCAATGGACTATTAATGGAATAACTCGGCCCAAAAAGGTTCGGGCTTGGCCCATAGACCAATTTCTCCTACGCAACTACGAGGCCCACTATTCATGTATAAAAAGGTATATCCTCTTCATTTTAAGTTATCTAACTCATAATTACTTCTAAGCATTTAATTCAAAAGATTCGATTACGATTTATTCTCTCTCGATCACCATGCGACTTGAGCGTCGGAGAGGCCTCCCTTGGCAACCCCAAGGACCCCTAATATTTCCGCGTCTGTGCATGCAAGTTCCCAATCGAAGGATTTTAAGCTCCTAGCAGAAGAAGACTTGAAGACTTCATCATTGCAAAAGAAGAACTTTGTCGTAAACCTTAGGTGATGTATGGTTATGTTTCCAAACCCCTAACTTCCATTTTCCAATTATTTATAAAAATGGAATCATGTTTGTTTATAATATATTTCCAATGTAAATCATCATTTCCACTTTCCATTTTTTACATAAAACAACATCTCAAACCTATAATTTCAATTTCCAACCTATACATGTCGGACCCACCACTATCAAATCCACATACTTAAAATATTACTAGTTTTAAATTATATGTATCTAATGGGACCCACTACCTACCATCTTAAAAATATAATATTATATATTCAAATTAAAATATTGAAAGTGGGCCCAAAGACTATCAATTTTTCAAACTATTATATACGTAAAATAATATTTCAAAACTACTCAACCAAACATATTCTCATTTTCAAAATTACATAAAACTCATTATCCTTCATTTATCCAAACATAATTCCATTTCCACACGAAAAATCAATAAAACCTCAAAATTCATTTTCTAACACTAGAAACCGGAAATGGACCATAAAACTCGTTCTCACTCATTCATCCAAGCTTTGGAGTGATGCGCCCAAAAGCAACATCACTTTGCAATAACAATGTAAATCGCAAATAACTTTTTCGCGACTACGGTTTACATAAAAGTAAGTCGCCGCAAAAAACAATTTCGCGACGATTTTCGATCTTTGGCCACAACTTTTGTCGTCCCAAAAACTTCTTTTTCGGTAGTTAATATAAATTTTGAACATATATTATTAATATTATATTATACTAAGTTATCGTTTTTATTTTTCCATATATGATAAGTTACTACAATATTTACAATATTTATATATACAACGTATACTTATCTACAAAACAATAAAAGAAGTTGTATTGATATATTATTAAATAATTGACGGATTTTAATACAATCTTTTTACATAAATGATCTTTATATATTTTAAATTATCTTGAATAATTCCTAAATTTATTTCCCCCATCACTCATTGGTATTTAAATGCCTACAACTCAATTTATTATTTATATATACAGATTTAATTAGCATTCGGAATAAGACCATCATTTCCAAAATCTAAAGTCTAAACCATTTCTTCCGATCATCAATATTAATAGTTCGATATTATAATTAATGCTCATCTTTATCATAAATCATTAAGAAATGTTATGTAAAATATTAATAATAAATATATTTTATTAACCATTAATAATATTACAAGATGATGCATTAATAATGACAATTATTAAATTAAAGTGCCAGAATAGTATATTAATTCATGGAAGAGAAGTGTCAAAAGCTGGTAGATGTTGGAAGACACCTCCTCTTTAATACAAACACGTATCTATCTACATGTACTGATGTGCGTGAATTTTATTTTTCATAATTTCATTCAACTTTATGGATGGATTGCAATTTTGGGCCTTCTCGAAATACTAATTCAGTAAAAATTACACATTTTATTACAAATTCATCTATAATTAAATAAAACTCGTGAGTTGTGTTCTTTGTCCATTGAAAAATACAAATTAAATCAGAAAATTAGAGATTCGCGTGCGAGTCACTAGATATTATTTTCCAAAAAAAGAAAGAAAGAAAAAAAAAAGAACATGTGATGTAAAACTTTCCAACACAATAATTACACGAAATAAAACAAAACTCTACGTGAAAACAAGAGGATTTTTCAAAATTTACAAGTTGGCCAGAAGCTCTACATAACCTACTAGTGCTATCTTTCAACACAGAAGCATGAGAAGAGTTTAGCTTCACAAAAAAACAGAGAGTAATCTGAAAAAAAAAAAAAAAAATATAAATAAATAAATAAATAAATTGAGATATAACAGCCTAATTTGCAAAAGGAGAACACTAATTATACTTCAAGTCTCCACTGGAAAAAGAGAACATTTTGCGAGCTTTAAATTTAGGACAATAAATATTTTTGCGATTTGAGAACAGCAACTTTCAGATTTTTGCAAATTGAGAATAAATTCAGCCCGAATTGCCCAAATTCGAGCTAACGCCTTTAATGTTGAGCCCAAAATTCCAAATTCGAGCTAATTATATATGTGGTGAAAGTAATTATTTATATGGCGAAAATAAGTAAAAAAATATTTTAAAAATTTACAAATTAACAATTAAAATCTGAATATTTAAAAATTAAATTGATAATTATTTTAAGAATTTAGAAATTAACAATTAAAATTTCAATATATACAAATAAATCTAAAAAATACAAAAAATAAAATTGTACAGTTTATTTAATAAATTCAAATATAATTAGAACATCTAAAATTTACTGAATAAATTATGAAATTTATTTGAATAAACCAAACAAAGTATGAAATAATATCTAAACATTATTCAATAAATCTAAAAATTATTTAAAAAATTAAATATTATTTAAAGTAATTTAAATTTACAAACTAAAATTTGATCAATACTTAAATAAATCTGAAATTATAATTGAAATTTATTTTAATCACATTTTAAAATATGTATTTTTATTTGTTTAAGTATTTTCAAATTTTAGTTTGTAATTCGAAATTAATTCGAAATTACTTTAAATTATATTTATATTTTAAAATAAATCTTAGGTTTACTAATAATGTTTAGATTTTATCTTATCTTTTTTCCCCAAACAAGAGCTGATAGGTCATTCATACAGTATTCACAACACAAGTTGTTTCACTGCAACCAGAGCTCTGGTATGGGGGTGCTTGGGTAGAGTAAAAGTACCGGAGCCAAAGCAAGTGAAGATAGGATCCAAGACGGTCGACTGTATCTATAAGATATGCACACAACAGTACCACATATCAGTTTCTAGTAGACAACTTAGATATACTTGATGTGACGGAAGGAACCACTACTTAGTCAAAGAATGTTGTATATAACTTTGAGCTCATCTATCCTTGTAAAACAAACAAAAAAAGTGAGTTCGATAAAAAAAAGTAGGTGATTCATCACAATGTGATGATGAGCCAAGACGCATCAAAAGGGCAAGGAAACTAAGTTATTTGGTCCAAACTTCATGATCTACTTGTTGGATAATATTGCACCTTGGATCATCCAAGTAGCATTGTCTAGTCCTGAAGCCCCAATGTGGAAGGAGGCTATCAATGCAGAGGTAGACTCCATCATGCAAAACCACACATGAGAATTGGTTGATCCCCCATCTGGCAGTAAACCTCTAGAATGCAAGTGGGTCCTAAGGAGATAATACAAGGCTGATTTGGATCAATTGATAAATATAAAGTCAGATTAGTGGCTAAAGGTTTCAACAAAATGAAGGATTCGATTTCTTCGACACATATTCACATGTAACAAGGATTACCTCTATTAGGGTGCTCTTGGCGATTGATGTTTTGCACAATCTCAAAGTTCACCAAATAGATGTAAAGACTGCATTTTTGAACAGGGAGTTAGAAAAAGAAATCTGTATGAAACAACTCGAGGGGTTTGTGATTCCGGACAAGAGGAAAAGGTGTGCATGTTAGTTAAATCCTTGTATGGACTAAAGCAAGCACCAATGCAATGGCATATTAAATTTGACAATGTGATGATGTCGAATGAATTTCACATTAACGAATGCGATAAGTGTGTATATGTAAAGGGCACAACTAACTCATTTATCATTGTGTGTTTATATGTTAATGACATGTTTATAATACTCGTGAAATAATCATGGGGACTAAGAACATGTTGAAAGATAACTTCAACATGAAGGATTTGGGTCCAGCCGATGTGATCATAGGGATTGTTCGCCTTATTTTTAGCTTCACCGCAAGTGTACGGTGTAGTTTATAGAATATGGTAAGCAAGGTCGTATCCATGGAGACTAATAAATTTATGCGCTAAGTATTGAACCAAAATAGTCTTATTTTTATTTAGACGATCGAAAGTTGGATGATTGTTGTGGAAGTAAAGGCAAGAAATAACCACAAGAATACAAGATACTAAAAATAATGGAGTTATCAAGAGAATGAAATGGATTCCGGGTTATGGTTTCAATTAATATTTCTCTTGTTGTCCGATTTAATCAAAGCTAAAGTTATTATCAATAATCCTATAAGACAATCACAACGGTATTTTATCCCCCTCTCGAGATGTATATAAAGTGTAGATTGAAATATCTATGCTAGCATCTCTACTCAACATAAGATACACAACTCCCAAAAGCTCATAAGATCAAATGTCCTCACAAATATCTACAAACCTCTCGATTCATGCAAATATTCATGTCAAGTACTCAAGATCTAATATTGAAACTCATCTCTCGAATTATGAATCAATATATCAAACAAGTTAAATCATTGGCCAAGTGATAAAACAAGAATAAGAACAAAGTACTCAAATAGGCTTCAAGACAATAACTTCAACTAAGATTAAAACATTCAACAAAAGTTCAATTAATCTACTTCCAAAACCCGAAAATCACAAGAAGTTTAGCTATTCATTACAAATAAACAACCCATAGACAAATTGTTCATATTCATGACAAGCTAAAATGAAAGATTAAAGCACAAAGAATGAGAAAACTTAGGGAAATGGATAATCTCTCGATTAATCTTCAATCCTTAAGCTCCGATTCAACCCGATTCTTCCCTTGATTCTTCCTTGATGAAGTTGATGTGTTTCTTGTGTTCTTGGATGTATTCTCAGCATTTCCTCTCCTGGTGTGCGCCCAAAAAGTGGTATTTATACCCTTTAAAAGCTAGGTCAATTTCTTTGTCATTTTTGGAGTTTTTCGCAAGAACGCACGGGTCGTGCGCCCACGCACGGGTTACCCGTGCTCAAATCCGTAGGAAAATCAATTTTCAGCAACCCACGCACGGGTCGTGCGTCCACGCACGGGTTACCCATGCTCGAAGCCGTAGGCATGCTCAAAATTTTCATGTGCCTTCAGTGCGCACGGGTCGTGCCCACGCACGGGTTGCCCGTGCGCCACCCAAACATCCGAATTTGCTTGCAGGGTCTTCATAAGCGTTGTAGCCCTTTCTCTTAGTTTTCCATAGCCACTTTAATCACCTCAATATCAATTGTGAAGAGAGAGTTATGGCCAAAATACTAAACTCGCCGGTGTTGGAAATTTCATACGTGTTTGGATGTTCCTTGAGATAAATCTCCTTGTTGTTTGATCATCCATGCTTCTTTTGACACACAACTCATCACTAAGACTCTAGAATCCATATAGTTGGCTTCCAATTGGGTGTAATCGCTCGATTTTTGATGATTCTAGGTCGCAATGCTCGTATTTGTCACAAAATCACTCCAAATATTGTTAAATTCCTACAAAACGAGCAAAGCGTAATATCTTTCCCACAAAGAGTGAATACAAACCATTTCATATGAGTTTATGCATGTCTAATCACCATTTTAGTCATATTTATACCTCAAAATACATGCAAAAATCACACCTATCGGGATCAAAATTGAAAAGACTTCGGGAGGCATTCTATCGTCTCTGGAGTCTCACTACAACGAAATGTAGTGAGAAAGTTCAACGCTTTTGATGATCCACCAACAAGGACGCCCATAGAAGATAACCTGTAGGAACCAGTTGCTTAACTTAAGTATTCTAGGATCATTGGGAGCCTAATGTACATCATGAATCGCAAGGCCAAATGTAGCATACTCGGTGAATAAACTAAGTAGATTCACGAGTAATCCAAGCAATGAACACGGAAATCAGCGACAAGTGTGTTACGATGCTTGAAGTACACCTTGAAGTTTGGCCGCACTACACTAGCTATCCAACAAGACTAAAAGAGTATGCTAATGCAAACCGGATATCGGACTCAAACGACTCATATTCCACTAGTGGGTATATATTTACCATAGGTGACGGTGTAGTGTTCGAAGTCCACTAAGCAAACGTGCGAGCTCGGTCCACCATAGAATCGAATTCATAACTTTGGATAAAGTTGGTGAGGAATTAGAATGGCTTGAAACTTCCTCGAGGCATTCTATGTTGGGACAAACATGTGTCATCAATATTGATACATCGTGATAGCCAAGATTATTATAGGCGGGGAACAAAGTGCTATGTACAATGGGAAGTCTCGGGATATTCGTCGGAGACACAATACCATGAGGGAATTAATCTCAAGAGGAATTATATCCATTGACTACGTGAAGTTGAAGGAGAACATAGTGGATCCGCTCACTAAAGTGCTAAACATAGATCAATTCCATAAATTGCTAGAGGGAAAGGGTGTAAAATCCATAACTTAAAGAACAATTTTTAGTGAAAATTCAACCATAATGATTTGGAGATCCCAAGAACTTGGTTCAATTGGCAAACTAAACTTTAGATCGTTAAGTCAAAGCATAGCTTTAAGCTAACCATTCCTAGACAACATAACCAAGTGTTGAACTTGTCGACTATGGTGAGGTTAAGTCCAAGAACTTTTAATGACGCCCTATACCTAATAAGGCGGTATTGCATGGTACCTCTAATAGGCAAGGTCACCTATATAAGTATGAGGGCGGACCGCCTCAATGAAACACTTATGAATCCCAAGTGTGATTCATGGCCAAAAAGACACAACCAGAGAACTTCGAGATTAGTAGAAATGTTGTTGTGAAAATACAATTGTCTTGGTATATTCGTAAGCGGAGTAGTTCAAGGCATCATGTCCACTAAGTCGCGGATATATCCTATAGTATCTTACTAAGGAAGGTTCAAAGCTGTAACCTACCTATCGTGATGCAATAATGTTTCTAGGGTCCGAGTGACTGAGTCTGCATGCATACATGCATCGTTTCCACTCATGCGAAGGATTGTTGGAAATTTTGGTTTTGGTAAAGCCAAAATTCCAAGTGTGAAGACTCGTTAATTTTGGAAACGAGTGGTGTATTGATTTTCACAAAATCATGTGAGTGATAAATCGATACACAAATGATACACTTGGAGATATTTATTTATGGGAAATGTATCCAATATATATAGAATGTTGGTAAATTTGTCAAAATCCGATGTTTGGTAAGTTGCTTGATTTTTCTCGCTAAATAGGAAATTTTGACTCAAATCACCAATTTTATGGAATCTTGAAATAATGCATCAAATCATTCCTTAAATCGATTGAGGCGACAATTGTAAGGATTGACTCTGCACAAATCAATCAAGATATGATCAATATTTATGGACATAATTGAGTCCAGTTCACTCGCTTCGACTTGATTTACTGTTTTTTTTTTCGCTTTTTTCGTAATAGACGTTGTTAGTTGATTTTTCCGTTGTTGTATCCCTTTGATTTTTGTTGTAATCCCAGCAAACTACCCTAGAGCTAGAGTGAAAAAGATTTACTAGCTGAATCCTTATTCTTAGTGAAAACACACGCGAAATATAAATTGTGGAGTAATAATATTTCTAGAGTTCAATATCAAAATAGATATAAAATTTGAATTTCCTTATTGATATTTTGGAATTTTCTTATTTTTGAAATATGATATTTTCATGTTTAATTTACACGTTTCGTCTTTGTGTGAGCATCATAGGCATGATTTATGCATCATTCGTGATTCGTGTGCATCAGTTGATCTGGATAAATATGAAGTTTGGTCGTGCAATTATATGACTTGTTGAATTTAATTTCAAATGAATCACAAGTAAATAAACTTGTGTTAAAGTGTGTCTGGTGAAGGTTAGGACTTGGAGGTTAATTGAAATCTATTTTGGAAGGATTATGGTTTTATTCACGAAATGCAATCAATTGGTACAAGAATTGACGAGTATATCGAAGTAAATAATGTAATAGGATTTTACAATTCGAAAAACTTTTTTTTTTTTTTGCAACATGAACTTTGGCAATGTTTTGTGCTTTGCAATCTAGACTTGCAACTTTGGGTCAACCGGAGTCGGAATATTTCAGAAATATTTTCCATGTGACTTTAAATATTATAAGAACTAGAACAACACTTGTGTATTCTACACTAATTTGTCAAAAAATAAAATTTGTGTCATGACTACGATAGTTATTAGAGATCCAAAATAATAACTAAAAATACTAAAAAAAGAAACTCAAAATTTAGAAGAGTTCCATACAATCGTTCACTTCAAATTCTAAAAAATTTCTTTGTAAACTACATTATTTGTTCTATTTGAAAGTGTAACATCCTCGTCACAACAACGAATTTTCAATCCGTATTAGTTTTAAATGGTTGAAAGAGTGCAATTTCAATCTTTGAATGTTTTCTGGAAAGGGAAAAAATCTCTATAAAATTATTTATTTGTGCTAATTTCAAATACATGGTGGTCGTTTGCTTTTGCACAAAAGCTAATAAATAAGTTATGGTAAAAAATAATGAACCATTGACATGCTTAAAAAAGATATTTAATATAATTATTATACCCCGTAAATAATATAAATTACAATTAAAAGTATAATAAGTATTAAAGATAATAACTGAAATTATATCCTTGGTTTTTATATCATAATAATATTTAAATCAGAATTAATTTTCAAACTCAAAAAAAACTTCCTAATTTTATATCCTTGATTTTTGGGATTATTTAATTTGTTGATTAAATGTTTGATTGGATTTTAATAGTTATATACGGAAATAGAAAATTTAATTATTAAGTTGATAATAAATTGATAGTAAATTGATATAGTAAATCAATTTATAATTGGAAGAATAAGGTGGTGGCATGGTGTGCCGCGTGGCTAAATATGAATGTGACACATGAATTTGGAAGAATAATGTGTTGACGCGTGTACCAAATTCTTTCGGTGAAGGCGTATGGCGAATTGTTTTTTTTTTTAGTATATAGGGTTGATGTTCCTAACATTCTAACTTTAGTTGGTCGAGAAGTTGCAAACTGAAAAACCCGCACAATTTAGCTTGTGTTCTTAAAAAAAATAGTTTCGATTGCAACCTGAAAAAAAAAGTTACAGTTCATGTTGAAAAAAATCCCTTAACAATTTCTGGAAATAATGTGAGCTAACATTCAGGCTCTTTTGCAATATTTTACACTGTAAAAATTTCAAATTACCAGCATATATTGTAGAAAACTAATGCAAATGGCATGTTTTCAAAGAAAAGAATCTGCAATATCTACAGAGTATGTCTTTTCACTTTTTTGTAGCTTGTTTTGAGCTCCAGTAGTCCAGTATATGCTTTCTCTTTCATAAATCAGAAGAAAAATTTTAAATAAAAATAATAATAATAATAATAAAATAAAAGCAGACAAACAGTATGATTGTGGGCAACCAAGAAAACAACTTTTCAGCAAAAATCATTGGGCTACAAACAGCACCATTTTCAGTACTATATTATATTTCCTATCACGTTAGCAATGAGTGTTAACATCACACTTCATCTAAAAACAAAAAGGTGAAAAAAGGGAATCATTATTTTGACCATCTCTAATTCTCTTCTTGTCAAGAATCTGTGTCTTAACAAATAAAGAATCTTCAGCTTGTAAATGAAAAAGGAAAACTTGTAATCCCCACTTGGCACTCTTCAATGACTTTAATTACACCCTGCAAACATTATTTGTTTGTTAATTCCAATTGAATTTATGTGTTTGTGAAATGAAGAGCAATTAACAGGCAGGATAGTTACAAAAACTTACCCTGAGGTTTAGCCTAATTACAAAACACTACAATTAACTTTCAAAATTACAAAACCCGCCCCTAATGTTTGTATTTACTTAACAAATACCCCTATTGAGGTGCAATTTGTAAAATAGAAACAAATGTCAAGGGGGTATTTGTAATTCTGAAAGATAGCTGGGTCTTTTTGTAATTAGACTAAATCTCAGGGGTAATTTTGTAATTAACCCTTAACAGGCTACTAACATGGTACCTGGTCTAAGGACTGCAACTGCTCGTATGAAACATAGAGATGCCTTGTGGTGGGATTTTGCAAATCTTGAAATTGAATTAGACTCCAAAACGAAACGTAATCGGTTAGGAAGAAACCACGTCGTGGGAAGTTAGCGGTCCAAATTGTAAATATCTACATCTGATCAAAGATATGATGAATAAAAATTAGACAAAGATCAGAGGCATGCAGCAGTATGTAGAAAGTAAAGAGAAAGGGCTCACCTTTCTTGGTTAATGGGCAAAGAGATGTCCCCATCTGCACAGAAGCTCGAAAACACTAGCTGAAGGAATGGGACAACTTTTAGTGCATTGTATAAAAGGATTATAAACATGGGTTAAATGCCTACAAATGATTTACATTTTCGAAAGTAATATAAGGCAAGAAAAAAAGAATGTAGTCAGGTTCGCGAACTGTCACAATGATAGTCATTTCGTTCGTGGACAGACGATGAAACGATGAAAAAGATAACGGCAGAATACTTGAAATGTAAAAGAAAAAATTGTGCAGGAACCACGAATGGGGGAACAAGTATATATATTTTTGCCTCCGAAATGATTCCGTTTGAGGAAATTTCGGTTATGGACAACTACAAAAACTACCTCTGAGGTTTACCTTAAGTACAAAAAAAAAAAAAAACATTTATCTTTCAAAATTACAAGGGATAATTAACAAAACTAGCCCTGAGGTTTGGCGGCCTAATTAGTAATTACCAAGAAAACTCAGCCAACTTTGAAAATTACAACAACAAGCACATTCATCTTACATTTTTCACCTGCTGTTAGTGGAGCTAACGAAAATTGATGATGTCATCAAATATTTTAATAATTATAACTCACAGCTTCCAAATATTACAAATAACCTCAACTTTTCATCTTACATTTTATAATTACATCCCTCAACTTTTCTGAATATTAAAAATAGCCAGAGGAAAATTGGGACTATTTGTAATATTTAGAAAAGGTGAAGGGAGTAATTGTATAGTGTTTTATGATGTCAGCAAAATCCATCCGGTCAACTAACGGTTGGGGAAACACGTAAGCCGGATGTAAACTTCAAGGATGGTTTTACTAATTTTTAAAGTTAGTTGGGTTTTTTTTGTAATCAAGCCAAATCGCAGGGGTAGTTTTTGTAATTATCCCAACTTACAAATACCCCCTTGGCATTTTTTTTATTTTACAAATTGCACCTCATGAGGAGGGTGGTATTTGTTAGGTAAATACAAACCTCAATAGGGTGTAGCTATTTGAAATTATGAAAGATTAGTTTTTGTAATTATCCCTATCGGTTCCGTTATGAAAGACTATGATGACTTTTATCATATCAAGAAACGCATATTCATGATAATGTTCAGCGCACGCGATATTCAGGCAG
Source organism: Rehmannia glutinosa (assembly GCA_016081115.2). Lineage (NCBI taxonomy): Eukaryota > Viridiplantae > Streptophyta > Magnoliopsida > Lamiales > Orobanchaceae > Rehmannia > Rehmannia glutinosa. The sequence continues at coordinate 649,534 of JABTTQ020001592.1, forward strand.
CATGGCACCATGCATGCAGATTTTAGAAGCACGAAAGGAGAAGAGCGTACCCTCTTTAAAAGAAGCAGAGTTCTGTATAACCGTGCGAATAAGGTAACAGCTCCTCCACCTCAATTCTGGAGCTTGAACAGCTCATACTTTTTCTCAACCTGTTTGGAGCCGATTCGATTTCGGCCCAAAACACACTGGAAACCGGTCTGTGATCTGAAAACCTAGATTCCCCACGGATGTACGATAATTGCTGAAGCCCATTTCCATACCACAAAATCCGGTCACACCTTCATATACAGAAGAAATAAGATCAGCACTTAACTCGGAGTAAAATAATGGGATAATTACAAAAACTACCCCTGAGGTTTGGGGTAATTACCAAAAAAACACAGAAGTTTCAGAATTACAAAAACCCCTTGAGGTTTGATTCTACCAAAAATGTAAGGGGATAACTGTAATATTTTTACAAATGTAAAGGGAATGTTTGAAACGTTTTTGCTTATGAAGGGGGTGAATTGTAATACAAAATCAAATCTCAAGGGGATTTTTTAATTTTCAAAAACCACTGTTTTTTTTGTACTTACCCCAAACCTTAGAGGTAGTTTTTGTAATTATCCCTAAAATGATTTACATCATTCATTTATTCATTTAACTCGAATAATTTCAATATGAGGGAGGGTGAAGAAAACTAGAAATGAACGAAATTATATTAGTAGCTCTCACCATGCAGGTGTCCTCCGTTTCTCTTTAGGGTGCATATCGTCGCCAGCATATCTGTCTGAATTATGTGAATATTTGTACGTAGGAGGGAAATATATCTTCCCTTCTTTCCATCCATCAAAAACGCGGCCCCGTCTCTGCTCTATCCGCAGCTGTCAATAGAAAGAAAGCATTGTTCATATTCACATGTCGAAAAGAAAAACAGGACAAATAGTTTTGAAAGAACGGAATAGATTATCTGATAGTAAGAGCATTAAATTTCATACTTGGTCTTTTTCTAATAATGCTCTCCAGTTTTGCATTGCAATGAGTGCTTTGGCAGAACGGTATGGCAGCGCTATTCGATAGTTCAAATCTCCCAGCCAAAGAATTCGACTGCATCCAAATGTTTAGCATCAGTAAACAGCAATTGTTAAGGAAAAGAACAATAATTCTTGGAATTTAACTCAGAAGCTAGGATTCTTACTCATGCTGAAGGATCGACTCTGGAGATTTCTCGGCGTTGCCATTAACTCGTGGGAATCTTGTTTTCCGTAGGATCTCCATAAAATCGGCATTTCGACGTAGTTCATCACCTTCCTTCTGACCAGATGTCAAGTGACTGCACACAAAGCAAAGGCTGGTCTGATGCAATAACATGCTTATTGAAATGGATCCCTGTAACAAAAAGACGGTTCTGCATCTTAGTTAATTGTTTCAAAAACTGCAAAAATTACTATCAAAAAGTACAACTATTATTGACATAAATAACTACCTTATTTCCAAGGTAACCCATCAATCCTCGGCCGACACACGAAACCTTAATATTCCTAACATGCTCGGTCAACTCACTCCGAACCCAAACAGTGAGGAAAACACCGACCATTTGCTTGCTCGCGACCAAAGAGTATCTCGAATGTCCATCAGGGCAAACATATGCATCTTCGGCCGGCGCATACGCACTGTACGACATTGGAGAGTACAGAACTGTACTGGGCGAGTCCCCTGGATGATAATCCTCGTCCGAACCCCATCGAGAAAAATCACTTGCCCTCTGGCCCCACGAATAGTCGCTCGGACGACGACTGGACGAATAGTCGCTCGCCCGGGGCCCAGAAGAATAGTCACTCGGCCGGTGACTAGACGAACAGTCACTCGGCCTGTAACCCCATTTCATACTCGGGTCGACGTCACTAGGCCTATGACCAAAAATTACCCGATCACACACGCTGAATCTCCTATCGAGGCGAGGTTGAGGGACAGACATGTCATTTTCCATTCTCGAGCATTGTGGCGTTTGGAATGATCGACGAGGGAAGAAAGTCGAGGCTTTGTGCCGGTTTGATCCCTCAAAATCTGCGTTCCACTCGGCAACGGGATTAGGGACGGGCGATGGTGTATAACGTCCACTGCACCCGCTAGTGCCAGGAGCGTTGTTTAGTGTTTTTTTAATCAGAGAAAGCCACTTTTTGGCGGGACCGTTGTCCTCGGCACCCAGAATATTACCAGCGTTTAACGGAACTATTTCTTGAAACCTATTGATGTTAAAAGAAAATGAAATTATAAAAGAGTAGGCAAAATTGGATGGTATCGAGCCGTTTGACCACAAATCGAAAAATCATACCCGAGCACGTATATGTCTGCAGGGGGTGCAGAGTGTAGCCAATCATCTAACTTCATATTGCTTGAAGGTGATTTTCCTCCCACATTCCATGTTGATACAAAGAGACTGCCAAAAGAAGAACAAAAAATGGCTTAATAACTTGAGCAAAGAACTGAAGACTAGAAAATCAATCATGTCTACCAAGGAACAAACCTGTAGTTCTGTATATTTATGATCTGAGGGTGATCAAGATAACCTCTCCCCCGCCTCGAACGGGAACGTGAACGGGAAAAAGAACGCTCTATGTTCTTTGTTGATTTTTCTGCAAAACCAATTGAGTAATATCTTCAAAATCAATATCAGCAAGGGAGAAAAAAAAGGTGCAATATTTACACAGATGTAAGAATGAACAAAATAGTATTAGGCTATTAACATGTCTTTTAAATGCACTTAAATTTTATATCACAGTTTTATGGATGTTGTAGACACAAAATTAGTATATGATGCTACTAACCAGTTTTACTTTTCTTGACTGTAGATGGTTCCCTCTCTGAAAAGCTGTTCCTCCATTCCACATCACCACCTAAAGAGAAAATAATTACTATTTAAACTTCAATTCTCAAAAATAAACAGCAAGTGACATCACAATTAATTCGTATTCTGCTAATTTGCCAACATATGTGTAAATTGACCTTGTGTCTTGAATCAGGCAGTAAAATAAACAAAACCAGCAGTACTGAAAAGAGCTACAATTTTCATGTTATCTGGCATTGCTGAAGTAAAAAAACTAATTATTTTAGAATGTAATTGGAAAAAAAAAGGAGCTAAAATTTGATTGTTTGTGAATAAAAGACAAACCAATAGAATTAAAAATCAATAAACTTGTTTCTTTTCATTTGGAATTTTTAGCAGCCAATCATACAAATATCAGCAACACAAATGATTGAGGTAGTGAAGGCAGAATGAGAATTAAAAACAAAATTAGCAAAACTTCGAAGTGTAACCCCAATTTGAAACATGAAATCAGACAAAAATTTCAAAAACAAATATCAAAAACCCCAAAATACTGTAAACCCATTGGAAATTGGGCACTCACCTCCATAAACAGCTTCATCAGCTTGAAATTCCTCACTTTTGTTCTTGAAATTGAACCATTTTCTAATCAGTTTCTTAGACCATGAGAGCTTCACGTAATACCAAAATAAAACTCATCTCAGTACAAATATAAATCAATAATTAAAGTTTTTCAAGGAAAAATAAAACACCGGAGGAGAAAAAGAAAAACCCAAAACCTTGCTTTTCTTGGAATTTCCATCTTTCATCGTTCCACGCTATTTCTTCATGCGGCAAACTTTTATCACTTTGCGTCCCACCCCCGTCGTCCAATAAACTCTGATCTTTGCTAAAATCAACTCAAAAAAAAAAGTACTAAAAAACAAAAAAAAAACTCCAATAAAACGAGCCCGTTAAAGTTCACTACTGTTCTCTGTCTTCAATTGCTTTCAAATTCCAACTCTCAAGCCAAAAAGTGATCAAATTACAAATGGGCATTCCTAAAAATCTTCAGTTTTCCCAGTTTCTGGGCATCCCACCATGAATCTCTCATCAAGATTCAATCTTTTCTTATGGGTTACCTCCGTAATGGTAATATACCAATAGTGTACACACACACAACTCACACACTGAATGTGACTATAGAAGAAAGAAGAGTAAAAAAATGCCCAACTTCAGAAACCCAAATGCGAATGGCACAAAAACGAGACAAGACTGACTTAAGAACAAGACAATGCAATTATGAGAGAGAGAGAGAGAGAGATTTGAGGGGAACTTTTTTTATTTCTTTTGTTTTTCCCTTTTTTTTTTCTTGAAACATGGCCTCGTTCTCAGCAGCAAAAATTATAACAGCAATAAAGTATTAATCGAATTTGAACAGAATAAAGTGCAGCCATAACAGCACATTTTCTATCTCACACACACACACCCGCATGGGTGTGTGCGTGTTACTTTCTTTTTTTTTTAACCCAAACCCCAAGGCCGGCCCAGCATGATGAATGGGGGCAAACGGGCACGTCGTTTTGCTACAGTTCAAGACTTAAAACGACCTGGTTAGTTGCCCGAATCACCTGCCCTAATTGGTCAGCAAAAGTGTATAAAGAGTGTGTGGGATTTGGTAAAAAAAAAAAAGAGTAAATACAAATTTGTTTACCCTTTGTCATTTGGTCTTGGCCACCAAAGTTAATAAAGCAGATTAAAGAAGGGTACATAAAGAGAAAGTTTAGTCCGTAGCAGCAATAGTAGCATTGCCATATCTGATTTTCATGTTATTCTTTTAAGGTTTTTTTTATTTATTTATTGTTCTGTTTGCTTTATACAATGTTTCTTCTTTTCTTGGGCTGTGGATTTTGTTGTCTGAAAGAATTTAGGAATGGTTAAAGAGTAAGGTATTGTCAATTGTTTGTGCAATAAGCATTTTTAAAAGTTTTTTTAGGATCGAAACCTCCCACCCGAATCAGGCCTCTTAGTCGGGCGGGATGTAAATCGAGGGATATGTCTTAATGTGACCATTGGCCCCGCAAAGGAGATGACCAACGGAATACTGAACCTTAAAACAACTCTTACAATATTTCAAAGAAAGAATCGCGTGACTAGATAGATTCGAATGACGTCGGAAAGACACTCTTGTCACATCATTACTTACAACTCGTTTGTCGCTTGAGAGGCTTTGTGCAATAAGCATTCTTCTCTATTTTGGTGGTTTGTGTTTATTTTTTCTAGATTTTTTAGCAGTATCATAGTTTGTCCAATGTGTATATGTTTTGATCATGTTATTACTTATTACCCTGTAAAAGGAAATCATTTGGACCAATGTTCTCAAAGACTAAACATATTGACAAATTTGGATATTGAAATATTGAGCAGGAGATGGGGGGAAAAAACTATATTTATCTGATAGGGACTAAGGATTAAAAACAATGTGGGGAATGTTGTTGAAAAACTTGAGGCTCAAAATGGATTTGTGACATATAGAGAGAAGTAAATGTCTCAATTTTGGGAGTTGTGGTCCTTTTTTTTCAATGCATAAGTTGTTATCATAAGCTACCAATTCTGTGGGGTTGTTGCCTTAGCATTGACTATGAATCTGGGAATCAAATATTGCTCAAGTGTTAAGATCCTCAACTTCATGCTAGAGGTTTGGGTTCGATTCTTATTAGTCACACCACTTCCCTCCCAGCCAGAATCGTCTCCAGAAAAAAAAAAAAAAAAATTGACTATGAAGTTGTGCAAGAGCGAAGCTAGACCCATAACTTTGGAGGATTTAAATCAATAAAAATAAATATTTAGTACTAAAAATTAATTTTTAAAAAAAATATACATATAAAAATTAGGGTTTCCAAAAATTTTGGGAAGGTGAAGAAAACGCTCCTGAATTTGTGAATGGGTATTCCTCACCAAGATTTTTGCTAAACTCTTTTAAGGTTTCATTTCGTCTTAAATGTAAGAGAGTAACGGTAATATTTCTATAAATTTGAAAGGTGTTTGAATTTCTTTTTACTTATTAGGCGAGTAAAATATAAGACGGAATTTTCATAATTTTAGAATTTCTTAGAGTCTTTCGTAAATACCTTAAACCTAACGTGATTTTTGTTTTTTGTAATATTCTTTTTTCTTTATTATTTCCCCTTAAGGTAATTTTCGGATTGATGGCTGTCAACCAAATAGTTATGTTAACTCCTGCTGATCAAGAAAATGTGATTTTAAACTTTTTAGGTTTATATATTTTTTCCTTAAATTTTAGGGTCTAAATTTATAAACTGATTTTTTTTTTTTGACAATAATATTAACTGAATTTTGCTCTTAATTAGTCAAAATGCCAAAAAAAAAAAAAAAAAAAAAAAAAAAAAATCACACTAGGTTATTGCGCCATGCCGGCGGCCGCTCCGCCTGCCGCCACCCTTTTTGGGAATACATGCAACCATCTGGCTGTCTCGCGGCTCAATACTTCAAATCATGTTCAACAACAAAAGCACCAAAAGCCCAAAAAAAAGGTTAAAAATAAATTCAAGAAAAAAAAAGCAATTAGTATTATTAATATTTTATTACATTATAAAATCTTGGTTGACTAGTCTTCAAAATCATCACTAATATTGCATCATGCCAAAAAAAAAAAAAAAATTAGTTGTCCATGTCTTTTGGCTTGCCATCAATCTCCATGATTGTACGTTTGGGGCCAATTTAATTGATTAAAAAGAAAATCATGGGTTTATGCAGCAATTAGTTGTATATTAAGCTGACGGCGCAAGTGCTTAATTTTGGTCCCATAAACCCTTAATTATGAACAAATTGAATTGGTAAATAATGTTGAGAAATTCTTAATTCCACTAAACCATAATAAGTGATTTAGTGAAGCATCCACTATATCATTTAGACCTCATTTTTGGGACCCAAAAAACTTGTGATCATTATTAAGGCTTTGTATAAAGGCATAATATATGGGGTGTCCTCGTTGTCATATTTCTTTTTCTTGGGTGGGTGAATTGATTTATCAAATTTAAAGCCCTTGTGTCCCATGATGTTAATTGGCTTTTCTTTCTTTTTCCCTTTGAAATATGAAGAAATTTGAGAAAAAGGAAATTAAGGAGTGTGCAATCATATTTTTCGTTCAAGTAATTTTAAAAATTTACCATTATAAATTCAACGTATTGAAATATTGGTAAGAAATTAGAATCGGCTGGGAAATATACATGACATATGCTATGATACAACTTATAACTTTCAAAATATCTTATAAAATACTTTAAATAAATTTAGTCAAAAATATTACACCAAGTTCTATTGTAACTAGCTACTACTAAATTAGTAATGCCAACATTCTTTGAGCATTTTGAGTAATTAGAATATTAACTTGTTCGAGTGGAACCACAAGTTTAGTTGTTGTATTTAATTAATGAAAATATTTAATACACTTGATCATTTCAGAAAGAAAAAAGAAAAAAACTCTAGAATCCACCATTATCTATAAGGTAATGTCATCTAATAATGATGTGGTTAGTGTTGGTGATACATACTTTCATTTGCGTCCTTTTATTTTCTATTTCATTTTAATTCTTATGAGAAGAGTATACTTATATTGGAATGATTTGAAATAGAAAAAGTGGAAATTGAATAATATAAAGGAACTTATAAAGCAGGGAATTGTCTCAAAACTAAGAGGGCATGGGCCATTAATTGGCAAATGAATATCTAAAGGCGCGAAGTTTATCTTTGACAAAATAGTGATGCAGATTTCCATGACAAGATATCTCCAAATTATAAATTAGGTCTACATTCAAAAAATCTATATATATATATATATATATGGGGTATGGATCAAATAGGTCTTTCTACTTGGGGTGAGTCCATGATGACACATTCTAACCATAGATTAACAATTTTGGGTGGTCAGGATTTTTAGGGAGTTTTTATGTTTATTTTTTTTTGTTTCAAAGAACTAAGAACAGTAGGGTGGTCATTTTGCATTATAGAATCGATTATTGAGATTTCATTCCCTCTTTCACGTGATTTCACCCACTCTTCACGCACACTCTCTCTCGGCGTCCGTTTCAAAAAAAATTCTGTTGCTTATGTAGTATAGAGTTGTTGCTTATGACTTGCTTGTGTAGTTAATGTATCGTGATGCATGTGTAGTGTATATTCGTTGCTTATGTAGTATAGGCTTATCGCTTATGTAGTATGAGTTTGTTGCTTATGACTTGCTTATGTAGTTAATGTATTCGTGGTGCATACATAGTGTATATTCGTTGCTTATGTAATATAGACTTGTTGCTTATGTAGTATGAGTTTGTTGCTTATGACTTGCTTATGTAGTTAATGTATCCGTGGTGCATACGTAGTGTATATTCGTTGCTTATGTAGTATATGCTTGTTGCTTATGTAGTATGGGTTTGTTGCTATGACGTACTTATGTAGTTAATGTATTCGTGGTGCATACGTAGTATATATTTGTTGCTTATGTAGTATAAGATTGTTGCTTATGTAGTATGGGTTTGTTGCTTATGACTTGCTTATGTAGTTAATGATATATAAAAGCACCATGACACATCTACACAAGCAACAAATTACATCTTCATAAGCAAACTTCAAACTGAAGTCGAGCTCTAGCAACTATGGTGAATTGTCTGCAACTTTTTTCACACAATAGTCGAGCTGCAGCCTACGCATCCATGGCTTCTGCTGTCGGTCCGAACAAGGCGTGGAGTCGGGCCATACTCAGGAAGATCAAAAACCGCGAGCCGCTGCTAAAAGGAATAAAAAGACGTCTTATGAGAGGAAACCCTAGAAGCCACGACTTAGGTTTTGGACCGAAAAACGATCTCCGGGAGCTCGTCCCGGGCCGAAAAGCCCTGGATATTGGAAGGTTATTGTACGAAACTGGTCATTATATAAAGTGCCTCAGAGCCCAGGTACAACTCATGACAAAGATTGTTGATTATTCTTCAATATGATCTAAAACATAATAGTACTGTATATAAATCCAGAAACGTGCGTGGTGAAGGAGGCTGGAAGTGGAATAAGTAGCCTCTCGTATTAAATTGGTATCTACCAATCAGATATTATATTTCAATTCAATTTCAATTTTTGTAGGATTACTAATTTACCCCTCCCTCTATTTTCCAACATCTAATTTGTAATTTTAGCTCTAAAATCACAACCATTAGAAAATCTAGATATGTGGCTAGGATTGGTCCCTATGGACTCACCCTATGAGGTGGTCTCATATAACCCCTCCCTATATATATATATATATACGGGGAGGATCAATTGAGACCATGTCTCTAGGTGAAACACAATGAACTAATCTCAACCATTCCCCTATTAATCAATGAGTATGATTTAATGGATAAAAAAAAATTAAAACATTAATTTAATCAACATAAGGGTAGTATAGTAAAATAACATAACAAAATAGTTATAAACATATACGTGTATATATATATATACACACACACGTATATGTTGTTAGCCTAATTTGAATTGATGTATTTGTATAATACATTAATAACGAATTATTAATATCAATTAACAACATACAATTATTATATATCAATAATCATAAATATAAAGGTAAACGAATACATACATATCTACTAGAATTTTGAATTATAAATTTCAAAATTTTCAAAATCTCAGCTTTATCAATTACATTAGTGCTCATTGGCTGTTATATAACAGTCACAAATTCAGAACTTGAGGTCTCAAATTATATAATACTCACAGATGCTTTCACCTGCAAATTGGAAAACTTGAATTTCAATATTCATTAAATTTTTGTGTCAATACAATTAGGAAATTAAAGTTCAATTAAAATTGTGAAATTAATTAATATCCATATCAAATATGAATAGTAATTGAGTCAAAAGTTGTAAACCCGATTAAAGAAGCCACTTGGTGTTTTTGTTTTCCCGATTGAAGGGCGAAGCTCGTAAGCGTGTCAATGGTTTTTGTCTTATAGTGTGTAGTGTTGCTCCTGCCCGGTTTGGTCTATCGTGGGTCTTCCTTGGGAGTGTCTAGTCCTCCTTTTGAGGATGGCTTAGTTTTCTATATAGGAGTGGTTTGTTTTCTCGTTTGTTTTCTTTTTTCTTGGATTCTTTGTTGTTTATTATCGAGGATCGTCTGTTTTTCTTCGTGAGGAACTTATCCCTTGCCATATGTTTGGTGACTTGGTCAATGTATTCTTTTGCCAGTTGACAATGTCAATTTTGTTGAAATTTAATATTACTACCATGGTTTGGGGGACATTTTTTTTAAAGAAGCCACCAGTACAATTTAAAGAAGCCACACATAGGGGTATAAACGAGTCGAGCCGAACATGATATTGTTCGAGCTTGTTTGAATTTTAATCGAGCTTTAAAAATTGTGTTTGAGCTTGTTTGATTATTAATCGAATCAATCTCGAACGATCTTTGGTTGAGCCGAACACGAATTGAGCTCGAGTAGCTTGATATTTTTACACATATTTTATTCTTTTTATACTAATCGAGTCGAGCTCGAGCCGAGCTTTAAATCTTATCGAAAGAAAAAATGTGTTCAAGCTTGGTTCTTTATGTTAACGAACCGAGCTCAAACGAGCTTTTAACGATCGATATCGAACCGAGTATCGAATAGCTTGGTTCGTTTTTCGACCCTATGACCCATACAACAGATAATCCGTACACAAGTGAGTCATCGTCATGATCATGACAAAAAAAAAATTAAAGTCCCATCGCAATTTAATATTTTAATTCACGCATCAATATATTAAATCATGTTTATGACTACGAGTTTTTAGCTCAAATGGTATCAGTATCTCCTTGTAAGGGTGCTCATCAGGTTTCGAACCCTATATTTTTCAGTTGCTTTGAAATTTATCTTCTTCCCTCCAACTAGTATTCCCAAATTATTTAAGAAAAATATTAAATCATGTTTATGTGGTAAAAGTACCATATCATCTGCCACGTGTCCACCTTTTAATCATTCCTTATATTTTTTTTTATTTAACACAGTATGTTAAAACCAATTAATTATATGGAATATATAATTCATTTTCTTTGATATGTTACAATCCTCTCTATAAATATATTTTAGCATTTGAAGTATAAAGTTTTCAAGATTCCACATGGGACAAAAATGTTTTTTTCTTTTAAAGTATATAATAATTAAAAGATATGATCATGCCAATTGTTAGTTATGAAAGAAAAATTTTATTTATAAATTTTAAATTATTTACAAATAAAGGAAGCATACCAAGATATCTCGTCTTTTAAATTTTTTTTCCTTAAAAAATTCGGTCATGGTATTGCAGAGACTCTAACCAGATCTCTTTATTAAAAAAATCATAAAGCGGATCAATTTTGGGATTTTTTAACAAAATATTATATATTGTAGATTTAAATAGATTGGGGGATATTTTAAAAAATAAAGCTGACCGTGAATGGGATTCACGACTGAGTTAATCTCATTCACGACTCAAAGTTTATTATTTTTTTAAAAAATAAATTGGGGTTCCAGTCGTGATCTCAATCCACGACTGGAGAATAAATTTCAAAAAGAAAAAAGCAGAAATCCAGGCTAATTTAACACAATATTTTATTTTCTAAGAAAAATTGGATTCTTGGGTAATTTGGGAAGTATTGGCAATACTAAGTGGAGGCGCCATTTTAATTAGCACCTACACTTTTGTTTTTATATGGATATATTCAAAAAAATTACCAAATATAAATATACATACATACACCATTTTTGATATGTTTTCTGAAAATAAATTTGGAGAAACAAAATTATAGAATTGTTTTAGAGTATTATATATTTTGTTAGACTATTCTAGTGAAGGGGTGAAGGAATGTATAAATAAGTGTAAATAAGTGTTAATGATTTTGCAAAGAAACCAAAATTTGAATAGAATCAAGAAAACACATTATCTTCCAATAATACAGATAGATTAGAATTTTGAATATAAATATTCGAATTATGTAGGTCTTCAAATATTGAGTAGGCTTTCGTTAAACCAGTTGTGTTGTATGTTAAACTATGTCACTTTGTTTTAATTTTCGTATTCTGTAGTCTATTTCTTTTGGATTCCAATTCAATTTTTTAGCAAAATAATCGAAAATGGTGTATGTTTGTATTGTATAATTTGTAATAAAAATAATTTTGAATATCCATAAAAAAACAATATTGGCACTACTTTCATTAATATTGTCAATACTTCCCAAATCACCCAAAAATCCAATTTTAGTCTAAAAATGCGTAGATGTTTTTTATCCGTTAATAATCGTGTTTGATTGACACAATTAATTTAACAGCCCTGGATTTATGCTTTTTATTGGGGGGATTTAAGCTCCAGTTGCGGATTGATATCACGACTGTAACCCCAATTTATTTAAGAAAAAATAAAAAACTAAAGTCGTGAAACTTGAGTCGTTAATCCCATTCTCGATCAACTTTATTTTTGTATGTAATAAAATCTACGATATATAATATTCTGTTAAAAAAACCTCAATTTTGCCTGATTACATCTAGTATATACATTTATAACTTGTCCTTATAAATTACAATTAATGAGGTATTAAAAATCGGCCTAAAGAAAAAGAAATTCATATTTCTTTTTTAAATGTCTATATCATTGAATAATCAAAGGAATAAATTAAATCAAGGTTCACGAGACAGTCAAATAAGTGCAAATTTTGATGATCTGCTTTTTAGGTTTTCTGCTTTACGGCCCCATTGAATAGTTATCTGTCATTTTTTTTTAACTTTTGCTGCATTTATCCTTTTCTTTTGAACAGTGTTTGCTCCTTTGACATTCTAAATCACCAAATATTCTCAAAAAATCATTTTCTATTATACCCGCAAATTTATAAAATTTCATGTAGCTGAAATATTAATGCTATTTTATACGATGAAATTTATCCGAGTTTCAATTTTTTTTCCTCCAACCTTATAAAATTAGGTTATTGGTGTACATAATTTTTTTTTTTTGAGAAAGTATTGGTGTACATATTTAAGTGCATATTAATAAATACCAAACTGTTCCAATGATTTTGGTATAAGTCTGTGAAAAAATAATAAGATCATTGTACTTGAGGTACTTCAAAATATTATTGCATGCCTAACCTATTAATTGTTTCTTTTCAACTCCCAACCAAATTAAAAAGAGAGAGAAAAAAAAAGGAACCCAATAAATTCATGATTTTAGAGTACGATAAACGAGTAGTTGTTTTATCCTTTAGTGGTCGCCTTAAAAACCTTCTGAGTTTATAGGGAAATTGCAATATTCCCCCTTTTGTTTGAAGTAGGGTACATTTTTTGGTAAATCTTACTTTGCCCCCTTTATATACTCTACTTGGTTATCACTTTATCCATTTGTACTCTTAATTATATTGCTTTACCCCTTTCTACTCTTAATTAGTATCACTTTACCCTTTATGCTTTTAAAATATTATTTTATTCTCACATACTAAAAAAAAATGACCATTTTATCATCACCTATTAGTTTTATTAAAATAATAAAATTATTTTAAAATTATTTAATATTAATAAATTTGTATTTATTTGCTAAATTAATTTTCACAACTTGATTAATTAACGCTTAATATTAAATCTATTATATTTTACATTTAGTTGCTAATTATTTAACTTTAATATAGTCCTTACTACAGTAATATATAATAAACTATTTCTATTAGCTAATACATTTATACTTTTTAATTTATTTTTCATCATAACCTTAAAATTATATAATATATATAATACAAATTTAAATGTGTGAAATATTATTAGTAATTTTTAAATTATTGATTCAATAATTATAAATAAAAACTATGTTAAATAGAAAAAAATAGTCATTTTAGTGATGAATACAGAATATTAATTAACTATATAATACATAATTTTTGGATTTATTATTAAAAGAATATATGAATATATTAGTTTGCATAAATTAAAATACAATACAGTTATTTAAATAGGAACTATATTAATTTTAATAAATAGCAAATAAGTTTTCCAAAAATATATATATGTATTTGATGTCATGGTTAAATTAAAATAATAGTATGGATAATTAGGTCATTTAATAAATGAATAGTAGGATTAAATGATATTTTAATTATATAAGGGGTAAAGTGATACAAATTGGTATTACAATAGGGTAAAGTGATACAATTGAAAGTACAAAGGGGTTAAATGATATTCAATGAGAGTATCCCTAAATTTTTTATTGTTTGCTAGTACTAGTATCCATAATTTCCATCTATATCCAATACAGATGAGAATATATAGAAAGCCAGTCGCTTACTATAATCTGGTGCATTAAATATTGAAATAAATGCAAAGAAGATTTTATGTGGTCATTGTTTGAGTATTTGTGGTTCTCATCTTGGGGCATTCAACTGCGTCTCTGTTGCATGTCAAATCAACAGCTACTGTTTATCTGCATATATTCAACATTTTTCTGAAAAATACAAATATTTTGTTGGCAATGTTTACAACTTTTACCAACATGTACATCAACCTGTTACCTGTCCGTACCAAATTTGCGGTGTTTAATTATCTCGTATTCTATCTGATTTGGATAAGTAGTGATCACCTCCGGATCTGGGCAGTGAAGTCGGTTCTTTTTCGGTAATTGGGTCCGAGAAAATTGACCTGAATGAGAAAAAACACGTCAAGCGAGTCGGGGACGGACCTCCTATGCTTAAATTAGATTGAGTTCTTAATATTTAAGAAATGAAAAGACCATGATATTGTTTTCGAAAAAGTGTAAAGAGGAGTTACTATTTTGCTACCGACACATGTGGGCATTTTTGTAGTGTCAAATGTCACCATCCTCGGGGCCCTTTGCAGACTTTGGCAATGGGATAAACATTGTCACGATGTCAATATTTGTACTTTCATATAGTAAGATTAACGGTTGTCATGGTGTGTCCTTGGTACTTTCAAACAGTAGAATCGACAGTCTGTGAGTCGGGTCCGGTCGGGTCGGGTCTTCAAATTGGGACCATAGAAAAGGACACGGATCTTGTCATGTTAGGTCATTTTGGCTACGTTTTAAGAGTAAAGTTGAAATTTTGGTTTTTTCATATCACTATCGCATTAATGACTAGCATGTTTATTTAATGCTTATCACTTGTTTTATTAAAAAAAAACAAGTAATAAACCTTAAAACATTTTTTTAACGCTTGCAATTATCAATTGAAAAAAAAAAACCTTTTTTGTTTGTAAATAAAACTTAAGAAAAAAACAATGATGTTTTTAAACGTTTTTTCTGTCAATTGGAGTATGAAAAGTAACATACAATCAATAAAATTCAATGAGGAATTTCCTTAATTATAACCCATAATCTATCTTCCAAGACTAATTAATCACCCTAGAAGACCAAAAAAGGAAGACAATCCCAGAAGAATAAGGCTGCTGTACTGAAGAATCATCTAATATTCTCTGGAAATTAAATAGTCACATAAAGGATTGGGATTACATATTCCTTAACAATGTCTTTACTCAATCATTTTAATTGCAGATTTTTTCACATTAATTAATCATATCCTTTGCTGCCATCAGCACATGACAAATATGCTTTACTTGCTATATATTGTATTTGTGGCTAATTAAATATGTAGATGGATTTAGTTGAAACTGAATTCTTCTTTGCCCAATAAATTATCATGGTGGTCAATGGGCTTACTTGCTCTAAAAGGTTGGATATTTAATGGGCCTATTACCATATGATTGAGTGGATTTTTGTTTGTCCAGAAATGGGTACATCAAATAAGATGACCCAAAAAAGCCCAAACACAGCTGGAGGCATTGATTCAGTACTTTTGGATTGTGAGAATGGGAATACCATAATGGATTCTAACCTAAATACCTAATGCCGCATTCATTCTTAATTAATTTATTAAACAAAGGTATAAAAAATAAAGACATGACCATCACTTTAACAATTAAATGTTGGTGAATCTTAGTGTTGATTTGTCATCTCATATTATAGCCCCCAATTAACTTGGGAAAAAAATTTCATTAATGAGTTAAGTTGTCCAAAATAACGATGTACAACAAGCCCATTCAAATAAAGTTTACATCGAGAAACAGCATTGGCTAGTAAACAAGCAACCTTATTACATTCTCTTTTTATTGAAATAACTTACGAACTTCTATTCTCTGCTTTAATTTCGTTGGAGTAAGAAAAATAAGAAGTCTATATGTTTTCGCAACGTTAATGGCGTCCGTATCAACAATATTAATACGTAAATTCAGATTCCTATCAAATTCCAAACCCTTCATCGGTAACACCTTCATAATGAATGGGTTAAAATTTATTAAACAAAGGTATAAGAAAAAATAAAGACATGACCATCACTTTTAACAATTAAATGTTAGTGAATCTTGGTGTTGATTTGTCATCTCATATTATAGTCCCCAATTAACTTTGGAAGAAAAAAAAAATTCATTAATGAGTTAAGTTGGCGAGAATTGCCGAATTTAGCCAACGAGGTACAACAAGTCCATTCAAATAAAGTTTACATCGAAACAATGCATTGGCTAGTAAACAAGCAACTTTATTACATTCTCTTTTCATTGAAAATTACTTACGAACTTCTATTATCTAGTTTAATTTCCTTGGAGCAGGAAAAACAAGAAGTCTATATAGTGCATTCGCAACATTAATGGCGTCCGTATCAACAACATCAATATGTAAATTTAGATACCTATATTCCAAGCTCTCCATCGCTCACACTTTCACAATAAATGGGTTAAAATTTGTGGAAATAGATTTTGAAAGACATGCAAAGTTACGAAATCTCTAACAACAACAGCAACACCACCAATAAAAATCATTTCCATTTCGATTGTCGAGTCCACATTAACCTTTAGCCAGTCTTGAGACGGAGAAATCCAACGTGTGATTTCATCACGACTTTAAGGACTAGTATTTTTTTTTTTTTTCAAATTTTTACTTACAATCACATGCTGGGTCAAAATTACTTGATCTTGAGAATTGTAATTTGTAAATATAACTGAAATATTTATATTTTCCCTATAGAGTAATGCAATACTAGGTCAAAAATAATTTACCCGAATCAGATATATCATATCATATGAATCATATGTAAACGCACCCCTCGAAAGAACGTCACCGTATCAGCTTTACTGAAATTGGTTTTCGCTCTCTCTCCAACTGCAAAAGCACCACAAACACAAGCAGTACTCTCTCGCTCTCTCTGGTAAGTAACGCCTCTCTCCCTCGTCTCTTTGCGTATAAACACACGTGCAATTACATGCTTGTTAATTTTGCAGACTTTTTAGACAAACCCATTTAATGTGGCTTGATTTTTCTTAAGTTTCTCAATTTTTTTTTCTGTTTCGGTGTAGTTTGTTTAAGCTTTTTTGGTGTCTGGATGTCTGATTTTGTGATGCTGATCTTAAATTCTTGGAATGTTATGGTGTCTTTCTTGAACCGTTCTCCCTCTTATGTTAAATTGTGGTTTTTAGGTTAATTAAAGATTGTTACTACTGGAAAAAGTGAAATTTTGAGTTGGGAATTGCTGCAACTTTTTTCTCGCGGATATTCTGTTTTTTAATCGTTCGTGCTCTTCAAGTTGTAGTTTTGGGTGATTTACCTAATCTTCCAATTAGATAGTAGGCAATGTCTGTTTGAATGGTCAGATAAACTTTGCCAATTGCATGTTTGAAGATAACAATCATACTTTGTGCTGGATACAAACTTTGTATGGTAAGCATTTAGAGAACAAACAGTAGGTTGACATGCCTTGAATCAATGAGTTTGGAGAATCAAGGAAAATTATCTGTGAGTTTACCAAGTGGAAAGTTTCCTATCAAGATTTACATAGAGATGCTCGATATTTAGGAGATTCTTCATTATGTTTCCAGTTTTAGCGTCCTTCATTTTCTGACATAGAACTATGTGGTTTAGCAAATAAGATATGGATCATGTTCTGGTTCTTTTGTTGACAACTGGTGTACTATCTGAAATTGGAAAAATATCTTCCATGGCAATTGGCAAGCGTTCTTCATAAATAGTTGATGATGAGACAAGGATAAATGGAAATTCTCTTCCATTTTCTTGTGCTAAGAAGCTTCTCAAAAAAGCAGGCTAGTGAGGCTATGATACAAGTTGCTTTATACAGTATTTAAGAGTAATCTTTTACCTTATTTTTGAATGGCCAATTGATTTTTAAATAGTCACGATATTGTCAGTTTTTTCGTTCCTCTTTTCCGGCAAAAGGAGTTAAGTGTAATCATTTAGCTGATACTTATTTATTTGGGTAAGAGCATATTGGATCATTACTACACTTTCCATTTGGGAAGATGAACCATAAGGAGATGCGATTTCCTTTGTAGGAATCTATCACATGCTATTTGCTATAGATTTCACCTTATCACGTCATGCGTTAAACTATAGATGTATCAGGTTAACTCTGATTGACTGCTCCGAGTTCATTCAATTTGGGCATTTTGTCTTGGTATAGATTAGGCCTCCACCATAGATGGAAATCACACTTTATATACCTCATACCTGTTTACTTCAAAACCTTTCATAAACCATCAATTTCTGTACATATGCTTAGTGCCATCCCTCCTGGAAAAGGAATCCCAAATCTGTCCCTGGCCGACACAGATGATATATTTCTAAGCGGCTGAAAGTTTAGGTTCAGAGTTCAGACAAATAAATTTTATTATTAACTTTCTTTCATAACTCCTAAGTGATACGTCTATTGCCAAGAGAACTCCAAAATCGCTTATGTGTCCAACTGGATATGTTGCTGCTTGATACTGATTCTTCTCTTTCTTCAGAGGTCATGGTACAGCTTGGCACGTATCGTTGTCAGTTTGAGTCATCCCAAAAAGTGCTCTTTTGTCGCGATTTAAATTTTTTGTTATCAAACTCTACACGCAACTATATATTTGAAGCACGCTAGTGCACTGAGATACCATACTGCAGGTTTTCTCTGACCCCAAACTAGAACACTCGGATGATTAAATTACCAAATATGCTGACCTGCAATTTTGACTACCATATACTCCTAATCCTCGAATACAGGTAATTAAGAAAGTGATAAGCCACCACAAAGACAAATGGCAATGACCTCGGTCTGATATTATAGTGAGCAGATGTTGCTAATTCAATTGAAAAAGTTTAGGAGAATAATAGGACAGTAGGTTGCCCAATTAATTCTTATTTTCTCTGTTGTTTGATTATTTAATGAGCTGCACCTGCTTTTAATAACCCACCTAGGGCCGAGGGGCCCAATCTTCCCCCCTCCGTTGTGGGTATCATACCAGCCCAATAGAGGTCTGGTGATTGGTTTCGAGAATGTTATTCAATTGGGCTTCAGGACAGAGTCTTCTTTTCTCATAAAGTTCAGTGTGGTTTTGGTTACAGAAGATAAAACATAACCGTCATGATTGGCCAAGTACTATTAGGAAAATATTTTAGAAAATACAAATAGCAGCCTCGCGTGTCCTATCTCAATTCTCTAACCCTACATCCCTAAAGTTTCTCTCACTGCTGTCTCTTCAATTGAGTCATCGTTCATCGTCGGCCACTACTTCCACCGCCAAGAATCATGTTTAGTAGTAAACCGCCTCATGTACGAGGTATACCCTTTTCATTCCCTGGGTCTATTTAGCTTGGCCCCTTTCTTTCCCACCAACTCACACATTTTTTTTTTAATTTTAATCTGCAAATCCAGCTGCAACTATCAGCGTACTCATATAATTTAGATCTCTTGGATTTAGATTTCTTACATTCCTTTTATTTGCTGAGTAAGCCCCTATACGTTAGAAATCTGTGAAATAGTTAATGCTGTACTCCTCTAAATCGCTTTCCGCATTGGTTTGGTACTGTGAACATATTAGCTTATGTGTATCTCGGATTAGGTATTTCCATGTAATGACTTTTATATATCGTATTTTTCTTCATAGGGTAATATTGGATTTTAGGGGTTAGAGAGAGAGAAACAAAATGTTTGAAGTTTAGGGGTTAATTTCAATTTCGTTGAAGTTTTGAATCAAAATATAGAAATTTTCAATTTCAATTTCAGTCTGAAACAAAATCAATTTTGAGGGGTTGGGAGGGATGCAGGAGAATTGTAATAAGGGGATAAATATTATTTCTAATATAGAATTTCCTAATTTTCTATACCTAGGACCAGGAGAAGGAGATGCTTCACAGAAATGTGGCTTGTAATCTTTTTGATTGAAACATCTTCCTGAATATAAATTTAACGAAATTTTTGTAAATTTCAGCAAACCCTTTTCAACATGAATTTGCACAATCGTTCAAGTAAAAAATCAGATCATTCATATGCATTTTCAGCAACTAATCAAGTTTCAGCAGCCAAAATATCAGTTTATAACAGATGAAGGAATCAGTATTCAGATAATAAAGTGTGAAATACCCGACGTGTAATCTGGCAATGCCTTTTATTTCAGTATCTGTTCTTTGTGGTTCTTTGAAGCACCGTGTGTCAGCCTCTTAAAATGGCCATGGCTCCTTGCTGATGTCTGTGGTTATCAAATTTTTGGCACTTCCTGTTTAGATTAGGAAATTGCTTGCTCGTGCGTTTCTAAAATATTTCCATGTTATCACATATTGTTTCCAAAGATTCATCTACAATCTCTTCTAGTATGTAAAGGTCCCTCTGGAATGCGACTATATATTAGCAATGAAGAGGTCTATGCCATCTAATGAGCAAGTAGAGATTTCATCAGACGATTCTTCTTCCTCTGATGCAGACAATGATGTCTTTAGGAAGCAGCAGCCCAATGACGAACCTCCACTAGAATTATCTGATGAAGGTATTTCAGTTACCTACTTTGTGATGTCTGTTTATAAAAATTATTGTTGTAGATTTGCAATCTATATTCAGCAGGAGGAATCTAAGTTCAATATTTCTGTTTTTAATCTAGATATTTTGCTGGGACGGTCGTTATAGCTGCTGTATATGTTATAATACATCTTAAATCTTAATTCTTGAATCCTTGGAGGGATGATGCCATTTATGACCTAACTAGCTGTTAAGCCTTGCATTGTGCAACCCCCACCATGTAGTTATTGGAAGCACCTAAATATTTACATAATGGAGCTAATTAAGTTATTTCAGAATTTATAAACATTAGGAATTGATCAATGACACTCATATGAGGATGCATTAGTTTCTGTGAAATTCCACCATTGGTGTCGCGTTTTAATATGAAATACATGCATGCCTTCTTTTATTTCATAAAAGTTCATGGATATTTTTGTGAATGCCAAAGGTGTGAACTCTTGGTTTTTCTATGGTGTCAAAATGCGAAAATGTGATACCAGTTCCTCTCCAATTATTACCCATGTTTTGATTCATCACTTAGTCGAGAGTTGGTAATAAGGAGTGAGCAATGTGACAGTTCCTAAATCCTAATTCTGGGTTCCCTTGTAATTTTTCAGGTTGTTCACTTAAAAGATGCAGTTCCTTTGTTTTCTTTTTCTTTACCTTTTCTTTTTGGCGTGAGCCAAGTTAAGACTAGATTATATCATGTGAATTATAATCAATGTTTTATAAACTCAAAAATCTGGGGAAAAAAAAACTTATTGCTTCAAATGACAATTAACAAATGATGAATTCAGATATAGCCTTGATGCTGAATTTAATCTTTCAGAGTACCCATCAATATATTTCCCCACAATTACTAGTTTCAACAGTTTCCCTCCATCATGTGGCCTGAAAAGATTATATATCTTATCCTGACGCATAACGAGTTGCCCTTGACTGCAGCATGGATGTACAGAAGAGCAAAAAGCTACCAAGACTACATGAAGGTGATCCCAATCCCAGCTATCCGTGGCACTGTAATTCCCTATACCTCATGGATGGGATTAGGCAGCTCGATTAAGAAGATATACGAGCAGCCTTTGCACTACCTCACCAATCTTCACTTGAAACGGTTGGACCAAGAGAGGCTCGGACATGAGGACGAGAATGTTTCATTGGACATGATCATCCATCCGTGTAAAGCCGAGGCCAGCATCTGGCTTATCGAAGAAGTTCACCGGCGTACCTCATCTCCTCATCATCTGGCTAAACTTTGGACAGCTGATCCAATGTATCATGCTTTCATTGATGCCCATTCTCCTAAAATCTATTAGGCTTAACTAGACTGATGAAGCAGCTTTGGATTTTCCTGGTTAAAATGTTTTGTTGGAGTCATTTGAATATCGTCTTGATCACATACTGTGTGCTATCCAAAGGACAATTAGGAGCCAAATAAGTGATTTTCTGCCTTATGTTGATGTTTTTATAGAGTCCAGTTCAAACTAACAATATCCATCAAACATGATTATTTTGCCATGGATAACAAATGAGCTAAAGAGACAGTAGTAGTTATCTAGTTGAGTCCTTTAGCCAAATTTCTATGCAATTGTGGATCTGGTGATGATACTGGGATTTTGGAACTGAAAATGTGGTGCTGAATATGTTGATGATTCTGTGATACTCATTCTGTTACAACTACAAATCTCAAGAATTTGTTTGTGATGCCATTAATACCATGAGGGGTATTGTAATTTCGAGAGATAACTGGATCTTTTTGTAATTATGTTGAATCTCATGGATAGTTTTTGTAATTTAACCCTTAGAGGAACTATGATAGATTGCATCTCCGTGTTGTCATCGGCAAAATGAAGAACGACTCTATTACCAATAATCACGGCAAGAACACGAACCTTGCCGGAAAAAGTGAAACCTGTGGTTATCTCGAATAACTATATCACGGTCGTACACTTTCGACACCATTTTCGCAAACGAATGACAATCCGAGCACATTCTTAGATTCTTAACAACACGTACAGGCATTCCCCAACCAGAAGAGACGAGGCCGAAGGCAATGGCTAGCTTTTCACTATGTCTACTAAGCAAAAATTCCTTCTCCTGCTCATCAACGTCGAGCAAAACATTCGTTAAGTCAGGCACATAGCCTGCATCTCTGAGTCTGCAGTTTATCTCATGAAGCATTAAGGCAGTAACCCCATTCTCAGGATGAGATTCATCACCAGAAGTGAACTCATGAACTACACCATTAACTTCTATTGAGCTTGAACCAGGAATTTTCTTCATACCTTTTGCTTTCATATGTAATCTAACTTTGGCAACATCATCCCATTTGCCAGCATAAGCATATATGTTCGATAACAGAACTTGGATTCCTGTTTTGTCATTAGCCGATTTAGTTATCATCTCGGCTGCATGGGTCGCCATCTTTTCGTTCTTATGTATTCTACACGCACCCAAAAATGCACTCCAAATTTCACCGTTAGGGTCCATTGGCATGGTATTTATGAAATCAAGAGCTTCGTTCAATAAACGCTCGGCCTAGTAAATCGACAATACAACCATAGTGGACAATATGTGGAGTGATCCCATGTTTCTCCATACTGTCAAATATATGCATTCCTTGCTCGACTAGACCTGTGTGACTACATGCAGTAAGTACTGCAGAGAAAACTACTGCATCAGGTACGATTTCTTGCCTTAGCATCTCATAAAAAAGCTCAACGGCCCGTTTTCCATTTCCTCCCATGGCCATTGCTCCAATTGCTGCTGTCCAAGCGGAGACATCTCTCTCCTTCATTTTGTCGAACACCTTCATCGCGCTTTGAGTGTCCCCACATCTACCAAACATGTCGACTAGAGATGTGCTAAGACGCGTGTTACACTGAATACCGTGTTTCTCAATGTAATTGTAAGTCCACTTTGCTAGATCAAGAGCTCCTAAATACCCACAGGCTAATGCAACACTCACCATTGTCACCTCGTCTGCAATTATCCCTTCATTCTGCATACAATGGAAAACTTCAATCGCGTCTCGAAAGAAGCTCTGCTGAACCAAAGCACCAATCATTGTGTTCCAAGACACAATATTTCTTTCCGGCATTTCATCAAACACTCCTTGTGCCGACTCCACATCACCATTTCTCGCAAACCCTGCGAGCAGAGAGTTCCATGAAACAATAGTCTTGTTGGACATTTGATCAAACACCCTGCAAGCCCACTCTTGCTTGCCAGACTTGGTATACATATCAATAAGTGAATTGCCAATGTTATCCCAATTCTCAAGCCCATTCCTTAAGACATAGGCATGACACTGCATCCCGAAGCGAAAATCACCCAGTTCAGCCGAGGATGTGATAACCGATAATATTGTAACTCTATCCGGTTTCGGTCCAAATTCAAGCATCTCACAAAATACATCGAGTGCTTCTTTCGCCTTCCCCAATTTCACATAATTCGACATGACTGTATTGTAAAGAATCAAATTTCGATCACGACATTCATGGAAAAGTTGCATTGCCTTGTCTGCTGCTCCACATTTCATATACATGTCAACAAGTGCATTCACCATAACAGCATTGAACTTCAGGCCTGAACCACCAACATAATCCAAAACCCTCTCTGCCAAATCCTTATCCCCAAACTTTGCGCAAGCCAGAAATAACACTCACTATGGTAACTTCATTGGGTTCAATCCTCCTCTACCATTCTAAAAAATAGAGAAACAGCTTCTTGATGCCTATCTCTCCTTGCATACCCACAAATCAAACTGGTCCACGACACAACATTTCTTTCACGCATTTCATCAAACACCTTTCTCGCACTATCAGTTTCTCCGCACTCTCCGTAATAGTACACCAAAGAATTCGACACAAAAACATCACCATGATAACCCATTTTCACGATAGAACCATGAAGTTGCATTCCTTCGAAAAGATTCAAACTTTTCGCACAAGCACTCAAAACGAAAGGAAATGTGTAGTTATCAGGCTCGACACCATCATTCAACATATCTACATACAGCAAAATAGCCTCGCGAAAATCACCAGCTAAGGAATTGCCTCTTATCAAAGAATTATACAGGTAAGTTATACTACCACTGCAATCCTCTCTGTTGTGCTTGAATATCTTAAACGCTTTTTGCGCATATTCCAAGCTTTCAGAAGAGCCCATTTCTGAGTATTTGGCAATGAGTTTTGTCAGTATAGCGGGGGTAACTATTAGTCCTTGTTTCGTGAGTTGGCCGTGTAGTTGTTTAATTTCTTGAAGGCTTTTGCAAGATTTGAGAGACCCAGTTTTGGGGTTGAGTTTGTGTACAATGGGTTCTGACTGGATTTGAATTCGTGTGTTCAAAATCGGAGGGTATGTGGCGGAGGGGGTGGTCAGTGGAGGAGAGAAGACAACAATGGTGGACGCCATTAGCGCTTCAAGTGTTCGTGAAATGTTCTGTGAGAGTTTAAACTAACTTTAACTGAAATTTTACATACGCTCGCCGCCAAAGCTTGATGGTTTAATCATTTTCAGCTTTGCTTTATGACCAATAGCAAGATAGTTTCTAATACATACTAGTCCCGATTAGTCTCCTGCATGGGCGTTAGACTCCTCTTAGCCGTCTATATTTTTCTTTTGATTAGGCCTCACTTAATCCTATATATACCCTGCCTAGCTCTGACTAGTCTCCGCCTAGGCGTTAGACTCGTATTAGCCGCCTATGTTTTCTTTTAATTAGGCCCACCTAATCCTATCTATACTCCCATCTAACCTGTCCAGGCTCCACCTGGGCGGTAGACCCCAGTCTAGGTGGGCTAATACACAGAAATTGGAGGTTTGAGACATGGTCCCATGGAGAGCCTGTCTCCTGTAAGATAGTTGAGGCTCTTCATTGGAAATCTTGAAGCTTTAAAAACTTACATATATTCAAGAAATATTTATGGCAATTCCATAATTTTCTTTTCAATAATTAGACAATCTCAATGATACGTCCTGAAATCCAGAGTTAACTTTCATATTATCTGCTAGATCCCTTGTTCTTGGAAGATGAATCAAACTTGGCAAATTTCAGAAACTATGGCACTGCTTGTAGAGGGAACATATATATACATACACTTTATTACTAGTTTCATTAGGTTCATACATAAGCATTAGAAACATCATGTGCTCAGAACAAGTTTGAAGCACATATTTCCCACTTATTTTTTTCTCCGAATTCAGGCCCTTACAACTTCATGTTGAAACAGAATTAGATCAGCCTCCTGAGAGTGTCTTAGAAATAGCTCTAATGGTATTTGGTGTAGTTCTGCAACAACCTCCAATTAGAGAAGCCCCAGCCTCGCGCCATTTCCCAACGTACGATACAAAATCAACATCCGCAACGCCAGTTGATGGCTTCAAGAGACAAAGAAGTTAGTAAAGGTAAATCAGGAAACTACCCCTGACCGAGGTTTAGTCTTATTACAAAACTCCAGTTATTCTTTCAAATTAAAAATACCCCTTTAAGGTATTACAATTTACAAACACCCCCACTTGAAGTTTGTATTCGTGAAGATAGCTGAGTTCTTTTTGTAATTAGACCGAACCTCAAGGCTATTTTTTGCAATTAACCTAGACGAGAAGTCAATGAAAAATTCTTAAGGATGCTCGTATATTTCCTCAGTCACAGTTCCCGAATCAATCAACAAATTTCTTGTCAAATTTGAGAATCAGAAACTTTATGGAAATCAACAAGCCCCTCGACTAATTGGCCTAATATGCACGAGTTCGTTGATTGAATTAAGACCCTAAGCATCCAAAACAAAAACAAAGAAGTGAAAATTAGTCGACTCACCACCCATTCCTTTCGGTTGGCATCATAAGTCTCACCGCTGTTTGGATATATAAGAATTGGTTTAGTTGTCACCTGGAAAAAAAAAAAATTGTCGGCACAAAAGCAGTAAATTTACTAGTGATAGGTTTCTAAATAGTGAATATGGGGACCATGGCATAGTATGCCATGTAAATGTTTACGAAGTCTAAGAATAAAAATTCCGAACAATGGATAACTCTCTGTTTTTCTTTCATGCTAGGAGACTTAAAAATCACCCACAAGCACATGAAAATCCGTACCGTTCGAATCGATTGGATCAGCCCATGAATGTATCTTGGTGGAGTGCAATTGATTCCAACTCCAATTACTTGCTCACAAGAATCAGCAATTAAGGCACAATCTTCAATTGAGTCCCCACTGACCACATTGATTCCATCTTTGGAACTGAAGGAAAACCAAGCAGGTACGTTTACGCCCTCTTCCTCAAGAAGCTCCGCATATGCCTATCAAAAGAAAATTAAAAAAAAAATTGTTATCGCATTCAGAAATTAAAATGCCATATTTCACCATTTTAGAAGAAGCCAACTACCTATAATGCATCCATACTAGATTCACAAATTCTACAAATTTAGACTGAAAATCAAATAGTCCTTCAAATATCTGCTAGATTTTTTTTAATAAGTACTGGTTCCAAGGGAGAGATAAATTTCAAAGAAACCGAGAGATATCGGTTGAACCCGGTTAACACCCTTACAAAGGATAAACGATACCACTTGAGCTCCAAGCTAGTGGTTCAGATATCTGCTAGATGTAATGCACATTAATAAGTAAGCGAGATAATGTACGCTAAATTGGTAATAGTCGAAATGGCATAAAAGCGTTTGCAAAAATTTATCGCTGGAAATTAGCATCAAAGATATATATACCTTAGCTTCCAATTTATTCGGAATCGTCTCAAATGCAATCAGGTCAGCCCCTGAGTCAGCCAAAACCTGAATCCTTCGACGGTGAAAATCTTTTAGAGTTTCTAAACCGACGTTATCTCCATAAATCCCACTGCAGAAACAAAAATGAAAGCAATAGAAATCACTTCATAATGTACATTCACTCATTCATTAAAGTTTTCTAAAAGATTCAATATTAGCTAACCTATACTCAGAACCATCTGCAAGATAAGCCCCATAGCTTCCGACCGATGCAGCAACAAAAATCGGACGCTGTTTTAGTGTTATTCCATCTCCGGAAATATCCCACGAGCTTTTGGTGGCCCTGTCGTAATATATATCCCTGGCCTCACAGGCTATTTTAACACTTTTTTCTAGTAAGGCCTCACCTTCTTTTCTGGAAAGTCCCTTTGCTTCAAAACCCTGAAGAGTAGCCTGTCACATGAACATACATAATTTAGAAACATCACTTTTTTGCAGGATTAATTATTTTTTCCCAGATTTAAGGCTTAAATTCTCAAATTCACAGCATGGAGTACCTGATAAGATGCAGATATAATGATGTTTGCACCAGCTTCAAGGTAATCCAAGTGAACCTGTTGAAAAACAACATTTATGTTACTCCCAAAATTTATGCTTAATTTTATGCTGCAATTTTCTGATTCTACATATCAGTTTTGATCTGTCTAGGCAGGGGCGTAGCCAGCCCGACTGGTTACCCCTAGTCCAAATTGTTTTCCCCTAGCTCAACTATTTTTTCCCTTAAAAATATATATATAATTTTTTTCATCTTTTTTCCATAGAAAAAACGGGACCCAAAAAATATTTGGGGTGGCCCCCTTAGCTATGCCCATGTGTCGGGTTGAGATATCCTATTCCACTTTCTCTATTTTATTCCATATTCCATATGTTGGATGAAAGACACGTGTCTGATTGTGACATCACGTGACATCATCTTGCACACGTGTATTTCATCCAATGCAATGGAATAGGAGTGGAATAGGAAAAATAACAGGAGATCTCATCCCCATGTGTCTAAGTCTTAAAATTTTATTTTAAATCTGTAGAGCAACTGTTTGTTACAAAATTTTATTTTAGAATTGTAGGGCTTGCAATTGTTTGATAATCAATCATAAGTGGTAAGTTCCTTCTAATTCTTCTAATTCATTTTGATGCTCAAAAAAAAAAATTATGCTTAATTAATTATTATCTTTACCAACAGCCTATATAAATTCAACTTGGGATTAATTAATCGATATTGTAAGACATAATGAAGTTTTAATATCTGGCCTCTGCTATTTGCTAAGTTTACAAGATTACCACCTAATCATGATTTGTTTTGTTTATTACTCGGAACACACGTGTCAAACAGTATTTCTTCTAAGACGAGGATGAGGTGGCAAACTTAAACTTATCCACCCAGCCTAGATGATGTCAATGTGGTATTACACTATTACAATTACATAAACTTCAGCAATTTGATTTTCTGAAATAAAAAACCAGCTAAATAAAAATAAATCTTTTTCCATTTAAAATGTATATATGCATCTTCGAGTGATTAATTAAACCATTAAAAAAAACAAGAAGCTGAATAAACCTCGTATGGTGACAATTAAAGAACCTCGTCCTGAATTCTAAAAACTCCATATTATTTCAGCAAATTATGAATAAAAAAAATATATGCATATCAAAATATTGTTAATTAAGTATGTGGGGTACCCTTCTAATGAGGTGCGGTGAGCTCATGAGACACTTTGCACTCCACAGAGGATCATTGAGATTAGCGCCGTGGCGCTCGAGCTCCGTCGCAAGGCCGCCGTCGATGACGGCGCAGCCACCGCACTGGCGGAGGAAGTTGGTCATGAAAGAGGAAGGATGTTGATCAACTAGAACCATGTTCGCACAAAGAAGTTAAATTATTAAAAGTTATCTCTCCGTTTGCTTTTAATTTTTGTAGACAAGGTGGTGGTGGTGGCGGCGGCGCGTGGGATTATTGTTATTCTGATCAAAGTGGAAAAAAGAGTGTTTTCTTTTTAAAGAAGCAGCAAAAGTTGGCAAGAATGAGTAGAAACTGAACCTCCATTCGCCACATTTATAAGTGAGACGGATTTTGGTTTGAATTCGTGTCACACAAATGCACGTCAACACAACTGTCCAATTTAACTTTTTTTCTTTCTTTCTATGTTTTATGTAAAACTTGCAAATGTAAAACTTATCCTATCAATCTAATTAAATATAATTTAGGACAAAATACAATAACACATAATGAACTTGGCCCTAGTTATCTTATTTACCCGATAAACTTGCAAATGTAACACTTACCCCTTTAATCCAATTGAATATAATTTATGGACAAAACTACCCTTCAGAAAAAATGAACCTACATTATTCTTGGTAAATTTTGAATATTTTTGCACCCTATTTGATTTATATTTATCTTATTAAATTCAAAAAGCGATTTTTAATTGTACATTAAATAGTTTAAACATTAAAAAAAGAAATGTACAATAAATACACAAAAATATACATATATGAAATATGAATGGAAAGAATAAAGTATTAACTATTTAATTTAAAATAATTTTTAGTATTAGAAAAAAATATTAATAAATATATTTTCTTAAACCTAATTCAGTTATATATTTTACACGTCTATATTATTTCTTGTTTATTCAATATAATTTGTAGTCCAAAACATAATGTTAGTAAATTTTCATCTTTAATGAATAATCAATATTATTAACGAAATGGACTTAAAGCACAACCAATTAGTTCTATTAAAATATTTTAGACACTAAATGTTGATATTTGAGCAAAGATTCTTAAAATATTTAAATATTACCAAAGAAAATATGTATTATTTTTTCTTTACTAAAATATTACATATGTCATTAGATTAGAAATATAAATTATCAATCATTTCAAAAAATATATGTATGTATATTCGGTATACAAAAATATCTTTATTTGTATTATTTGAAAGAGTTTTAAAAATCGAAAGTTATTTTTATATTGAACTCATGTAATCAAAATATCTACATTCAATATTTTTGTACATTTGTTATACCCATGTCTTATTAAAATATTTTTTAATATTTGAACTAGTTAAGTTACTAAGTTCTTTTTCTAAAAAAATAATTTAAATAAAGAACATAAAAACAAAATTGAGGTACAATTATTAAAACATGTTAAAATCAACTGTTATTAAGGGCATTAATTTTGTCCATACATTAAATTCTACTTTGATTGGGAAAGGGGAGGGGGAGTGTTACATTTGAAAGTTCATGGGAGTAAAGAAGACATAGGGCCAAGTTCAAAAATATTATTATATTTTGCCCTTAAATATATTGATACATTCAACTACTTATGACTCATATTATATTTATATAATACATAATTACATATGTATGGATAACTGAAAAAAACTGTTTGTTTTCATATTTTGTACTGCCGTGTAATGCTTGGTATTTTTCTCGGCGAAGCATATTATGTTGGAAATTGGTTTTATAAAGTATTAAAGTAGGCGTTAATCCAATTTTGACCAAATTTTAATAGTTAATTATTTAATTCTGGAAGAATTAAATGATATAATATTAATTTAAATTTCGAGTAGATGATCATAATTGTTTAAGTTCTCAAAATCGAATTTGATGAACGGGATATTAATACATGAATTTAGTCACTCGAATGAACATTATGTAAATTGAATGTGAGAGCCTGAATGAATTTGGACATAACAATTGTCCAGATATGTGTAACTCTCAGATTAACCCACAACTAATGACTATTGAGAATGAATTTGGACATAGAGATTGTCTAGATTCCTGTAACAACCAAGAGTAGTAATTCCTGAATTGAAAGGGTCATGGGTGTACTAACACTAGGGTTGTCACGGGATTTGGAGATTATCGAACTCGAACCGATATTCGGACCGAAAGATCTCCGAACCGAAAATATCCGTTGATTTTTTGACTTTTCCCGAACCGCCGAAAATATTTATGGTACGGTTCTGGAGATTTTTCAAATACCCGTACCGAACCGTACCAAACCACTCCGAACCGAGGACCCGAAGCTAGAACCGATTTTAAAGATTTTATATAAATACATATACATTATTTCTATGTTGTTTGTATTTTGATATTAAATTAACTACAAACTATTTGAAATTAAATTTAATATAAATCATATTTCTGAAAAAATCATAATACTGCAACTATTATGAATTTTAAAAAACTTTGATATTAATAATAGAGTAAATAATTTGAAATTAAAATTAGTTAAATGATTAGTAAATTGCACTTAAAAGAGAAACAAGTAATAATATCATATTATAACAATATATAAAAAATCATATTTTAATTTTTTACCACATCACATAAATTATAAATATCATTTTATTGATTATGTTAAGTTTTTAAGTTGAGAAATTGAGATTGTAAATTTATACAAGTTTTTATTTCATTTTAATTTATAAAAACTATTAGTTAATTATATATATTCTATGTCAATAGAAAGACAATTGCCCAAATAATATACTATTATTGTATTATAGAGGTTATTAAGTTTAGAATTTTGGATTGTATTACCTATTATAGTTTTATTTTTTATTTTGAGACCACGCTAAAAAGATACTAGAACTCTAGAAGTATATCCATTGGGTGATTTTTATATTGATTTTTTTTTTTTTTTTTTTCAAATTTGTATGTTTTATTTATGACTAATCTCCGAATCTCCGTCCCGAACCGGACCGTACCGTACCGTCCCATTAGAACCGAATCCCCGTCCCGAACCATCCCGAACTTTCGGTACGGTTCGGGACGAAGATTTTTTTTTATGGTTCGATTCTGGAGATTTATTTTCAGAATCTCCGAACTTCGGAACGGTTCTGGAGATTTCTCAATCTCCAAACCGTCCCGTACCGTGCACACCCCTAACTAACACCGAGGCAGTAATGTCATATATAGCCCACTCACATGACTTTAATCCTTTGTAGGTGTTGGAGTTGATGCTTATTGTTGACGTGCGTTTTGGTCAACAAGCAAAATATATAAGAGAT
This sequence comes from Rehmannia glutinosa, assembly GCA_016081115.2. Lineage (NCBI taxonomy): Eukaryota > Viridiplantae > Streptophyta > Magnoliopsida > Lamiales > Orobanchaceae > Rehmannia > Rehmannia glutinosa. The sequence goes on from JABTTQ020001592.1 coordinate 681,995, forward strand.
TAAACACGTGGAAATATAAGTATGCGTAATGCGAGTTTATTTGTGGCTAATTCTGCCTTTTTCGTGTAATGCCGAGCCGGATTATTGGGGTCGGTCTTTCTTACAACCACACGTTTACAGGTGCTTTTTTCCTATTTTTCTCTCTTGTCTTTTTCCTCTTAAATGAGGCTTTTTATACCTCTCTAGTAAGTGGGTTTTCAACAATCATCTTTGCACTAATTAATAAAATAATTTGAAAAGGACACATGTCCCCTCCTAAGCGTGCATGTCACCAAGTTTTTGCCACTTGGCGTGTAACGCCCATTTTTTTGGAGTGCAATTTTTAGCGTTACTAAAATTGTAAGAAAATGCGTATAATTTTTTTTTTTTTAAATAAATAGATAAATGAAAAGTTTAGCGGAAGCGATAATGAGAAAACTTTAATTCTTAAGAAAAATTATAAAGTTTTTGCTTAAAATTAAAATTTCATTCAAAACACTTTGAAATAAATAAAAAATAGTACATCACAATTGTTCAAAATTTAAAATAAATTCATAGTTCTTGAGATTTGAATAGTTAAAAGTGAAATCATCGGCTATTCTCCCACATTTGCAACGCATCCGTCCATATGATCTCGAAAAGAATTTGAAATTAGGGGGTGAGTAATCACATACTCGTAGGGATAAAGATTGTCCAAGCTAAATACGAAAAGTGCACAATTACATAAATTAACACATAACCTTTCCCATTGGCATAAGTCAAATAGCACATAACATTTCCGTTGGCATAAGCCGGATATCACATAACCTTTCCCGCAGAGGCACGAATGCCATATTTTCCTTTCGTGCACGAGGCCAAAATTTTTCCTTTCGTGGCACGAATGCCATATTTTCCTTTTCGTGGCACGTGGCCAAAAATTTTCCTTTCCCATGGCACGAATGCCATAATTTCCTTTCCCATGGCACGTGGCCAAAAATTTTCTTTTCGTGGCACGAATGCCATATTTTCCTTTCAAGTAAAGACGTGGCCAAAAATTTTCCTTTCCCGTGTGGCACGAATGCCATAATTTTCTTTCCCATGGCACGTGGCCAAACTTTCCTTTTCAATTGCATAAACATACATGACATACATTGTAATGAAAAACATGTCATTTATAAAAATTAGTCATATCATGTAGCATATTATAAGCATATAATTCACATAATTATGCATATCATGTAATACATCAAAAGCATATAATTCACATAATTATGCATATCATGTAAACATTTAAAATGCGTAATTCACATAATTGACAGTTTAGGCATTTAACAAAGACAATAAATTATACACATAAAATGTGATAAGAATCCCTACCTCAATCAGCAAAATAAAGTAGATGCACAAATAGCTCGAAAGTAGAAGTCCTAATTGTACGGTTCTTCGTCGCCTACAATATAAATTTAACATGATTTAGGCCTGGAGATTAAGTAGTAACTTCTAATTAAAATAATCATACTTATAAAATAGCCTAGGGCTTTTTAATAGGTAAAAGTTAACTAAAAATATAATTAGTTTTGGGACTAATTGAAAGAAATTAAAGTCAATATGAGATTTTGGACTAAATTAAAAAGTTTGGGGTAAATTTAAAATTCTGAAAATATAAATAAAAAATTTGGACTAAAATGGAACTTGTTTGGGACTAAATTGAAAAAATTTCAGAAACATTGATTTGAGAATAGGACTTAACTGAAAACTTAGTGGACTAGAATGAAAAATTTCAAACTGCAAATCTAGTCTCATCTTATATCTAATTTCCAAAAAGTGGTCTTTGGCCCAAACACCCATTTCATCTCTGCACAATTTTTTTTCTTAATCAAACACACACACACACACACACGACTACACATACACATACACATACACGTCACACACATATCCATGAACACCTCAAACACACACTCACACACATACCTAGATTATTATTACACACTCAAAACACCTACACACAATATGTATTAACACACATACGCACACACACACTATTACACACAAAGACACACACACATATTTTTTCATCACACATAAGGACACACTCTCTGTATATATATATATATATATATATATATATATATATGTATATGTATATATATATGTATATATATATATATATCACACACACACACCGACACAACATCACACACACACAAATCACATACACAGACGCACACACACATGGTGATTTTTTTTTAATAATATGTTTAATTAAATTCTAGTTAAGGACAAATCTAACAATAGCATCAACATGATTTAAATTAAAGAGGATTAACAAAATTTACCTCAAAAATCCTCTAAATTGGTTGTGAGAGAAAATTTTCTAGAAGCTCTATGAATTGTACGGGAGATACAAATTGTAGAAGTTCATTCATTTTCTTGTACATAGTAGGAATTTAAGGGTATAATTATTATTAGTAGAGTAGCTTTAAACATGAAATAGTGTTTTAAAAAAATGGGGATGATGGCATTAGTTGGCAATAGTGAGCTTAAAGTGGGTAAAGTAGCATAAAGTGGAATGATAATAATGGAGATGATGGGCATTAGTGGGGTTTGTCTAAAGCTAGCCCAATAATTGTAAATTAAAATATAAAAGCAAATATATATATATATATATAATATAAAAATATATACATAAATAATTAATATGAATTTTGATTATAAGGTAAGATATGAATTGTAAAAATTATGGGTGTTACATTCTACCCTCTTATAAAAAAAATTCGTCTCCTCGAAATTTCAAGCTTACTCGGTTGATGGAATAACTCGGGATACTTGGCTCGAATCTCAACTTCAAGCTCCCACGTTGCTTTTTTTTCCATGTCTATTCAATTAAATCTTAACCAGGGTGATGTCTTTATTTATCAACTTGTGTATCTTCCTGTTAAGGATAGCTACCGATTTTTCTTCGTAAGTCATGTATGGGTTGACTTACAGTGTTTCATGATTGACTAAGTGACTTGGATCGTGGACATACTTTCTCAACAGGAACAAGTAAAATAAATTATGAATTGCGCTAGCTCTGGCAATAACGCCAAACTGTAAGTTATATCTCTGACTCGCTCCATTATTTCGAATGGGACAATAAATCTATGTCTCAATTTTCCTTTTACGCCAAATCTTACTATTCCTTTGGTCGGTGCAACCTTTTAGAAAACTTTTTCTCCTAGATCAAACTATGTGCCTTTCTTTATTTTTTTCCGATCTTGCCTATTTATTCTGTTTTAACACTTCTCGTTTATCATGACCATCCGCCGACTAGCTCAGGGCTTAATACCTTCTTCTCACCAACTTCGTTCCAATAGATATGGAATATACACTTTCTTCCATACAAGACTTCGTAAGAGATCACTCCAATTGTCGTCTGATAGCTATTATTATTTTATAATTCCACAAGAGGCTAATATTTTTCCCAATTGTTATCAAAATCCAAAATGCAACTTCTCAATGAATCTTCTGAGATCTGAATGATTCTTTCAGATTGTCCGTATACTATGATATTAACTTTACCGGGATGATAATGGATCTTATAATCACAATCTTTCACGAGTTCCAATCATCTCATTTGAATATCATGTTCAGCTCTTTTCGTGTGAAGAAATACTTCAAAATCTCTTGATCATTGTAAATTTCACCCTTTTTTTTCGTATAAATAGTGACGCCATATCTTTAAGGCGTGCATGGCTATTGTCAACTAAAAGTCATGTGTAGGGTAATTGAGCTTATGACGTTTCATTTGTCTTATAATGTAGGCAACCACTTTACCTTTATTGTATTAAGATACACCAAAATTCTTATTTTGATGCATCACTATATATTACAAAACCCTCTATAGTATTTGGAATTGTTAAAACCGATGTTGAGACTAGACGTCGTTTGAGTTCTGAAAACTCTGCTCGCGACTCTCAGTCCAAATAAACTTCCCACATTTTCCTTGTGAGTCGGCTCATTGGGTCGCTAATCTTTGAAAATCTTTCGTTAAACCTTCGGTAATATCCAACAAAACCTATGAAATACACACTTCATTGGCGTTCGTAGGAGCCAACCCTTTTTCCACAGCTTCAACTTTTGTTGGTGTTGACTTCAGTACCTTTCAATGTAATTACATGTCCCAAAAAGAAACTACTTGGTCTAGCCAAAACTCGCACTTTTTGAATTTTACGTATAATTCTCTTAACGGAGAGTTTCCAACACTAAGTCGAGATGATTCTCTTGTTGTTGTTTATCCTTCGAGTACACCAATATGTCATATATGAATACAATAACAAATTGATCCAAGTACGGATATAAAAAAAACCCAATTCATCAAGTCCATAAATACTGCCAGGGTATTACTAAGTTTAAAGGGCATAACTGTGAACTCATAGTGCCCATATCGGATCCTAAAAACTGTATTGGGTATATCTTCTTCCTTAACCTTCAGTTGATGATATCCAGACCTCGGATCAATCTTAAAAATACACTTGCCCCATTCAATTGATCAGAAAGATCCTCAGTCCTTGGCAATGGATATTTATTCTTTATGGTGAGCTTATTCAACTCTCTGTAGTATATAAACATTCTTATTGTCTCAATTTTTTTTTATAAATAAATCTGGCGCTCCTCAAGGCGGCACGCTCGGGCGAACGGAACCAATATCCAAATGTTCTTGCAGGTGAACTTTTTAAGTTCCTAAAGCTCATTGGTTGCCATTATATGTGGTGCTTTCGATACAGGGGCAACTCCCGAAAATCAAATCAATCATAAACTCTACTGGTCTATTTGGAGGTATTCCTGACAAATCTTCAAAAAAAAAAATAGTTGGTGTACTCACGTACAACAAGGATCTCCATGATGGTCTTTTCATCAATCGAAGTGACTATTACATTCACCAGATACCCCTGAAAAATTTTCATTTTTTTTTTCAACATCTTGATCGTCCTTATTCGATATATCTCGGGCACTCCACTCACTCGCTCCAAAAATAATTGTGAATTTGCCTCTATTTAAGGGTCACAATATTATTTATATCTTAGTCTCTTATGATTAAGGTTATCCTTGTACTTATTCAACTACCCATTTCTAAGATGATATCAAGATCTTTATTCATAATCACATGCAAACCGCTTTCTAAACCCATCCCGTCAAAATCAACTCCACATTATTAATCATTAGATCAATACTTATTATTATTCCGGATCAGAGGCTTATTTTTAGTGTGTCGCTAACAGTATAATTCACGGGTTGGATTTTTAGCTCGGAAATCAAAATAAATAAAAGAATGCATAATATCAATATCAAACAACACTAGAGTAGGTGTATTGCCGACATCCCATAGACTCTGGTTTGAGTTAAGTGAAGAGTTTGAAATATCTCTACGCGAGAAAATAAAATATCTAAGTTTAACTCTCCTCGCTAAAAGATTCTACACGCGTTAGACTCTCTAGTGTTTTTAAATGTGCGGGCCAATCTAAAGTCAAAAATTTATCATATGAGTCATTCAACTCTATAACATAATATAACGAAAATATACGTTGTTTTTCTATGATTCATTATGAATTGTTATTCTACATTGTTCTTTACGTCTAAAGTGTCATGAAAGAAAATTTAGATCATATAACGAATCAGGGAACACATACATGAATTATAGCATGTCACATAAATGTTCATATAAATTCTCATGTTTCACATAAAGCATATCGCACTTTTCCAATTTCTAATTAAATAGATGTTACCTGGTTGGACGGAGCGATGGAGAGAGATAGCCATTTTTTTTTTCTTTTTTTTTTTTAAATTGCAAGTCTAGGAAAGTAGACTGCTCCGATACCATCTTTATGTAACGCCCCATTTTTTTGGAGTGCAATTTTTAGCGTTACTAAAATTGTAAGAAAATGCGTATAATTTTTTTTTTTTTAAATAAATAGATAAATGAAAAGTTTAGCGGAAAGCGATAATGAGAAAACTTTAATTCTTAAGAAAAATTATAAAGTTTTTTGCTTAAAATTAAAATTTCATTCAAAACACTTTGAAATAAATAAAAAAATAGTACATCACAATTGTTCAAAATTTAAAATAAATTCATAGTTCTTGAGATTTGAATAGTTAAAAGTGAAATCATCGGCTATTCTCCCACATTTGCAACGCATCCGTCCATATGATCCGAAAAAGAATTTGAAATTAGGGGGTGAGTAATCACATACTCGTAGGGATAAAGATTGTCCAAGCTAAATACTAAAAGTGCACAATTACATAAATTAACACATAACCTTTCCCATTGGCATAAGTCAAATAGCACATAACATTTCCGTTGGCATAAGCCGGATATCACATAACCTTTCCCGTAGGCACGAATGCCATATTTTCCTTTCCGTGCACGAGGCCAAAATTTTTCCTTTCCCGTGGCACGAATGCCATATTTTCCTTTCCTCGTGCACGTGGCCAAAAATTTTCCTTTCCATGGCACGAATGCCATAATTTCCTTTCCCATGGCACGTGGCCAAAAATTTTCCTTTTCGTGGCACGAATGCCATATTTTCCTTTTCGTAGCACGTGGCCAAAAATTTTCCTTTCGTGGCACGAATGCCATAATTTTCTTTCCCATGGCACGTGGCCAAACTTTCCCTTTTCAATTGCATAAACATACATGACATACATTGTAATGAAAAACATGTCATTTATAAAAATTAGTCATATCATGTAGCATATTATAAGCATATAATTCACATAATTATGCATATCATGTAATACATCAAAAGCATATAATTCACATAATTATGCATATCATGTAAACATTTAAAATGCGTAATTCACATAATTGAACAGTTTAGGCATTTAACAAAGACAATAAATTATACACATAAAATGTGATAAGTTAATCCCTACCTCAATCAAAGAAAATAAAGTAGATGCACAAATAGCTCGAAGTAGAAGTCCTAATTGTACGGTTCTTCGTCGCCTACAATATAAATTTAACATGATTTAGGCCTGGAGATTAAGTAGTAACTTCTAATTAAAATAATCATACTTATAAAATAGCTAGGGCTTTTTAATAGGTAAAAGTTAACTAAAAATATAATTAGTTTTGGGACTAATTGAAAGAAATTAAAGTCAATATGAGATTTTGGACTAAATTAAAAAGTTTGGGGTAAATTTAAAATTCTGAAAATATAAATAAAAAATTTGGACTAAAATGGAACTTGTTTGGGACTAAATTAAAAAATTTGAAACATTGATTTGAGAATAGGACTTAATCGAAAAACTTAGTGGACTAGAATGAAAAATTTCAAACGCAAATCTAGTCTCATCTTATATCTAATTTCCAAAAAGTGGTCTTTGGCCCAAACACCCATTTCATCTCTCGCACAATTTTTTTCTTAATCAAACACACACACACACACACGACTACACATACACATACACATACACGTCACACACATATCCATGAACACCTCAAACACACACTCACACACATACACCTAGATTATTATTACACACTCAAAACACCTACACACAATATGTATTAACACACATACGCACACACACACTATTACACACAAAGACACACACACATATTTTTTCATCACACATAAGGACACACTCTTTGTATATATATATATATATGTATATGTATATATATATGTATATATATATATCACACACACACACCGACACAACATCACACACACACAAATCACATACACAGACGCACACACACATGGTGATTTTTTTTTTAATAATATGTTTAATTAAATTCTAGTTAAGGACAAATCTAACAATAGCATCAACATGATTTAAATTAAAGAGGATTAACAAAATTTACCTCAAAAATCCTCTAAATTGGTTGTGAGAGAAAATTTTCTAGAAGCTCTATGAATTGTATGAGGAGATACAAATTGTAGAAGTTCATTCATTTTCTTGTACATAGTAGGAATTTAAGGGTATAATTATTATTAGTAGAAAGTAGCTTTAAACATGAAATAGTGTTTTAAAAAAATGGGGATGATGACATTAGTTGGCAATAGTGAGCTTAAAGTGGGTAAAGTAGCATAAAGTGGAATGATAATAATGGAGATGATGGGCATTAGTGGGGTTTGTCTAAAGCTAGCCCAATAATTGTAAATTAAAATATAAAAGCAAATATATATATATATATAATATAAAAATATATACATAAATAATTAATATGAATTTTGATTATAAGGTAAGATATGAATTGTAAAAATTATGGGTGTTACATGGCGACTCATATTGATTACGCCTCGACACGTGGCGGCCTCCGATGCTAATGGAGCACTAAGTATGGGCAAATGGTTATTTTTCCAATGCCACGTGCATGCGTTTTCCGCCGAAATTTGGGCTCGATCGCTACTTGTGGTTGGGCTCGGTAGTGGACAAGCCCAACTCATGACGTGTCGCCGAGCACCACCGCCGACGTCACTGCGGGCCCCCACTCGGATGTGTGCTTTGGATGACCATGTGGAGTAACTTTTTCCGGCTCGGCTCGGGTGTCATCAAAGGCCCCAAAGTTTAATTCTGAGAGAAGAATGCCTGAAGTCGGAGTTAAACTTTAATGCTAATGATGGACATTTATTGGGGAAGAAGAATGCTCAAAAGTCACTTCATTTCGACATCCTCCGTGTAGTGGTTAATGCCTCAGAAGTGGCGCATTAATTGTGATGCCATAATGATGGATACATGGCCTCTTATGGTTGGACCAATCTTGCGCAGAATCGAAAAAGGTGCGTCTACCCGGCTGGGCGTGGGGACGTGACGTTTCGACATTTTTGACGGCTTTTGAGGTTGAAAAGGCGCGTTTTTTGCGGCGGGCGTTTCATTTCTCGAGGGAACTTCATCTATAAATACCCCCTTTTTCCTCCATTATCCACTTTCGCATCCATTACTCTTCGAGCTAAATTGATTGAGACCGAGCAGAAATTTCGGGTCGGCTTTCAAAGTTGAGCCTTCGAAATTAGGTATTTTTCTCAAATATTCTCCCTTTTCCTATAAAATGTCTTCATTCGAGGATAGTAGAAGCCGTAGTTATAGCATAGAGGTTGAAATTGAGGACCCCCCCTCTGAACAATCTGTTTCTTTTTCCTCAGCACAACAAACTCCGCCGCACAGCCCGAGTGTTGTTCAAATCTCGTCTTCAAATCATTCCCCTCCAGTTGAAACGCCGTTGGAGCAGACGCACACCATTTTTAACCCGGTGCCGGTGACCGTTTTTCGAGAAGGTGTAGTATACCAGCCCGGATTGGCGCAAGAGAATTCCAGCGAGGAATTCCCGAATACTGACCCTCGACACCATCAGCCGGAAGAAGAAAACATGAACCCATCGGAGCCGGAGCGTGATAATACGGAGAGGGTGGACGAACCCTCCGGAGATTCGAGGCCCGAGAGGCCTCATGGGCCAATGGGCCATCGTGATGGTGACAGCAGGCGGGGAGGAGGCCCTCGTCTTCATGTAGAGCCTCGGTGGACGCCGTGCGATATAAACGACATCCCTAGCATGTTGATGGTCCCGGAGATGGGAGAGCTCCAGCGGAAGTACCGGATTCCGAGCGGTATCGATTTCTGGGTACCATATGGTACGGAGGTTCCCCAACACCCACCAGAGGGGTGCGTGGCCATACATATTGGCAGCCTCTTATATGGGCTGCGCTTTCCACTGCCGGTTTTCCTCACGCGGTGGTTTTGCAAGTGGGGCATTCCCCTGACTCAAGTGCATCCTATCTCCTAGGGTCGGATTATTGGCCTCTTGGTGATGTTTCACTTAGAGAAGTATCCCCGCCCCAAGTTCAAAGAGATGAACGAGCTCTTTGTCTGGCGAGCGACTCCTTCGTCCCGGGGGCAGCCATCGGGATGGTATTATGTGCAGACCCGACTTGGGTACCCGGACGGTCTAGTTGAAGGCCTTCCTTCATCTCTAAAGGAATGGAAGGACAAATGGCTCTGGGTAAGCGGCGAGTGGCAGGCTCGCGTGGAGGACGGAGCAAGGGAGACTGTCCTTTATCCTCCTTCAAATTTTGTTTTTGGTTACAGTAAGTCTATCCCTTCTCCTTTCTTTATTTTTTGTTGTCGTTTTTTCTTTTTATGTGGCTAACCTTGCCTTTTTTCCATCTTTTTCCCTTCTTTTTTATAGGAAACCGAGCGTCCAGAGGGCCGCTGTCGGCTGCTTTCGTCCGCAGGCTGGAGAATATCTAGGCCAGAGGCGCCATGGACAGGCGGATAGAGAGGCTGACCACCAAGGTTAACTTGGCCGCGGCCGGCTTGAGGGCTCGCTCGCTCGCCGACCCGAGGCCCTGGGGTCGACTCGGGGTGAGGTGGCAGAGAGAGGGAAGAGGAGGCTAGGAGAGAGCCTCAACATAGCCCTCCGAGGTCAAGACGCCAAACTTACCGAAAGAGCGGCCGGGCGCAGACAGAGCGAGCCGGCTCTCTCGCGCGGCCGCCCCGAGAGGCGGATCATCAGTGCACGCCTGACAGACGACGCAGACTGGAGCGCGAGGGCGGCCGCGGGCCGAGGTAAACATCATACTTCTTTGCATTTTCCTTTTCTTTCGAAATGTTCTTCTTTTTATTTTCACCATTTGACGGTGGTAATTTTTTGTAGGGCGTGGCTTGGATTTGCGCGCGCGCCTTCGCAGCGTGAGGAACACGGCCGCACGTCAGACTCGGGCGGCTGCGGACCAGCCCGTGGATGCGGAGACGGCTCAGAGAGCAGATATCCGAGCTGGTAAACGCCCCGCCGATGGTGTGCCCGAGGCGGCAGAGCCCCTTCAAAGGAAAAGAGGGGGAATTGTGATTGAAGAGCCCGGGCAGACCGAAAGGGCTGGTCAAACATCACCGGTGCTTCCTGGGCGGACTCCTGAAGGCGGAGCCCCACGAACCTTTTCAGATGATCTTGGCCGAGAGGGTCATTTTATCCCTCCAAGCAACTTGAGGAACGAGACCTGCGAGGGGATAGCGGGGCCCGTCCCCAATGGTTTGTGGAGTTCGTAAGGTGCTTCACACCTACTGATGAACAAGTGAGAAATCTGCCTGAGGCCGGACGTGCAGCCAGGGGTGTGGCCGCGAGGGCGTGGACCACTGGCATTGAGCGGTTCTACTCCGAGATCGACTGGAGGGAGAAGGCCCAATATGTGATGGGGCTGTCCCGGCGCATGATCGCATCTTGTGGCATATGATTGGGGACATGGAAGAATCGGAGAAACGCCACCATAATCTGCGCAGGAGGCTCATATACTCTTCCGGGGGTGCAAGAGTCTTTGAAGACTCGGGCAGAGAAGTCGTGGCTCGGGCGCCACTGAAGAAGGAGAGGCGAAAAGGACGAGGCCGACGGACCAGGCCGTCGCAGATGAGGTACTTTGGGCGAGGGTCGCGAGCCGAACGTCACGCCACGCCTCGTCTTGCCAAGAGATGGAAATGCGGCTGGTCGACGCGCGCAGTGAGGCAAAAGAGGCTACCCACGGGCAGTTGAAGAGGCTCGTATAGAGGCCGTCGAGGCTTATAAAGACCGGAGGAGTATGCATTCATGTTAACTCGGCCATGCGACCCGGCCTCGCGAAGTCCTCGAATCGCTCAAGTAGGAAGGATGTTGCTCACCTTGAGGAGGACTTGGCCCTCTTGGAGGCCGATCGTGATACTCTCCGCTCAAATTTTTCCTATGCCACGGTGTTCGCGGTTCACCTCCTCCGGATGCAGAAGAGGTCGCTTCGGTGCTGTTGAGATTCCGCCTCCAGCTCAATCTTAGTACTTTTATGTTTCTTTTTTCTTTTGTAGGCTTTCGTATATATCTGTAGATAGGTTACTTGGCTTCGGGCCTTGGAATGTAATGGGCTCCGCCCCCTTTGCAAATGCTTTTGATGTGGAAATGAACTTTTCTTTCTGTCACCTGTGTATGCACTTTTAGCTTTTTGTATCTGCTTGGCTCTTTTTCCTTTTGCAATATTGTTGCGTGTCCTCTTCTTCTTTTTTATTTTCCCAAGTATGGGGCTCAGTTCCCAGTGTTCCCAGTAAGGGACTTTACCTGCTTTAATTGACTCTTGTGCACGGTGCATAAACCGAGTCTTTATTCTGTGCTTGGTGCGTAAACCAAATCTTTGCTTTGTGCTCGATGTATAAACCGAGTCTTTGTTTTGTGCTTGGTACGTGGACCAAGTCTTTATTTTATGCTTGGTGCATGACCAAGTCTTTGTTTTATGCTCGGTGTATACACCGAGTCTTTGCTTTATGCTTGGTGCGTGACCAAGTCTTTGTTTTATGCTCGGTGTGTACACCGAGTCTTTGCTTTATGCTTGGTGCGTGACCAAGTCTTTGTTTTATGCTCGGTGTGTACACCGAGTCTTTACTTTATGCTTGGTGCGTGACCAAGTCTTTGTTTTTGGGGTAGGTCCGCCTTGTGGGCGAGTCCCCCTTTGTTAGCGTGCAAGAGACGTACCCGAGATGACTTGTCGGCGCTCAGCTTCTTTAGCTGAGGTGTTTTTCACTGTGCTCGGCATGTAGCCGAGGCGAATTTTTGCGGCGCTCGGGACGCAGCCGAGGCGGGTAAAAATTTCCTCCTCCTTTTGAGAGCTCACAGAATATCAGATGAAAGGATAATTCCTCAGAATCTAATCTGGATCGTAAACCGAGATCTTTATTGATAGTACCTTTTCAAGTATGCTACATTCCATGGGTGTGTAAATTTTTCTCCACTCAAATATGAAAGTTCATATGCCCCACCAGATAAGACGTTGCTGACCCGAAACGGCCCTTCCCAGGTCGGCTTTAATGGGCTGGGCTCGGCACCCGTTATCCTTTTCAAAACAAGATCATCGGCACGAAATCTCCTTTCCTTTAATTTCGAATTGTAGTACCTCTCACTTCTTTGTTTATACACGGCGTTTCTCATCTCGACACTACATCTTTTTTTCTTCGAGCAAATCCAGCTCAGCTCGGAGCGCGACTTCATTGCCGTCTTCAGAAAAATTTGCAATCCTGAAGGTAGGGGCTCCAATCTCGACAGGAATAACCGCCTCAGTTCCGTAAGCTAAAGAGAAAGGTGTCTCTCCGTGGCCGCTCGATGTGTCGTTCTATATGACCACAATACACCGGGCATCTCCTCAGGCCAATTACCCCTAGATTCCTCCAATCTCGCCTTCAATGTATACTTGAGTATTTTATTAACTGCCTCGACTTGTCCGTTTGACTGAGGATGGTATGGTGTCGAGAAGTGGTTTTTGATGTGGAAACCTTCACAAAAATTTCGAAACCTCCGGTTATCGAATTGTTTTCCATTATCCGTAACGATCGAATGCGGTATTCCAAATCTGCAGATAATGGACTTCCATACAAAACTCACGATCTTTTCTTCGTCTATCTTTGCCAGAGGCTCCGTTTCGGCCCATTTTGTGAAGTAATCCACTGCCACAATGGCATACTTTACGCCCCTTTGCCAGTGGGGAGTGGTCCGATAAGGTCCATTCCCCACTTGGCAAACGGCCAAGGACTAAATACGGAGATAAGCTGCTCAGGATGGTACCTGACCTGTGGTGCAAACCTTTGGCACCTTTCGCATCTCTTGACAAGGTCGGTTGCGTCCTTTTTTAGGGATGGCCAGTAGTACCCTTGCCGTATTAATTTGTAAGCTAGTGTCTGGCCCTGGCGTGGTTTCCACATATCCCCTCGTGAACCTCGGGAATGCGTAGTCCGCATCCTGTTTGGATAGGCACCGCAGGAGTGGGACGGAATACCCTCGTTTGTACAGGACACCATCTACTAGTGTGAACCGAGCCGCCTGGGTTCGTATTGTTCTGGCCTCGGCCTTATTTTTAGGCTGAACTCCTTTTTCCAAGTACTGAATGATAGGAGTCATCCAGGTCTGCTCGGTGGCTTCAGTAACATGTATCTTCTTTGCGTTAAGTGATGGGGCGGAGGTTGAGTGACGATTACATCGCGATAAGCGTCCCGTCCCGGGCTAGAAATCGAGCCGCCAAAGCATCGCTTGCATGTTCTCGGCTCGGGGGCACATGTAACACTTCTGCTTTGAAATGTAACAATTTCTTCTTGACCAAGTTTAGATATTGTGCGATTTTCTGCTCTTTCGCTTCGTACTCGCCGTTGATTTGATGAACGACCAGCTGAGAATCACTGTGCACCAGCAGTCATTTTAGGCCCATGGAAGCCGCCATGTCTAAACCCGCCTGAAGTGCCTCGTCTTTCGGCCGTTGTTTGTCGCGGGGAATGAAATCGACAGTGCCGAGCAAAGAGCATTTTGGACTTGGATTGATTATCACAATCCCGTCCCCCGCCGCTCTGCGATGGAGGAGCGTCGACAAACAATTTCCACTCTTGGTCTTCCATAACTTCTAATTGTATGGAAGGTGTGAATTCGCCACAAAGTCGGCTATAGCCTCCTTTTTTATTGTGCGTGGCTCATATATAATGTCAAATCAATTTGAACTCAATCGCCCACTTTATCATCCGACCGAGGTGTCGGGTCGGTGTAACACTTGCTTCGATGGGTAGTTAGTCAAGACTATAATTGTGTGCTCGAGTAAAAATATGGACGGAGTTTTCAAAGAATGATCAACGAATAAGCTAACTTTTCCATTGGTGGATAAGCGGAGCTCGGCGTCATGTAATGCTTGAGGGTGTAATAGATCTGGATGTTGGATAGAATCATCTAGCCCGATTAACACCGAATCGACGGCGTATTCGGATATCGCGATATAAATACAAATTTCTCCTCTTGGGTGGGTTTTTGTAATATAGGAATTGATGAGAGGTGTTGTTTGAGGGTTTCGAAGGCAGCTTGTGCTTGCTCGGTCCACTCGAAATTTTTGTTCTTCTTTATGATCTCAAAGAAAGGTTTACACTTGTCTGTGGACCGTGAAACAAATCGGTTAAGGGCGGCCAATTGGCCTGTTAGGCTTTGTACTCTTTTAGTAGAATTTGGGGGTTCAAGATCAATGATGGCTTTTATTTTGTCTGGGTTAGCTTCAATCCCCCTTTGGCTGACCATATACCCCAAGAATTTACCCGAGCCGACCCCAAAAGTACATTTTCTTGGGTTTAACATCATCTTGTACTCTCTCAAAACAGCAAACATTTTATTAAGATCATCGAGATGATCGGATATATACAATGATTTCACCAACATGTCATCTACATATACTTCCATAGTACGACCTATCATTTCTTCAAACATTTTATTTACTAACCTCCGTAAGTCGCTTTGGCCGCTTTTTCAACCCGGGGGCATCATCTTATAGTAGTAAATTCCACGGCGAGAGAAGAACGACGTGTTTTCTTCATCATCCAGGATGCATTCATATTTTGTTGTAACCCGAGTACTCATCCATGAAGCTCATTAGTTCGTGTCTCCGTGTGGCATCTACCATGTAAGCAATGTTCGGCAATGGATAACTGTCCTTGGGGCACGCCCTATTTAGGTCGGTGAAATCCATGCATAGGCGCCATTGGCCATTGCTTTTCTTGACTAGAACAGGATTGACCACCCATCGGGGATAAAGGGCTTCCCTGATAAATTGATTATCGAGCAATTTATTAACTTTAGCCTCGAGTGCAACTTGCCAAGTTTGCGCCTTTTTTGGATAACTGGACGGAATGTTAGATCGATATTGAGGCGGTGGCATGCATGCTTGGGGTCGATCCCTGGCATGTCAGCATGAGTCCACGCAAAGACGTCAAGATTATTTCCCAAAAACTCAATCAGTTCTATTCGAAATGGCTCTGGGAGGTCATGGCCAATACGCAATTGGCGTCCCTCGCTCGCTTTTCCGACGTCCGCCGTGTCGAATCGCTCGCCTGTTCCGCCATTTCCTTTTCTTGCTCCCCTCATTTTTCTATAGGGGCAATTCATCTTCGATGGCCGCTCGTTCTTGATCGCGGCTCGTCTTTTTATCGCTGTACATCTCCCGGCTTATCTTCTCTCCTTGGTCCTCCACCATCGAGCTCCTTTCCGGTCGACGACCTGGATTATCCCGATCATTATGTACTCCCGCCGGGCTTCTCTCAGATCTCGCGGGTCGTCTTGCGCTGTCCCACTAGTTTCTCCCCGTTCTATTACATTGATCTCCACCGGTCGGAGCTTGAGAGAGCATTCTCGTGACTCCTCCGATTCCTCTTATGTATGGCTTTGCCGTTAGGTATTGGGAATTTCACGCAAAAATAATAAATTGAAAGTACCGCTTTTATATGATAAAGCAAACGCCTTCCAATAATGGCATTGTACTCCGAATCGGCATTGATTATTTTGAATGTTGTGATAACGGTCCGCTTATACGACGACCCGCCCCATTTGGATGAGTAGGTCAACTTCTCCGAGCGGGATTATTCTTCCTCCTCCAAACCCCAGAATGTTGTCGTTACATGGACGAATATAGCTATCGTCCACGTTCAATCTTCGAAAAGCTCGGACATAGATGATCGATGAGTAGCTCCCAGAGTCGATCAAAATTCTATGGATTGGGATACCCAAAATTGGTGTGGTAATGACCAGAGGGTCGGAATGAGGGTGGACCACCGGTCAAGATCCACGTCCGAGAACACAAAACGGCTCGTAGGTTGGCCTTCCTTAATTTCCGCCACCGGACTTGTCTTTCAAAGCATGGGCGGCCTGTCTAACATCAGCTTTTCTCTTCCTGTTGGAGCGGCTATCTTCGGCCGTGTTGGTGTTGATTCGATTCACGCTTGACATCATAAGGATTTCCTACCCCCGATTCTCAGGTGGCGATAGTAGGAGAGCGGATTTGTTACTCATTCCGGTTGACACTGGGGCGATCTTGGGGCGTGTAGTTCATGGACGTATCTTTTGAGACCGCCTTGCCGGACAATACGCATAATTTCTCTCGATGAGATCTCGACACTCATCAAAGACGGCCTATCGATTTATGATAGGCGCAGTATCGGCGTGCATCTAACTTGGTCGGCTCGACCTTCAGAGGCCGAGCCGGAGGCAACAAATTTAGACCCTGTACTTCATTCCATATGGCCGACGGAGTGTGGGTCAAGGTACTCCTCAGCGGCAACTTCGGCTCGTGCTTTGGCGAGCCCTAAATCCGGTGGTCGGATTTTCTGAAAATGGTCTAAATCCCGACCCCGATCCGGTTACTAGTTCCTTCCTTCCGTCCCTTTTTGTGCCCCCTTGCCTGTGCTCGGGGCGGTGACTTGCCATGGCTTCTTCCGCGCAGATGTGGCGTTCTGCGCGGATCAAAAATCCACACTCCCGTTTCATCGCCGATTCCTTAACACCTTCCTCCGAATGAGCCGGGAATTCTTGCACGTGGTCGCCCCCGATTCATGGATGGAATAGTTAAACCAAGTCTCAGAGGCGAGGCCGGCCATGCCTGCAATCAAAATGGCATCATCTGACACTGGTTCCATCTCTCGAACTTATTTATTGAACCGAGCGATATAGCTTTTCAGGGGCTCGTCCTTCCCTTGTTTGATATTCACAAGAGAGTCTTTTGGTGCAGCTCGGACCTTAGAAGTCAGGAAGTGCGTCGTGAAGGCGGAGGCCAAATCCCCACATATCGAATGGACCCGTGGTGGTCTCGAACAGCCGGTGGGCTGGCCGCCCAACGTCATTGGAAAAGCCCCACGAGAGGATGGCATCGCTAGGTCATGCGAGTTCCATCCACGCTAAGTACTTGTGGATGTGAGTGGTCGGGTCGGTCTCTCCATTGTATAGACCGACCTGGGGGATTTTCAACTTTGGCGGTAGCGGGGTCGTCAGGACACCAGGGGCGAATGGCGACATCTCAGCAAGTTGGTTCATTGCTTAAAGCAGCCTCCGAGATAGTTCGACTTCGGGGTCGCCCTCCAATTCATTCAGACGGTGATGCAGACGCTGAATTTCTATGTCTCGTTCTTGCAACAAGCTAGGGCCTTGAGTCCGATTGGCCCCTGCGCCGCTTTCGCTCGCCCATCTAAACCGAGTCGGGAGCTTATCGATCGAGCCGGGCGTAGAGGATCAACCTTAGTCCACGCCGGCGAATCGAATGGGCACGACGATGTCGTGTCGGCTCCAGTAGTGACTCTGCTACACGACTTTGCCCTTCATCATCTTCTCGTGGTCGCCTTCTATCACGACGGCCACGTTGTTCGTTACCAGAATTAGCCTCATGGGCTTCATTATGAGGGAGCACAGGGGCTTGGGGATTAACGTTTATATTTAGTGGGGGGTTAAGTGGTTGAGTATTTATTAGGGGTGGATGAGGTGCTTGATGTCTCAAAAGCTACCTTTAAAACCGTAGGCAAGTGCACCTATCGTTTTATAGTATAGATTATTGAGTACCGAGTGTCATTCCCACGAGGATTGTAAGTACTAATAATTACCATCTTTTTGTTATTTAATCTAACAATTTTCGAGTTTTTGTTTGATGAAAAAGGAAAACAAATTATAAATTGTAAAAATGAAGGAAGATTTGTAAAATAAGAAATCAAGAGATAGAAATGTGTTTGAATGTAAATCCTCTAGAATGTTTTTGTGATTCAACAAGTTAAAAATACAACCGTAAGCCCTTAAGCAAAAACCAACCTCTTTTAATAAAATCTCATGTCTTGTGGACCGTAGAAATTCCCAATTTAAGTTAAACCCTTTCTCAAGGCGAAAAACTTCTAATCTCGGGTTGATTAACTGAAATCTCTTTCTAGTTAAAACCCCAAGACAAAGATTATAACGATTTGTGAATTCCCATATTAGGTTTGACCCTAATCCGAGAAGATTTATGTCGCCCTATATCTAGGATTGCATGCAACTCTTTTCACTTATATAGGTTCTATTTCACCATGAATCTCTCGATTTCCGGATGAAAAATAAACTTCAAATCAATATTGCGCATATATCAATTCGAATGAACGAAGCATAATATAAGTGAATCACACAAAATATGAAGATTTTATTAAAAACATACACACTTTAATCACAAATCCATTCTAGAGTTCATTACATTCAAGCACTAGGAGTTTAGCTACTCATGGCTTTGATAAAAGAGTATACTACACAAGATGATTTGAATAAAATGAACATGGTGTACTTAGCTCTTATTCAAGACCAATACAAGACTTCCTCCTTGGTTGATGATGTTGAGCTCCAAGCCTTCTCCTTTAATGCTCTTCAACTTCCAACTCTACCTCTTTTTTCTTCTCTCAATGTATTTTGCTTTGTAATTTAGAGAGAATGAATCAATGAATATACAATGAATGGAATGATTCCCCCAACTCATACTCTTGGCTTTTATAGACATTATTTTTGTGCAAGAACACATTAATAATGCCATCCTTTGTTAAACAAATGCTCCAATTCATTGTTGGGTTGGTGAATTCTTGTATTCAAATGATAATTGAGGGAATATGGGGACATGTTGTAGCAAAATAGGGTGTTAAAGGTGTACAAAAGTGGTCAAAAAGCTTGGTAGGTGAGTTTTCCATAATTTTCGCATGGAAAAGTTGCGAGAAAAGTGCCGAACACGCCCAGTGTCGCCCGTAACGGCCGGCCGGCCGTCTTTTTATCACACAGGGGATCGGGAGACATGGTCGTGCTTCCCAACACGGCCAGGCCGTGTCTCTCGGACACGGCCGTGTTGGGGAACACGGCCTGGCCGTGTCGGAGAGGCTGTTTTGTGCGAAAAAAATCGAGTTTTTAGCTCCGTGAACACGGCCGTGTTGCCCGACACCCCGCCCGTGTTGGACCAAAAAGGCCCGAAATGACGCGTTTGGCTTGGAATTTTGAGCGTTTTGCATCCTTAAACTCCCGATATGTTTTGACATGAATCCATGGTCCGAAATTCACCAAAATTGGCCCCGAATGGTCAATCTACATCAATAAAAGCACCTCTGAGTAATATGAACTATGTACAATCAAAAATTTACAAAACTAACAATAAAATAACTCGAATTCTACTCAAATATACACATAAAACATGCATAAAAAGGCCCTTATCGTGTCTTGGGAGTTTGTGGTGGCGAGTGTTTGCGAAATGAATTGGTTCATTTGTTGTACAAAGGTTGGGTTAGCAATTAGCCGAGCAAAGCGGAAATAAAGTGGTGCTCCCCGTCTTGATTAGGGGCATATTTTGGCCATTAGTGGTCCGCGTTTGGTTGTTGGGGTGTTGCTCTTGATCAAACGAGCATTTCTAGATTGTTGACTCATTTTATCTAATTCAAAAGGGTAAACGTTAAATTTTACCTGGTTTCTCTTAACTCGATTTAGCCTGGAATTTGGACTGGACCAATACGGGCCCTCCTTCTAGCGCCAATTTGTTGACGTGCGTTTTGGTCAACAAGCAAAATATATAAGAGATTAAACACGTGGAAATATAAGTATGCGTAATGCGCGTTTATTTGTGGCTAATTCTGCCTTTTTTGCGTATTGCCGAGCCGGATTATTGAGGTCGGTCTTTCTTACAACCATACGTTTACAGGTGCTTTTTTCCTATTTTTCTCTCTTGTCTTTTTCCTCTTATATGAGGCTTTTTATACCTCTCTAGTAAGTGGGTTTTCAACAGTCATCTTTGCACTAATTAATAAAATAATTTGAAAAGGACACATGTCCCCTCCTAAGCGTGCATGTCAGCCAAGTTTTTGCCACTTGGCGACTCATATTGATTACACTCTGACACGTGGCGGCCTCCGGTGCTAATGGAGCACTAAGTATGGGCAAATGGTTATTTTTCTGAATCTGTCGCGCATGCGTTTCCCGCCGAAATTTGGGCTCGGGGTCGGGGCTCGGTAGTGGACGAGCCCAACTCATGACGTGTCGCCGAGCACCGCTGCTGACGTCACCCGCGGGCCCCCACTCGGATGTGTGCTGGATGACCATGTGGAGTAACTTTTTTCCAGCTCGGCTCGGGTGTCATCACTTATAAATAGACTTAGATTGCATTGCAAAATACGTGTGATGCTACAAACATCCGCACATATTCTTGCATTGTTGTTCCATCACAAGGCTTTGCACTTTCTAGTTTGAATGTACTTTTGTTTTAGTGTTACTACACAAAAAATGTAAATCGTTTCATTTTTGGGATGTACATCGAACCTTGAACAAAAGCTGAGACGTATATGTTAGATTAATGTTTGTCCAAATATTTCAAAATATTTTAATTGATTTATTAAGTTTTTGAAAACTTCTTGAACTTTATTTTTGACAAAAATCAGACAACTTCTCTGTGAAGAGGTCGATCAGTCGCCCTATAAAGAGAAAATATTTTTGGCTTTTTTCTTCTCTGTTTCTCGAGCGAACGGTCACTATCCATAGCAACCGGTCACCCTATACAGCGACCGATCGCCCCATACAGTGTCTGGTCGCCCTAGATGCCATCCTGTGTCAAAAACACTTTCCAACGGTTTAAAATTCAAATTTTACTATACGAATACAATACACTGAAATATAATATTGATAATGTATTTTTTAATTTTTCCTATTTAATACATGCTATAATTACAATAAGACTCTTGAAGTTTGGAATAATTACAAAAACAAAAAAAAACAAAGGTTTTTGGAATTTACAAAAAAAAACTTTTTAAGTTTGATCCGCCTTACATTATTTTCTCATTTGCAAACACATTTCAAAAACACTCCTTTATGTCTATCAAAATATTACAATTTCCTCCTTAAATTTAAGACACAATCAAACCTCATAGACTTTTTTTATAATTTTCAAAAATCTTTTTTTTTTTGTAATTAGTCCAAATCTTAAGGGACTGTTTGTAATCATCCCTTAATACATTGATAAAGTACAAGTATGATCCAATGAATTATTGTTTGGATATATGGTATTGTCGAGGCTAGTATTAGATACTATCTCTGAAAGATGAAATTGCTTTGTTACAAAGTTACGGTACTGGCAATTGTCCCTAAGATATAACGACTTTACAGATTTGACTTAGCAGCACTTGCAAAAGTCAAACTAATAGCGAACAAGAAGTGTGTTAGACTTTCAAGCTTTTGGAATGAAATAAAACAATATGTTGATGCAGAGTGTTCGATTTTATCTGATTATTTCAAATATTATTTTTTCATCTGTAGGGGGTTCATAGTTATAGGCATCAAGGTGTCTCATGGAAATAATTTGTCTTTTGGTTCGAAAAGATATGTCTTGACCAAAAATGCACTGTAACTCGAAGCAGTGCGCGCGGTCACAAGACGCGCCCGGGATGCACGTGCACTAGCCTAGTTAGTAAAAAAATAATTTTAAAAGTTTAAATAAATTTTGTCCAAAATTATAAGGGCCCAAGCCCATGACCCGGGCCAGCGCGTATATGTTTTGAAACAAACCCACAATCATGTATCCTCTCTCCTTTAAAAACTTTGGCGCCCCAAGGGCCCAAACCCATTCGTCCAACTTGGGTTATATAAATAAAGCGAACTTTGGCTTTTTATCTTATGTGGGATGGAGTTTCACTCCTCCCTCATATTTACCAATTTCTATGTCAATTTTCAGTTTTAAGTGGTTAACTTGTAGCATTAACTTTTCATTCACCTAAATTGGTTTTGAGAAATTCAAAATGTCAATCTCATCTACTCAATTAGTAAAATTTTATCATATAATTTAATTCTATTTTCCACCAATATAAACCACTTAAATATTTGGTTCAATATGTATTAACACCCATTATTTCAAAACCAATTTCCAACATGAAATTTACTGCCGTATAAAGGATTTTTTTACTATTTACAGACTGGATATTGGATCAACTTTTAGTGTGTCAATCTAAAGTTTTTGTAGGTGTATAAAGATTTCTTTGGAGAAAAATAAAGATGTGTGTACATTAACTCTTAGTATGTGGAATTCTCATTGTAATTTCATAGTATTTCCATTTGAATATTGCTACCAAGATATAATTTAGGAATGACAATTTTGACCCGCCCAGCAGGTATTTATCTCGCCCCGTCCAATTTGGGTTGCTCTGAGCCTCTGACCCACGATCTGCGGCAGGCAGGCCCGTGCCTAGCATATAACAAATGAGTCAATGGACTCAGGCCCACAAAAAAATTGGTAAAATTAGGGGCCCAAAATTTTTATAAATTAATACATATATATATACCCATAACTGATAACTGGTAGATGATTTAATAGAATGTTTCAAATTTTAAAAGTCCAAATAAAAAGAGCAACTCAAAGCCCAAATAAAGAAGAAACAAATTAAGCCCAAAAATTGAACATCATATATCATCTCTTCACCGTCAAGAAGACAGAACACGCTGTCAAAAAGAAAAGGGAAGACTGAAGACGATCGGGATAGAAAACAAAGGGAAAAAAGAGGGAAAAAGAAGAAGAGAAAAAGGGAAAAAAGAGAGAAAAAAAGAGAAAAGAAGAAGAAATTAAAGAATTTGAGAGAGAAGATGTGTTCCACAATTTGATTTCTTCTTCCAATTTCAAGTCTTCAAAACCCTAGCCACCACAAGATCACCTTCAAAATAGGTAATTTTTATTTGATTGGTATTATATTTTTACTAATTTAAATGCCAATAATTTTAAGAAATAAATTTTATGATATAGATTGATAATTGAATGAGCATTTGAATTTCTAACCCCAATGTTGCATATTTTTATATCATCTATGTATGTCTTTTATTTTTTATTCTTTTATAGTTTGTGCTTGTAGATAGATGAAATATGAATTATTTGTTAGCTTTGTAATCTCCAATTTCTTTTTAGAATCATCATGCATCCCAAACACATGTCCGGACACCAAAAGAGAAAAAATAAACAAAGGATAGAAGAATTAACCCAAAGTCAAGTTGGTGATATCAACAAATATTTTACATCCAACAAACGAGCAAATGTAGAGAGTTCGAATGCAAATAAAAATTTGATGGATGGAGAACAAGAGAATAAGTTGGAGGAGAATGAAATTGATGTTGAAGACATGTCTCAACCACTCAACAATAATAATGAAGAGATGTTTAAATCCGTCGATGTAGATGATTTGAATGACAATGAGGAAGTTCCTCAATCAACCAAAGTGGATGAATTCAATGAGAATGATGGTGAGCTTGTTCAACATGAAAATTCAAATTTTGATGATCCCGGAAAGTGGGGCAACATTGATAAAAAAGTGAGAGACTTTTTAGTGGAAAGAGGGCCGAAAAGAGAGGCTCAAAGCTTATTTCCTAAGGATAGTGTCAAAAGGCATTTTGATGCATCGCATTACATAAAAATTCTACCAAACGAGGAGAAAATTGATAGGAGATGGCTATTATATTCGGTATCTTTGAACAAAGTTTTTTGTTTCGCTTGCAAGTTGTTCAAGAAAAGAGCTGGAGTCAAGCAACTCGTTAATGAAGGATTCAACGACTGGCATAATTTGAGTCGTTGTCTACTAACTCATGAATCAAGTAGGGAGCATATGGAGTGTATGACTAGTTGGCTTGAATTAGAAAGAAGATTGAAAAAAAATAAGACAATTGATGCAAATGTACAAGTACAACTCAATAAAGAGAGAGAACATTGGAGACAAGTATTGCAGAGGATAATATCAGTTGTGCAACGATTGGCAAAAAATAACTTGGCTTTTCGAGGAAGTTGTGAGAAACTTTATGAAGAGAACAATGGTATCTTTTTGCAAATGATTGAAATGATTGCTGAGTTTGATCCAATAATGAAAGAGCACATTCGGCGTATTCAAGACCAGGAGACTTATATTACATATCTCGGTAATAGAATTCAAAATGAATTAATCCAGATGTTGGCAAATGAAGTGAGGAAAAAAATACTTGCAAAAATTAAACATGCAAAATATTTTTTTGATCATTCTTGATTGTACTCCAGATGCTAGTCACAAGGAGCAAATGTCTCTTATCATACGATGCTTGGATGATTCAGAAAGTTCCACAAAAGTAGAAGAATATTGGGTACAATTTTTAGAGGTGGATGATACTTCAGGACTTGGGCTTTTTACACATCTTCAAAATGCTTTGGTCAATCTTGGACTTGATATTGATGATATAAGAGGTCAAGGATATGACAATGGAGCTAATATGAAAGGAAAAAATAAAGGTGTTCAGAAAAGACTACTTGAAGTAAATTCGAGAGCTTTTTATACTCCTTGTGGTTGTCATAGTCTTAATTTGACCTTATGTGATATGGCAAACTCTTGTC
Source organism: Rehmannia glutinosa (assembly GCA_016081115.2). Lineage (NCBI taxonomy): Eukaryota > Viridiplantae > Streptophyta > Magnoliopsida > Lamiales > Orobanchaceae > Rehmannia > Rehmannia glutinosa. Next base: position 707,092 of record JABTTQ020001592.1, read on the forward strand.
CTAGAGCTATGTCCTTTTTTGGAGTGATCCAACGCATTTATACATTGTTCTCTTCTTCTACCAAAAGATGGAAAATTTTTAAAGATCGTGTGAAGGAGTTTGACAGTTAAGCCATTGTCACAAACACGTTGAGAAAGTCATGTTGAGAGTGTCAAAGCTATAAAAGAACAAATTGTGCAAATAAGAGATGCTTTACTTGACTTGACACATGATACTGAAGATCCAAAGACAAAGAGTGAAGCTGAATCATTGGCATTATATGAATTCGAGAATTTTGAGTTTTTGCTTGGTGTGGTAATTTGGTATAAGTTGTTATCTACAATCAACATTGTGAGTAAATTTCTTCAATCCGAGGACATGGATATTGATGTTGCTATCACTCTTTTGCAAGGACTTATTTCATTTCTTGAAGAATATAGAGAAAATGGTTTTCATAAGGCCATGAGTGAGGCTAAAGAAATGGCAAGTGAGATAGGCATCGAAGCTGTATTTCGAGAAAAACGTAATATTCGAAGAAATAAACAATTTGATGAAAGCAATAGTGAAGAAGTATCACAATCAGTAGAGGATTCTTTCAGAATTAACTATTTTCTCTTTATAATAGATCAAGCACGTTCTTCTATAGAAACTCGATTTGCACGATTTAAAATATATGAAGAAACTTTTGGTTTTGTTCAATTTGGAGAGGTTGCAATATGCCGTGATGAAAGCTTGTTGAGGTCTTGCAAAAATCTTCAAAATTCTCACGACGAGAATGGTTGCTCGACATTGATGGTAGTGATTTATTTTCGGAGTTATCATTTTTGAAGTGCTCTTTACCAAGAGAAACGAAATCTGCAATTGAAATGGTGGATTATTTGAAGAAAATGGATGGTTGTTTTCCAAATGCTTACATTGCTTATAAGATCTTGTTGACTATACCAGTTACTGTAGCAAGTGCAGAAAGAAGTTTCTCAAAGTTGAAGCTCATTAAAACTTTTCTCCGATCAACCATGTCACAAGAGAGATTGAATGGGTTAGCTATGTTATCAATTGAGAAAGGAATTATTGAGCAACTTGATTATACAGACTTGATTAATACTTTTGTTGCCAAAACTGTGAGGCGGGTTGTATTTAAATAATTACTTTGAACATGGTTACCATATATTATTTAACTAATTTTGTACATTATAGAAAGCTTATTTTTTTTAATATCAATTTATGTTATCTTTAAATTAGTGAAAAAAAGGCCCATTTAAGTTTGACTCAGGCCGAAGAATTGCTAGGCACGGCCCTGGCGGCGGTCGGGTGCTTCTGAGTATCACTTTCACCCCGCGAGTATCCGCCCTTCTCCGTACCGCATAGAACTTTTATTTTTAAAATATATTTTAATATATATTTTGCATATATAACATATTTTAATATAAATTTTATGTATTCTTACATTATATATAATATTTATAAATTGATAATAACAACTTTTGTAAATAATATTTTATAAATATATTATAAATATATTATTTTTTCAACTTTTTCAATTTTATGTATTGTATTTAATTTAATTTAAAATGGGGCGGAATGGGTCTACCTGCCCCGTGACCCGCGATGGGTCACCCCACCCTGCCCCTTTCTAGCGGCGGGGCGGGCCTGGGTATTCATCGACCCGCCCCATTACAATCTGTAATATAATTCAATGAAATATAGTATTTAATTTGATAAATGATCTTTTACTATTTGTTTTTTTAATTTCATCAAAGAACTATTATTACAACTAATTCATTTGAAATATTTATTTATTTATCTATCCTAGAATGGACAAACAGAAAAAAAAAATAGAAAGTGGATAAATAGCATTTCGTTTTTGGCACTATATTTTTTTTAACAATAAGTAGTCTTAACCACTTACCTACTATTGAATCCTTAATCACCACGGGAGTACTATCCAAATCCCAATAAGTTATATATATTTAGCCACTAAATTTTAGTAGAAATTCGACAAATCATGCCATCGGTTCGGTGCAGTATGTTCAAAACCAAACCTTTTGTTAAATAATAATAATAATAATAATAGTAAAGGTAGAGTGCTCTGATGATGATAAGAGAGAAATGTGGAATTTATACACAATTATTTATGGCGATAATGGTGATCCATTGTGAACTGAGCATTCCAAAATCCAAATGTCAATACTTAGGGGGGTAAAAACAAAAATGACTTTAATTCTGGTCTGCCACAAACAATATTTGATGTTTTTTTTTATTAGTTGAAGAACAATATTTGATGGTTGATCGCACAAATTGAAAAATATCTTCGATGTGCTTTCCGATTTTGGTCCCATCATATTGAATTGGGAATCTTCGCACTTGAAAACCAATAAAATAAAATAAATCCTTATATTAATTTGGTTTCTACAATATTGGATTATAATTTATAACATATTAAATTATGGGAATGAGTTTGTTAGTTAAACATAAGTAACTTTTATAATATTTTATTTACATACATATCTGAAAATTTTACTATTGATAAAAATTTCATAAAGTTTCAGGAATCTTTTATATTAAATCCGAAACAATTACTATTAAAAGTCTTTTGAAACATCTATCTATTAACATTCTATTGAAAGTCTTGTGGGTTGAGTCTTATTGTGCGTGTAAAAAATCCCAAATAAAGGATATGATGAATACAAGACACGTAGCACTTAGCTGTTATTAAAGTTAAAATATTTGAGTCCATATCAAGATTAATATTATTAATTATTCCTACCTTACAACGAAATTTATATATGTAAATAATAATAGGATAATGACCTTTATTAATTCATACATATCGATCAAACAAAAAGTCCAATTCATTAGGTCATGTCATCAGCCATATATCAGTCTTATCTCCATCAGTCATGGGCTTTGTCAATAATTCCTCTAAGTTTGTCCTAATTCATTTACAAACAAAATTGGAAAACATTATCATCTAACGCATGTCTTGCACATTATGAAAAGCTTGCGAGTCAGAAGTTTATATGATGTAATTTAGATTGGGAAATGATGTTATAGTACTAAGTTTTGGTCAGGCTCAACTATGTCTGATTTAGGGGTGGTTGCAAACAGTAAAAAAAGTGATTATTGATTTTAAGTTAGAAAAAAAAATCATATTTTAGTGTTACAAATATCAGTTTATGTTTCTGGTTCATTTGATCAAAATCTAAAGGTAGAGAGAGTAGTGTTAGAAATCGTAATCACAAAGGGCATGCTTTAATTCACAAAATCCAAAAGCATGCTTGACCGATCTACCATGATAATCCGAGAAAGAGAAGAAATTAATCTTAAACACTTTAAGCGCATCGAATCCATTAGGGTTTGTGGGAAATCTGGATCTGGTCTTGGGATTTTGTTTTTGGCCTTCCGCATGCGGATTCTCTTGAGAGTTCTCGTATTGTTCTCAGATACGCCTGCGTTGAAGGAGAACAGACGCGTTTCTCTTATTTAAGAAGAACCGTCGCAGGGGACCATAACCGTTTTGGATAAGATCCCCTTTATTTTCTATTTGGTCCTCAACAAATAGAAAATCACCTAATAGTATCTACACATTTAATCCCATAACAATTTGATACCCTTTTAATCCAAAAATTAAAACCTTATTAGATCACTTTAATTGGATTAAACCGTAAGACAAATGACTATGCACATTTAATTAACATATGTTAGTCCAAATTAAATATTTCCAACAATCTCCCACTTGGACTACATATGTTACCAAACAAATGTGCAATACCTTATGAGCTCAAACTTGCTTTGTCACATATAAGAGTATCATTTAACAATCTCGTCCATTGATTTTACTAATATAGGACTAAAGAGGCTTTCATCACTTTTGCGTGAATAAACCCATCAATAATCACATATACCAAAGACAACCAAATGACATAGATCAATCATGGGTGCGTAGCATGGAAATTACATGTAATGTGATCTAACATGTCTATTTCCAACGGGTCCACCTTATTCCTTAGTGAGATCAATCATAACCAAAATGACAGAGTGTAATAAATCGAATACTTTTATATCCGACAAATATCCAAATACACAAAATGTGTCCAAAATAATGTATAGAGCAATAAAATTACAGACTCCCACTAAACCAAAGTATCCTCGAATCAGATTACACCCATACGAGCGGTGTGCTCGTGAAAGACCCACAGGGGTGTTAATCCTTTAGTAAGCGGATCCGCAATCATTGAGTCCGTCCCGATATGATCTATAGTTATCTCGACCACTCTGTGCACTTTCCTTCACAACCAGGAACTTTATGTCAATGTGTTTTGACTTAGTAGAGCTCCTTGTTGTTATTAGAATATATATAAGATGCCGAGTTATTGTCACAATACAACTTTAGTGGTCTTTCTATATTCCCAATAATGCGCAAAAAATGTGACAAAATTTTGCAGCCATATTCCATGATTGGATGCCTCATAAAGCATCTACAAATTAATTTGCCATGGTAGAAGATGCTACAAGTGTCCGCTTAGCACTTCTCCATGAAATGGCTCTACCAATAAGAAAATGTAGCCCGAAGTGGATCTCCCTATGTCTTGGCATCCACAAAAAATCGAATCGAGAATACCCTATGATCTCCAACGATCCGATTTTGTATGTGAGCATGTAATCTTTTGTTCTCTCAAATACCTCATCACCCGTTTTGCATTTTTGTTTTCCAATGATCCATACTAGGGTTACTTAAATATCGCGCCAACATACCAACAACAAATGCTATATCGGTCTCAGACAGACTGAGCATACATTAGACTCCCCAACCAAGCATAGGGAATCTTCTCGCATTTCCTTAATTTCAGATTTCCTTTAGGGCATTGTTCGAGACTAAACTTGTCTCCTTTAGCTATATGGGTGTCTCCTGCTTTGCGATTCGCATGCCAAATCTTTGCAACACTTTCTCTATGTAGCTCTTTTGTGATAATCCAAGAATACCCCGAGAACGATCACGGTGTATCTGGATTCCCAGAACAAAAGAAGCTTCCCCAAGATCTTTCATCTCAAATTTCTTTGATAGAAATTTCTTGGTATCGTAGCAATCCCGAGTCATTAGTGGCAAGCTGAATGTCATCCACATACAAGACCAGAAATATACACTTACTCCCACTGAACTTGTGATACACACAATCATCAACAACATTAGTCTCAAAACCGAACGAGACTACTACTTGATGAAACTTGTGATACCACTGACGAGAAGCTTGCTTGAGCCTGAGATGGATTTCTTTAATTTGCAAACCATGACTTTGGGTCTCCGGACACAAAGTTTTTCGGTTGCACCATATATATCGCCTCATCAATGTCTCCATTGAGAAACGCCGTCTTTACATCCATTTGATGTAACTCAAGGTCAAAATGTGCAACTAATGCCATAATTATCCCGGGAAAGAGTCTTTTGTGGAAACCTAGGAGAGAAAGTCTCTTTAAAATCAATGCTTCTTTCTCGAGTAAAGCCTTTAGCTACAAGACGAGCCTTATATCTTTCCACATTACCCTTCGAATCCCTTTTGGTCTTAAAAATCCATTTGCAACCAATAGGTTTCGCACCTCTATAAGGTTAGAGACATTACCTTTGAGGAGAGTCGATCTCGACACCTCTATCGCTTGACGATGATGTTCGGGTTTCTATTCTGTCATTAGCCGAGAAGTAGATCGAGAACTCTCAACAGATAATGTTGAAGAACTCCCCACTCAAGGTTGAAACTATTCAGAAAAACAAACTCAACAACCTCAAGAACTAGTGCCATTAAGGAGGTCCACTAGAGAGAAGAGAAATCTTATTCAGGATGATTATGTGGTATTTCTCCAAGAAAATGAGGATAATAATGGATTGATGGAAAATGATCCTATCAATTTCCGTCAAGCCATGCAGATCCAAACTCTCAAAAGTGGATTGATGCCATGAATGAAGAGTATAAGTCAACGCAAGACAATCAAGGTGATGGGACAAGATCCCAAACTTGATTGTCTTGCATTGACTTATACTTTATTCATGGCATCAATCCACTTTTGAGAGTTTGATCTGCGTGGCATGGCTTGACGGAAATTGATAGGATCATTTTCCATCAATCCATTATTATCCTCATTTTCTTGGAGAAATACCACATAATCATCCGGAATAAGATTTCTCTACTCTCTCAGTGGACCTCCTTAATGGCACTAGTTCTTGAGGTTGTTGAGTTTGTTCTTCCCGAATAGTTTCAACCTAAGTGGGGAGTTCTTCAACATTATCCCGTTGAGGTTTCGGATCTACTTCGGCTAATGACAGAATAGAAACCCGAACATCATCAAGCGCGCAGAGGTGTCGAGATCGACTCCTCCTCAAAGGTAATGTCTCTAACCTTATTTCTCCCCCAAACTCAACATCCTCAAAGAATACCGCATTTCCGTCTCAAAAATAGACCTTCTAGTGGGATCATAAAACTTAAAACCCCTTGATTTTTCCGAGTAACCAATAAAGTAGGCGCTAACTGTTTTGGAGTCCAATTTCTTTTCATTTCGCCTATAAGGCCTAGCTTTGGACATCCCCATATGTGAAAGTGGTTTAGACTCGGCTTTTGCCACCCAAAGCTCAAAAGGTGTTTTAGCGGTTGCTTTAGTTGGTACTGCTGAGAATATAAGTTGCGTCTTTAGTGCATCTCCCCGCAGTGATTCTCCCGCAAAGAGGAATGACTAATCATACTCCGTACCATATCCTTTAGAGTCCTGTTTTCGTCTTTCAAAGAACACCATTCATGCTAGCGCCCCGATGGTGTATTGTGGGACGATTCCACATTGCTCTAGGAAGATAGCAAAAGGCCTTCGACGTTGTTCTCTCGAACCATCATATCCGCCGTAGTACTCACCTCCACTACGATCGGATCGATGACTTTAATTCTTTTCTTGAGTTGATTCTCAACTTGACTTAAAAACCTTGAACATGTCCGTGTCTCGATTTTTTCATGAATTAGATATAGGTACCCATAGCGTGAGTAGTCGTCTATGAATGATACGAAATATTGTTGACCCTTCCAAGAAGCCTTAGGAAATGGCCCACAAATGTCCGTATGTATCAATTCTAAGACGTCAAATTGTTGGCACCTAATCTCTTTATTTTGGTCTGTTTTCCTTTAATACACTCAACACAAACATCAAGATCCGAAAAGTCAAGTGCATCTAAAATACCGTCGACATAAGTCTCAATTCTGGTTTTTGAGATATGGCCGAAACGTTTGTGCCATAATTTAGCCGAATTTTCTTTATTTAATTTTTGCTTAGTACCTCTTGATTCAACATGCAGGATTCATTATACGAAACAATAGTATCAAGCATATATAGATTGTCATAAGCACTTAACGAATCGGTACCAACAATATTGGAATTGAATGAAAGATTAAACCGACAATTTCCAAATGAACAAGAAAAACCGTATTTGTCCGAAAGAAGGAAATAGAAACAAATTCCGTCTAAACGATTTCCGTACAACAAAAGTGTCTTTCAAATCCAAGAAAAACCAGGTTCCTAATAACAATCTAAAATGCCCTATTGCCTCCACTTCCACCGATTTGCCATCACCCACAAAGATGTATCTTTCACCATCATTGGCTTTTGTAGCTCAGCAACCCCGCATTGAAACACTTATGTGAGTAGTAGCACGTAATCTAACCACCAAGTGTTTCCGCATCAAGCTAAATTAACTTCGAGCGGACCAAAGCAAGAAATGTACCTTTCTTCACACGCCAAGCGCGATACTTGGTACAATCCTTCTTTTGTGTCCAGGTTTGCCACAAAAGAAACAACCATCCCGAGTTTCACCTTCTGTTTCTTTTGTGTTGGACCCCTTATCATTGTGACTTTCTCAACATCATTTTTCCTTTTGCCCTTATCCTTGGAAGATCGCGATTGAGCAATCTCGATTCTTTTCTCGCTTCAACCTTTCTTCCTCTTGCACACAATATGAAATGAGCTCATTAAGAGTCCACTTCTCCCTTTGTGATTTGTAATCGACCTTAAACTCGATCGAATTGTGCGGGAGCGATATTAACACTAAATGCACGAGTAAGTCCTCGGACACCTCGAGCTTTAGTGCCCTTAACTTTGAAGCAAGATGAGACATCTCCATGATGTACTCCTTATATTTCCTTTGCCCTTATACTTTAGTGAGATCAAGTTAGCCAAAAGCGTGCTTGTCTCGACCTTATCGTTTTTAACAAAACGCTTTTCAATTTCCGCAAAGGTACTCACTAGCCGTAGTAATTTCCTCGGAAGTTGTGCCTCGAAGGCTTTCGAATTCGCGCTTAATGATCATCGACTAACGCGATTTGAGCGCTCCCACTTCTCAATGTTCCGCTTTTCCTCAGAGAACTTGCATCCATAAGAGAAGGGGTTGCTCAACCCTTAGCGATACCCGGATCCGTGCGCCCCAAAATGATCGAATGTTTTCTTTCCAATCCTTAAAGTTCGACCCATTGAGCATGGGAATGTTGTTGGTGTTAGCGAGAAATAAAAGTAGCAGACATCATAGCCGAACAGAGAACAAAACCAAAATTAATCGTCTTGCTCACATTAAACCGAATAATCAATCATTAAATTTAAATAAGTTGGTAACATCTCGAGGCACCTAAAGACAACATTAATATCAAGTCTTTGGACAATAATATTAACTTGTAAGTGGCTACCTCTTGTAGCGATCAAACATCGACAATAAATCCTCAGCTACAATATTGTCTTTCCTTTGGGCCGACAAATCACTTACATGGATAACCTTATAATTGCCACGTATTTACCACCACGGTGTTTGTGCATTCGGGCCAAGTATTAACCTTCCTTGGGGCGGCTAATACCCGCATGAATATACACAAACACAAACATCTAATATTCTCAATGAATAAATCTACACAAGAGAGGTCACTTTGGCGACTTCTTGTTTCGATAAATTCATTTTAAATATTAGACAAACCAAGTTGGGACATGAGATGCACCAAACAAATTTAAAATTAAGTGATCGAACATATATATGCACACAAGTACATATATTCCTTATTTATTGGGGCCAATTAGTAAATATTATAAACTAAAAGGGTACCAAAGAAATAGTAATGTGATGAAACCCATAATTTGAAAACTACATATCAGCCCCAAAATCACAAAATTTTTGAAACCCATCACAATAATACATACTTGGATTTCAATTCTTGAATCCATATTCACAATCACAATTGCATTAGACAGAAGAGAGCAAACCATAATAATATGAAACTTAATCCAAGACATGACATGATGGAGTTTATTCCTTAATATTTTAATCAAAAGCTTTTAATAACAATCAGTATTTCAAATGATCACCTAACGCAATCTGATTCGAAAGTTAGAAAATAATTTCAAATCGGTTCGACATTCAATACTGTAAACCGTGAATTCGATGTGAACATATCATGAAATTCAGAAATTACATAATCGAATCTACCAAATTTTCAGATCTCAAACCGCACGTAAGACCCAAAAGGCCCAAAATCAATCCAAACAAAAAGAAAACCCTAATATTATTTTCACGAAGAACCGTATAATAATCCCGAAAATCTTCGCAATTCTCGAGAGAATCATGAGTAGAGTGGCTCGATACCACTTGTTAGAAATCGTAATCACAAAGGCCATGCTTTAATTCACAAAATCCAAAAGCATGCTTGACCGATCTACCATGATAATCCGAGAAAGAGAAGAAATTAATCTTAAACACGAGGCGCATCAATCCATTAGGGTTTGTGAGAAACGGATCCGGTCTTGGGATTTTGTTTTTGGCCTTCCGCATGCGTTTGCCTCTCGAGAGTTCTCGTATTGTTACAGATTACGCCTGGTTGAAGGAGGAGAACGGACGCGTTTCTCTTATTTAAGAATCGCTATAAAGGGGACCATAACCGTTTTGGATAAGATCCCCTTTATTTTCTATTTGGTCCTCAACAAATAGAAAATCACCTAATAGTATCTACACATTTAATCCCATAACAATTTGATACCCTTTTAATCCAAAATTAAAACCTTATTAGATCACTTTAATTGGATTAAACCGTAAGACGACTATGCACATTTAATTAACATATGTTAGTCCAAATTAAATATTTCCAACAATTAGTGCTTAAAATTTTTATTGTGTTGTTGGTTTAACTAGTCTTAAACAAAAATAAAGTACTTTTACAACATATCCACTAAAAACTCATATTTTAATTTAATCAATTTTCAGCTTTTATTTGCAAGCACGACCAATTTTTGATTCTCAACTATTTGCCATTTTCGCGGCCATATATGACTTTCTTAGATGGTCTCTCTCGAAACAAAGAGCTCATTTGACCGGCTTGAGTTTTATAGGAGTTTATAATTTGGAGCTTAATTATAAGCTTTAGTTTTTAATATTTTCATCAATAATATTTAGGATATTAATTAGCTTCACAATCACAGTTATCATCTTGCATTATATGAAAAAAGTTTTTCCCAAAGGCGAAACTCCTATCCCCTGAACCAGAGGTCCCTTAGCAAGGCAGGATGTAAATCGAGAGTTGCACTATTTCAGCAAAAAATTGTGACTACAGAGATTCGAACATGTGACGTCAAAACACCACACTTTTGTCATCTTACCACTTACCAACTCACATGTGCCCCTAGGCTTTATTGCATTATAAATTTTAGTTATGGGGTATGGAGTATATTCCTATCTTCCTGGGCTTTGTCATTGCTTGCACGGTTCCTATACTTGCAAATACAAGAGTTGAATGGAAACCTAGTCAGCTCTCATCTTGCAACAATATTGGCCCAGCCTGAAAATCCACTTACGTTACCTACACATCAAAGACATTTCATTTTGGGCAGAGTAAGAAATCCATCTGTCTGTGTTCATCAGTGAAAAGAGAAAAAAATGTTGTACTACCACGAATTTGATTTCCGATTCTATTAGAGTCATGTAACTATAGAGAGTTGACAATAATAGTCCTGCAGAAATAAGGATTTGACAAAAGAAAAAATGAAAAAGTCCTGTAATTTTTTAAAAAATTCTCGATTTCAATTCTTTGGTTGCCGTGAATTGAAAATTTATCGAATAAATCAACGTGTCAACATTTTTGGCCATATTCATTGACATTGAAACTAATTCAGCTTATGTAGATATCCTACAAGTAAGTTGGAATATTGATAATCACTACAAAAAACCTCTCCCCTTCTCTCTCTAACCTTTTTTTTTTCCCCCTTCTCTCTAACCCCTCAAAAAAAAAACCTAGCACTTTTCCCCCTCCCTCTCCCATTACAGCCGCCCCCCTCCCCCCCTCCATGTTTTCTATTGCGGGGATACCAAATGGCGGTCCTTGGCGTATGAAGGTGGCCGGAATTTTTGGTCCAGGCTTAAAGCGGGCCGGGAGCTTCACGGAGGTGTCTCGGAGCGGAGAAGACGATGGGTCATGCTGGCGATAGATTTGGGAGAGGAGAGGCAATTTTTTGTTTTTTTTTCTAGTTTGTTAGTAAAGTTTGTTGTTTTCTTATTTTGTTTGTGTTTTTTTCTCGGTTGATTTTGCGAACTCGTGAGCGGATCGGCTTTTTTCGTTCTCGCAAGATGTAGTGGTTGCTCGTGCCCGATTTTAGTTTTTTTCGGTGTGTTACGTCTCCTTTAAGTCTTTGCCAAGTCTCTCGTGGAGTGGTTAGTTTGGGGTGGGTAGTTTTTTAGTCCATGTGAATCGATTTGGTTTTACCAATTTCCCGCTTGGCTCTTAGTTAGTCTTGTCGGCTCTTAGCCCGTTGGCTACGATTGCAGTTGTAATTTTAGTTTTTGAGTTGTTATAATAAAATTCTATCGTTCGACAAAAAAAAAAAAATTGGAATATTGATTAGTACAAAAATCTTAGAAAGAAAAATTTGTTTTAAGGATATCCACATGAGCAAAATTAGTTTCCACATGAATGAATGTGATATATTCGGTACATTTCCAATTTTCGGGAACCAAAATGACTGAAATGGAGAGCTTTTCAAAAGCAACGAGATTCTTTTTTGCAAATTGTAATTTCTTCGTTACTATTATTGTCAAATTGACCAAAATTGCAATTTACTCTTTTGTTCTTGATAACATTTGTACCAAACATGTATGATTGGTCCTAGGAGAACAACACTTTTCCCCCAAGTATGTCTTTTTAACATATTATCTTACAAGACGAGCAAGAAGCAAGCAGGGATGCGTGTTATGTAAGCGCTTGACAAACAAAGAATGTAAAGTGCACTTTATGGGTGCAAAATCATACAAAACGTGTGGAAAGTCTTGCATCCATTACGGGCTTATATGACAATATGTATACCTTAAGGTAGCACTAATGGTATAACTAAAGTTTTATAAGTCGAGTTCGAACAAGAATTTTACCAATTTCAATCCCAACTCCACAAATCACACCCTATGTGAAAAGCATGTTTAAAATCTCGCCAGCTCCGATTAGTCCCGCCGCTGTGCCAGGCCTCACTTGCCCGCCTTGGTTATTCTTCATATCAGGTTCCGCCTAACCCCGTCAAGGCTCCGCCTAGGCACTAGACCCCCTGTCGCCCGACTAGCGCCTAGCACATTTTAGAACACTAGTGAAAAGTGCTTGAAATTGATCTTAAAATGACCCTGACAACAGTTTATTATGCTTCTATATACTTGAAACACTTTAACTTACGAGGTGGTCTTATATGAGACTATCTCATGAACTTAAGTTCGTGACTCGGATACTAAAACAGACACATAATATGGGTTTATTTCATGGCTTTTGAGTTTGGGTTGGAATTTTATTTAGATTTAGGGTCTCATGGACTACCGTCTCATACAAGTTTTTGTCTTAACGTACATTACATTAGGCACAACTTCAGAAAATAGCTATTTCCTGCATTATGTAACAAGTGGTTTATTTCAATTAAGCTCACGTCTACGGGAAAAAATCGCAATCAAATAACCAAGGCAATTATTTCCAACATAAAAATGATAATGAGGTTTGTGAATCACTTAATCAAGAACTAACTTAAAAAGTTCTCTCAACGCATGTATAAGAAAACATACCAATCAACTGTGCAAATAGGTGAAAATGAGGAAATTTTACTGGAAGGTAAAAAAAGAGGGAAATAGGGAAAACAAATGTCTCATGGTCCGCGTGTGGGAGCAAAACAGAAACAGCCTCCAGCTGGGTCTTCGGGTATCATTCCTCCTCCTTTGCTCGTGTCAATTGCTTCCAACCATCTCACGACCTCGTCCATGTCGGGCCGTTTCTCAGGGTTTGCGTCCCAGCACTTCTTCATGATGTTCGCAAGAGAACTTGGGCAACACCGTGGGATGTCTGGCCGTAAATTCTGTAAAGTAGAAACGCAGACGATAGAAATGTCAATTCCGTTGCAGCTAAGATATCAAAAAATATTTTATGCATTTATTCTAAAACTGTGAAACAAGCAAACACGCGGCCTTGTAAGAGTTTCGTCTGGGATCAGTTGAGACAGATAAAACAAGAAATATTCAACTTAGGTTTGATGCAATGACTTAATGGTTGAGAGTCTAGTATTACAGTTTTATTTAATTCATGAAATATAATTGAAGGGTAAAAATAAAAAAATCCTTATTTTGACTTGCTTACATCAGCATGTGTTTGGCCACCTAAGTCATCTTGTTTGACGGCCTAAGCGAGTATGTAAACGTAGCAAAGGTCAGGGTAATAATGATCTTTTGAGGGGATGTTCCATAATTTTGGACTTAAACCCATTTATTTCTTGTCAAAATGGGCTCAAGTGGCAAAAAGCTGAGGCAACAAGACTTGGAAGGTTTTGGGTTCGGATCCCACCAAATATGCGGGCATTTGTTTATTTCCCTAAAATAATGATTTTGATGGTTGGTTAATGGTTGATAGATGTAAAATTACTGAGCGGTGATTGCTATATGATAAAATGATATACTCGATCAAGTGCAATACTACGATTGATTCTCCAAAACATCAAGCATCCCTAATATGGTTGTTATTCACAACATGTGACAGAGGACCAGTTATCACAAGCATGCAATATAAGAGCAGAGCACCAAACAGCAAATCTTTGCGTTTGAAGATTTTGGAACAATAGAAAAATGAAGTTACACCAAATTGGAAGTTTCAGGTGCACAAATAGCATACGGAACATTTATGTAACAGTGGCACTACACTTTTGTCTTGAGAAAAATACCTTGAATTGGGATAGAAAAGTTTTGGGACCATTATGTCTATAACATGTTACCAAAATCAGCAATTTGTTTTTTATTGACTAACAAATTAAACAATTTCACTCAGCGGGCAAGCTTGGGCTCAATGAACGGTTCAAGTGGAGTTCAAACACTCTATAAAAAGACACACGTAGCTCAGTTCAGCTTGGCTCGATTCGTTTAGAGCCCCAGATGCCACAAATAGGAGATGGCTTGGACAGGTTTAGAGGTAAGCAAAATGCTAGATAGTTAAGTGTCCTAAAGTAAGCAAGTTTTCAATTGTGAGTGATGTTCCTCACCACTTGATCCAACCATGAATTTAAGTAGACTCGAATAGGACAGGATACAATTAGACCGAAGCAGACCAGATAATAGTTCTTTACCTGTCTAACAACAGCAGAGGAAACTTCAGCAAAGCTAAGGTCTGGGTAAGGAAGATCACAACAATATATCTCCCATAAGCATACTCCAAAGCTGTAGACATCGCATTTTCTGTTATAGGGTTTCCCATCCAGTACCTGATTAAATCATAGGTGCATAAATCTCTATATTTATATGACAAATCACAGAGATCATCATGTTCTATTTGTATAAATCGTACTCAATTGATCAGATTACCAACTATTTTAGCATGCTATGAAAGGTTGCATATGCATTCAACATGAATAACTACAGATTATCATAATATAAGGGGTAATTACAAAAAATATCCCTAAGCTTTAGCCTAATTACTAAAAAACTCCAGCTATCTTTCAAAATTACAAATACCACCTTAAAGTGTTGCAAACACCCCCTTGAGGTTTGTATTTACCCAACAAATACCCCATCTTGAGGGTGCAATTTGTAAAAGAAAAATAAATGTTAATGGTAATTTTGAAAGATAACTGGGTTTTCTGTAATTAGGTCAAACCTCAAGGGTATTTTTTGTAATTATGATTTACAATTTTTCCCCACCAAAAATATTCTGACAAGTTTGAGAGGAATACCTCTGGAGCCATATAGCCAAGGGTTCCCGTTTCACCAGTCATGTCCCTCGGATTTTGAGCTTCAACACGAGCGACGCCAAAATCAGCAATTTTCAAATTTCTATGAGTATCTAACAACATGTTTTCAGCTTTGACATCCCGATGTACGATCTTCTTTGAATGCAGATAGCTCAGTCTGCAAGTTGTACGATGTCCACATAAGCAAAATTGGTTTGAACACTTGCAAAAAGCATTCGCATCAAAAAAACATTCAAATAAATATTTTACCCTCTTGACAGATCCAAAGCAAGTTGGATCACAACTTTTAAGGCGAGCTTCTTCTTCCTATTCTTGTATAAGAAATTCTTCAGAGTCCCTCCGGGAAGAAATTCCACAAGAACACAACACGCCCTTGAAGGAAGGTTGGTGTAACCTTCAGAAGGGTTTTTGGAAGGAATTTTGAGTTGCGAAGTCCCCATTGAAGCACCAACAAACTGTAAATAAGAATCACGGGAGAATATCAGACATAAAACTCGATGTCACACACATATGTGCATGTGTATAAGGACACAATTATTAGTTCGTCATAAAATGACAACAAAGGGACTTGAATATTTACTCGAGTAACATTTGGATGGTCAAGCTTGTGCCAAACAGCGACCTCCTGCTTAAATGATGCCCGAAGAGCAGCGGTTTCAGCGGCTGTGGCCATGCCATCCTCTCCCCAATCCAAAAGCTTCACTGTAAAAAAAGAAATGTTGAGAAATCTGATAAGGGGAAAGGGCAGGAGAGAAGAAAAATTTCCAAGAACAATCTCGTGAATAGTTGGTGCTTTTAATTTTGAAATTTGTCATCTATATTAATCAGTATTCAAATTCAAAACACAATGACATTCGTAGATGAATTATACTCTTAATATGCTGTGAGAAGAAGATCCAGAGATCCTAAATTTCAAAAAGTGGTAAAGCAAGAGGCATTGGTTCTTGGCGGTGGAGTGTTAAAACATGCATAGAAGTAAACCTGTCAACATTATTAGGACTAGAACTCCGTATTAAAGAGAAAAATCCTCAAAGTGCACTTTTGTTTATGAGTTAGGAAATTTACCAAAAATCCATTGTGCCTGAAACGCATCTGTAATTCTTTGCCTCTATTAGCAACTTTTCATATGAGTCGAAAAAGATTTAGAGTATAGCAAAAGGACTTCAAGAAACATCTTGATTCTTGCCACAGATGCCTCTAATATAAGAGGGGATAAGTTTATATTTCACATTATGCTAACTTACATCAGTATAAAAGATAAACACACACACACACACACACACACACACACACACACACACATAGTGATAGTGATAGTGAATCTCAGTTTCCTGAAATATAATCTGTCTGAAATCCTAAGGTTCTCCATGTTATTCATGCAACAACTACTTATTATGACAGATGATAACAAGAAGTAAATCGATAAGCACTACCAGAAAAGGGCAGCGCACAAACGAATGAGATGACATCACAAGCCATATATTTGTACTTGAACCTCAAAACCAAGAATGAAGGCAAAAAAAGGACAAATATACAATAAGCTAAATGTTCAAAATTAGACCAACACCTTTGATCTCATCCATCTCCTTATAGAATCAGATAAAAACCAAACAATTCAGAAATAATCATAGCAAAAATCACCTGCAACATCCTGAGAATCATAAGTACCACGATACACCGTTCCGTAGGTGCCCTGAGCCACAAGATACCGAATTTCCAATTTCGAGGGATCAATCTCCCAAACTTCCTTAGGCTTCTGCTTATTCTCGTTTTCCGTGTTCCTCGACCACACCCTGCTCAAATGCTTCTCAAGTTGCAAATCCAAGCTTTTGAGATCGATTTTATCTGCCCGAAAAATCATGTCTTTGCTGCTAATGCTTCCATGGCCTTTCTCCGACAAGGCCTCGTCGCTTAAACTTCCTGAGCCCTTGAACTTGGAACCACCATCCTCGCTTGTTTTCGCATCCATATTTCGAGTAAGTTAGAAATTTGTGATGCCAACCAAGCAAAGGACTAATCTACAAATAGATTTGAATCAATAACTTGACTGAAATAAGCAATCCAATAAAATCAATTCCAAAATATCATGAAATTGTCAAGAAATTATATTTTCTTTAACAGAGATCAGACTTTTCATCATCAACAACAGACACCATGATAATAAAATAAGCAAAACAACACATGAAAGATGTAATATTCAGCCCTTCATCTGAAATATATAATTAAATCTGAAAAAAAAAGGCTTTCTTGTGCCAATTTTGTATACGGATAGGAGTTGGTGGAGAAATTCTATTAAAACCAGAGGTCAATTTGCAAGGCCTACTCTGTAACACATAAGGATCTAACAAAAAAACATAAAAAAGGACCAATAATTCAAGAAAAAATAGGGATTGACTTTCCAATATTCAAAAGCCTAATAATTTCGCATCACCAAATAATACCCTAAAAAAAAATTCCACCTAAACTAAAAAAGTAAACCCCCCAAGAAAACGACCCTATCTAATCTTGTAAGACCAAATACTCAAAACCCACCAAAATAAAAAAAAAACTATTGACCCAAAATAAAATCTTTCTTCAAGGAAAAAAAAAAAGGGATGAACAAGAAATTTAATTCCAAGAAATTTACATATATCAAAACCCAAATAAAAGATTTAAGCACAAAAAATAAAAAAAATTAAGAGAGACGAAAAAATTGACCAAATACTTGGATTACCTTTTGTAAAGTTCAAAGGGCAGTGAAGAAAAAAATTCTGGTAAAATATATATATGTGTAGAAAGAAAAAAAGAAAGAGTAATAATATGTGGAGAAGAAGAATGAAGAGAAAAGGAGAGTTCTTGAGAGAGAAAGTGGGAGAGAGGAAAGCGCGGGGCTTGCCTAAAATTAAGGTTTTCCATTTTTGCACCGATTTTATATTTATTGATATTGAATTTTTGAGAGAGAGAATATAAAATATGGGACAGCATATATAGGAAGATACTATCAAAAGGAATAAATGACAAATGTACTGTTCCGTGCATGTCCGTCCAACTAAATTACCTGTAAACTAAACTACAATTTCGGATGGACTAAAATGCCCCTTCTTTTTTCATTCAACAAAATTTTAATGGATTTTATGAAACTCGTGATTTACATTATTTTGGTAACCTAATTTTATTCGGTTTCATATTGAAAGCAAATAACCAAGATATCATCATCGTAGTTACATGTATAAAATTGAATTGTATGCTATTAATTTTCTAAGAAGATTAAGTTATTATGTATTTTATGCTGACTTATTTATGGTTTTGGTAATTATATCTAATTTTGTTAGAAGTCAAAAATCATTCTTAGAAAGTTGGGGATGGGGTTGACTTTTAATTAAGGTAGGTAAATTAACCCTAATGGATTGAAGTTTACTGCAAATTCAAGAATTTCATTGATGCATTTTTACCAAAGGAAAAAAAAAAGGAATCTTGTTGGATTACTGATCAAGGGTGTTCTTAAACCAATTGTGGTTTTTTTTAATGAAATGAATGCTTATGATTTTTTAATGGAATTATGATATTAATTTAACTATAACATAATATATAAGGAATAATTTTATGATAGCTTAATTATAACAAATTAATAGTAAATACAGAAACACCCCACATTTTTTGTTATTAAGATTTTGAAGTAAAATGCCATATGCCCATATATTAGGGTTATCATTTTGTGACACGACACGATAATCAAAACGAACATAACACTAATTTAGCGGTATAGCCATATAGGCAAAATCCTTCGCAAGTTCGTGTCAAGTTCAAGTTGGACACGGTTAACACGGAAATGGGTTAGGTAAGGTCGACCCACATGTCAACACGATTGACATATTTAACTCATTTAATTGTATAGGAAAATGTTATTTTCATATTTTGTGATGTTTTAGTTGGTTATATAATGTTGGAGATATTTCTTGAATGTATTTTCCAACAATTTAATGTATTTTTTATTTATAATTTTCATTGTTCTATTTTTTTATTTTTTTGTGTGTCAACTTTAAATTATATAGGTGTTTTTGTGTTGTGTTGTGTCGGGTTACTTGTGTCATAAACAAGTCGTATTCGTGTGGGTATCTTGACAAGAATAATTAAATGTGTCGTGTTCGTATCAAAAGTGTAACACCCGTACGTAACACGACCGCGAACAAAACACATTATTAACACCCTACTATTGGTTTTGTCTCAACCCAAACCATCTGCATAATAATTTCATTGCAATTTAAATATCAAACAATGTTTATAATTGTGTCAAAAAAATGTTTATAATTAAAAGTTTTGGGTTTCAAATTCAAGCTGTGTATGGTATTTATCTACTTTAAGAATAGTTTCTTCTATAAAGTTGTATGATTTGATTTACTTAATCAGCTTTTAATATCTTGATAATAAATGGTGTATTTATTTGATGGTCTCTCCCGGGCTTAATCCATGTAACTAGCACGGGCTCAAGCCCGATGCAAGATCTCAAATTTTATATTTGTAGTATTATAATTTTTATAATATTTAAAATTAGCCCATTTCAAAATTTAATGCAAAACTCAAGTCTCACCCCAAAATCTAAATTCAATTTAAATCAAGAATGAAAGATGTAAAACTTTTGTGGTATCCTAAGATATTTGATGCTATATTTAATATATTTGTGATTTTTAGACTATTTTTGTGATTCTTATTTATTATTTGTATACGTATCAATTCATTAATTTTAAACAATTTTGCTTATTGTGTCAATCGTGTCGTACCATATTTTCGTGTTTTTAGCGTATCGAGTTTGAGTTTAAATTTTAGGCCCAATTAGGTCATTGTATTGTGTTCGGCTAGAGCTTATGGTGTTGAATTGTTATTTATTGGGTAAATCGCAAACGATTTGCCACCCCTTAACGTCATCATCAAATATGATCTTTGTTATATATATATATATATAATCTTTGTCTATATATAGATTTTTTTTAGTGAAATTTTTACTTAAATTTCACCCTACTACTAAATCCCGGATTCGCCACCTGCCTCTCCAATAATATTCAAAAATTTATTTTCGCTAGAACCCATGATTTTGATAAGGGGCTTTTAGGTTTAGAAGACAATGTATATTAATTTCATCAAAATCGGCATTCACAATGCCAAAAACAATTAATTGAAAAGTAGAAATAGCTGTAATTAGTATAAGCCCTCACTAAAAAAAAAAAAAAAATATTAATATGATTTCCTTTTTATTAAGAATAACAAAAAGAAATCACGCATAGGTCAGCTCAACGCCGGTAGGCACTTGTGTAAGGGTAATTTTGACCACTTGATAATTTTGAGTTTTGACCACTTGAAAACGATATCCCTTTTGCCACCATAAATAACATATTTCATGTAGATTATTTAACGAACTTATGATATAGTTACTGACACTGACGTTATAAAATTTAAATACAGGTAACTTTTATTTTCTAAAATATATTCTAATATCGTCACTACGTTAAAAAGAAAAACCAGCCCAACCTTCGCCCGCGCCCAGCCCCAGCCCAACTCTTAATTAAAAAATAAATAAGACCTCGGCGCTCCACATGGGAATCAAACTCGCATACAAGGGTGGTATTTTACCACTACACCACTAGTGTTTGTTATTGTGATTTCGATCCCCTAACAATGTATATAAACACATTCATAAATACGCCTAGTAATTTAAAAAAATTAAAAACGCCTTTAAATGCAAAGGCTAAGAATCGAACTCAAGTCTATTAAAAAATATAATACATTATCTCAATAAATGGATACTTATAAAAGTATTACTTTACCTACATCATATTTATTTTTATTTTTCTCTTTTTGTTCCTAATTTGTAATCTGTCTTAAGAAATCGATACTTTATCTCAACAAACGAATATTTTTACTTATAAAAGTGTTACTTTAACTATATTATATTTATTTTTTATTTTTTCTTCTTTCCTTCATTTCTAATTTGTGACTATATTAAAAACATGATAATTTATCTCAAAAATAGATACTTTAACGTATAAAAGTGTTACTTTAACTCGTTAAATATATATATATATATATATTCATAATTTGTGACTATATTAAAAAAATATGTTAATTTATCTCAAAATCAAATATTTTACTTATAAAAGTATTACTTTAACTCTATCATATTTATTATTCATCTTTCTTTGTATTTATTATTAAAAATATAATAGTTTATCTAAAAAAAGATATTTTTACTCTAAAAAACATGATATTTTGTCTCGTAAAATATATATTTTTACTCATAAAGGTGTTCTTTAACTCGATATATTTAATTTTCTTTCAATGTAATGTAATCATAACTGTGGTTGTATTAAAAAATATGATACTTTATCTAAAATAAGTTAAATAACCGATACTTTTTATCATAAAATTCATTACTTTTAATTGAGGAAGAAAAAAAAAAAAAAAAAAAAAGTAGATGTTTGACCGGACGTAATCAACATGATTCACGGACACGCGGATTAAATAGGATCCGTCTTATGGATTGGACGTGAATAAAATGTTTCTATATGAGTTTTGCCTAAAAATAAATAAATGTCTAGATTTTGATGGGATTCGAATTCAAGATCTTATCATTTTGGAGTTTTGGCTTTACCTGATGATTTAGAAATCAGTATCTATCATTTTGGAGTTTTGGCTTTACCTGATAATTCATCTTAGCCGGTTTTGTTGTTGACTCAAATCTTAGACTTATAAAAATCGGTTTTGAAATAATGCCTGTTGACCAATCTCAAGTTGCCCAACTTTTGACTCATTCTACCTTTTTTTTTTTCTTTAAGCAATGATTAAAAAAAAAAAATTCAAATTTGGAAGACAAAGAGCACGGATGATTGTAATTTAATTACGAATGGTATCTAAACATCATACTAGAAATTGAATTTGAGCCCCTAGACGATTTTTTTTCTTATTATATAGTGTTCTTGAGTTCAGGACAATTTTAATTTGGCAAAAACTTGTATAGGAGCGTCTTACGGATCCCATTCCGTAAGACGGATCCCCAGCCCGACCCGCCCGCGACCCTATAAAAAAAAACTGCATTTAATACAAGTTGCACACTGGGCCGCCCGCCCAAGTTGCCCGCTCCGCCCACGACCCACCTGTTGGGCCCAACAGACCCAGTCCAAGTTGGGCGCGCCCCCCACCCAAAAAATTAACAAATTTGCACCACCGGGAATTAAACCTGGTCCGCACGTACCAAAGCAAGGTGTTATTCTACCGCTAGACCACCTAAAGTGCTTGTTGTGCATATTTAGTATAACCATGAAGTATAACAATGAATTCATTATCATTCCTTCATTTTAAAATTTTACATTCTCTGAATAGGAATTGATACTTTATCCGAAAATAGTGATACTTTTGAGTAATAAATATGATACTTTTAAGGTGAACATTGATACTTTAATTTTTACATATTCAAAAAATAAGATTTTTTGATATACTCATTCTAGTCTCATAGCTAATATTTTTTACATTGAAAAACTGATACTTGTGCTGGAAATAGTGATACATTTGATATTAAATATGATACTTTTATGATGGACAATGGCATTTTAAAATTTTAAATTCTCTGAATAAAAAGTAATACTTTTATCCGAAAATAGTGATACTTTTGAGTAAGAAATATGATACTTTTAAGGTAAACATTATTCAAAAAATAATTTTTTTTGATTTACTCATTCTAGTCTCATAGCTAATATTTTTTACCATTGAAAAACTAATACTTTTTCGCTGGAAATAGTGATACTTTTGATGTTAAATATGATACATTTGTGATACTTCAATCTAATGATTTTCTAATATCATTGTATTAAAAAAACATGATACTTTATCTCAAAAAATGGATACTTTTACTTATAAAAGTGGTATTTTTAACTCTGTCATATTTATTTTTCTTTTTTCACTGTATTGAATTCATACTTCGTGATTTATTTACAAAAACATGATACTTTATCTCAAAAAATGGATATTTTTACTCATAAACCGATAAAAGTGTTACTTTAGCTATGTCTTATTAATTTTTCTTCGTGATTTAAAGTATCATGTTTTTTAATATAGTCACAAATTCGAAATGAAGGAAAGAAGAAAAAATAAAAAAAATAAATATGATATAGTTAAAGTAACACTTTTATAAGCAAAAGTATCCGTTTGTTGAGATAAACTATCAGATTTCTTAATACAGTTGCAAACTAGGAACAAAAAAAGAGAAAAAATAAAAAATAAATATGATGTAGTTAAAGTAACACTTTTATAAGTATTCATTTATTGAGATAATGTATCATGTTTTTTTAATAGACTTTGGTTCGATTCTTAGTCTTTATATTTATAGGTGTTTTTAATTTTTTTAATTACCAGGCGTATTTATGAATAGGTTTATATAAATTATTATACTAAAATTGCACAATAAGTACTAGTGGTGTAGTGGTAGAACACCACTTTAAGTTTATTAAGGTTGCGAGTTCAATTCCTTTATGGAGTAGGTTTTTTTTTAAATAAGAGGTGGGTGGTGGGTGGGCGCGTTGTGGGGTTGGGTCGCGGGTTGGGCAGGTATCCGTCTTACGGAATAGATCCGTAAGACGGCCCTACAGAGACCTACTCTCTTAATTTTTAGTCCCAACCAATCAAACATAGATTCGATTTCATGTTCCAACATCCAGGATAAATGACATGTATAAATATATTAAAATAGTTAACAATCCATGTTTATTTCAATGACATGTTTTATTCATTCAATTAAGTGGAACAAAATACAAAATAGAAAAGTAAAACATTAAGTCCGATTCAGTTGGACCCAAATGCAAATTCAAAACAATAACAAACTAATGCATATTTATCAACAGCCCCCTCTCTCTCTAACCTTTTTTTTTTCTCTTTCTCTCTACAAACCCTAACACAAAACCCACTTTCCCTGCAGATAAAAAAAAAAAAACCCACTTCCCTCCCTTCCCATCCTCAGCGCCAACCCCATCCCTCTTTAATGCTTCATGGTGGAGGCCAATAAAGGCCGATCTCGTGTGTTGTTCTGGAGGTGGTCATAAATTTCGGTCCAGCGTGGAGGTGGGTCGAAGCTACATGGAGGCAAGTTGGAGCCGGGTAGGTGATGGGCTGCGGCAGTAGATCTGGGTGAGGGAGAGACATTTTTTTCTTTCTTTTTTTTTTCGGCTTTTGTCTATGTTTTGTTGTGATTTTCTTTTTTTTGTTGGAGTCTTTATTTTCCCGGTTGATTTGCGAAACTCGTGGGTCGGTAATTTCTCTTCTTGCGGTGCGTGATATAGCTCGTGCCCGGATTTGTTCGTTTGGGTCTCCCTTGAGGAGTGCCTTAGTCCTCCTTTTGGAGGTGGTTTAGTCTCTATCGTAGTGCTTAGTTTTCATTTGTTTTGTGTTTTTTTAGTTGTTTCTTGTTTTTTCCTCGAAATACAATGGTTATACTTCTCGTATGGAGTTCTCCCCTTGACATGACATGTATGTATATTCAAGGTGGCCATTTTGCTAGTTGATAGTGTAAGTTTATTTTGAGTAATGTATATATTTCTATCGTTTCAAGAAAAAAAAAAACTAACTAATGCATATTTACCTCAAAATCGACCCGTCTTGAAAGGTGGGGTGGGCTCTAGCCTCTAAATTTAGGTCCAATTTAACAAATTGGATGTAACCCGGCCCATTATTCTTCAAGCCCAATGCCGGAAAAGTTTCGGTCTCAGTAGCATAAAATGCCATCAATAGAAAGAAGAGGTTCACTCACATATGTCCCTAAATTATACATTTGACATATTTAAAAACTTAAAAAAATAAAAAATCCTCGACCATCATGTAAAGAAAATTATGATGTGACACCAAACACAATAAATATATTTTGGCTGTGTCAAGGAAAAAAAAAACATGCACTTATTATCTCCATCCTTCTCCACAATGGTAAGATATCACTCAAGGGACAAAAAATATGAAGAAATAAAGACATGCTTTTCACATTAAAAGTAGGGACATAGATGTCATTTCCCTCTAAAGAGACAAGTAAAATGATGGGATCAACTAGAGTTCAACATCCTTAAATATTACTAAATCATCCAAATCATACATATATATAAAGACAAGTACAATTTGGAGTAATAACCATATACTGTAATATGGACTCTTAAGAAAAATGTTGGCCATAAATTTAGCTAGCACCTTAATTACCCTTTGGTCCTAAGAATTGTAATGCTGCCTTCTCCGCCTTCGGTGCGAATTTTAGTTTTCCCAACGACAGGCTTCCCAGAAAACGCTGACGTCTGATAAGAAACAGAAGGATCGTCTTGCTCGTTTTGCTTTGATTTGGGTGGAGTATGTATCCGTTGGTTTATGTCCTTGAGAGTCACATCTCCATGCACACCACATGGTTTAATGAAGGTAAATGGATAGACAACCGAAGAGGATAATTTAGGAGGCGCACGCATATATGATTTTCTACCTGATTGATCAAAGAAAGGAAATAAGATAGAAAAATAATCGGAATTTTGTTCTGCTTTAACGAAAAAATCATTGTAAGTTTCAATAGATATCAAATCCTTATCACTAAAGTGATGAAAGAAATGGGACATTCCCACAATATAACGAATGAGTCTTAGGTTGCGTTTGGATGGAAGGATTTGAAGCTAAGAGTTTCCAAATCCATAAACAAATACATCGAGTTTGTTTGTATAATCTCATGATTCAACGGATTTCAAATCCTTCGCTCATATTTTGAGCTCTTTTTTTTCTTTCTTTTGAGTCATTGCGGTGGATTTCACTTATATGAAGTCATTTGAAATCTTTTCCCCCAATTCTCCGCTCAAATCCAAATCATTTCCATCCAAATGTAACCTTAAGCTTTGTACAGCAGAGGTCATCATAATTAACCAAGAAAAAAATAAAAAAGAAGAAAAAATGGAATACCTTTGAAAACAACATCTCGACCAGTATGAACTGGAAGTTTATCTGCTGCACTAGCGTCACATTCAGGAGGGGTGTTACAAAGCTCTGCAATAGCATATTGTCCAATTTAAAATGGGAATACAAAAGGGCAGGAAGAAAGAAAGGCGTGATAGAAACTGCAGTGACCATAAAATGTCGAGCAATAATCAATAACGAAAAATAAGTTTTGCTACCTGTAATGTCCACTTGAACATCAGATGCTCCAGACGCACTACCACAGTTCATTCGGAAAGTTAGTCAGAAATATCATTTTAGCGAAGTGGAAGACAAAAAATTAAGCGAACATACATATCTTCGGTGCTTAAATGCATCTCAGCATCATTAAAGCAATCTGCAATCCACCCTTCAGATGACGGGTCCAAATACTCATTGCCGGATGAAGATGGGCCTTCTGCAAATATCAGAATTATTACTAGATTCGTACACCAGTTTAATTCCCATATATCTTGAAATAAATAAAAAAATTGCAAGAAACAGACCTGCAAATCCAGCAACCCACTCTGACATATCAGAAATAACATCTTCAAGAGAATCCTGTGTCTCCTAAACATCAAACAATAACACAATTAGGGAGTGTTTGCAGAAACTTCGTTGCTTTAAGAGGAAGCGATTTATTGAAGCAGAATCAGAATAAGACTAAAAAATATTTTTTTTTAGCCAAAAGCTGACAATCACTTTTTTTAAATGTTTGCAATTAGTGACTATTTAGGAACATTGATGATGCTATATAACTAACTCTTTGACCAGAAAAGTGATCATTTTAAAGCACCAAAGCTTAAAATCGCTTTGACTTAACAAAGAAAACTTAAATTAAAGTTTGTAAACTTTTAATACAAACTCGAGTATCACAATTGGCTTCACTATCCTCTTTGTCAAAAGTGATCACGAATCTACAAACAAAGCGTATCAAACAAACTAGATTTGACAAAAATATAGGGTCGGTTTCAAATGGATGATGTTTTAGTTCATTTCCTATATAGCATTTGGAAGGTACTGAAAACTATTTCAGTGGTTTACACAACAGTACATGTGCTTGTACCAGAATCACATAGCCTAAGCCAACAAAACATGGCAATTTCCAAAAGAAGAGCATGAGTTGGTATCAACCTTAGATCTTAAAAACATATCGTCGTTGAAAAGAGGTGAATCCAGGACTTCAGGCTCAAACTGAAGCATCCGGCGCCTTTTTACTTGCGAGGAAGGCTCCCTGTATTCCTCTAACTCTTTCCCCATAACTTCTGCATTTCATTTAGAATGCATGTAAGTTGCATTGTGCTTGAAATATATATTTTCTGGTTTTATTGGATAAGCCTTTTATACAAGTTCATTATGCATGTAATACATTTGATGTGCAGATAAAACATGAATCGTTCTGCCAGCAATTCTGGTAATTTGCAGGAAAGTGATTTGCTAGAGGCAGTAATACATATGGTTTCTCAGTTACTTCTTTCAATATATAATTAGCATTTTAGTTCAAATGCACATCTATTGAGTCATTTTCAAGAAAACAGCTAATTTGCAAAAGTATCGTCATTCAAAAAACCATCATCATCATCATCATCATCATCATCATCATCATCATCATCATCATCATCATCATCATCATCATCATCATCATCATCATCATCATCATCATCAATCGCGACCTTATCCCACCATGTGGGTCGGTGGTGTGAAGTTATAGTGTCAATTAATTGTCTAAAATTAATTAACAATACAAATTCACCGCGAGAAAGCAAAGTGGCAAAGTTATACGGATGCCCTTCCTCGACGCAGCCTTCATACGAAGGAGAAATGAGATGAAATTCCAAAACCATCATCATCATAGGTTTTTCCACTTGCATGGAAAATATAATGAGACGGACATGAGTTGAGATAGTTGCTCTAGTCATGTCCCATTTCAGAAAACCCAAAAAAAAAAGAAAAAAGAAAAAAGAAAAAACTATGTGCAAATAGTAACTAGGTATGGATGGAACTGAGAGCAAATGTAAGAGAAAGTAACGTCGCACCATTGTTGGTTACGTTGTAAGCTAAATCCCCACAGGCCTTGATTGGTGTAGTTGCATCATCGAACGTACAAGAGAGATGGTCCTCATTTTGGTTCAATCCATTCAACAGACACTTAGATATTTCTGCCCACAGTAGTAAAACAAGCTAAACATAAATGCCTCATTTAGCGTTTTTCTATCAAGTATATTACGTACGTTTTTCGAATAAACACATTATGAAAGGTAGATTCATAACTAGAATAAGTCAGATTTATCTATGCTGGTATTATCTTCAATGCCACAATCCTGACCTCGCCAATCCCACATCTCACTGTTACCAGTTCACAAAGACAAAAATCCATATGATTTGATATAATCAAAGCCTTCATAAAACCATAAAAATGCAACTGCCAAGAAGCCCATGTATGGTGAAAAAGTCATGCTAGAGTTTCAAAAATGATGGTTCGGCATAGAATAAAACGATTCTGCAAAGCCTTCCATTTGCAACGAACAATAACCAAAATGTACATCATTCAGCAGATCAATTTTATCATATCAAAACACAACATTCAAGCAAAAGATCAAATATCTTGCACAGTATACCAATAAGAATAAGTTTGAAAATTATAGTGCATCCTCCACAAACATTTAATGTAGAAATGTTAACATGCTCTTTCAATGAATACAATTGCAATATCATACATGCAAGTCACAAAGAACTTGTTAAAAATCAGAACCCAAAGGCAATGACTAATAAAATCATATCAAAATCCTCACCATTAATTCAGTTTTTTCACATGATTAGAGCAGAACAAAAAGCAAAATGACAACAGATATCACACAGATCAGGCCTAAACGCCTAACAATCCACCACAAATGTTTATTTTCAACAAATGGGCTCCATTTGAAATTCAAACCCACGAAAAAAATAAAAAAAATTCTACCAGAAAGTGTAACAAGAAACTCACTTGTCATTGTTGAAGTTCATTTTCTTTCTGGATTTTTCAGTTACTTTTTTTGTCAATAACTGAAACCTCCCCAAACAACAGCCCAAGAAATACTGAAAATGATAAAAACACGATCCTTTAAACCTAACCGTTGTAATGGATGGACATATATGTATATCGGCATATATGATATGAGCACAATGTCAGAGAACCCATTTACTGCAACTTTTTTATTTTATACAGGCGTGAAAAGGAAAGAAAATTAATAGAAAATCGCCCGTTTCAAAGGAAAAAGGGGAAAAGCTCTAGTGAAGTAGTGGGTGGATACAGGCTTCGTATTTGACTGGGGTTGTTAATGTTAAGTGAATGGGATAATTTCACTTTTCATACCCAAAGTTCTTTGTCATTTCATTTTTGGATCATCGTTTTCTACTTAATCAATATTGATCACGAAGTTGGCGACGTTAATCAAAATCCATACAAACCGTGAAACGGCCATTCAAAACACACGGTCACCCATCAGGCGAGGTAAAAAAAAGTGTAGAAAACCAATGAATCGGCCATTGTTGGGATAATTTCATTTTTTGATCACAAAGTTCCACCTTTTCGCTTTTGATGCAGATCTAATATTCCAACTTAATCACTCTTGGTACCTAAGTTATTTAAAATATTTTAAATTCTAAACTAAAAAAACTCAATATTATTTCCAAAAAGTTATTTTCAAAAATAAATGATGTTTTAAAAATCTAAAATATTGTTTAAAGAACTAAAAGTTGTGTTAAAAATCTGACAACTACTTGAAAAAATGAATTCAATATAAAATTAAAAATCTGGAAATTTTCTAAAATTCTGAAAAATGGATTTAAAACTGTAAACTATAAGATTTTGAAAAATTTAACCAAAAATCTGATTGACTTAAAAAATCCAAAAAGGGTAAAAACATTGATTTTTTTAAAAAACTAAACAAATATAAAAATTAACGAAAATATTGAAATTTGTTTTGAAAAAATCCAAAATTTATTTAAAAGTCTTAAAATTATTCCATAATTGGGATATTAAAATCTGATAATTTTTTAAAAAATTCCAGAATTTTTTAAAACATATTTCGAAGTTTTAAAAAGTGTTTTGATTTTTATTTAAAACTCTATAAAACTCCAAAATCAAATTAAAGAGGTTTTCGATTCTTTGGGTGAAGAAAATGGGGAAAAATATTAAATTTTTGATACCCAAAATTTTACTACAACCCGTTAATTTGCCTTATATATATTAATAAAATAAAAAATTTAATTTTTCTTTTTTTCTTCTCTTCCACTTCGTCCTCTCCGTTTCATATTTTTTCCCATTTTCTTCACTCAAAGAATCGAAAAACCTCCTTTAATTTGATTTTGGAGTTTTATGGAGTCCTAAATAAAAAAATCAAAACACTTTTTAAAAATTTGAAATATGTTTTAAAAAATTCTGGAATTTTTTTAAAAATTATCAGATTTTAATATCCCAATTATGGAATAATTTTAAGACTTTTAAATAAATTTTGGATTTTTTTAAAACAAATTTCAATATTTTCGTTAATTTTTATATTTTTTAAATAGGTTTTTAGTTTTTAAAAAAATCAATGTTTTTACCCTTTTTGGATTTTTTAAGTCAATCAGATTTTTTGGTTAATTTTTTCAAAATCTTATAGTTTCGCTTTTTAATCCATTTTTTTAATTTTAGAAAATTTCCGATTTTTAATTTTATATTGAATTCATTTTTTCAAGTAGTTGTCAGATTTTTAACACAAATTTTAGTTCTTTAAACAATATTTTAGATTTTTAAAACATCAATTATTTTTAAAATAACTTTTTGGAAATAATATTGAGTTTTTAGTTTAGAATTTAAAATATTTTAAATAACTTAGGTACCAAATGATGATTAAGTTGGAATATTAGGTACCAAAAGTGAAAATGTGGTAAACTTTGGGTATCAAAAATGAAATTATCGCAACAATGACCGATTCATTAGGTTTTCTACACTTTTTTACTTGCTACGATGGGTGGACCGTGTATTTTTGACGGCCGTTTCACGGTTTGTATGGATTTTGATTAACGCCGCCAACTTTGGGTATCAATATTGATTAAGTAGAAACAATGGGTACCAAAATCGAAATGACAAATAAACTTTGGGTATGAAAAGTGAAATTATCCCTTAAGTGAATCATACTATTTTTCATTCAGATTTTGTTAATAAAAAAAAATGATATACATTTTGGAATGAAGAACAGATATGATTGACAGCTTGCTATTTCTAAGTAGAAACTTTATACTTTCATATGTCTAAATAATAAGATAATCGAATGATAGAATAAATTAATTCCATATTTTGAATTATTTTTATTAGGATCATAAATTTTGAATAAGTTAATATTGTAAATTATTATCTTATATCAATTATCGGATGGGATCATCTCTTCGAAAATTGTGTTTCATCTTCTATTTCACTATCACTGCACTGATAATTATCACGTAGTGTTTATTGTTTGCCTTATAAAAACTCATAAGTTCTACTTAAAACCTACTAGATGAGTCCTCCGTTCTATGCACGGACTATTTTAATAATCAGTAGAGTTGTGAAATGGGTTGCCAACCCCGTGTGATGCACATACTATTTTAATAACATTTTCGTGGATTCAATCTCCCTGAAAAATAAATTATATCAACACAATGTAGAAATATTAAAATTCAACAATTAAAAAAATCTAAAGCATACATCGATATCATGAAATATGCATTCAAAGTATTGTATTTGATTTTTATCATTGTACGCAGGTTTTTCATACATTCTCACAAGTCGAAGTTTCACTACCCATTGGGTCTTGCTCATGTTTAGTACGCATTTAGTGTATCACATATGATGGAGTAGTCTTTTTTTTTGTATTGCCGTTTGAATGTTTAAGTACTAATGAACTGATTGTACATATATATAGGGAATCCAAAATATAATTATGATAATATGTCAAAATCATATTTATTATGAGTAGGTCACATTAATTTTTCGATAAATTCGAAATATTTATTCAACTCTACCTTTTAATATGAGTATATGAATGTTAATAAAATAAGGTATGTTTTTAATTACTTGAGTCATAATTATTTTTATTGCATTGCAATAAATGTGATTTTTTTAATTATAAATTCGAACATCAATTTTGCAATATACGAATATTTATAATATTATTGAATTGAATAAAAATGGAAGTCTTATTTTATGATATATCACAATAAATTTATTTTTTTATTTTTGATTGTTTGTAAAATTAATGCATTATATATATATATATATATATATATAAGTCGATTTACTTCTTATAGATTATCTGAAAAAGATAGACAATTTATATTGATTGAATTTAAAATGGAAAGTCAACTATGTTTTCAAATCTTAGTAAAATTTGTTATTAATAGTATGATTCTTATTGATACAATATTTATTATGAAAATAAGATTTTCTAAACTTGATTGATATCTTACCAAAGTTGACGCAATGAAAAGCTTAAATTTCATTATTGTTATTACAATTTTTAGAAAGTTGCCAGATAAATTTTATTTTTTTATAAATACATAAAAAAATTATTTTTAGAATGTGCTTTAGGCGGAAAAACATAAATGAAAACATGGTGCTCTTTATATATATATATATATATATATATATATGTGTGTGTGTGTGTGTGTGTGTGGTAATTTTAACACGTGACAATTATCCAATCGAATACAAGTTGAAACGCTATTTTTGAGTAGAATATCTCATCCGACTTTTAAGACATCTCCCTCTCGAATGACCAGAATTAAGCAAAAATGTTTAAATTAATGACTACAAAGCCGTCATGGGAATATCGATCTTTATCCACCAGGTAGCTATTCAAGCAGTCTATACCCTTGGATCAACACTAGCCTGTCATCTACTAAAGTTGTCCATCAAAATATCTACCACACAGTAATTTTTACAATTTTGAACAATTTTCTAGAATTTGTGTTTATTTAGCTCTAACATTTGATGAATTCGTACTTCATTTTTAACTCAATTTAATATTTTTCAAGCTCCAATATAGTTTATGCCAAATTAAATTTTTTTCCCAACAAAAAAATGTGAGGCCCCCTCTACACTAATGTGTGTAATGAGATTTGAACGAAGGATCATATGGTTTTTATATTTGATATTCTATTCTTTAGTTAGGTCCAGTCCAAGTAATAAATATTTAGCATCTAAAAAATTATTAGTTTGTTTGGAGCACTTTTCAATTGAATTTTTGGATATAAATTTCTATTTTACATCACAATAGTTGCTCGGTGGTTAATTTATATATAATAGACTTTTGGATAAATCACTTCTCCAAAAAGTTCATTCTAAAGAGCCAGAATTTGAGACTTTTTAAAAAAATCACAAAAATTCATTTTATAAATGAACTTTTACACAAATGTTCTGAGACATACACACGGTGGATTTAAATTCTATTAAGATTCTGATATCTATTTTCAATAGTAGTTATTTCAATTTCGGTATACGCTTTGCAAAATGGTTATTTACTTATTTTGCTCTTCATAAGCAATTTACTGATTTGTTCTAGATAAAGAACATTTAACGATTTTGCTAAAGAAATATGCAAATATCTATTTATAGGGCTCTTGGTAGTTGAGTATGGTATGGGTAAATGAATAGTGTAGGCCTCTCTCTACGGGTAGCGTTGGAAATTATGAACAGGGAATAAAGGTGAACCATCCAATCAAAAATATCGTCTTCCGGATGTCAATGTCATTACTTTCATGAGGTTATGGAGAATAAAAAAAAAAAGTCAATATGTAACATTTTCAAAGTTCAGCATCACAAATTTTAGTGTTCGACTCCAAAAACTACGTCTAAAATTGATCTATAAATTGTAGAAATTAGCTAGCAAAAACTCCGTGAATATCAATTAAGAGTTGAATCAATCATTTAAAAATGATTCTGATAAAGATAATACCTAATTTATTATATTTTAGGGTTTTAGAATATCTAATTTTTAGATAGTGATTTGTGTGTTTAGTATTTTATTATTTAGTTTATTTTTTAAGTTTTCCAGTCAACTTAAGTGTTTTATTGTGATAGGATTTTAATCATATAAATACTTGCTATTTTATTATTTTTAGGGTGGTTGAATATAATAAAGATTTGAGATTTATTCTTCAAGTAATACACATTCTTTTGAGAATT
The DNA here is from genome assembly GCA_016081115.2 of Rehmannia glutinosa. Lineage (NCBI taxonomy): Eukaryota > Viridiplantae > Streptophyta > Magnoliopsida > Lamiales > Orobanchaceae > Rehmannia > Rehmannia glutinosa. The sequence goes on from JABTTQ020001592.1 coordinate 741,446, forward strand.
CTATTACTTTGTGTCAATACTTTTCCGGTATTCTTGCGAATCAACAATTCTCTTGTCACACTTTCTCATGGATACCAATATTGAAATCCTAATCCACCACTATGGTAGTGATGAGGACTCTAATGATGGTGGCGCCAATGGAAGTGGTGGTGCTTCATCTACTTATGTCAATACCACTATTGCAACAACCAAAATAGCCATGAGCCTGTGACTACGATAGGGATGGCAATGGGACGGGGGCAGTTAAGACACAGATCCACCCTGTGCCTAGAACGGGGCAGGACCGGTCGACCGTCATGGGTTGCGGGTGCAGAACGGGTCAACATGTTTTGGCCCGTTTAAAATTAAATTAAATTAAATATATATATATTATAAATACTATTTACAAAATTTATTATTTTCAATATATAAATATATATTAAATATAATATAAGAATACATAAAAATTATATTATAATATATATTATATATGCAAAATATATTTTAAAATTAAAAATTCTAGGCAAGCGGGCACATGGCGTAAGTAAAGTGATACCAGAGATTTCATGCCCGGGTCATAGGGCAGGCGACCAAAATAAGATGGGCCAAGACGGATACCCGCGGGTCGGGGCGGAATTGTGATCCCTGGACTACGACAATTCTCCCCATTCGATTAGTGATTCGGCGTATCTAAGTACATATAAAAGGAGCGATCCTAAACAAAGAGTATATGATCGATTTGAGCAAAGAACTAGATGGTGGCACGACCGACCAGGACGATAAATCTAAGAGCTTGGTGAGGCGATAGAGTATTAAGAGCTTTGGACGACGATAGAAGTCTTAAGAGCTCGACCGAGGCGATAGAGTATTAAGAGCCCGGCTAGCTAGGAGATACGACCAGGCGCGACAGAGAGTTCTTAGGAGATACGACCGACCGACAGAGAGTTACTAGGAGATACGATTAACTTATCGCAGAGGCTAAAAGCCTTGGTCGACCTGGGTGGAAGTTACTAAAAAAGCGGACGACCGACATGAAGTTAGTAAATATCGATCATACCGCACGCATTAAATGCTCGAAAGGAAAACCCGACAAGTAATTAATATCCTAAAGGTGATTCGAGGAGAAGTAATTATCCCGGTGGATGTTATGGCTAGTTCTTTTTGTCGACCTAAAGACGGTATTCCACCTTGTTTTGACTCCCAATCCCGATTGGACAAGTGGACCTCAAAGGACCAAAGGGCTTGGGTATAAAAGGAGGAAGAAGGTGATAAATCAAGGGATCTTGACATTTTTATTTAGTTTTTATATTTTATACACTTGTCTTTATTCTTCTTCCCTTTCACTAACTTGATCGGAGTCTTACGCCGAGGAGTTCTCTCCTTAATCTTTTGCAGGCTAGGCGAGGATCGGATTGGATTCTTGAGAAGATCTCACCGTCGGAGACCTTTTCAATTAGTTACATGTATTTATTTTGGTTGGTTTTAAGTTTTTTTTTAAAGTAAAGTTGTCACCCGACATACCACAATTCTCAATCTATTATATGCTAGTCATTTTATCTTCTATTTGCTATTTTTTATATATTTAATTAATTAATAATAAGTATGACTTTTTCTAAAATCTTATAAAATGGATATATAAGTTTTTGATGGCTATAATTGTCTGCAAAATTTCTTGAGGCTAAGTGTTGTGCATTTGCTTATAGAGTACATGGATATTTGGGTTTCGTGGTGAATGCATTATTAAAGGATGAATCTCATTCTAAGGGGCCCCTCTTGTTATTGTCTTAGAGCTTTGTGGAGGAGGTGAATCGGGGATACGCCTCAACAAGTCAATGTCCTGAGCTATCATAGACTGAGTCACCACACAAGAAATCCTCCCCCACCATGTTACCAGGGGGAAACGAACCTCCACGCTGCGGGTGCCAACAAGCAGATAACACGCCACTCAGATCCTTTACCAGTTGACCTATGCCTCGGGGTGTGGTCAGGCCCGTGCCTTACCTTGAGGCCAGTGAGTCAATTGATTCAGGCCCAAAAAAATTGATACAATTTAGGGGCTCAAAATTTTTAATAATTAATATATATATATATATATATATATATATATTTTTTAAATGAAACTTTGAAATTCTAAAAACCCAAAAATCAAAAGAAAAAAAAAGAAGTATATAGATTTATATTGAGGTTGCTCGAACATTGATGGTAGTGATTTATTTTTGGAGTTATCATTTTTTATGTGTTCTTTACCAAGATAAACGAAATCTGCAATTGAAATGGTGTATTATTTGAAGGAATTGGATGGTTATTTTCGAAATGATTATATTGTTTATAAGATCTTGTTGACGATACCATTCATTTTTGTAGTAAGTGCGTGAAAGTTAAGCTTCTCAAAGTTGAAGCTAATTAAAATTGTTTTTCAATCAATCATATCACAAGAAAGATGAATGGGTTAGTTATGTTATCAATCGAGAAAGAAATTATTAAGCTACTCGATTATTGATTATACTTTGTCGCCAAAACTGTGAGGCTAGTTGTATTTAAATAATTATAAAATTTATAAATGAAACTTTGAAATTCTAAAAACTCAAAAATCAAAAAAAAAAAAACGAAATATATAGATTTATATTGAGGTTTCTAACATTGATGGTAGTGATTTATTTTTGAGTTATCATTTTTATGTGTTTTTACTAAGATAAACGAAACATGCAATTGAAACGTGTATTATTTGAAGGAATGGATGGTTATTTTGCAAATGATTATATTGCTTATAAGATCTTGTTGCGATACCAATTACTATAAAAGTACGTGCGGAAAGAAGTTCTCAAAGTTGAAGCTAATTAAAACTTTGATTCAATCAACCATGTCACAAGAAAGATTGAATGAGTTAGTTATGTTATCAACTCGAGAAAGGAATTATTAAGCTACTCGATTATTGATTACACTTTTGTCGCCAAAACTATGAGACTAGTTGTATTTAAATAATTACTTTGAACATGATTGTCATATTAATTTAACTAAATTTGTACATTATAAAAAGTTTATTTTTTACTATTAATTTATGTTGTCTTTAAATTCGTAAAAAAACCCATTTTAAAGTTTAACTTAGGGATGGCAATGGGGGGCGGTAATTGAATACCCGGACTCGCCCGTCTTAGTTACCCCGTGCCCCGCCACGGGTCCAAAATGGTTGCCCCCGCCCACCCTGTGCGGGACGGGTCCGCCCGGCCCGCCTGTTTTGAATTTTTGAGCCTAAAAGTATTTTAACAAAGTGTAATTTTTTATTTTTTCGTAAAATTTAAATATATTAGATGGGGTGGGGGTGACCACGCCGCGGAGATGGAGTCACTATACCAGGGGTAGAGGTGACCCTGCCTGGCGGTGGGGAGGGAGTCACCATATCGGGGGTGCCTCCCACTCCTGTTACGATGAGGATGTCGGTGGCAAACTTGGAGGCCCTGTTCGCGGCAGAGTCGGTCCAGGTAACCGGGGACCAGTTGTCATCCATAGTTCAAAGTGCGGTCAATACTTTATGGGCCAGAAAGGAGAGGTCATTCTTTGAGTGGAAGCGGGTAGAACGGAGGATAGGGTAGCGCCAAGGAGGGAGGAGAAACCATTGTCGGAGTTGGAGAAGTTACAGGCAGAGGTGAGGGAGATGAAGAGGCGAATGTCGGGGCAAGATGTGGTAAAGAGAGGAATCCCATTCAAGGAAGTGGTCATGGCGGACGATCTCCCGTAAATTTGGGCACCGAGCTATGACTACGGCATTTAACCACGGATCCATGGGAGCATTGGTGTCGGTTCGAGAATTCACTTTGCCGACCGATACACGGATGGAGTAAAATGTTGGGTTTTTCGACCACCTTGGCTAAGTCACCAACAATGGTTTAGTCAGCTCCCTAACGACACCATTGGTTCTTTTGATGAGTTCATTTCACCTTTTGCACCAATTCGCACTCGCGGAAAACATCAAAAGACCGCTCTAACTCTCTCTCGGTATAAAGCGAGGAGAGCATGAACCCCTTGGGGTATGTGAAGAGATTTGATTGGCAAATACTGGATGTACCTCACCACGCAAAGAGGTGCTATCCAGTGCCTATCTCAGAATTACATGAAAGTGATTTCTTCAAGTCAATAGCTAAGCGACCTACCAAAAATTTTGAGGATCTATTGGCGGGGCTGAAAAGACGTGAACTTGGAGGAAGCACGAAGGGGAATGGAAAGGGCAGGAAAAGAGGAAGGGCAGGTAGGCGTTGCGGTAGGACATAAGTGATTTCGTGAGCGGAAGGAGACTGGCTGTTAAATCGGGCGCCCGACCTAACAAAGTATACGCCTTTGATCGCCCATGTGCACAGTGTTAATGGCATGAAGAGGGCATAGGGAGTTGAAATGGCGGGAACTACTCTCTGTTCCCGTTAGGCCTCAGTCCAATTTCTTTTGTGACTTTCATAATGAGTATGGACACACCACCGAGGAATGCGACACTTAAAGGAATGAGATCAAGCGCATGGTGAGAAAAGGATGGTTGCGTAACTAGGTTAAACAGAGCACGAGCTACGACCAGGGTCGATAGAAGTCCTGTTAGACGAGACAGAACTGCCGAGGCAAACATGGCCACTCCTCCCAAGCCTGGCTCCAACCGGAGGAACAATTCATATGATCGTAGGGAGGACCGAGCGAATGGAGACTCAAATCGAGCGAAAAGGCGTACGCTAGAAATTTGGGAGAGGTGCTCGATTGGGGGAAAAAGGGAAGGCCCAAGATATCCTTCGGGTGAAAGATGAACAGTGTCCGTCGCGCATAACGACGCTTATGGTAATTACAACAACCATAGCAAATTACGAGGTAGCAGGGCTATGGTGGATCCGGAAGCTTAGTCAATGTATTATTTCATGAAGCCTACTTAAGGATGGAGTCGAAATGGAGATCAAGCCGTAGAGACCGCCTGTTCGGCTTTGGAGGAGGAATGGTGGAGCCGCTCGGACAGGTCACCTTGCTATGTCTCTAGGAGATCTCCCCATGCAAAAACACAGATCATAACTTTTATTGTTGTGGACTCTTACTCCAATTACAATGTTATAATTGGTAGACCGCCTTAATTCTTTTCAAGCTATTGTATCTACATTCCACATGAAACTTAAGTTTGTGGTAGGGGATGGGATAGGTGAAGTATTGGGAAATGCACAGTGGCAAGAAAATGTTACGTTGAGGCAAAGTAAGGAAGGAGAGCGAGAAGAAATCCAAAAGAAAGGTGGTAGAAATGGACAAGGAAACCAAGCCCATTAAAATAGGAAAAAAGAAAAATATATATATAGATTTATATTGAGGTTGCTCGAACATTAATGGTAGTGGTTTATTTCGGAGTTATCATTTTTATGTGTTTTTTACTAAGATAAACGAAACATGCAATTGAAAAAAGTGTATTATTTGAAGGAATTTGATGGTTATTTTCCAAATGATTATATTGCTTATAAGATCTTGTTGACGATACCAATTACTATAGACGTGCGGAAAGAAGTTCTCAAAGTTGAAGCTAATTAAAATTTTGATTCAATCAACCATGTCACAAGAAAGATTGAATGGGTTAGTTATGTTATCAATCGAGAAAAAGAATTATTAAGCTACTCGATTATTAATTACACTTTTGTCGCCAAAACTATGAGACTAGTTGTATTTAAATAATTACTTTGAACATGATTGTCATATTAATTTAACTAAATTTGTACATTATAAAAGTTTATTTTTAATATTAATTTATATTGTCTTTAAATTCGTAAAAAAAAAACCCATTTTAAAGTTTGACTTAGGGATGGCAATGGGGCGGGGCGGGTAATGAATACCCGGACCCACCCCGTGCTAGTTACCCCGTGCCGCCTTGGCCGTGTCCCGCCACGGGTCCAAAATGGTTGCCCTCGCCCGCCGCATGCATGGACGGGTCCGCCTCACCATACTGTTTTGAATTTTTGTGCCTAAAAGTATTTTAACAAAGTGTAATTTTTTATTTTTCTCGTGAAATTTAAATATATTAGATGGGGTGGGGTGACCACGCCCGCGGAGATGGAGTCACTATACCAGGGGTAGAGGCCCCCTCCCGGGCGGTGGGGAGTCACCATATCGGGGTGCCTCCCACTCTCTATTACGATGAGGATGCGGTGGCAAACTTGGAGGCCCTGCTTGGCGCAGTAGTCGGTCAAGATGTAATCGGGGACCGATTGTCATCCATAGTTCAAAGTGCGGTCAATACTTTTGGGCGAGAAGAGGCCACTGTTGTAGTGGAAGTGGGTCGAACGGAGGATAGGGTAGCGCCGAGGAGGAGAATGAACCATTGTCGGAGTTGGAGAAGATTAAAAGCGGTGGTGGGGAGATGAAGAGTCGAATGTCGGGGCAAGATGTGGTAAAGAGAGAATCCCATTCAAGGAAGTGGTCATGGCGACGATCTCCCCATAAATTTCGTGGTTAATCGAGCTATGACTACACAGAACCACGGATCCATGGAAGCATTGGTGTCGGTTCGAGAATTCACACTTTGCCGCACCGACACGGATGGAGTAAAATGTCGGGTTTTTCTTGACCACCTTCAAGGCTAAGTCACCATCAATGGTTTAGTCGCCCCCTAATGACACCATTGGTTCTTTTGATGAGTTCATTTCACCTTTTTGCACCAAGTCGCCACTCGCGGAAACATCAAAAGACCGCTCTAACTCTCTTTGGTATAAAGCAGGAGAGCATGAACCCTTAGGGGTATGTGAAGAGATTCATTCGGCAAATACTGGATGTACCCCACCACGCAAGAGGTGCTATCCAAATCGATTGCCTATCTCGGGATTACGGGAAAGTGATTTCTTCAAGTCAATAGCTGCGACCGCCAAAAATTTCGCCGATCTATTGGCGGCTGAAAAGACGTGAACTTGGAGGAAGCACTGAGAGAAGGAAAAAAGAAGGACGAAAGCAGGGAAAAGATGAAGGACGAGTGGCAGGCGCCACGGTAGACATAAGCGATTTACCGTGAGCCGGAAGGGAGACTGGCTGTTAAATCGGGTGCCCGACCTAACAAAGTATACGCTTTGATCGCCCTCCGTGCACAGTGTTAATGGCAATAGTAGGGCATAGGGAGTTGAAATGGCCGGGGAACTACTCTCTCTGTTCCGTTAGGCCTCGATCCAATTTCTTTTGTGACTTTCATAATGAGTATGGACACACCACCGAGGAATGCATACACTTAAGGAATGAGATCGAGCGCATGGTGAGAAAAGGATGGTTGCGAGAACTAGGTTAAACAGAGCACGAACTACGACCGGGGGTCGATAGAAGTCCACGATAGACGAGATAGGCTGCCGAGGGCAAACATGGCCACTCCTCGGCCATTGGCCGGCTCCATCCAGATGAACAAATCATATGATCGTAGGAGGACCGACGGATGGAGACTCAAATCGAGCCGCGGGAAGGCGACGCGAGAAGTTCAGAGAGAGGTGTTCGATGATTGGGGAAAAAGGGAAGGCTGGAGATATCCTTTGGTGAAAGATGAACGGGTGTCCGTCGCGCATAATGACGCTTATGGTAATTACAACAACCATAGCAAATTACGAGATAGTCGTGGCTATGTTGATACGGAAGCTCATCAATGTATTATTTCATGAAGCCTACTTAAGGATGGAGTCAGTAAATGGAGATCAAGCCGTGAGAGACCGCCATGTTCGGCTTTGGAGGAGGAATGGTGGAGCCGCTCGGATAGGTGACCTTACCTATGTCTCTAGGAGATCTCCCCATGCAAAAAACACGGATGATAACTTTTCTTGTTGTGGACTCTTACTCCACTTACAATGTTATAATTGGTAGACACCCTTAATTCTTTTCAAGCTATTGTATCTACATTCCACATGAAACTTAAGTTTGTGGTAGGGGATGGGATAGGTGAAGTATTGGAAAATGCACATGTGGCAAGAAAATGTTACGTTGAGGCAAGAAAGAAGGAGAGCGGAAGAAATCCAAAACAAAGGTGGTAGAAATGGACAAGGAAACCAAGCCCATTAAAATAGGAAAAAAAAAAGAAAAGAAAAAGATCTAGACCGCTTCAAATGTCGCCCGAGGAAGAGTTGATGATGGTAGAGCTAACCCCGGAGATCCGTAAAAATGGTCAAGATAGGAACTAAACTAGGATCCGAGCTAATCAAGAAATCGTGGACTTCCTAAGAGAGAACATAGATGTCTTCACTTGGTCATCAAGAGACCTACAAGAGGTCGACCCTAGCATGGTGGAGCCTCATTTAAACGTGGACTCTTTAGTGAGACTGTCAAAAAGAAGAAGAGGCCTTTTGGGTATGAGAAAGATCGGATCATTCAAGAAGAAGTGGACAAATTGTTACAAGTGGACATATAAGTGAGATCCAATTCCTAGGAATGGGTCTCTAACGCGATCTTCTTTGGTTCCAAAAGGTGAAAAGTTTAGGATGTGTATCGACTTGAGAGACCTCAATAAGTGCTTGTCCCAAAGATCATTACCCGTTACCTCGGATTGATCAATTGGTGGATTCAACGGTGGGATATGAATCGCTGAGTATGATGGATGCATATCAAGGTTATCATCGGATCAGGTTGGCGGAGGAAGACGAGAAAAGGGTGAGCTTCATCATTTTCTCGGGGACTTATTGTTACGTAGTTATGCCGTTCGGGCTAAAAAATGTCGGGGCTACCTATCGAGGTTGATGGATAGAGTATTCAAAAGCGAGTTGGGCCGCAACGTGCAGGTCTACGTTGACGACATGTTGGTAAAAGTAAGAAGGAGAAGGACCATATAGAGATCCGGGAGAGACGTTTGTAGCATTAAGGAGGTTTGGAATGAAGTTAAACCCAACTAGGTGCTCGTTTGGTGTCGTCCTGGAAAGTTCCTTGGTTTCATGGTTACGAGAAGGGCATCAAGTAAATCACGAAAAAGTAAGGGTTGTAGTAGAAATGGAATCACCACGAACATCGGCAAGGTACAACAATGACTCACGGGCATATAGAAGACCGAACCGTTTCATCTCTAGGTCGGCGGAGTGGAGTCTCCTTTCTTCAAGGTGTTAAGAAAGGCTAAAAATTTTGAATGGACACGAGTGCGAGCAAGCCTTTAGGGAATTGAAAGCTTGTTTAGTGGCGCTCCGTTCTTACCAAACCGAGCCGAGGTAAGGAATGTATCGTATCTTTCCATAGGAGTGGGGCGGTCAACTCTGTTTTATTAAGGTCGAGAGGAAAATAAGCAAATGCCAATTTATTATGTTAGTAAGGTCTTGCAAGAGGCGGAAATAAGATATTCGAGAAATAGAAAAAGGAGGGCTAGCCACGGTGACGCTACTCGAAAATTAAGGTCGTATTTCTTGTCTCACAAGGTGGTGGTGCTTACTAATATGCCTTTAGGGCACATTATGGGGAAACCGGAAGTGTCAGGTCGCATGATAAAGTGGGCCATAGAAGTGGGGGAATTCGATTTGGAATATATGCCAGAGTGGCCATCAAAGCGCAAGCTCTGGCGGATTTTTGCGAGAAATGGCCTCGAGAACCTAGCACCTCAGTACAGGTCTGGTTATTACACGTGGACGATTCTGCTTCAATTGGGGGAAGCGGTGCGGGGATTGTCCTGACCAATCCATCCGGGAAAGATCTGGAGTTTGCGATTAAGTTCGGATTCAAAGCGCCAAATAACGAGGTGAATATGAAGCTTTGGTAAGAGGACTCAAAATGGCATTAGATCCCGGGCGTCGGGGGCTATAATAGCATACTCCGATTCAATGCTGGTAACTAATCATGTCTGGGGAAACTTCGATATCAAAGAAGATAGAATAAGGAGGTATGTATGAGTGGCAGAGTTTGTAAAAAAGTTCGACAAATTTGAGTTCTTGCAAGTACCAAGAGGAGAGAACGCAGGAGATCATCTTTCGAAAGTAGCTAGCTCAACTCGGAAAGTGAATCACGAAACATAACGGTTCTCGACAGATAGCTTTGCTTGAAAGATCGGAGCGAGATCACGAAATATGAGAGGGGATGATTGGAGAGCCGATCTCCACAAGTACTAAGCATGAACGACCTACCCGAGGATAAGAGGAAGGCAGAGCGGTTAAAGCAAGAGTCATGCGATTTCGGCTAATGGAGGGTCTGTTGTATAAAAAGGCTTTCTCTTTACCCTATCTGAGATGCTTATCTGAAGAGGAAGGTAATTATGTGTTGAGGGAGATACATGAGGGTGCATGTGGAGCTCACATCGGGGGAAGAGCTTTAGCCAAAAAGGTGGTCCGAGCTGGATATTTTTGGCCCAAATGGAAGAAGGTTCTTTGAGGAGATGGTAAGGAAATGTGATAGTTGCGAGAGACACACTCACGATACATCACCACAGAATCTGTTAGGGGTTATGAGCTCACCATGTCCTTTCGCAAAGTGGGGGATAGACATCGTGGGACCTTTCCCAAGGGCAACAGGACAGAGAAAATTCTTAATAGTAGCAGTGGATTACTTTAGCAAATGGGTGGAAGCAGAACCCGTGGCCAGAATATCCGAGTCGCAAATTAAAAGTTTCATTTGGGAAAATTTGGTTAACGGTATGGGTGGCCGAGAGATCTCGATATCGGACAACGAAACTCAATTTGTAAGGCGGGAAGATCGGAAATGGTTAGCGAGAGATGAAGGTCAGCAACACTTCACCTCCCGTAGCCCACCCTCAAGTAAATGGTCAAGTAGAGGTCACAAACCGATCTATCGTCAAAGGAATCAAGGCAAGGCTAGAACAGAGGAGGAGGAGGATGGGTGGACGAGCCGCACTCTGTATTATGGTCTCATCGCACTACTCCCAAGGAGGCAACGGAGAAACCCCATTCAGTTTGGTATATGGAATCAAGTGTCATACTGTAGAGATCGACATGGAAAGTCACCGCATCCAGAACTTTGAGGAAGAACTCAATACGTAACTACTAAAGGAGGCATTGGACCAAGCGGAAGAGAGAGAGAAGCAGGCATATCTAAAGATGGAAGCTAGCAAAAGTTTGTTAAAAGCCACGTATGACGGAGAGTAAGAGAGATGAGTTTCGGTGGGAGACTGGTCTTAAGACAAGCCGACGCCTTGAAACCAAAAGAGGGAAGCTAGTGGCAAATTGGGAGGGCCTTACAAGGTCACTAAGGTAATTGCTAAGGAGCCTATGAGTTGGAAGATATGGAAGGCACTAAGATTCCTAGGCCTTGGAATGTATGTCATCTAAGGAAATTTTATATATAATTCACTAGTCTGAATGCAATCGATGTTTTTGGCAGCTATATAAACTATTTACAGGCCTAGCTCAAACCCCTGAGTGGCCGAGCTCAGCTCGTACCATCTCGGGTCCCTGGGGGAAACTCTAATCTCCGAGGGTTAAACAAGGTCAAACCCGAGTGGCCGAGCTCGGCTCGCACCATCTCAGTCCCTTGGGGAAACTAATCTCCTAGGGTTAAACAAGTTCAAACCCTCGAGTGGTCGAGCTCACCGTATAATCTCAGTCCCTTGGGAAACTAATCTTCGAGGTTAAACAAGTTCAAACCCCTGAATGGCCGAGCTGAGCTCGTACCATCTTAGGTCCCTGGGAGAAGCTCTAATCTCTGAAAAACAAACTCAAATCCCTTGGGAAAAATTTACCCCAAGTGGTCAAGCAAGCTCAAGCGATCCATCCCATGATACCGATTTGAACTTCACGGGCTCAAAGGTCTTTGAGATTTTATGACAGAAATACGTAAGCTAATTAGACTTGGTCTAACTTCACGATTCACACGAAATTAACGAGCTAAAAGAAGCATAAGTGCATTTTTCATTAGCAAAACATAATTACACCGATTGAAAGGACAAAAGCATAATTACAACAACCCTGTATATTCTAGGGCATTACATCCTCTTGCTCATTTATACTAGGGGGGAGGGAGGAGTCGGTGTTCCATCGCTATCACTCGCTCAAAGTTTGGAGAGCGGGGAGCAGAGAGGCCGAACTTGCAAGGGACCTTCGAGGCGGGAGACGGAAGCAGAGCTACTTGGAAGATCTCCCGACACTGGGGGTTAGCTTGGGCCTCAGAAGGCAACTCTTTGATAGCCTCCTTCAGATCTGGTACCTCCAGGGTGAAGCCCTTGGCTTGGGCCCTCTTGGCCATTATAAGCAAGCCCTGTTCCAAATATGGGAGAGCTGCATCCGCCACCTGGTCGAGATACTCGTCGGACTCAAGGAACTTCTCCTTTTCAGTAGCCCACTCAGCCTTGCCCGCCTCATATCCGGAGATTCTCCCCTCTTTCCTAGCTTGGGGGATCTCTTCCTCAGCCTTCAAAGCCTTCTCTTCCAGAAGCTTGACCTTGGCCTCGGAAGCGACTAGCCGAGCCTTCAAGTTTTGGTTCTCGCAGAGGCATTCTCAAGCTTCGGTATCGGTCAAGATAGACGAGAAGAGATCTGATCAAACTTGTGCTGCAAAATTTCATTGGCCAGACGAAGCTCGGTCGGATCGGTCAGACCTACGCGGGCATCTCGAACAATTGATCCCATGGTCAGGATCATCTGTGAAATCAGAAGCGTAAGCAAACAACATTTAAGTGATTGAAAATTGCGTAATTTAAAATTCATTACCCTAGATGCATGATGGGCCGTATCGCGGATACAGACTTGGATGTCCGCATTCTCCAAGGCTCGTTGATGAACGGGGGTGACCAGGTTCTCCACCCAAGTTGCATTGAGCTCGGGGACTATGATGTTGGGAGGAGTCCCCCGTCCACGATAGGAAGATCCGCCCGGATTCGGGGGCGTGGCGGAGGGGATGTGGTCCGGAGCTGGAGGCGACGTGGACAGACCTTTTTCTTTGACGAATCAGGTTTGTCGGAGGAGGAGAAGGGCTGCGGGAGGCCTGGGGCTGTGTCGAGGCAGCCAATGTATGAGAAGCAGGGGGAATTTGCTCCCGCGGAGTACTTGTCAAAGGAATATGACCTTCCCCCTCAGGATGGATAGGCTGACCGAAAGACTTACAGGTGTCAGCCCTGGCTGCCAGGCGCTCTGCCATGGATTGCTCTGCAAAGGAAAAGAGGATGTCAACGCAGGTACATAAAGAGAAAAAAGGGGGAAGGGGACGGAACAATGTATACCTAGGTCCTGGGGAAGGTCTACCGCCTTGGGACTCAAGTTGAAATGATACAATAGAGGCTACGAATCGACCAAGAGCTGGGCGTGGTAGGGATTCATGTTTAAACACCGTGCTAGATAGAGATTAGCCAGAGTGGGTTTCCCACCCCGACCTTGACGGGGAAGATCGTCAATCCAACGAGTGGGGAAGGCCCAGGGCTGGGGAGAAGAGATATAGAAAAATCTTTTCTTCCAGTTCTTATTAGAGGAGGGGGTGCCATCTATAAATTTGGCCAAGCCCCTGCTGGTGAAATAGAAGAACCCAAGAGTGCTCGAGGTCTTGGCTTGGTAAAAATTCCTCCAGAGCTGGGTCGTGGGCTCTTCTCGTGAATGTTGGATTATCATGGAAAAGCTAACTAGCAGCCTTAGAGAGTTGGGGACTAGTTGGGTAAGGGGGATACCAAAACTACGGGAGACCCGACATAGTAGGTCGGGAACAGGGAAGCGTAGCCCTGCCTCAAGTTGCTCAACAAAAAAAGTGGCAAAGCCCGAAGGAGGGTTATAGGGAACATCCGTAGGCAGGGAAAGCGGCAGCTCGCACTCCTCCTCCGGAATACTAGCGTTTATTTGGAGGTTGTGTAAGGAGCCCTCCGAAAGGGTGCTATAAATATTAGGTCGAGCTGGGTTGTTACTAGAGGAGGCCATTTTTATGAGAGGAGGAAAGTGGGTGGAAAATTCGATTAATAGGTCGCGGTCCGGAAGAGAATGGCGAAAAGTGCAAGGAAGGGAAGACGGTAGACTGTGAAGGAATTGAAGGGTGTATATACGTATATATATATATATAGTAATATATATATATATATATATATTATAGGTAATAATAAATTGATAAAGAAATGGTAGAAAAATGGAGGAATTAAGAGTCAAAACTTACTTGATCGACTAGCCATAAGAACTCCGAGGATGGTGAAAGGGGGAAATAAATTTTTCTCTGGAGTGGTGATGGAAGAAAGGAGAATCGCAGGGAGCTTGAGGTTGCAGAAATGGTGAAAGTGAGTTTGGAGAGGATTGGGGGTATTTATAAGAGGAAAGAAGAGGAAGGGGGGTTGATGATGAGCGTTGGATGATGGGCAGGTGGACGGTTGGGGATAAGAGAGAGAATTGAAAGGACATGGGATGGGACAGGTAATTAATGCGCCTGACTAACGCGGGAATCGAAGAGTCAAATTTGAATTTGAAAAGCCTTGTAACCTTTCCACGAAAAGGAGATCTGGTGTTTTATACTCCACTAGCTCAGGTCTACGACAGAACTAGGAGAATAGGGGGACTAGGTGATTCGGCGGGTTTAGAGCACAAGTAGAACGAGTATTTGTCAGATCTGGAATCGTATGCAGCAAGGGTAAGAATCCAGGTCATGATCGAGCGGGTCTATAGCTAAAAGTGGTCTGGCCGTACAAACGTATACTGACCTGACAGACATCCAAGGGAGACCTGGCATTTTTTACTCACCTAGTTTAGATCTACACTCAAACTAGGAGAGTATGGGGACTAGTTGATTCGGTACATTCAAGGGAGACCTGGCATTTTTTACTCACCTAGTTTAGATCTACGCTCAAACTAGGAGAGTAGGGGGACTAGTTGATTCGGCGTATCTAAGTACATATAAAAGGAGCGATCCTAAACAAAGAGTATATGACCGAGCTGAGCAGTAACTAGATGGTACGGCCGACCTGATAGAGTACTAAGAGCTTCAGCCGACCTGATAGAGTACTAAGAGCTTGCCGACCGATAGAGTACTAAGAGCTTGATCGACGAGAGAAAGTACTAAGAGCTTGGACGACCTAATAGAGTACTAAGAGCTTCAAACTTGACTGACGATAGAGTATTAAGAGCTTTGAACGACCTGATAGAGTACTAAGAGCCTCGACCGACCTGATAGAGTATTAAGAGCTTCCGAACCGACAGAGAGTAACTAAGAGGCACGATCGAGCCGACATAAATAACCTGGAGGTACGGACCGAGTGACAGAGAGTAGCTAGGAGATACGACCGACCTGACAGATAGTTACTAGGAGATACGACCGACCTGACAGAGAGTTACTAGGAGATACGACCAACCTGACAGAGAGTTACTAGGAGATACGATTAACTTACTGCAGGAGGCTAAAGCCTTGGTCGACCTGGGTGGAAGTTACTAAAAGAGGCGGACGACCTGACATGAAGTTAGTAAATGTCAAGTCATACCTGCACGCATTAAATGCTCCGAAAGGGAGACCGACAAGTAATTAATATCCTACAAGGCGATTCGATAGGAAGTAACTATCCCCGGGGTCGACCTGACTGATATGGCTAGTTCTTTTTGTCGACCTAGCACGGTATTCCACCTTGTTTTGACTCCCAATCCCGATTGGACAAGTGGACCTCAAAGGACCAAAGGGCTTGGGTATAAAAGGAGGAAGAAGGTGATAAATCAAGGGATCTTGGCATTTTTATTCAACTTTTATATTTTATACACTTGTCTTTATTCTTCTTCCCTTTCACTAACTTGATCGTCGAGTGCTTACGCCGGAGTTCTCTCCGGTTAGTCTTTTGCAGGCTAGCTGAGGATCGGGTTGGATTCTTGAGAAGATCTCGCCATCGGAGACCTTTTCAATTAGTTACATGTATTTATTTTGGTTGGTTTTAAGTTTTTTTCGTAAAGTTATCACCGCCGACAGACCACAATTCTCAATCTATTATATGCTAGTCATTTTATCTTCTATTTGCTCTTTTTTATATATTTAATTAATTAATAAGTATGACTTTTTCTAAAATCTTATAAAATGGATATATAAGTTTTTGATGGCTATAATTGTCTGCAAAATTTCTTGAGGCTAAGTGTTGTGCATTTGCTTATAGAGTACATGGATATTTGGGTTTCGTGGTGAATGCATTATTAAAGGATGAATGTCATTCCTAAGGGGCCCTACTGTTATTGTCTTAGAGCTTTGTGGATGAGGTGAATCGGGGGATGTGCCTCAACAAGTCAATGTCCTGAGATATCATAGACTGAGTCACCACACAAGAAATCCTCCCCCACCATGTTACCAGGGGGAAACGAACCTCCACGCTGCGGGTGCCAACAAGCAGATAACACGCCACTCGAGATCCTTTACAGTTGACCTATGCTTGGTGTGGTGGTGCCCGTGCCTTACCTGAGGCCAGTGAGTCAATTGATTCAGGCCCAAAAAAATTGATACAATTTAGGGGCTCAAAATTTTTAATAATTAATATATATATAATTTATAAATGAAACTTTGAAATTCTAAAAACCTAAAAATCAAAATAAAAAAAAAGAAGTATATAGATTTATATTGAGGTTGCTCGAACATTGATGGTAGTGATTTATTTTTGGAGTTATCATTTTTTATGTGTTCTTTACCAAGATAAACGAAATCTGCAATTGAAATGGTGTATTATTTGAAGGAATTGGATGGTTATTTTCGAAATGATTATATTGCTTATAAGATCTTGTTGACGATACCAATTAGTGTAGTAAGTGCAGAAAGAAGCTTCTCAAAGTTGAAGCTAATTAAAACTTTGATTCAATCAATCATATCACAAGAAAGACTGAATGGGTTAGTTATGTTATCAACTGAGAAAGAAATTATTAAGCTACTCGATTATTGATTATACTTTGTCGCCAAAACTGTGAGGCTAGTTGTATTTAAATAATTATAAAATTTATAAATGAAACTTTGAAATTCTAAAAACTCAAAAATCAAAAGAAAAAAAAACGAAATATATAGATTTATATTGAGGTTGCTCGAACATTGATGGTAGTGATTTATTTTCGGAGTTATCATTTTTATGTGTTTTTTACCAAGATAAACGAAACATGCAATTGAAACAGTGTATTATTTGAAGGAATTGGATGGTTATTTTCCAAATGATTATATTGCTTATAAGATCTTGTTGACGATACCAATTACTATAGTACGTGCAGAAAGAAGTTCTCAAAGTTGAAGCTAATTAAAACTTTGATTCAATCAACCATGTCACAAGAAAGATTGAATGGGTTAGTTATGTTATCAACTGAGAAAGGAATTATTAAGCTACTCGATTATTGATTACACTTTTGTCGCCAAAACTATGAGACTAGTTGTATTTAAATAATTACTTTGAACATGATTGTCATATTAATTTAACTAAATTTGTACATTATAAAAAGTTTATTTTTTAATATTAATTTATATTGTCTTTAAATTCGTAAAAAAAAAGACCCATTTTAAAGTTTGACTTAGGGATGGCAATGATAGGGGTAATTGAATACCCGGACCCGCCGTGCTAGTTACCCGTGCCCGCCACGGGTCCAAAATGGTTGCCCGTGCTGCCTTCTGTGCACATGGGACGGGTCCGCCCCGCCGCCTGTTTTGAATTTTTGAGCCTAAAAGTATTTTAACAAAGTGTAATTTTTTTATTTTTTCTGTGAAATTTAAATATATTTTTATATTTTTATAATATTCTATAATGTATTAATTATTATTGTAAATGTATTTTTTTGTGAAAGTTAAATGTATTTTTTTATTTTTATAATATCTTATAATATTAATATTAGTGTATATATATCTGCCGGGGCGGGGCGGGGCAATCACAATACCCAGACCCGGCATGTCCCGTCTGCGGGACGGGTTTGCCCCTCCCCATCCTCAGAACGGGCCGGGTCCGCCCCGCCCCAAATACCACGGGTCAGGTCCATATTGTCATCCCTAATTTGACTCAGGCCAAAAAATTGCTAGGCACAACGCTAGGCGTGGTGAATGCGTTATTAACTCAACATATGAATGTCCATCTGCACGACACAAATTGTTTGCCCAGAGTTCTTTTATGGTTCCTCTTGTCTACGAAAGGGAAAATGCATCGTGTTATATTACAATTTTAATTTTCACTGATAACTGTAATTCTTTTAGTTCAATATTAATTAATACTTTTCAGTTATACCTGTATGTAATCCTTTTCACTCAAACGTGTAATATTTGAGAATAGTTTGGTAGCTAATTATAAGGTGTTTGTAAAATTTAGTCAGGTAACATGGACTATTATGGATGATGCTATGGCAATGTGTTACATGGACTATTTGGAACGAAAGAAACAGGAGGGTCTTCCAAGGCAAATTAGTGGCACCAGAAGGAGTGGTGGAGATCATAAAAATTCACATTTGGACATGGCTCAAAGCGCTTTATAGTAATTCATTTCCTTTTAGTCTTTCAGACTGATACATAGCCCCATTTAAATGTATTGAGCATATTAACTTAAGGTGAACCGAGAACTTGTATTTTGTAATATTTGCCTAAGGTACTTCTCGTACTTAGGATTCTAATAAAATTTATTTTCTGATAAAAAAAAATTGAGTCAAGTAACACACAAAGTATCCGTTTGTTTTTTAAAAGTATCAATTTTACCTTAAAAATATTACTTATAAACAAACTATTATTATTTTAATTATTTGATCAACAATGATATCACCACATGCGGAACATAAGAAGCAGACAACCATATATT
The DNA here is from genome assembly GCA_016081115.2 of Rehmannia glutinosa. NCBI lineage: Eukaryota > Viridiplantae > Streptophyta > Magnoliopsida > Lamiales > Orobanchaceae > Rehmannia > Rehmannia glutinosa. The sequence goes on from JABTTQ020001592.1 coordinate 760,047, forward strand.
TGGTTTTCTATAAAAGTGTCAGTTTTTACTAAATATTACTCTTAAAAATTAAGATAGTGAAACAAAAACCTCATGTTTCACATGTGTTGATACTTGTACGTAATTCTTTTCACTCAAACGTGTAATACTTGGGAATAACTTGGTAGCCTAATGGTAAGGCGTTTGTAAAATTCAGTCAAGTAACACACAAAGTATCCGTTTGTTGCAATTTCTTGTACAATCACTTAACGGTGTCATCACATCTGCATTTTAGCTTAATGTTTACAAATATGCTACCGTCTTTTTACATTTATAAAAATGCAACCGCGCTTTTATATTTACGAAAATGTTACCCGTGAGATTAAGGCAAAAAGAAAAGGGACAATGGGTTGAGTCACAAGTCGTGGGTGATCTGTCCCACAAAATGCGACTCGTGAGACGATTTGATATGATTTTCGCCTTAATATTATTAGGCTGAAATTGATGGTAAATTTGTGCTAGGAAAAAATATTAGATTTAATTGCAAAAAATACCCAACATTTTGAGAGAAAGGACACCAAATACGCTTTTCTATCTTTTCCGGATATTTTTTCGTTCCTGCACTGGACATTTTTACTTTTTTTTTCTTTGGTTTTTTTGTTCCTGGATTATTTTAATATTATTTTTGTTATTTCGTATTTGTTTCTTTATTATTTATTTTATTTCTTTGTTGTTAGTTATTTATGTGTTGTTCCGATGTTGAATGCAACTTTTACATATTTTTTACGCTTTCTTTTATTCATATGTTATTTTATATTATTTCTGGATTACTTTTATACTGTTTTTAATGTTGTTCTGATGTTCTTTATTGTTTTCCATATTGTATTCGATGTTTCAGTGCAACTTTTCATCTATTTTAAGCTCCTTTTGTTCCTCTGTTTTTTTTTTTTAAATATTATTTTGGGGTTGTTCCAATATAGCTTTTAATGTTGTTCTGTTGTTTTTTTGGTTGTTTTTATGTGTTTTCGACGTTTTCAATGCATTAGATCAAATATTGAATTGTGTTTTTCCGTTGATTGATGTGTTGTTTCAATATTATTCCAATGTGTTTTGTTTTAATATGTGGTGTTTTATGTGTACATATCTTGATTGTTTAAAAGATTTCAAGTATAAAATTGATTATTTAATTAATTAATGGGGGGGAAATTATTTTTTTTTTAAATTTTGTTAGATGAAATATGTTTGAAACAACCTATAAACAACAATATAAAAAATCCGGGAAAATTGGGGGAACGTAAAAATATCCGGAAAAAAAAAATACTGCGACATATAAATGTCCAGAAAAAGGATCAAGTGAGTGTAAAAATGTCTTCTTTTTTTTAAATGTTGCCGCAGGGACGGATCCAGAATTCTATTATAATGCGGCCACAACATTAATACAATTAGTCTATCGATTTTTTGGTCATTTCTCCATAACAAAAATATTTTTTAGCTGTATTTTTCTAATACATATTTTTTAGGTTTTTTTAGTTCAATTGTCCACTTTGTCTTTTTTTCTTTTCTCCGGATATGTACGTTTCTCGAGACCAAAAATACGGGATCGAAACTCGTTTCTCAATACCGAGAAATGTACCACATCGATTTTTTGAAAAATAGTCAAATACCTCGCCAAATAATATATGAAGGATATGATCATCAATATTTAGTCCATTTGGTTAAAAAACATGTTTTCAAAAAAAAAAATGACTGTTTTTTATTTTTACAAATCTTAAATGGCCAATGTGACCTATTACCACTTATATAAACTATATAGAGATAATTAATGGGTGCACAATTTATCTATTATATATATATATATATATCTTTTGAAGACGTGCACATTTTTTTAAAACTTAATTAATACATAGATTTTCAAAGTAAATAATAATATATAGAAGAAAAGGAAATTAGTTATGGGGGCACGTGCCCCCATAACAGGAGCTATAGCTCCGTGATGTTGGGTACTTTTTGTCCTCGTTCCAAAATATTATACGGATGGCTTAAGAGTTAAGACTCATATGGACTATTGCATGCAATTACTTATCTAAGGGTCTAATTAAGGCTCACGTAGGGAGCAAAATAACTCTTGAAAATTATCATAGTGTCGACATAAATGACATATAAACTGTGCCATAAAATCTGTTTAAAGTCTTGGTGGCTATATTGTGTAACAATCATTTTTTTATTGGGCTTGGCATTAAAGATTAAGCAGGTTCACTAAGATTTAGCAGTACAATATGTTATATATCTACATGATTACTAGGATCATGTCAATTTTGAAAATTATCAAGTATTAGAAATTCATACTTAGGGTGTTATAAACACCCCATTGAAATTTGTATTTACCTTATAAATGCACCCTAGATTTGTAAAATAGCAACATATATATCAATGAAAAGATTTGTAGCTTGAAAAATAAATGAGTGCTTATATTATTAGGCTAAACCTCATGAGGACTATTTATAATTAGCCCTAAAATATATGCAACTTATATATGCCTTGTAGTAATTAAGACATTAGTAATAAATCAAACTTCAAACTATAAGATCTAGACCCAATTTTATTATAGAGTTTTCTTGTGTTAATAATAAATCAAACTTCAAACTATAAGATCTAGACCCAATTTTATTATAGAGTTTTCTTTTGTTTTTCAATTCCAAATTTTGCATCATGTAGTTAATTTCTAGTGCATTTATAAAATATTCAAGGCAAGAATTGGATAATGGGGACATAACATGCATAACCACACCAGTTAATATCACTTTCTTGAATTGGTAAAAATATTTCACTTGGTACTTCTATTGGAATTATGACAGCCTGTAAAAAACCTACTATTTGACTTGTTATGGTGCAATCCCCAAAAGTTTAGGAAACCATTCTTAGATTATAAATTAAATCTGAATTAATTTTATGAGTTTGGACAAGTATAACAGAGTAGCAGTGGGACAAAAATTTGGTGATTACACTGGCTTAATTTCTTATGTTTGGACAAACCCTTTAACAAAAATATTTTTAGCTCCATTTTCCCACCAAAAAATATATATGACAAGACAAAAAGCCCATTTTCCTAGCCTTGTCAAACTGGGAAAAAAATATGTAACAAAGCTGGCCACTTATGCCTTGGACTGAATACCACACTACTACCCAAGAAACACTAATTTTATATTTTACCAACTCTTTGTTTTTGTCTATTTCAACTTGTAATTACATCATTAAATTTCGTGTTTTATGCATTTAGTCAACTTCGATTTTTTTTAATACTGAAATCGAATCTCATCTCCACCAAAAGTCTTGGGGAGTGAAGACAACTTTTTTCAGTTCTAGATCAGATCATGCATGATTAGTGAAATAGATTAATCAATCTTAATCAAAAGAATCCAAACACCATTAAAAAAATAACAAAAGGAAGGGGAAAAAAAAGCAGACATTTCCTTTAATTAAAATCTCAGTTATATATCATACTTTTGCTTTTAACGATTTAATAAAGGAAATTTGGCTTAACTTATAAAGCATCTTACAATCTCATATCTTGTAAGTTGTTTGATATATATTTTATAACATCTAATCCGGATTAGTCTCCTATCAGACCATCTAACGAATCTAATTCGTTAGACGAATTCAAATACCCGATCCGCGGTCAATCCGACCATTGACCCGCACAATCACTAATACCACAACACAACATCCGATCACCGTTGCTAATACATTTTAGGAGGGATACTAATACTTTTGGGAGGACTAACTACTAACTTTTTCAGTAGAATTACTAAAATTCCTTTAATCGAAAAACCTAATACTTTTCAATAAGATTATTAATACATTTTAGGGGATACTAATATTTTTATGGAAAAAACCAAGACTTTTCACGATGATTACTAAAAACCGCTCAATGGTTTACTAATATTTTTCCATGGGATTACTAATACTTTTCTAATGAATTGCTAATACTTTGAAGGAAAAACTAATACTTTTGAGGATACCTAATATTACTTCACTTCCTAATAATGTTCAAAGGGTTACTACTACTTTTCGGATGTACTACTAATACTTTTTAGGGGAGAAACTAATAATACTCTTAAATGCCCCTAATATTACAAAAATTCCACCAAAGACCATCCCATAATATTACAAAAATACCACCGGTGCATGAAATTACAAGAAAAAATGGGTCGATTTGGATCCATCTAATGGAAAAGACCCGTTAGACGGTCTAATCTAAGTCTTTAATTTGTCTTTAAAGATTTGATAAAAAAATTAAACACAGATGTTATAAATTCCTAAATTAAGATGTTAACTAAGCCTTTTTAAAAAAAAAATAAGAATTCAATTTTTTATATAAAATATTATTTGAACTACTTCCTTTTATATAATTATAATTACTCATTAAATATTTTAATTTATTAAAATTAACACTTGAACAACTCATTTTGAAAATACGATGCAAGATCTTAAAAAAGTTCAAAATCATTTTATAAAAGTGGAACACCCTCTTATTCGTATCTTAATTAAATAAAACACTTCTAAAATCAATTTTTTTTTTTTTTTTTTTATAACTCGCCTTCCGTGCTTACGCCGACTATGCCTGAGGACAAAAGCTCCGGCTCCTCATTCATTGCCGCCAAGGTAAACCGCGGATGTGCACGCAGCGGCGGTGACGGCGGGTCGCGACGTTCAACCAGATCCTCCAGGTAAAGAGAACAATTATGTTCGACCCCCAATCTACTAATGACGATCTCTCCCGAATCGAACCCACACGGATGGTATTCAAGATGAGTTCCCACCAAATCTTCACCACCGCATATGCCTGGGAGCAATTTGATGGAGAAGCGAGAAGAACCCCCGACCTCCACCCCACAAACAATTTGATGGAGCGTGATTTGAACCCCTCGACTCCACCCCACAATCTTGTGGTGGCGGAGTGGCTAAGCCCACCTGGTTTCTAAAATCAAATTATTGTTTATATGTGAAATATGATGGATGGTTATTGGTTAGTGATCAGGTGGTAGAACACGCATGCATGGACATTATGATAACACATGAACAACTTGCTGTTTCTAAAAATGTGGGAAGTTGGGAAAGTACATACAAATCCCAAATGTTTTAACAATTTATACAATTGCAGACAGATTTATATAGTTTAATTTATGTATACTTTAGGACTTAAGACTTAGGAGGTGGTGAAGAATAAGGTGGAAATGTCACGTGACAGATGGTCTCTTTATCCAAACTCCAAAGGGACCGGGAATAAAGGTACCATCTTATTTATAACAATTTGACAAAGTGAAAAAGTTCAAGGCAAAAATCAGAAGTTGGTAGATAGCATATCTTAGTTTACATTACTTTGATGGGTACAATGTTAATTTTCATATTGTTTTTTAGAATTTTTACAAAAAGGAAAAACACCATACAGTAAAAGATAAAACCATGTTGTTCTTTTTTCTTTTTTGGATTCTATAAAATATGAAGACATGTGATTATTAAAATTCCACCGGCGTCATTAATTTGCAATACCCATTTTGTCGATTTAAATTGAAATTATTTTTGGGTTACTCAAATACTACTACACATAGAGAGTATTTGCAAAAACTACTGCTTTTAGAAAAAAATGATTTAATTCAAGTAAAATAAAAGTAATTGAGAATCAAAATTAAGTTGGTAGTGTTTGAAAATAGACTAGAAGTTGAGAATAGAAGTTGAGAGTGTTTGATTAAAAAGTTGAAAAAGTGTTTATTTATTTGTAAAAATCAAACCAAAAGAAGAAACAAAAATTTAAAGACTCATCTCCTTACTTTTAGATTCTAATTATATAAAGCATAACTCGAAACAAACATTTGTCATTTGCAGATAAGACAAAGCGATTTTTTTTCAAAGAAAAATTAAGAAGTGTTTTTTAGTGATCGCAAAACACTACACTACAAGAAAAATGGTCTATCCCAACACAAATTTAATGACGCTACCAAAAAGCGTCATTATAAATAAGTATTTAATGACGTTTTTTAAAAAGCGTTGTAAATTATAAAAATTAGCGACACTTACTAGAAAGCGTTAGCATCTTGGTAAATTTAAGGACACTTTTATTGAAGTGTCATTATCTTAATAAAATTAACGACTTTTTTATAAGTGTCACGATAATTATGGAATTTACTTACACTTTTATTGTTTGTGTCATTAAAATAATGATTATTAAAAAGCGTCATAAAATTGATGACACTTTCTATTTTACTTACACATTTTTTTTATATGTCGCCAAAATTTTAAAATTTAATTACACTTTTATTGTTTGTGTCATTAAAATGACGACGCTTATTAAAAAGCGTCACAAAGTATAAAATTGGAATATCTATCCCACATCGAAAGATTGAAGTATTGAGAGTGACTTTGAGAGTTAATAAATAGACACTATGTGGTGTATAATTGAATAATAACAAATATATTCAAAATGAGTCAAAAATTAAATATTAAGTTTAAATTTTTTAAAAAATTAATAAATAATTGATCTTTAATAAATTCTACAAAAAAGCTAGAAATATAAAACCGTCATAATTTTAATGACACTAATTTCCAAAAGCGTCGCGACTTTAAAGACGCTTAATAGCGTCCCTAAATTTAACAACGCTTTTAGCGTAAACAAAGCTTCATTTAAAATATATTAAATCTTTATTAATTGTGACAGAAAATAGCGTCACCATATAATGACGCATTTGATAAAAGCGTCAGGAAATGAGATTTACCTACGCATAGATCTTGCGTCACGGATAATTTCGTGACATCAAATTTAACAACGCAACTCATGACGCTTTCAAAAGCGTAGGTAATATACCTTGTGACGCTAAAAAGCGTCACCAAGTGAAAAATTTAGCGTCACTAAACACGCGGTTTTTTTTTGTAGTGCTACCATAGTCGATGTTACATCGACTACCAAAACAATAGTTTAAACTAATCTTGTAAAATCAACTATCCCAAAATCGATATTAATAAGATTTACTTATTGTAAACTTAGTGTTTTTATTTTTTTTTGTTTTTTTTTTGGAACAACTCTTAACCCACCATGAGTATTCTAATTAGAGTACATTACTGCCAAAACCTAATGCCCAAAATATCAGTGGAGAAAAATAGAAAAAGAAATAAAAATATAATGAGATGACTCATGATGGATGGAGACATCAAAACTAACTTAATTACGCATGTCAAGGTGACTCATGATGGATTTAAATTGAAATGGGTCCACCTCTCTAATTGGAATTTGGACATTTCAGTGTGAGCTTCCCAAGTTCCAATAGCCATATTGTACTATGTCTAATTTGTTGTATGTTTTATTTATTTGGAATAAGTGTAATATGTATGCTGTCATAATAATCAAATTATTTATACATAACACAGAACACTAGTTAGGCCAATTTTGGGGCTTTTGACCTAGATTTGATATTTGAAAATTTCAATTTGGCAATCATATATTCATGATATAACATATATATTTGCTATATATGTACTTATGTTTATCATAAATATAATGCATATACGAGTTGTTAGTGTAATCCACATAGAGTTTGTTGGTCATGAGTTTGAATCACCTAAAAAAATTAGTAATTATTCACCCTTATTCATTAAAGAAAAAAAAAAGAAAGTTGTCACCCTTCATTAGCAACTACCAATAAAATGTGCGAGTATTAATTATTGTACAAAGGGCTGTTTACATAAATCAAAATAATTGTGATAATCAATTAAGTGAAAAAACAAAATATAAATCATGTAAGAATCACAATGTGTGATCGAAGTAAGTGATTAAAATGATAATTTTCCTTTCTTTCTACTTTTGAAGGTGTGTTGCTATCGCGTTTGATTATGATATAACATGAACGGACATCCAATTATACCAACAAATACAAAAATACATATAAAAATTAAAACTATATATCAATTACTTATTCGATTTATGATTTCATTGCATTTTATTCGTAACTTGTATTTTACGTTACATGCAATTGACACGTGTGTAAGATTAATGCTCAATATGTATATATATATATATATATATATATATATGTTTAAGTAGATTTTTTTAATAATCCATTTAATTGAAAATTATGTGAAACGGAAGATGACACACTACGAGTTACTATTATTGGTGACGACCGCACTTTTGATTACATAATAATTATTCGTCGAGTTTTATTATTAATCATTCCAAATTATACTTCATTTTTTTCCTTAGATTTTTGCAGAACTATGATTGTACCTAGTATCAGTGATTACTTGAGATGAGATACGACTATAAATTATATTTCACAAGCGTTGTGTTGATTAATTGAAGAAATTGTCATTTTTATTACTTTTGTATTTTACATCATATTTAGATTATCATAATGCATAAGGGGTCTGGGTGGGGGACCATGGGGAAGAATAGAGGGTCATGCATGGCCCAACAGGCCGTGGCCCACCGTTTAAATTCAGTGGCGCGCCAAAACATGAATGCTGTCGACGAAGCCTATCTTGGATCTTCCGGCTCGCCCGATATCTGGGGGCATTTTGGACTATCTACTTTAGCCTATAGAATTATTATTATCATTAATATTATTCTTTTTTTTATTTATCTTTAAATACGGGATTTGGAAAAAGTTCGTTATTAGGACGTACAAGTATATTATGAATATTTTTTGAAAGTTACGCAAAAAAGTCGGCAAAAAAATACGGAAATATTTAATATACTGATCCGTAAATATACGAATTTAATACGAATATAATATAATTGTTGGGAGTAATAATACGACTTATTTTAACATTATATTTACATAGATTGTAACTCATACTTATGTTTAGATTATATTAAAATTAATTTTAGGTACTTTATTAATTTACTTTAAATTATAGCACAAATTAAAAATAATTATTTAATAATAGTTAGTGAGTTTTTAAGTGAATCGTATCTATACTTAAATTATATAAAACTTAATATATAGTTTTTTATTATATTAAATTATAACTTAACATAAATCCAAGATACTTATTTAATAATAATTACTATATTTATTTATTATTAATATTCTTATTTATTATTTTATAATAATGTAATTATACTTATAAATATTTTTTAATGATTATTTGATTTATTTAAATATTATAAAACTATTAAATTGAAGATTAATTTTATTCGCCAAGTATTATACGAGATAACTATAATACGAGTATTAAACGTTTTATTTGAAAAATACGGAGTTTATAACGCCGCTTCAGAATGTGTACGGGAAACGAAAGTATTTTTCAATTATTCGTACGTACGAGTACTATACGGATATGATACGCGTGTTAACTAATAGAGCCACAACCAAAATTTTTTAAGAGTGCATTGGGTAGAGTTTCGGACTCGACGCAATAACTTGCAAACCAGTTAATAGAATAAATTGTACTATGCAAGCCATGCATGCGAGAGGCTCTATCAGAGAAAGTATTGGTAGGGCTACGGGAACCGAACTTATGACTAAAAATCTTTCCGCACTCACTTACTCCACCAATTCCACACCAAAGTGGGACGATTCTTATTTTATATTACCACATTTATAAAAAGATTATTGATTTGACTTTTTCAAGAGAATAAAAATGTCAACAATATTTTACAATTTCAATAATGGCTCTAGTCCTGGAAACTCTACAAATTATAAAAAGAATAATCAACATTTTTTCCATAAATGTTGTAATATAATAGAGTTTATAATCGATAAATCAATGAAAAGATAGGTTAATATTCAATTCTTACTATTTATGACAAAATTCAGAATTCGGTTTCGTTTTGGTTCTGTTATATTGATTTGTCGAACTGTATTGGATACTGAATTATATTTTCCAAAATCTTTAAATAATTTTTTGTATACTATTTTATATCTTATACTTTTCTTTTTAGTTACGTTATACTCACAACTTAAAGAAAAATCGATTTCATCTCCTATTTTGTATAACATTACTATCTAAATTCACTATTTTTCTCAAGTATCTAATGGATCGTGAATCGTGCAATTTGGAGCACTAATATCAATTCCCATAATTTTCATTATCACCAAAAATATTCACTTTTATACCTCCTATTTTATTATAAATATCCTTCTGTATTTAAATTATTGAATAAGCTCTCATGCAGGAAAAATATGAAAATAAGGAACATGTATACATTATTATATACTTAATTGAAATTAGATTGCTTCCTTGAGAAAAAAAAAGAATAAGAAAAAAACTTTCTAAAAAATAGCTTAAATGCTCTCAAAATTAGGCTATATAACTGATTAAATTCCTGACAATCGCAAAATAGATTATGAAAATCTACAACCATAATCACACAATTAGCACTACACTACAAGAAATAATAAATCTAGACAAGCGATAAATTCATTTTCTTTTTTGGCAGCAATCATAATCCTATTTACTGCCCAAAAAAAATCTGTCTGATTAAGTCCTCACAGACAATTATTAACAGATAATGGATTTTCAAAAACAAATTTATTAGCATCCAAGTCAATGATTGGCTGGCTCCCAAATATTTTCTTCAATGTATAAAAAACTGACCTCTTCAACAAAAATCCACGAAAATCTATAACTGATATTTGAATAAGAGAAACGCATGGAAACTGAATTTTAATTTTGTTTGACAAGGTCAATTCCCATATGCATTAAATTTAAATCGTTGAAATAGTGTGTGAAAATGTCAAAATGTTAAAATCAAGAAACTAATGGGCTCAAAAAAGAAATTCTCTAAAAAGGAAGGACGGATTAGGTAAAAAACAAATATGTGGTTCCATTAATCTTGAGTGTATTTTCTAAATTTTCCCAAGTGTTATCTTACACCCCTTTCCGTTTCTTCTTTGTTTTCCCTCCCAACCCCTTTGCGTATAAATTCACCCACAACACAAAACATTAAAAACAACACATGGATAACAGCTGTGTGTAGTGTGTGTGTTTTTTGGTGCGGTGGTGGGGCCTTTTCTTTTGTCAGCACAAGAAAAATCCTTTATTTTCTTTTGTTTTTTACACTCTCACTCACTGGACTCTTCTTCACTCTATTTCCCGCTCCTTCTTGAATTTCATTTACTCCTATTTGACCCATTTTTGGGTGTGGTGTAAAGCAAACGGAGAAGGGATAGAGAGATAGATACAACATTAACCGTACAAACAAGAAATGGGGGATGGAGTTGAGATTTTTGAAAAAGAGAATAATAAAGAAGAAGGAGAAGTTATGGATACACCAGAGAGGAGCAAGAACTGTCAGATCGCAACATCTATTAGCAAATTTGAGGTTTGTGTTTGATTTCTTGAACATAAAGTTTGCATCTTTTTTGCTGTCGGTTTAAGTTTATGTAATGGGTTCTGCATTTTTTTTTGGGTCCTTAATCTGATGCCGGATTTGGGGTGTTTGACTGCTGGAAATGGTTTGAGAAGTGGGTTTTTGAGTAATTTTGTTGAAGGATTTGGTTTGACCTTTTTCCCGATCTTTGGATGTGTTTTTTTTTTCTTTTTCTTCTTAATTCTGTAGAAAGATGCTTATTTGTTTCTTTATTTTGGGTTTTTTTGGGGGTATGAACCTTGAATTTATGGTGTTTGATCTGCTCAACAAAAGTAATTTCCAGTGAAATCGTGGTCAATTTTCTGAAGTTTGGTTTTGACTGAGAATGTTAATTTCAATTATTTGTGTCTCTTTGGTTACTGGAGAAAAAGTGAGAGTGTGTGGAGCAATTTGATGAAATGGTGCATATTTTGAGGATTTCCCCCTTTTTTGGGTCCTTATGGTTATGCATTTTCTTTCTTTTCTTGTGCATGTCTACTGAAAGATTTGGTGCAAATGTTTTTGAGCTGTTATGTGAGTTTCTTTTCTTTATTTCTCTTTCTTGAGTTTCCTTCAACCCTGTGGAAATGATTTTGGACCTGAGCTATTCCCAGATTTGAGAATTTTTATGGTTATTGTCTTATTGAGCTTTCTTTTTCCCAGTAAATTAGGAAATCTGATGAAATTCTAAGTTCTTTTTTGCATTTTCTTTTATTCACAAAGTGTGGAATGATCTTTGATTTTTGCTATGTTGGAAAATTATAAGCATAAATTTGCAATGCTCATACCTACTTCTGTGCTGACTTAGCATTTTCACCCTTTCTGTGAAGCGCTGGTGCTTGTTTCTCTTCATCGTTTTCTCGAATCGACAATTTCTTTTACTATAAGTTGCATTCTCATTTTTCCTGTGAAAGTAACCTTGTGATTGTTAGTTGATTTGTTTAGTTAATGCAAATCTATGGGTTCATCTGTTTTGAATTGATTATGACTAGGTTTAGTTTTTATCCACTACATTGTTCTCTGACTATGATATTTTTTCCTCTTTGCTTGCAGGAATCCCCTGTCTTCAACTTCCTCAACAGTCTTTCACCTATCAAGCCGGTTAAATCAATACACATCACTCAGACGATCAATCCTCTTAGTTTCGCGTCGCTTCCATCTGTTTTCACTTCACCCCACCTTACTTCTCGCAGGGAATCTAGATTTCTTCGAAGGTAATGCATCCAAATTTTGCAATTATGCCCTTTTCTGGGATGGTATCAATCATGAACATTCTTGCTTAAACTAAATTCTATCATTTCAGGCATCAGCTTTCAGATCCATCAAAACCCGAGTTCTCTTCCGATGATCAGAGCACAATTGATGCAAAAAATGTGAATATGGCTGCTACTAAGCAATTAGACGAACAACAGGAAAATGTCGATCCAAGGGCATCGGACGATGACTCAGCTGGTGAGCCATCTTATGATTGCTCAAGTTTGTAGTTGATTTTCCAGACGATTATGATTGCAATAGTCCTAACTCCAGCTTAAGACCTAGTGACTGTCTTAAAGCCAAAGAAACGGCACTTGTTCCATTTGTACAAGAGGCATCTCAGAGGGGTTCGCATTACGAAAATGAAGTGAATATGGAGGGGATAAGCCACACCGATCAAAATAAAGAAGCCACATCGTGTGATTGGGAGAATTTGATTGATGCCTCCAATTTGTTAATATTTGAATCGCGGATAATACAAATTCTTACATGAAATCGATTGATCATGGGACAAGTTTCTACACGCAATCTCTTTGTGTAGTGGGTCCAAGTGAGCCAGTTGTAGAGGGAAGTGAACCAGAAAACTTGTCGACTCAGCCTGGAGAAGGAAGTGAGATGATGGAGAATGCCGAGATGTGTGACATAGTTAATGGTCCTTCCATGAACAATCCTGGTGAAAAGATGGATTATGAGGTAAAAATCGCATTCCATTTACTTTGAGGTGGTATTTGATAGTAAAGAGAAACCGGGTTGTGTGATATTAATATAGAGATAGTTGCATTTGAACTGGTAGTTAGGTTCTTGTGTGCTCCAATACACGAGGTTTAGCCTAATTACAAAACAAATCCAATTATCTTTTAACATTACAAATACCCCTGAGGTTTGTATTTGTTTTACAAATTATTTCCCTCAATAGGTGGAATTTGTAAAGTAGAAATATATGTCATGGGGTACTTCTGATTTTGAAAGATAACTGTTTTTCTTCCGTTTTTTTTTTTTTTTTTTTTTTCAATTTATAAAAAAACTATTAACTGATGAAGGATTTGTATGTATGCCACTTGTTATTATGCCTATTAATCTTTAATTTCAATGTCTCTATTCTTGTAGCATCTTTCTGGTTTGTACCGAGGTATGAGAAGACGCTGTCTGGTTTTTTGAGATGGGTGGAGCCCGCATAAAGCATTTGGATGAGAATTCAGGCTCTGATTCTTCCGTGTTGCTACAATCTGATGGCAATACTCCTTCCAACGACCACAAACTAGTTTCGATAAAGACGGAAATGAATCTTCACGCCGTGTTTTACCTGGCATTGGCTTGCATTTAAATGCTCTTGCAGCAACTCCTAAGGACTACAATTCAGTCAACCATGATTCTTCAGCACCTCGAAGATTATTGATTGACCTAGCTCAACTGTCGATTTCTGTCCTTCAACTGCCGGTCAAGAATTATTATTAAACAATATTATACCCGTTGCTTCTTCAGACAGAGATATTGATCGCGTTGAAAATGATGTTCTGCCTGTGGAAGATGCCTGCCAGGCTTCTGGATTTGTGGCAAACGAAGAGACCAATATTCAGAGTAGTCCAAAAAAGAAACGGTATATCTTCTTGTTTTTTTTTTTTTGTTTTCTGGGAAAAGCTAATTTTAAGATATAGTTTTTGTTATAGCTCTTTTTAATTTACGGCTACAATTGGATTATCAGGCGTAGGGTGGAACAAGCTCGGGATGGTGAAACCTCTTGTAAGCGATGTAACTGCAAGAAATCGAAATGCTTGAAACTGTAAGTTCGTTTGTTCTTTATAACTTCGTATCCATTTGAATTGCAATTGGACTCTCCTTACGCTACAATTTAGATTTTTTCCCCTTATTTTCTGTTTGGTTGTACAAGTTTTTGTGTTGAATTTAAGATTGTGATAAATCTGCTTGATAAACTTGTTGTCATGTATCTTAACATGCAGCACATGCCTTTTGGTCTTGAGTTAAGATACCAAATCCAAACTTCGTCGATCACAATATGATTGTTATAAGAAGATTTTTTTTTCCCATTTAGATAATAACTTGAGATTATGTTTTTAAGGATAATGCATGTGATGTCCCGGTTAACTTTTGTGCAGTTATTGTGAATGCTTTGCTGCTGGTGTGTATTGTGTGGAGCCTTGTGCGTGTATAGATTGCTTCAACAAACCTGTCCATGAAGACACTGTCCTTGCAACACGCAAACAGATCGAATCGAGAAATCCTCTCGCTTTTGCTCCTAAAGTGATCAGGGGCTCTGAATCCATCTCAGAAATTGGGGTTAGAAGAAGCCGACTTTGCGAACATATATATTCACGCACTTCTGATTTCATGCATTTACGTAATTTGTTGAATTGTTCGTTGCAGGATGACTCCAGCAAGACGCCTGCTTCTGCTCGGCATAAAAGAGGATGCAACTGCAAAAGTCCGGTTGCCTCAAGAAATATTGTGAATGCTATCAGGTTTTTTTCCTCTTTCTCTATTGCATATGCTTTTTCTTTTAGGGATAATTACAAAAATAAAAATTAAAAAAACCTGAGGTTTGGGCTAATTACAAGAGAATCCAGAGATGTTTCACAATTACAAAAGAACCCTAAAATTTGATCATGTCTTAAATTTAAGGGGTAACTATTACATTCTATAAATATGAGGGGGGCTTTTAAACGTTTTTTTGCTTTGGGTGGAAAATGTAAGACATAATTAAACCTCAACTTTTTTTTTTTTTTTTTTGGGTAATTTTCAAAAACCTCTGGAGTTTTTTGTAATTAGCCCGAACCTCATTGTTTTTTGGAAATTATCCGTTTTCTTTACTTTGTCGGCTGATGGAGAAACTTTGGCCTCTTTGAAGGGTGGTGTTGGGTGCTCGATTAACTGCAGATGCGAAGGTTGTAAGAATGCTTTCGGTAGAAAGGACGGTGAGTGAACATTTTATATTTATGGTGTACTATCAAGATTTAACTTGAGCTTTGGATTCAATTTATTCTTATAATAACAAGATTGCAAATTGGTAGACTAGTTTGAAACTTTCTTTTTGATTCTGATTAGGATCTGTTGCAATAGGCATGGAAACTGAAGTTGAAGAAGATGAAACGGACATGACGGAGAAAAGCATGCTCGACAAAAGTTTCCAGAAATGTGCAATCGAAAATGACCTGGAGCAAAACGTCGATTCTAATGCGCTTCCTGCAACACCTTTACGGGTTGGAAGGTAAACAATATTAAAAAAGTTAAATTACAAAAACTACCCCTGAGGTTTAGCCTAATTACAAAAAAGCCAGTTACATGCTTATCAATACCGCTCCATGTTAATTGTAAAACTCGTTTTTTTTTTTTTCGTATCGGTCTTCCAGGCAATCAGTTCAACTTCCATTTTCATCAAAGAAAAAACCACCTAGATCGTCTTTTCTTTCGATCGGCTCCTCTTCTGGTCTCAATGCCAGACAAGCGTTTGGAAAACCAGGGTTCTTACAACCACCACCAAAGTTCGACAAACAATTTGAAACGGTTAGAGAAGATGAAATGCCCGAGTTTCTCCAAGAAGGATCATCTCCTGTTAGTGGCATCAAGTTGTCTTCTCCTAACCGTAAGAGAGTTTCGCCTCCTCGCAGCATTGAAATGTCGCCCGGTCTAAGGAGCAGCCGAAAGTTGATACTTCAATCTATACCGTCGTTTCCTTCTCTCACGCCTAATCAGTGAATCGGTCTACACGTCCGGGTGAGCTAAACCTCAATTTTCTGTCTACATTGTAGTTTTGTAAGATATGTTTGTCTTAGTTATGCTAGTTGAGTTTTTTGTCCTTGTGTTTGTATTATAGTGTTATGGTTTTCATAATAAAACTTGTTGTTTAATTAATTGTTATACATATTTTATTTCAAGAAACTTGTCTATGCTTGATTTTGCATAAAATGTTCCTATTCTCAATTCTTGATATGTTGATTCGTTATATTTAATGAAGAGTTACTGGTGTTTTCTGTAACGCTTGAATTATGGGCCGTCGAGGGGCTGGAAAGGGCTTATATGAGTAGTACATTGGATCTGAGCCCAGTTTGGCCCATCTCCAAACTATGTTAGCCTCATATCTGGTTTCTGTTGGGTTATGGATCAACCTGTGGGCTTGATTTAATTGTTTTTGCAATGTCAAGTTTACACGATAACAAACAAGTTTTGTTAAAATATTCATCGATATTACAACATTTAAGAAAAATGAAATTTGCGTCGTATACTCGTATTACAGAAATTATTTTCATAAAATGATGACTCTTAAGTAACACATGAAAGCTAATAATGGAAAAAACAAAATGAGAGTACTCCATTATCAAACTATTGTGTTTCTAAGTTAAGAAATTGATTTATCATTTTATTTAAGTAAATAAAAGAAATTTTGGCATTTCGAGACAAAACACTTCACATGGGGATGGCAGTGTATAGTGGGCCTTGTTGTGGGCTCAGATGCTCTCATTCTTTGCTTTTGGTTGTTCACATAAAAACACAGCAAACTATTTATTTGTAGAGAGACACCACAAAATCTTGGTTGATTTTTTTGTATATAATTGTCCAATTCACTAACAAACAAAATCACAATTTGAATCTTTTCACCTATCTTTACGCAATTAGGCCCCAAATGCTATAGCTTATTCTTTCCTCTCAAAATGGCTTTTTCTTGATTTTCCTGGGCACACAATTGGTTCTTTTTGGTGTTGGACATTACATTTTTCAAGTAGCTTAGTTGATAAGATGATAGGATTTTGGAGCTATATTAAAATGGGCTTTTATGTTTTGAATTTGTCCTTATTCTTGATTCGGAGTGATGGTGAATGTAATTTGTAATTATTATTTTACTATATATTGGAGTAATTACAAAAACTATCCCCTGAGGCTTGGTTAATTACAAAAAAATCCAAAGGTTTTTGAAACTTACAAAATACCCGATGATGGTTGATTTTTATTGCAATTACACTCATATATTTAACCGTAATGTTTTTTTTTTTTGGTATAATTTTCAAACATCCCGAGTGTTTTTGGAATCAACCCAAACCTAATGGGTAGATTTCGTAATTGTTCCTCATTTTATCTTTTTTTTTGTCCTTTTCCCTCTCTAAGGAATAAGGATTATGCAAAAGACTACAAAATACAATCAGAGGAGAGGGTCCATACATGATTGTTCCCCATCCAAATTTTGACCACTCACTATTATTGATTGAGAGAGAGAGAGAGAGAGCGCGCGTCGGTGAAGTCCAGCTTGCTGAAATTATTCGGTCCCGGATCTAATCCGGCCAAATAAGATCCGTCTTTTCGATATAATCGAACGGAGGCGGAAGCGTGGGATTTCAAAAATCGAGTTTTAGATATAAGAACATAAGATCGTGCTTATTAAATTTATTCAAACTAAAGGAAGAAAAGAAAAATTTACCTCTTTCGACGATTTTCTTGTTCTTCTCTTTTTCTCCGTCAATCCTTCGAATCCCGAAACTCGTAGACACCGCGATCTTCCAATTCGAACCTCCCTATCAACTAGCAAAGTGTGTGGGCACCCAAATAATTCTAAGTTCCTAACTTTTATTTTCCTACGATGTCTTTCACTCAACGTGAGATCGCAGATCGCAGTGCTTGGATAAGGAGAATTAATCAACAGCTTAAAATCGAAGCACAATTCCGCATGGATATCACACGAAAATTAACCCTTAATAAAAGTGCGTAATTCGAAAAAAATCCAATTGAATTGATTTGGCTAAAACAACATTTCTTTTGCAATTGAATTGACAAAACAATTGTTTTTCAAATTGATTAACCAAAACTCCTTTTCTTTTTGATAAAGATGGGCAAAATTCAAGCAACTAATGCTTGGTCAAAAGTGGGGCCGCAAGCTGTTGTTTAATTTGAACAATGATGGGAACTATTCAATTGCAAAAGAACTGTTCGAATTCGTAAATTATTTTTGGCCGAAATCTCTTTGTAATTTACGAACATAAACACTATTCAATAGTTGAGATTCAGCGGCCGAAAATTGTCTTTTTCAATGGTGAGATGTGGTCCTTTTATAGGCTGGATTCAATCAGTTTCCACTTTAACTTGGTTTCTATCTATTAGAATTAATAATTCTAGATAGATTTAAACTCTAATTGATAATTATCCAATATAATTATCAATTTAATAATTATATTAATATCATAAATATCTTATATTTATTTAATTCCAAATACGATCAAAATCGTAGAATATCATATATTCCCTAATTAACTAATATTAATATATTAGCCCAAATATTTTGGAAAACTCTTTTTCCAAAACCCATAGGAACATAAAATATTATTTCTAACCCGTTTACTCTAGAAAGCGAACCAGGGGACCATGGACCTATAATTATAAGCTCCAATAAATCGAATAAATAATTAACTCTTTAATTAATTTATCCGACATATTAATTCGATATTACTCCACTATAAATTCGGAATTGCACTCTTATAATTATAGAATATCTTACTCTACGAAATGAGCAAATCACGATATAATCATTACATATAGATTAATCCTCCATGACAATTCATAATTGAAGCTAGGTAGTATCCGTTAAACCTCTTCAATTACCTCTTATCCTCATTTACCATTAATTCACTAGCGAATGGTTAATTTATAATCGGATTATAAATTAGAGATCTCAAATCATTCGAGTTCGAGAATTAACAAATGAGGGAATCGTCTTTCTACTTCTCGCAAGAAGAAGGAATGGATTCCATATCGTGAATTTATATTCCCGGCCTATTTAATTCAAATGTGAATCTAAAATGCAAGTGTTGGGAATGTCGTAGGACAAACTTAAACGAGCAAATTAAGAATCACCTTTGAAATAAACAGAGTCCGTAATCACTCATGATTAAGATTTATCCATATATGATCATCTAGTGATTTAATTCGATTTTCCATTTCTACAACGGAATTTGTATGGAAAATTCGAATTAAATCGTCCAAGTCCTATATGATCAAATCATATATAAATGCCCCCACTAAGATGTCTCCACATCGACGGTCAGGATAAGACAGTCAAATTCAAAATGTTGGGGCCGCATTAATGATGTTTTAATTAAAGATCCCATACTTTAATTAATTTTATCACGGACTTAATTTTAGTTTATTATCCATAATCTTAATCCTCTTGTATATAACTCTTATATACTAAGATTATGTTTACAATAAATAAACTAGGGATTTTCATGATGTTCAAGAAAGACATACAATATGCAATAGATTCCGAAAATAAATATCGCCTATATTAATAATAAAAAACAATTCACAATTGCTTTAAGGGCACTCTCCCTAACACAACTATGGTTAAAACTGGTGGAGAACAACATCAATGCCAGTAGACAGTAATATTTGCTTTAGGACAAAGAACCAAATGTCAAAATAATTTAACTATTGCTATATTTTTCTTTTGTAGGAAGTGATGTGACAGGAAAAAGAAAAAGAAAAGATTAAAACACTGTTGAATATAAGGGGGTAATTTGCAATAAGTTAGAACATTTTTGAACCATGATTAACAGCGTGACATTGTGACCCCTACAAACCAACCAAGGCTTTCCAGCATGAAATATGTGTACCAAAGATTGGTCGGTTGGCTCCTTTGGGGCTTGTAGGGGCCTGGGTGTTTTTTGGATACCTGAATTTGATTTGATCATTAATTGAATTGAATTTAGGCGAGCTTTAGTTGAATGAAAAAGAATCAAGCTCAAGTTGCTTGACATTTCTACACGTTTTTAAATTTTTCATTAATCGAAAGTGAGCTCAAGTTGGGTTTCGTATCTTATCAAACAAACAAAAAAGAAAAGGTTGAAGTTTGGTTCGTTGTATTTATGAACCGAGCTATATATGATCTATTAACCATCAATTCGCGTCGAGTATCGAGCCCATAATTTGTTATCGGCCGAAGAAGCAGTTTCTTACCCTAATTTCTTATGGACAGTTTATATAATTCCAATTTCTTGTGAAGAATTAGTGCAATGATTTGAATCTAGAAGACATATGCTATTTTTATGTTTATTTTTATTTTTTTGAGGAGAAGGGTAGGGGCCGGGGCACAGGCGATACATTAGGGATGAATTTTGCAGTTTTGATCTCTTATATAGTTTTATATTTTATTTTGTGTTTTTTTTTTATCATACATATATACACTACAAGAAAAACTTATAGTTTACGGGCAAAAATAATTTTGTTAATAAATTTTACAATTACATACAAAGTACAGACTACATAAAAAAGGGATAATTACAAAACACCCCTGAGGTTTGGATTAATTACAAAAAAATCCGGACATGTTTCAAAATTACAAAAACACCTTTAAGTTTCTTTTTCTTAAATTGAAGCGGTGTAATTGTAATATTATTGTAAATGTCGGGGTTTTTTTTGAAGTATTTTCAAAAATCACGGGAAAAATGTAAGACGGAATCAAACCTCAAGGGGTTATTTGTAATTTTCAAAAACTCTTGGTTTTTTTGTAATTAGCCCAAACCTTAGGGGTGTTTTTGTAAATATCCCTAAAAATATTAGTTTCCCCAAACTATAACGACCAATTACCAACAAATAACAATAATTTTTAAATTATTTTTCTGTAGGTAAATTGATTTTTTCTTGTTGTGTTATATCACATGTATTATAAATTATTTTTTAAATATACGCATAATTAACATATCTTATATACAATACAAAATGCAAACCGACACACCAAAAAAAATCCCAAGTGCATATTTTGGCAAGTCCCAATATAAAATTCGGCAATAAATTGATGGAATGAGAATCATCCAGTTTCTAATGGAAAATTAGTGCAATGATTTGAGTGTTGATCAGGACATAGTTATCTCCCTCAAGATTTGATGCGGGGGACTTTTGTTTATGATAATTCAAGTCATTTTCTTTACACAGTTGAAGTGGGGTACTAATGCTTAAAAGTAAGATAAGCCCTACCACTTTGGCTTTTTTTAACAAACAAATGATAAAGCAGTTGCTTGTGCTAAACTAAGTATAATTGATTTGTCTTCCACACCTTATTCAGGCAAGTATGATAAGTTTTGTTGGTTTTTTCTTTTTTTGTTGTTAGGTAACAAGTGGAAACATGGAAATTTGGTACCAAACACTAGTAAAATGATGGTGTCCCATAAGCTTATTTGGTGATATCATACATATTATGGGTTTTTAAGGAGATTGTCTTGTTATTTTATGATACTTCCCCACTTCCATCCAAAATTTAATTTGAAATGGAAACCAAAAACGAAAAACCAAAACAATAACAAATTATAATAATGGTTTTTGATGCAAATTGTAAAGGGTGTAATTTGTATTTGTAAATTGTTAGAAATTAATATATATTAGAAGAATTTGAAATTTCGATCATTAAGACAAGCGCATTTTTTTTTCCTACGATGAAATATGCGGAATCAATCATACACGAATGTACTGGTTGGAGGGGATGAGATAAATTTCAAAGAAATTAATTGAAGGAGGGTTCAAACTTTGGTTACACCCTTATAGAGGGTGAGTGATACCAAGAAGATCCGCAATCCTAAAACGTCGGGAATCGGATATATAGTAGTCACGTGATTAAGACTCTCATCCGAGGTTTGGGGTTAGATTCTGATCATTACTATCTCTCTTCAGGATACATACTCAAAAAATCCAAAACACCAATTATTGGGTGTGTTAGCCAAACGTCGATTTATGTTTCTTCTTAATAGCAAGAAGTCCTACACTACCTCTAATACTATGATATTCCCTTTGGGCTTTTGGCATTCCCTTGCAACATTTATAAGTTTGTAACTTTATAATATATATGGAAATTAAACAGCTTAATTAATTTATAAAACAAGTTAGCCTTTAGACTGATGCAAACTCTAAGAAAAGAATATCTGGTTGTTTTACCTTGCAATGAACAGTAAATATCCTATGAAATTTATTTTTCCAAAAGTAGCCATCCTATATATTATAATATTAAAGATCAAGATAATTCTCTGTTATAATTATTCAAATGCAATCAAAAAGAATTAATGTGTCTTTGCCAAGTATTTGTAAAGGATTAATTAATGATGTGTCCTGATCAACCTTGCTGCATGTGAAGGGGTAACATATCAACTTAGTGATATGCATCATTTCTTGAGATCACATTTTTTTTTTTTGAGAAATTCTTGAGATCACATTTGAATGTGTACCAAAATTAGTTTTTACTCAAAGAAATAAACTAATTTAATTGCTAATTACTTTTGGTTGGAAAGAAAAGTGGATCATCCACATGCCAAGTGGACCCTAGATAATAAATTATTTACAAAACCATTCCATGTGCACAATCATAAATTCTACTGCTTAATTTGATGAGGAGATGACTTTATGGGAACAAAAATAAAGCATTTTTGCATGCCTCAATTGAGAGAGATTTAACATAATATATATAAACTGCAAGCATGACCGGTCATGTGATTTTCAAAGGCTAAGGAAACACATAAATTTAGCGCCCTGGTTGTAATAGCATGTCACACCGATTTCTTTTTTTTAAAGCATAATGTTGATTATCAATTACTTGTAAAAAGATTACAAATATAAGCCAATAAGGTCAAGTTTACATAAACCAACAAGAGACAAACAAAGGAATTCATTCAATTAAGTTGATACGGTCACAATTATATAGACTGACAAAGATCCAAATTTACTCTTTCATCGTCCCTAAGTTAATAAATAACAAATTTTAATTCATTAATCTCATAATAAATATGATTACAAAATACAAAACGCGAAGAAATCGCGATTTAAAGATATTAATGTCAACTTTGAAAATCCATTATAAAATGTAGAATGAATATCATAATACATTGATTCAAGTACATGGCAATATGAAAACCTTAAGATGTTGGATTCCAAGCAAGATATATCCATGAAGCTTTGATCACTAAAAACTTGTCGAAGTTGCCCGCTACAGTAACCACATGTAGTGAAAATATTTTGGAGAAGAAATAAAAAGAATATTTGCTAAAATAATTGGGGAGATAACTCTAATACATATAATTTATAGTTCATATGTAATTTTGTGGTGTCATAAAAATTCATTTGATTTTGATTTTTAATAGTCATGAAATGGGGTCCCCAAATTTCGCCTGGGCACCTGAGGCAACAACCTCATTCGTCTTACTAATGGACCAGCCCTAACTGCAAGAAGGAAAATAACATAAAAGTAACGAAAATCAAAACACTCCTCAATTAGAGCTGCAATTGAACCTAACTGAGCCGAGCTTTTGAGTGTTTGAGTTTGACTCATATATTATCGAGTCGAACTTGAGCCTGAATTTATCGAACATATTGATGGCTCACGAACTTTTCGAACTTAATCGATAAACGAGCTTAGTAAATATTAATTATAAATTAAATTATTCTTTAATTTATTACAAAAATAAAATTATATATATCTAAAACGCATAATATATCTACTAAAACTTATAATTTTATTCAAACAAATAAGTTTATTGAAATATTTTTATATTATCATAAGTAAAAATATGAAAAATTAAAATTAAAGTCAAATTATTAGTTTAATTTATACGAACTTACTATCGAGCCTATTGACGAGCTTACTAACGAACTGAATATCTCTAAATTTGAGTTTGATTCGTTTATTTTAGCGAGCATCATTAAACGAACTCGAACGAGCTTTTATCGAATCGAGCTCAGAGTAGCTCACGAGCAGCTTGGTTCATTTGCAGCCATACCCTCAATGTATGGAAACATCCTGCCCAATTTTTGTCATTAATGTTGGAAATTTTGATTTTGATAAAGCGGGTGTCGACCCGACTTTGACCAATTTTTCATGGCTAAATATTTAATTCGGAGGAATTAAATTATATATTATTAATCTACGTTCGAGTAGATGGTCGTAGTATTTTTATTTCTCAAACCGAATTTGGTGAGTGAGAAATTAATACTCGAAGGTAGCCACATAAATGGGCATTATGTAAAGATTATTTAAAGGGAGATGAAAGGCTTATGCCTTATCCCACATGGAATACAAACCATAGTTTATTCTAGTTTATTTACTAGAAGGTGTTATTTGTTGTATAAACTATAACACAAGTGGATGATCACAAGTGGGCCACACACGCGCGCGCCGCCGCCGGCCGGCCCGGCCTCGGCCTGGGCTTAGGCATGGGCTTGGGCCGGGCGGCCCAGCCCTATTGGGCCCGGTCCAGTCCGTTGGAGTTAGTAACTCCTACAAGAGTGTGTGATCGGTGAAAAGAGCCCACTACTTGTATGTTATGGAGTAGTGGGGTGTAACATCCGGGATGTTACAATTGGATTAATGCCCACTACCTTTTTATCTCCTGCAGGTGTTGGTTGTCTATAAATCTTTCTTTGTGCATTGCAGATTTTAAAAAGAAATTCATAGCATTTCATACACCTCCAAAAGCTATTTTCTACATTCCGCACTAAGTCCAAAGAACCGGTCTTCATCACATTTCTAGTTGAAGGTCTTCGTGTTAGTGGTGCTACTACCACGAGAAGACGTAAGTCGTTTCATCTTTGGAAGCAATACGTCAAACCGTGAGCACTAGCGGGATGTAATTGCTTTGCGGAAAGAGTTCGTCTCGACTCGGCTTCCGAAAGTTATTTTGAAGAAGTTGTAATAGATAGTATTTTTCTTGTAATCTTTATTTCTATAATTTGCCATTTTGAAGGCATCCCGATTCTCAGTAACATTGTAATCAACAATCGCAGCAATTAACGAACTTCACGATGGCAAGCTCAAGCGAGTAACCCCAATCATCCCTCCCGCCTGCCGAGAAACCCGAAAATTTCATGGGTTTCGACTTCAAGAGGTGGCGAAAAAAATCTTTTTTACCCGACTACCCGAGTCCGCGAAATATCGATCGAGGACGCTCCTATTGTTCTTTGAAAATGAAACGAATGAAAAACGCGCTGCGTTTGATGCATGGGGCAGGGTGATTTCTGTGCCGTAACTATGTCCTAAACGGACTTAGTGATGCACTTTACATGTGTATTGTCTTTGTGAAATCCTCCAAAGAATTGTGGGATTCTTTGGAGAAGAAGACAAAACCGAGGATCTTTGGCACAAAGAAATTTGTTGTCGGTAAGTTCTTGGATTTTGTGATGGTTGATTCTAAAACCGTGATGGAACAAGTTCAAGTTCCGATTAATCCTACATGAAATCTCTGCCGAGGAATGGCTTTGCCGGAAGCATTCAAGTGGCCGCCTTGATTGAGAAATTGCCCCCAAATGGAGGTATTTCAAGAATTATCTCAAACATAAGCGAAAGGAGATGGGACTAGAGGATCGATTGTCAAACTCGAGGAATTGAGGAAGACAATAGGAGGATTGACTCTAAGTCCAAGCTTGTCCCTATGGAGTCAAAAGCCAACTTGATGGAGCACGGCTCGTCAAGTAACTCGAAGAAAAGACCTAACGATAAAGGCAAGAAACCGACATTTGGAAAATTCCGGGGAGCTTGCTACAAGCGTGGGCAAACCGAACCATATGGCAAAGAGGATCGCCGTCACCAAAGAAAAAGAAAACCAAACCGCGATCCAATGCCAATATGGTTGAAGAAAAGGAGTCGCCGAGTTGTTGACATGCGGTGGTGGTGTTTGAAGCCAATTTGGTGGATAACCGAAAGAATGGTTTGTGGATACCGGTCTTTACTTGCCATGTCTGCATTCGATAAGGATGCATTCTCTTCTTACATCCCATCGACCAGGAAGGAAAGCTCCATATGGGGAATCACGCCTCTTCGATGTTCTTTGGCGTTGGAACGGTGGTGCTAAAGCCGACTTCGGGAAAGGAGTTGAAGTTGAAGGATGTCTTTGCATGTCCCAGGACATCCGCAAAAAATGGTTTCGGGTTATTTCTTTGGTCAACCATGGGTTTAGACTAGTTTTGAGTCCGAAAAATTTGTACTTAGCAAATTTGGACAGTTCTTGGTAGGGGTTATCTAGACAAAGGATCTGTTCAAAATGAATATAATAATATTTGACGCCGTTTTGGCGAGAATATGAATAAGAATGAATCTTCTTCTTTATATTCTTGAGTGCTCTAATTTATGGCATATTAGATTAGGACATGTAAATCAATGCTATAAAAAGATTGGTAAATTTAGAATTGATTAATTTACTCGAAGTAAACTCACAAAGAAAATGTGAAGTTTGTCCAAGCTAAAATGGCTAAATTACCGTTTCATTCGGTTGAAAAGAGCACTTCACCTTTAGAGTTGATACACACCGATCGATGTGTGTGATCTAAAATTCGTGCAAACTAAAGGTGGTAAAAATATTTCATCACATTTATTGATGATTGCACAAGATTTTGCTATTTATACTTGTTAAGAAGCAAAGATGAAGCATTAGAGGCTTTTAAGAATTATAAAAATGAAGTTGAAAATCAACTTGGCAGCGTAGGATTAAAATAATTCGGAGTGATAGAGGTGGCGAATATGTTGCACCATTTGAAGAACTATGTACCCAATCGGGCATAATTCATCAAACAAACAACACCATATTCACACACATCTAATGATGTTCTTTGAACGCAAAACCGGACTCTAAAAGAGATGATGAATGCCATGTTGATAAGTTCCGGATTACCCGAGAATATGTGGGGGAAGTCGTTTTAATGACCAACCACATATTGAATAAAATACCACTTAAAGGGAAAGATAAGACACCTTACGAATTGTGGAAAAATCGTAAGCCTTCTTATAAATACCTTAAAGTGTGGGGGTGTTTGGCTAAGGTAGCAATACGAACCAAAACAAGTTAAAATTGGACCAAAGACAGTTGATTGTGTCTTTGTGGGATATGCATACCAAAGTAGTGCATATAGGTTTATGATACATAAGTCGAAAATCCGGAAATGATGAAGGTACCATAATCGAATCAAGGAATTTGTATTCTTTGAGGATGTCTACCCTTGTAGAGAAAAATTAGAAGTGAGTACTAATAAAAGAACTCACGAAGCGCAAGTGGTTCAACACCAATTAGTGAAGAATCGAGACGCAGATAAGAGGTCTAAGACGGCTAAGTCTTTTGGGCCTCGATTACATAACATTTATGTTAGATGGTGAGCCAAACTCGATTAAAGAGGCTCTAAGCGGTCCGGATGCTCCGCTCGGCAAGAAGCTATCAATAGTGAAATCGAGTCCATTCTCGCAGAACCATACTTGGGAGTTGGTTGATCTCCTCGTTGGTCATAAACCTTTAGGATGTAAATGGATCCTAAAGAAGAAGTATAAAGCGAGATGGAACTATTGATAAGTATAAAGCACGGCTTGTAGCCAAAGGCTTTAAACAAAAAGAAGGATATGACTTCTTTGACACCTATTCTCGAAGAACGAGGATTGCGTCTATTCGGGTGCTTCTTGCGATTGCGTCTATTCGGTGCTTCTTGCGATTGCCGCTTTGCACAATCTAGAGATTCATCGAGATGGACGTCAAGACGGCGTTTCGAATGGAGAGATAGATCTTTGAAATATACATGGAACAACTTGAAGGGTTTGTTGCACCGGTCAAGAAAAAAGAAGGTGTGCAAGTTAATAAGATCCTTCAGATGATGAAACAAGCTCCAAAACAATGGCATCTTAAGTTTGACAATACGATGTTGTCAAATGGATTTAAAATCAACGAGTGTGATAAATGCGTATATGTCAAAGGGACATCGAAGCATTTGTCATAGTTTGTCTATACGTAGACGATTTGTTAATCATGGGCGTGAGTCATGATACTATCATGGAGACTAAAAGAATGTTAAAGAGGAACTTTGACATGAAGGATATGGGGTTTCTTTGATGTAATCCTTGGGATAAAAATCGTGAGAACTCTAATGGAATTATCTTGTCACAATCCCACTATGTGGAGAAAGTGCTCAAGAAATTCAACGCTTTTGATGATTCACCGTCAAAGACGCCCATTGATTTAAGTATAAATCGGTTGCTAATAAAGCCGAACCAATGGCTCAAATGGAATACTCACGTATAATAGGCAAATCGATGTACATCACAAATTGTACACGCCCGGACTTGGCCTACCCTCGTAAATATGTTGAGTAGGTTCACGAGCAATCCAATCCATGAGCATTGAAAGCGTTAACCAGGGTGTTAAAATACTTGAAGTATACCTTGGATTATGGGCTATACTACTCAAGATATCCAATTTGTACTTGAAGGATATAGTGATGCTAGTTGGATCTCGATTCGAAAGATTCTTATTCAACTAGTGGATACATATTCACCATTAGAGGTGGTGCGGTATCGTGGAAGTCCACGAAGCAAACGTGTATAGCTCGGCCCACCATGGAATCGAGTTTATAGCTTTGGATAAAGCCGGTGAAGAAAAGAGTGGCTTGAAACTTTCTCGGAAGATATTCCATGTTGGAGGAAGCCCTGTACCTTCCGTGATGATTCACCGTGATAGCCAAGCGGCTATAGGGCGGCACAGAGCAATATGTATAACGGTAAGTCTAGACATATTCGCGGAGACACAATACCGTTAGACAATTGATCTCAAATGGTGTGATGTCAATTGACTACGAAAGTCAAAAGACAATTTGGCGAGATCCTTTGACAAAAGAATCGAATCGAGATCAATTGGGTAAATTGCTAGAGGGAATGGGCTTGAAGTCCACAAAGTAAAAAATAACTACCATAGTGGTAACCCAACCATGATGATCGGAGATCCCAAGAACTTGGTTCAATGGGAAAACTAAACTATGAAGGTTATGTTGTAACACTTGGAAACAATGTTATAACCCATCCCTAGAAAGCAAAACCAAGTGTTGAAACACCGCAAAGTTGTGGTGAGGCTAAGTCATTTGACTTTTAATGATTCCTACACCTCGTTGAGGTTGAGTATGGCAGATACTCGGATAGGAGATCACCTATATAAGTGAGAAGTGCGGGCCGCTTCAAAGTAACACTTATGAATCCAAAGTGGTGTCCATGGCGAAACGGACACAAAACGTGAGAACAGAAGGTGTTGAGACATTATTGTGTTAATATCTTTGTTGACTCGGTATACACCATGGAGGAATAGTTCAAGGCGTTCGTCCACTAAGCCGTCAAGATACCCGATGGTATTGACTACGGAAGGTTCAAAGCCATAAGCTACCTTTCCGAATGCAATATTGTCTCTTGAGGATCGGTTTGCGTGTTCCGCATTCATGCATACATTAATTTCCACTCATGTGGGGATTGTTGGAAATTTTGGTTTTGATAAAGCGGGTGTCGACCCGACTTTGACCAATTTTTCGGTGGCTAAATATTTAATTCTGGAGGAATTAAATTATATATTATTAATCTACGTTCGAGTAGATATTCGTAGTATTTTTATTTCTCAAAACCGAATTTCGGTGAGTGAGAAATTAATACTCGAAGGTAGCCACATAAATGGGCATTATGTAAAGATTATTTAAAGGGAGATGAAGGCTTACGCCTTATCCCACATGGAATACAAACCATAGTTTATTCTAGTTTATTTACTAGAAGGTGTTATTTGTTGTATAAACTATAACACAAGTGGATGATCACAAGTGGGCCACACGCGCGCCGCCGGGCCGTCACGCTGCCTCGGCCTGCCGCCTCGGCTGGGCTTGGGCATGGGCTGGGATCGGGCTTGGGCGGGGCGGGCGGCCCGGCCTATTGGGCCCGGTCCAGTCGATAAAGTTTTGCCACTCGAAAATGGGCTTGGCCCGATTCGAGTGATCGGCTGGACTGTTGAAGCCCAATGAATCCGGGACATTGTAGGTGTCCGATTCGTGATCGTTGGAGTTAGTAACTCCTACAAAGAGTGATCCGGTGAAAAGAGCCCACTACTTGTATGCGTTATGGAGTAGTGGGGTGTAACATCCGGGATGTTACAATTGGATTAATGCCCACTACCTTTTTATCTCCCGCAGGTGTTGGTTGTCTATAAATCTTTCTTTGTGCATTGCAGATTTTAAAAAGAAATTTATAGCATTTCATACACCTCCAAAAGCTATTTTCTACATTCTCGCACTAAGTCCAAAGAACTTGAGTCTTCATCACATTTCTAGTTCAAGGTGCTTCGTGTTAGTGGTGCTACTACTACACGTAAGACGTAAGTCGTTTCATCTTTGGAAGCAATACGTCAAACCGTGAGCACTAGCGGGACGTAATTGCTTTTTGCGGAAAGAGTTCGTCTCGACTCGGCTTTCCGAAAGTTCTTTTGAAGAAGTTGTAATAGATAGTATTTTTCTTGTAATCTTTATTTCGTAATTTGCCATTTTGAAGGCATCCCGATTCTCGTAACATTGTAATCAACAATTTTAAAAATTGTTCCCACAATTATTAGAAGGGAAAAAAATTATTGTGATTAATGATTTTCTCTCTTATCTACTAGTACTATAGTACAATGATCGATGTGGAGATACTTCAAAAATCACAGTAATATATAGATTATGGACTTCTAATGGTTTCTCTTTAAGGTAGGATATTCAACGTATAAAT
Source organism: Rehmannia glutinosa (assembly GCA_016081115.2). Taxonomy (NCBI): domain Eukaryota; kingdom Viridiplantae; phylum Streptophyta; class Magnoliopsida; order Lamiales; family Orobanchaceae; genus Rehmannia; species Rehmannia glutinosa. Next base: position 791,114 of record JABTTQ020001592.1, read on the forward strand.
ATATTTTAAGCACACCACCGTGTTAAACACACAAACACACACCAAATAAATTCTGAACAATTATCGTTGTGACGGCTAATTTGGAACCATTATTATTTAACAAATAGCACGTAACGTAGTAAGTATTGACTACATTAAAGTTCATAGAAATGCAAAAAAAAAAAAAAAAAAAAAAAAGAAAAACGGTATATACATATTGATTCCAAAGTAAAATTATAGTAATAATTACATTTACATGATAGAGTAATGTGGTATGACTGTGATTGTAATGCTCCAGATGAATTCAACTACTAAGTGGGTTACTGTCTGCATCACAAAAAGTCGTTAGAGGCGTTGGGGTTGACCTGACGAAAACCCTTCGACGCTCAAGTCGTTTCTAGATTAAATTTGAATAAGCAAAAGAACTTGAAAGCAGTTAATGCATAGTCAAATGCATACCTTTCAACAATGAGAATTAATGATTTTTGTAAGCAAATTAGTAGGTCTTCACGGTATTTTGGCCTTAGGGCGTCGATGGGCTTAATTTAGATATTTTTTCCAAATTAATTAGATAATAGTTTAATATTAATTCTATTGGACTTTTATTTGTCTTTTGGCCCACATTCTGACGGAATTGGGTTTTTGGGTCTATTTAAATTATGGCACAAAAACGAGCTAGTATACACGATGAAAGAAGAAGAACAACAAACTTAATTTAATTAGAGGGTTGATGGTAAATTCCAATAGTTTTTTTTCCTTAGGGGTGTTAGATAAATGTTTTTATCATGATTTTGATGATTTTGTTCAAATGAGTTTTTAAACCAAAACAATGTCCCTAAATGTTGTCTAAATACTTCCGATCGTTTTAAAATGTTTTTTGTTTTTAGGAGTATTTCTTGGAGTTTATTTTCGATAAAAAATTGGACAACACATTTGTTTCAGCTCGACGGTCGCCCCTATAGGGCAACCCGCACTGAGTTGAGTTTTGAAACAGAAAAAGGGACGCATAAAAAAAAATTTAAGGAGGCGACGGTCGACCGGGGTGGTCGACCGGTGAGGGCGGCACTGGTCGACCCCGGCGCGACCGATGCCGGGAGCCCTCCCGAAGTTGTTGTCTTCTCTGTTTCGATTTTTGATCAACCCCAACCGGTCAAGATCAAGGGCGACCGGTCGAACCCCTCTCCGACCGGTCACCCTGTGCAAAAATCGCAGAAAACCAATTTGAATCTAATCTCTGCGCGACCGGTTGAACCCTTGTTTTATCAGCAAACTATCCATTGCATTTTCGCATGACTTTTTCCTAATTTGTGGGATTGATTTCTATGACTATATTGATGATTTTAAATGGTTTTTTTGCAAAGAAATCACTCCCCAAGGAGGAGCTTATGTCCGGAAATCAAAGCCAATGCCTCTCCTATAAAATAGAGGTTTCATTCAAGCAACAAGATACAACACATCACACAAGCAAAGAGCAAACAAGCAAATACTTTCATATATCTTGTTGTATTAGCCTAAGTACTTTCACTTGCATACATTTGAGGTCTAGGCTTTCAATTCTTGATTACACTTGTACTCATATTGTATCATTCATTATTGAGTTGTAATCTTGATTTTGGTCATCATTCAACACAAGACATCCTTGTGAGTATTCTTGTGGTAAGAATACACTTGGGTGATCTAGGTGATAGGTGTTTGGAGAGTGTGGTACTCTTCAAAGGTGGTGAAGGAAGATTGTGGTAATCTCCTTGAAGGTGTCGTAAGAGGGTTGTGGTAATCCTCAAGGTGTTGTATTAATTTTGGTAATTAATAAAATTTCTTTTTCTTTTTCGAAACCCATCCCGGATATACTGGGGTGGTAGAGCACGTAGTCCCTAGGTGGGGTGAAGCTCTTTAAATCAACGTGTGTTGTTTATTTTTCGCATTTAGCTTTCATCTTTGCTTGATTATTCAAAAAAAAAGGGCAAAATCGAAAAATCGAGATAATCTATTCACCCCCTCAGATTATCGTAGCTACCCGGACTAACAAGGGTTCCAGTGTGGTGTAAGTGATTTAATAATTAAATTTTCAGGTTTCCACATGGATTCGATCCACCCATTAGGATTTTCTACCTTTTGAGAGTTGTACTAAAAAAAATTCCCTTAAAAGGAAGTCAAATTAAATTGGACCAAATTATTATATTAAGCTCCCACAACTTTTTGTCTGGATTATGACTTGGCCATCCATTGAACGTTGTTCTTTATGGAAGCAAATTATTGAGAAAAAACTGTGTGCTAGGTGCATCCCATGCTTACATTTATGTTTTTTGGGTCGGATTTATCTGGACCCAAAATTTATTAACTCGTATTCAAAATTCGCTTTAGGTCGAGGGTCTTTGATTAGATTCGTTAGACTCGTTGGACAATTAAAAATAGAGATGGTCTTATATGAGACCGTCTCATGAATTTAAATTTATGAGACGGATCCTACAAAATACAAAAATCATGGTTTCTTTTATGAGTTTGAGTTTGATTTCAAGTCCTACATATATATATGACCCGTCTAATAGATTATGTCCGTGAGACCGTCTCATACAATTTTTGCCTTAAAAATATTAAGAGTTATATTTCTTATAAATTAAAAATTATGAAAAATATATTTTTCTTAATAAAACATCATAAAAATGTAATGTTTTTAAAATAATAGAAATTAAATTTGTCAGGTCTGAATCTGAGTTAGGTATAAGAATGAAATCCCGAAATTGAGTCAAATTAAACTAACTCATTTATATTGTTAAAACTTGTCCTAAATAAGGCTAGTTTGGAATGCATTACAATTTTTTGACAACTAGTATGACCAGTAAGTAACATGGTAAAAAAGGGTTCCATAAAATTTTAAACTTCGTAAACATTTATACATAAACTTTTTTTTTTTTTTGAAATTAACATTTATACATAAACTTATTCACTTTAAAATTTTATATTCTTAAAAAGAATTGTTTGTTTAGAAAAATACAATCGTAGTCTCCATTTTTAAGTTTTCTAAATATCGTACCTAACTACGGCAAAAAGATAGAGCTCCCTAATCATCTTAGGCAAATTTTTTTTTTTTAGTCCTTTATCTAACACCACTTTGAGATTTCATCCTTTTTCTTTTCGCTTTTGACAAATAGTCCTTTTTCTCAACAAAAAATTGAGATTTGGTCCTCTTACCTGCTATAGCAGGTTACTTTGACCTGTTGAGCTGATGTGGCATTTTTATTTTCAAAATTTTTAATTTTCATTTAGAAAATAATATTTAAATCTTAATGGCATCCTAAAAATTCGAAAAAACCATTTTAAAATCTAAAAATTAAATTTCTAAAATTTGATAATTTATTTTAAAAACTAAAAGTAGTAAAAACAATATCGAAATTATTTTAAAATTACAAAAAAATAATACAAAAGTTGTTAAAAAAATATAAACTGTCTGAAAAAATCTGATATTTATTTGAAATATTGAAAAATATTTTATTTTTGAAATAGAAAAACTCAAATTTTTTTGAAAAATTTGTTTATAAACTAAAAGATGTTTAAAAATCTGAAAATTTGTTTAAAAAAACTAAAAAAATTGTTAAAAATCTTACAATTATTTGAAATATTAAAATATAAAATAAAAAAAAGTTGAAAATTATCTAAAACAAGAAAATTAGTCTAAAAATCTGAAAATGGATTAAAACTAAGACTTTAAAATTTTTACAAAAAAATATGAATTATTTTTTAAAATAAATCTGACAATTACGCCAAATATATAAAAATAATCTAATTTTTAAAAAAAATTCAGATTTTTTTACTTTAATTTTCAGATTTTTTTTACATATTTGGCATAATTTTTAGATTTTTGAAAAATAATTTATAATTTTTTAAAAACAATTCTAAATTTTTACTCTATTTTTTATTTTATAAAAAAATCAGATATTTTTTTTTATAAAACTTTCAAAAAGTCTTTGGTTTTAATCCATTTTCAGATTTTCAGACAAAATTTCGTTTTTTTGAACAATTTTCGATGTTTTAAAATAGTTTATAATATTTCAAATAAATTTCAGATTTTTTGAAACAGTTTATAGTTTTTTTTAACAATTTTCATATATATTTTTTTATAATTTAAAACAATTTCAATCTATTTTTAGTTTTTTACAAAAGCTATCAGATTTTATATATATTATTTTTAGATTTAAATATATGTTTTTGAATTTTTAAGACTTTGTTACAAAAATTTAAATAATTTTTAATTTTAGTAAAACAATTGTCAGAATTTTTAGATAATTTTTTTTTCAGATTTTTCATAAAAAAATCTTTTATTTAATTAATTTTTCCATCATTTAAGCCAACTAGGATGCCATGTAAGATTTAAATATTGTTTTCTAAATGAAAATTAAAAATTTTGAAAATAAAAATGCCACATCACCAACAGTTAAAGTAATCGCTATAGCGAGTGAGAGGACCAAATCTCAATTTTTGTTGAGAAAAAGGACTATTTGTCAAAAGCGAGAAGAAAAAGGATGAAATCTCAAAGTAGTGTTAGATAAAGGACCAAAAATTTTTTTTGCCTGATCATCTTACTATTTCACAAGACATTAATATTAAATTAATTAGCAAGTCACAGAAGTCAATGCTTACCTACTTGTTCCATATTCAATGGTGCCTATTTTTTCATCACACGCACAAGTTTAATTAGATTTAAAGATAGGTAGGCCCATTGGCTAACAAATTTAAATGTGATGAAAAACACTCGCCTCTACGGCTATGCTACAATTTATTTTTCAATTAATGTCACCTCCAAGAAACCAACTCATTTTGTCCTCAAAAAAAAAAAAAAAAAAAGAAACCAACTCATTTACTATATCCTTGTTATTATATTTAACTTTAGTTGAGTCATTATTTTGTCCAAGTTAGTCGGCAAAATATTAATAGTCATGTTACATCTTAAAAATTGGACATAAAAGTAAAAACCTAGCTACTCTTTTACTATAGCTGGCTTGTTTTCAACCCTGAGTGAATTTTTTCAAGTTAGTCGGCAATTTCAATAGTCATGCATGTAAATATATTATACAAAAGTTGAGTAGTAAATGTATGTTAAATTTGTGGGATACTTGTCTGTAATGATTACCCAGCCTAAAACACCTCGCAAAATTTAAAAAAATCGTCTACAACGTTTTAATTAATGGTGTTGGCAATACAAATATTGTGAAAGGGATGAAGCACATTATAAGATAAAATATATAAACATAAATGTAAATTTGTTACTAGGTAGTCGTTCTTTATTTTTGTCACTTGCCTAATATTTCTTTATTAATACATTAAATATTGTTTGCTCAATTTCATCTAAGTATATTAAAAAATGTCACCACTTTTTTTTTTTTTTGATAACTCGCCCTGCGCACGCCGACTACGCCCCGAGGACAACAACTCCGCTCCTCATTCGCCGCCAAGGTAAACCGCGGATGTGCACGATCGGCCAATGTTTCGGACAGGTCTCACGACGACGTACAACCAGATCCTCCAGGTAAAGAGAACAATTATGTTCGACCCCAATCTACTAATAATGATCTCTCCCGAATCGAACTCACACGGATGCTATTCAAGATGAGTTCTCACCAAATCTTCACCAAACTCGATATGCTCCGGGGAGCAATTTGATGGAGCAAGGATTTGAACCCCCGTCCTCCACCCTACAATTCTTTGTGGTGGCGGGGTGGCTAAGCCACCTGGTTAAATGTCACCATTTTTGGTATGTCATGAAGAGGAGATGAGTTGAGGCATGATATCTGTCATTGACAGTTTATTAGAATGACACTCCCATTTTGTTTTGGTGAGAAAAAAATAGAAAAATAAATAAATAACATTCAATCATTTTTCCTAATTATTTTTCTGTTTTCTCACAATGTGAACAAAAGGAAATGTTGCGCTTCTTTAGTTGAGCACGTCTCCTTTTTTTTTTTCTTTCTACCTCTTAAGTGATACTAGTGTTACACCGTGCCATGCACGGTGAATGTAATATTGGGCCTCCGCAATTGGATTTTATTGAATAATATAGAGTTTGTTGTGTCGAACCATTGGATTTATGTTAAAAAAGTAATATTAGTAAAATATAAAAATGTAAAATAAAATTCATTCAAATTATTAAAATTAAAGCACTATATAAAAAAGCTACAAATTTTGAAAGACTTTGTACACGACATTCATTGTTTGCTTGTTGTTTGATTTTTCGTCACCACAAACTAAAATTTTTAAACCCTTGCGATTGGTGACTCGAAACAAGAACATATAATGGCAATGGTTGAATCTTGGATTCCGCAAAAACAGCCGACATTGGAGACAGATTGGCCTTAACTCTTATTTATAGTCATTGCATACGATACAATAAGAGAGAATTGTCTTCGTTGAAACTTGAATGGAATCCCGAGATCCGATGGGGTCAATATCATTCGCGGAATCAACACCTTATGACTTGCATTTGTTCCGATGAGAATTTTAGCTTGAGTACATGTTTGGCGAGCCTTGTAATAACCAATCTAGTGCCGTTACATAGTCGAATAGAATGGTCCATGTTCCTCAATAGCATAACCGTGAACCGACCTTCAAATGCAATTCATGATTAGGAACACCGGAACATCTTATCCTGTTCAAAATTCTGGTGTGTGCGGATCGTGCAAGAAGTCAACATTAACATCGATTTGCACGTGCTATCGGAGCTCAAATACGTCTAGCTCTCGTAAGAATTTAAAGACGCGTCATATTCGATTTATGGAGTCAACAACATCAAGGGTCAAGATATCGATGATATCCCTCTCTTTCAAGTAAGTCTCGATCATCAACGACGCGTCTCCAAACATCAAATAAGACTTTCAACAATAGTTGCAATCGGATCAGGAAGATTGTAGCACGATATCTTCAGGCATATCAATAGTTGCACAACCATCGTTCGATCATCCGATTGTTTCGTCTCCAATACGCAATCCATTGAGAAAATTGCACCAAATCGCATAATTAGCGGTTCCACCTAAGATTTGAAGGCGTATGTTCTTAGTCGCTTTTAAAAAGCGTGCAATCCTTCCACAAATACGATGAATTAATTGTTGCATTCACAATATCCTACCGACTTTCCTTAGTTATAACAGCAAGATTTGTCCAAGTCTCCACCAAACACAACAGCTTTTCCCTCCAAACACTATATTTTCGTTCAACGGGTTTTCTATTTTTAATAGGGCTCGCAAAGTTTCATCAAGTGCTTGAAAGCAAAACTTGTGCATCATCGGTGCTTCGTCCCATATTATAAGCTTAGAACGAATAATCAACTCGCAAGCGAACTCTCCGATTGATATTGCATGTTGAGTCTTGATTTGGGTTTAAGGAAATAACAAATCGCGAATGTGTAGTCCCGCCACTGGCAACAAAAGAGATATTATGCCGCTCGATGCAACGTTTAGACGATTTCTCCTTTTGATCTCAACGCCGAAGATAAAGCCCTCCATAAAAATGTCTTGCATGTACCTCCATATTCGTGAGACAAAGAGCATACCACCCTTATCGGATGCCACCGCATGCATTATTTTCGAGTAAACAAGACGTTGTTCATTGTTTAGCTTGGCAAGCGATTCTCGTGCTCACCAACAAAGACCTTACGATCGTAGCGCAACTCGTCGTATATCATCTGTTTTGGTGGTTTTGAAGATTGTCAACATCCGGAAATGGCATTCAATCAAAATGCGTAGACTCTTACCATGATTCCTTAACAATTTTTCAATTTCCACTAAGGCAAGATTCTTAATTTGGTTCTCACTCAATACCAGATCTGCAAGAAGAAGAAAAATAATAAATTTCATAAAAAATGAAAAAAATTCATAAAAAAGAGGAGTATCACTAAAATTTATAAACAATGAAAAATCCGCCCAAAAGAAATGATGTAAGATATAAAATAGAATATATCAATACCTTGATGATTTAGAAGTCTTCTTCGATTATATAAAATATCATCCGAAAGCAACACCCAACACTTCTCCCACACTACATCCGGTCCGCTCAAAGAATCCGATGACAACAATGACGCAAACAGACTTCTTAGGGTCTCAAAGAGATGCCTGTGACTCGCTTCAATGATTGCGTCAATATATTTCCTATCGCCTTCTAATGGACCAAGAGAGTAGTAAGCTTCGCGATAGAAAGAGTGTTGTTGTGACGCCGGGGCCGAAGAGGCGGGAGTGATCACCGGTGCAAGAAGGCACGGACAAGGAGCGGCTCCTGGGCAGCTTCCACAGGCGGAGGGGGACATGAATGAACCTGGTCCACACCGAAAAAGAGGAGATTCTCGAGATCGTGTGTAGGTAGCCTAAAAGATTTGATAGGTACTACTCATACCAACAAGATGCATCTTTTTTCTCGGTGTTCATCATGTAAAAACTCCGGTTAAGCGTGATTAGCCCTGAGCAATGTCATGATGGGTGACCCCGGGAAGCTCGCTCGGGGTGCGCGTGAGTGAGACAAAGCGCTACCGAAAGACTCGTGTTGGTTTGTGGGGACAATCGTGGATCCGGGAAGGCGGGTCGTCACAGATGGTATCGAGCGGGACCTCTCCTAGTAAGGTGTGGTTCGGGACGAACAAGCGGAAGTGCTGGTGGTCATGTGACGCCCGGGGCCGAAGAGAGGCGAGGAGTGATCGCCAGTGCAGAAAGGCATGGACAAGGAGCGGCTCCCGCCAGTGCTTCAGGCGGAGGGGACATGAATGAACCAATCCCACACCCGAAGAAGAGGAGTTTCGAGACCGTGTAGGTATGGGACTATACTGATTGAGGAGAGCTTAAAAGATTTGATAGTACTACTCATACCAACAAGATGCATCTTCTTTTCTCTCGGTGCTCATCATATAAAAACTCGAAGTTAAACGTGCTTGGCCAGAAAGCAATTATATGATGGGTGACCCCCTGGGAAAGTCGCTTCTCAGTGGCACGCGTGAGTAAGGACAAAAGCGTCTTTGGAAAGACTCGTGTTGGTTTGTGGGGACAATCGCCGATCCGGAAGGCGGGTAAATTCTGATTTTGCACACCGTTCACCTTCTTGTAGTCGCCGCCGTGACATGTAGCCCCTCGGACCACGTTAATGAGACACCTCAAATAGTACATATCCCCACAACCCGGAAGGACATAAAAACACGCCCTATTGATTTTCCAATCTTCCTCGGCAGACCCACTTTCTAAGATCCTTTCCAAACGAATTTAGTTGGAGCTTCAAGCGTAAGTTAACTCCCTAGCTTGAGGATATATTTTATTGGCTTCCATCCAAGCTAAAAACATGTGGGCCCTTAGGATTAATGGGTTTGATATAGGGGTGGCCACGATTCCGGTTCTAAACCGTGAAACCGATGGTTCTGGTCCGGTTCGAATCCGGTTCCTCCACGATTCGGCTCCGATTTTAACCGAACCGTTTGTTTATCTTTTGATAATTTTTGATTTCTTAAAATAGTTTATCGTTTCATTAAAAAAGGAAAGTAAAGAAAAAGACTTGGACTTAATATCCAATAAAGTTTTATACTTAATATTAATAATAATACTAAACTATCTATATACTATTAGAGTATAGAAAAATCAAAGTTCACGTAGTTCGCTTACAACGTTGGTCTAAAACGTGTCTCATGTAGTTACGAAAATAAAACATCATAATTAAACATTTAACATTTCTCCTAACATGTATTTACCAAAATAAAATTGTTGGTTTTAACCTTAAGAAAATAGTTTTATCACGGTTCCACCGACGGTTAAAACCGCCGGCCCACGGTTTCGGTTTTGAGACCTAGGAACCAAAACCGACCTACATGATTTCGATTCCGATTTTAGAACCATTGACCACAATTCTTGTTTAGGAATCGTTGACCACAATTCTGTTCCGATTTAAAACCCGTTTTGGTTCCATTTGGTCATCCCTAATTTAATAACACTTTTTGTACAACCATATTCCTTTTATTAATTAGTTTGAGTTCCCCACCCACATGAGGCCCAATACAAAGTCCAATCCCGACTTTTAATCTTCCAGAATTGTTTATCTATCAAGATCAATCTTATTATTTAGTGGTATAAGTTTGTATTGTCAAAGTAATTAGTTTGAGTTCAATCATATATGAATATGTGTTTCTTCTACTATACCTGAAAAAAATTGTGCATCTACATTTTTGTTTATATGTAAATACACACTAATGGGATGCTATTAGGCTAATCAACCAAACAACATAATACATAAGCTCATTGATTTATTATTTCCAATTTGAATACCAAACTAGTTAATGATTTCATATAATCCACAATTCACATTGCAATATCCACTAGGAAATAATCAAAAACAATTTAATATAGTCAAGCTAACTTACCCTTTACATGTAGCTATGGTTCCTTCTCTCTTTTCAAAAGTTTTTCCAATATTATATAAACTCAAGATATTATATTAAAACAAAAAAAAAACAGATTACTTATTTCATTAGTAATGTCATTCTTGATCGATTGTTTAAATGGGTGCTATCAATCAATTTCTTTTAAAAAGGTTCATAATCAACGTTTCAATTGTTTAAATAGTAACGTTAAAACTACTCTTACTTAAAGGACAATATAAGTATGATACTGATTTCTTAACCACTATTTCCTAGAAAAAAATATTAAAAATACATATTAATTTTATTTTTCCAACTATATTTCCAAGAATTTTACTCATATGTGAAATTTTGAACCGAGACTTTTTCTCACCAACAACTGCGTAGATTAGTTAAAATTTAGGTATAATTACATAAAACCCTTGAGATTTACGCTAATTACAAAAATCCAAAGATTTTCGGAAATTACAAAATACCCCTCTAGGTTTGATATGTCTTACATTTACATCTTTCATATGCCAAAACATTTCAAAAAAGGTTCATTTACGTTTATCAAAATATTACATTTACTCCCTTAAATGAAAGACACAATCAAACCTCAAGGGTTTTATAGTTTTCAAAAATCTCCTTTTTTTTTTTTTAACTAGCCCAAACCTTAGGAGCTTTTTGCAATTATCCGATTTTCTATAAGATTCATCTCATTTTTCGCAGACGTTCACCCATTACTATGTCCCAGCTCTCCAATGGAAACCCTTTTAAGATCTGGGAATCAAAGGCATATATCAATGAATCTCAATTTCCTCTCACAGCCATGCTTGAGTCATGAGTACATACCATTCTCTCTACCCAATAAAGCGAAGACAAAGGACAGAAAATCCACAGATAAAATATATATCCGTTATCAGAATCCCTATATTAAATGATATCATAACGTTTATTTTTCCACATTTTTAAAACCATATCCACACCAAGGTATATGTGTATACACAGTATTGTACATAACTTTATGAAAGCTTAAATAAATTTTTTTCTATAATATGAGGCTCTGTCGTATTATATAGGTCTACAAAGTTTTTTCACTTCTGAACTTTTACAGTTTGTCACACTGAAGTACCAACCAAGAACCAAAGACTGAATACATAATGCAGAGGACCAATTAGAGATAAAACAGAGAGAATAAAAGTTTGAGAATACAGAGAGAGAAACAATGGGGTGAAAGTGAAAATTGCAGCTGGGATGGTTTTTCGTAACAACAGCTGCTGATCAAGATTCTTGTTTTATTTTTCCTTTTAATTTGTGAGTTTTTTTTTTTTTTTTGTGAAATTCTTTCTGGGCACCCGTGAAATTTTATTTTTTTTCCTCCATGAATGCAAAGATTCAATCTTTTGAAGTTTTGTGGAAGGCCCATTTGCATGAATGTCTAAATTATTTGTGTTTATATGATTGGTTGCTGGGATTTGATTTTATACGAGGTGTTGATCTGCGTTATTTGTGAAGATTCATTTTCATTGCCTTTTGTTTTTGGTTAAATTATTCTTCTCTTTGCTTGATGGTGTTCATTTTTTTATGCTTCCCTGATTCTGCGGTTTACTTACAATAGCTTTGATTGCTCTCTGCAGATTTTATCAATTTTAAAAGTTGTTATGCTATTTTTGTCTGCATAAATTCATCATTTGCTGCTATATTTGAGAAACTTTGCTGTAAAAGTCGGTGGGTTTTTGTTCAGTGAATAACACCCTTAGTGACAAGGAATTATTGTAGTTTTCCCAGAATGTTGTGCCATGGGTGCTGTCAATTTGATGTTCTTTGATATTTATTTTGTATTTCTGTGTCTTTATTTACTTTTTTGTTTTTTTCTTTTTCTGATGACTAAATAATTTTCAGATGGGTTTTACTATGAAAGTGTACATTTTAGTTTCACTCTGTGGGAAGATCAAGTTGTGTGACCATACATCAATGAACGAACCTATTTACTTGATTTTTATTTTACTTTGTATCATTTCTTTTAATAAAGCCCTTACATTGCATTTTGTTTCACACACATGAAATCTGAATAATGTAAAAATTCACTTCTTTGGTTCAGGATTTCTTCCATTAATTAGCTTAGAGTGCCAATTTCAGTGGAGTTCTTTTTCTGCATTTCTAACCGGTTCGAACCGTGCTGCAGGTAACATCGAATCCGTTGATGGTTAAAACTCTGCATCATCAATGTATAAAAGCATGAATCCTTGTTACTAAAGCATATATTTCATTTCTTGTTAACATCTTGTTCTTTTAGTCCAGGTGTGAGATATTGTCACAGACTCACAATTCAGCTCAGTGTTTTGATTCTAGCCTCGACCCACGATCTATTACTTCCTTAGTGGTGGTATAAGGAGCATTTTCTAAAAGGTCGAATCGAGTTGCATTTCCGGAGTTATGGCAACGTTATCACATTCTGAATCGAGGCGCTTGTATTCTTGGTGGTGGGATAGCCACAATAGCCCAAAGAATTCAAAATGGCTCCAAGAAAATCTCACAGGTGGATAACTTTTCTTGTGCAGTTTCTTGCCCTTATCGATCTTTTCATCGCCTTTTCGAGATGATAGAATTTGGTTAAGTGTTGTGATCATCTTTGCATTCTTCCTATGTATGTTCACAATGAATAGCATGTATAAATCAGAATGTAGATATAGGTGCATCATTTCAATAATAGATGAGAATTTATTTGTCCACATTAGTACATAACAGGTCTTGCCTTTAAACTATAAGTAGGTCATAAATTCTTGGATTCAAAGTTTTGTTTTTGCACATTAGATTAAATAATTATTCTCCATAACTGAATTAATTTCAGCCCATAATTCAATATTTTCGTATATTTTGTAATGTTTATGCAAGATAAAAATTGTGCACTCATTGTGTATCAGATATGGATGCCAAAGTCAAATCTATGATCAAGCTAATCAAGAAGATGCGGATTCATTTGCCAGACGGGCAGAAATGTACTACAAGAAACGGCCCGAGTTGATGAAATTGGTCGAAGAATTCTACCGTGCGTACCGTGCATTGGCCGAAAGATATAATCATGCAACTGGAGAACTCCGTCACGCCCACCGAACCATAGCAAAGGCGTTTCCAGACCAAGTACCTTTAGAACTAGTCGAAGACTCGCTTCAAAGTCTTTGGCACATGAAAGGGACCCACACACACCGGAGATAAAATTTCCCATCAGAAAATTGTTTGACAGAGACGACGACTTTCTTGACGATGCAGAGGTTCTGTCTGAATCAGACACACCTGTAACAAGAAAAGGGGGTTTCAGACAATTACATGAGATGTCTGGAGAAAATAACGAAGCAGTGTCCCAAAGTTCAAAATCTGTCGAACGAAGGGGAAAGAAAGAAAGGTTTCGGGATGAAGTGGTCGAATTATCGAACGAGAATCAGAGTCTTAAAGACAAGGTGCTTGAGGAGACCGAACGAGCAGGGAAAGCTGAGAGCGAAATTGAAGGCTTAAAGAAAGCACTTTCTGATATGCAAGCTGAAAAGGAAGACGTGCTCGTTAAGTATCAGCATTGTTTGGAGAAGCTCGATAATATTGAGGGAGAGCTCGATAATGCTCAAAAGGATTCAATGAGGCTTAGTGAAAAAGCGAGCCGAGCTGAAATTGAAGTCCAAACGTTAAAAGAAGCACTTATACAATTAGAGGCTGAGAAGAATGCCGGAATGATCAAACACAAGGAGTATCTGGAGAAAATATCTAATTTAGAAGCAGAAAGTGAAGCTCAAACTCTGAAAGATGAAATTTCGAGATTAGAGCTCGAAAAGGAATCGGTGATTCATCAGTACAAACAGTGTCTTGAAAAATCTCAGTTCTTGAGAATGTCATCTCTGTTACTGAAAACGAGGCGAGGCTGTTTAAGAAGCAAGCCGAAAGAGCTGAAAATGAAGTCTCTGAACTTAAAAAGTCTCTTTCTGATCTGAAAAAGGAAAAAGAAGCTTCAGCCCGCCAGTACAAATGCTGCTTGGAGACAATTTCCAAGCTTGAGAGAGAGATATCTGTTGCCAAAGAGGACGTTAAGCGTCTTAATAACGATGTGTTGATTGGAAGTTTGAAACTCGAGTCTGCTGAAGAGAAGTGTAATCTGTTGGAGATGTCGAATCTATCACTTCGAACCGAGGCTGAAAATCTGGCAAAAACAATTGCTATGAAGGATCAAGTACTTTCAGAGAAGCAGGACGAGTTGGAGAATTTGCGAACTCGTTTGCAAGACGAGCATTTGCGTTACGCACAAATTGAAGCCACTCTCAAGACTCTGCAAAATTTGCACTCTCGATCTCAAGATGATCAAAGGGCTCTGACGGTGGAGCTCAAAAACGTGCTTTGCTCACTAAAGGACTTGGAAGTAAGCAAAAATGGACTGGAAGAAGAAATACGGCACGTCCGGGATGAAAATCAGAGTTTGAGCGAAACGAACTTGTCATCGGTTGCTTCTATGGAAAATATGCAAAATGAAATTTTTGGCTTAAGGGAGATTAAGGAGAGACTTGAGAAAGAAGTTTTGAATCACATTGATTTAAGTAATTCCCTTCAGCAGGAGATTTTTCGTTTGAAAGAGGAAATAAAAGGCTTGAATATGAGCTACCAGGCAATTGTCGATCAAGTTGAATCAGCTGGTCTGAGCCCGAAATGTTTAGGGACTTCAATTAAGAGCTTGCAAGATGAGAAAGAAGTTTTGTCGAAAAAGCTCGAAAACATGCAAGGAATTTTGAACAATAATGTCGTTGCTGAAAATTCCGTGTCAGAAATGAAAAGTGAGCTCGAGGGCTCACGAGAAGAGGCGAAAGCATTGCAAGAATCTTGTCGGTTTATCCAGGAGAAAAAGCCACACTTATTGCTGAGAAAGCTTCCCTTGTGTCTCAGTTACAAGCTATAACCGAGACGATGCACAAGCTACTGGAAAAAAATGCCGTTCTTGAGAATTCACTGTCAACTGCAAAAATCGAACTGGAAGGTATGAGGGAAAAATCAAAGGGACTAGAAGAGATCTGTGAATTGCTCAAGAACGAACGGTCTTTTCTTCTGACCGAAAGAGGTAAATTGGCTTTTAAGTTGGAAAACGTCGAGAGAAGACTAAAAAGCATGGAGAAAAGATATATAGGTCTTGAGAAAAATACTCTGACCTGGAAAATGAGAAAAATGCTGTGCACTGTCAAGTCGAAGAACTCAAGATTTCGTTGAGTGTGGAAAAGCACGAACGAACAAGCTCAAAGCTCCAAAGTGAGACCATGTTGGCTGGCTTGCAAAACCAGATTCATTTCCTGTAGAAGAAAATGGCAGGATGAAGAAGGAATTTGAGGAGGAACTCGATAAGTCGCTAAAAGCTCAGTTTGAGATATCCATCTTGCAGAAATTCATAAAAGATATGGAAGAAAAAAATTGTTCTTTCATTGTCGAGTGTCAAAAACATGTCGAGGCATCGAAATTGGCGGAAAAAGTGATCTCGGAGCTGGAAAGTGAAAGTCTTGAGCAACAGGTTGAATCTGAACTTCTGTTGGACGAAATCGAACAGCTGAGACTGAGCATATACCAGATTTTCAGAGCCGTTGAAACCGGTCCAGATTGTGGTGCTCGTGAGGACAAGATTGAGAACGAGCGAACTTTTGTGCATAATATTCTGGAAAATATTGAAAAAATGAAATGTTCCGTTTCAAAACATGATGATGATAAGCAGCTGCTCTTGGTTGAGAATGCAGTTCTCTTAACTCTACTCGAGCAGTTGGAGTCGAAGGGGATGGAAATCGAGTCACAGAAGGTACACTTGGAGCAGGAGATTAAAACCATGGCTGAGAAGCTCGATATGTCGAAAAACGAAAAAGACAAACTCCAAGAGTTGAACGCGAAATTGAAATCAGACGTGAGCGAAAATCATCAGCGTGCTCTTATACTCGAGGCTGAAATGGAAAATCTTTGTACCAAACAAGTTGACTTGCGTAATGCTTATGATTCATTAGAAGAAGCGTACGTGCAAGTGAATTGGGATAACAGAAATTTACTGAAGAAATTTTCTGAGCTTAAGGAAGAGAAATACCATTTAGACCAGCATAATGATGCTGCTCTCCTGGAATATCTCGCAACTGCTAACCAATCAGAATTTTTACGGAGTTTTGGGAAGAAAAACTCACGGAACTAAAATCACTCCTCGAAGATCTGAACAGACAACGTGAGGTGAATATTAGCCTCCAACGGGAAATGTATGTACTGACTGAAAAGCTGGAGTTGCAAAAGGCTGAAAATTTACTCCTTAAAGATTCTGTTCATAAATTGGAAAAAGAGATGCAAGGGTTCCGAGAATATAACGTTCGGATGAAGAAGGATGTTATAAACGGTAAAGAGAGTTTACTTCAAACAGAAGTGAAGCTCGAAGCTGCTGAAAATTTGAACTTAAAATTGTTTAGAACAGTGGATGAACTGAAAAATGATATTCAAGAGTCCGTGCGGATAAAACAAAATCTAGAAAAGAATATACTCCAGTTGTCTGAAAAGAATTCCATTCAGAAAATGGAAACTGAGAGCCTTCGTGATAGTTAAAACGAACTTAGAGTCTGAAATCGAGCTGCTTGCGAAGAAATAGAAGAAAAATAATCAGAGAGGAGACTCTAAGTACAGAACTCCAAGAGAAGAACAATGAGTTTGAACTATGGGAATCAGAGGGCACGGCTTTTATTTTGATCTTCAAATCTCATCCATCGATGGGATTTTATTTAAAAATAAGTTGCAGGAGCTCGCTGGGGTATATCGGAGTCTTGAGAATGAAAATGCTTTTAAAACATCTGAGATTGAGCAAATGAAGGGGAAAATTTGCTCGATGGAGAGTGAAATTAGCGGGTTGAAATCCCAGCTACGTGCATATGCTCCAGTCGTAGCTGCATTGAGAGATGATTTAACATTCCTTGAGCATAATGCACTTCTTCAGACAAAGCTTAAAACATCGCGTAATCACGAGGCAGAGGTAATAATAATCTCTCTCTTTTATTTCTACGATTTCTTTAAGTTTTTAGAACTTAATGTGTGTGATGTGTCTCATTTCTGCATGAGTTTAGTTGATGTCTTTCCAACAGAATGTACAAATGTCGCTTTAATTAACTATATGCTAGTTAACAAGGGCGTGATGCGATTTATTTGCATAGTGAAGGGTCGTGTTTTTCAAATCCACAGCATAATATTCTAAAAATCATGAAAAACTAAAGGGTTGTAGAAAAGATTGAACCATCATACATTTGCTTCTTGAGTTTTAACGGTAAAAGTCTTGAGGATAATTACGAAAATGTCCTTGAGTTTTGGCCTAATTACAAAAGGCCCAATTATTTTTCGAAATTACAAATACTCTCCTAAATACAAATACCCCACTAAGGTCAGTGTTTTTGCTTAACAAAAAAATACCTCCTATTGAGGTTGCAATTTGTATAATAGAAACAAATATATCTGAGGGGGTACTTGTAATTCTGAAAGATAGTTGGGCTTTTTTATAATTAGACTATACTTTAGGGTAATTTTGTAGTTAACCCAAAGTCTTATTATCTTTGTCCAGTGCTGTTACAATAGATATCGTGAGGTTCAGTTCAGTAGCGTTTCGATTGTTGAATTTTTCGTCGGGATTTTGTTACATGCTTGACACGCTTCTTGTTTGTGCACTTTAGTCAATTCTAGATTATTTTTTGTTGGCAAAATAGTAATCTAACTCTTCAGAATTAAGCTCATCATAAGCATTATATTTAGGGATAATTACAAAAACACCCCTCAGGTTTGGGCTAATTACAAGAAAACCTAGAGTTCTTTGAAAATTACAAAAAAACCCTTGAGGTTTGATTCCGTCTTACATTTTTCCCGGTGATTTTCGAAAACATTTAAAAAGACCCCCTGACATTTACAAAAATATTACAGTTAACCCCCTTAAATTTAAGACAAAACGAAACCAGAAGGGGTTTTTGGTATTTTGAAACATGTCTGGGTTTTTTTGTAATTAATCCAAACCTTAGGGGTGTTTTTGTAATTATCCCTTATATTTATTATTCTCCTTTCTATGCTAGACATGAGTCTTTTTCAATATTGGGGAACACTTTTACTGAAAAACACAGTAATTTTCTGCATCTTTACAGTTTTCTGAAGCTGCTGGTGATGGAATACTTCTAGAAGATCAAACCCTTGTTAGCTTACAGAACTTGCAGATGAGAATCAAAGCAGTTGGAGAGTTAATGAGAGACATGAACAAACCCACAATGCAGAGAAGATCAAACTCCAAAAAAGCAAAGACGAACTCTCAACGGATGAGATCGAACAGTCGAAACCCGTACGTTGCTTGGGCAGAGACAAACACGAGCACAGCAAAAGAAAGGACATGCGAATGATCTAAACGACACTCCCAAGATCCAGAAAATCAAAACAAAAGCCACTGAAGTAATGAAAGACATCCTCTCGACGAGTCTCTAATAGCTCGTCACTACAAAGAACACGCAAGAAAAGCAACGGTCGAACGGATGATAAAATGCTCGAGCTATGGGAAACTGCTGAGGGTAGCAGAAGAGATTTAACAATCGGCGAAGTCGCTTAGGATGTCGTACAAAATGACCGAAAAGGACATCGTTTTACCAATTAGAAAACGTAAAAACGTAAGTCCGGTCCGCCCTCGATTGATTCGACGTGGCCGTGGATAAACTGGAGCTGTTGTCGACGAGAAGCACCGAACTGAACGATCGAAGGATTTTGGACAGACTTTCTCGGACGCCGAGAAACTGGAAAATCTTCAGACAACTGTACAGAACCTGAGGAGAAAACTGGAGACGAACAAAAAGTGTCGAAAGGCAGCCAAGGACGTCGATTTCGAGACGGTTTGGGAACAGTTGTTAGAGGCCGAGGAAACCGTCGAGTATCTAGTGGATTTGAACGGCGAGCTCGTGAAAAGCGTCGAAGATTGCCCTTCTCCGGATAGAAAGGCGTCGCCAAGCTAAAAGAGGCCGTGAAAATACGGAGAAGGAAATTTAGCGAGCAGGCGCGAAAAGGGTCCGAGAGGATCGACAGGTTGCAGTTGGAGCTTCAGAAGATTCAGTACATTTTGTTGAAGATGGAGGATGAGAAGAAAAACAGAGTGAGGAATAAGTTTTTCAGGAGTAAAACTATTATCTTGAGAGATTTTATCTATAATGGGAGGAAAAATAGTGGGAAGCGTAAGAAGGGTCCTCTTTGTGGGTGCTTTAGGCCATCAACTAGTAGAGATGGAAGTAGCAGCAGCTAAGTGTAATTTTGCATTACTGTTTTTTGGTTGAATAGCAGTTTGATCCTTTTTGTGTATTATGTTGATAGGATTGTTTATTTGATTAGTTGGACCAAATTTGATTTCCTTAGTTTGTAGAGGAAATGTAAGGATGAGATTTTATGTAATTGCAATAAGCTGCTTATGTTGTTTCTGACTTCTTATAATCTGTCTGTCACTCAAGCCACTGCAATTCCAGGTAACCTGGAAAAAGGATAATGTAGGCCAAAGGAATGGAAAAAATAAAAGTTACATATTTCTATATTGTTGGAATTTTGGTTTGAGAAAAATGGGTGTTGAAGACCTAATATTTAAGTGTTTTTCATTGGTGGAAAATGGAATTAAATTATATGATAAAATTCTACTAAGTGAGTAGATGAGATTGGCATTTTATATTTCTCAAAACCAATTCCGGGTAGAATAAGAAATTAATGTTGCAAGTTAGTCACTTAAAACTATATATTGATATGGAAAATGTGGGGAGGAGTAAAGTTCAATCCCACATAGGAAAGATAGCCAAAAATTGTTCTATTTATATAGCCCAAGTTGAACTAATGGGTTTGGGCCCTTGAGGCACCGATGTTTTTAAAGGGGAGGACCTACATGTTTGTGGGTTTGGTTCAAAACACACAAGCGTGTTGCCCCCACCGGCCGCTCGCCCGGGTCGTGGTCGTGGGCTTAGACTTGGGGGCCCTTATAATTATGGACAAAATTTATTTTAAACCCTTTAAAATTAGTTTTTAGTCAAAAATGGGTTGAGCCTCTAGATCGGGCATTGCGCGACGCAGCGTCCATGGGGACGGTGCGCGCGCGCACTAAGCGGGACAAAGTGCACTTTGTCTATCGGGCGCGCACTTTTGAACCGATGCACATGTTTGAGCAACCATGTGCGTGTTTTATGCTATAGACATGTCTTTTCGAACCAAAAGACATATTCTTTCCATGAGGCACCTTGAGACCTATAAATTGGAAGCCCTTGCAGCTTGAAAACGCACGAAAGTAAGAAGCTAAAATCGAGCATTTTTGCATCAAAGATATTGTTATCATACCCTTCAAAAAACTTGAAAGCCTTAAACACTTATAGTTCGATTTGTTGGTTCGATTTTTGCAAGTCCGCTAAATCGAACCTCGTAAAAAGTCGTTGTATCTTAGGGACGATTGCTAGAACCGTAAACACTTTGCAAACGGGCAATGTCGTCTTGTAGAGACCGTATCCAATATAGGTCTCGACTTAAACTCGTCTTGTTTTTTTCGTCCAAACACTTAGTCGTTTTCTTGTAAACAGTACCACCCAAACTACATATATATCTATTGTGATCGAACCTACTTTACTAAAATGTTCTCGAAACATTATCCTTCATTCTTAGTGTGTGATAAGTGTCTTTTCATGCATATTTTGATTGTCATTTTAGTATGTTTTAGGATGTTGTCTTTAGTTTAAAAGTTTTTTCATTTATCTAGTTCATATTACTGCGTCATGTTTTTAGTAATGTAGGTTGAGCCATTTGAGCGGTTTTTGGTAGATTTGATTGATGAATGTGCACTTCACTTTAGCCCGAGTTAGGCCCATGGAAAGTAGCTGAAAAACCATGTTGAATTCACCGGATTATAACCTTTTGAAGAGAACACAGTAGGGTCAAGGGTGTATTGAGTGATATGACCATGTTCGACCAAAGATTCTAGGAAAAGAAAAAAAAAGGTAATGACCCAACACGGTCAAAGAGTGTTGGCCAACACGACCGTGTTGCGGAGGCTTCCAGACGATGAACGCAACACGGCCAAGGAATTGCCCAACACGGTCGTGATGTGCACCCATGTTCCACGAATTTTCAAGCTCTATTATTTCTTTTCGTGGTTATGGAGGATTTTTTTGTGCAAGAATGACGGAATCATAAGAAGGGAATCTTAGGGCTTATAAAACATTTTTTACATCATCACTCATATCATCTTTTGCGTATTCTCTCGCAACAAAACACGAAGAAAGCCCTAGGGACTTGGAGATGGAAGAAAGCTTGGGGAAGATGACTTGCGCCACCATCGAAGAAATCACTAGGGAGTTTTGTTTTGGTTTTGAGAGACAAACTATAACTATCATGTTTATTTCTCTTGGGATTTCGTGTCATCATTCCATCATAAACTAGTTTATAAAGTGTTTTGAGTATGATGAACGAATGGATTTGTGATTGGGATTTGAATATTTTGATATAATTTCGTGTTTTCATGCAATTCACTTGTGTTATGTTTTGTTTATTCAAATTGATATTTCCAGTATATGGATTTGAGTTATTCCCACACTTGGTAATCGAGAGATTCCCCGACATAAGTGAAATGAATTGCATGTAATCATATAGATAGGGACGATATAAATCTTCCGAATTATCTAATAACGAAATTCACAAATCGACGGTCCATCACGAGTCCATGAAGGATCAAATTATGTTAAAGGGATGGTTTGAATTTAAGGGGTAGTAACCAGCTGCTTAATCCGCTTTTTATTTTTACTTTCATTATTCAATCAACTCTCCGGTGAATTGTTAGCTTAGATAATAAGAAAACCTAATTATTCGTGCTATACGCAATTTTATCAACTTTTGAGTTTTGACGAATTAGCATTACTAATAAAAGGTGCTCCATATTGAAGCCATGTAAACATTATGACCAAATTTTTCAAAGCCATACTGAGGGGCACTCTGGAGTCTGGACCTAGAGTTGCTTACAACTGCCAAATTTTAAGTTCAACGGTTAATATCTAAAAAGGTTGAGGTTTAACTTAATTACAAATGAAACAAAGAAAACCTAATTACTTTCACAATTACAACCCCTTATTTGTTTCCATTTAACAATTGCACCTCAAGAGGGGTATAAGAGAGTATTTGTTAGATAAATACAAACCAGAAGGCATTTGTAGGACTTTGGGGGTAATTATAATTTTAAAAGATAACTAATAGCTTTTGTATTTATCACAAAAGCTTTGGGTTTAGCCATTTAAACTCAACGTGAGAAGAAGCCTAATTACTTCAGAGCCCAAACACCAAGTATAGGATTTGCAGTCCACTTACCTTCTACCAACGATAGCAACTAAATGGCATCAGACCAAAAATAGTACCACCACGGTATAAAACAAAGTTGAAAACAAGTTTTCGGTGAAACAAGAAAACATGATAAAAGAAAGAATTCCAAATTGGATCTAAACAAAATGTAAAATGTCAGGTAATATGACATTGCCTTATCTAGTGGTTTCTTCAAAGGAAATGTAGTCGTCCTCTCTTGCAAGCAAAATTTCTTCCTAAATCACTCAGAAACATAAATTGGCGCGACAAAATCACGTCTTTTTCAAATGAAAATCCAAATGAGATGCAGAAAACGACATGATAAGAGGGAATTTTAGGAGAGGGGTATTCATCTAGGCACCAACAACTTCAGTAGGCTCAGCAACTGACTCTTCAGCTGGCCTTTCCACCTTCACGCCAACATCTTCAGTGTAATCACCATGAACCTACAAAACATCACCCAAACATTACGGTCAGGAGATATTTTGATATTGAGCTCTATAGTAATACTTAACATCAGCCATAAATAATAGAAAGCCAACAAGACCATACAAAATAAATTTCAAGTGATCAAGGTGATTCGAGAGCATTTAAATAAGTAGAGCATTTATCCACCAAAAGTTAATAGAAGAATAATCATGTAAAACAGAAAAACACAAGAAAAATGAGCAAACTACTTGGCATACAGAAATTTGCCAGTCAGGACTAATTAAAATGATAAAAACGGAATATATCAGAGACTTGCCTCCATCAACCTCCCAAGGTCGAATTTGGGAGCTTTCAAGATCTTAACCTTCCTGATAAACACATTTTGCAGAGGGTAGATACTTGAAGTTGCCTTCTCAATCTCTTTTCCAATTGACTCAGGGATGAACTTCTGAACCAAATCCTTGAGATCACATGATTGTGACTGGTTAACCATAATCTCCCTCATCTTCCTCCGAATCTAAGCAGAAACAGTAATAGGAGAGATAAATAATGAGGTCTTAAAACAAATACAGCCAAAGTATGATCGTCTACTGGCATTTAACCTCTACATTGGATAATCATAATCTTATACATGAAATGATTAGGAGAGCAGTATTTACTTGACGGATCTGGCTTGACTGTGCGTAACATGTTCTCTTCTGCTGGTTCACACGCTTCTTAGTGAAGGCGATGCAGAACAACCTCAAAGTATAGCTGTCGGTTGTCTTGACATCAACATGAGCCTCAATCAGTGATTGCCATTTCCTGACAAGTGACCTCAATTTATCAGTAGTGAAGTCCATACCCTGCAATTTCAAGAGAAAAGGAAAGCAATTAAATACTCATCAAGCAAATATGACACACAAACAAAAATTATAGATCCTTAAGCTTCTTCATACCCAGAAGTTTGTGAGAACATTCTTTCCCTGAACGTCCTCAGCTCTCAAACGGATCTTTCTGAAAGCGTGATCCTCATCATTTTGAAGGTCAGCCAAGGACACCTCAAACACACGGTGCTTGAGTCCTTCTGAAGCAATCTGGCAAAAAATATTTAATCGAGGTACTTAGACAACAGACAACTTGCAACAGAAATATGCTATGTAACACAACTGTTGAGACAACAAAGTCTATCAATCACCATAAATGAAAATATTAAACTCTAGATGATTCATACATTAAGTCATCAAATAAAAAGTGCAAATTTTTTCCCTTCATTTTTAGCATTTTTTAAAAGTTGTTCAGATTCCAGATATGGCAATAACACATGCTTATATTGAAACAGCTAGTCAAACCACAGCACTAAGTACCAAGCTAAAATTGAAATTACACCACAATAGCCAACAAGCAAACACTTTTCATTTATGATAGTATCAATTAGACCATGAAAATTAAATAAATACACAAATATCTGTTTGAACATCACTTCTTATATTACACTAGGATTAAGCAGAATGGCAGTGGAGTGTTTCTTTGACAAATGACCTTAATGAGTTAATGCTCAACTTAAAGTGAATTGGAACAGAAATGAAGAAAGCATTTACAATTTCATAGATAGACATTTTCCACAAACCAAATAGATTTAAAGACCTAAAAATTTATAGAATCCCATAGAGATAAAACATACAAAGAACCAACATCACTAACCAAAAAAATGCAGCCTTCAAAAAAATTTCTTTTAAGTGGTATTCATGTATTCCACAAAAATTTATACAAAAAAGCATCATTTCCTCAACATTCACCCACTTCCACGATCCAAAACTAGTCATCGAAAATAAATGAAACCAATCCAGAATATTTTAGAAAATAACAAACAGATGGGAGCAAAATTCAGCTAAGAAATCATCACGGCAGCAACAGAGTGGCCAGAACAACTCGAGACAAAAAAATTGATAAAACAAGTAACAAGAGTAGAACTAACTGAATTAGTCAAAAATATGTAACAAACACGCTTACAAAAGATCCAAGTATTGAGGTAAAATACAAACAAACAAATCAAGATGAGCTTGATATCAATTACGAGGCAAACTCACTGGTAAAACTGATTTCATAGAAAACAATTACCTTAGTACCCTGGGTACGAGTAACTAGTGTTTTCCCAACATTCTTGATGTTGAAAACTGATGGAGCTTTGATATCATACCAGTCCTTCTTTGCGAAAGGATCGGCACTACAATAAATAAAGAAATAACGAAATTAACAAACATTTCAAATATAGATCCCAAAACAGCCGTATTTACATACAATGCAAACGACACAGACAAAAAATGAAAAGGACACTCACGCTTTCTTCTTGCCTCCCTTCTTCCCCTTCGAAATCCTCTTGTTCTTTCTGTGTCAAATCAGAAAAGCAGCAATGTTAAACATTCGCAATAAAAATAAAATCGAGTTGCATGGCAACACTAGCGTAAATATGTTCATCAGTGTATGTCTATGTAGATAGAGAAACAAAGAGATTTACCCGACGGCCATGGTGGCGGAGCAGCTAGCTTTGGGGATAGACCGACGGCTCTCAGTCAGAGACTCTTCGTTTGTTATAAGAAATGTGCTCAGCCAAAACCCTAGCAATTCTGTGCGCTTTATAATCGTATGGTTAACGCTCGTGGGCGGGGCATTGTGAGGGCAGCCCACTAAGGCGGCCCATATATATGTACTTTTTGTATTAGAGTTTAAACCCACTTACCCAATACCCATCACCTCCACCAAAATAAATATAAGTGTTGAGACCATCTCCAACACATTGCATTAAATTTGGTGTAAAAACTATACCAAATTTGGTGTTTTAGTATAATTTTTTGAAAATCATCTCCAACCCATTACATCAAGTCTTACATCAAATAAATATTTTATTCTTTCTTTTTCATTTTCTATAACCAAATTTATTTATTTATACAATTATTATTTCATTTAATTATAGTTTATTATTATTAATATAATTAACTAAAAACTTATATTTAATTAATATTACATTTATTAATTATATTACAAAAAATAAATATTAAAATCAATATTAGTATCTCTTTTAATTTAATTATAATTATTTGTTATTTATTATTATTTATAGCAAATGTTAATTAATTATTAAAAACCAAGTTATATAAATTAATTATATATAAAATGAGGATACAATTGGAATTTAAATTTGAAGTAGAAGAGAATTGGAGGGCAAATATGGGATATTGCATTACACCAAATTTGGTATAGTGAATAGTATTACACCAAATTTGGTGTAATACTATTCACTACACCAAATTTTGTGAAAGGTTTAGAGTTGGGTTGGAGAGAGTTTTTTTATATTTGGTATGATAGTGTGGGATTTGAAGTTGTATATTTTGTATAATTGTCCTTCCAACAAATAATTAATTTGGAATTCAAATTAACCTATAAAGCATAAACTCCAAATTGAGCCAAAATAGCATTCGAAAATTAACAAAACAAAAAAAAAAGAGAAAAGTCATGTGAACAACTTTGAAAACATATTACTCTAAATTTTGCAAATGGAAATGTCTTTTTTTTTTCTTAAAAAAAATATTGTAGTCAATGTCTTCTAATTATGAAAATTGTCGTATAATGGATTAACTTTTTTCCAAGTATCACTACAAGAAATTTCCATTGTACCGACAGATTTTTCTGTCAGTAAATACAAGAATTTTATCGGTAATAAAAATGCCAACAGAAATTCCAACAAACCGGAACTGAAGGTACGTAAAAACATTGTCAGTAATTTATTTACCTACAAAATCAGAATCTGTCGGTAAATACCGACAAAAATTTTGTTGGTATGCTGTCGGCAAATTACCAAATATTCATGTTTAATAGTGTTATAGCTACCACTTTAGTACTAAAAATTATGTCGGCAATTTGTCGATAAATTGCCAAAAATTTTGTCGGCAAATTGTAGGTAAACTGCCAAAAATTCTGTCGGCAAATTGTAGGTAAACTGCCAAAAGTTCTGTCGATAAATTATTGGTAATTATTGAGTGAGTGCATGCTAAACTGTCGAAAAATTGCCAGGTAATTGTTATGTAAGTGGTTGCTAAATGGTCGGTAAACTGTGAGTAATTCTTATTATATTCTCGCACGTATTATATTTTCAGTAGCCCGTAACACAATTGAATCATAATATAATAAAAAGTATTACTATAGACAAACTAAAATCTTACAATGAAACCATTAAAATGATGCAAAAGGCGTACTTAAGATAACAAAAGTATCATGAAGATAATGCAAAACAATAATACCAAAAGTAGCAATGTTAAATGTGCGAATAATGCAAAATAATAATACCAAAAGTAGCAATGTTAAATGTGCGAATAATAAAAAACTACCAAATAAGCATAACAAGCACAAAATGTTGATATACTAAAAATATATAAACTACACCATAGCAGACTCATCACCATCGCCCTCCTCTTCATCATCATCGCTCTAATCATCATCATTTCCAGCATGTTGAGGTGGCGGTTGAGTTGTCGACATTCCATCCATTAGCAAACGTTATGTCAAGTCCTTCAAATCCTTAATAATCACATCTTATTAAAATATTCTTTCTCGCAACTCATTAATTTAAATTCAATGAAAGATAACAAGCAAGAAGATATTCCACGTCCTAAAATCCCTTTCAAGATCAACCGATGCCTTCACTATAGAAAAACTCTCATAATAAAACAACCCATGCTTTTCACATTTTACACTTTCCACGGTTTCAATTTTCTTACTTGCCAATTAGATGGAAAATTTATTCACTGTCACTAGATTATGCATCATCTTCACTTTCTTGTTCATTCGTACTCTTCTAACTCGACTCAAGTATTGGGTCATCGAAAGTTCATCATCATTGTGAACCAACTCGACAAATTCTCCACATGCACTAGCCAATGGAATTGATTCATCAAACATGATAGGCACTTCTATAAGTTGCATTAATTGACTCGTCTTCTTGAAAAGCTATGTTGATAGATGTCTTATCAACAAAGAAATTTGAACATCCACAAATTATCTAGCTTTAACTTTGATCACGCCAACCAATCGATTTGTCTCTTCTTAAGCTAGGATAATGGACATAATATACTTGTGCAACTTGCATAGCAAGAATGAATGGTTCATACTTATTCGGTTTGCATCTTATAATGACATCAACAAGAAGATATCTTGTTTATGGACTTTCACCCCAATATTATTAGAAGGATCAAACTAGTCACACTTGAAGAGTGTAGTGAGCTTGATTGGTAGCCCCTGTGTATTCCAACCTTAGTATCTCATAGACGGTCATAATAGTCATTCTCGCCTCGTTGTAATTTGTGCCTTTTATGCAAACTCCACTATTTTAAGTGGGCCTAATCGATCCATGAGATTCGGTATGAAACTTATAACCATTAACAAAGTACATCGTATAGGATTCCACAATTCGCAAAGGGCCTTTTGCAAGATCTTTGATGAACTCGTAGTCAATGGTGTTGTCACGTGTCTGTTAATCAAACAAAAAAATTAAAAAGGATACATGTTTATCAATGGTAAAGATAACAATACAATTCAATTACTTACATATTTCTCAAACTATTTTGCAAAGTGCTTGTCAAGCTTATCGTCAAGCTCGGTGCCAGCAATGCTAGATGATGCTTTATGTATCTCATCAACATACATGCTAATCAAGTAATAGAGTACTTTAGACAATGACAAGGAAAATTAAATTATTAATGTTAATTTTGTATTTTTAACAAAAACTTACTTCACATAAGGGTCCATTTCCTTACAATTCAAAAGGATATAAGTTTGTGCAACCTTGTATTCACTATGAGTTAGCCTCCTCGATTTTGATCGTCCAAATGCTCGACCAGGATGTTTGAATATTGAAAGAGTACCTTTAACTTCTTCAACATCGCCACCATCATCATTACGGGTACTTTCTGTTTTGATAAATGGTTTTATCATAATTTTGATGATTTTGTTTTACACCAAAACAATGTTTTTAAAGGTTGTCCAAATACTCCTAAATGATTTAAAATGGTTTTTAATATTTCCGGAGTATTTCTTCAAGTTTATTTTCGATATAAATTTGGACAACACTTATGTTTCAGCTCGACCGGCCGCCCTATAGGGCAACCCGCACTGTGTTGAGTTTTGGAAGAAAAAGGGACGGGAACAAAACTAAGGGGGCGACGGTCGACCGGAGGTCGACCGGTGAGGGCGACCGTGCCCGGGCGCCTCATAGAACATAAACTGCTTTCTCATTTTTGTCTCCTCGACCGGCCTGAGCAATGGGGTGACCGGTCGAAGCCTACGTTGACCGGTCGCCCATGTAAAATTGTCTGCGATATGTTTCAAACTTCTATTTCGTGCGACCGGTCGCCCTAATGTTTGAATGACAAAATTCTAACCGTTGTGCGTGAGACAACTTTTCCTTAAATTGTGGAATTGATTTCTAACAGCTATAATCTTGATTTTAATTGCAATTTTTTTGTAGATATCGATTCCAAGAGGAGCCTATCAAGTATCAATCATCTCCTATAAATAGAGGAAGATTTGAAGCACAACTATAAGAGAGAAAACTACAACACAACAAGATACACTCAAGAATACACTTGTTCTTACATTATCTTATTTCTTGTTGAAATTTGCCTAGCTATTCACTTTCACATTCTTGAGGTCTAGGCTATTCTTGATTACACTTGCACTCAATTGTATTATTCATTATCGAGTTGTAATCTTGAATTTTTGGGTCATCATTCAACACAAGATATCCTTGTGAGTGTTCTTGTGGTAAGAACATACTTGGGTGATCTAGGTGTTAGGTGTAAGAAGATTGTGGTAATTGTTCGCCTTTATTTTTAGCTTCACCGCAAGTGTACGGTGTAGTTTATAGAATAGGGTAAGCAAGGTCGTATCCACGGAGACTAATAAATTTATGCGCTAAGTATTGAACTAAGATAGTCTTATTTTTATTTAGACGATCGAAATTTGGTAATTGTTGTAGAAGTAAAGACAAGATTAACCACAAAAACACAAGATACTAAGAATAGTGAAATTATCCAGGAATGAAATGGATTTCGGTTATGGTTTCAATTAATATTCCTCTTGTTGTCCGATTTAATCAAAGTCAAAGTTATTATCACTACACCTATAAGACGATCACAATGGTATTTTATCCTCCTCTCGAGATGTATATAAAGTGTATATTGAAATATCTATGCTAGCATCTCTACTCAACATAAGATAACAACTCCCAAATGCACAAAAGATCATATATCCTCACAAATATTCACAAACCTCTCGATTATGCAAATATTCATGTCAAGTACTCAAGATCTAATATCGAAACTCATCTCTCGAATTATGAATCAATATATCAAACATGTTAAATCATTGGCCAAATGATAAAACAAGAATAAGAACAAAGTACTCAAATAGGCTTCAAGACAATAGCTTCAATTAAGATTAAAACATTCAACAAGAGTTCAACTAATCTACTTCCAAAACCCGAAAATCACAAGAAGTTTAGCTACTCATTACAAATAAACAACCCATAGACAAATTGTCCATCTTCATAATAAGCTAAAATGAAAGATTAAAGCACAAAGAATGAGAAAACTTAGGGAAATGGATAATCTCTCGATTAATCTTCAATCCTCAAGCTCCGATTCGACCCGATTCTTCCCTTGATTCTTCCTTGATGAAATTGATGTGTTTCTTGTGTTCTTGGGTGTATCCCCAAGTGTCCTCCATGCCCTAGATGAAGCCTCCCATGTATCTATTTATAGTACCCTCTTTTTAGATCCAAAAATCGGACTTTCATTGTTTTATCCGCCCAAGGCGCTGCAGGCGCCCAAAATGGGCGTTGCGGCGCCAAAACACAAATCCACACTGCCCGTTTTTGACCCTGCTGCAGCTGGGAGGGGCTTTGTAGCGCCATCCAAACGTCCCGAATTTGCTTTTTGTGTCTTCATAAGAGTTGTAGCCCTATCTCTTAGCTTTCCATAGCCACTTGAATCATCTCAATATCAGTTTTGTAGAGAGAGTTATGGCCAAAATACGAAATGCTGCCAGTGATGGAAATTTTCGACGCGTTTGGACGTTTCTTTAAATCAATCTCTCGTTGTTTGCTCGTTTGTACTTATTTTGATACACGATTCATTACTATGACTATAAACTCAATATAATTGGCTCTCAACATGGCTTGGCTACTCAAATGACTCAAAATACTCAAAAACAACACAAAACTCAAGTCAGGAAGCCCAAATCATTGGTATAAAACCAAGTGAACAGAATCCTCTTGTTGAGGTGTTGAAGAATTTGGTATTCTTCAAGGTTGAAGATTGTGGTAATCTTCACAACCGTTGGAGATTGTGGTAATCTTCAAGTGAGATTGTGGTAATCTCAAAGGTGGTGTTGAAGAAGAGTGTGGTGCTTTCTTCAAGGTGTTGTATTAATTTTTGGTAAATTAATAAAATCTTTTTCTTTTTGAAATCCATCCGGATATCTTGGGGTGGTAGAGGATTAGGCCACAGGTGGGTTGAACCTCTATAAATCGACGTGTGTTATTTATATTCCGCACCTTTATTATTGTCTTTGAGCATTCGGTTTGAAAAAGAGGGCAAAATCGAAAAGATGGAGATAATCTATTCACCCCCTACAGATTATCGTAGCCGCTTGGACTTACACTTTCCGTGATTTTGTATATACATGAGGCTCAAAATAATATGAACAAAAATTTGATGCTTCTTCCACTAAGCACGCATAATTACCTATTGATCCTTCCACCTTCGCTTTATTATTGACACTTTTCTTCTAAAGTGTCAAGGAACCTAATCAACATACATAATTGTGCGTGAGTATTTGTTTCTAATATCAAAATACATACATATTCATTATACTTAATTATTACCTTTCGTAAAAGATACATCCAACGATAAGGCAAATGTATTACAAAGATGCTCCATAGAGTCAAAAAAAAAACCAGGAAGGAATATACGCTCCAATTTACAAATAATAATTGGAATATCTCTTTCAAGTCCTTCCATATTTGTGACTGTCATTGTTGTTGATGTTAAGTCTTTGAAAAAAAGGCTCAACTCTGTTAGGGCCTGCCACACATTGGATGGAAGGAGCTCACGAAATGCAATTGAAATTAATCTCTGCATAAATACATGCAATCATGGCTCTTCATCCCAAACAACTTATACTTTCTCATGTCTACACAACGCCCCATATTAGAAGCATAGCCATCAGGAAATTTTAAATCGTTAACCCATTCACAAAGGACTTTTTTCTCAAGTTTATCGGATGTATAACACGCTTTGGGATATTTTCCTGAAACTTCATCTTTTTCTAGCTCAGGCCTCCGACACAACTTTTTCATGTCTTCTCTTGCATTATCGTTATCCTTAGTTTTCCCCTCAATATTCATTACTGTGTTAAACATATTTTCAAACATATTCTTCTCAATATGCATTACATTTAGGTTATGTCTAATAAGATTTGAACTCCAATATGGCAAATCCCAAAATATACTTCGTTTGTTCCAACCACATGTTTTGCATATTAAACCATTAATCGCACCAGTATCAATATCAGTAACTTTTATTAGCCCCAGATCAAGTATTTCTTGCAAGATTTGAAACTCGGTCCTTATAGGGAGTGCTAATGACATCTCCATCTTGTTTTTAGTAAAATGATATTTACTCCGCCTGAAAGAATGATCAAATGGGAGAAACTTGCGGTGACTGTCAAACCATGCGTCTTCCGGCCACTACTCAATGTGAATGCTTGTGAATATTCCATACAATAAGGACAAGCACGTTTTCCAGCTATACTCCAACATGAGAGCATCGAATAAGTGGGGAAAGTACTTATAGTCCACATGATTGCGGCTCTCATTTGAAAATTTTGTTTCAACGAGACATCATATGTTTCCACACCAACATCCCAAAGTTGTTTCAATTCTGCAATCAAATGTTGAAGGAAAACATCAATTTTGCTCTTAGGATTGTTAGGACCAGGAACTATAACAGACAAGAACATGTAAGCTTCCTTCATACACATCCACTGTGGTAGATTATATGGGGTAACTATCACTAGCCAAGAAGAATATTGTTGACCAGACTGACCAAATAGTTGAAATCCATCAATACATAATCTCAATCTCACATTGCGACTCTCTGAAGCAAATGAAGAATATGCCCTACTAAAATGCTTCCATGCATCAGAATCATATGGATGACATATTTTCCCATCTTCAAGTTGATGTTCATCATGCCATCTCATATGTGTTGTTGTTGCTTCAGAAGTATACATACGTTGCAATCTTGGACTCAAATGAAAGTAATGCATAATCTTGTGTGGCACATTTTTCCCTAAGCCTCGTCTATTCTTGAATCAGGGTTGATAACAAAATTTGCAGCTTGTCAAATCATTATCTACTTCCCAATATATCATACAATTGTTCTTACAACAATCAATTTTTTCTACAGGAAGACCAAGGCCTTGCACTAGTTTCTTCGTTCTGTGAAAATTAGCAGCAATTTTGTTATATTCTGGCAATACCTCATGCAAAAGTTGAGTGAAATCATCAAAGCATCTCTTTGAAAAATGATGCTCTGATTTCATATGCAACAACCGTGCCACCACTGACATTTGGGTATGTTTAATACACCCATCCCATAAATTTTCATCACCGCCTTAAGTAAATTGTAGACCTTTTGTGCATTGATTTGGTGCTTCTTCCATACCTACCGCCTGAAACTCAGGTCCAGTTGCATCAAGAATCATTTGTCGGTATGGATTCATAGATTTGAAAACCCCTTGTGCGGATACATTGTGAAGAGAATGCTCTGTATTGACATGTTCTCCATGTCGATCCCACTGATAATACTAGTCAACCAATTCCTTTCGAAATATGTGTATCCTCACTTCATCTAATTTGTGGAACTTCCGATTGCGACATTTTTTACATAGACACCTTATATCATTCACACTCATCATTCCAGAGTGATTACAGGCAAAGGCCACAAAAGTTTCAACCCCATCAACAAAATTTGTGTTAATGGTGCCATCAACGTTAAGCCTAGAATACATCCATTGATGATCTGATCTCATATTTAGTTCTCTGCTTTAGTCGTTACACCAATACTATTTTAGGAAGAGTTCATGTATGTGCATTGGGGTTGAATCTAAATCAACTAGCTCAACTGGAGGAAATGAAATTGGTGAGTTTTCAAAGATAATACAATTACCTTTAACCAATGTAATCAGTAAGATTGATTAGCTTTGGTATATAACTGGTGCAAAAATCAAACAATTAAATTGTTGTGTTTTTAGCTTTGCAATCTTGCAATGTCATAAATCAATCACATTTGTTACCAAAAAATCATATGTATTAATTTTTTCTTTGAGGAACAACAAAACTGAATAATGTTGCTCGAACAACGGGAAACAAAACTATTAACTTTTCAGGCAATAATTATGTGTTCTTCTGCTTGCATATATTAAAAAGAATATATTTGTTCCTACCTTGTTGGAGACAAAACTCAAATATGTTTGTTGATATTATCTTAGATTGTCTAGTATAGGAATGAAAATATATTTGTTCTATTGTGTATTTTGAAAAAAAAAATAAAAAAGGTGTTATGTGGATAGATTTGAAAAAAGAAATAATAGGCCTGAATAAATAAATTTCAAAAACTGGCAATGAATAATATTTCAATTAAATTAATTAGTCATATTTTTTTTATTTTCCAAAATTTTGCGAAGAAAAGGTTTAGTGTTTTCTTTTTTTTTGGATAAAATGACTTTAACAAGCAAGAATATTAAAGTAGCACAACTGCACAAGAAAGTGCAAACAATATTCAATATTTTTAGCCTAATTTTGAGTTTACGTGTGACAATAGAATTTTGCCAAAAAGTAACGAACTTTATCCATTGAGCACCTGTTGTTTTTATCCACACGTTCTAATTTTAATAACAATGAAAATAAACATAATACTTAATGGTGAAGCATTCATATGCACCAAATATAACAATTGAAATTTGCTAACCATCTCAAAGGATAACTCTTATCTTTACAGCTTATTAATCAAAACCGTCGTAATTTGAATATTTCATTATTATAATTAAAATATTTTATTATTATAACAAATATATAAAAAGAATAACTAATATATACACACACGTTTATATATATACACATTATTTTAAAATTCTTCCTACCTTATTGGGGACAAAACTCAAATATGCTTGTTGATATTATCTTAGATTGTTTAGTTAACTTCATAAACTCTAGCCAGACAACAAGTTCTAAGATTTCTCATAAAACTGTAGAATTTACTCTATAAGAAGATATTGACACAAAGCAAAGTTAGTAGGAGCATTTTAAATGACAAAATCCAGAAAGTGGCTGAAAGGAAGTAACTATGATGCCAAGTAATTAACTTTAATCAAAGAATTATATGGTGTCATGTCGTTGTCTTTCGAAAAGGAAAATGGTAAAAAAAAAGGAAAAACAAATTAATTAGTAGTCCTGTCCATTCGAGAAAAATGGAGATGAACATTGAGAGAATATTTTGCCTCAGTATCTTTGGATAATAAAATATTAAATGGGTTTTTTCTAAACATATCATTTGTAAGAATTCATGTTTTTCGGATGCGTTTTTATTTTGAATCGCTTTCATGTGTTCTATCGCATACACATATCGTAAGCAGTTCCATAAAAACAAGATCGCAATTACATAAATGCCTCAACTAGCAAATAACTTATCCATAGCAAAAAAGCTATCCCGGATCGAGGATTCAGCAAAGTCACACAATAAAGGGAGGGAAACATAACTAGAAGGAATAAGGAAATGCACACGATGAATGATCTCTGGTGTCAAGTTAAATGTCACTCTGTTGGACTAAAACAGAACAAATAAAGATGTGACTACAAGGTTCAGAATTATTGATATGAGAAAGACTGCGGTGAACATATCAAGGTTCGATTTTAAATAAGACAATGCTATGTTTAAAAGCTCTATTCATGTATTATGTAATTTTACTTAGTATATATATATATATATATATATATATATATATATATATATTTGTAAAAAAAACAATTACTAACCTGCAACGCGATGACTATGAAATTGTGTGATGCTATGTGTTGGAGGAGCTGGGAGTGGAAGGAATTGTAGAGTCAAAATTCACTATAAATAAGCTGAAGATGTAATAAATTGAAATGAACAAATGTTTGACAGATTTGTTTTCTTGTGACCGTATGCCTGAGTTGGTTAAGTCCTATTGCATAACATGGAACCATTAGTAGTACCTATTGCCATTCTGTTTGAAGATTAACTAAACAATCTAAGATAATTTCTTAGAGATAGCAACACTTACCAATACAACATATCAAGAAAGCATAGAAACCAAATATTTTATTTACCAATCAGAATAACCAATTATATGAACCTGAAGAACACCATTTCCCATGTCTAGTTGTTCTTCTAGTATCACTTGTGCTGATTCTGCTGTTGATTCGCTATCATCCACCTCAATCACTCGAAGAGTAGGTATTTCTCCAATCCCACAAGGAATATACTCCAACAATTAATCATGTTTCTAAAGGGGTAGAAATTAACATTATGCACAAAATTGGAAGCATATATAAGAAACTTATTGTTCCAGAAATTAAAATGCTAATGCAAGCCATAATAGAATAGTAAGATAAAAGCAATACCAATAACCATCTCAATTCTCATGAATGATACAGAATATGCAAAATTGCACTTCCTCGACTAAAATATATTTATGTCATCTTAATGGACAAAAATGTAATTTTGGCATACATAGTATATTCCAGCCAATTTCGGTTGTCGTCTGCTATAATAATGTTCAGTTGCATTATGTACCTTATACATCACCGATATGTGTTCACGGATTTTAATGAAGTGCCATATAATATGGACCAAAGAATTAAGACCATACACTGATCAAGCATATTTCAAAACTTGCAACCAAATTATTTTATTGCCAGTATACATGTCTATAAGTTCATGTGCACCTTAGGAGAAACCTATTCCAAAACTTGCTTCTATATTATACTTAGTGTATCCAAATACTAGACTAAACATGAGTAATTCTTAACTTTAGCTCTGCACATTCAACAAACTCTCTGATCTAGCCCACATAAAATGATATATATATATATATATATATATAATAACTGGAAATACAACAGAATCTATATGCTCCTCACATGAAAAGCTCTCCCTCCCAATGCACAATTAGGTGAAATTTTATATTGTAATTATAAATCTGGAATTATAATTTTAACTATTTTTATATTACTGCATATTAATTACATATACATTAATTATAATTTTTTTTTATAAAAGAAAACAAAATACTATAATAGTACCTAAATATTTAGACTGAAAATGTGGGCAACCAATCACAATATTACTTTATTATTGTAGCCAGAAATTCCTCCCAACCTTTGTTGCCTGTAAACACAAAATTAGAGTTATCTTCACTAGTCTACCCAAAAAAATATACATAAAAGTATTTGCCATTATTCCTCTGTATCACCAATTAACAATCTGTAATGTTTCGATACAAATGCACATAAGTAAATTCACGATCGGAATTGTGAAGCAGGAGAGAAAAATAACAAAAGAAGTAATATGCAGAATACTATGACCTGCTATGGCTAAAATAGAACGGTGCCTACAAGCGGTGGAGGCAATATCGTCGGCGGTGGAGGCAACAGTCGACAACAACGTCGACTCCGAGCGGTAGAGACGAAAAGCTTCGGTGAGAAACAATGGGCATGAGAGGGAATTAGGGTGGTGATGGTGTTGATGAGAATTTGGGGACCTGGTGTTTATTTTAGATTTAAACTAGGGCATCCCTTAATTCTAATTTTCTTATTTTAAACATTTTAAAATTTCATTCCATTTTAGCAACAAAAATTTCTGTCGGTATTTAGCTACAAAATAAATTTGTCGGTAAATATTTAAATAGAGGTATCATTAATTTTGTCGGCATTATGTAGTAATTATAAAATTGTAATGAAAAAATTATTTTTGTCGGTATTCTATAGACAACTCTTATATTTTAGTGA
The DNA here is from genome assembly GCA_016081115.2 of Rehmannia glutinosa. Classification (NCBI taxonomy): domain Eukaryota; kingdom Viridiplantae; phylum Streptophyta; class Magnoliopsida; order Lamiales; family Orobanchaceae; genus Rehmannia; species Rehmannia glutinosa. Next base: position 829,357 of record JABTTQ020001592.1, read on the forward strand.
CAAAATTATTTCTGTCGATAACTCTATAGGTAAATATTTTAGCTACAAAAAAATTTGTTGGTAAATATTTGAAATAATGATATCATTAATTTTGTCGGTATTTTGTAGGTAATTGTAAAATTTTAGTGGCAAATATCTTTTTGTCGGTATTTTGTAGGTAAATGTAAAATTAGTGACAATTATTTCTGTCGACAAATAATGTCAGTAAACTGGAATTTTCTCGTAGTGTATCATAGCAACTTTGTCTAATTGTCTTCCCCTAATCCCGCCATTCATTTGCGAATATATCATTGCTAAGCCTGGGGTACAATTATTTTTTCCCTATTTTATTTCTTTAATTCTCTTTAAATAATTATTAGTTCATAAGTTGAGTCAAGTTAACAAAAAAGGCTCACGAGGCTCAGCTCATCGCATCAAGCCTAGAAGACTCAATTGATAATATCAAGTCCTAGACTGTAGAGACTGAATTCGTATATTCGGCCCATGCTGCTCATAGTCCTCGGTATAAATAGTAGAGCTGCCAACCCGACTTGCTGTTAGGCCGCCGGGCCAAAGAGAAAATCATATCATGCGGGCCATGGTCGAAATTTCATTGGGCTGTCATTTTGGAGGTCCAAGCCCAGCTAAACCCATAAAACACACATAAAAAGTCGGTCGATTAGACCGAAGTTTCTGTCCTAATGAGTCAGGCCATATAGGCCCGACTCTTTTCGCTCTTATAATATCACAACTCGACCCGACCCTATCACTGGGTTGGACTAGTTTTAGGAACTCTAATAAATAGCCTCTTCTTCATTATTTTTCATTAAAAACAATTTACTACTGATTACTTTATGCACTCTGGATTTTTCTCCTACACTATATTGACTTAAACGTCGGAAACAATTTACTACTGATTACATTATGCACTCTGGATTTTTTTCCTACACTATATTGACTTAGATGTCGGAGGGGAGTTAGTTGTTGCGTAGTGCAAACCAATTTCCTATATATGGATTGGACTTTGGATCGGAATCAGAGATCATAGCTTGGATTACTTTAATTTGGAGCGAGCTCAATAATTTCTAGCAGCATCAATCATATAATTTAACAATATGCACGAGTATTGAGTATTGACTCCATCAATATAGCACACTAGAAGTCGATATAATTTATGGAAGCCGGTCGTAATTTTCCCTTATTCTAAACAGCGCCTTAATAATTGCATATATAACTGAGGGAGGAAGGCCTAACCTCCCCCCTTCTTTTAAAAAAAAAATATACTAAGAAAAAAAATTAAAAAATTTAGTTAGGATTTATATCATTAATTATTTCAGATTTTTTATTCGGTTCACTCCATTTTTGTCAATCGGCCTACTTTATTATTTTTCATGGCTCCGTCATCGCACCAGAGGGTTCAGATTTCGAACACAGGCTCACCAAACAAATATATATGGGAAAGAAATTGATTAATTAACACCAAAGTTCTTTAGTCATAATTATATTTTCTGTAAAATTTACTTCAAAAAATAATGAAGGCATATATATATAATTTGGATACGATTTCATCATTTCATGAAATTCATAACTGGCTGCTGGCAATACACTGACAACCTTGATAGTTCATTTCTTTCTAGACATCATGATTAAAACAGTTTTTAAATTATTACCAGTTACTTATAATAAGAGAAATGGAATGAATAAAACTCACCAATAGCCTTGCTCTATTATTACCAACAGAGAATAAATAAAAAAAATACATCATAGCAATGCAGCAAACTCATTTCAGCATATACATGTCACAAATGATTAAATCGACAAGAAATACATTATTGTACGCTATTATCCTTTCTTGTAACACCAGGTATTTTATTTTATTAATTAAAAAAAGTCAATGAGAGAAATATCAAACGAAAACAAAGATTATAATATTTCGAGTGTAATCATGGATTATAATAGTGATGTGGCGACGGCGGAGGCGGCGACGACAACGACGGTAAACATCCAAAGGCACTACAATCCACGTGCTGCGAATAAAAATCGCGGCATTCCTCAGCAGAGCGCTGTTTGGGTCGATAAGGAATGCAATTTCTAGAATCATCCTTATCGTCCAGTTTCAAACAGGAACCCGGTTCCCCAGAAATAATTATCCGAATAAGTAAAATTCTCCAATCTAGGCAATTTACAAATACTCTCCGGAATTTGGCCCGACAGCTTATTATGTGCAACATTTAAATGCTCGAGACTTTTCATATTCCCCATGGATTTGGGCAAACTCCCGACAAGACTGTTAAAACTCACATCAAAACCGTCAATTTTGATAGCAATCCAATTTCATCAGGCAAACAGCCCCTAAACCAGAATTCATCAGAATAATCTCGTTCAGTGTTTTCGCCATTTTCCCTATACCCGTCGCCAAACACCCTGGAGATTATTATTCGCCAGACCAAAACAGAGACCGTCGAATTCCCGATGTTTTTCGGGAGGGCGGATCTGAATTTGTTGTTGTTTATGAAAAGCGCGTCGAGTTTCAGGTCGAAAAGCTCGGGAGGGACTTTTCCCTGGAAATCGTTGAATCGAATATCGAGATATTTTATTGCAGGGAGACAGAGCAGAACCGGAGGAAATTCACCGGAGAATAGATTGTTGCTGATATCGAGCTCGTATAGAAGATGGAGATTACGAAAACTGTATGGTAGATTGCCTTTGAAACGGTTCGAGTTTATATGGAACAAGGCTAGATCGGTTAACAGGCCGAGTTCTTCGGGCAATGAGCCTGAAATTGTTGCGTGATTTAAATCGATTCCAGCGACTGTGGTGAGATGAGGGTTATCGGGCGCTGGTGCACAGTAGATTCCGGTGTAGTTGCAAACATCGTAGCCGTGCCAGTTTGAAGTGAAGCTTTTAGGGTCATTTGTGATGACATGTTTCCAGGCCTGGAGGGCTAGAAAAGCATTGTAGAGTCTTGGATTCGAGAATTTGATTTTTGAGAGAGAGTTTTGTGAATAATACAAAGGATAGTAATATTGCTAAAAGGGCTAATGAATTGGTTTTCATTTTTTTGTTTTTTTGGTTTAGAGATTTGATCAAAGTGTATATATATAATTGTGAATGAGGTTTGGTGTTTTGATGGTTTAAAGAAGGTTGATTTTGGGTAGGATTGAAGTTGGTTGACACAAGTGGATTTATATGTGTGTTGTTGAAGATTGGATGATTAAAATTAGCTAATTAAAAAAAAAAATGGATCATATGATCTCAGTGTACAATATTATGATGTATGTAATATGTTGGTGCTTTATATATATAGGGAAATAAAATCCCAAACTTGTCACTTGACTTCACAGGCTCTGATCAAAAGGAAGGTGGCTCTGAAAGTTCTTCATTATTTTTTTTTTATTTTTAATTTCTTCGGCTCAGTTCTTTTGAGGATGTCTTATATGAGACCATCCGTGAACTTAAGTTCATGACTAATCATACAAAACACAAAAATATGGATTATTTTTATGGATTCGGGCTTAAGTTAAAATTTATTTACATATAGGATCCGTCTCATGGACAATGCCACGAGACCGTCCTCTGCAAGTTTTTGTCATTTCTTTTTGTTCTTCTTCTCTCTTTTTTTGGACTTTTTTTATTTTAATACACACTTGCTTATTAATTATACAAAAATAAATGGGTGTTAAGCAACTTTTTTATTTTTTGAAGATTAGCTTCTGGTTTCACCAGAAACACGGTTTTTAGTTTTGGTGGCTGAAATTAAAATATTGGATTAGTCTTTTTCACGCTTCTTGTACAATAAGGCCAAAAAAAAAAAAGGAAAACACACACAAGGGTTTTGGAGACCCATTCTTCTTTTATCCAAAATTCTCATAATTAATTAATGGATTTTTTTAAGCATGCGCCGCAGACTTATAGTTTGTTGCTTGCTTCAAGTATGCTTGCCAAAAAGCAAGAAATCAGAATGAGAATTCAAAAGAAAAGAAAAGAAAACTTAAAAAAAAAATTAAAAGTTAATATAACTATTATCCTTTGATAAATTTGTTTATACTACTACATAACTTGCTATAATTTTTAATTGCATGAAGATTCATCATGTATAGATAAGTACAGGCCTCCTTCTTACACTTAGAAGTAAAAATGTTGGTTGGGAATTTGGTATTGCCAAAATCAGGAAGCTGTTACGTTTTGTTACCATTCTACAGCTAGCTTATCATTATTGCATGCCTTGACAAAGTAAACTATGTGAAATGAATTTTTTAATTATCCCATGTTTTTCTTAATTTCATTTAGGTATAAGTAACCATGGAGTTATAAAATTCAAATTGGAGGTGGGATTGATTTCTTTCAAGAACAATAATAAAAAAAATTCGTTTAAAAAAGAAAAATAATAATTTTTTTTCTTGGATAACAAAATTTAATAATTTTAAGCGATTTTAAGAAATATATGGTGTTGAACATTGAACGTAGTCCTTTGTTGGTGACGACTCTCCTTAGTTTCGTCCATGGCCGGCCATGTTATTTTGGGATTTTTCTTATATCACATTCATATTCTAGATGTGAAATAATGTCATAATTATATATGTGTTATTCATCAGTATAATAGAATATCAAGGGGTAAAAAAGTAGAACATGAGATTTGGAGTCGTTATTTAGAACCCACTACTAAGACAACCTTCCATTTTCTCCCCCTTTATTCTTTATAACAATATTGTGGCAATCAATTTTACACCTTTTGACAATCATAACTAATGCCTTGTGAATTATAGGACATTAATTTCCAGTCCACTGAAGAAGTATTTTCATTGGCAGACCAGGGTTCACCAACTACATGTAATTTAATTTCCAGTCAATAACTTTTAATCCAAATTATAAGACCTTGTAACCTTTTTTCAATTGTTCCACACAAAGTTTTAAATTTTATTTACTTTTGGGACGTTGTTAGATGTGAAATTGCGAATGTTTGTCACTTGATATGATTGAAGACATGGTCCTTGAAACTTTTTTATCATAGGGTGGCAGGTGAACTTAATAGCTGGAAAGAGTCTATATTTACCAAGGTCTCTTTCTCTATAAGGATATATATTATGGATTTGTTAATTGTAAACTTGAGTTACTTGTGATGCAAAATTTGTTTAATTTAATGCCACTTGCATGTGGAAACTTGTGAAAGTCAGAATTCAAATGGTTAGGTTGGAATTCAGCAGAAATCAAGAGATATGAAATACAAAAGAAAATATATAATGTGTGTGTATATATATCAAAATACATATGTGGATATATGTATTTAATATATAATATATAAGAATTATCTCAATTTTGATCTGGTGCATTCGAACAATCAATGTTATGTGTGATAGTGATAGACTGTACATAGTCAATGACCACTGTTATATTTAAAGAAGTTTTCAAAAATTTATAACTACTTTTTTCTTAATGTATAATTATATTGTTAAATTCCCCTTCTATTTAAGAATAAAAGTTTTTTCTCTAATATTTTTTTTTTTTGGCGTGCCCTTGTTCTATTATGTAACCTCATATTTATTTGTCTTTACATTTTAATTATTTATGAAGTTTTAGACATTGTAATCGCCAAAAATTTAAGATTATTTTTTATACCATGCATCACATCACATGAGTGGATTACTAATTCGTTTTAATTAAATGGTTATTTGTCTTAGAGCCCATTTCCTTTTATCTTATTATTTTTGTTGATATTCTAAACACTCATGATATGAAGGAAAATGAAAGTAACTTTTATTATTCAATGTATGGTGTGGTATATATATAGGAAGAGTTTTTGGCTAATGCAACTGTAGCAATAGTAATAACTAACTAATTGAAATAACAAACTAACAGAATTAACAACTAACCTAACAGAAAATGGAAACTTCTACTGATAATATCTAATACACACCCTCAAGCTAAACCAGGGGCTCACAAGAGGGAATTTATTACACAAAAATTCAAATCGATGTGTGGAAACACGAGGTTTTGTAAGAATATCGCTAACTGATCTTGAGTAGGAACAAAACGGACATCAATCACTTTGCTATTGACCTTCTCCCCGATGTAATGAACATCAACCTCTATATGTTTGGTTCGAGCATGGAAAACTAGATTTGAAGCAAGTGAGATGGCACTTTCATTATCACACCAAAGGATAGCAGGTTGTCTCGAGAGATAATCCTAATTCTCGCAAACAAGGATCGATCCAAATAAGCTCTCGTAGTCAGCCTGTGAGCAAGAGCCCATATTCTCGATTCGATCTTTGCATGAGCTATGACATTTTGTTTCTTGGAACTCCAAGCAACCAAATTATTTCAAGGAACACACAATAACTGTAAGTAGACTTCCTATCATCCAAGCAACCCGCCTAATCCGCATCACTATAGCCTTCCAAAACCAAACTCGCACAGAGAGAAAAAAGACCTTGAAACCGAGTGCCCTTTAGATACTCCCGAGGACCCTTTTGCAAGAGTCTAGCCCAATGAGGATGGTGGGAGCATGAAGGAATTGGCTGAGTTTGTTGACAATATAAGAAATGTCGCCTGGTCATGAGAAATGCATCAAGAGCACCTACAAAGATTTATATAGAGAAGGCATGTCAAAAGATCAGCTGTCACAAGTGAGAGAGAGCTTGTTGGATGAACAATAAGGAGAGACACCGGGCTTGCAATCCCGCATATGAGTCTTAGCTAGAAGATCATTAATATATTTTGTCCGATTCAAAATGAAACCACCTATAGACAACCGTGAGCCCGAATACCAAGAAAATAGTTAACTTCACCCAAGTGTTTGAGAGAGAATTTCTTTGTGAAGCCGAGAGATGAGTGTATGAATGCGAGCACCGTCATCCCCTGTGATGAGGATGTCATCCACATAAACCAGGATGAGAAGAACTTTAGAACCTTGCCAAGAAAAGAATAATGATGAGTCGAGGTAGAGTTATGAAAACCAAGGCTTAGGAGAAAGCCTTTTTACTTGTCAAACCAAGCTTTGGGAGCTTGTTTGAGCCCATATAAAGCCTTAATCAACCTGCAAAACATGATTTGGTCTAGCAGATCAACATAACCTTGTAATGAGTCATAAAAGCGCCTCGAGGGGATAAATCTCCATTTAAGAAGGCATTGTTAATGTCTATTTCTTTGAATGCTCCAACCTTTTGTGACAAAGCAAAGAGTGAACACAATGCGAATAGTGAGAGGTTTTATGACAGGACTAAAGGTGTCAAAATAGTCCACACGAAAGCGTTTGTTGAAAGCCCTTGGCAACAAGTCTAGCTTTAAGCTTATCAAGAGAACCATCGACTTTGTACTTGGTTCGAATACCCATTTATCTTGGATGATATTCATGTCATTTTGATAAGGACAAGTTCCTGTGTGTTGTTTTGATGAGAGCATTATACTCAAAGATCCATAGCCAATTTCCAATTAGGATCCGACAAGGCTTGATCTATAGATTCGGTTCGTAATGACAAGAAGAGGAACTAGTAGAAGCAAGAAAAATTTTTGGTTTGAAGATGCCACATTTGGATCTTGTGAGCATGGAGTGGCGGGGAATGGGATGAGGAGGAGAAGGAGAAGCGGAAGAAGGATCTGTAGGAGGTAAAGGGGAAGGAGAGTGAGAATGAGAAGGTGCAGCAGAGAAGAAATAAGAGGTTGAGTGCAGGGGTTGAGGGAGGAGGAGGAGGGAAGAAGGCTGGAGCTGGAATAAGAGGAAGAACAAGGAAGAAAGGAAGCATTGAAAAAGGATCGAGTGGAGGTGGAATGAGTAGGTGATGGAAACAAAAGGGGATAAGGAAATTTCGATTCATTGAAAGCTATAGTTCTTGCAATATAAACTCTCCCTTCAAAGACTAAGACACTTGTAACCTTTATGTGAAGTCTTTCAGAGCCTAGAAAGATGCACTTAGAACTTTCCAAGCTAAGCTTAGTAGAATTGTATGGTCCGAGATATGGAAAGCAAGCACACCCAAAGGTCTGAGAAAGGTGTAATCGGGAGGTTGGTTGTAAAGAGACCGAAAGGGAGAAAGATTTTTAAGAGTGGGTGTGGGAAGTCTATTTATGAGATAGACAAAGCAGAAAGCAACAACATCCCACCGTAATTTTAAGGGAAAGAGGCTTGAGCAAGAAGTGATAAAGCTAGTTCAATGAGATGAAGGTGTTTTCTCTCGGCTTTGCCATTTTGTTGGTGTGTGTGGGGACAAGGATGTCCAAATTAATACCAAGAGATGCGAGCAGGAGCAAGGCTTCTATATTCACCACCCCAATCACTTTGTAATGAAATAATTTTGGAATTGAACTGCTTTTCAACAAGAGCATTGAAGTGCAAAAAAATATTGCAAACTTCGATTTTAATTTGAGAGGATAAAGCCAAGTATGTCTAGTAAAATCATCCACAAAATGCACATAATACTTGAAACCATCTCAAGTAACAGGATGTAGGACCCCAAACATCCGAGTGAATCAATTGAAATGGAGTCGTAGTTTTGATAGGAAATGAAGGAAAATACATACAATGCATTTTTCCAAGCTTACAAGATGAACAAAATGAAGCTTTATTTGCAAAACCGAAATGCCAATATTGTTCATTACTGGTTTGAAGAACAGAAAAACAAGGGTGGCCTAATCTATTGTGCCACAGTGAAAGAGTCGCAGATTTTGCTACAAGCAAAGCGAACTTGAGAAGGAAGCCGAGATGGCAGAGATTTTGAGGCGAGAAGGAAGGAGAGTAAGGTCAAGTGGTAGAGTCCTTCTTTAAGAGCTCCCTTCAATAACACTTGATGAGTTGCCTTGTCCTTCACAAGACAATGAGTGTCATGAAATTCAACTAAAACATTGTTATCTTTAGTGAATTTAGAGATCTTTGAGAAGATTTTTGTGATGTCGGGGACACAAAAGAATGTGAGTGAGTTTGAGAGGTTTATTTGCAGATATAGAAGGAAGAAGAGAATGACTAGTGTGAGTGATTTGTAATTGAGAACCATTACCTATAGTAAGTTTGTCATCACCATTGTAGTTGGAATGAAGGTGAGATTTTGCAAATCCAAATGTAACATGGCTAGAGGCACCACTATCAACACACCAATTTGAGGAGGGAGAGGAGGTAGCATACGGATTCAAGAAGGAGGTGTAGTACTTGGAAACACAACGCGAGGAGATTGCACATTTTGAGGTTGGGGATGATTAGTAGCAAAATGAGCTCGATGTGTCTTTGTCAAGTCCTGAAAACCGCATATCAAACCTCTTGAAACACTTTGAAGCAACATGATTTGATTTTCCTGATTTGACAAGCCTGTCTATTTCCTCTAAAACCGGATCCTCCGCCTCTATTTCCACGGCCTCCGCCATTCGATCCACCTCTATAACCACCATTGAAATTGTTTTCGCATCACCAAGTAAAAGCACGTTGAGCAACATGTGCAAAATTTTGCACGAAAAGAGACGGAACTCGGTTGTTTAATGCGCATTTCATGAGATTGCAAAACAAATCGAACCTCGAGAGGGGAAGAGAATCACCGAGAGGTAAGATGAACAATAACAGATTCGAATTGGATCCAAGACCACCGAGTATATAAAGAATAAGATCATCATCATTTATTACTTGACCGGTGGCTAGAAGATTGTCAACAATACCTTTCATCTTCAACACATATTCATCAAAGAGAGATCACCTTTTTTAGTGTTTTGGAGTGAAAAACCGAGATTCATAATCCGAGCTTTTTGAGTAGAATTTAACTTGGTAAGAACACTCCATACCTCCTCCGAAGTGGAGCAACGACTAATGTGACCAAGCATAGATTCAAACGGATGAAAGCGACCAACTAAAAGGAAGGCTGGTCCCTGCGTAACCAAAGTTGAAATTGGATTGAGAACTGGAGGAGAGGAAGAAGTAGATGCGATTGAGAGGTGATAAACTTGGGGCGGAGCTGCAGCGAGTGCAAAAGCAAAAACTCCTCAAGTCCATGTGCAGCGGTTGAAAGTACATGAATCTTCCGTAAATTGAAATTATGTCGATCAATTTTTTACCGCCACCGCAGAAAAGAAGGAAAAGAAGAGAACGGAGTTAAGGAAGCCATCGGAGAAAATGGAGATCGCGGCGTTGGCGAAAAAAAAAATTAGGAGGGAAATGTGGCTCATGATACCATGTTGATATTCTAAACACTCATGATATGAAGGAAAATGAAAGTAACTTTTATTATTCAATGTATGGTGTGGTATATATACAAGAAGAGTTTTTGGCTAATGCAATCTGTAGCAATAGTAATAACTAACTAATCGAAATAACAAACTAACAGAATTAACAACTAACCTAACGAGAAAATGGAAACCTAACGATAATATCTAATAATTTTCATCATAAATACTATTTCTTTTATTTTTAGATTTAATTTCAAACCTACTAATATAGTAACATTTCACGTTTGTTTAAGCATCTATTATTCACATTTTTAAATCCGGTGATCAAAAAGGTTATTAGACAGAAAACTGTTGGATAATTTTAAAGAAAATTATTTGACTCTTGTTAAATGATAAGTTTATTTTTGATAAATTTATTTTTGACATTTTTAATAGTAAAGGGCAAATATTTTGTGGTGAAAAGACATATTTATGCTTATAAATATGACTTGCTTCTCACATTTGAAAAACACAAAAAATAAAACACATGAATTTCCATATATCTCCAAAAACTCTTGCAATTTAATTTTTGGTGATAATTTTCAGGCATAATTTTCTGGTCGCCGGAATATGTAATCCGGTTTTCTTGTCTACTTGCATGAAAACCAAGCGAAAACATTTCTAATTTCTGAAAATATGTTAAATCCTACCCGAGGGCTGTTCAAAAAATAAAAAATGTTTCTGCTAGAGGGCAGAGTAATTCACACGTAGGGGTGTAAACGAATTGCGTGGAATCAAACATAGTACTGTTCGAGTTTATTTGGACTTTAAACGAGCTTCAAAAATTATGTTTGAATTTGGTTTGATTATTAGTCGAATCAAGCTCGCTCGAGCTAAGCCTTTAACTAGCTGAATACGAATCGAGCTCGAGTAGTTTGATAATTTTACACATTTTTTTACTAATCGAGTCGATTTTGAGCCGAGCTATACATATTATCGAACGAAAAATGTGTTCAAACTTAATTTGTTATGCTAACAAATCGAGCTCAGACGAATTTTTAACGATCGATATCGAGTTGAGTATCGAAAGCCCTAATTACATGTACAAGAAGCTCGAAATCAATTCTAGACTACTAGCTTGAATTTGTCTTATACTAAGTTACTAATAATGTAATGTCTGAATTTTCTATGCAGGCAAAGAATATACCAATTCATAAACTAAAGTCAACTACCAAATTCAGCAGACATAAAACAACATATGATCCATCAGCAAATCCATTATAATTAAAGAGCTGTTGCTGGACAGCTAGGAGTTGAAACATAGACATTCTCATGAACAAAATATTTATCATTTATAGCATAATATCAATATTTAACTCGGATGATGGCTGTTGGTAATCTCAAAATTCAACTCATATAATTTGTGCTCTTACTATGTTTTTTTTTTTTTGCTCTAATGCTCTTTCTATGTTGGATACACCACTGTATTAGTTTTCTTGTCTTGCAAATATATGAAGAGAAATATATGTACAATGTAACCTCGATTAATTAATAATCTTGTTTAAATAATACTTTTGGTCGGTCCCGACTTGGGATAACATGCAAAATTAATAATTCGCTAAGTTAATATCTCGCTAAATTAATAAATATTAGCAGTCCGAGATTATTAATTTATAGAGGTTTAATCGTATAATCGAAATAGTAAACGTATATACTAATAGGGTGTTAATATCTTATAACTCTATAAAAGTTTTTGGCCAAAGTTTTTTTTAAAAATACTTTATAAGCTCTTAATATAAGATATGATGAGCTTATAACTAAGTTGATTTAAAAAAATAAAATTGGAGGATCCCACTTTATTTTTAAAACATGATCTTATGCTAACAACTTCGATTAACTTTGACAATATTTATTACAAAATTGTTATTACTAACATGTTATAAGCTATTTCGTCTAATTATATTCAAACGCTTCAACGACTTATCTTCAAAATAAGATCCCAAGCTCTAAAGATATTTTATAAGATGTATAATCTCTTTTAAATAAGCTAAGCCAATTAAAAGCGTATATCTCAATTGTTTATCTTAAACTGATCCTCATCCTCAAAATTTTCCTAATATCACTTGTTTTTTTTTTTTTGGGGTTAAATTTTAAGTGTATATGCTTGCTTAGAAATTAGAATGTCATTATCTTTACAAAAAAATAATGATGAGTACACGTAATTGAGGAAATTTTCAAGTTTGAATTCTTTAATACTTACTATTTGCAGTGGTTAACAAGAAGTATTCAACTTTTAATTTCCCATCCCCTTTTCTTTTCTGGAAGGGATCCAAAAGTTTTATTATTTTTTAAATGCGTGATAGTATCCTTCTCTTAGTACGTTGATGAAGTCCCTGATTTTTGTCTGCTTACCTAATAAATAGACAAAAATAATAATTTGGTCTCATAAGTTACCATCAATCCCATTTTAGTCTCAATTTTTTTTTTTTTTTCGCCTTAAATTTGGTTTGTTTTTCCAATTTCAGCTAATTGAGAGATGAGAGCGCAAACACATTGGATTTAATGGAATGGGTAATTATTTAGATTTATTTTATTTGTTGAGCTTAAAAATTGTGTTTAATTTCAGTTATTTGATAGTTAATTAAATCAGGCTTGACCGACTTTAATGCAATCAAACACACTCTACGCCGAGTTGAATTTCAATGAAAACATATGTTAAAATTTAGTTTATTATTGGCTTAAACAAACTAATGATTGATTTTGAATCATTAATTAGCTTTGATTGATTTGAATGCACCAAATCAATCATTGTTAGTAGTTGAAATAACTAGTTTGGTTTAATTTAAAAGCTTTGATCATGGCAAATAACATAAGATGTAATCTATGTACGTATTTAGTTAACATTTCCAAACTATACAAATTCTTCTTTTGTTTTGCTTATCTTTCTTGTCATTCTTTGTAAATGAGCGATTTTTGACCTGAAATCACCAAATCTACATTTTTTATCAATTTATTTTCTAAATAAGTGATTTTCTCACGTAGATATGGTTTACTCCTTTGTTTTATTGTTTGTGATTTCGCTATTTGAAGAGACATTTGATTTGTCGCCGTCTAGGTGCAATGTTTTTTCTTTTGTGGACGATTCGAACAAGCAAGGTCCAATCCGACATAGCTAACAAATTATACGGTGATATTCAACATATTGCCGATCTGAAATCATGATGAATATTCTAGGCACTACAAAGTTGTAGGCTTTAATTAAACCGATTTTTGTTATTGACCTAGATGCTATGAATCTTTTCATAGTTTCATTTTTTATGTTTTAACTTATTTGTTTCTGTCTTCTAAATTATATTGCTAGTTTGAATTAATAAAATTATTTTTGTTGTCAAAAAAAGAACTACACAAACAAAAATATACAACTAGCTAGTATGTTTTATGACATTTATAAGTAACTCCAAACTTTGGCAATAATATTCTAGTTATACCATTTTGATGGAATGGATCATGATTCATAAAAACCTAATAAACTAAGCCCAAGAATCAGCAAGGATAATGGGACAAATCTACCAAACTCAATCGGACCAGTCCATGGAATATAAAAAGAAATGAGCCACTAATACGATGCTTAAGTTGAGTCCATGCCAAATCCAGGGCTAATGATAAATCCAATAAAGGTCCAACGACCCAAGTTTCAAGACCCAATAAGATCAGTCTTCCCAATGTTAACCCCATAATGTTCGTTTGTCACATTTTCTACCCTTCAATTTATTACTTAGAGAAAAATTGTGTCACATTTATGATTTAACACACTCAATGAGATTTAAAGTAAATCTCCGTATTTAAAGAATCTTTATATCACCAAAAGATTTAAAATTGAATTTAACTATTAATCTCAAATTGTTATAGAATTAACACAAATATATTGATATTATAGAACTACAAAAGCATTACGAAATAAATAGTATAGAGAAAGTAATTATTTTTATTTCTCTTTGATATTGTATTTATATTTACAATCAAGATATCCCAATTTATAGGCATAACACAACCATAAATTACAACGGATTACTTATACGGTAACACAAATATCTATGTGAAAGCCTTGAGATTAAACAAGTTTGGTTAAATAATTTCCACAAAATTAGAATGTGAAATTGAATGGACCGTGTCTCCTTTGGAGTGGTTTTTCTCTCTCTCTTGGGATGAGAGCTAGGGTTCACATTTAGGAGAATCAATATTACCTTACCAAACATCGCCGCCGAAAACCTATCTGTTACAATTATTGCAAATATGAACCTTAATTCCAACAAATATACTTGGCCTAATCCCCAACAGCCATCACTATCGCAATTAACGCCATGTGATTGTTACCATTTCGTTTGAATCGTACTGTGTCGTCTGGTCTTTGACTCTTTGGAGTGGGGACCCCGAAACATCTGACTTACAATCCCTTCAAGTTTCCCTTGTTTTTTTCCTTTCCGTTGTTCGTTTTTTGTTCTTCTTCCTTGTCGTTGACTTGTGTGGGTTCTATCAAATAGTGCTTATTTTTTTGTTTTTCTTTTTCAGATCTGGTCCCATTCCGGCAGATTGGAGAGTTCATTTCACCAGCCATGGACAGTGATATAGTGGAGGGCCTGAGGAAGTTTTCGCTTTCTAAAGAAGAGAAGTTGGGTATCGCTCTTGAAAAATCGGACGTGGTTACGAGTACTCTAGAATGCCGTAAGAGCTTATTTGGTAAAATCTTTGGACAAAAAAAGGCTAACTTCACAGGCCTCAAAAATATTCTAGGAGCTATCTGGCCAACAAAGCACCCCGTTTCTGTCCGAGAACTAGGCTTCAATCTATTCCGTTTGTGTTCTATGATGAGGAGGATAAAATGAAAATATTAAACGGGAAAACCTGGTCTTTTGATGGCCAGTATATCATCCTCAAAGAATGGGTGGAGGGTATGTGCATAGAGGAAGAAAATTTCAGCAATATCGACCTTTGGGTGCAAGCCTGGAATATACCATTCCACTGGATATCAATGGAAACTGGTCTTAGAATTGGCAAAATATTTGCAGGAGTAAAAGATGTTTATATTCCAGAAACGGGGAGTTCAAAGGGTCGTCACCTTAAAATCTTGGCGACAATAGATCTGGGAAAACCATTGTTAAGAGGAGCGTTCATAAGCCTTGGGGAAGAAAAGAGATGGGTCGATTTTCGATATGAAAACCTCGTAGGACTATGCTTTTATTGCGGACAACTCGGACATCCGGAGAGAGCCTGTGAAAAGAGGAAAAAAGATCTGCAACAGAACCAATTGAGAGAAGGTGAATACGGAGAATGGATACGTGCTGAACATACTCCTCTATCCCCGAAAAAAGCCTCCCCAAAAAAACCGGTTAACAAGGAAAATCCAGGACATACAGATCCTAAACAGTCAGCAAATAAGCCACAACAGGATACCCAAACTACCATTCACCTAAATACACTATCATCCCAGCAACATTTATCCAACCGATCATCACAATCCAGCGTCCCCCAACCCCCGACTAGCCTACAAGAACCCAATACAACCAACATACCATCATTAAACCTTGAGCCTTTTACCCCTACTAATCCTATTCCTACGGATATGGATATACAAGTTGAGTCGGACCCCTTGGAACCCAGCCCTTCGGCAAAAAGGGGAGAGGAGCCTATGGAGTTGGTCGACATCCCAATAAAGCGTGATAACCAAAGGATCCCTCTAAAAGAAATCCACACCCAAAACACCACTAATTCCCAAGTTAGAACCAAAAAACCGGAATCCTTCTTAAATGTCCCCAGAAAGAAAACCAAAATGCATCACAGTCACCTTGCCCCAAATTATTAGGAAAAAAGAGACAACTGACCCTGGTGGATGAAAATGAAAACCCCTCTGAGGAGCATGCCCATTCTGGAAAAAAAAGGAAAGACGTCAATGAGCGATCGATTGATATAGTTGAGGTGGAGGAAGCCAGCCCTAAATGACCCCAACGTGATCAATGAGAGTATGTGTGTGGAATTGTAGAGGTCTGGGGGGAACCTCTACAGTTACCCAGTTCAAGGAGGTCTGGAGACTCCACTCCCCAGATTTTTTCTTTTTATGTGAAACAAAAAAAAAGCGTTTGTAGAGACTGTTTGTAGACGTGTTAAATTGGGAGATAATTGGAATTGTGTTGACCCTATTGGAAAAAAAAGGGGTCTTTTTGTTTGTTGGTCTAAAGAAGTGTGTGTTAAACAAGTTCTGAGTACGGATTTTTGTTTCGAGATCGAATATGAGATGATTGGAACTGGTGTTGGAGGTTGGATTATTTTCGTTTATGCTAGTACAAATCCAAAAGTCAGAAATACCCAGTGGAACTTCCTCCAAACAGCTAGATACCGATGGGGAAAGGAGTGGCTCGTTGGAGGCGACTTCAATGATATCAGAGGTGGTCATGAGAAAAAGGGGGAATTCGTAGAGGAGAAACTAGCTTTGGTGCCTTTAGGAATTTCATCACCAATCTGCAGATGGAGGAAATCAGTTTCATTGGTCACCCGTTCACATGGTCAAATCAGAGAAAAGAGGAAGGTTTTGTGGAGGAAAGACTTGACAGATTTTTTGGCTCAGTGGATTGGATATTGAAATTCCCGAACGCAGTAGTAAATCACATTACAAGGCACTCATCAGATCACTGTCTCTTGCTTTTGGAGTCAAAAAGAAAGGTGGACAGAACCAAATCTGATTCAGATTTGATACTCGATGGATAAAAATGGAGGGCTTTAATGAAGCTGTTGAACACGCATGGAATATCCCTCAAAGAGGAAATCCTCTGTTCCGAGTACAAGCCCAAATTCGAAACTGCAGAATGGGTATTCTTTCCTGGAATAAAGGCTCTCATTCAAATTCTGCTAAGGCCATAAAAAATATCCAAGCCAAAATGGATCAAATGGCGCTTCTTGGTGGTAACAGAGATTGGATGGAATGGAACCGCTTGAAAAAAGAGATGGACGACGCGTACGCTAGTGAGGAGAAATTTTGGAAACAAAAATCAAGGATTCAATGGTTGAGAGAAGGGGATAAAAATACAAAGTTCTTCCATGCATGTTGCATACAAAGACAAAAAATAAATGCAATTGAGAGACTAGTCAGGGACAATGGTCAAGTTTGTGAATCGCCGAAAGAAGTGGAATAGGAGATTGTTGATTACTTTGGAAAATTGTTTACTTCCTCACGCCCTCCGCCTAGCACAACCATACTGGAGCGATTGCCAAGAACCATCTCCAATCTGGACTCAGAATGGTTGATCAGACCTGTAGAGGAAGAAGAAATTAAAAAGCACTTTTTGATATGAATCCGCATAAGGCACCCGGGTATGATGGTATGACTCCCTTGTTCTTTCAACATTTTTGGCATGTGATTAACAATGATTTTTGTGAGGCTGTTAAGAGCTTTTTCTCCTCATCTAAGATTCTGAAAAGTACTAATCATACTCTCATTACTCTTATTCCAAAGATTAAAAATCCTACCTCCATTTCGCATTTCAGGCCTATTAGTCTTTGTAACGTCGTGTATAAAACCATATCCAAAATTCTTGCGAATAGGCTTAAAAGTTGTCTCCATAAATGTATTTGTGATAGCCAGACTGCATTCGTACCAGGTAGACAGATTTTGGATAATGTGGTCATTGCTTATGAATGTTTCCATTTCTTGTGTGGTCTTAGAAAAGGAAAAAAAAAATTCATGGCTATTAAATTAGATATGTCCAAAGCGTATGATCGCGTTGAATGGGGATTTTTAGTCGAAGTTATGCTTCGAATGGGATTTCCCCATGTGTTTACTCGTTGGGTGTACACTTGTGTTTCGTCGGCGTCTTTCTCCTTTATGATCAACGGCTCCCCTCGGGGGCTCGTTGTTCCATCCCGAGGGTTGAGACAAGGGGATCCAATTTCTCCGTATCTTTTCTTAATTATTTCTGAAGCTTTCTCACATCTCATTGGAGAATCAAAAGCTGCTGGTCAATTCAAAGGAATCAAAATTTGGGAATGGAACAATGATCACACATCTCTTTTTTGCGGACGACTCATTGTTGTTTTGTGAAGCTTCTGTTGAACAGGCACAGGAAATAAAAAAAATACTTCGGATGTTTGGCGAGGCTTCAGGGCAGCAAATCAACATGGACAAGTCAGCTATCTTCTACAGCAAAAATACTACTCAAGATGTCAAGATAGAGATCGGTCAAGTCTTATGCGGGATTCATGAACATAATAAAATCAAGCATTTAGGCCTGCCACTTATTATTGGGAGGACAAAACGGGACATTTTTCAGTATGTGACGGATGCGGCAAAGAGAAGAATTACCAATTGGAAACATATGCTACTCAGTTCGGCGGGAAAAGAGGTGATGATTAAATCGGTCCTCACAGCATTACCTACATACATTATGTCGTGCTTTAAGCTTCCAAAAGGTATATGTAAATCCTTCAATGCGGTGATGGCGCGATTTTGGTGGGGATCCCCACAGGAGGGTCATCACAAAATCCACTGGCTAAAATGGTCAGCCTTGACACGGCCTAAGGAAGAAGGGGGACTTGGCTTCAAACAACTGGAGAGTTTTAATGATGCTTTATTGGCGAAACAACTATGGCGCATAATCTCTAATCCTAACTTACTGATGTGCAAGATTATGAAGGAAAGATACTTCCCTAAAACTGGCCTGTTCAAGGCGCAAGCCAAGCCCAGTGATTCTTGGATGTGGAGAAGTTGGTTGAGAGCCATATATGTGATACAGTTAGGAGGTATTTTTAGAATTGGAGATGGAAAGTCGGTTAGAACGGGACCACCCCGGGTTCCTGGAGGAGAAGTAAGCATCCCAAGTCCAATTGAATGGAATATCAATGCACCCACATGGCTTAGTGAGTTAATAGACGAGGGTCAGTGGAAAGAAGAAGAGATCAATAGATGGTTCATGCCCTATATCAGGGATAGAATTCTGAATACCCCCTTCAACATCAACAAGAAAGGGATAAGCTCGTATGGAAGCTCACCACTAATGGAAAATTTTCTGTTAAATCGGCTTATCTTGCTGCGTTGAAGACGAATCGGGAAAAAAATGAAACAATGGGGGGAGTGATAATGGGGCGAATCTAAAGAAAATGTGGCAGAGGATATGGAAATATAAGATGAAAGGAAAGCTCAAAATTTTCCTCTGGAAATGCTGGAATAATGTGTTGTCTACTAATCTTAATATGGCTAAAAGAGGAATTTCATGTGATCCGAGGTGCAGATGGTGTGGAGACTTTACCGAATCAGTGGAACATTTATTTTTTCGTTGTAGCAGGGCCCGAATAATCTGGAAATTATCCCCAGTCAGCTGGGTGGGAATTGATGATGAACAATGCTCATTTAAAGACTGGTGGTTTCGTATCAGCACCGCACCCCATTCTACAAGCCTCCAGGACCGAATCCACTTCTCTATCTTTCTCCTGTGGTGGATGTGGAAAACAAGGAATTTGTGGGTATTCCAAGGCCAAGAAGTGAGAGAGCCCGAGGTGATTAAACTTGCATGGATCGAGTGGCAAGAATTTTTCGGAAATCAGACGGCTACTTATGCAGCTCCTGATCGAGAGGAGCCCGTCCAAAACGAATTAGAGGCTGCATCTGTACCTGATGTCGAGAATATGGTTTAGAACTTCGGAGTTCTGTTTTTTGACTGGTAATCTTAACAGTAACTAGGGATATGCTTATCTAGTGGTTACTTGAGATTGCCTTTATTTTGTGTATGGTTACAAGCTTTTATGCCCTGTAATGTGATGGCTATTTTCCCATAAGCCAATTACTTAGATGTTGGGCCTGATTTGTATTATGTTGTAACCGTCTGAGTACTGTCTGTTTTGGGGGAGTAATTCCTTTTGTTTAGGGTCCCCATCAACCTCTTGGAATTCATGTGTTGTAACCAAGAGGACCTCAAGCCTGTAGGCTTCGCTTATTTGTACACGTTTCTGAGATTTATATATGAAGACATTTTCGTTTGGAAAAAAAAAAAAATTGAATGGACCCTTTCGAAAATAAATAAATAAAAATTGAATGGACCCAATTACCCCCATCTAACTAACTAGTAACGATTGTAGAATAACTCTACACGATTTATCGGAACAGTTGCACGTTTTTATTTTCTTCGCCTGGATTTAACTAGAGGAAGCAAGCTAGCAAGCCAGTGAAGAAAGCCAAAATCTCAGAAACCCTAACCATAAACCCAGATCAAAAGAGAAGAATTACACCATAGTTCTGAGATAAAAACAAACTAAATATGGGAGAACCGGAGGGAAAGACATCAGAGATCTCATTGAAAGATCAGGGTAATGAATTTTTCAAAGCGGGTAATTATCTCAAAGCTGCAGCTCTGTATACTCAGGCCATTAAGAAAGACCCTTCTAATCCCACTCTTTACAGGTATTTAAATATACAAAACTACATATGTCAAATTATGCTGCAGTTCTTCACATTGTGTTTTTTTTTTCTGTTTGTTTATTTTTGTTCGCATTTTGAGATTGTAGCTATTAGTTGCTGATTCAAGTTTATAGCGTCTATCTTCAAAGTATTGTACTTTTTAATCACATTATTAATCATTTCTAGATATATATTTGTTTTTGCAAAGTACAGCATGATTTTTTCTGAAAGAACGACAAAGAAAGCAGAAATTTTCTATTGCATAATTGTGAACTTTCTGAAACAACATAAGTTGATGAAGCTTGGGGGAGATCTGAGTATGGATTTAGAGTTGCCATCTCCATGAATTGGCAATATCCTTGAAAATGGACAGATGCTTGCGTAACCTGAGTAGCCATTTGATATATAACAATATCTGCTCCCTTTTTAATGCTTCTCTCTTTTCTTCCGTGTTTCTTTTCCGGTCCTCTTCAGTTCTTGGTCCATTTGCATTTGCTGTTTATAGACATTAGCTTGCATTTTCTCCTCGTGTTTATGTTGATGCTTGAAGAAGTTACCGTGCTTCATATTTTCCTAACATTTGAACTGTTTTCCTCACAATTTTCACTCTGCTCCAGCAATCGCGCTGCAGCATTTCTGCATTTGGTAAAACTTAACAAAGCACTTACTGATGCCGACACAACTATCAGTTTGAAACCAGATTGGGAAAAGGTACACTTTTTATTGACTATTCATGCCTTTTCAATCTCCAGCCTTTTAAATATGGAATGCTGCTGGTTGATTCTGCAGGGCTATTTCAGGAAAGGATGTATATTAGAGGCTATGGAACGATACGAAGATGTATGTGATATTATTAGTTTGCTTAAGCAGCTTTCATAGGCAAATTACCTACCAGCTATCAATTTTCATTATATGCCGTGCAGGCCTTAGCTGCTTTCCAGGTTGCTTTGAAGTACAACCCACAAAGTTCCGAGGTGTCCAAAAAGATCAAGAGGCTCACACAATTGGCAAGAGATAAAAACGAGCTCAAGAAGTTGAAGTTATGAGATCAAATGTTGATATGACAAAGCATTTGGATTCTGTGAAAAATGAACTAGTATGTCCATATTTGCATAAATTGTATGTTTTTTATTTCATAGGAACATGTCTTTTGGAGGTTCATGTTGAAGCAACCATTTTCATAAGTTGGATGACAGGTTCTGCTTGAATAAGTCATGCTTAATGGCCCAACTAATGTAGGATATGCCAGCTAATGTTTTTTTTTTTTTTTTTTTTTCTTTTCTATTTTTGAAGTGCTAATGTTCTTCTCGAATACTGAAATTTTTCTTGGATGTCTATTGATAATATATTACCACTAGGCACACCATTCTTTAGTGAGATCAACTAAAATAAGTTTCTAATATTTGCAGTCCGGGAAGTACGGAGCTGAAGATTGTTGGAAGGAGATTTTCTCTTTCCTTGTTGAGACAATGGAGAGTGCTGTAAAATCATGGCATGGAACTTCGACTGTGGATCCTAGAGCGTATTTCCTGCTCAACAAGGAAAAACAGACACCGAAAAATATGCTCCAGTTGTTAATATCGATAAGGTGGTAAACCTGTCACTCTAATGCTGTTGCAGCCATGCTCATGTTTCATCATCTTTCTGACATAGTAATCTGAAACATCTATTCACATTTGTTTTTGAATATCAATCGAGTAAATCTTTAGTTGTTTGAACAGATGCTTTCATTAAGTATATCATCATTGACTGCGTGAATATTATGGATAGAAGTATAATTTTTCCCTACTATGCCAGGCATTTGAATCACCACATACACACAGCAGTTGTTTTCCATTCCTCAGGCAGTATGCAGAAGATTCTTTCTCCCAAGCTGCTTGCTTAGTGGCACCCAAAAGTATAATATCCTATCCTCAGGTAATGTACATCTTCCATATGCTATCGCTTGGTCTTACCTTTAATGTTTGATAAGATACATATATATCCACACAATTTGGTCATAATATATAACCTGGTCTTACATGGGGCGTTAACTTAATGTTATGCACTCAGAACGTGACTTGAACAAGTTGAATGCTCTGCAGGAGTTAGCATCTAGTGGAAACTCCTGACCTTTAGTCTCTAGACTTGGACTATGCAGGGTGGAAAACTAGATATTCAGTCACTTAATGATGGAAACAGTGATAATCTATATCTTCTTAATTAATACTTCAGGAGTTTGGTATTCTGGGTCCTGAACTTTCAGACTCATCTTTGCTTAAGTGTCAGTTCCGTTTTCTTCATGTTTCATTACTGTTGGTGTCGAATGAATAAACTTGATTTTCATAAGATGCATAGATGTTTGTTTGTAGAATAACATACTAATTACTAATTAGCCATTTGATGAAGTTGACTATGTTTTGCCAGTTGAAATTCACATTACATTTTCTATGTTATTGATGGCGTCATAGTGGCATTTCATCAAGCTGTTCTTGTCCAAAACTTTCTTCTGCTGTTTTAATTTAGAGGTCATGATTTGAGCTTGTTCTCTTGCAATCTACGCCATTAATTCAGTTGTTGTCTCTGTTGATGCAGGTGTGGAAAGGTCTAGGATCAAGAAAATGGAAGCATGGGCAAACTGATGGTTTCTTTTTCCAATTTGAATCACCTTCAGTGCGGAAGATATGGTTTGTTCCCAGTTCTAGCGAGAAGGGCCAAACCTTGTGCAGGTCTCTCTCCACTCATACACCACATTTTCACCAACACAAAACATTTGTGCGCACTGGAATGATAAATGGCATCCGGAAAGTGCATATTTTGGAATCTAGTATAACGGATTTACAAATAAACCATTGCAACCCCATGGAATTATTACAATTAAACAGCCCTTGTAGTCGAGCAGAGTTCTATTCTTGCTTAATGAATGGGGACCAACTAAAAACAGGAATATATTCTCATTAATTTGAGAAACTTATATATTTGAGTACTTGAGATAATATAAAACTTTGAGAATGCCATGGTTCTATCTTGTAGTATTAATTAGACAGTTGACCCTGATATCTTATTGAGAAACTAGAACTATTTGTTGATGGCTAAAATCCTGATTAACCAAACATTTCACCAGGGACCCTGTTGCATTGGACATTGGCGTGCATGAAATTTTCCCTCGTGTATTCAAGGAGGCATAGATATATGCATGAGCCATGTTCGTTATCCTGGATGAAGATTCATCAGAGGACACAGGCAGCTGATATGGAGATTGTAGTCCGAAGCAGGACAGACACAATACGAAGTGGTGATTTTGTTGGGAATATTTTGGCTTGGGTGTACAATCAGTCTCCAAGAAGCGTCTGAACTCAGGTGCTTCTCCTCAGAATAGGTAAGATTTCTGGATCACTGGGGGTTGCTGAACTTCATGAAGGATTTAAATGTACAAAAACAAATTTCATTGTGGTATTCGTGTTGCTTTTGTGTTTGAATTTGTTAAGTTTCGCGGCATAGGGTGGAATCCCATTTTTGTTTTGCCTCTAAGATTAATTTTCTTGTCCCTACTTTTGGATTGCTTGATTTATGAGCCAATATGTGTTAGAACAATAATGAAAGATTTGGTGGGATGGTTCATTAAGCTTGACACTACCCTACTACTCTTCATTTAAAATTGATGACCTCAGCTCTTTGGATATAGAGAAACAGTCATCACATTTTCTTTTGACGTATGAAATTTCACTGATAAAACTCAGATTTCATGGCATAATGTGAGTGCTTTGTTGTCTGTTGGTAGACAAGACGGATATGCTTCAAACTCTTCGCCAAGGCATTTGAGATGTTTAGTGCAAATTTAAACCTTTTTGGTTGAGAGCATTGGAACTAACGAGTCATTCATCTGCTGTGAACTTGAAATTTTTTGATGTCCATACCTAAATTTATAGAATAAATGTTAATATTATTTCAGTTGGAAATATGATGTCAGTCACTGTCCAACTAGGTCTGTTGAAATATTGTGTCTTAACTCTCCCTAGGACTCCTAGTTCAAAGGGAGAGAAGCCTGCAAATTCTAATTGCCATGAAACAGAAGTTGTCTTCAAGCAGATCTTGATTAGCTCAGCTAGGGGCTTGCGGATTTATGTGTTGGTTTCTGTTTAAGACTCGTGCACCTAATAACCATCTACAGAGAAAAAATTGTGACGTGTTTCACACCACCTCAGGCTCTTCTCAGCTTTGTAAGAAGAACATCCACTGTAAAAATCTTGCATATAACTAATCCAACCTGAAGCTCAAAGATTTTTTTTTTCATAAAATGTTCGGCCACCTGTCATTGTAGGTACTCGAACCCTGGCCTCGTCATTGCGAGTAATACCCGTAGCCACTAGGCTAACCCAGTGGTTTGTAGCTCAAAGAAGTTTATGATTAAGCTCTCCCTTGGTTTGCATTTGCATTTATATTAGCAGTTAGCGCAGATCACAACTCGTTTTGTACTTGTAAGCAAATGGGTCAGGCCAGCTTAGTCCCTGTAGGTACACCAGTTAAGATAGGACTGGAGTTTAACTAATCTTCTGATGAGTCACTATTACTGCCAGCTTGATTTCTGTGGACGAACAAGCGAACCCATGCTTTGAGTTCTACTAATCTTTTGATAAGTCACTACCATGTGCATTCGTATTATTAGGATGTCTTTTATGTAACACGATCCATTCGCCATCAGCTAAGATTGGAATAGCAGAATTAAGCAAAGCAATTGGAATTAAGAAAAACCCTCCTTATAAAAAAAAAAGAGAAGATAACCCTTAAAAGATGCAATGAACCAAAACATAGATCTAAGTGCCTATTTAGGCACATCTTGCTTTACATCCTCTCCCTACATTTGTGGTCGGACTATTTTCAACCACGAGCTTGCTGATTTACTAAATTACCAAAAGTAAGCTCCACAAGGTTCCAATTATGGAGAACAGTTGGAACTTACTTATCCATAGAAATGGTCCCTCTTGTTGAGAACTGGTTATATAAGTAGTTTCTATGGGGCGCTTTCTGTGACATTAAACTTTATCATCTGCTGCCTCACTTTCAACTGCCTTAGTTTTTGGTTTGCATGTTTGAAGCATAAAGTTGCAAGCATCTACTGCTTCGCCAACCGTTAGGTAGATCCACTCCTGCCCAACTGTATCAATAAACTTTGATTTGTCTAACTTCTTCATTACTTCTCCTCCAGGGTTAGCTAATACAAGCTGCATGCACAAATTATAAACAGGGTTAGCTAGTAAATTTGTATGCACTTAATGAATAAAAAAGCTAATAAAATTTTAACTGCTTTTTAGGATAAACATTATTTACCTTAATGCATCTTCTATCAATAGTTTTCTTCAGTTCTTCAAGCATACTGATTCCACTTGTATCAATGTTTCCAACAGCTGTTGTTTTGGTCATTTATTAGTGGAAGTTCACATCAATAGATAAATTACCGGACGCCACAGAATTCAAATACTCACCACTCATATCTAATATGACGTATTGCAAGTCATTTTTTGCTGATATTTTTAGCTTGTCCTCCTCTTCATCTATCCATCTTGAGATCCTACGAACATAATAAACTCAAATGAGTATATTGGTATTAGACTCCTGTTAACATCTGTTTGTATAAAGTTTATATACCTTTCTCTTAAGTAACTGGCATTGGCGAAGTAGACTGGAGCATTGATATGAAGGATGAGAATTCCAGGAACAGAATTTGCCTTTGGGTATTGTTCGATGCTTCTATAAGTCGTGGAATTAGAAATACTACCCATGACAGAAGTCTTTGGCCTTGCTACGAAAAGAAGTATGCGAAGGAGGGATATTGCTACCTATCACAAGTATAAGCATCTCTTAAGTATCAATATGAAAAAATTCAATAGCTACTTGGTGTCTAATAATGATCTCTCAGGAAAGGAGATTCAGTGATTTTGACTTGCCAGGTTGTATACAGAACTTAGGGAGTGTTTGCAAAAACTTGAATGCGATTTATTGTAGTAGAAGTGAAAACCAGTTGATTAAGTTAATAGAAAATGCTTGTTGAATAATTTGTAAAAGTATTTTTCCAATTTCAAAATGAAACCACAAGTAGAATCAGAAATCAAAGCACCTCTCTAATTACTTTTAGATTTTGATTAAATTATACAAAATTAGAAATTGACATGTGAAAACACTAGAAACTAATTTTTTGAGCCAAAAGCTGAAAATCACTTTTTTTAAAGTGTTTGCAATCACTCCCTTAATTTCTGCTGGAAACATGCATGTTAGGCTATGATCGACTAGTTAGTTAAACTTTCACCAAAATCCTACCAACAAGAACTTATTACCAGTTTTTGTTCGGACTTACCGCAATCACTAGACCGGTTTCCACACTGCCGAAGACGACTCCTACATATGCACTTATGCACACGACAAAGTCAAACTTGTCGACCGCCCAGAGGTGAATAGCAGCTTCATAGTCTATAAGAGTGATCATTGCGGCCATAATTATGGCAGAGAGCACAACAATGGGTGTATAGTAGAATAACGGTGTGAGAAACAGTAAGGTTATCATAACTGCAGTTGCCATCACAATGTTGGATACTGCAGTCTTGCATCCTGCATTGAAATTCACCGCTGTCCTCGAGAATGGCCCTAGTTTGAATAAATGATAGGCAAACAGACTGGTACATATAAGAAAGGGCTAATTACAAAAATACCCCAAATTACAAATGCTGATATTTGTTTCTATTTTACAAATTACACCATCAACAGGGGAACAAAACATTTGTTAAGGGGAAAAAAACCTCAAGGGGGTGTTTGTAATACCTAAGGGGGTAGTTGTAATTTTGAAAGATACCAAGTCTTTTGCAATTAGGATAAACTTCAAGGGTAGTTTTTGTAATTGTCCCGATAAGAAAATTCCCTTCATTGCCACTTGCCAGCCATTGTTAGGGAAGTACCTGTTGTTAGGTAGCAAGATGTGCATGAGCCTGCTATGTTCATCATCCCAATTGCAATCATCTCCTTGTTTCCATCTATGTGGTAGCTTTTGAATATGGCAAAGCTTCTTCCCACAGCTATTCCTTCCTGTTTGGATGTCATAAAATCTCACTGTCAGTTTGGCCTTTGCCGAAAGGGCATATAAGGCAGAAGATTGTTGTTGCTACTTACAGCAAGGGCAATGACACCAGTGATGATTCCCGTTTTGATTGCTGTCATTAGATGTGTCGATCCAAACGATGTTTCCAACTCTGAGAGTGATGGAGGATTCAGTCCTTTCTTTAAGTGACCAATCTGTTGACATTAAAATCACCAGTTAGCTTGGCTTCTGAGCTTCTGCTCTTTTCTAGTGTGTGTGCGTGTGCGGAGAAATTGATTTAACTTACAATTTCTACACCATGTTTCTCTGCGTGGGTGAAATAAACCAGAAGACTTCCCAAGATAACAGATGTGAGAGGTGCCAAAGCACTTATCCAAAAGAATACTGGTTTCCTCCTGCTCTGTTTTTTGACAAATTTGCCAAAATCAGTAAAGGAGATGAGCATGTTTGATGCACAGAGTTTTTGGCTAAATGCATATGTTCTCCAATTTTGAGTGGATAAAACGGAGTTCTTGTTGACAGGATGATTATATATATGGATGATTACAAATACTATCCTGAGGTTTGGCTTAATTACAGAAAACTTCAATTTTTTTTTTTTTTTTTAGAAATGACGCCTCCTTGAGGTCTATATTTATTTAACAAATACCTTCCCCTTGAAGGTGCTCTTTGTAAAATAGAAACAAATGTCTAAGGAGTGTTAGTAATTTTGGAAGATAATTTTTTTTTTTTGTAATTTGGTTAAATCTCAGGGGTAATTTCTGTAATTATCCCTTACATATTTCTTTTTTTTATTTGTTTACACTTTGCGAGTTAGGCCATTTTAATTTGTCAATAATTTTAAAGCAAAAGAAGAAATGACTTGAAACTTGGATAATGTACTCCCTAATATCTGAATTTCTTTCCCAACAACGTTGAGGTAAATCCTCCAACAAAATGCATATCACGGATACTTAAATAAATAACGAGGCGGAGACTTTCTTGAATTACTTACAAAGTATCTAGTGATGAAGAGAAAGAAGAGGAAACAACAGCCCAAAACTCCACTTTCCCATCTCCACTGCATCAACCAGCAACATATACATCAGACATTAAATTAAAAAAAAAAAACACACAAAAAAAAGGTGAACTTGAATAATGCACACATGCAATTCTTACATGGTCCCCACGACCATAGTAATGAACGATATAAACTGTATATCATTCTGAGCAGTGTTCTAAAAAGCGCTAAACATGCTAAATATTGATTCCCAGCGTATGGATGGAGCCTGAGCGGGTTAGACAGAGTATAGATAATATAATTAGGTGGGGCATAGTTGAAAGAAAAACGTAGGTGGTCAAAGAAAGCCTATCACCTAGGCATGAATTAGGCGGTGATTTTTAGGATAGTAATTTGGAGTTGTACTCATACATAATTAACTGAATTATGTGAACAATCCATAACAAAATAATTATATGTAAAATAATATTTTTACACTAGCACTCAAAACAATTCATTAAAATACGCGTAACAATGATTTGATGCGCCTTGTGTATACAAGAAGGGTTTAATTTAAATCATACGAACCAAGTGTATTTGGGTGAATACTGATTTGATGACAGAGACAAGATCAGCTCCATGAGTAAAGTGAACAAGTCCAAGAATCCCTTTCAATTGCTGCAAACACACAACTGTGGCAGCTCCACCCATAAACCCCACTATTGTTGCATGTGACAGAAAATCCACTATGAAACCAAGCCTGCAAAATTACAAAACTTATGGTCACCAAATTCATACCAATATATTAATTTTATTTGTCTTTTCATATCAATTCAACTTTGTTCTCTTCTCATCTATAATTCTTGTCTCCATCATTCTTCATGAGTTAATTCAAGAACAACCATTTTATGTATTAGGTGAATATTCTTGTATCATCTAACTCACATATTTGTCTCTCTTTGGACCTCGTTCTTGGTGCACGCTCATATCATGTTTCAATACATTACTAAGTGAATTGAACGCCATGCGTACAATAATGACATCGTACACGTGACATTCATATAATTATATACTATTTTTTACATGATCATAATTTAGAAGAATAGTAATTATTAATCACCTTAACAACCCTAAAGCAGCTTGAAAAACTCCAGCAAAGAAAGTTGTAGCTAAAACCAACTGCACATAGAGCTTAGTGTTCTGATGAGGATTAACTTCCTTCCCCAGCATTGACGTAATGAGAAGCGACGGCACGGCCACCGTCCCGACGGCCAAATCTTTCGAACTCCCCAACATTGCATATATCAGTGGTGGCACAAAACTTGAATCTGCAAACCACACATTCAACATATATACACAAGCAAAGTGTTTCCAAACACTAAAAAAAAAAAAAGGAAGTGTTTTTAGGTAAAAAGAAGTAATTTTAGCCTTTTCAAATGACAACTTCCAATTCTAATTTTGATTCTGTATAATTAAATTAAATCTAAAAGTTGGATTGATGTTCTGTTTCTGATTTTTTTCTTAAACATATAACAATACTGTTACAACTTATTCGCCAAACACTCTTAATAAACTTAATCAACTTTCGATTTTTACTCACAAACACGGGTTTTCACTTCTCCTATAATAAATCACTTCATTTAAAAACACTGTTCTAAAAATCTCCGCCTAGCCCCGATTAGTCCCTGTCTAGGCGCTATACGCCCTTATCCGACTACGTTATTCTTCCGATTAGGCCCCGCCTAATCCGCCCAGGTGCTAGGCCCCAGTCTGCCGCCCGACTAGCGCTTTTTAGAACACTTTTTAAAAATTAGAAGATTTTGCAAAACACTCCCTAAATTTGCATGATTTTTTCAAGCACAAAAAGGTTAACCATGGTCATGAAAACTTACAGAGGCCCATTACTGGAGGTAAGCTTGCTAAACCAGCGTAGCTAATGCCCTGAGGAACCGCAAGGCTAGCAATTGTAATTCCTGCTATGAAATCAGCTTTGAAAAACTCAAAAGTATAACGAGGAGCCCATTCAAGTATAGGCACAAAATACTGCAAACCCAGCAAAAATTTCCTCGAAATGGGCTGCTTCTTGAATTGCTTGAAAGGGTCATCGGGGAAAAATGTTTCTTTGAGGGATGATTTGAGTGTGTGGAAAAAGGGTTTTGTTGGGGGTACTTGTACTTCAAAACGCTGCTGGATTTCATACTCTGTATTTCCCATTTTTTTTTTTTTTTTTTAAATTTGGCTTAACAACTTGTGTGGGAAAATTGGGTTTTGCTTTAGAAAGTATGAGATGATAAAGTTGTATTTATAGAGAAAATTGGTATTGGGGCAGAGGAGGTGGGGTTTTTGAATGTATATATAGAATGGCGGTTTAGCAAAAGTGATGTTGGAATTTTGACTGGTGACTTTTTGTGGTTAAGGGGAAATATATATGTGTCTGTTGTTGTTGGTGCATGTGAGCATGCAAGAGGAGAATTAAGTGTGATTTAGGAAGGTAAATCGGATGTCACGACTAGGGACCCACAAAGCGAGGTGAAGTGTGTTCTACGAAGCGATCCGGCCAAGGATCCCCAAAACGCTAGGTGAGGTACTTTGTTCGAGGTACACAAAAGCAACGCACGTTAAAGTAGGGATGGCTCCCAGCTAAAGGCCCTCCGATGTCTAAGTCGAATCGGGTAGTTGAGGTACTTAGAAAGCTAAAGAGAGCGAGGTAATTTAGAATAATGACAAGTTACCTTTTACCTTGAATCCGTGCCGTATTTATAAGATCGCATTCACCAGGGTGAGACGGATCACCGTACACGTGGCGCCCGATCGGCAGATGCGTGGCTCATGGCGACCCGACCCGGCCCGGGTCGGGTCGGGACCCATATAAAAAGCCGCGGATCCCGAGGTACTTTGGTAATTTCGCGAGGCGAGGTCAAGATGGTCAACTCGACTCCAAAGCGAGGCTATATTGGTAATTTCCACATCATTTACTCCCCCGATTACTTTAGTAATTTATTGCTAAAGTGACTCGATCAGACTCCCGAATTGAAGCAACATAAAGCCAAAGCCCTTGAATTCGAAAAAGATCCTTCCATCCGGTAGTTGAATTTGAATAGCCTTTCGATCGAGACCGTTGATTTTCCCGCCCTTCTCTCTCTATATATAAGACGGTTTTTCAAAACTTCACTTTTCATACTTCTTACCCCGGATCACTTTTCACGCTCACCGCCCACGACCTAGGATTTTGACTTCGTGCTCCTCCATTTCACTTAACTTAGAGGTAGGTTCTCTCTCTCTCTTTATTTTTAAATTTTCTTATTCTATTATGGCGACCCCACCTCTCCATCTATGCGACCCTCCGGCTCGCGGTCGAACTCCAGTTCGTCCTCGAACTCGAGGTCGTCGGACTCTAGCTCGTCTCGAGCTCTTCCACTTCCCTGGCGGGGCCACCCGTATTCTCCTCAAGATGGGGTATCCCGTGAGGCCACCCCCGGACGACTGGAACACGTCGCCCCCTTGGGCTTTACTTAGGTCCCGGGTCTCCGTTCACGATGCAAGTACCATTAGGAAAAATTTCTTTATCCCCGCTTCGTACCAAATCATAATTCCTACTACGAGTGATAAGATAGACAAGCCTCTCCACCTCATTCTAGCTCTTCCACCTCGCTAGCCTCGAGGCGGGTCTTAGATTCCCTTTGGCTCGCCCGTCGCCGATATTTTGCGAGGGCTCGATATTTGCCCCGCCACTCGTCCCGAATTCCTACCGTCACATTGTAGGTTTTATCATTCTAATGAAATATTTTGGCGAGGCCGCTCGCTTTCTCATTTTTGCGAATTATATGCCATCAATTCTTCTACCACCACTACTAACTCCAGATTCTTTTACATCTCGCCTCGTACTAACCGAAAATTTTTACACCGGGTTCCTTCGGTGTGGCCCGGAAAGAGAAGTTCATATTCATTCGAGCTCCTGTTGAAAATCCTTGGGACCTACCCTCGGATTGGAAACTGAGCCGACCTCGACCTCGAGGCCTGCCTCCTGTTTCTTGGGGTGCCGACTTCATTTCTCGGTTGACCCAAAATTGGTACGAGGCTTGCGACCTTATTAGAAGAGGTTTTATCCCTCGTCGGCCTTAGCCCCGCTCTCGCCATGAAGCTCTAACACTTGGTAATTTATTTCTCTTTATTTTCTCCGATTCGCCTACTATGCTTATATCGATACCTTTTGTTTACTTGCACTGAGATATGGCGATCCGATCCGCCGTTCTTGACAAGGCCTCGCTAACAACAAAGAGGCCTTACTAGCTCGCAAGCGAGCTCGACAAGAGGCTGTTGCGTCGGATTTACCGCTAGGCGTGGTCATAGCTTCCGCCCCCCCTATCAGAATCGCAAAGTCGACCCCACTCCCGAGGTGCCTCCGAAGAAATCCATCAAGGCCTCGGGTAGCAAGTCGAGGAGGATAAAGGAAAAACGGTGGTTGAGGTTTGGCCCCAAAAAGGGCAAAAATTCGCAAGTGCGGGGAGCTCGCTTTGATTCTATGGGTGCCTCCCGGGATGCTAGCTCACGATGAGCTCGAACTGCGATGCAAACCTCCCCACCGTAGATCGAATGATGATGTGGGTGAACCGGAGCGAGTCCCATCTCCGTGTGCTCAACGGCTCGCGAGAAGGCTCCCGACCTCGGGCCCGAGTTCGCGAGCTTGCCATGCCTCGCACCATTCCAAATGGAACATTAGCTCGCGGAGCTCGGTCCTCGAGACGAAGGCCGGGAGGATTCTTCGAATCGTATAACTATACTACCCTCCCACCGACCAATTTGCCTTGATGACCACGGAGTTTACCCGCCTCAAGAGTTAAGCGGCCCACGAGGTCATGTCGGTATGTGAATACATTTAAATTATCCAACTCGTTGCTTCGTTTTTATCTCGCTTTGTCACTTACTTGCTTTTCCTTTTTTGACTTTCCGCCTGTTGCACCAAATGGCGCTTGGCGGTGCCGATTGGAAGCATCGAAGGCGAAGTGTACATCAATCACCGAGCGAGGTCCACGCAAGGCTCGGCTGGCTGGAGGCGGATAAGGTAAAAGTCGTCGAGGAGGCTCGAGCCGAACTCCTCGAGGAAGTAGCCGATCTAAAAGCCCAACTTGCTTCGTCTCAAAGCGAGCTCAAAACTCGCGAGGTGAACCACGCGAGGAGATGGGGACTCTTTTGAAAGAGGTCGGAAACAAGGTCTCGAGGAATACCTCTCCTCTCGAAGAGCATAAGGCTTCGTTAGCCTCGTCTCGCCCGGAGTCCAATCTTTCCTTCAATCCTCCTCCTGCGAGAAGCTCGTGGCGAACGAGCCGTGGTGTACCTTTTTGACGGCGAACGATGCCGTGAACAGGGAATTAAGAAGGAGCTTTCAAGGCCGATTTCGACCGGAAAAGCTTGATCCCTTTGAGAAGGACGAGCCGGGCGCGACGCCGCCAAGGCGAATGCGAAGGCGAAGTTGGCGGCTCGCGTGATGTAGAGATCGTTGATGAAGTGGAGGAGGTCGATGAGCTCACCGATCTCGTGAAACCTCTTCAGCATCTAGGACTTATTTATGTAAATCGCAAACTAAGTACTCCACTCCACATTTCGTATTTATTTTTGTTGAAACTCATTCCCTCAATGTATCTAATTTTACTTCATTATCTAGTGTATCCCTTCGATGTATTGCGTTTTTCTTCTCGTGTATTTTCGCATGCTTTTACCTCGCGCATTTTTTTTTTTTTTTGTGTGTTTTTTTACCCCTGGGTCCTAGTCTCCTCGCGAGGCCGGGCTCCATGGCAAAGCTAGGTCCCCGAGCGAGCCCCAGTCCTTGCTTAGGCCCATTTCAGGCTTTGCTAGCCTTAAAGGGAGCTTGTGGCCTAGATCTCTCGTGGGATCGTCTTGGGCTGCTAGCCTTTTAGGGGCTTATCTTGCGAGCCCAGTCCCTGCTTAGGACCATCGTGGGCTTTGCCACTAAAGGGAGCTTGTGGCCTAGATCCCTCGTGGGATCGTCTTGGGCCTGCTAGCCTTTTAGGGGCTTAACTTTGCGAGCCTAGGTCCCTGCTTAGGACCATCGTGGGCTTTGCCACTAAAGGGAGCTTGTGGCCTAGATCCCTCGTGGGATCGTCTTGGGCCTGCTAGCCTTTTAGGGGCTTATCTTGCGAGCCCAGGTCCTCGCTTAGGACCATCGTGGGCTTTGCCAGCCTAAAGGGAGCTTGTGGCCTAGATCCCTCGTGGGATCGTCTTGGGCGTTAGCCTTTTAGGGGCTTAACTTGCGAGCCCAGGTCCTCGCTTAGGACCATCGTGGGCTTTGCCGGCCTAAAAGGGAGCTTGTGGCCTAGATCCTCGTGGGATCATCTTGGGCCTGCTAGCCTTTTAGGGGGCTCAACTGGAGTGGTTCGCTTACGACCTGAAATATCAAGCATTTGCGCAAAGGTAAAAATTGCAAGTGAAATTCCATCTTTTTTCATTGATGAGAGTTTTTAGCATAATTGAGTGCTCCCCAAAATTAAGCTAAGTACATGAAATATCAAGTATAGAACCTCCTTAAGTTATGAACGTTCCAAGGCCCAAAGAGCTCCTGAGCTCCTTTCTCGCATGCTTTCTAACAGATGTTCCCTCTTCAAAGACTTCAATTACCTTGAAAGGTCCTTCCCAATTTGCCTCCGCCTTCCCCACATGTTTGGAAACTTCCACCTTTTTGAGCACTAGGTCCCCTACTTGAAAGCTTCGCTCCGAACCCTTTTGTTGTATGCATTTTTCATCCTTCCCTTGGTCGCTTGGATCGAATAAACGCTTTGTCTCGCTTTTCTTCGATGAGTTCGAGCTCGAGCTCTAGCTTCACTATTTCCCCCGGGCTCGTGTCGAGCGACCGAAGCCGAGGTTTCCCAATTTCTACCAAGACGATCGCTTCCGACCCGTACACTGGGATCGAAGGCGTCTCTCCCGTTGAAGTCCGTGGGGTCGTTCGATATGCCTGAGAGAACTCGGGAAGCTCGTCCACCCAATACGACTTCGCTTCCCTCTAGCCTCGTTTTTAAGTGTTGTAGAATAATTCTATTTGCGACCTCGGTCCGCCCATTTGCTTGAGGTTCCCACATTTTGTAAAATTTTGCTTCACTTTATATTCTTCACACCACTCCCTAACCTTCTTTCCTTGAAATTGAGTGCCATTATCCGATATTAAGATTCGGGAGCCCCATATCTACATGCAATATTTTTCCACAAGAAATTCATGACTTCGGTTTCCGATATCTTGGCCACGCCTCGGCCTCAATCCACTTAGAAAAGTATTCCACCGCCACAATGATAAATTTCTTTCGAGCTCTAGCCACCGGGAAGGACCCAAGATGTCGATTCCCATTGATCAAAAGGACAAGCAATGGGGATCGTTTCCAACCGGGTCATTTGGTTGGTGGGTTAGGTTCGCGTGGAACCGACACTTCGCGCATTTTTTCACGAACTCCATTGTATCCTTTGCTAAAGTCGGCCAAAAGTATCCTTGTCGGATCACCGGGCGAGTGCCTTACCTCCCGAGTGGTTACCACAGGTTGCCCTCATGAATCTCCTCATTACATACATCGCCCTCTCAGGACCGAGGCACTTTAGTAACGATTCTCCTACCGATCTTTTATACGGCTCATTGTACTATCATTATGAACCGGATGCTCTAACTTGGACCCTTCTAGCTTTTATCGGGTCCATCGGTAACGCTCCTTTTCTAGGAAATTTTTCAAGTCTTCCATCCAATCGATTGGGCGTCAATTGCACAAACCGCCTCGCCGGATCGCTCGATGGGACCTTGCTCCGCTTAGCGTGTCCATTTGCGCCGCCACCAACACGATCACCTTCCTCGAGTTATTACCACTTACAGTGGCTTGCGATGGCGAGCCAGAGCATCGGCTCGCTCATTTTCATTTCTTGGGATCTGCTTTGTAGTTGAAAAATTCGAACTTTTCCATCAACCGCTTCGCTTTCTCCAAATAGTTAGCCATGGATCGATCCTTGGCTTCAAACGAACCCTCAATTTGCATTGCCACTAATCGAGAGTCGTGTAAGCTATCAACTTCTTCACATTACACTTCTCGCGCCATTTTTAATCCCGCCACCGAGCAGACTCGGCCTCGTTGTTTGTCACCTCGGTCGAGGCGAGTGCCACTTCCACCTCGAATGAGTTAGGCTCCTGCAACAAGATCCCGGCTCCGCCTCCAATAGCCACCGCCGATCCATCCACGCAAGAGCCATGTCACTTCCTCTTCTCAACTTCGATTTCCGACCCACTTGCTTCGTTAACGAAGTCGGCCCAGACTTGAGCCTTCACCGTCTTACTTTGATATTTAATATCAAATTCTCCCGATTCCACGACCACTCACTTCACTAGGCGACTGCTTGACTCGGTTTTTCTAACACTTGTCTCGATGGTTGATTTGTGAGGACAATAATCCGATGAGATTGGAAGTAAGGTCGCAACTTCCTAGCCGATACTACCAAGGCTAGAGCCGCTTTTTCGTCTCTAGATACCTCTCCTCGGCTCCCAGAACAACTTGCTCACGTAGTAAATCGGGCGATGAACTACCTCTTCGTCTCGCACCAACACCGAGCTCGCCGCTAAATCGCTAGGTATAAAAATAGAGCCTTCCTTTTTTTAGCTTGGACAAGTAAAGGTGGAGACATAAGGTATCCTTTCAAATCTCCGAATGCCTTCTCACATTCCTCCGTCCATTGAAAATTTTTCATGTTTCTCAATGTGTTGAAAAAGGAAGGTTGCGATCGGTGACCTCGAAATGAACCTTTTCAACGAGGCAATTTTCCCCGGAGTCAGACTTCATTGACCGTTCTAGGTGAACTCATTTCCATTATAGCTTTTATCTTCTCGGGTTCGCTTCGATCCCCTCTCATGCACCATGAAACCCAAAAATTTTCCACCTCGCACTCAAGGTGCACTTCGCAGATTCAACTTCATACCATAGGCTCGCATTATTTTGAAAGCCTCCTCAAATGCTCAAGGTGATCCTCTTCCACCACACTTTTTACCAACATATCATCAACATACACTTCCATTGATTTGCCAATTTTCTCTAAACATGAGGTTGACTAACCTCTCGATAAGTAGCTCCGCGTTCTTTAGCCCAAACGACATTACCATGTAACAATAAACTCAATTCTCCGTCACAAACGAGGTCTTATCCCTATCCTCTTCCGCCATAAAAATTTGGTGATATCCTTGGTAAGCATCCATCATGCTAAGCAAGGCACATCCTGCTTGTGGAGTCCACCAACAGTCGATGCGAGGTAGGGGGTAGGGATCCTGGGGCATGCCTTATTTAGATCCGTGAAGTCGAGTGCACATCCTCCATTTGTTGTTAGCTTTGGGCACTACAACTACATTTGATAACCACTCGAGTGAATCGAATTTCCACAACATATCCCGCCTCCAATAACTTGTTCACATCGTTTTCTATAATTTTGTTTCTTTCGCTTCCAAAGCTTCGCTTTTTCTTCGCTTCATCGCCTCGCCACGGATCCACATTCAGTCGGTGAACCATCACCTCGGTCTATGCCTTGGAAATCGACGGTTTCCAAGCAAAAATATCCACATTCTCCTAAGAAATGAATCATCAACACTTACAGCTTGAGTCCATTTGCGACCTATCTTAGTGAACTTATCCGGTCGCCTGGCTCGAGCTCAATCACTTTGTATTGCTCCGTTGGATCAACCCTATACTCCGCCATTGTCCTAGTTTTTTTAACTTTCTCCTTTTCTTTTTACTCAGTCCACCTCTCCTTGGCGTGTTATTTGCTTTATAGTCCTCACTTCTCTCTTCCTTTCCTTCTTTTTTTTAGGGAAACGTTATAAAGCATTCTCTAGCCGTCTTCTCGATCGCTCGTCTTCGCCTATCCCTCCCGATGTAGGGAACTTCATCTTCAAATGATAAGTGGACACCATGACTTGAAATTGATTGATCCGGGTCACCCCATAATCACATTATAAGCAAATGGGGCGTCTACCACTAGGTACTTGATCATGATTGTCTTTCGGCACGGCGCTTCGCCGAGCGAGGTGGGGAGATCAATGGTTCCTAAGGGAACCACTTCGCTTCCCCCAAATCCCATCGGAGTGTCAACCGGACGTAGGGCAGTTACATCTAGTTCCATCTTCCTCAACACATGCATAAATAATATATCCGCCGAGCTCCCATTGTCCACCAAAACTTTTTGTACAAGCGAAGTTGGCGATATCCATCGTGATAACCATCGGGTCGTTTTGACTGCCTCGACCCCCACGAGGTCACGGCCATCGAATGTAATAGGGCTAGAGTTTTGGACGCTCATGAACTTGATTTCCTCTTAGAATCATGAGTGAGGTTACGCACATGTTTCCTTCGCACTCTGTGAATCACCTCCACTAGGACCTCCCCGCTATCATATGTATAACCCCCTACGAGGCGGGTTATCTTCTTCGTGATTTTGCCTAGGCCAGAGCGTTCCCTTGGACGTTCTTGCCTATGACCGCCTCATGGCGACCTCTCGACCGGCCGCGATTTGCGAGCGGTGATCTTCGCCTAGGGTCCGGGTTAGGTCCTCCCCGTTCTTCTTTCAAAACAAAATTTTGTAAGTAACCTTCTTTGAATGAGCCTTTCAATCTCATCTCGTAATTGAATGCGATCCTCGGTGTCGTGGCCATGGTCCTTGTGGAAGCGACAATATTTATCCATATTTCTTCGACCGAGGTCGTCTTCATCTTTTTGGCCACCTTAGCATATCGGTTCGCTCTATGGCCATTAGGCGTGACTTCGGGTGAGTTCAACAGAGTATATCTATTGTGCCTCTCGTCTCCTGGGGCGATCTTGATCGGACCTCGGTCCAGGCTCTCTCGACCCTAAACCGAAGCCTCTCTCTAAGATCCCTCCCCTCGCGTGGAGCCCGAGCCACTGGGACCATTCCAGGTCTTTAAGGGCATTCATCTCCTCCTCTTGTATGTATTTCTGGGTCACTTCCATTAATCGCTCTTATCGACAGGCGGTTCATGAGCGAGCGCCGATGCTAATGGTCCTTTTTGCAATCCAAGGATAAGGATATTAGTCATCATGTCGATTCGCATATCTTGTACCTCCAACGCTTCATCATTGAACCGATTTATGAATTCCCTGAGCGACTCTTTCACCCCTACCTTATAGTGAACAAATGCGAGGTGACCTTCAAGCTCGCTTTTGGCTTAACCTGGTATAAGAACTTTCGAGCCACTGCTCGTAAGAAACCACAGTTCCCTAGGTAATCCATGAACCATTCATGCGCTTTTCGGTCAGCATTGTGATGAATATTCTAGCATTCATGGCATCCAACTGCCCATACAATTGCATCACGTGGTCGAAAGCAGTGAGATGTTCCTGAGGGTCCCTATTCCCATCATATTTCGGGAGATCAGGAAGCTTGAAGTTCGGCGTGACCACCTCAGCTAGAATCTCGGAGAAAATGGAGATCCCCTTTCTCGCAAAGCGGATGTTCTGACTCCCCTCCGCCTCAAATCATCCAGTTGTCGAGTAACATGCTCGATTTGTTCACTCAGTTCGTGTATGTCCCGTGGCTTATTGACTGGTTCGCCCACGACCTCCTCTGGTCTCCTCGCTGGTGGCCTGACAGCTTGACTAGCCACCTCTTCCAAATCAACTAGCACTTCGTTTCGTTTTTCCACATTCCCCCTTCCCCAGGGGACCTCGTGGGAGGGCCTCCATAGCCTTCTTGCCCTTTCTTTCCCTATCCTCCAACATTTTTTCCAGCATTTTCTCAAAGTCACTAGCCTTCATGTGAATCATCTGCTCCTCCTCCTGAACGAAAGATGGTCCCGCGAAGTGAAGCGGGCGAATTGGTGATGTTTCCTGGGGAGGGTCCTCCACGACCCCCTGAGGTGTCTTGGACGCATGCTTAGGTGTTTCCAATAGCTTCCCTGGTGTCTCCTCCATCTTTAGCTAGACCTCTTTCCCACAGACGGCGCCAACTGATTTAGGAAGGTAAATCAGATGTACCTGACCTAGGGACCCACAAAGCGAGGTGAAGTGTGTTCCACGAAGCGACCTGGCCAAGGATCCCCAAAAAGCTAGGTGAGGTACTTTGTTCGAGGGTACCTGAAACAGAACGCACGTTAGGCTAGCCGGGATGGCTCCCAGCTAAGGCCCTCCGATGCCTAAGTCAGAATCAGGTAGTTGAGGTACTTAGAAAGCTAAAGAGCGAGGTAATTTAGAATAATGACAAGTTACCTTTTACCTTGAATTTCGTGCCGTATTTATAGTACTGTTCACCGGGTGAGACGGATCACCGTACACGTGGCGCCCGATCGACGGTAAGTGGCTCATGGGCGACCCGACCCGGGCCTTCGGGTCGGGTCGGGACCCATATAAAAAGCCGCGGATCCCGAGGGTACTTTGGTAATTTCGAGGCGAGGTCAAGATGGTCAACTCGACTGGCGAGGCTATATTGGTAATTTCCACATCATTTACTCCCTAGTTACTTTACGCCTAGCGGTAAATCCGACGCAATGACCTCTTGTCGAGCTCGCTTGCGAGCTAGTAAGGCCTCTTTGTTGTTGGCGAGGGCCTTGTCAAGAACGGCAGATCGGATCACCATATCGTGCAAGTAAACAAAAGGTATCGATATAAGCATAGTAGGCGGCTGGAGAAAATAAAGAGAAATAAATTACCAAGTGTTAGAGCTTCATGGCGAGGAGCGGGGCTAAGGCCGACGAGGGATAAAACCTCTTCGGTAATGAGGTCGCAAGCTCGCACCAATTTTGGGTCAACCGAGAAATGAAGTCGGCACCCCAAAAAACAGGAGGTAGGCCTCGAGGTCGAGGTCGGCTCGGTTCCAATCCGAGGTAGGTCCCAAGGATTTTCAACAGAGCTCGAATGAATATGAACTTTTCTTTCCAGGGCCACAGGAAGGAACCGGTGTAAAAATTTTCGGTTAGTACGAGGCGATATGTAAAAGAATGCGGAGTTAGTAGTGGTGGTAGAAGAATTGATGGCATATAATTCGCAAAAATGAGAAAGCGGCGGCTCGCCAAAATATTTCATTAGAATGATAAAACCTACAATGTGACGGTAGGAATTCGGGACGAGCCAAGGCGGGGCAAATATCGAGCCCTCGCAAAATATCGGCGACGACGGGGCGAGCAAAGGGAATCTAAGACTCGCCTCGAGGCTAGCGAGGTGGAAGGCTATTTGCGGCGAGGTGGAGGCTTGTCTATCCTATCACTCGTAGTAGGAATTATGATTTGTACGAAGCGAGGATAAATAAATTTTTCCTAATGGTACTTACATCGTGAACGGAGACCGGGACCTAAGTAAAGCCCAGGGGCGACGTGTTCCAGGTCGTCCGAGGGGGTGGCCTCACGGGATACCCCATCTTGAGGAGGGGGAATACGGGTGGCCCCGCTTGTGGAAGTGGAAGAGCTCGAAGACGAGCTAGAGTCCGGCGACCTCGAGTTCGAGGACGAACAGGAGTTCGACCGCGAGTGGAGGGTCGCATAGATGGAGGTGGGGTCGCCATAATAGAATAAGAAAATTTAAAAATAAAAGAGAGAGAGAAACTACCTCTAAGTCAAGTGAAGTGGAGGAGCACGAAGTCAAAATCCTGGGTCGTGGGCGAGTGAGCGTGCCAAGTGATCAGGGGTAAGAATTATGAAAAGTGAAGTTTTGAAAAACCGTCTTATATATAGAGAGAGAAGCGCGGGAAAATCAACGGTCTCGATCGAAAGGCTATTCAAATTCAACGGCTGGGATGGAAGGATCTTTTCGAATTCAAGGGCTTTGGCTTTATGTTGCTTCGAATTCGGGAGCTACATCGAGTCACTTTAGCAATAAATTACTAAAGTAATCTGGGGAGTAAATGATGTGGAAATTACCAATATAGCCGCCAGTCGAGTTGACCATCTTGACCTCGCCTCGCGAAATTACCAAAGTACCCTCGGGATCCGCGGCTTTTTATATGGGTCCCGACCCGACCCGAAGGCCGGTCGGGTCGCTTCATGAGCCACGCACCGTCGATCGGGCGCCACGTGTACGGTGATCCGTCTCACCCGGTGAAAGCGATCTTATAAATACTGACACGGAATTCAAGGTAAAAGGTAACTTGTCATTATTCTAAATTACCTCGCTCTTTAGCTTTCTAAGTACCTCAACTACCGATTCTCGACTTAGGCATCGGAGGGCCTTAGCCGGGAGCCATCCATTGCTAGCCTAACGTCGTTCTGCATTTCAGTACCCTCGAACAAAGTACCTCACCTAGCTTTTTGGGGATCCTTGGCAGGGTCGCTTCGTGGAACACACTTCACCTCGCTTTGTGGGTCCCTAGGTCGTAAACTGATTTACCTTCCTAAATCAAAGTGGATGGTTTTTCTGGAAGTTTGATTGTGTGTGTGTGTGTGTTTTGGGGCTTAGGTTAGGGGTGAGGTGCATTTATATAAATGGGTGGAGAATGGTGGAGGCTTAGGAGTAGAGGCGTGTCCAATGGTTCGAAACCGCCGGTTCGGTTTTCCCAAAGGTGGGCAGGAACCTAACCGAATCTATAGCGGTTTGATTCGCTCCGGTTTGGCGTTTTTTTTTTTGAATTTTTGAGTTTTTAATATTAATAAATTAACACCATTGATAAATTAACACAATTGATGAAAGAAATGAAATTGAGTAACACAAAAAAATAATTTTATTGATTTAAAAGTAAAATTACAACTTATAATTTACAAAATGAAAAATTCTAAGATATTACAATTCCAAAGTACAATTTAAAAAT
Source organism: Rehmannia glutinosa (assembly GCA_016081115.2). NCBI lineage: Eukaryota > Viridiplantae > Streptophyta > Magnoliopsida > Lamiales > Orobanchaceae > Rehmannia > Rehmannia glutinosa. The sequence continues at coordinate 872,712 of JABTTQ020001592.1, forward strand.
AAAATTACAAGTTAATACAATTTCGTATAAAGTTTAAATTACAAAGTACAAAGTACAAACCACAAAGAAAGGAAAAAAGAACAAAAAGAAATGGGTTTGAGTTTTATTTTAATATTCTAAGTTAAAAATTTGAAATTAACTTTGAATATTTAAATAAAATTGCCTACGTATCCTCATAGAGGAATCAAAACCCTACGTAGTTCTCTTACCTTTACTTACCTTAGGGAAGGTGGCAAGTGGCAACGTGATTCTTCAATCATTTTGTGACCGTTGCTTGATTCGGTATCAAGATTATCGCTTTCTTGGAATCATCAAAATTGACGTATTGCTCACGCACCTCGGCGTTTGTCCAATCGTGGAACAATGTTTGAGCCTCTAGATTTTCTCGTTAATCTAGATCGTCTAGGATCGAATATAACCTCCTCACTGAATGCTTGCTCTACGGAGACGGTTGATGCAGAACGACTAATATTTCCCTCGCAATTAAAGTTACTATAGGAAAGAGGAAGACCTCTTTGACCACCACTTTAACAAATCGAACTTTGACTTCCCTACTACAAATTCAAAGATAATCAAAATGAGATGCTAAATATGTATCAAGTTCAAGATAAGGGGTCGCGCTCCTCTCGAACGTTTTGGTATCCTCGCGCCATAAAATTTATCTAATGGTGCAAATACCGACGCCTCATTAAACGTCACCGATATCACTAGTATGTTCAACATCGGGTGTAGAAACAAAGTGAGAACTAGTTGAGCCTCTAAAACTATCACCAAATTTTATTGAATATTCTTTAAAAATATCATATAAACATTTTTAGCATTCTCTACTACAACACTTGGATGTGAGTGTCATGTTCTTTAATAGGAAACAAAGCATCATAATATATTCCTAACAATTCTTCTAAACCATCTAATCTTACTCTAGGATCTAATATTTTTGCAACTAAAAATACATTAGGAATATAAGTGAAATATTTTAACCATTTTAATCCCATTTGAGCAATAGTTGGTCCTAAAAGTAGCACAAGGCATGAGAGATCTAAAAAGTAGTGCAATTTTAACACAACGATCTACAACTAAAATTGATGTAGGATAATAAACACCGATAATTCTTCGGTAGCATCTTTAAAACCTTTAAAAGTTGACATAAATTAGATCATGCATCCCATTGATTGGGAAATAAAACTATGCCACATTGTTGATCGGCAAAAAATGAACATAAAGCTTCTCTATATGCATAACTATCATTTATCATTTTATATGTAGAATTCCAACGAGTTGGCACATCAAGCGAGCATTTTCTTGGGTATAAATTATTTTCTTTACAATATCTCGCCCATTTTTTCAAAAAAGAAGAAAATCTTGATAAATATTAAAAGCGCATCTCTAATAGGTGCAATTTCTTCTTTTAAAGTAGCTAAACCATCTTGAACACATAAATTAATAATATGACATATACAACGAACATGAAAAAATTTACCACCAATAGAAGGTTCACAAATATTAATAAGTGATGGTAAACTAGCCGTATTAGCACTAGCATTATCAAATGAAATTGAAAAAAATTTTGTAACTAAGCCATATTCTTGTAAAATAGTATGAATTTTATGAGAAATATTAATAGCGGTATGTTCAACATTAAAATCTCTATATGCAATTAAACGTTTTTGCAAAGTCCATGAATCATCAACCCAGTGACAAGTAATTCCCATATAAAAACTTCTTTGCCAATGATCACTCCATACATCCAAACAAATTGAAACTTTTGTTTGTAAACTAGCAAATGAGTTAATTAATTGAAACTTAAATTCACAAACTCGCTTTTTTTTTAATATCGTGAGTCAACGTAGAACGTGAAATTTTATTAGCAGCGGGGTTAAAAGCACGTCTAGTATACCTTTCAAATTTTTTATTATCGGCAAAGTTAAAAGGGAGTGACATACCACTAACAAATAAAGTTGTCTCTTTTCTAGCATTTATATCGGTATATTTAAATAAAGAAGAAGAAGAAGACTCCATTTTGTTGAAGAACCCGTGAATCCCGTCGGTAGTTGTGTTTGAGCACGATCTAGCCCAACTTTATCCGGATGTTTTTTGTTGAGGTGGTTCGTGAACGTCCCATAACCGCCCCCTCCTCTAAACTTGTAGGAATTAGTGCAATAATTGCAAGTAACTTTGAAACCGCCGGTTGTAGGATCCGGAATTTTTTTAAAATGAACCGAAAAAATATCGGATCTAAGCGGCGGAGCTCGGCGACTTTGAGTTTGAGTTGGCGGTTGCGATTCAGGTTGAGCCTCACCTTCTTGTTGCAAACTAGCAAAACAAGCTTCGATTTCATCTTCGTTCAAATCAAAAGCTTCATCAAAACGTGGTGGTGGTGGTGGTTGTTGCTCGGAGCCGGACGCCAAACCTTTGCCCTTAGATTGACGGGAAGATCCTCCACGACTCGACATTTTTTTAAAATAGCTAATGAAATTAAAAGTATGAAACTACTAAAAATTAAATTGAAACTTGGAATTTAAACTTGAACAAGTTGAATATAGAGAATGTAGAGAATTGGGAGATTAGAATATAGAGAATGTAGAGAATTGGGAGATTAGAAATTTGGTGTGAGGAAAAATGGATGAATTGGAAGGGGTATTTATAGGAAATTTGAATTTTGAAAATCGGCCACAAACGGTCACTTTTGTGACCGTTTGAAATTTGAATTTTGAAAATTCAAATTTCAAATGCAATCAGGGTTTTTAAAAAAAAAATAGAAAAACGCCGGTTAAACCGCGGTTTATGGTTTGAAATTTTGGAACCGTAACCTAACCTTAAAATTAAAGTTTACGGTTCGGTTCAATCGAACCGGGGTCAACGGTTTTCGAACCGTTGACCACGGTTCGAAACCGCCGGTTCCCGGTTGTTCGAACCGTTGATACGTCTACTTAGGAGTACTCTTTCTTAAAAAGAAAAACGAATATAAAGATATGGTAGGATTTATTTTGAAAATATCTTTTAAAAATACTTTGGTGGAAGTGTGAGAATAAGATTCCTTTGATTTTTGTTAAAAAATGAATTTGTTTCATTTTTTTGTTCGATCAATATTTAGTCGATGTTTCAATATACTAGATGGATATCATCCGCATATGGTGCTATTATTATACGAGGTGAGATTTTCTATTCCAAAATTGTGTTTCATCTTATATTCCATCGCACGGATATATTTCATTGTGAACCACTATTGGGATGTTTATATTAGTTCAAGATGTTTTTTAAAGATTTTATAAAATTAGGATATTCGTCATAAATGGGATGTTGAGATTCACAAATATGGTGTTCATTTTGAAATCTTGTTGAAAGTATGTGCGTTTTTGTTTTGTAACACTTAGAAAAACCTCATGAGTTTAAATAGGGATGATAATGGACGGGGACGAGACTGGTATTTAGGGCTACAAATGAATCGAGCCGCTCGTGAGATATCGGGTCTCATTCGAAAAAATATTTGTTCGAGATTGTTCATTGGACTTAACGAGCCGAATCTGGAACCTAAAATTCAAGCTCGAACTTTTAAACGAGCCGAACTCAAGCTTACAGATATTTGGCTCGAAAGTTTGCGAACTATCCGTTTACAGGCTCGCGAACTCGAACTCGATCATTAGTGAACTCAAGTTTGCTTTCACGAGCTACTCGAGCATATAACGAGCCTTTTACGTGCCGAGCTCGAGCTAAGCTCGTTGAATATATTAAACGAGCTAGTTATGAGCCGAGCTCGAACTGTTGGCGAACCTAATAATTTTCAAACGAGCCTAGCTCGAACTCAATAATGAAAGCTCGAATCGAATTCGAATCGAACTTGAGCCGATCCAAAAAGTAAATGAACCGAACTCGAGTCTGTTCCTGTTCGGCTTGGTTCGGCTCGTTTACAGCCCTACTGGTATCGTACATACCATCTCTGTCCCATAATCTCATCTGAAACACTATTCTTGTGCCATTTCCTGCTTTAGGTGTTGGGATGGGGACCAGGGTCCCAACGGTGAATCGGGTTCACCATTATTAGTAAAAAACTCTATAATTAATAAACCACTTAAAATAAGAAATAGTTAAAATAATTAAAAATAACATAAATTCCTAATTCGTAAAGAAAAGAAAAAAATGAGAAAAATTAAATTATACAGACTTATTTAGTTTTTATAATTAATAAAACAAAACATTATAAATAGAATTAATATTAATAATATATAAATACAAATATATTCGGGGAATGAGAATGAGGATAAGAATCTCCACTTATTTAAATGGGGTCGGAAATGGGATGAGGGATATAAATACTACCCCCATTCGATCCATATTCCATCCCTAGTTCTAACGAAGCGGGGAATCTCCATCCCCGAATTAACTGGGGATTTTCCACCCCATTTTATTTGGGTACCAATTGGAATGATTCTCTCAGTATTTTAAGAACTACATAGTAGTTTGTCAATATTTTAATCTAAAGGTATCTTGCTTTTTTCTTCTTTGACGGATGAGATCTTCTATTGAATAATGATTTTCCATCTCATATTCTACCATAGGCGTGATTGGCATATTTTTAAAAGTTACCATATAAATTTTGCATAAATCAAATCTAAATTAGGTATTTCATATGATAACTTTTATACACGTATCAATCGTTCATATAATGAAACGAGAGATGAAATAAATTTTCGAATAGAAGATCTCATCCGCCTCTTTGAACCACATAGTAGTACACTCAATTTGTTTGGGTGAAGGAGCGTACATGGTTGACATGTGTGCATTTGCATAAAAACGAGGAGAAAACAAATAGGGCCCAGTGCACCCAGGTGTATCTATTTTGATTGATACACTTGACCCAATATAGAATATCGTATACGTACATCATTAGCTTTAACTAGTTTTTGACCCGTGCGATGCACGGGGTGTGATGTATTGGATTATAAGATGTACAATACGTGTCTGGAAAAAAACCAGGTTATATCTCTATAATTAAAAATCACAAATTTTAGAATACTTCTTTGTCATAATATTATTTGTTTGTTTATCATTCGATGTATCATTGCCACAAACTATATCTTCAACCTCTTGTGGTTGGTTTCTTGTGAAACATCAACATATAATTTTTCATGACTGAAAATCGGGTTCTTCAAGTAAAGATCGACATGTGATAGAGATTGTTCTTGACTTTTGTTTATTGTCATGGCATACGAAACGGTCAAAGGAAAATGTCTTCGTGAAAATTTGAAGGGAATTATGAGATCAGATGGGGTACGTGTCATTCGCGGTATCAAAATATTATGATTGTCATTCACTCCCTTGAGAACTTTAGATTCATGCACATGTGTGCTAAGCTTCGTAATCACCAACCTCATACTGTTACACGCAATCCAATATAATAGTCTTTGTTCCTCATAAGCATAGCAAGAGTCCCAACATTCTAATGCAATTCATGATTAAGAAGGCGTAACATCTCTTATTATAATCGAAAAACATTAAAATGTAATTCAACGAAGAAACATACACACCATATATATATATATATATATATATATATATATATATATATGTGTGTGTGTGTTATACTCATCATTGTTTAGCAATATCGAGTCACTTTTGTTTGAAATGGAGACAAATTTGAATTCATAGTACTATCACTTGATCGAACATCATTACCATTCGTATTTGTCTCTACGGAATCTTCCATGGTGAGATCAATTATCGTTTCAGTATTAGAAACCACCTTCGAAGATTTCACTGATGTACGACAATAAGTATTGTTTGAATTCTGAATATTGGCTCGAGATGAGAGTAGTTTGTTGGAAACTTTAAGTACAAAATCATAATATAAATATATTAAATACAAATTAAATATCATGAATAATTTTAATTTAAGACAATACAATATTATATATAAAATTAAACATACAATTTGTAATGTCACAAAGTGGGGAGTTTTGAAAAAGGATAAGCACGCAATTTTAACAGACGCATCTCGATTCTTGGGAAACAACTATTCTGGATAGCTTCGAAGCTCTATATGTAGGTAGTGTCATATTTTATGTGAAAAATTAAACTAAATCATAATAAATGTGAATTACATGAATTATTATTGTAACTGTGCTATTAAGTAAATAATTAAATAAATAAATATAACATTAAATATATCTTTTGTAATGTCACTTCGCAAGGAGCACGGACAAAAATAAACAATCTTGCTCAACGAAACCTGAGAAACAATTGTGGATAGACATGGACTGTTTTCCATATATTATTCTATTTTCTGTTAAAAGAATTTTATAAGATTGAATAAGTTGTGAATAACGTGAGTTATTTAATTTTTTTAAAACAATAATATTGCATAATAATAAATATACCATTTGTGATGTCACTAAACATCGAGTTGAATAAAGAACAAATAATGTTGCTCGATGAAACTTGAGAAACAACTCTTGTAGATAGCTTGAAGACATACTCCCCGATATCCTCAAATTTTTTGTAAATAAATTAAAAAGGGATTAATGCATTAATAACAAACATGTGTTATAATATTGAACAATAAAAATATAGGATTTTAATAAATAAAAAAGTTAAAATACCATTTTTTTTACACAAAGGTACAATAATAATATACAACAGTCAATATATATTACCACATTGCTAGAATTTATAAATTTTTTCAACTATATTGGTTATAATTATTTGGTAAATTATGTGTAAATTTAATTTTTAAAACAATGAAGTTATTTGTTGAATCTTATCATAATTCTTATATAAAAAATGTATAACATATACCTTGATACATTACAGATAATTTAAAATAAAAAAAAATTATATTTCGATTTTTTTAGAAATCATTTGAAAAAAATTGTTATAGAAATATTTGAAGTTGCACAAATTTTGGTTTTCACAATAAATAAAAATACAATTATATTAAAATTGATATATTATATTTAATTTAATTATAATAACATCGAAATAAATAGATTATTTTTATCTCATAGTTTATGAGGATTATTTTTCCAAAATACAGAAATTGTATTGAGATTTCTTCTTTCCAATTTATTAATACTTTTAATAAATATATTTCTAAATATATAATGATAATTGTTAGCTTCTCAAAACATAAAATATTAATATATTCATTAATTATTCAAAATGTATTTTTTCTATTTTTTGTAAATTAAAAAAAACTGACTATTCAATTGAAAAACTAATGTCCATTGAATTATAAGTGAAATATCCAAGAAGTAGTGACTTGAAGAAAAAAACCCAGTCCATATAGTTAAACTGAAAATAAAAACAAAAGCCCTTAAGGTTTTGTATACACAGACCCTAATTGTCAATAATTTTTTGAACCCATAAAACAGAAGCCTATTATTAAAAAAAAAAAATGAAGCGCATAACCCATATACCAAATTCAGATTGCATCTAACGTGTGAATGTGATATTTGAGTGCAAGATTTTGACAAATAAATCACAAGAATAGTCTGGATACTACGAAAAAAACAATATCTAATCTGAAATGAAAAAAAGTTCGACATTAGGGTTCTATCTTGAACTCACGAGCCAAAAATAAAAAAAAATAGCTGGATTATTTCCATTTCAACATTCTCGAATCTAACACACCACATAAAATGTGGTTTTTATGTTTAGTTTTTTTGAAACAACACTAATCTTTATAAAAAAAATGAAACCCAAACTGGTTTTTCACGCCGCCGTGTCGATTTCTGTCCCATAGCTAATCAAAAATTTCGATGTTCAATGGTTCAAAATAACATCAAATCTTCGAAGCCCGTACATCCTCACATCCACAGAGTAGTCGGCAAAAATTGACATTTGGCCCATCTCATTCAATTTTTGCATATCTACGATAAATATTTTTACTACTAAAATACAATTTATAAGAAACATAAATTTTCATTTTAGATATGAAAATAATTATAGTGTTTTATAAATAATTAATTTCTAATTTTATTTCTGAAAAATTATTTTAGTTTTTTTCTTTTTAGAGTCGATTTTTGGCAGAATTCTTATTTCAATTTAGTTCAAGTGTTTTTAATTTTCAGATTTTTCTAATTCCAAAATATGATAATTGTTTATGGATATAGAAACTATCAGAAACCTAAAAAAAATGCTGGTGGCGGAATAACATAAATAGTTTCATTTTAGTCATGAAAATTTATATTTTCATTACCCAAAGAAATATAGATTCCTAGAATATATGCAATCTGTTTTTAATTAATAAAATTTTCATATAAAAAGTCAATCATTACATATTAATTGTGCTTTAGTTAATTTGGGTTACCAAAAAACACAGATTACTGTTTAAATACAGAAGATTTGAATGCAATATCTATTTTAAATAACAAATCTTCTAAATTGACAATTATGTGGTTAAGTGATAATTAATGATAAATATGTTAATTTGGCAAGTAATAATGAATTATTCAAAAGACAAAACTGATTTAGATTTCAAGAATATATGCAGTATATTTTTAATTACAAAACTTCCATGTAAAAAGCCAATTTAAGTTTTTTTTTTTTGACAAAAAAAAGCCAATTTAAGTTAGTTATGCTTTAATTAATTTAAGTTACCAAAACCTCTTGCAATTTCATTTCCGAAAAAAGCGCTATCTATATTTTAAAGAAGAAAATCTTCTAAAAAAGTTAAAAACCCGTGTGATAAGGCTGCAATATATAAATAAAGGAAACCATATAAAGTTCATTAAGAATTGGATGTAACATTAACAATTATTACTTTTAATAGTAAGCGAAAAAAAGGCGGGAAAATTTTCTATTACTATTTTGAGAAGCGGTTGTTATTATATATATATAGATTAGTTCAAACTTAATAAATAATTATTGGAACAATATATATCATTAAGGATAAAACCTCATGTAAATAGTCTAACTTGCCAAAATCCATTAGGCGAATCTAAAACTAATTCAATTGTATTTTCGTAATATTAGCATTTATATTTTCGTAATATTCGGGGACCGATATTTGCGATCTATCCGAAAAATATAGTAGCCTATTTGAAAGGTATTAGTACACGATTCACTTGAAAGTATTAGTTTTGTAATATTGGATAGTGATACAATATCACGAAAGCGTTAAAAAGTATTAGGTTTTCATCTGAAACACTTTAGTAAGTAGTTCACTTGAAAATATTTAATAGACCCCCTTAAAAGCTAGTAATTTTTTCCGTCAAAAGTTTAGTGATCCTCGTGAAACATATTAGTAGTCCCCTAAAAAATATTAGTTTTTCCATTGAATTTTTTTAGTAATTTCCGTGAAAACTATTAATTTTCTAATAAAAAATATTAATATTAGTATGTCCCCTAAATGGTATTATGCATCCACTGGATTACTAGACCACTGGGATACTGTGGCTAGGTCGCTGGATTTGCGAATCGAATAAATTCATTGGGACTGGATCCGTTTAACCATTAGACTATCTAACAAAATACTACCTTTTTCTTTAAGTTATAAACATCACAAGCGAGGGTCAAGTGATGGGTCTTGAAACCAACCATAACTGTCCAAGATGACCAACTAACCAAGTGATGTCTTGTGCCTACCACTCTAATAATACAACGTGATTAAAATTATTTGACTAATGACTCTTTTGGAATGGTAATGCGTTCCAGTTAAGTTTGGATCTGTCCAGTGTCGAACGCATGATTTGAGGTTTTGGGAGAGGGGGAGCAAGATTTTTTCCACAATTTTTTTAGGGCAGATAATTTTTCCCTTATTTTAAGCAGAAGAAAAAAATTTGGAGAATTTTGGTGCCCCCCACTTGGTTATTTTAATAGTGTATTAAATAGATTTAAGCGGATTTGATTTTTTATTTTAAATATTTTTTTTTAATTTTTTTAAAATTATTATATATAAAATATTTATATGATGTATATATATTCTTTTAAGAACTTCTTTTTGAAAATAGTTTCGAATTATAAAATGGATTTAGCAGGTCTAATAGGTCTTACCTATTCGATTTTGATTTTGTCAGATGAACTCGACCAAATATTCAGGATGTCTATACTCAATTAATAACCAATTATATGTATTCTCCTATTTTTAATATTTTATTTTATGATATTATGCATAGATAGGGGGAACCAGACAACGGTAAGGGGGCCAAGAGTAGGGTGTCAATCTTGTCGTGTTTCGTGTTTGCGGGCGTGTTCGACACATATATTATAGGTCCGACACGAACCCGAACACGACCCGCTTCATTATTTGTGTCAAGATACACGACCACGAACACGACCCGTTTATGACACGAATAACCCGACACGACACGAAAAACCTACATAATTTAAAGTTGACAAAAAAAAAATAAAAAATGGAGAAAAATTAAAATTACAAATAAAAATACATTAAATATTAAAAAATATTAAATTCGTGTTAAGTTCGTGGTCGGGTTATCGTGTCGTGTCGAATTGACGCCTCTAGCCAAGAGTAAAAAATAAAAGATGACATTTGTGTATATATATTAATATTCATTAGTAAATTTTTATAAAATACATCATTAAATCCTTAACTTGTTTAGAGTCTCTTTTGCATATCACGAAAACTATCTACAATTTAATTTATCATTTTTTTATAATTTTCTTTTCAATATATATAAGCAAATAATAATGAGAAACTCATCTTTTGATGAATAGAAAATATAATTTTAAGATGATAATAAGATAAAATAAGACCCACAAAATCACCAATTTAACTTACTAAAATTCATGGAATAGTTTTTATCCAACAAAATTATGAGTGGAGGCCAAAATACTAAATAATAAAAATTTAGGTGCTAAAAAAAGAAAAAAAAGGAAAAAGCTGCCCCCCTCAAGCCACCATGTGGCTCCGCCTCTGTTATCGCATATGCAATATCAAGAAAAAGTATCGAAAGGGCAGGACGGAGGCGTTTCCTTGTGGTGTGGTGTAGAGGCTTTAGCCCTCAAACTTTTCAAAAACTCTACTACACATATATACTTTATTTTTAAATATAATTTTTTGGTATTTAAATATTTGATTTTTAATGTCTTAGCCCCAAAATTAATTAGCTCCTTCCAAATAAAATGTCTACCTCCGCCCTAGAAATGAACAATTAACTGTGATCGCACCACCCTACCATGGGGAAGCATGCAGGTGATAGATTTTATGATGCCATGATGATAACTTTGATACCCCTACAAAAATCTTAATGAATCTTCAAAAGCCAAAAAAAAATTACAAAAATCAAGATTTGTTAAATTATATTTCAATATAATTTTTGCTATGTCTTCATACATGGGGAAAATTTTATTTCGTAATTTAATATAAGCTAAGATATGGATCTTGCTTAACCCCACCAAATTAATTAGTTTTTAAGTAAAGAGATAAGGACATTCTTTCTCAATATGGGTAATTGTACATGGCATTATTGGATTAGAAAACGTGGTTGGTTGAGCAAAATTGAGAATTTGAGGGATACATCATGATTCTTTACACAAATTAAAGGTACTTCAATGTTTGTTCCAAGAGCAAGTCTCTTGTGAGACGGTCTCACGGATCTAAATGTGAGCGGCCCTCTTAAGGGATCCATTTTGAGAACATTAACCATGAAAATAAATTTAAAAATAATAATGAACCATGAAGAAACAAAAATAAACCCTAAAAACATGAACCATGAAGAATAAACCCGAAAAACAAAAATAAACCCAAAAAATAAAAAATAAACCCTAAAAACAACTAAAAATCCTAAAAACCCAAATCAATTAAAAATAAACCCAAGAAATAAAATAAACCCTAGAAAAATAAATATAAACCCTAAGAAAAAAATGCGGAAAAAAAAACCTTTAAAACTTTGTGTAAGAGCACCGTCTCACGGAGCTAAATCCGTGAGACCGTCTCACGCAGTTTTTGCCTTGTTCCAATCGGTGGCGTAGCCCAGCTCTATTACGTCTACCCCCAAATTTTCCCCTCCCTAGCCCAATTATTTTTTTTATTAAAAATATATATACTTTTTTTATTTTACCTTAAAAAAATAATAAAAAAAATTTGTGGGGGGTGGGGGGTGGGGCCAGGAACGCCCCTAGATCCGCCCCTGGTTCCAATTTTAGTATTTAATTATGACTAAAAAATACACGTTAAATATATATTCAACGAGATATTTTATATATTCACTATAAATTTTTGATGTAGTAAGTGAAACAAATCATTAAATATAAATAGAGTATCGGGACTGAAAGTAGCAATATTCCTATTTCAATTTGTGTCAAATAACATATATATTTTACTAAAATAGTTAAACCATCTTTAGACAACACATGTTGACATGGTCCTTTTTACCCATAAAAAGATATGCATAATGGAGTACCAAACTTTATGTCACTAACTTTTGTAATTTTTGGTGGTTGCTTTGGTTCCATGTTACAGTACATTGAGCCCCTAAAATGTGGATATTCTCAAATAATTGAAATGCATGAATCTTGTTCCATTGTTTTTTTTTTTTTTTTTTTTTTTTTGATAACTCAGCCTCCTGCGCTTACGCCCGACTATCTTTATGACAACAATTCCTCCGGCTCCTCATTTGCCGCCAAGGTAAACGCATGGATGTGCACGCATCTGGCCGTTGAAGTGTTCGACGGGGTCTGGCGACGACAACCGTGATCCTCCAGGTAAAGAGAACAATTATGTTCGACCCCAATCTACTAATAACGATCTCTCCCGAATCGAACCCACACGGATGCTTTATTCAAGATGAGTTCCCACTAAATCTTCACTACCACATACGCACTTGGGGAGCAATTTGATGGAGCAAGGATAAGAACCCCCGACCTCCACCCCACAAACAATTTGATGGAGCAGGATTTGAACCCCCGACCTCCACCCCACAATCTTGTGGTGGCGGAGTGACTATAAATTAGCCATATATCTATGAGACTATGACTTGTTAGGTTTGATCAAAAGGTAATTGCTTGTGGGAGTGTTTTTCGACAAATATCACTTGCAATTACTAATTGTATGATTACGAGACCTTGAGAGGTTACACGGTCGTGATCTTTGGTAGGTTAATGAAATGACATATCGAAAAAAATAAAAAAAGAATTATGCAATATTTGATTGAATTGTTATTCAAAGGTTGACTTTGTTTGGCTTCACATTTCTTAATTTTGAAGTTGATTGAAAATAACCTATATTTCTCAACGATATGTATAAAGACAAAGTTATAAGATAAGTTGCATTAGTTTTGAAATTATTTGAGAATGAAATTCAAATTTTCATTTATTGCTACCAACAAATGAGGCTATATGTTTTATTCATTTATAAACTAACCATTTTGTGTTTTTGTACCTTAAAATATTTCCAGATAAATTAACCATTGCATGCATAACAGCCATATGTGATGTGGCGTACAATCATTATTTGTAATGTAACTTGATGTGTGAAATCACTTTATAAATATCCCCAGAAGAAGCCTTTGTGCTAGTTGTGAATTTCTAATTATAAGGTTCTAAGGATGCAGTTAACAATCCATAGATATATCTTTGTTGAATTTAGTATCATTAAAAAGATAAATATCTTTTAAACTTTATTTATATAGTATTTTAACCTATCCTCAATATCTCCTTAATTACAACTAGTATCATCAATATCTCATTAATTTTAAATAATCCCACTTAATTGGATGATGAGCTGCCATTTTGATGGTGATCTAAGTTCTTTTTGGAGGTTCAATTTGGGGGTTCATTCGCTAATGAAGTCATTAATTAGAGTTGTCGTGAAAATTCAGCAAAAATCCTCCGACGATCAAATTAGTAAAAATAATAAAAAGGATTAAGAGGGTGTTTGGCTAAGCTTATTTAAAACATTTTATAAGCTCCTATATTTGATAAACTGTTTTAGGAGCTTATAAAATGTTAGATCTTATTTTAAAAATAAGTTGTCAGAGTGTTTGGATAAAATAAAATAGTTGAGCTTATAAATTGTTTTTATATCTTATAAATTATTAAGTATATTTTTTTTGTCTTTTGAATGTTTAAAATAAAGAGCTTATAAGCTCTTTTAAAAAAAGTTGGGGTGGAGGTACTTTTTTTTGGGAGCTTATAAGCTCTCTAACAGATTTTTTTTAGAGCTTATAAGCTCTTTTGGAAAAAAATTACCAAACACATTTTAAGAGTTTATAAGCTCTTAAATATCTTATAAGTTGTTTTAAGAGCTTATAAGCTCACCAAACACCCTTAAATGAGGTTATTTTTAAATGTGAGAGAAAAAAATGTGTTCCTTTTCTCGAATATTATATTGCATTCTTGGCAACAATATATTTTATTGATTGTAACACTTTTTAAGCTATATTTTAGTAACACAAAATTATATAACTATCATTAAATCATGTCAAAGATTTATTTAATTAATTAATGTCACCAAACCTAAAAATTGTAGACATCATATACTGCTTTTTTTAATGAATTTTTGTTTACTTTTTACAAAGTATTTTAGTTTTGCTTTTATTTTTTTATTTTTTATGAAGACAATTAATTTCGTCTTAATACCGATGGAAAATACGCACGTATATATTTTATTATTATTTTTTTAATTTTTACTAACGGAGACTAATTTCATTGTTAACCTTTTTTTTACTTTTCTAAAAAAATTACCAATGAAAATTGATGTTGTCGGTAATTACTTAGGAATTTTTTCCGTCGGTAAATTATTTTTCCGTTATTTTCTTTATTATTTAAAGTGTTACAAATATAGAAAGTGTTACAAAAAAAGTGTTACATAAGATTCATATGTAACACTTTAGAAATATTGTTTCAATGTGTTACCAATAGAAAACTTAATGTAACACTTAGAAAAAGTGTTACTAAAAGCTAATAAAAGTGATACATTTGACTATGGCAAAGACGGATAATTAAAATCATAGCGCCATAAAAATGTTACCTATTGTTTATAGTAACATTTTATGGCCATTAGGTAATATTTTTGAGTGTTACCTAATGTCATTTATGTTGTAGTGTTGGTAGCATAAGAACAAGCACAAGAGCTATCACATGAAACACATACTCGATCCTATATAAAAATTTGAGAATACCAAATGACCATATAATCTAACTCAGAAATTATTTATGGTATAAAAATATGTTATCCTAATTAGAATTACACTTAAATGATGAAGGCACTTTAACGTTAGATTCATAAATCAAAGTTTTAATGAATATATTTTTTCTGGAAAATGTTCAACAGTCATTTCTATTTTATTTAACCATTAAATTCAACATAAAATAGCTATCTTTTATCAAATTTTATAGAATGTCGTCGTATTCCAACATTTGCAAGACACACATTTTATGAACCTTCATTTAAGTAAAAATTAATGCACTTAATTTATGCAGATAATCTAATCTCGGAGATATAGCTAATTATTATTAGGTTTTTCTAATTTTTTTTTTTGAGGAAATCTTCTAATTTGTTTTGACAATGTCATCCACAACTTTCCCAAAAAGTTAAACTGATTCTATTTGATCATCCACTAAATGAGAATAATTTTTATCCTAGAAATTACTGGGCTGATTTAATAATGGCAAGTGATTATACAGCTTAATTAATCGAGGACTTCCAGCTTCCAGCTTAATTACACACTTATTTAATATATCCCTTTTTTTCCCTACTTTAACATCCCATTCACACCAAGTGACACTTTTCTCATTAAGCAGATTAAGCTACAGATTTTACGTTGACGCCAACTTCAGCTTATTTCATTGATAAGCCCATCATTTCCCCTTACTCATCAGTTTTTGTAGTATTTTATAGCTTTTTATCTTTAGGACATGAGATACGAGTAAATTTTAAAAGGGTAAGTTAAGAATATCTTTTTAAGTGCATATCTTCTGAAATCAGGGTTCCAATCATATTTAATAAAGATTGAAAATCTAGCTATAAGGAATTTAAAATCTCTATTGATCAATTTGAAAGTTGTTAATTTTCATCATAACATATTTGTCTGTATCAAATGTTTAACGTCAAATCAAATGAAAAGGAAATATGTCACACCCAAACATACTCTATCTTACTTTAATGTACAATATTTGGTATAGATATTAAGAATATTCCAAATTTATAAAATAAAAAAAAATCAGATTTATATATAGATTACAGAGATTCTCATATAGACGAAATAAACTTTATGCAGCCACCCTGGAATACGTGCTTGGTAAATCAAAGATAATATTTAGGGTTATTGATTTTTTAGTACCTGACTTATAGACAATTTGCTGGTTTGTTATCTGACATTTCCAAGTTATCGATTTAGTATCCATACTTCACATTTTTTTATAAATTGGTACCTATTCATTTTTAAAGACAAAAATGCCCCCAAGAAACATAAGTATACTAAAAAAAAAGTATACTTATTTAAGTTAAAAAATCAACTAAAATTTTAATTAATTTTATTAATAAAAAATAAAAATAAGTTTCTAAAAATATTAATGAATTTTTAGAAAAACTAAAATTTATTACATTAAATTAGTAAATTAATAAACATAAATTAAAATTTAAGTAATCGAAAAGAAAAATTATTTTAGTTAATTTAATTTAAAAACTAAAATGAAAATTAAATAATTTAAAAATTGAAATTAAGATAGTAAATAAGAAAATTATAGAATTTTTTTTATTAATATATTAATTTTTAATTAGTTTTTTAATCGAATTTTAAAAAATGATTATTTTATTTTATTTTTTACAATTAAGAATTTAGTAATTAAATTTAAATAATAATAGGTTATTTCGTAATTAAATTTATTTTTTAAAATTAATAATTCTAATTAAAACTTAACTTTTTAACAAAAATTAAAAAAAATCTTAGGGGCATTTTCGTCCTTAAAAGTGAATAGGTACCAATTTATAAAAAAATGTGAAGTATGAGTACTAAATCGGTAACTGCGAAATATCTGGTACCAAACCAGCAAAGTGCCTATAAGTCAGGTACTAAAAGATCGATAACCCTAATATTTATATATGCATGTTAAATTATGTGTATATAAACTTGGTGTAAGGTCATAATTCATAAAATCAAGTGTCACATTCTGTGAAAAATAATAGATACTATACCAATTATATATATATATATATATATATATAGGAATATGATCAAATGAGACCACATAATTAGAGTGAGACAGTGTGGACTAATCCTAGCCACAAATCTCAAATTTTAGATGGTTGGGATTTTCCCAATATAATAATTATTTTAGATTTATTTTAAAGCTGAAAAGGGCAGGTTAGTCATTTTAATTTTCACCCCCAATTATGTGGTCCCCCAAATCACGTTCATCCCATTTCATCCCTTTCACAATTCTCAGAAGGAAGAAGAACACGCACCAATCTGTTGGTTGCTCGTCAGTTCGGAACATGGCAACCACCACCACCGCCGCCGCCTCAATCACCTAATCCCGCTCCTCTCTATTGTCTCCGGTTGTTTACTCCTCCTTATTGCACTTCTTTTGTTTCTCTCCCTCCCATCTCCGACCACCATAGCCTCCCATATGCGAATCAGATTTGGCCGAGTCCCTTAATTTTAGGTTGGCAGCGAGAGAAAAAATTAGGGGACGAATTTATATGTGGTGTATTGTTAATAAAGAGGCTATTGATTTTGTTTCCGTTGATGGAGTGGTGTAGCGTTGTTGTAGATGGAGGATTGGTGAAGAAAAGACAATCTTGACATGGATCAATTGTTGTACACTTAGATATTTTTCGATGTATACTTAGATGTGTTTTGTTGTATAAATAGTTAATTTTTTATGTATATATTTATGTAGTTGTATATTTATGTTTTTTTGTTGTATATTTATATGTGGTTTGTGTAAGTCCAAGCGGCTACGATACTACAGAGGGGGTGAATAGATTATCTCCATCTTTTCGATCTCGCCCTCTTTTTATAATCGAATGCTCAAATACAATAATAAAGGTGCGGAATGTAAACAACACACGACGATTTAAAGAGGTTCAACCCACCTAGGGCATAATCCTCTACCACCCCAAAGATATCAGGGATGGATTTTAAAAAGAAAAAGAATTTTATTAATTACCAAAATTAATACAAATTCAATTACAACACCTTGAAGAGCACCACACTCTTCTTCAACACCACCTTTGGAGACTACCACAATCTCCTTTGAAGATTATCACAATCTTCCTTCAACGGCACCTTGTGAAGATTACCACAATCTTCAACCTTGAAGAATACCAAATTCTTCAACACCTCAATAAGAAGATCACCACAATCTTCTTCACCTATCACCTAGATCATCCAAGTGTGTTCTTACCACAAGAACACTCACAAGGATATCTTGTGTTTGAATGATAACCAAAATCAAGATTACAACTCAATAATGAATAATACAATTTGAGTGCAAGGTGTAATCAAGAATAGCCTAGACCTCAAGGATGTGAAAGTGATAAGCTAGACAAATTTACAACAAGAATAATAACAATGAAAGACCAAGTATTTGCTTGAAGTGTATCTTGTTGTGTTGTATCTCAATTGTTGTTTTGGTTGCTCCAAAACTTCCTCTATTTATAGGGAAATGATTGGAAATAGCCTAATTTTAAACCACATATACACAAATGGCCTTACTTATCCAAAAGTTTCAAAAATGGCCTTCTTATTTGATAAAACCCCAAAATACCCCTTATATTGAATTAAAGGTAAACTAATGGTTTTAAAGGTTTTAGGGACCGCAAAAATGGTATCGAGCCTAGGTTTATTAAGAACTTTTAGTTAAATTTATTATATTTATGTAATTAACAATTGGTGAGGAGAAATTACTCGAGATTATGGATCCGGACCGATGTCCGAGATGTACCCCCTTACGGAGATATCGTCAAATTTTGACGATGTATGCACAAGAACACCTTGACCAGGTTTCATATTGGGAATACCAACATGAAGAAAAGGAAACAGCAGGAGCCGACGGGAAACCTTAAGGCAATGCAAAATGCGAGCGAGAATATTATAGCGATTCTCGATGCTTAACCGGATCCTATATGTTCACTTGATGAACCTCCAAGAAACGGTTCATGAAAATTCCCATCGAACAATGATTCGATGGTGTACCCGAGTGGAACGAGATACTTCAGATAAATCTAAGATCTCCGAAGATCTTAGAGAAATCGAAAGACGGTCGAAATTATGGCAACCGCCATATTCATCTACCAATACAAGTTCATCGATCGAACAGGATGGAGAGCGATGGTGAAATATCGAAGGAAACTCTTGAACTCCTTCATGATATTGAAACGAGTCAAGAACCTGGAGGATAGGCCGAGTTCATCCGGAGGAAGAAAACGTATTGATTTTGGGCGGTACCTATTTATACCAAAAAGGGAAACCAACCGAAGTTATACGAAAGATGACATTGAGATGAGGAAAAGCTCATTGCTCTAATCAAAGGAAAATCCATCAAAAATTAAAAAGATGGATATTGAAAAGATGAATCTTAAAGATCTACATGACTGGAGAATCCTTGGCGGAATTAGGTATTGTAGATTTAAAGATGAACGCAGTGAGAATCACTTTGGTTACCTATGACCCACAAGGTAGACCAATTCCACCACCGCCACCGATTAATCCTAACGTCGAAGAAATACGGGTTCGCATCATGGAACTCGGGACGAGAGGATGCCCCACGCCGGGGATTTCACGATAGGAGGTGATCCACTTTCGGGAAGCTCGGAGGTCGAAACCCTCTTGCGGGAACTAGACAACCTAGGAAGGCCGAATGTTTATCGACGCCTTATGGAAGATCACACCTCGACCCAATACATCCGTATGGGTTGATGTTAAATCTGGACATCCGATTTTAAAAACAGAGAAGTTCTTATCGATGAATGGGCTTGACTATGAGAATTTCAAAGGAACCCTCGATCTTACAAAGGATTCATTCATTTTACTCCTTGAAATGAGTCTTGAAGGATCGGTGAAGATTGCACGGGATATGACCGATGCAAGTACGAAAAGTTCGGTCACATCAGGGAATCACTTAAAGGAATTGTCGATGGTATGGCAAAACTATTCAAAATCCAGTTCATCGGCACGAGTTATTTCGAGGATTAGAAGATGAAAAAAGAAAGAAATATAAACAAGCCCTCTATAGCCTTGAGTTATTGGATATTTGTCACATTGACGAATATATCAAGTTGTTCACCGAATACGGTGGAAATCCAAGATTGAGGAAAAAGAAGCTGCACAAATGACTATTCTTTGCCAAGATTCCGAGTCCCTAGAGAGAAATGCTTATCGGGGAATACAAGGGTGGAGTGAAGAAAGCGTGGCGGAAAAATGTCTTTCCTAAAGGCCAAGTTATCCGAATGGTGCTATCAAGCGACTCCGCACAGAATTACAAGAGATTAAGAGGAATTAACAAATCGGTTCCTCTATGTTGCATAGATAATGATATCCCAACAGTTGTGGGAGGTCAACCAAGGCGGCACAAAAGGAAGAAGGAGCGAAGCCATCCATACCGCCGAGGAAGTAGCAGTAAAAGAAGTAGGTCTTCATGGAGACCTAGAAGGTTTTGGTCAAAACAAAAGGCCCGGAGTTATAAGTCAGGGCAAAGACCAGCACCAAGCAGGAGTAGAGCCTCATCATCGGGTTCTAATCAAGCAAGTACCAGCAGAAATCCAGGAAGAAGAACTTTCAGGCGTGCTCACACCGAGCTAATGAAAGTTTCAAAGACTGTAAATTGGACATGCGGGAGCAGGAGGCCATATCTCAACGGATTGCCCAGAAAACCAAACGAGGAGTCAGACAGTTCGAAGCTACACCCAGAAATCGAAGAAGCTGTCTACTATCAAGATCTTATACAGGTGTATCAATTTGAGGATATTCCCTCGGATGAAAGCATCTATGAAGAAGAAATCTATTCGGCGATGGAAGTGACTCATTTCAGAATCAGTGAAGAAGAAATTCTTGACAAGCGATCGGGGAGGATATGTCAGATTCCTCTCTCACACGACGGTTTCTCATAAAACTCTTAT
Organism: Rehmannia glutinosa; assembly: GCA_016081115.2. Classification (NCBI taxonomy): domain Eukaryota; kingdom Viridiplantae; phylum Streptophyta; class Magnoliopsida; order Lamiales; family Orobanchaceae; genus Rehmannia; species Rehmannia glutinosa. Next base: position 893,731 of record JABTTQ020001592.1, read on the forward strand.
GAGAATCATGAAGGAAGATCCAAAGCTTCAAGTCTATGATGGATTTACAATCGGAGCTATGGAAAAATCATTGGATAAGATTGGGTTTCGTAACAGAAAACACCAAATTATTCACGGGGTAACAACCGGGAGAATTGGCCATTCCGATGGAGTTCACCGGTAACCGATCGAGATGCAGTTGGTCCCTATTAGAGAAATACAGGAGATCAAAAGCAAAGTTAAAGAGAAGTTGCAAACACACTCTCATGGATTCATATCGGAGCCATAAGAGTAATTATTAAAGCAACATTCAAAGAAGGAATTGATTCGCCTCTCAATCTTGCTATCTTTGACAAGCGAATCTCGCATCTCAATGATTCATGCCTTGGAGCGGTTTACAGGTGAAATTTGTATGTAGGGAAATTGTCATTTAATGTCTATCCTAGAATTGCATACAATTTGGGAGATCGAGACTTGAGTAGAGTCCTAACCCTTCATCAAGATTTCAAAAGAGTCGATTTGATGAAAGAAGAAACAGGCCTTACTCGATCACATACAAGATTTCCTATGCTCTCTCGAATACCCATCATTCAAGTATTCTTGAGAAAGGAATTTATTGAAGTCCCAAGAATCTTTGAGGACTTTGCGGGGTGGTTTTACGAGAAATTATTGAATCTCCAACTATAAAGGAGATTGATATGAAAATACAAGATCAACCAGTCTTCAACAAAAGTCGAAGTCTCGAGTTGAGCAAGAAGGATGTCTTTCCAACGAGACGAGAATGATGAGTAGCGGCCGTTGGGAAGAAAAGAGACCAAATGCGATTCGGCGTATCCCGGATGTTTTCAAAACAGCAAGAGAGCTGAAATGTCCAGGATGGCGAGAAGTTGAAGTAATATTCGACATCACTCAAAAGGATAATATTTTTCCTTGTGATGTTCTATATTATCTACAACAACCAATAGTTGGAAGGTATCAAGCGGCTGAAGATAGGAGAAATTGAGCTTACTATCACGGGAGTTGCGGGAAAGATCCCGAACAATTAACACCGGGAATTGAATTTCTCGAGGATCATAAACCTTGGGAAAGATTACAAGAAGGAATGGAGTTCACGGTGGCTAATAAAAGATATAGAATCGAGATGACCACTAGTCCATTCTCCATATACATTTCTATTGGAATGTTATATGTCAATACAAGGCCGAGTATTTCGCCGCCTATATTGATTCAGTGCGAATATGTTGCAAAGCGGAAGTTTTTCCTAAAGATATTGGAGAAGATTTACCAGCTATTGCATGAAGAGATTTCTCTAAAAGGATTCTTATCCTTAATCGAGGAATTAAACAAGCGAGAAATCATGATCGAGGCGCGGGCGGTACCCCATGGTACAAAGTGAAGACGCCACCAATCTATTTCCATGATACAGTGCGAGATATTTTGCTAGGAAACAATTTCCTACAAACATTCAAGCGGTTTACAGGAGAATGAGACAAGAAGACTTACTTTCACAACATTGTGTGATCATAAGATTATTGTCCGAGATCGCTGCGAGAAGCATTTTGAGAAAAATGCCTATTATTTTTCGCAGCGTGGTGATGAAGCCAAACCGCAATCCAAAAATGGCGGATCGAAGAAAATTTGGTGAAGCATTATTATCCTATAGACAATTTGGTTCGATTCAAAAGGATCAAAAAATATGGGATAACAACTTGTATTCATTAGTACAAGGTGAAGAACGAGTTACTCGAAGTCATTGCGAGAATTATGGATGAGTCTTATGGAGAATCCACGAGTGATGTGACTATTGAGGAACAAATAACACTCGAGGATATCAAGAAGAAGATCCAAAGGAATTATAATGAAGATCCTTTGGCATGGTGGGACAAGAACGAGCTCAAAGCATCCTTGAAGGTTAAGCCAGGAAAGATACGAGTTCGTAAGATTCAAACCAATCCTTATGAACGGGGAGGATCGTGAGGATATGCGAGAAGATACTTAAGGAACATCTTGACCTTAAGTTAATTTCACCAGGAGTTTCTCCATATAGCGATCCGGGTTCTTAGTTAGAAACCATGGAGAAATCAAAAGAGGAAAGCGAAGACTTGTTATTAATTACAAGGGAATTAATAACATTTTGGAGTTCGACGGATACTATATCCCAAGCAGAGAACATCCGGTTAATGTATCAAAGCGCCAAGATATTCTCAAAAGTTCGATTGTAAACGGATTCTACCGATTAAGATGGAGGAAGAAAGCAAGAAGTTCACGGCTTTTCTACACCACGAGGACACTATATTTGGAACGTGATGCCTATGGGATTGGCTAACGCACCCCGGATATATCAAAGGAAGATGGATAATCTCTTCAAAGATTATTTCGATTTCATGTTCGTGTATATCGATGACATTCTAATCGCATCAAAGAACATGAAGGAACATCTCAAACATTTGGAAATATTTTGGATGTTTGTCACAAGAAGGATTAGTGCTTTCGGAGAAGAAGGCGGTGATTGCAACAAGGCAGATTGAATTCCTAGGAATTGAGATCGCGAACGGAATAATCCTACAAAGTCATATTGTAGAAAAGATACGAGGATTTCCGGATACATTGAAAGACAAGAAGCTTTTTGAGTTTTCTTGGAGTTGTCAATTTTTTCTTTGGAATGTTCATAAACAATCTAGCACATTACGAGGAAGGTGTTTAGCCCATTGCTTAAAAAAGATGCAAATATTCAAATGGGAGAATGAACATCAAGAAGGAATCAAACAACTTAAGGAAGTTTGCAAAAATCTTCCGAAACTTGCAATTCCACAGGATGAAGATGAACCGGTTCTTTATACGATGATGCAGTGATTATTGGTGGCGCAGTACTTACAAAAGCCACACCAAATAGAGAAGTGCCATGCAGATACTGCAGTGGTTTATTCACACCCAGTGAATCGACTCGGTGGCATATCAACGAGAAAGAATTCTTTGTAGTCAGAAAGGCTTTTAAAAAATGGCCTTTATTTTTACTGGCTAAAAAGTTTATCTTAAAAATTGATAATTCAAGTGTCAAAGCTTTTCGAAAAACAAAATTGAATCAAAACCCAGAAAAAGCTAGGATACTTAGATGGCAAGCTGAATGTCAATATTATGATTATGATATTGTCATTATAAAATCTCATGAAAATGTTCTTGCAGATTTTCTAACAAGAGATGGAGGAATTGAAGGCTGATTCCATCCTCACAAAGATCAAGACATCTTGGAGACCATCTGGAAATGCTACTCCGAGAATTTGATACCCTGGTCATCAATGCTGATTTGGCCGGGAAATTACAAAGGAATGATCGGGACAAAGTAACCGATCGTATACGAGCATGTGTCCGGTCTCACTCTCAGTTGAGAACGGCATTTCAAGGGCCACTCCTCCGGGCCGCTAATAAGCAAACGGAGCGTTTAGAGCGCAGGCTCCCCAACCCGTAGAGGAGGATTCAAATACCTCTAGCACAAGTCCTAAGTCGGAGTAAATGTTGGCCCAAGGAAAAGCGATACTCGAGTCAAATCCCGAGTTATCACATCAACCCAAAGACGTCCAGGGGTAAAGGACAAAGAGATCAATCTTTAGGCCTATGATGGTCACTTCTAAGGTTGATACTAACGAGATTAAAGTTTTTCTTCTTGGCGGGGAATACCAGGAAAATTGGGAGAAACTAATTACCAGGCATGGGATACCTCGGAAAAAACAAAGATTGATGTTTCGAAAATATCCAAGGGTTTGGATCCTACCAAATTCGACCCTCAAGAAGTAAAGAGGTGGTACGAGTTTGGGGCTTTGGCCTCGATCTATACTACTTCACCGAGGATTCCGGAGATCACAAAATTACCAAAGTGGATCCAGGAAGTCACATTTTGAGTCTTTGGTCCAACAATGACAACCTAAGACGAGGGGATACATTGGAGTGTATTTCATAAGTGCGGCGTGACAGAGCCGTCGGAAAAGGTGGACATGAAGCCTTCCATTACATTAGGCCAAGACCGGATGAAAGAGCCCGGAAATATCAAGGAGGCAAGTTCGGAAGAAGTACAATTGGCCATGACCATCATCAAGATCAAATCACTACAAGAAGGGCATGGGGATTGTGGGTCTGTCTCACGAGAGATGGACAAAGTCAAGTTTCCATTCAAGTTCTACCGAGTCGGTGAACGGGTCATTCTGTTGAATACCATGACAGGAAAAACTACAAGGTTCGCAGAAGATCCATTCGAAAAGAAAAGAAATCTTCTATGGGAAAATAAGTTCGTCGGGGGAGTAAAAAGTTAAACTTAGGAAATATTGTAACATGGCTCATATCGGCCATTGGGAACTTCGGTCTGTCAGAATGTCAAAACCAGAAGGAACCGGAATTTGGCAAAGGATTCCGGCCAAAAGTCGATCGGAGAAGAAAAGTCACGAAGTATCCAAAGTTTCGGGACCACCAAAAAAGTAGATTCCCCAACAAAGCTAGTGGAGACATGTGACTCCAGACAGGTAAAAACCCACTTAGAAAAAAAGGCGAAAAGTGGGTCCATGAAAGATGTCGTCCAACGTATTACAAGGACAAAGGGCGAGTCGCCAGGATTTGGAAGTTTGCATATAGAACCGGATACAGACAAGATGGGGCGATCCATGTGAAGAAAGGAAAAGCCAACTAATTGCCTGCAAGTGGAAGCAAGCAATAATTCAAGAAGTATGATGTAAGCGGTGGACGTTTTACATCTCAACAAGGGTTGAAGTCCGAAATTGAAACCGGACTTACATCTATTTAAACCGAGTTTGAAGGAGGCGAGAGGACATCGAAAATTCTCCTAAGTCTTCTACAATAAAAATTCTTAATATTGAGTGTTTAGAAGTTGAGTGTTTTCGAGTTTTAAAGTTTAGTTTTTTCTTTTTATGTACAAGAGTGTAATAGCCTTTGTGAGAGGCTAAATGGTTTTCTCCTCCCAAAAGGAGATTACTAATGTAATAAATTTTTCTTTAAGTTCTTAATAAAATAAAAATTTTTTTGTTCAACATGTGTTCATAATGTACTATTGATTCATCCCTTTGAAGAATTACTTTACGCCTTGGAGTAGGAAAGCGAACCAAAGTGTCGGTAATGAGTTTACGAAGGAGTTGGATAACTTGCAGATTATCTTCCCGAGGTGAGGTTGAACAGTGAGGAGCCGTTTGTCAAACGATCCGGGGGCGTAATTTTCCGGTGGTGGCGTTGCGAACCACTTAACCCTGGTGTTTTTGGCCAAAAGAGGTATGAATTTTAAGGGATTTATTAATTTTACGGAAGCATGTTGGGCCGATATGGTCGTAATGGACTATTTCCATTTTCACCTGTAAACCTTGGTTTGGAATCGATAACATAGAATCGAACATCTTTTAAAATTCTATGACTGTTAAGTTTATCTATTTGAAACCCGACATGATCTTTTAAAACCTCCATATGGAGATGGATCTAAGTAGGTGTAACAATGCCACGAATGAAACAGAAATAGAAAGCGAAAAGTGTTCGTATTCGTGAAATCTGCGTACGAATTAATCATATTTCCTTATTCTATTATAAAGGGTATAATGGGAACTTGGTGAATATTTGAATCCTTTTAATAAGGATGACCATAGTTGTAAATCAAACTTGAAATAAGGCCGTTTCGAACATACCCCTATTTATAGGAGATGATTGATCAAGCATAGGCTCCTCTTGGGGATTGAAAATCTCTGAGAAAAATACAATTAAAATCAAGAATATAGTTGTTAGAAATCAATCCCACAATTTAAGAAATGTGTCTCATTGTCAAACGGTCATATTCTTCTGTTGTCAATACGCAGCGACGGCATTTACAGAAATAAGAGAAATAAGAACACTTTGAAAAATTCAACAGGGCGGCCCGGTCGACATAGGCTTCGACCGGTCGACCCTGTCTCAACGGTCCCCATAATTAAAAAGATGAAGAGATTTTGTTTGTTTCAATGCCAAACACAGTGCACGGTCGGCCGACCGGCGCACGGCCGGCCGACCCGATTTTACTTCCGTCTCATTTTCTGTTTCTAAAAACATCTTGATGTACGGGTTGCCCTATAGGCGGCCACCGGTCGACCACGAGACAGAAATGTTGTCCAATATTTTGTCGAAAATAAAACTCAAGAAATACTCCGAAAATTTAGTAAAAACATTTTAAACCAATCGGGAGTATTTAGACAACATTTAGAAATCTTGTTTTAGGAGTAAAAACCTATTGACATAAAATCATTAAAAGTGTTGTCCATTATTATCAAAAATAAACCTCGAGGAAATACTCCGAAAAATATTAAAATCATTTTAAATCATTTAGGAGTATTTGGGACAGACTTTAAAAACATTGTTTTGGTGACAAAATAAAATCATCAAAATTAAGATAAAAACATGTATCAAACAATCTCCCCCTTTTTGATGATTACAAACCAAAACAATTTTCACACAAACTAAGAGAGCAATTTTAGAAATGATTTTCCGGTAAAAACATTTGACCGTTTGGAAGCAACCAAAATTTCCAAAAATATTAAAGCAACCAAGTAGGGAGTAAATATATTCAATAATAAGCACAAGCTCCCCCTATCAACAAGCATATCAAGAATAATGTAAAAGCAATTTTTCCATGAGCTAAAAGCTTTAGCTTTTACAATTTGTTTAAGAGCTTATAAGCTCCCCCTGTCACAAAACATCATTAAACAATTATAAGTCCATCAAGCAACAATTGGACTAAGAACAAATCACAACTTATGGCTTTTATGAGCCATAGCTTATAGCTTTTATGACAAGCTTTTATTAGCTTCTTTGAGCTAATGAGCCAATATCTGTTTCTCTCCCCTTTGGAATCATCAAAAAGAATGTTAGGATGGTGAAAACACCATACAATAATATCAAAGCGGCGCCAAAGGGGCGGTTTAATAACCGTTGAACAATTAAAGCATAATAATCCAAAGAAAATGGGAGAATTGAAACATAAGAGATCCATAAGCTCATTAGTAAGCTAAAAACATGATTTCAAAAAGATTTTAAGACATTTTGAAGCAAGAGAATCATGTAGAAGTTGAAAGTTTCATAGCGACATTTCAACAAACACCTTGTGTGCGTGAGAATTAAAAAGAGTTTGCATATAGTCCTTGTAAAAGTTTCAAGCCAAAAATCTTCATATCATCAATCAACCTCATTAGAAGCTCAAAAAGATCATATGCACCATATGCAACAATTTGTTTATCAAATAAGAAGCTCAAAGTAGATTCTCAAAGGTTCAACCCAATTGAGATAAGCTAAGAATGATCAAGGCATTACAAATGCCAAAAATTAGAGCATCCATCAAGTAATAAGTCATGCTTTAAACAATACATGTATCAAATGTCCCAACATATCCATCTAAGCATAAAGATCAAAGCATTAAGAGAAGTACTTTTACCATCAAGTACTTCATACCAATATTCAAACCATGCCATATAAGAGTATTTTTACCATCAAAATAATGATCATCCACAAGTCATTATCAACTTGCAATTTTAACCCTTTTAAGAAAAACAAGCAAATATCATTAGTACAAATTAGTTTTACAAAGGTTCATGAAAAAACAAAGCATTAATAATGAAAATGCTAGAAAGTAAAGGGGTGGGGACATCATTCCTCATCCGAGGAGAAGCGAGGTTCGGGAATAAGGTCCTTGATGAATTTCTTCAATTTGCCGATAGACTTTTGCATTTTGGAGGTCTTTTGCTCCAAAGCCTCATATCTCGTCTCATGAAAAGCCCTCATCTCATCAAATTCGGCTTGAGTATACCTCTGGCGGTTGAGCACCGGTATTACCCTCCGGATTGCTCGGTTCGCCTTCTTCCGCTAATCTTGCGGCCTCGGCGTCATCAAAGTAGTCATTAGGATCGGGGACTCTTGACCTCTTCCTCTAGCCATTTTAGTTGGTCGGATGTCCATATTCTTGCGATCGTGACCATTTCGGAGATATTATCAATGTCGAAGTCATTTTGAAATACCTCCGAGTTACACTCGACGAAGGTAGTCCCGATTGAATAAGAAGTTTACAAATCCAATTTCCCATAACCAACTTCTTATTACCTTGAGTGATGGACTCAATTAGACATTGAATAAGTATGGCACCAAAGTTAAGTGGTTCCTCCTAGCAATCTTATAAGTCAAAAAGTAATCCATGTTGCTAGGCATCTTTCCCGACTTACAACAAATGCAATATGAGACAATGACCGACAAAATACGATGCTCAAGTGTCATTGCCAACAAAGAATACTTTGGCCATACTCCCAAATACGTCTTTACTTCTTTCATTGATACCCCCAACATTTCATCATTCCAAGTCCCACAAGAGAAATAATCCCAACCACCTTCTCTAACACGTAAAAGCCGGCAAATATCATTGGGAGTCCATCTAAAATGACGACCCTTTACAAGCGAATTAACGGCAATCGGCTTTCTTTCATTATCATATTGCACCCACATATTAGCATAAAAATGTTGGATAATATCATCATCATACAAAACATAAGCATGCTCCCATAGATACATCCAACCTTGCTCCTCAAAAAATCCTCTAATAGTAGGATACTCATTTGTAAATGAACTAAAACGACACATTTTAGTCCGAGCAATAGATTTTCCTCCCATTCCCGAATCCTCATAATACCATTCAGCATACTTATTGATGAAATTAAGAACATTGTGGGAATTAGGGGCTTGAGTAACAAAGGATTTTTTACCTTTCGCCCAACGACAATTTTGGAGCGAAATAGTTCGCGTAGCTCGGTAATTTGGGCCGAGAGAGAATGGGATTTTGAACATCATCACCTTCTTGAGCCACGTTTCTTTGAGCGGCTCGAATATCCCTTTGTTCGGCTTCCTCTTGCCGATTTCTTGTGAACCCTCTCCGCCCCTTCTACGCTTGGAGATGGGATTTGGACCGTGGAATTCTTTGGGGGAGCCATATATGTAAGATTCTTGTGAAAATAAGAAGATTAGCAACAAGAATCGTGAAAAATGATGAAGAATTGAAGATTTTGAAGAAAGGGGATGAAAAATTGCTATAAGGGTTTGGGGATTTTTGTGTTAGTAATGAACGAGAGGCAGAATGTTTTTTTTATCAGTAAAAATAGCCTGGGCGACCGATCGAGGTAGGGCGACGGTCGACCGTCGCCCCGCTTTGACCGTCCCAAAGTGCAATTTTTCTTTTCCCGAGTTTTCCAAAACCGATTTTTCACCCCCAAAAGTTTTAAAACTTTGCAAAAAGATAATTTTGGACTATATCCAACAAATATGAGTTTCAGGAAAATATATATACGATAAAAATCGAGACTTACCGAGTAGTGCCTTTTTAAAGAAAATATATGCAAAATCATTTAGGGGCACTTAAGGGGTTAAAATGAAATATCTTGAAAGATATGTGCATAAGCATAATATCGAGAAAATACGAGTAGACATACCTCGATAGTTTAAGAAACTTGATGACGTAATAGCCAATGAGTATGAAATATGTATCCTACACAATTCTTAGACAAAATTTGCATAGAAAATGCAAGTGTAGGCAAGTAATAGGAGATATCAAAAAGAGCTTATGCTATATGATTTCATAAGAGATAATAAGCCAAAAAAAAAATTTAGAAAATCATGCAAGGTCTTCTTTTTTTAAAAAATTTGAAACTCACAAATATATAAAGGACCTACATTGAAAATAAATACTAGAAGACTCATTTTGCAATTAAGACACAAAAAAATGCATAGAATTAAAATAAAATGCATATATGAATAGGGAGATACGGTTTACCAATTACGCCGTTTCCATGGGTTGTGTCTTTCCCATTGTTGATGATATCTTCCCATTGAGAAGTCACTTTGTTGATGATGACTTCTTTGATTACTCCATTTCCAAGGTTTGTTACCTTCCCGTTGTTGATGATCTCTTCTTCTTTGAAAATCATCTTGATGATGTCTTTGCCATTTCCAAGGATTATGTTCTTCCCAATTTTGATTATATCCTTTTCTTGAAAATTGGCTTTGTCGAAAATAGTTTCTCTTTTTCTTTGATCAAATGACACGGTCATTTGATGTCTTCTTGGCGGTATGAATTTTCTTGATCATTATTTCGCCGGTACCTAATAACACATTATTTTGTGGTACCCTTATGTGTTTGGGTCCTTTAGGATTAGTCTTGAGACTTTTAGGTCTCCAACAATAATTAGAGCTATTTCTAGCCCGACAAGTATTTACCGTATGACCCTTTTTACCGCAATAAAAGCATGTAATAATTTTAGGAGAATAATGACCAACATGCTTAGAGACTTGATTCCTATTGTCACCATTGCTTATGATCAAGTTCTAGTTTGAATTATCACAACGATCAACAATTTCATTGGTACTCAAGTCGGATTTAGATAAATCCTTTTTCAAGCAATTAATATCCTTAACGAGAGTACTATTTTCTATTTCAAGATTTCTAACCTTGTCAAGTGTGGTGGTGTGAGCACATGATAGTGATTCATAGGAAGTGAGTAAACTATCCTTATCATTTTTCAAAATATTGAATTCCTTTTTCAAATTTTTGTATTTAACAAGTAAGCTTTGGAATTCATTTTGAAATTCATCATAATCATTTTGTAAATCACTATAATCATTTTGAATGACAATATCATAGGAAGTAGAGGGTTTAAGACAAACCTCATTTTCTTCTTTGATGCCCATAAAACAATATTCAACTTCTTCATAGTTGGAAGTTGTAGAAGGCTTGTCCCTTAGATTTGAGCTTGTATGACCTTGAGAAGTAGATGCTTTTGTTTGACTCCTTTCATTTGCAAATACTCCATAGATGGCTTCTAATTTTTGCCATACTTCATGTGCCGACTTTATTCCTACAATATGTTCATATTCTAAATTAGTAAATGAACAATACAAAATATTTAAAGCCTTACCGTTTAAGGAGAAGATTTTCTTCTCATCATCATTGAGCTTTTTGAAGCCTTTTGAGGTGTGTGGTGTATCTTTCATTGGAATGGATTCTCCATTAATGACGGTGTTCCAAATGTCGAACCCGCAACCTTGTAGATAGCATTCCATTCTTTCTTTCCAAAAATTAAAATTTTTGGAATCAAATAGTGGTGGCTTGGTGGTGGAGTGCGGATAGATGAGCTTCGTTCAGAGTCGACGATCGTTTCTCTTTACTCGCGATGTGAAACGAGCTTGCCAAAGAGTTTGGCTCGATACCACTTGTAAGTCCAAGCGGCTACGATAATCTAGAGGGGTGAATAAATTATCTCCATCTTTTCGATCTCGCCCTCTTTTTATAATCGAATGCTCAAATACAATAATAAAGGTGCGGAATGTAAACAACACACGACGATTTAAAGAGGTTCAACCCACCTAGGGCCTAATCCTCTACCATCCCAAAGATATCAGGGATGGATTTTAAAAAGAAAAAGAATTTTATTAATTACCAAAATTAATACAAATTCAACTTACAACACCTTGAAACACTCTTCTTCAACACCACCTTTGGAGACTACCACAATCTCCTTTGAAGATTATCACAATCTTCCTTCAACGGCACCTTGTGAAGATTACCACAATCTTCAACCTTGAAGAATACCAAATTCTTCAACACCTCAATAAGAAGATCACCACAATCTTCTTCACCTATCACCTAGATCATCCAAGTGTGTTCTTACCACAAGAACACTCACAAGGATATCTTGTGTTTGAATGATAACCAAAATCAAGATTACAACTCAATAATGAATAATACAATTTGAGTGCAAGGTGTAATCAAGAATAGCCTAGACCTCAAGGATGTGAAAGTGATAAGCTAGGCAAATTTACAACAAGAATAATAACAATGAAAGACCAAGTATTTGCTTGAAGTGTATCTTGTTGTGTTGTATCTCAATTGTTGTTTTGGTTGCTCCAAAACTTCCTCTATTTATAGGAGATGATTGATCAAGCATAGGCTCCTCTTGGGGATTGAAAATCTCTGAGAAAAATACAATTAAAATCAAGAATATAGCTGTTAGAAATCAATCCCACAATTTAAGGAAATGTGTATTTGTCAAACGGTCATATTCTCTTTGTCAATACAGGGCGACCGGTCGCATTTAAATAAGAGAAATAAGAACACTTTGAAAAATTCAGGCGACCGGTCGACATAGGCTTCGGCCGTCGGTCGACCCTCATCTCAACCGGTCCCCATAATTAAAAAGATGAAGAGATTTTGTTCTGTTTCAATGCCAAACACGCAGTACCGGTCGGCCATTTGGCGACCGGCCGATCGACGGTCGACGCCTTGAGGCGACGGTCGACTACTGATTTTTTACTTCCGTCTCATTTTTGTTTCTAAAAACATCTTCAGTACGGGTTGCCCTATAGGCGGCCAGGTCGACCACGAGGCAGTAAATGTTGTCCAATATTTTGTCGAAAATAAAACTCAAGAAATACTCCGAAAATTTAGTAAAAACATTTTAAACCAATCGGGAGTATTTAGACAACATTTAGAAATCTTGTTTTAGGAGTAAAAACCTATTGACATAAAATCATTAAAAGTGTTGTCCATTATTATCAAAAATAAACCGAGGAAATACTCCAGGAAAATATTAAAACCATTTTAAATCATTTAGGAGTATTTGGACAATTTTTAAAAACATTGTTTTGGTGACAAAATAAAATTATCAAAATTAAGATAAAAACATGTATCAAACAGTTTGTTGTATACTTATATGTGTTTTGTTGTATACTTATATTTTTGTTTGACAATTGTAATATGCAGTGAAATTATGTTAAACATACAACAAAATAGTGTTAAGTATACATCAAATATATGCTAAATATACATCACTAATGATCGTGATTTTTTTCTCTCTATACAATTAATTTACTTAATCCACGGTCCCCACATATTTTTGTTTGACCATTTTAATATGTAGTAAAATTATGTTAAACACACAGCAAAATAGTGTTAAGTGTACATCAAATATATGCTAAATATACAACACAATAATGAGCGTTATTTTCTCTCTCTCTCTCTCTCTATAATTGATTTACTTAATCCACGGTCCCCACATGTTAATGAGCGTGATTCTCTCTCTATATATAACTGATTCCTTGATTCGCGGTCCCCACATATTTTTGTTTGACCATTTTAATATGCAGTAAAATTATGCTAAACATACAGTAAAATAGTGTTAAATATACATCAAATATATGATAAGTGTACAACATACCGCATGGCAGAGCACATGCGTGATTTTCTCTCTCCAGCGCGATTTTCTCGCGATTTTCTCTCTCCCCACGTGATTTTCTCTCTCCTAATAACTGATTCCATATTTAGATGGTCCCCCACTTGGGTAATTTGACTACTATACCCTTATTTTGATTTAATTAAATATTTAATGTAATTATAACCCCTATTTATCTTAGCCATTGATATAACTAAAGGAGGGTTGAGATGAGTCCACATTGTCTCACTATAATATGTGGTCTCATTTTAACCTCCCCATGTATATATATATATATATATATATATATATATATATATATATATATAGGGGAGGATCAAGTGAGACCATGTCTCTAGGTGAGACACAATGGACTAATCTCAACCATCCCCCACTATTAATCAATGGGTATGATTTAATGGATAAAAAATATATTAAAATATTAATTTAATAAATATAAGGGTAGTAGGGTAAAATAACATAACAAGTTAGTTACAAAAATGGAATCAAATCTCTTTTCTCTCATACATCTCCCAATTTTCCCAATCTCACGTCTCTCTTTCTTTTTTCTCTCTCTCTCTCTCTCTCTCTCCTCCATTAACGCAAATAAATAAAAAAGCGTGAAGAACTCGAAAATTACGAGGAGAAAAAACAAGAAAAATCGGTGCAATATTACGGAGAAATAACGAACAATGAGTTCGAAAACTAAATATGCAACAAAACTCAACTAAATATGCATTATCGAAAACTATCTATGCGGCGTAAAAAAACTAATATGTAGTACAATATATCCAACTGTGAAAGACGTCATAAACTATGCAACAAAATCAACTAACTATGTATTATCTAGAAACTATCTATGCATTGTGGAATAACTAAATATGCGAGACATTATGTAACATCCCATTTTTATAATTTCCAAAAGCAACATCCCATTTTCATAAGCTGTTAGGAATTTTATTGTTTAGATTTTGATGAATGCCATGTAAAACTTAGAATAGAAAGTTGGCACCCCAATTGTTGTTGTAAAATGCATTGTAATGAATAAGTGGCCAAGGTGAGTCAAGACAGCCTACGCCCTAACATGCAAGAAGACAATCAAGGCGGAAGGAAGGAAGACTCTGCTTTGTGAGGCAGTGAGTATGGCAAAGAAGAGTAGACGGGAACTCTCTTGAAGAAGCGGTGAGATGCGGTGAGTGGAGCATCGATCAAGTCAACTCAAGAAGAAAAGCCAAGTCTCAAGTTGAAGTGACGGAAAGAGTCATCCAATGATTGGAAGGCGACTCTAAGTCACCTGGGGAAAGCAAGGAAATGCGATCAAGTCGAGATAACTATAAAAGAACCGTTGCCGACGTAAATCAAGAGATTTACTTAAACAAGTAATATCCCCATACCACCTTTCTTGGAGTGCTCGGTCCCCCGAAGCGTGCAAAAGGAATGAACCAATGGGAAGCACTACACCGTGTCTACGAAAAGGTGAAACAACAATTCATACGAGAAACAAACAATTCCAAGAAGCGCAAGCCAACGATCGCAAAGTGACTTTCAAAAATAAGCCTATCTCTTCAACGGGCAAATTTTTGAAAGTTCACTATAAAAGGTGAGGAGTTTGTTTGAAAAAAAAAGATGCATGAATGACACATACGTGAGATAAACAAGCACATTAGAAAAACTGAAACAATCTCAATCCTCAAGCCTACATTTCAAGTACATCAATCCAACACTTTTGTGAAGGAAAGAGAACTTCAACTTGATTGAAGAGGAAACCTTTGAAAACAAGGGGTCTACTTTCCGGGAAGGATTGTAGAAAAGTTCAAGGTTGAACTAAGTCTTAAGCATTTGGAGGGCTTCGTGATCAAATCCAAAGAGCTTGAGCAAGTGAGTGTAGTAGCAAGGCAAGTGCCCTGTGAAGAAGTTGAGTCGCACGAGAAGCGGTGAGTGATCAAGGCGTCTCGATGAGTCCCTAAGGATCAAGTCGGTTGTTGTGATCAAGACTTGTATACGGACTGTTACCACTTTGTAAAGCTGATCATTACTTAGTGGATTCCTCCGGGGAGTTGGAGAAAAGAGAGGAGTAGAAGAATTACCCCATCTTGAACCTCTATAAAAACTTTCTTGTGTCATTTACATTTCAAAGCATTTAAATTCTGCACTTTTAAGCGCTTATATCTGTGATAAATTTGCTATCCATTTGATAATTTACAAGTACTAAATCAAGCTCTAATATCTTGCTTAATCAAACTTAAGGGTGTTAAGTCTTCCGCTGAAAATAAAACCACGGTTGAGTTAAATTGTAGCCAACGGTGAGTTACTCCATTAAATGACTCGTGAGTGCATTTGAGAGATTAACTCTCTTGAGTGACTAATTCGATTGTCCATGAGGACACATTTGTGTAGAATTAACTCTGTAGATTTAAAAGGACTAAATCGAAAATTTGGTAAGGTTTATTCAACCCCCTTCTAAACCTTACACTTACACCCCTTGGGACCTACAAGTGGTATCGGAGCGGTTGGTTCATTGAACCCTCCGCACCTTTGGTTCTTGAACTAGATCTCCAAACTTTTCAAAGTCTGCTTTAGTACTTAAACTGTCAAAACTCTTTTTATTAAAAGTCATTATCATGGAAGCAAATTTGACACGCATCCCTATGTTCACTATTGAAGAATTTGATGATTGGAAAATTCGTATGCAGGCTCATCTATCAGCATTACATGATGAGATGTGGATAGTAATAGAAGATGGGCCTCTGCAAATATTAAAGGTGAACACAATTTGTCACGAAGAGTTGCATTTGAAGGAGAAGAAGATGTTGCTCTAGACCAGTCATGGTTGAAAAACCAAGAACGAGTGGACAAATGATGACAGAGAAAAAGATACAACCTGGATAATGTAGCCAAGGACATCCTCTACAAAACCTTGGACAAAGCCATGTTCAACAAAGTCAAATCATGCAAAACGGCTAAAGAAATGCAGGACAAGTGACATTGATTTGTGAAGGCTCGGAAGCAAATCAAAGAAAACAAATTATCAATTTGTCTGAATTTTGAAAATTTCAAAATGATCTCGGGAGAGAATCTGGATCAACTAGACGCTCGGTTTACGAAATCACAAATGTTGTCTACACTTGGAAAGGAATATACACGAAGGAAATGTGTATGAAGATCCTAAAAAGTCTTCATTTGAATGGGAAATGAAGGTCATGGCACTTGAGACATTCCATGGACCTATCAAAGACATCCAACCATGAACTATTCTCGGACCTCAAAGCCTATGAGTTTGGTGAGAAGAAAAAGACGAGGAAGAGACAATTGTACCCAAAAGCATTTTGCTCTAATTGTCAAAGATGGGAAGAGAGTGAGGTCAAAGAGGCGATTGACCCGGAAGAAATAGCCACGATGGTTAAAAGATTTAACAAGTTCTTTAACAAGAACTACAAGAGAGGAAAGGGTGAATCTTCCGGAAGACACTCGGCTCCCTCCAAATCAAGGATGATAGGCCAACCAAGAGAAGGATCATCAACAAGTTGAGTATCAAAGGGGCGACAACTCAAGAAAGTAGAAAGAGTTGATCAAAAGGTGAATATCTATGTTGGAATTGTAGACAACCAGTCACTATGCCATTATTGCTCATATCTGTAGTCAACAAGTACATGAATGAAGAAGAAAGAAAGGTCTTGAGAGAAAGAAGACAAGAAAAGAAAAAAAAGGCAATGATGGCTGCAGAGAGGCTGCTTTGAGAGACAAGTCAAGTCAAGAGACAGTGATTCGAGAGAAGCGATGAAGGCGACTACTCGAGTGACTCGAAGAAGAAGCATTGATGCGCTTAATGGCCAAAGAACAAGATCAAGAAGATGAGGTACAATCTAATTCAACAAGCTCGGACACTAGTGATAGTGATCGTGACACACACACTTCATCACCCTCGATCTTTATGATTCATTAGGCAAAATGATGAAAGATTTTGAGCACATTAAATCCTCACACACACTATTGAATGAGGAAAACCTTCTTAAAGGTCAAAACTCAAAGTGACTAAGGAGCCGAGTACTCTAAGTCAAATATTTGTTGAAAATGAAAGTTTAAAAATTTGAAAATGCTAAATTAGTAGCGAAATTCTGCTATAGAAAAGAGGAGAATGACCTCAAAAATGTTATTGCCTCATTCACTAAGGCATCTAAATCATTGGATGATCTTATTATGAGTCAAAGAGAATGTGGAGACAAGACGGGCTTAGGATTTAATTCCTTTGTGCCATGTCAAACCTCAAGAGTAATTTTGGAAAAAGGATCTTCAAGTCATGAAGAGTCCGAAAAATCCAAAACTCTAAATATTGCACACACTTTCACTCCAAAGCACAATACTAAGCAAAGCGGCCTTGGTTACAAAAAAGGAAAAGGAAAACGGCCGATTGAGTGTCTTTGGAAGGGCAGTGAGAGAAGAAATTGACCAAGTCCCTCAAGAAACTCCAAGCAGAAAAATACTCGTAAAGAAGAAGCAGAGCTACCAAAAATTCGGAAAATCCATAAAAGAAATACATATGATGGGAATGGTAGAAAATATCCAAGCCAAGCGATTGGAACAATGTGAACTATCGGCATAGACTTATGGAATATAAGCCCAGGATGGCAAAGGCACAGAACTCAAAGAAAGGCCATTCCAAAAGTATAAGAGCTTTCATCAAAGACACACATATGCACCTAGGCACTACACTCAAAAACACCAAAATTACCCAAGAAAGGCAATTGCTAAAACACATATGCGGGCATACGGACAAAAGAGGCAATTTTGTATGAACTAGAATCCCCAAGCAATTTGCAGGATTAATTATGATTATGGCAGCGATAGATGGCAACCCCTTAGAGTCAAATCATTTGGCTATAGGTTGGTTGGATCATCTTACAATTCTAACCCCTCGGGACCGGACAAGAATGGGTACCTAAAACTTAATTTCCTTGATTGCGGGTTCGAGCAGTGAGTGCCAAGGAACCTGGTACATGGATAGTGGCATTCCGGACATATGACAGAAATAAGAGAAATCTGTCAAAATTCAAGGAAGTCAAAGGAGCCAAAGTCATATTTGGAGGAAATGAAGCTCTGGTGAAATAAGAGGCATTGGATCCATCAAGAGGAATGGATTAGAAATCACGGATGTTGCATTTGTTGAAGGACTCAACTTCAACTTGCGAGTATCGATCGGCTCTGTGACAAGGGCTACAATGTTGGATTCAACATGGATGTATGCCAAATCAAGGATATTGAATCAAATGAAGTTGTCTTTGCAAGGAAGTAGACGAGAAGAATATGTATGTAGTGGATTGGTCAACTGCAACACCCAAAGACTGTCTACTAGCAAAAAAGACAAATTTGAATCAAGTTGTTTGTGGCACAAAAAGCCGAGTCACCGAATTTCAAAACAATTAACAAGCTAGCAAGAAGTCATCTTGTAGAAGGACTTCGGACTCGATATACAAGAAGGAGAGTATATGTGATGCATGTCGAAGGAAAACAAATCAAGTCGTCATTCAAAGAAAAGACATGCCCATCCTCAACAAGAATATTGCATCGCTTCATATGGATCTATTTGGTGAGTGGAACCGGCCAAAGCATAAGTGGAAAGAAATACACCTTGGTGGTAGTAGATGACTACTCAAGATATACATGGACAATATTCATGTGCAAGAAGAAAGAAACTCTACAAAAACTACCACACGGTGATGAAGAGGATTCAAAATGAGAAGAGTCAAACCATTATCAAAATAAGATCGGATAGAGGAACTGAGTTTGTCAATGGAATAATAACTTCGATCTTGTATTGAGAATGGTATTGGTCATGAACTATCACCGCAAGGACTCCAATGAGAATGGAGTTGCGAAAGAAGAGCAGAACCCTCAAAGAAGCGGCAAAGGACCATGTTAGGTCAAGCGGGGTTACCAAAAAGATTTTGGGTGAAGCAATCAACACGACTTGCTACACCCAAAACAGGATGTATGATAAATAGACAACTAACAAAGACTCCTATGAGATATGGTGGAAGAAAACCAAGTGTTGCATATTTGAATATTTGGATGTAAATGCTTCATTCACAACAATGGCAAAGACAACCTAAAGGCTTTTGATGCTAAAGGCGATGAGGGTATCTTCTTAGGATACTTTGAAAGCAAAGCCTACAAAATACTCAACAAAAGAACTATGGTTCTGAAGAATCCATTCATGTAGTATTCGATGAGCCAAATGTAAATGGAGAAGACATTGAAGAGTCGGTGATAATTTGAATCATCCAATCATCTGAGAAGAGTCCCTATCTTTGAAGTCAAGCTCTGGATTATCAATTGAGGAAGAAGATGAGATAGTGAATCTCAAAAGCGGTTTGGAAAATTTGCGGCTAAGTGACCACGAAAAGAGTGACCCGGCAAACACGGTACGCAAGTCGATGAATCCGGCTAACTCACTCCAACTTTGATGTGAGATGGTGAGAGACCATCCACGAGAACTTGTCATTGGAGATATGAGAGAAGGTGTCAAAACAAGATCGAGAACTCAACAAGAAGCTATGTTCACATGCTTCATTTCGCAAATAGAGCCAAAAGATGTGTCACAAGCATTGGACGACACACATTGGATTCAAGCTATGCAAGAAGAGTGAATCGGTTTGAGAGAAATAAAGTATGGGAACTAGTGCAAAGACCCATACATCAAAATGTTATTGGAACCAAATGGGTATTCGAGAAATAAGATGAGCGAGGAAGGCTCTGTGGTAAGAAATAAAGCAAGACTAGTAGCCAAAGGATATTGCCAAGAAGAAGGGATAGATTTTGATGAAACATTTGCCCCTGTAGCAAGATTGGAAGCTATAAGGATGTTTCTTGCCTACGACTCACAAGAATTTCATTGTATATCGAGATGGATGTAAAAAGTGCATTCCTAAATGGTTTATTGGAAGAAGAAGTGTATGTTGAACAACCTCCAGGATTTGAGCGAGAAGACTCTTGGAGACAAGGTATACAAACTCAAGAAAGCCTTGTATGGATTGAAACAGGCACCCAGAGCATGGTATGATACCTGTCACAATTCCTGGCGAAAATGGATTCACAAAAGGAAAAGTAGATAGAACACTTTTGAGAATTCAAGACAAGAAGAGTATCTTTGCTTGTTCAAATATATGTGGATGACATCATTTTTGGATCCACTAACCAAGAGCTATGTGAAAAATTTTCAAACCTCATGCAAAGTAAATTTGAAATGAGCATGATGGGAGCGACATTTTTCCTTGGACTTCAAGTGAAACAGTGAAGGATGGAACCTTCATAAGTCAAACAAAATATACGAGAGATTTAATGAAGAAGTTTGGTATGGAAGAGAAGTCTTACGTAAAAATACCAATGAACACATCGATCAAAATGGACATGGATGCGGATGGCAAGCCTATAGATCAAACAAGATCTGAGCACTTATTGGATCACTGCTCTATCTCACAAGCGGGCGGACATCACCTTTCTTTGTAGGTGTATGTGCAAGATTTCAATCTGCTCCAAAAGAGAGCCATATACAAGCGGCTAAAAGAATCTTGAGATACTTGAAAGGAAGCCAAGAAGTAGGCCTATGGTATCCAAAGGAAGGTGGATTCAGACTAATTGGCTATTCGGACTCGATCTATTTGGATGCGAGTGGGAAGGAGAAGAGCACTTTCGGCACTGTCAAATGCTAGAAACAGACTAATTTCTTGGTTTAGCAAGAAGCAAAACTCAATAGCCACCTCTACGGTGAGGCGAGAATACATAGGCTGCGGGCGAGTGTTGTGCCCAAGTCCTATGGATGAGACAGACAACGGTGAGAGACTATGAAGTTGAAGAAAAAGAAATTCCAATCATGTGTGATAACACAAGTGCCATTGCAATCACTCAAAATCTGTGTTGCACTCAAGAACAAAACATATTGATGTCGGATATCATTTCATAAGAGATCATGTTGAAAAGAAGGACATTATCTTGGAATATATCTCAAGCGATAAACAACTAGCCGACATCTTCACAAAACCATTATGTGAGTCAAGATTTGAAGAACTCAAGCATGAGTTGGGGTTAATTGGTGGTGATACTCGAGGACGAATCAAAGAAGAGTATTAGAACAGAAAAAAAAAGTGAAAAAGAGTGAAAACAAAAATCAGCTCAAGAAATCGATTATATCGGAAAGAAACTGACTACACCAAGTCGGTGATATTGAGTCACTAAGAGAAGCTGCGAGAGTAGAGCTAAATCGGCTAAGAGATAATTTGAATAACTTATGAGCAAAGTGACAAAAACTTGATCGTTTTGACTTAAGCGGGAATGCTTTAAGGAACACGTCGGCATAATGATGATGTGTACTGAGACATAAAAGCCGCACACTAAGCTTATGATTGGATATAAATCTTTGCCGCATTAAATACGAGGCGTGAAATGCTCAATAGGCGTGCGAAATCCAAGCCGTTGATTTCGATCACAATTCAAAAACCGTCTGCACGTCCTTTCATAAACCATATTTAAACCATTTTCGTCCGATTTCTCTCTCACACTTCTAAAAAACTGTTCATATCTTTCTCTCAAAAGGCAAAGGCAAATACTCTCTAAAAACCCTATCAACCTTCAAATCAATTTACGAGATTTTTCTTGATATAATCTCGAGAAATGGCACCAACTTATGACTTTACCAAGCTAGGAAAGCAAATCCACACCGGTTTGACGGTGGATTTCGACGGAATGGTGAAGCAGGGTCCGACGACACCCTGGTGAAGAAAATCGTTGAAAAGTTGGAAACGCCCCAGGACTAAAACCGTTTCTAACGCTGGAATATCCTATGACCTATGTGGGAGGTCGCACAATTCTACGTGAATCTTTGAGATTCACGACGAAGGAATCAAGTCATCATTCACGGGAAGCGGTGACTATCACGCCAAGGATTTGGTGAATATTGCTCACTACTGCGGAAGGAGCAAGCGAGATTAAGGAAGGCGATGTAAACTTGGGTCGACGCATGGAAAAAAAATAGCCAAGTCCGACCTTCTTTGATAAAATTATATACACAAACAAACAAGAGAGCTTTGAAGGAGGATTATCACAAATTGTTGGACATAGTTGCCAAATGTATCGACATCAAATTTGGCGGCTTTGACCAACTATCAAAGGCAAAAGCGGTTGTGATGCTGCAATCATCGAAGAAAAGAAGATAAAGCTAAATTTGAGTTTATCTCTGGACTCTGCCAAAACGTGGGGAACAAGTCCTTCAAAGAAGATGGCACATTTGGAGGATCCGGGATATGGCACAGTGATTGGCCGGCTATTGGAGGTGAAAGAGTCCTCTTAGACATGGGAAGGCCTTCCATGTTAACAAGAGGATGTTGAGCTAACCTCTCGGTGCTCGGAAGCGAGCTTATGCCAAGAGAGCGACACGGTGAGGGGAATCGGTGACCGAAGATCTGTTGCTTCCTCTCGGAAGAAGAAAAGCCCCCCAGAATCGCGCAAAGAAAGATCTTGCCCTGCGGCAAAAAGAAAACCAAACATGCTCCTGCCCCTGCTAGAGTCAGTCACTGCCCCGGCGGCCGTGTCACACTGCTCCCCTGCGGCGGCGGTCGAGAAGGACTCACAAATGCCTTCTCCGATCGTCAAGGAGGAGAAGCGACAAGCCCAAGGCGGCCGGCTCCTCGAAACAAACACCAAAAGGCCCCCCGCGCCAGAGACTCGAGGACACCGCCTCAACTGTAAATTCCCTGGCACAAACCAGGAGGCGAAGAAGACTCGTCAGCGGTCGAGCAGGAGAAACCGGTGAGTCGTCGGTTACTCGGCTAGCACAAATACGGAGACTCACCTGGAGAAGTAGAGTCTCCGGATGTAGTTGATGAAATAGCCAAGTCTCTTGAAAGCGTCGCAGAGCAACCCGAAGACACGAGTTGTAGCTCACAATTTGAAACACAAGAAGAACCGCCCAAGTGGATAGTGATGTAATGATCCTATCTCCACCTTACCCGGACATCCAAAATCGTCTGCGTGAGTGGAGAAAATGGAAGTTGAGCAAGTCAAGGGAGCAGTTCCAACGGCTTTGAGTTCATAGAAGAAGAAGAGGAACTACTAAATTTCCTTGGACTAACTCATGTGCTCCAAAGACTTGATGAAGACAAGCTGCTAGACATCCTGCAAATCTACAAGGGGGGGGAGAGAGCAAAGCAAGTGAAGAAGCCAAGCACGTGAGAAGGCAAGCATCGTCCTATCTCGGCACCACGAACACACACATCCTCTCCTTGATGTCTTCTCTGCGAAAGTGACGAGGAACAGGAGAATCTTTGCTTTGCCGCCACGGAGAAGAGTTGCAAATGCAGCAAGCATTGCGAATCAAGAATTCTTCACGAGCAAAGACTAATGGAGGGACCAGGAGAGTCCTCGAACACGGTGGAAATCGATCCTATGGGAGTGGTTCAACAAATAAATTGACCGATGTTCTTTGCTACCACTTCTGACTCACTCGGAAGAGGGCAATAAAGGAAATGGCGATGGCGGGATAGTGGGGACCCCGGAGAGAGCCAACCCCTATTGAAGGTGTGCTACCACCACCCCAACTGGTGAACCATCAATTGCAAAGCAAAGGGAGTCCGGAGACGCAGTGACCCCACTCCAAGTCACTCGGTGGTGCGCCGGGGGGAAACTCCTCCACTACGACAAGGTCGGAGGATCTGCAGATGACTCCACAAAAAGAAGCAAGGAGGCGAAGAAGAGAAATTACAATCACAAGAAAAACTGACAAGTTGCCATCAACGAAGCTCGAGGCGATTGAGACTGTCTCGGTGAGGTGCCAACCGCTCGAAGGCTAATGTGGCTGGCGATGCGATCGAGGCACGAGGAAGGAATGTACAGGAGTTAACACTGGGGCGATGAAAGTGCAATCCATGGGGTTGAGACTCCAATGGATGCGGCTGTAGAAGACCCTAAAGGCAGTGACACTGTCGAAAGGGAGGACAAGGCCTCGCAGCAGTAGAGAGCTCTTTGGAGGAAATGAAGGCCCACGGGAGGTTGAGACTTCCGGGGTAAAGAGGGCAAGTAGAGAACATCCTCTCCTGCAATCATCGACCCATCCGAGAAGGAGATCGGCGCACTTCATGATTCCCAGGACAACCCCGATGTCACTTTTCCGGGATCGGAAGGCGAAGAAGAAGGCGAGTCAACCCCATGACAAATCCAAACGAATCAGTGCGGATGTTCAGGCACGAGCAAGTCGATCCCAAGAGTACTCGTCAAACTTTTAACTTTGATGATGAGCCACCACTAGAAATCTCATCATCGTCCGATGACGCCGATAAGGCCGAGGACAAGTCTCTTGAAAAGGAAAAATCATTTGAGACCAACAAAGTCATTAAGGCAGTGAGGCTCGGCAAATAGGAATCTATTTCACAACCAAACCCAGTGAACCGAAACCTGCTCCGGCTCCTCAAGCTACAATTTGGATCGATTCCCAAAAAAAAGAACTTCACGCGCACCGCTCATCATCGAAACAGATCCCGGTCGGCGGTGATGAATCTTTTGTAGAATCTTTCCTTTCTCCTTTGGAGATACGAGAACTCCACGAAGAGTCGAAAATGAGCAAGCACGCTATCACGGACCACCTCTCCATTTTTCACTCGGGCACCATTGTTTCGGCCGATTTTGATTTCGGCGTTGTATGGCCATCACCGCAATGAAGAATCGGTGAAGTTCGAGAAGTGTTCAAGGCACTCTTTCTTGAGGTTGAACGGATGGAGAGGCATCGAGCCTCTTTGGACATGCGCTGGACAACGAGAGATGCCAACCTTACGGTGACTTGAGAGGCATCACAGTCAGGATAAGGGAATGGTGGCAACAAAGACAATCAATGCGTGTGGAGCGGTGAGATACTTGAACCTTGTTCAACAAGTGGTGGTGTGGAGAGTTGAAAATGTTGATGAAAAAAGGCGAGGAACACATTGAGCATATGCATGAAGCTCACTTGCCGAGATCAAGGCTGGCTGCGTGAGCGAAATGCAAATGATATCGGCGTTTGGAAGAACACATGACAAGAAAATTCAGCCTTCTCATGGTGAGATGAAGCGATTTTTGAGAATCCAACGCTACTCGCTCGAATTCGATTTGCATACAACGCAATGACTTGAAGCGAGAATTCCACCATCGAGAAGATTTCGACTTCATGCTTGCCAAAGACATGTTCCACGGGTCCTCTATCCTTTGATGATGCCAAAAAGGGGAAGAGGAATACCTTAAAGACAAAATCTGAAGCCGAGAAAAAAGAAAGGAAGCGGTGAGAAGGAAAATCGGTGAGGAAGTCTTGAAACGAGAAGAAAGGAAAACTTGTTGAGGAGGGGGAAGGATCGTGGATGTAACATTGATGATTGCACAAACCCCCAACGGGGTCTATCACTGGTGACATTATAAGCGGCAAACTCCCGTGACTCTGCCACTCCAACACTCTGCGTATCTATCTATGAGAAGAGAAAAGCAATTGAAGCGGGGATGGAGGAAGTGGAAGGAAGAATGGATGCCAGGGTGATGAACATCTTGAAAGAACATGGAGACATTCCGGTTGACGAGAGACACGTATGCCATTTCGGATGTCGGGACGAGCCACGTCGAGTTGATGAATTCAAAAAACACTCGAATCGAAGGATATTTTGCAAATATGCCCATGGCTCAAGCTTGGGACTTATCTTTGGGAAAAGGGTCTCGCCTTATGTGAAGAAGGCAGACAAGAGACGGCGTGAGACTTAGCGATCACTCACTTTGGTCACTCCATTAGTCACTCATTTGGAAAGAAGAAGGCCCCAAAGACAAAGATACGCCTTGAGGTAGAGGAAGAAGCGATAGTGGAGGAAGAAGCTTGGACTAGGCCTCGCCCAAGAATATTGAATACGTAGATCCAGGGAAAGAAAGGAGGGATCTATCGGGGGGCTTGACCAGGTGGCAAATTTAAAAGTGGCTAAATATAACTTATTTGAGTATGCAAAGAGATTAGAAGAAGAAAACAAGAGACAAACTCGGCTATGGCGGGAGAGGCAGGAAAGATTAAGAAAAGATGAAGTTGCCAGGAAAGCATATGAGAAAAAAAAAAGCGGTGACGACGAGAAGAAGATCTTTGAACAAGATGAAAAGATGAGAGGAGCGGCGAAGGAGATGAAGTGTTGATGTCCAACCCTTCGTGTATTTTATTATGTAAATACATACAATGTAAGTCTTTCGTAATAAAGTTATAAACTTTTTGTGAAGATAATTATATACTCGATACACTTTTGTGATTTGTTGTGTTAAGTACAAGAATGATATGATCAATAAAAAGATTGATTCTGCGCATACATTCTATGTCAATACACTATCTGTATGTATCTTTGTTATTTGCATCTTTGTATGGTTTAAGTTTTGGCATCATCAAAAAGGGAAATTGTTAGGAATTTTATTGTTTAGATTTTGATGAATGCCATGTAAAACTTAGAATAGAAAGTTGGCACCCCAATTCTTGTTGTAAAATGCATTGTAATGAATAGAGTGGCCAAGCCGAGTCAAGACACTACGCGCCTAACATGCAAGAAGACAATCAAGATGGAAGGAAGACTCTCTTTGTGAGAATTTGAGTATGGCAAAGAAAAGAGTAGACGGGAACTCTATGAAGAAGCGGTGAGATGCAACGGTGAGTGGAGCATCGATCAAGTCAACTCAAGAAAAGCCAAGTCTCAAGTTGAAGTGAAGAAGAGTCATCCAATGATTGGAAGCTCGACTCTAAGTCACCTGGGAAAGCAAGGAAATGCGGTCAAGTCGAGATAACTATAAAAGAACGCGTTACGTAAATCAAGAGATTTACTTAAACAAGTAATATCCCCATACCACCTTTCTTGGAGTGCTCGATCCCGAGGAAGCGTGCAAAAGGAATGAACCAATGGGAAGCACTACACCGTGTCGAACTCGAAAAGGTGAAACAACAATTCATACGAGGAAACAACAATTCCAGAATCGCAAGCCAACGACGCAAAGTGACTTTCAAAAATAAGCCTATCTCTTCAACGGGCAAATTTTTGAAAGTTCACTATAAAAGGTGAGGAGTTTGTTTGAGAAAAAAAAAAAAAGATGCATGAATGACACATACGTGAGATAAACAAGCACATTAGAAAAATCGAAACAATCTCAATCCTCAAGCCTACATTTCAAGTACATCAATCCAACACTTACCCGTGAAGGAAAGAGAACTTCAACAGTTGAAGAGGAAACCTTTGAAAACAAGGGGTCTACTTTCCGGGAAGATTGTAGAAAAGTTCAAGGTTGAACTAAGTCTTAAGCATTTGGAGGGCTTCGTGATCAAATCCAAAGAGCTTGAGCAAGTGAAAGTGAGTTGAGTAGCAAAGTTGCCTGTGAAGAAGCTAAGTCGCGAGAAGCCAGCCGGTGAGTGATCAAGGCGTCTGACCGAGTCCCTAAGGATCAAGTCATTTGTTGTGATCAAGACTTGTATCCGGACTTTACCACTTTGTAAACTGATCATTACTTAGTGGATTCCTCCGGGAGTTGGAGAAGAGAGGAGTAGAAGAATTACCCCATCTTGAACCTCTATAAAAACTTTCTTGTGTCATTTACATTTCAAAGCATTTAAATTCGCACTTTTAACTCCGCTTATATCTGTGATAAATTTGCTATCCATTTGATAATTTACAAGTACTAAATCAAGCTCTAATATCTTGCTTAATCAAACTTAAGGGTGTTAAGTCTTCCAATAAAAAATAAAACCACGGTGAGTTAAATTGTAGCCAACGGTGAGTTACTCCATTAACTCAATTTGAGTCTGTTGAGAGATTAACTCTCTTGAGTGACTAATTCGATTGTCCATCAAGGACACGGTGTGTAGAATTAACTCTGTAGATTTAAAAGGACTAAATCGAAAATTTGGTAAGGTTTATTCAACCCCCTTCTAAACCTTACACTTACACCCCTTGGGACCTACAATAACTAAATATACATTATATTGAACCTATTTATGCAGTGTAGTATAATAACATATGCGATGCGTTATATTCAATTATGTCTTATTTTAGTAAAACAGTGCCAACAAAATAACTAAATATGCATTATTTGATGTCTAATTATGCATAGAAGAACCCTAACTATCTTTGTAAAATAAAAATATTTGGAAAGAAAACAGGTTCCTTAAATTCCGCCACAAAATTCGGCGGTGTCAATTTGACTCATAAAATCCATTGGGACCACTAATTTGAATTACAAAATTACAATCTTACCCTTAAAATCAGCGAAAATTAGGTAATAATTAAAAAACTGAATTAATCACATCCCTTCAATTTTTAAGATCAATGGGTAAGATGAGTCCACACTGTCTCACCTAGGGAGGGTGGTCTCATTTGAACAAATCATATATATATATATATATATATATATAAATTATAACATCTACTAGATCATAATCAGTCTTTGGAAAATGAAAGCTAGTCAAAAGCCAATATTATGATTGCTGTGATAAAGATAAGTGATTTGTCCCAAAATTATTGAGACTTCTCAAGAATTTTAATTCGATCCTCCAATGCGCCGCCTTTTTGCACAAGACTATTGGAAGGATTCTGATGTTAGCACTCCGATTATCAAGTTAGTAAACAAAAAAGTATACTTTGTTGTAGGAGAATAATAGAAGAACATTTATTAATTGTGAAAATAAGGTGATTTACTCCCTTTTATACATCTCTTTCATCAGGTGGTAGCCAAGATGAATACACATGGCATCATTGGATTGGTAGTTAACCTTGAAGTTGTCACATCTCTATGGAACATCATAGTTACTCTTCTGTAGGTCTACCCGTTATGCATTCACTCACATGCAGGTCTACCTGACAGGCAGTCACTTTTCTGTAGGTCAGCTCACACCATAATAATTACTTTACTGCAGGTCGACCTACCTATATCCGACCTAAAGGCTCGCCTGAGCTAGAGCTATCATTAAATGTCGTTCATATTTAATATATGTCAGGTTTTCCCACCTTTATGCTTTATGTCATATCCTAAGGTGTCCTTATAATAAATGCGTCTCAGGTTTTACCCTTAGACAAATCTGTTGTTCAACCCAAATAGGTCACTCTAGGTCACCTCACATCCAACGACGTACTACATTTAGCTCCAGTAAGACACAAGTGCCACCCTTTCCTCTGAGGTGACCTATTCTATCAAACCCTCCTCATAACGCAGATACACATAAACAATAGTAAGAATAAATTTAAGTTGCCAAAATGGTGCCAGATCAACTAATCCCCACTCTATTAGACCAGAGATTGACAGATCAGTATGATATTGAAGACCTAAAATACTATATTCATTCATACGTTGTTACATTGGGCATGTTTGTATGCTAACCTTGTTTCTATACAAGATAATCATTCACCTAGGCTCGATTGTGAGAGACGCCATCTCGCCATGGATTCTCACCCCACCTCTCACCTCAAGTTTCAAAAAAATTCTTAAATTTTCTACAAAGCAAAAAATTTCAAAGTTAAAAGGTAGAGAGAGAAAGATTACATTTGGAAGACATGGTCACAAGCTCACCTTTCAAGTGTCCTTATGCAAGACAAGTATACAACAGGACAAGCCAGATATTTCTACATCAGATTAGCTCCTGCACTGTTTCATCCCTCCGCAGCACCGGAGTTGGGGGGCTTATATTGGGGACAAAATTATATTTAATTAATATATATATAATTTAATTTATGTATGTTTATTTAATATTAATTGCCCAGTAGGCTCTTAATAAATAAACCGCCCAATGGTATCCGGGACTGGCCCATAGGCCAATTTCTCCTACGTGGACTGGCCTGTAGGCCGAATTCTCCTACATGGCCCACGGGGCCCTTTTCCCAAGTATAAAAAGGCCTCTCCTATTATCTGTAAGTGAATTAATAAATAATCCTCCTACACATTTTAATTCAATATTCGTTTAATGTCTTATTTTCTCGTTCACCATGCTGACTTGAGCGTCAGAGAGGCCTCCCTGGGCAACTCTCAAGGACCCCTAACATTTGCATACGTGTGCAGGCAAGTTCACAGTCGAATGATTTTCCAGCTTTTAGAAAAGAAGACATGAATACTTCCCTCTCGGGAAGAGAAAGACATGAAAACGTCCCCCTTGGAAAGAGGATCAACGTGAAGACTTCCCTCTCGGGAAGAGGATTTTGGTCAATCCAGTTTACTTGGAGTGATCAGCCCTAAAAAGCAGCATCAATATACTTTCAGAAAACACATTAGATTGTCAATATGTGTGTGCGTGCAAAAATAGTTGATACAAGCAGTGACAAAGCTAGAAATTTTATGTAAGGGGTCCAACTAATATTAACATAAAAATGAAATATGATACATCAACTCTAAAAATAATACAATAATTAAATACTAATTTTGATAAAATTAATGTATTAACTCAATTACTTCTTAATATTAGAAAATAAATAACATAACACAATAACATCAATATATCCTAATATTTCTCTTTTATTATCATATTTTGAAATCATTGCATAATATATTCATTAGTAACATACATATTCTTTAGTGTATGTTATCAAACAATCGTTCAATAACCCATCATCGAGTTGAATTCTATAGTGGAAATTTAATAATGAATCCCAAATAATCCCAAAAGAGGCGAATAGAGGTACAAAAGAATAATCTCAAAATTAATGTTTAATATTATGGTTGAGCATAAGAAAATGCACATAATTTTGAGAAAGGAGAAAAAATGACAAGACTTAAATATTTTTCAAGATTTATAAATGGGAAGGGAATAAGAAGAATGAAGAAATTAAAAGCTTTGTTCTATTTTTACCTATTTTCTGCATTTTCTAAGGTTACAAAGTGAAATTACCAAAATACCCCCTATTTTTTCAAAATTATAGGGGGCCCAGTACCCCTTGGCCCCAAGGTGGCTTCCTCCCTGGATACAAGAACATGAAATGATATGTAGACCAAAGTCCTTATGCCTTCGAGTGCTGGAAAAGAAGAAATATAGGTATATTCTGGTCTTCTAGAGGTTCTTGTGATTTGGGAATTGGGATGTTAACCTGGTAATGATTCCACTAGGTGGAATATCATGTTGGTTTTGTGTTAAAATAAAAGAAGGGGTTCCCATCCCATATTGCTTGAGGAACAAAGGAGGAGAGCTTCCTAAGGCTATTTAAGGAGCTCAAGTGACTTTGTTTTGGGAGAAGGGTATAAATTATTCAAAGATTTGTAATAGTGTGGGAGTATTGGAGTCGGGAGAGAGAATTTCTGTGTGATTGTATAAATTTTTCATACAGTAGAATTGCTCTGCAGGTCGTGGTTTTTGTTCGGTTTTGGAGTTTCTACGTAGATCTTGTGTTGTGGTTTGTTGTTATTTTATTTTTCAATTATTTTTGCTTGTCCTTAGGAATGAATGAGAATCATTTTTCCCAACAAGTGGTATCAGAGCTCGGGTCGTGTCTCTTGAAATTCTGAGTATGCTCTGTGGTTGCGCTTTTGCGATCTTCTACATCAAAAAAGATTTCTTGAGAGGTAGGTTCTAGGGGTCTCTTAAAGTTCTTAGTATGCTACATGGTTGCAGTGTTGTCTAATCTTCCACATCAGAAAAGATTTTGAGGCAGGTATTCATTAGGTTAGGGGTTAGGTATGTCAAAGTTTTCAAATTCAACGAAGTTTGATGTGGAGAAATTTGATGGAAGAATCAACTTTGGCTTGTGGCAAATACAAGTCAAAGATGTGATGATACAATCCAGATTACACAAAACACTGAAATGAAGGTCAGGTTTGGGCAATTACTAAGTCAGTTGTGCTGGCAAATCAAGCGGAGCATCTGACAAAGATTCTGCAAAGACTAGTATGAGTTATGAAGATTGGGATGATCGGATTTGAGCGCAAGCACAATACGTCTGTGTTTGGCTAAGAATGTTCTTGGAAATGTACATGGGATTTCAAATGCTAAGGAGCTACGGTAAATGCTTGAGGCTTTGTACCAAGCAAAGGACATTTCAAATCGGTTGTACTTGAAGGAGCAGTTTCACACACAGTGGATGAACGAAGGATCTAAAATCTCAGATCATTTGAGTACACTTTGAATGACATCATCTCGAGCTAGAGTCAATTGGAGTGAAAATCGAAGATGGGGATAAGGCGTTACGACTAATCTTGTCTCTTCCCCATTCCTATGAGCACATGAAGCCGATTTTGATGTATGCGAAGGAAACTTTAATTTTTGTTGAAGTCACATGTAAACTTCTTTCTGAAGAGAGAAGACTAATTAGTGATGGGCGAACTTCAACAGAAAATTCGATAGTGGTGGCAGTAAGTAAAGGGAGGAAGAAAGACCCTAAGAATATTGTTTGATGAAAATGCGGAGAATATGGGCATACAAAGCATAATTGTCAAGGTGGAGCTGGTGCGGCAAATAGCACCGAATCAAAGGCTAACATAATGATAGATGAAGATTTTCTCTGAGGAGAAAACGTGCATCCATGGCATGTGTTTAGTTGCCATGAAAAATGATGTGATAGTGTTAGCGGGTCCTCAAGTTTACACACAGGCATTGACTTGGCATGGATGTAGGGTGTGTGGTGGATATTATGTCGATAGCTGAAGGACTTCTAGGAGAGCCACGAGCTAGAAGTTGCACCATAAATTTCAGCAGGTTTTTCGACATGTGCCAAATGGAATTCTTAGAATGATTTATTCTAAGTGGTCTACTTATATGGTGGAGTAGGTTGTTCTCTGGTTTGAGAATGATGGTTTCTAGTTTGAGAATCATGATTGTCGGTGAAGACATGAAGCTTTTTTATTTTACCAAGGTGGAATTTGTTGGTTTTGTGTTAAATAAAAGAAGGGGTTCTCATCCCACATTGCTTGAGGAACAAAGGGGGAGAGCTTCCTGAAGCTATTTAAGGAGCTCAAGTGGCTTTGTTTTCAAGTGCACCAATCAAATACACTATAATCTTTGTATTTTGATTCTTCTAAATTCCTTTCTTGTATTCTCTTGAAGAGTTGGGAGAAGGGTGTGAATTAGTCAAATATTTGTAATAGTGTCAGAGTATTGGAGTCGGGAATCGGGAGAGAGAATTTTTGTGTAATTGTATAAATTTTTCATACAGTAGAATTGCTCTGCAGGTCGTGGTTTTTCTCCGATTTTGAAGTTTTTACGTAAATTTTGTGTTGTGGTTTGTTGTTATTTTATTTCTCAGTTATTTTTGTTTGTCTCTTGGAATGAATGGGGATCGTTTTTCCCAACATATCATGTGCTAAAAAATAATAAGATCAAGACCGCAAGTTCAATGGTGGTACATAGTTGAATCTTACCAAATAATGGAAGCTGTTAACACCAGCCTAATGGGCCTGAGCCCCAAAAGAACATATATCTAATCCATTGTTCCTGGGGCCCAAATCAGCTCAGCTACATTAAAGGGTATGTGGTCAATTTGTATAGGCCATGTCCAGGGATTTTTTTTGGTATCTACTGATTAGGCAGGCTCAACTCTTCTTAATGTATGATTTAATGAATGATCTAATTATTTTAAATATAATATAAAACTTACTTGATATTATCAAATTAAGAGGTACGAGAAAGGAAGCTTTGTCTAGTGGTCCAAGAGTTATCAATGGGATATATGTTCACCCATGAAAAACAAGAAACCACATAGGAAATAGTAAGATTTTTCTAGTTACAAACTTTGGTATAACAAGACAATAAAAACCTGAGATATAATCTTTAGCATAACAAGTATTGACGAAACAATCAATTATTCAGGGATTTAAAAAAGAAATAAGAAAAAGCAATGGAAATTCTTTCAAATTAACATATATGAACAAATTAATAATACTGTTTACAATGGAATGAAGTTGATTCTGCCTCCATATCATCATGGCCAAATGAGTCACAAACATGTTACAAAGAAAGGTGAATTAAGGTAATAAAACTACATAGTAAGAGCTTCAAACATTGCTCCCCAAGACAAGATCAAATCAAGTGAAAAAAAAAAAAAAACAAATAATGACATTTATTACAAATTTCTAAAAGCTTCAGAATTGGGGCTCTGATCATTTCTGGTTCTGGGATTTACTTATCCATCAACCACAATAAATTAGTACCTAGCTCCTTGAACCTGAAGTCAGAAAAAAGTAAAGAAACATAAAACAATTATGATATGTAGAACCTAAAGTATCAAAAATAATTTTTCACTTATTTATCTGGGATAATTACAAAAACTACCCACGAGGTTTAGCCTTATTACAAAACACTCCAGTCATCTTTCAAAATTACAATTTCTTGTGGGTGCAGTTTTGTAAGCTAAAAACAAATGTCGGGCGGATATTGGTAATTTTAAAAGATAATTTTTTTTTTTTTTTAAATAGGCTAAACCTCGGGGTAGTTTTTGTAATTAACCCTATTTATCTATTACTTACCTCGAATCCCACCAGGGACCTGCAGTAATTAGCATTAGTAAGCACAGTGCTAGTCGATCCACATTCACTCTCCTTAAGTGAAACTGCTGATCTATCAAGCTTAACAGACCAAGGATACTGATAATTCTGAGCAGTCGAACCGACATGGGGACGGCGACCGTTGCATTCTCACAGCCCTCGGGACATTTCTACCTTCTAACGACGGCCTACGCCTGCTAGGTGCTCGATCAAATGTCTCAACGGGACGTTGCTTGGGGGCGCTATGGGAACGTACTTTAGCCCTCGACGACTCGGTGTTCGCCATGTAATTCGGGTAGAACGGATACTCGTTGTAAAGGGACTCTGCGTATTCGGACCTAGGATACGAAAAACGGGATTCTTGCAGGATCGGGCCGACATGGCGAATAGCATTGTGGGCTGCTTTGGGCCGTGCGAGCGAGTACTCCTCAAAATGGTTGCTGCATGTTCTCGGGCTTATATCGGTTATTGCTGACGGTGACGGTGAGATTTGGTGCTGGTTTTCTTGCTTGATCGATGGACGGTGCGTGGAGATTCTGTGTTCTGTTCGGTCGGATTGTGTGTGGTTCGAGTAGCTGTTTCGGGCTTTTGTGACGGGCTTGTAGTCACCTAGATCCATCTCCACAATCTTGACGTTCTCTTCAAGACCTCCATCAAAATCCTACATGCACATTAGTATATGCACTTGTAGGTCAGTAATGATACTATGCCTGATAATGAAATTTGCAATCACTGAAGGAAAGTGTTTCTTAGTTTTTACTTAAAAAAATCACTTTTCAGTGTTTGCAAATGCTAACTTGTGCTTCTGATTCTACTTCATTTAATCATAATCTAAAAATAGGGAGATTGGTACTTTAGATTCTAATTATACTTCTGGTACGCACTTTTACAACATTTTCACCAAACACACTTAATTTTTGACTGTATTGCAAACACTACCAAATTCTAATTCTCAACCGCATTTACTTCTACAACAGTAAACCACTTCTAGAAGAAGTAGAAGTTATTGCAAACAGTCCCTAAATCTTGTAAAGTAAAGACGAAGCGGTTTAGGCCAAGAACCTACTCTCAATTGATTCATCAACTAGTTTACAGAACACTACAGAGTATTGAGGGTAAACTGGACTTGGGTGAAATCTCAATTTCTATTTTCCAATTAATGTGAAAATTTGTGAGACATGTCATATTATAGATCTGCACATTTGTTCATGCATAATAATTTGGATAACTTGTTGTCAAACATTATAATTAGTCGAACACGTTGTATAATTTCCTGTCACTTAATTTCTTAGATGCCAAATATTTTATTTCAAAATCTGCGAGTTTTATTTTATAATTTGTTAGAATTGATCAAGAAAACAGTAATACTTACTTGATTGGAGTGCCTAAACCTATACTCCTGTGTAGATTTTCTGTGATTATATTGCCTTGGATCAATGTGTTTAGTTTCTTCAGCCATTCGAATTCTTTGTGCTAGAGCTCTGGCCTGAACAGTCACCAGTGCCTGCATGCATCTAAGTGTAGCTGTGGCCTGTTTTCTCACCAAATGACCTCTTACCAATGCCTGTAGCTTCACTAATCCTTTCAATGCATTCAAAGCTTTTCTTGCCTGGTATTTAGATTCAAGAAAGGAAAAAGTAAAACAATTAATTCAAACAGTTTATAGACAGGCTGAAATTAATGGAATCAAAATGAGTTTAGGCCAGGTCTAAAAATCCCCGTCTAGCCCCGATTAATCCCCGCAAGCGCTAGCCTCATTTGTCCGCCTAGGTTATTCTTGATTAGACCTGTCTAACCACACCCGAGATCCGTGGCGGACGCGAGATCGGGACTTGGGGGCGAAATCTATTTTGAAGACCTCTATATAATTTTTTTCAAAATTTTGGGGGCAAATGTAACTTTTCATAAGTATAGGTATATTTTTAAAATAAAACACAAGTAGAAAAATCAATTTTTCAAAATTTTTGGGCAGTGGCCCCACTTGCCCCCCTTTAGTTCCCTCTGCCCGGATCCCGCCTATCCCCGATTAGTCACCAAGCAGGCACTAGGTCCGAATCGCCGTCCGACTAGCGCCTAACGCTTTTTAACACCATTTAAAAACAGGACCAAGAGTCATGAATTTTTGTCTATTACTACAACAAAGAATCAGGTTTTTTTGTATGGTAACAATTTACATTTTAGGGATAATTACACAAATTGCCTTAAAGTTTAGCTTAGTTACAAAAAAAACTCCGGTTATCCTCCAAAATTACAAATACCTCCTTAAAGTGTTACAAATAGGCTAATAGCCCTTAAAATTTGTATTTACATGACAAATAAGTGCAATATGTCAAATAGAAACAAATGTCAGGGACATCTTTTTGTAATTAAGCTAAAGTTTAGAGGTGATTATTGTAATTAACCAACATTTTATGAGAAAGATAGACACATCAAACAGTTTACCAAATATCCGCGAAAAACAGATTGAATCTTGACTGCGGCAGCTTCTTCAACAGCAGTCGCCCTGCCAGAGGCGGCGGCGGCCGTCAGCTGAATCACGGCGGCGGCAGCTTGGCTGCGGCCACCGCCGCATCAGCAGCGGCTGCGGTGGCCACCGCCACCGCCAACGCGTGCTTCTTCGAATCATTTTCCTGATCCAGGTTGTTGTCCGCAGAACTCAAGTCCTGCCTCCCCGGCGCGGCGGCGGAAGAGCGGCGGAAGCTCCACCGCCGCTTCTCCTTCGGCGTCGTCGGCTGTGGGATTGATATCGGAGTCGTCGGGCGTTGCTCGTAGCCATTGTTAGCTGAAATTTGTTGATGGGTTTCATTTTTAATACTCTCTTTAATTTCTTTTTTTCCAGTCAAGAAGTTTCTTATCCACCTGCCAGTCTTCCCCATAATCTCCTTTCACTGTCTAAATCTCCAGAAATCTCATTCACATTAAATAAAAACAAAAGAAAGCAACAGCCCTTTCTTCTTCAATTTCTCTCTCACTCTCCCCAAAATATGATCAGTTCCTTTCAGAAATTATTACAGCCATTATTATTGTACTTGTACAGCTCAATTGCTGTCTGGTTTTCACTGTATGATTGTTTATGAATTGAAAAATGTTAACTACACTCTATAATGATATGATGGGTTGAAGAAGAGAAGAAACAGAGAGGAAACAGCCCAATGAAGGAGGTAATAATGTATCTTGAATTGAATTTGATTTATTTATTTTGATGATGAAGAAGGTATCTTGAAAGTTGTAAATTATTTGTTTAAGAAAATGATATTGATTCTTTACCTGTTGAATGAGCTAAAAATAAATAAATCTTTAATAGCAGTTTGGGCAAGAAAAAGGGAGTGATTTGTTTAAGTAAAAGTGTGGTGGTAGATAATTTGATGGAAGGGTGATCAGAAAGCATGTGAAATTGGGTCTGAGGAACATGGCTAATCCGTGTAAAATACTCATGTCAGGGCCAGATTTTTATCCCACATTAATATTGGGGCCTATTTCAGACATGGGCTTCATTACTTTGTCTATCAATATGTTCCTTCTTTTTCCTTTTATTCTTTTTTTTTTTTTGATATTGATGTTTTTCCTTTATTACATCGTCTTCTTAATTGTTAAAGGATGAACCACATTCCTAAGGGTCTCTGTTGTCACGCACCTAGAGAAACCGTGAAGGAGGTGAATCGTTGGATATATTTCAACGAGTCAAGGTCTGGTAAGGCTGCTTTAGATTAGTCCAAACAAGAAATTCTCCTCCAACGTGTTACTGGGGAGATTGAACCTTCACAGCGTGAGTACTAGCGAAATGGACATTACATCACCCAAGATTCTTTACTTTCTGGGTTGGTATGTCTCAGGAGGAGGACATCATTTTCTTAATTGTTGTATTGGGTGTAGCATTTACGAATACTCTTCTTAAGCATTTAGTGAACATGTATCACTTCTTTCCATAATGCACACATTGACCTGAGTTATTGGATAAACAATGAGTCAAGTTCAGGCAAGACTTAATATGAATCTCATAAAGCAATAGTATCAGGCCTAAAAATCTTGCGGCACCAAGTTTTTCTTATATATATGCGCATATACATAGACCATGCCAAATAAAAATAAATTATAGCCTCTCTATTGAGGCTAATAAAAACTCATTATTGAACTTATGTCTAATGTTATTGTATTATTAAGGCTCCTTCAAATAGTATGCATGTCCTAGTTACTTTTCGGGACATAGTGGAAGACATCCACTTAGGCTCTAGTAACAGACCTCTAGGGGCGGATAGAGTTGCAAGGTCGTCGATAAAATATGAGTACTAGACTTTGAGGGCATCATTTTGTGTAGCTCACTCATGTCTTAATCTTAAGTCCGACACTGGTCAGATTGACCCAACGAATACCACTGACGCTCAAGTCAATTCTACAACAAGTATCAAATTAGTATTTCATGACCTTCCTTTCTTTAGATGGTGGTTGCTTGAGTTTTTAAGCTCTTTTTTTGCTTGGTTTTCCCTGTTACTTTGCTTATCTAAATCTGTTGCTACATTTATTGTCAATTCTAGCATGGTCTCAGCTTGTGCAATCCCAAATGATGAGTATTTTATTTTTTTAGGGCTGATTTGCTGACTGTGGGTGCGTGTTTGTTCTTTGTTGGTTGTTGGCTTGCTGATTTTGGGTTTCTCATTTCAGCGTCAACCCCATTCTGAACCATTTCTCTCAGATTTTGTCTTTATGAAAGTTGTTTTGATTTCCTCTCTAAATGGCTTCTCTTGGTTGGGTTAGGACTTTGGTTGGCATTTTAGTTGTCGTCTTATCCCCCAAGTGTTTTTTTTTTTCATTATGTTTGGTGGCTTGTTGGAACCTCTTTTCCCCTAGGTTAGTTTGGTTTCCCCACCTTTCTTGAATGATCTTTTTAACTGAAGCAATCTTAGAGGTTTTGTTTTTTTTTTTAATTTTTTCTTTCTTCTGATGGGTCTTGTTGGGACTTGTTGGGTTGACGTTGTCTTTTTTTCCTTTTTCTTTGATCTTTGTTTTGGTTTGGTTCTCACGAGGTATGCCTCGTTTCCACAGTGTACCCCTTATTGTAGATCATTCGCCACCCTTATTCAAGTATTAATTGGAGAGCTAGGGTTGTGACCGCTCTCTTTCCACGAATGCTTGTCTAATTGGCTGATGATCATTATCTTGTAATTTTGCTTTTCTGAACCTCCGTCTTGGTTTTCACAGGTTGGTTTGTTTTTTTAGCTTATGTGTTCTCTTTCTTAGGCCGTTTTGCTAGTTTGGGTGTTTGGCTTTTTCTTTTCGTCAATTTCTGCTCTTCCATTTTCTAGTGGTTTATGAGTCTGTCCATTCCCACTTTTCCTCTTTACTATGGCATGCCCCTTTGATTCTGTATTTTCATATTTTTTAATGAAAATTTCACATTTTCATAAAAAAGGAAATAGTATCATGAAAACGTTTATTGATAGCCATGTTAATTACTAGGTCTCCATGGATTTTTTTACCTAAAAACCGTAATGGTATAATTTAAAATTCAGTCCAACTTGTTTAATAATTCAAGACTTCTATAGACTTATAATTCTCCCAAAATTCATATCATTGTGTGATGCACCTTGATCCTTCATTTATGAGCATAAAAATAAATGCATGTATCAATATCAAGAAAACATTTAATAAATAGAAATGTAAAGGAGATGGGAATATTAATATGGCATCTACAACTTGACTTGTCGTGTGAGAGTCCCACAGCTGGGAAGGTGGATGTGACCATGTGCGAGATCCCATAAAAGCCCACCCTTCCCAATGCAGCCATTAAACCAAATTTTAACAGGTGGGCAGCGGCGCCACCACAAGCGATTGTGGGATGGAGGTCGGGGTTGATCCCGCTCCATCAAATTGTTTGTGGGGTGGAGTCGATGGTTCATATCCCTTCTCCATCAAATTGCTTCCGGGGCATATGCGGTGGTGAAGATTTGGTGGGAACTCATCTTGAAGAAAGCATCCGTGTGGGTTCGATTCGGGAGAGATCGTTATTAGTAGATTAGGGGTCGAACATAATTGTTCTCTTTACAGGAGGATCTGGTTTGTACGTCGTGCACCGTCGCCGAACACTAGCCGATGCGTGCACATCCCATGATTTTACCTTGGCGGCGCAGCAATGAGGAGCGGAGTGTTGTCTCGGCATAGTCGGCGTAAGCGAAAGGCTGAGTTATAAAAAAAAAAAAAAAAAAATTAAACCAAATTTCTTAGGCCCACCAAATTATGTCAAATATTTTTTGTTAAGTGGGACCTATAATTCTTTTCTAAAAATCTCTAACTCCGACTCAGATTAGTCGACCCAAACGCTAAACTTTATTGTCCGTCTACGTTATTTTTACGATTAGGCGCCTCCTAACCCCGCTCAAGTCCCACCTAGCCCCGCCTATACGCAAAGCCTCAGTCTACCACCTAGCGCTTTTTAGAACACGACCTATAATATGTAATTGAGTTCCAAATGTAATTATACTCTTCATTTATCAAATATATGTGGGATTTATATATGAGTCTATAAATTACTGATAGTGTCGAACTTCAACAATCAGACGCCTAGGATCTTCAAAGAATTTTTCATATACTATTCAGTTTGAAGAATAAAAACTTCATGTAATTTTTTTATCCTCTGTCACGTACCCATAGTATGTCCATTGATGGACCATATTGGCATAGCCTATTGAGTCAAAGTCAAAGGGTTTCACTCGGATTTATTTTAATATAAAAGTTAAAACCTAATAAGCTAATTATGCCACCTTTATGACTACTAAAAATATTAGTAAGATTGTAAATTATTTTTTTTTTTTTTTTTTTTTTGAGTAGATAAGATTGTAAATTATTGATAGCATATATATGTGATAATATCATAAATAAAAAAATATCAATATTATTGATCTATAGCTATATACAACTTATATCAATAACAAGAAATTGGCCGAATACTGAATTAAGCTCTTTCTTAAGGGTTGTTAATGACGGAATATTCTGCATCACTTTGAGTTGTAAAAGAAAAGAACATTTGCTAGCTAGATGTCTTTCAATTATATTGAAATATGACCCAATTTTATTTTTTATGTTGCACAATTGTTGTTACAGTCGGTTTCTTTTAGCCATTCCCATCAAACCAAGATGTTTTTTAGCCATGTTTTTCAAACACATCTTTTTAGCCATTTTGGGGTGTGAAAAACCCAATTTGCCCTTTAGTCAATTTAACTGCACAAAAACACACATCCCTGTGACTTGTATCGAATTAAGGTAACTCGACATCGAGTCACATCACTTATTATAACTCAGTTATTTTGTTTTTCTCCAAAAAACTTTGAATTCACATAA
Organism: Rehmannia glutinosa; assembly: GCA_016081115.2. Classification (NCBI taxonomy): domain Eukaryota; kingdom Viridiplantae; phylum Streptophyta; class Magnoliopsida; order Lamiales; family Orobanchaceae; genus Rehmannia; species Rehmannia glutinosa. Next base: position 935,760 of record JABTTQ020001592.1, read on the forward strand.
CTTTTTTGTTTTAAAATCCATTTTGCATGTATAATATATCAAATTGATCCTCTTTTTTATATTAATAATTCAACACCCATATTGCATATTTAAAAACGACAAATACAGGTTCGGTTTTTTAGAAAAAGTTTGAAAAAAAGAGTAAGAGGATACATAGAGATAAGTAAAAAAAAGTGAAATAATCCAAATATCAAACAAACATGCTAGAAGGATATGAATGTCATTTTACACCCCAAAATGGCTAAAAAAGATGTGTTTGAAATAATGGCTATTTTTAATCTTTACATTTTCTAAATGGCTATTTTGTACCATTACCACTTGTTATTAAGTAATTAACAGGTTTTGTATGTAATGTTTGTGGCATTAGATTGATGTACGATTATTTTTTTCCACCAAAATATATAAAAAGAATACATATTAGTTAATTTTCCAGTATATTCTTTAATTCCTGAATTAAAGTATTTGGGCGGGAAAAATTATTCAGAAAAAAAAATCAATTTATCCTTTATAACATAATTTTAAATCATGAGAATCACTTGGTAGCCTTATGATGACGCGTTCGTAAAATTCAGACATATGCCTAGGTCCGATTAACACATCCCTTTATTCCCAGTATTTGTACATAAAAAATACATAATTTTACTCATTATATGAAGAACAAGAACATAATAATCAAATATTTTCAGATAACATTTAAGTCTTAAGATTTAATTCCAGGTTATCTTTTAATTTTCTTTCATATGGGGCCAAATATTATATTCAATTCTCATGTCCTACTTATTTGCTCACCATGTGGGTTTGCTACTTCTAGTCCACATATGCCAGAGACATTCTCCAATCATGCAATTATAACATTGTGCAAGTGTACAAACTATATATACTATATGTGCACCATTAAATTTTTAATTATGTATAACTTGAGTCCCACTTGATTATACATTAGACCTAATCTGCATGTGGAATTGTGGATATCCAATATTGCATAGTTGAATTTATTTGTATTATTTCAGTCTTTCATTATTACAATTTTTTTAAAAGAAAATATTCTTACATGCCATTTATTACAAATGCATGCACATGGTTTGTTTCATTTGATTACAATCTTAATTTTGTCCCTCTGTCTCTTTTGTTGTCAACAAATTAAATTGTGATTAGGGTGTTAAATGTGTAATTAAATGTTGCTATGTATATAGCCTTTTCTGACAGAGAGGAAGAATGATAGGGCCAAATGTTTTGGCTAGAAAACAACTAAGAAAAGCTGGCAATAGTGTAGGAATTAGACTATTGTTAGAGACAATTGTAACATATAAAAGGTTGTGTGTGTCCATGTTGTGATCTTATCTTCTTTGACCAAAATTATTGGAAAAGGGAAGGCCCATGAATAATTTCACAATTAAAAATTTCTCATGTAAGAGTTGAGATATTAATGTTTAAGGAATTTTAGAAACCCTTAATGATGCATTTGGATCGGGGGATTTGGGATGAGGGATTTGAAATCCTTCGCTAAATCCACATCCTTGTTTGGCATATAAATCCAAATTAATAGATTTCAAATCTATCTTTAAGATTTAGTTCATATTCAAAGGATTTTAAATCCCTCCCAAAACCTAGTTATTTGAAATCCATTCTTTTGCAATTTACACACACTACATATATTTACACACACTTGCACATATTTACACACATTACAATAATCACTCTAAACTATGTTTACCTCAATATTATATTATAGCAACATATATTTACTTTATATGTTTGATGGCTCAAAAACTACTCTAGAAAACCATAGGCAAGTGCACCTATCGTTTTGTAGTATAGATTATTGAGTACCGAGTGTCATTCCCACGAGGATTGTAAGTACTAATAATTACCGTCTTTTTGTTATTTAATCTAGCAATTTTGAGTTTTGTTTGTTAAAATGAAAATGAAAAATAGAGAATTTTAAAATAATTGCAACTTACAAAAGATCAAATAAAAATAGATTGTAGAATTAAGAAATCAAGAGCTAGATATGTGTTTGAATGTAAATCCTCTAGAATGTTTTTGCGATTTAACAAGATAAAAATACAACCATAATCCCTTAAGCAAAAACCAACCTCTTTTAGTAAAATCTCATGTTTCATCGATAGTAGAAATTCCCGATTTAAGTTAAACCTCTATCGAGCGAATAACTTCTAATCTCAAGTTGATTAAGCGAAATCTCTTTCTAGTTAAAACCCCCAAGACAAACATTATAACGATTTGTGAATTCCCATATTAGGTTTGACCCTAATCCGGAAGATTTATGTCGTCTATATCTAGGATTGCATGCAACTCTTTCCACTTATATAGGTTCTATTTCACCATGAATCTCTCGATTTCCCGGATGAAAAATAAACTTCAAATCAATATTGCGCATATACCAATTTGAATGAATAAAGCATAATATAAGTGAATCACACAAAACATGAAGATTTTATTAAAAACAAACAAACCTTAATCACGAATTCATTCTAGAGTTCATTACATTCAAACACTAGAAATTTAGCTACACATGGCTTTGTCAAAAGAGTATACTACACAAGAAGATATGAATAAAATGAACATGGTGTACTTAGCTCTTATTCAAGACCAATATAAGACTTCCTCCTTGGTTGATTGAATGATGTTGAGCTCAAGCCTTCTCCTCTATTGCTCTTCAACTTCCAACTCTACCTCTCTTTTATCCTCTCAATGTATTTTGCTTTGAAACTTAGAATATACAATGAATATACAATGAATCTCTCTATCAATGAATACTACATGAATTATATCCTCCATTTCCAACTCAAACTCTTGGCTTTTATAGGCACCATCTTTGTGAAAGAACACATCAATAATGCTAACAAATGCTCCACTTCCATGGTTGTTGGTTGAATCATTGTGTGCACATTCATTGTTGAGTTGGTTGAATCATTGTGTGCACATTCATTGTTGAGTTGGTTGAATCATTGTGTCCACATGACAATTGAGGGAATAATAGAGCTTGGTACATCAAAATGAGGTGTAAAAGTTGCTCAAAGGTTGTCAAAAAGCACAAAGGAAAGTCTCCATAATTTCCGCCAAAGAAAAACCGGTCGGGACGAAAAGCACGCCCGTCTTTCAAAGCACGCCAGGCCGTGTTCGCGGATTTTTCGAACACGGCCGTCTTGAAAAGCACGGCCTGGCCGTGTTTGGTACGTCGGGGTCGAAAAATTGTTCGTTTTTGACTTTTAAAAAGCACGGCCCGTGCTTAAAAACACACCTGCCCGTGTTTGTGAAAAGGCCCGAAATGAGCGTGTTTAGCTTGGGATTTTGAGTGTTTTTGCATCCGAAACCCCGGGTATGTTTTGACATGAAACCATGGCCCAAAATTCACCAAAAACAGCTCCAAATCATCAATCTACACCAATAAAAGCACCTCAGAGTAATGTGAACCATGTACAATCAAAAATTTGTGAAACTAACAATAAAATAACTCAAATCATACTTAAATATACACATAAAACATGCATAAAAAGACCTTATCAAACCACCTCCAACTTTGAACTTTGCTTGTCCTCAAGCAAAACATTAAATCAATAAGAATGGTTCAATAAATTACAACACACAAGGATTTTTTTTTTTCAACACATTGAACACAAGCAGTCAAGTTCTTAGCCTTCTCAACCCGAATTAACCATTCAGTAAAAACACAATTTTGCAAAACGATCGACTGTCAAGAAAGACTGTAACATCAGCAGGCATTATTCAAACTTGAAATCATCACTCCACAAATATTGATAGTTATGAATAACTTCAATTCAATAATGTCATGAAAATACAAGAATTCAATGGATCATTGTAGTTAGCCTACTAGTCATATAACCAAGCTTCTTGAACTTTTATTGGAATGAGAATTCAAGGACTATACATTCTCCCTTTCGATTTTTTTTTTTTTTTTTTTTTGGTAGGTCCTTTCGAGGCATTCTTCCACTAGGTTTATATTTTGAATTTTCGTTCAAACACTCCTAGGGTGGTTTCCCATACTCATATTTGTGTCGCCGTTTTACGTAAAAGACAAACATGGGGCTCATGAATGCTCCTAGTTACTAAGCAACAACAAATAGAGGAGTATAACCTCGATTGGATTTTTTTTTTTTTTTTTTTTTTTCACAAGCTTGGTATAACAACTAGTTAACCACCACTAAATCATGAATTCTCAAGCGTTCATAACACTAAGCTTTGTCGTAAATGCCTTAACAAATCAAGTATTATGGAGTTGGAAATCTCGTCAAAAATTTAGCACACATCTACATCAATCTATTCTAGACAATCAATTGCTTCACATTAAAAACATAAATCAAAAAGTTAATTTTGGTGTAATTGGGCTAAGTTATTGACTAGCAAACACTCAATTTGTTAAAAAAAAAAATTACCTCTTTTCGACAAACTAAAAATAAAAGCAAGCACACACAAACTAAGAATGTAATTGCACCCACCTCCAACTTTAAAGGTTCACATTGTCCTCAATGTGAAAGAAAAAGAGATGAATGAACACAAACAAAACACTCAAAAATCAACCACACTAGAAGAAAATAAAAGAGGTAGAAAAGAAAAATACGACCTTACTAGAAGAGTGAAATCGGTATTGAGCGACCATTGGGTTGTTTAAGACGGGATCTTCATCGGCATCTTCATACCTAATCAAGGATACACAACTCGAATACCGTGAAATCATCAAATATAATTTTTTTTTTTTTTTTTTTTTTTTTTTTGAATTTTTTTATAATTAAAACACGGCCGTGCTTAAAAAGCACGGCCGGGGGGCGTGTTCGATACGATTTTTTTGACAAATTTTTTTTTTTTTTTTTTTTTTTTTTTTTTTTTGAAAAACACGGCCGTGCTTGAAAAGCACGGCCTGGGCGTGTTGATGCAATTTTTCCTACAAAACTTTGGATTTTTGAACACGGCCGGGTGTGTTCGCGGGTGGGTGACGAACACGGCCGTGCTTTTTAAGCACGGCCGACCGTGTTTTTTTTTTTTTTTTTTTTAAATTTTTTTCAATCCCCAAGCAAAAAAAAAAATTTAAGTAAGAGAAAATGCACACAAAATGCCAGGTTGCCTCCCGGTTAGCGCTTCTTTAAAGTCGTATATTTGGACCGTTTACCCAAATGTGGAGATTAGTCGGGTGGAGCTTTGGACTTATGAAAATCCCTTAGGTATTTAGTAGTATTACCTCCAACTTTATGCTTCAAAATGTGCTCTTTGAACTCTCCGGTCCCATTTTCGGGCATAAGCTTCCAACATGGACTTTGAACAACACTTTTCTCCAAGAGATTTTTAGATTTCTCATCGTGCAACGAAATTGAATCGGCAAAAGAACAAGTAGTATTCTTTTCAATATCAACATGAATTTTAAAAATTACTTGTTCATCCCCCACCCTCAAAGTTAATTTTCCCTCATGCACATCAATAATTGATTTTGCCGTAGCCAAGAAAGGACGCCCAAGAATTAGAGGAACATCAATATCATCATGCATATCAAGAATAACAAAATCAACTGGGAATATGAATTTATCAATCTTGACTAACACATCATTAATAATACCTCTAGGATGTTTAATCGATTTATCAGCTAAGTGAATGTCCATCCTAGTAGGTTTCAGTTCACTTAATCCCATATGCTTGAATGTATCATAAGACATCACGTTGATACTAGCTCCCAAGTCGGCTAGTGCCCTATTAACAGGTAAATCATCAATTGTGCAAGGGATAATAAAGCTTCCTGGATCATTAAATTTTTGTGGTAGATTATTGGAAGAACATTTATCCTTCAATTGCACAGTTGATAGTTCGTTAAGCTTATTTTCATTAGAAATGATGTCATTTAGATCCTTAGCATGCTTTGAAAGAGGTTGAACAAATGGAATTTTAGTATGTAGTTGCTTGAATGACTCAAGGTACTTACCAAATTTGTCCTCCCTTCTATCTTCTTCGGTGAGACTCCGGTAAGGGATCTTGGGTTTGTATTCGGCGACCTCCTTTTTCATGAGCTTTTCTTTGGGTATGTCATCCTCCACGTATTTCTGCATGGCGGTATTGGCATGATCATGATCATGTGGAAAACTGATGGTGATTGCCTTTACGTGCTCCTTAGGTTTGGCTTAGTATTACCCCGGTAAACTACCTTGTGGCCTTTCGAAATCATCTTCGCAATCGACCTATTTGGTTTTCAGTTATGGATAGATGCCTCTTGATTTCTCAAGGATGTTTCCACCCACGGAATCGGGTATCTGTTGATTGCACAAATTTTGTTATAAGATCTTCCAAGTTAGGTTTACCTTGATTTGGTGAAACCGGAGACGTGTGTAGATCGGATTGGGATTAGGTCGTGGTTGGCCTTGGTTTCCCCAACCGAAATTAGGATGTTGTCGCCACCAGGATTGTATGTGTTCTTTGTAAGGATTACTTGGGTAATTTCGCTTGATTCCCAACGTAATTAGCCATTCGGCGTGAGGTATTGTGTGTGAGCGATCTGATGATTATGCAATCCTCCGCAAGTTTCACAAGATAAAACATGCGGTGGTGGTGGTTTAGGAGCCGCTAGATCGTCGATCTTTTGGGTCAAAGCCGACTTGTGCAGCTAGTGTAACCACTTTGCATCGCATTATAAACACCCGGCTGATACATTAGGTTTACCAAATGCGGATTGCCATTGATAGCCATTCATGGCCATCCCTTCTATGAGATCTTGGGCGGCGGGTGTTTTATTATTCAATGTTCCCCCGCCGCCGCATCAATCATTTGCCTCGTCGATGAGAGTAGCCCGTTGTAAAACGCGTTTGGACTTGCATCCAAATAGGGAGGCCATGATGTGGGCATTTTCGCAAAGCAATTCTTTGAATCTCTCCCAAGTGTCGTACAAGGTCTCGTCGTCTTCTTGAGTGAATGAAGAGATTTCATTCCTCAATCGTGCGATTTTAGCGGGTGGGAAATACTTTAGCAGAATTTTTCCGCCATAATGCTCCATGTTGTGATTGTTCCTTTGGCAAAGTATTTAGCCATTGTTTAGCCCGTCCCCGAAGAGTAAATGGGAATAGGCGCAAAGCGGATGGCATCGTCGAGACTCCATTTATTTTGAAGGTATCACAAATTTCAAGGAAATTTGCGATATGATTGTTGGATCTTCGTCACGGTAGGCCGTCAAATTGAACAAATTGTTGCACCATTTGAATGACATTCGGTTTGATTTCAAAATTATTGGCATGATGGGCCTCACGATCTAGGCGATGTCCGTCCATGGATGGTTTGGCATAATCGCATAGTTCTTTGTTCATCCGCCATCTTTGAAATCTTTGCTTTCGTTAATATCTTCTTCGTGAGTGCAGATTAGTACTTTTCCTGTGTTGCTCTTTGGCGGTGTCGTGACTTCCAAATTCGGCGACGAGTAGGCATACATGCGGTAAACAAAGAGGATAAGTATAAACCAAGACTTATAAAGATAGATAAAAAGAAAGATAATGGTAAAATAAAAAAATAAAAAAAATGATTAAATTAACAAAAATAAAGCGTTCTTAATATTACAATCCACAACGGCGCCAAAAACTTGATGGCTCAAAAACTACTCTAGAAAACCATAGGCAAGTGCACCTATCGTTTTGTAGTATAGATTATTAGTCGAGTGTCATTCCCACGAGGATTGTAAGTACTAATAATTACCGTCTTTTTGTTATTTAATCTAGCAATTTTCGAGTTTTGTTTGTTAAAATGAAAATGAAAAATAGAGAATTTTAAAATAATTGCAACTTACAAAAGATCAAATAAAAATAGATTGTAGAATTAAGAAATCAAGAGCTAGATATGTGTTTGAATGTAAATCCCTCTAGAATGTTTTTGCGATTTAACAAGATAAAAATACAACCATAATCCCTTAGCAAAACCAACCTCTTTTAGTAAAATCTCATGTTTCATCGACCGTAGAAATTCGATTTAAGTTAAACCCTCTATCGAGCGAATAACTTCTAATCTCAAGTTGATTAATCGAAATCTCTTTCTAGTTAAAACCCCAAGACAAAGCATTATAACGATTTGTGAATTCCCATATTAGGTTTGACCCTAATCCAGAAGATTTATGTCGTCCTATATCTAGGATTGCATGCAACTCTTTCCACTCATATAGGTTCTATTTCACCATGAATCTCTCGATTTCCCGGATGAAAAATAAACTTCAAATCAATATTGCGCATATACCAATTTGAATGAATAAAGCATAATATAAGTGAATCACACAAAACATGAAGATTTTATTAAAAACAAACAAACCTTAATCACAAATTCATTCTAGAGTTCATTACATTCAAACACTAGAAATTTAGCTACACATGGCTTTGTCAAAAGAGTATACTACACAAGAAGATATGAATAAAATGAACATGGTGTACTTAGCTCTTATTCAAGACCAATATAAGACTTCCTCCTTGGTTGATTGAATGATGTTGAGCTCAAGCCTTCTCCTCTATTGCTCTTCAACTTCCAACTCTACCTCTCTTTTATCCTCTCAATGTATTTTGCTTTGAAACTTAGAATATACAATGAATATACAATGAATCTCTCTATCAATGAATACTACATGAATTATATCCTCCATTTCCAACTCAAACTCTTGGCTTTTATAGGCACCATCTTTGTGAAAGAACACATCAATAATGCTAACAAATGCTCCACTTCCATGGTTGTTGGTTGAATCATTGTGTGCACATTCATTGTTGAGTTGGTTGAATCATTGTGTGCACATTCATTGTTGAGTTGGTTGAATCATTGTGTCCACATGACAATTGAGGGAATAATAGAGCTTGGTACATCAAAATGAGGTGTACAAGTTGCTCAAAGGTTGTCAAAAAGCACAAAGGGAAAGTCTCCATAATTTCCGCCAAAGAAAAACCAGTCTGGACGAAAAGCACGCCGTCTTTCAAGCACGGCCAGGCCGTGTTCGGATTTTTTCAAACTACGGCCGTCTTGAAAAGACGGCCTGGCGTGTTTGGTACGTCGGGGTCGAAAAATTGTTCGTTTTTGACTTTTAAAAAGCACGGCCGTGCTTAAAACACACCACCGCCCGTGTTTGGTGAAAAGGCCCGAAATGGCGTGTTTAGCTTGGGATGTTGAGTGTTTTTGCATCCGAAACCCCGGGTATGTTTTGACATGAAACCATGGCCCAAAATTCACCAAAAACACTCCAAATCATCAATCTACACCAATAAAAGCACCTCGAGTAATGTGAACCATGTACAATCAAAAATTTGTGAAACTAACAATAAAATAACTCAAATCATACTTAAATATACACATAAAACATGCATAAAAAGACCCTTATCAATGTTATTGCATTAGCGAGTCTTTTGGATCATGTCTGGTTTATTAATTTAAATAAGGAATGGTAACCCTTGCAATCGGGTGAAAAAGCTATGTTTACCTCAATACTAACACAAGATTTGCCCCAAACTAGAAACCCAATCCACAAAAATTGGCGTGCTACACAATATACATGGTGCATTTTTAGATGGTATATATCATTGGGGAAAAAATATGATGCCTATAATTTGTACAAGATCTCTCCCTACAAAAAACATAAAAACAATTATCAATTGAAAAATATGTACATAAGTATTAAAAAAATTTGTGGGAACTAAAGATGCGATAGAATTCTGATAAACCAAAACTGTAGGCAAATCTTTTCTATTTCTTTCTTAATTGTAAAAATATTTGTGACTAAATCATTTTCTGTCGTTAATTATGACGGTAAACTGTTAAAGTTTTTATAGTGAGATGTTGAATTTGATATCTTGTTTTTCTTATTAAGATTTGAATTTACTACCTAATAATAGTTCTATAATACAGTACTCATTAGAAGATGTTTCACTTAAACAAAGACTATTTAAACAATGAATTTCTGTATCTTTCTTAATTTCTTCCATTGTTTATACTGCATTTTTTAATCGTGCCAATTAAAACGTGGTCCTTTTCTTTATATCTCCATCATCCATTACAAAACCATTTAAAGATTTAAGGATTCTGGTGAGTGTGTTAACTCATGAGAAGTCACCTTCAGAAAAAGGCAGCAAAATCAAATGTGCAAATGTGGTCCTCAAAATTAGTTTTGATATATGTGTATATATGGGGCAGTAAAGGTACTAAAAGCAACAAAATGTGTACCACCTTTTTAATATAAACTGAGCAGCTCTTTTATTACTTTCAATTCTTATGTGTACGTAGTTCCATTAATACTCATATGGAGCTCAATAAATAGGATTTTTTTTTTGGCATATAAATGAAAACACTAGGGGCTACAATTTGCAACAGATGATGGTTGAACCACAAGGATTGAAATTAAATAAGTATATATAATAAGATTGAGGCACTAAAATTATAATTATCTCAATTTACATATGGTAGAGTTGAAAGTATTTTGAAGGGGTGGCGCTATTCACACCCCCAAAATTGATAAATACATCCACCTCTATATAATTGCAAAAATGTCATTCACTTAAAAGACTATATTACTCTTACTTAAAAAAATTCTAAATACTCCCGCATCATTCATCCACATTCATCTTCTTCTTGAAGAAAGTTGAATTTTTTTTGTATAAACCCTAGATTTTTCCAACGCCTAAATTGTTGAAGATACGGACAATAAAGTATTCATATCCCCAAATAATGAATGTATATTCTTAGTTTTATAGCATAAAATATGTTATTTCTCAAATTTTCAGGTTGATAATATTGTCGCATAATAGCAGTGCGACACTTGGCACGATCACGCACTATAACAAAAATCCATCGTGTCGTCGTGCCATGTGGCATAATGTCGAAAATGCCATCGTGCCATGTGGCATGATGGCAAAAATGTCATCATCCATCGTGCCATGTGGCATGATGGCAAAAATGTCATCATCCATCGTGTCATGTGGCATGATGGCAGAAAACCCGTCGTGCCACCTAGGGTTTTTTATGCAAGGGAAAAATTGGAAATTATGGATGGTGTATTTAGCAATTGTGTCATATGTGGTGGTGGTGTATTTAGAAGGTGGATGTGTTTAGAGAAAAAAGGGGTCTCAATAGGACCACCATTTTGAAGTAATAAATTTGTGCATGTGACCTTTTTGTATGACTTGGACCCAATCTAGTTAATGTACTCTCTATTCTAAAATGTGGTGCCTGTTATTTTTTTTTTTTTTTACTACAATGGGGAACTTGAGGACGGATATATGCGGCGTATGGGATCAACCCCGATCATTTATTCTTACAATACATGTATCAACCACTAGTGAAAGAGCGTAAGATTGATAATGGCACCTATTTTGATGTCATTTGATACAAATTATTGGATAAAATTTACCCTAAAAACTAGCTTAACAATAAAAGGAGGGTAGATGCTAAAAATCTATACTTTCAACGCAAGTGAAGTCCCATATATATTTTACAAATTGGTCTGTTAACATTTTTCTCGTATATAGAGATATATAAACCATGGTGTGAAGGTTGTAACCAATTTTTGCAGTGATACTTTGGCTTTTAGGGATAATTAAAAAAAATCCTTTCACGTTCAGTCTATTTACAAAAAAAATTAAGATATCTTTAAAATTTACAAATTTCTTTTTAATATTTGTTTATAATTTACAATCTATATCCTTAAGAGAGTGGTTTGTCAAAAAAATACAAACCTCAAACCTCAATGGGGTGTTTGTGAAACTTTAGTGCATTTATAATTTTGGAAGATTTGGAAGATATTATATCTGATTTATTTTATTAGGCTAAACCGTGGATATTAGAAATGCTCCAAAATTAATATGACAACTTGTATATACGTGTCAATTATCCCGTGTGGTGGAATAGTAGATGAAATACCATCCGAAATAGAAAATCCTATCCGGAGATCGAGAAAGTAGTTGTAGAGTAGTAGTAGTGGAACTAGTTATGGGCTTGGTGGCATAGAATGGGCCACTATTGTTACTCCACTTTTGTCAGCAAAGAGCCCAAAAGAAAGAACGTGTGGAAACTTTTAAAAGATGGCAACGAAGATGGCGAAGCAGATCATGCTTTCCCAGTTGGGCTCTTTTTCATCAGTTGGGCCGATGCCCATTGTATTGGTTCCTTTTATCGTCCTCTTAGTTTTTACTTGAGAAAATAGAAAATAATTATGAAATGGAAAGTCAAAAGTGTACTGTAAATAGGAACCAATAAAGAGATAGAAAGTGTAATATTGCCTAAATCAAATTTATATTAACAAACTTTTAATAATAAAGGTATAAAAAAGTAAATAATTTGTCAATTAATTATATTAGGTTTAACAATTATGCATGTCCTCTTAAGTTGGGGGAGAAAATCAAGTCTAAATTTGGATCATCATTCACTCTATCTGTCTCCAAATTTCATTTGAGGGTTTTGTTATGTTATAATGTTTTTTAAAACATTTTATATGATATTTCTGTGTATTAAAATGGTGGGGAGATCATAATTTATTTAAGTTATTTTTAGCATATACTAAACTATTCTCTCACATATATTTTCAAATTATCACTAATAAAATCTTAATAAATGTAAGACAACTTATACGATAAATTTTATAACTTTACCTATATTCTGGGCACCCCTAACACTTTGTTGCCACACCGTATCCCACCTATTAATTTTATTTTATGATCCACATCAAACGACAATCATATATCATGACATATATCAAACATTATTTACTTTTTATATGTAATTTGCATCTATACCAATATGAAATAACTAATCATCGAGTTTTTATTTACAGAGATTAATGTAATAGAGACAAATAATTTAATTTTAAGATATGATGAAATAAATTCTAAGAGAAGTCTAAAATTTGTTAATGAAAAATAGGCCGACATTGGATGACTTAATGCTTGTATTATCACATTTCAATCATCAAAACATGTACCAACTACCAACCGTAACGTGCTGTTGATTAGTAAACGTACATTTACTCCAGTGAATTATTATTTTCCACAGACCTAGAAATGTACTATTAGTAGCAAAGCTTAAAGATGGTCCCCCTTCTAAAAAGAGAAGCCGCGTATAAATTTTAGTTTTGGTAATTGCTAATTAATATATTAGCTCATCAGGTCTGGTTTAGTACCTAAATTTAATTTAAATGATACAATATCAGGTTCATTTTTAACACCCTAAAGAACAAGCTTTTATAAACCGTGGTTTGGCCTTTGGTGTTAGAAATGAAGTTGGAAGAAATAGTAATTATGGAAAAGGTTCTGTGAAAGTTTTTAACGTGAAATCCAATCTGATAATCTCCTTTTCAATAACAAGTTAGCTAAAAATATCAATAAATTTGATTTCGAGAGTACATAAACAAGTGTTGGTAAAATTAATCTATATAAATTATAATTTTGAGACTATAAATAAGTACTAATTAAAAGGGACAGTATTAATGTCTTGATTTATAGAGTGTATTTACATATCAATAAACATATATTTTATCAAATAAATACCTATTGTATCTTACCAATTTATCAATTTAATAAGAATTATCTAAATGTATTTACAATTCAATGAACATACATTTAATCAACTAAAAGTTCATTGTATTTTACCAAATTATCAGTTGGCTATAAATTAATTCTTCCAAGTGTGTTGACTTCAATTACGTACATTTAATCAACTAAAAGTTCATTTTAATTAGTTTATCATTGTATATTACATTAATTTAATCAAATCACTACAAGAAAAAACAGTTTACCTACAAAACAATTTGTAGATAAGTATTAAGAAAATTATAAAGTGTAGGTAAAAATATTGTGGGTAAAATCATTGTAGGTAAAAATATTTAAATACCTACGAGAATCTAAAATTGTTGGTTAATAATACCTAAAGAAAATATGTCGGTAAACTAAAAACTATCGGAAATATATTGGTATAATTTGGGAGAAAATAATATTTTTTTTCTGTAGGTATTTTGTATGTAATTGTAAAATTACATCACATAATCATTTTTCAAGAAATTCTATCAGAACTGAAATTTTCTTATAGTGAATTGTATTCACAATTACGAAATCTATGAAACCTCGTTGAAACTTAAACAAAATAAGTGGTGATTGCTTTATGAAAAAATTTCATTTTAGTTCCATTAGAAAAAATGAGAAATTCTCTTAACACCAAAATGTATTGCTTATGAAAATTTTCAGAAAAATTATTATTTACTGTCTTTTTTTTTCTCCAACCAATCACTCTTACTTATTTTTCAAAAAATATCTAATCACTAATCATTGTTACTCATTTCGTCATAATTCATTTACTCACATATTTATGATTATCAATTATATCAAATTATTATTTTATTATTTCTATATTAAATAAACTTTCATCGTTGTATTTTTTTATTATATATTCAATAACACTACCAAAATTCATTTCTTTAATATAAAAAAAAATATTGTCCATATTCTCTAGTAGAAATAAAACGACATTCAACCGCCTGTTAGTTCTTTAATTTATCCTATATGGTGTGTTATTTATTTAGAGTTACACACACGCTTCTTTAGGGATAGAAACCAACCACCAGGCTAAAATGCTAAAGTGCGATTTGATATGATTTCATTTTGAAAATATTATTTTTACTAGAATATAGTGTTAAAAAAATTGGAAGAAAAAGATAAATTTTAAAAGTGTGATTGGATGCGAGATGAAAATTTAATAATGAAAATTGATTTGATTTAAAAATAGTAAATTAATGATTGGATATGATTAATTGTTAGAAATATGTGATTTGATGAATAGTAAAATTTATGAGAAAATGTGTAATAATGATTTGTTTTTTTATGGAAAAAATTGTAGATGTGACTCGTTTTAGAAAAAAATAAGAAAAAGTGAATGAGAGAATAATATGAGCGTGATTGGATATACTTTCATTTTGAAAATTTTCCTTTTACTAGAGAATAGTGGTAAAAAAATTAGAAGAAAAAGATGAATTTTGAGAGTGTGATTGGATGTGAGATGAAAAAGTAATGATGAAAGTTGATTTGATTTAAAAATTAGTAAATAATGCTTGAATATGATTGGTATTTAGAAATGTGTGAGTTAGTGGAGGGTAATTGGCAATTTGCACCCTGAAAATATTAGGGATGTCAATTTAAAACCCGACACACAAACCCGACACGAACCTAACACGAAATTAATGGGTATGGGTCCAGGCTTCGTGGGTTCGGGTCAAAATTGGGTCGGACCGACTAACCGCCAATTAAACAGTCGGGTCCGGTCAACCTACTATGAACCGTTTAACCCGTCTAACTTGTTGTGAATTTAAAAAAAAAATTAAGTAAACAACTAATTGTAAGAAAAAACAAACAAGACATATCTTTAAAACTCAAATGATAAAATCCTCTTAATTATGTATTTGTTATTATTATGCATATCTTTTTGAATATTGTCCTCAAAAGATGATTAGTATGTTATGTTATTTATGCAATTATGTCATTTCTTTTTGTATGTTGTGAATTGTAATATTTTTATTAATCGAATAGTGCATGATTCGAAAAAAAAAATCTATTCGATTAAAAATATTAAATATATATTAAAATATTTTTATTAGACGGGTCAAGTGGGTTGGAGTGCAGGTTACTGTGAAATAAGCGGTCGGGTCAGGGTTCAAGATTTTGACACGAATAATTAAACAGTCGGTCCAGGTAAATTTTGTTTCGACACGCGAAACCGCGAACCCGGACCACGAACCCGGACCCAACCCAAATTGACACCCCTAGAAAATATACATGATTTGTCTTGTGCACCCTAAAATTGGATTTTTGGCATTTTGCACCATTAAATTAGGTGTTTCTTTGCACTATGCACCCTAAAGCAATTTTGAGTGCAATTTTGATTTTAGGGATTTTGGCAATGGTATTTTGGTCATGTCAACAATAAACTATATCTTCTCCATTTTTATGTTTTATTTTTCCATTTATAGTTAATTTTGTTTCTTTTAACTCATCCATATTTTGCTATTAAGTCAAATATATATTAAGTTTAATTATAAAATAAATATATATTATAACTCTATCATACGAGAAGATACATTAATTTAGACGAAAAGTTACATATATTATTTTTTATTTGAAAACAAAAAACTTACGTAATAATTTTTATTTGAAAAAAAGACGAAAATTTATGTAAGAATTTTTATTTGAAAAAAAAAAACCTTGCGTAATTATTTTTATTTGAAAAGACGAAAATTTATCTAAGGAATTTTTATTTGAAAAAAACCTTGTGTAATAATTTTTATTTGAAAAGAAAGACAAAAACTTACGTAATAGTTATTATTTGAAAAATAACTTACATAATAATATTTTTCATTTATTCTTTCAAATAAAAATTATTACGTAATTTGTTTTCAAATAAAAATTATTACGTAAGTTTTTTTATATAAAAACTATTACATAAGTTTTCTTTCAAATAAAAAATAATTACGTAAGTTTTCGTCTTTTCTTTTCAAATAAAAATATTACGTAAGGTTTTTTTCAAATAAAATTACTACGTAAGTTTTTTTCTTTCAAATAAAAATTATTATGTAAGGTTTCGTCTAAATTAATGTATCTTCTCGTATGATAAAGTTATACTATATAATTATTTTAAATTAAATTAAAACATATTTGACTTAATAGCAAAATATGGATGAGTTAAAAGAAACGAAATTAACTATAAATGAAAAATAAAACATAAAAAAATGGAGAAGATATAGTTTATTGTTGACATGACCAAAATACCTTGCCAAAATCCCTAAAATCTAAAAAATTGCACTCAAAATTGCTTCAGAGTGCATAGTGCAAAGAAACACCTAATTTAATGGTGCAAAATGCCAAAATCCAATTTTATGGTGCGTGCAAATCGGTGTATTTTCGCAAGGTGCAAATTGCCAATTACCCGTTAGTGGATAGTGAAATTTGTGGGAGAATGTGTAATAATGATTAGTTTTTGTGAAAAATGTGGGTAAAAACTCATATGAGACGGTCTCACGGGTCCAAATCCGTGAGACGGATCCTAAATTGACCAATGTAAATTTGGATCTAACTTGCTTTGATTTGTAAATGTGTTGAATCTGTCTCATGTACTTAAATCCATGAGGCGTCTCACATAAGACTTGCTCAAAAATGTGTAGAAGTGATTGATGATAGAAAAAAATGAGAAAAAGTGAAAGTGAGAGAATAATATATTTTAGAAAATTTTCATAACAATTGCATGTGTTGGTTAAAAAAATTTATCCAATGGACGAAAATAGAATCCATTTCATATCCAATCGCCACCATATATTTTCTTAAAATTTTCATAAACATCTATATGTTTAGTTAAAAAAATTCTCTAACGGAACGGAAATAGAAATCCTTCTATATCTAATCCCAGCCTAAATGAGCCAAATGGCTGTCGGGTGATGACATGTTATTTAATTAAGATCTTTAAATATTTCTGACAAAATAAGAAAATATATTATATTCTGACCAAATAAAACGTGGCAGCATCTGATTGGTGCAGGACTTATATGCTGGGTTTCGAAATTTTGAACAAAATCCGAGAAGCCATACCTCAACCGCCAACGACTCCCATAACACCTTTGACTTCAATTCCCCTACCATTTCTACACTTCGAAATCAATATTCCGTGTACAAATTGGTTTGATTCGAGCCCCCCCTTTGAAAATCTACACCTTTAATTAAATACAAACCGAAAATACCTAAACCTATTTTAACTTTTTGCTCTCTTCTTTGTCGTATTATTTTCTGAGTTCCTTGAACATGTCTACAGTTCGCTATGCTCCGTTTCTTGCGATTATACTCATTCTCCAAGCTTACTCTGCCACTTCCAACTTCACCATTCCATTTTTGTCACCTCTGTTAGGTTTGTCTCAATTTCTACTTTATCATTTCTGTTTTTCCTTGGAAATATGTAGATAGATAGATGGGATTTGGGTTTTAATGAGTTTTGTCAAGTTTGAAATGTTACAAAATTTGATCCTTTTTGCGTTTATATGTGTGGTGATAGGTAATAATGCGTGCAGAGAAAACGTGTGTGGGAAGGGAAATTGCGTGGTATCGAATAATAGCACTTTTGGGTTTGTGTGTGAATGCGACTCTGGTTGGAAGCAAGCTCGTGCTGAAGATGACGAATATCTCAAGTTCTTGCCTTGTGTGATTCCCAATTGTGAGCTTTTTCTTTTCTCTTCTCTGTTATTTTTTCAGCTAAATGTTTTCCGATTTTTTTTTAATAAGTTGGGAGTCTTGGTTGGAGAATTTCAAATAAACTGCAAAGATGAGATTGAACCAGTTGGTTAACACCCTTATAAAGGGTTAGTGATACCACAACTAAATGTTGTCCGTGGCAAGAATTTCATTTCATCTAGTCCAATTTTTCACTGCATCTTAATTATATATCATATAACATAAATTATATTATGGTGGTTTTTGGAATACAAGATGTGAGAAATGGAATATATTGATAAATTTAGTTTATTGATGATGTATGCAAGAACTTCAACGATATATGCTTATTTTTTTAGTCATTATTGAATGGAACAGACCTGAATGGATCAATGGCAAGTTTAGATAATAGAATAATGGGCTAATCACACAAAAAAATAAACTTGAGGTCTGGGCTAATACAAAAAAAAAAAAAAGTTTCTTTGAAATTTATCTTCTCCCCTTCAAACACTAGTACTACTCCCAACTTATTAAAAAAAGTTCTTTAAACAGACAGAATACGTATTCTTACGGGACGCAATTTTAGTCAATGCAAAACCAAGTGAACAAACTCTTTCATTGGACTATAATCAGACGTGTAAAACTTAACCATTTTTTTTTTTTGACAAGTTCAGATAATGTTTAATATTAGGCGGATAAATTTATCTAAGTAAATACTTAAATTTATAGAATCAGAATTTGAGGAAGTGTATGCACAAGTCAAGGCCTTCACTGTTAGATGGCTCTATTTGATTCAAACCTTCTCTCTCATTTCAAATAATGACACTTTCTTGTAGTTGTATAAAATTTTGAAGCTATATATATATATATATATTGATTAATTCTATTCTACAGGTACACTCGACTACCACTGCGCAAATGCTCCTGCCCCTGCATCAGACAATCAGAAGAAAGCTAACTTTTCAATTTTCGACCGTAAATTTTTATTTATTTGCAACTTTTATCTTGACTCTTGATTATTCATGTTATCCTATATGTTAATTATTTGTACATTTTTCGTGTTTCTAGCTTGCTTTTGGACCGATTGTGGAGGCGGTTCTTGCAACAAGACCTCTCTATTCACACACACTTGTGAATGTGAGGAAGGTTACTACAATTTGTTCAATTCCACCGCTTTCCCATGCTACAAAGAATGTAAGAATATATAACATATGAGCTTCGTGAAACAAAAGATGAATTTATCTAGATCGATACCGACCCTTAGGAGGGGTGAATGTAAACAAAATGTTGGCATTTAAAAGTTACAAAGAAAAGATCTTCAATTTATCATAATATATGAATATATGTTATTATTAGGTGCAATTGGATTGGACTGTGAAAGCCTTGGACTCCACATGCCGAACTCATCGACTTCGAGACCAGATTCAAGCTCCAGTTTGGCTGATGATAGTAAAAGCCACGGTGAGAGTATATCCCTTGGGATCGAATTTGCTATCCTTGTCGTGTTCATCTTAGCTAAAATATTGTAGCAATGTAGAGTTTTTAGTTTTTCGTATTTGCTGAGAAGTATAATGGAATTAACATGCTTGATTTATGATGTTATTGGGATAGTTACATAAACAACTCCCATTATTTTTGAAAATTACAAGTACCCCCTTCAGATTTGTTTGTACCCTACAATTGCCCCTATTGAGGGCACAATTTGTAACATACAAACAAATGTCGAGGTATATTTTTGTAAGTTTGAAAGATAAGTGGGTCTTTTTGTTATTAAGCTAAACTTCAAGGGTAGTTTTCGAAATTAACCCGACAGTATATTGCATATGCTCTGTTACTTCATATGTCTATTTTTTGAATTGGTTCCAGCGGGAAGCTTGATCCCAAGAGTTGAATTTGGTTGGTTTATTACCATGACGACAACTTTGGCTCTGGTTTTGTTGAAGTATAGCTAAACAGATAGAGGCAGCCATTTTATGTGTATTTTTGCACGGTTTGCTTCAAGATTCCTTATCATATAGTCAGATTATTGATACTTTAGACACAGTTGGTGTTCTATCCCAGACAGCTTTTTTATTGTATAATTTTGATTTTTACCACATGTAGTCACGGCGGACAGAGGTATATGGTTTTGTATGGCGATGCAGTTTTATGTAAATAGTTATTCTCTTTCTCTGTCAAATGTTTAGAACCTGTTTTTTGAGAAATTGTTTTCTTAGACTCTGTGATAGCTTTATTCTACTCCATCAGATGCAAGTCAGATCATGCACTTGTGGAATCTTTGTTCTTATTGTATTTGATCCACCAACTTTACAAACTCTCAGTGATTGGGGTTTTTGGGATAAATATTTGGAGACACGGAGATTATTTACCCAGCGTCTGCAAACACTGGAGAAAGTGATTTATTGTCGCTTAGTTGAGAATCAAAAATTGGTAATACTTTCAAAATCAAAGCTGAAAATTGATTGAGTTAAGAAAGAATATTTGATGAATAAGTTGTAAAATTTCTTGATTTGTGTGTAAAAGTCAAATCAAAAGCATAACCAGAAACCTAAAAATCTAAAGCACTCCGTCCTCTCTGTTTTAAGTTATGATTAAATGAAGCATAAGTTGTCATTTGCAAATAATACAAAATGAAAAAAACAAGTTGGCACTTACAGACACTACAAAGTGATTTTTTAAAAACTAAGAATCACTTTTTTTAGTATTTGCATACTTTCCCTTAATGTTTATTAGTAAGAAAATGCATTGGATAATATTGTGAAATTAACAAAGGTGAGGAAATCTCAAGAGCTTTATATTTTCCACAGTACAACATTTTTTTTTTTGAGAACCAAACGTTGCATTAAAATTTAAGGTCTTTCCTCCTCAGGGAGGAGGTGAATGAGTACATGGGGAAGAAAACCAGAATACAAGTTGTTACACGACCGTGAAAAAGCAAATTTAGCCAACTGATGGGCCATCATATTAGCCTGACGGGGACGCTGCGACAGAAAAGGATCGGAAGGAGGCTCCGATTTCCCGAATATCATCTATAATCCACAGTACAACATTACCATAGTGGATTGAGTAGTTCACCAAGAAGCTTTGCAAGAATAATAACATTCAGCAGAATTAAATCCATTTCACAAGAATGAAAAGAAAATAAGCTCCCCATGCAAACAGAAAATCAGCTGTGTCTTTTGAATCAATTATTTTTTGTGATCAATAACCAGACTCTCAAATTTGTACAACTCAACAGCACCTCAAACTTAGATAACAGATTTCCAAATTTTGTCTAGCAACTTTGCCAGCAGCACTGATGGAACAGTTGACTAGTGAATTGATCCCCAAAGTTTTCAATTCAATAAAGTTCAAAAACAATATACATTTAGATTCATAAATTCATCCCCTGACAAAGTTTCCACAATAACAGGGTTGCCTCAAATTTTCTGAGTTCTGCTAGCAAATATTTCAAGCATAACATCAACCAATTATTCAAATTGCTCAAATAAAAATATTGTAGCTCCTATTATCAGATACCAATTGAAAAGGAGAAACAGATTCAATAAACCAAGTAGATTGATCAATATTAGAGCTCAAGATTATTTTGTAAAGCTTGCCCCATAAAAAGGAAATGTATGTCACAACATTTATTCTTTATCAATGATGCTATCCTGTTAGAATCATCACTAATTCGTATAGACCAAGATAATAAATCCTCAATTTTTCTCAAAATTTAACCAAAATCAACCACATTCTATCCTCTGCCCCTTCATCCTGAAAAAAAAAAAAAAAAAAAAAAAAAAAAACTGAGCATTTTATCAAACACTTCAGTTATAAATCCACAAACCAATTTCAATTCTCCCCATCTGTCCCAAAAAGCTTCATTCTTGACAATGGTGTCCTTAAATACCCTTCCACTTCAAACTTCTTCGGCGATAGCTCACGATACTTAGCAAATTGCTCTCTTGCCTCCACATTTTTATCCATCAAACTAAAAATCATCCCTTTACAAAAATAGGGCCTGAAATCAGAGGGATCTTCTTTCACTAGCTCCTCATAACTTCTTAATGCCTCATCCACATTCTTATGAAGAAATTGCATTTGTGCCATTATCAACTTCACATCTCTTGCTTCCTTTATCTTCTTCTCATCTTCTGCAACTCTCAGTGCTTTCTCAAGCCGCCCCATCACCGCCTCTCTCTCTCCCGATTTATCCATCAACAATGCGTTTTCAAACAGAGCCTCGAAAGATAACGGGTTTTTGGATAAAATCTCTTCGAATGCATCTCGCGCCTCTTCCAATTTCCCCATTTCATTCAAAACCCTAGCGATCAAAAACTTCCATTCGGAATTCTCGGGTTGAGCAGAGGACAATTTTCTTAATATGGATAAGCTCTCTTCGTCCTCACCTGCCTCGAGTTTTTCCTGGAGGAGCTTTTTCAAGGCTTCAATGGCCTCGGAACGGGATTCCAGCAGCTCGGTCAGTGGTGAATGTTGAGCCGTTTCATCTTCGTTAATTAACTCTTCGGCTAGGGTTTCTGCCGGCGTCAAAATCTCCGCCCTAGCAGCGGAGAAGGGGAACTTCCCGAATGCGGCCGCCGCGAAAATGACGGCGCAGGCGGCGGCTTTGAGAGGGGAAATCGAGGCGTTTGGTGGATTAGGTGGCGTGTGGTTGCTTGATGCGGCGGCTGTAATGGCGAAGTTCTTCTTGAGCATTTTGTGCGAAAAAAGGATTTGGTGTGGGCGGAGAAAGCGGGTTACGGAGGAGCTGCGGAGGGGAACTGGTGGTGGAATGAGAGGGGTGAAAAATGATGGGTTGATTGAGAGAGTTGAGTTCATTTTTGGGAGGGTTTTTGAGGTTTTGTTTTGAGAATTTGAAGGTTTGGTGAAAATGAAGAAGATGAATGAGTTTTGTGTGTTTAAATTTAGTTCCAAGCCACGACCCGGTGAATCAGTCTCATATTATGGGCCACTGAATATTGGATGCTTTGGAAGTTAATGGGCCCAAAATGGATAATACTTCAGACCCAAAATCCCATAGCTTACACTGAATCAGACCATATTACGGTAACTTGATCTGATCCATGGACCCATATGCATATCATCATCTTGGAAATAAATTTTTAGCCCGATTGCAAAACACGACTCCATGCCTGGAATTTTTTACCTTGTTCATGAAATTCCTCCAACGAATAATATAATAACTTTTCTTTTGTTGAGCACAAATATATACTGATTGCCTTGATCTTAAGTGCAATATGGGATTAGATACTTGGGAGTAGTTGCGTCCAGTTTTCATGATGGTTGGGACTTTATTGAAATCTGTTCAAAACAATCTTGGACGCCCATAAGTTAAAACATAATTTAAACTTTCAATGTAGTATTCAACTCTAGGTACCTGAAATACAATTTTCTTAATATTACTTTTACTAAATATAACATTATTTTGTGACTTAGATTATCCGAGAGATTGTTCTCAATTTGGAGAAAAGCCCGCGTCATCTTCATGCACAATTGATGTGAGATGTGTACCTCTCCATCAACCTTGAATCTTGATCTATAGGGATGACAATCGATCTTCTCTATACGCAAAAGCATAGCCAAGATTTATATTGGGATGGGCCGATAAATCAAAATGAAATAAAATTGGAAGGAGGAGGCAGGTCCCCCTCTGCCGGTGTATGTACCCAAAACCTGATTCACTAAGTTCTTTAGGTAGCGATAGGATAAGTTTTCATTTTGAACTTTTTTCTAAAGAATAGTGGTAAAATAAAATAATAAATTTTGAGATTGTGATTGGATATGTAATGAAAAATTAATGATAAAAGTTGATTTGATATAAAAAGAACAAAATAATAATTTAATATGATTGATAATTAAAAATATGTATGTGGTTAATAGTGAAATTTGTGGGAGGATATGTAATAATAATTGGTGAATTGATGGATTTTTGAAAAATATGTAGAAGTGATTGGTGGGAGAGGAAAAAAATGAAAGCGAACTAATAGTGTATTTTTGAAAATTTTCATAAGGATTATATTTTAGGATTAGAAAAAATTCTCTAACTAACAAAAATGAAAATTTTTGGTAAGTAATCGCTACCGTAAGGATTCACACTGAGACCTACTCCAACTAGACCCGATGGATTACACAGTTTATGATTTAAAAATATTATAAATATAAATAATAAAAATAAAAATGAGTTGGGTCGGATCATGGAAAACTCGCCCCTAAACTAAAATTCATTTATAAAACTAGTTTCTGGGTGGGTATTCTTCTTGATGAAGGATGAGCTCGATTATCTGCAATAATAGTGCCAAATTTTTAATAATTTAAACATAAAACTAAAACTCATTTACAATACTCAAACCCACTCAAACCCACTCCCACTAAAATCGGGTTGCAGTCGATAAGAATCTTATTCGGCTCCAATGTCATTCCAGTTTATCTAGACACACTTCAATAAATATAATGAATTATTGAAAATGATACCATATTCAATTATTTAGAATAGACTGTCAATTACTTGCATTCCCATATAAAAATTTCACTATCACATTAACTATTGCCAACATCAGCTATCAATTATACAAAAATAAAAAATTTATGACCCTTCGATTACAGATTACCCAACTACAGTATGGTGCAAGGCATGAGTGGAATCTATACGAATAAATCCAGCAGACAAGACACCCCCATTTTTGTACTGCTGCACCACCTATATCGGCGGCGTACGGCGGCGCCACTGAGCGTCATCAGTTAGCACGGACATGGAAATATCACATGTGACAGCATAGCCCCTATAGCCTCACAGATTACTACAAGCCCCTGATTTGGGAGTTGGGAATTTGATTGGAAAGTAACATTAATTATCTTTACCTTTTATTGTCTCCACAATTTTTCCCTTTGAAATTCGTGTACGAATTATTGGATGCTTTTTTACCCTCTTATAATTTTTTTTTTTTTTGGATGAATTTTGTAAGCTTTTAGCAGCTTTGTTTGTTGTACAATAATGGGGAGCGTCATGTGGTCTCATCAAAGGTTTAAAGCCCGATCTAAAGGCGTACGTAAAGAGTTGGCTTTTTCTCGCTCTTTGATTTCTGTGCGTCATTTTCTTCTTGTTCTATGTATGTATTATCTTTAAGGGTAAATTGCAATTTTAGTCCGTAGCTTTGGAGTAGTTCTTGATTTTAATCCTTTATCTTTAAAATTCTACGTTTTGATCGTCAGACAATTTTGCAAGTTATGACTATATAACATTTTGGCTTTATCTTTATCTTTCTTTCTTTGAGATTGTGGCTGATGATAAAGGACAAGAAAGATGTACAGAAAGGGGGTTAACTTTCTTTCTTTGAGGTATCTAAATAAATTGATATACACATATATTTCCAATATTCTTGTTCTGATTTTGGCATCTGATTGCTAACGCAGAAAACCCTTCGGCCTTCGCTTTGCAAGTGCAACGTGGGAGCAGAAGTTTGATACTTGATAGTCCGGCTCATCTAGGACAAATCAATGATATTACATGACAATACGCGATATAAATTACTTAATTGTCTAATAAAACATACAAAATATCGAGGTTATCGTATCATTATATCGTATCACTAACAGTGTAATCGTGTCATTATCGTGTCAATAATAGGTAATCATATCATTATATTGTCATTATCGTATTTACTATCGTGTCACTAACAAATTAACAAAACATTAGCGAGGTTGATGTTCTATTTGTTATTTTTTATCGTGTTTACACGAGCACGACCATTAAATTTTCTTATTCTTATCGTGTCGACACGACAAGGACACTAATACGGTAATGATACATACTAACCCGTTATTTACGTATCATTTTTGATTCGTTTTAAGAATTATCATCCTTAGACTTTATGATTTCTTTTGCCTTTTTTTTCCTTTTTTTCATTTTTTTTTTGGATTTTCTCTTTTTGTTTATCCGTTGTTTTGGTTGTAGTTTATTTATTTAAGTTTAAATTTTTATCCAAGATTAAATTAAAAATATCAATTAGGTTTAATATTCATAAACGTATAGTAATTGAAAATTAAATTAATTTAAGTTATAAATAAAGATATGTATTATGGATGGGTTAATTGATAACGAGATTCATAGTTGTGTTAAAAATTATTTAGTACCATGGATGTTTATTACTTCCTCAATCCCATAAAAATAGATAAGTAGAACAATTCACACAGATTAAGAAAATATAATGAATATAATTAGGATTAAATTTTTTTCCATATTCTTCATATTTTGTCTTTGTATTAAATTGTGGTATATAGAACGCAAATGAACCAAGCGCTCGCCGCGAGCTATTATTGGTCTCGGTTCGACAAAATATTCGTTCGAGATCGTTCGTCAAGCTTAACGAGCCGAACTCGAGCCTCGAACTCGAGCTCGAACTTTTAAACGAGCCGAACTCGAGCCTACATGTATTCGGCTCGAAAGTTCGCGAACATGTTCGTTTACAGGCTCGCGAGCTTAGGCTCGAGTTCGGTTTGTTTATAGGCTCGTTCAGTGCTCGCGAGCCTAAGCTCGAGTTCGGTTCGTTTATAGGCT
This sequence comes from Rehmannia glutinosa, assembly GCA_016081115.2. NCBI lineage: Eukaryota > Viridiplantae > Streptophyta > Magnoliopsida > Lamiales > Orobanchaceae > Rehmannia > Rehmannia glutinosa. The sequence goes on from JABTTQ020001592.1 coordinate 962,508, forward strand.
CGCGAGCCTAAGTTCGAGTTCGGTTCGTTTACAGTTTCGTGAGCCAGAGCTCGAGTTCGGTTCGTTAATTGAGCTCGCGAACGTGTTCGTTTACTGGCTCATTAGCTTGTGTTCGAGCTCGGTTCGATAATTATGCTCGCGAACATGTTTGTTTATAGGCTCGTAAATCTATGTTCATATACCCATACATTTTAAGCTTTAATGAACTCGAACTCGAACTCGAGCTCGAGTTCGAACTCGAACTTTAACGAGCTCGGGTTCGAGCCTTTTACGAGCCGAGCTCGTGATAAGCTCGTTGATACTTAAATGAGTCTTTTACGAGCCGAACTCGAGCTAAGCTCGTCGAACACTTTAAACGAGCTTTTTACGAGCCGAACTCGAACTATTCGCGAACTAAATATTTTTCAAACGAGCCGAACTCGAACTCAAATACAAAAGCTCATATCGAACTCGAGCGAACTAGAACCTACCAAAAAAAAACGAGCCGAACTCGAGCCTAGACATGTTCGGCTCGGTTCGGCTCGTTGCGACCCCTAGTGGTATATCTCATTATAATTTAGTATTCCAACTATTTTTTGTTAAAAACAAAGTGGATTAAGTAGGGGTAATTAAAATGGATGATGTGGCATAAGAGTTCGAGAAAATGTGTGTTAAATATTTTAGTATTGGATATACACTAATTAATGTTAAAATGAAAGCTAGTTCATTGGAAATTGAAGCTTGTGGTCTATTCTCATTATTTATGTTTTGAGATGTCACCTAATAATCAACCCCAAATCTATCTCAATCCATCAAACAAATTCTATCCATCTGTTTCAATCTGAATTTGACTGTTGCTTCATTCATGGGTAATGGTCCTCAACAGCCACAACTTTAAATTAGGAGGACCATTCTCATTTTTTGATGAACCGTGGGCAGGGACGTAGCCAGACCCGATTTACTCATAAATGGTTCTTCAAATTTTTTTTTCCTCTACCATTTCAATTGTTTTTTTTCTTAAAATATATATATATATATATATAATTTTCTTTTATTTTTTGTTTTCCATGAAAAAACGGGACAAAAAAATTTTTGGGGTGTGCGGGAACCGGGAAACCCCTATTTACGCCCCTGACCATGGTCAATATTAAACCAATTTTGAAGTCTTTTTTATTATATTTCTCTTATACAAGTGTGGCGATTAGTTCTGCCTTATAAAAACTTTTCATTTTTGTTACGCTAGGAATTTTTTTTTATAACCAAAACATGAATATTTATGAAAATTGTCAAAAATACATTATTCACTCATTCGTATTTTTCGACTACTAATCACTTATACTCCTTTTCAATAAACACATCAAATAACTAATCATTATTGTCCATTTTCCCATAAATTGTACATTCCTCCACTAACGTATTTTTAATTACTAATCGTATTCAATTATTCTTTTAATATTACTATGTCAAATCAATTTTATCATTAAATTTTCATCTCATATATATATATATATATATATATATATATATATATTCAATCACATTATCAAAATTCATTTTTTTCCCTTTCAATTTTCTTTCCATCACCATTCTAAAGCGAGAAAGAAAATTTTCAAACTGAAAGGCCGATATCCAATCGTGCCTTAAGACCATCTAACCTAATTCATGAGTGTATGCACGGCATTATTATATATGTCTCGGAATAAATTCCATTTTAAATTGAATTGAATTTTGAGATAGAAATAAAAATATGTATGCGAACTTTTAATTTCTTTACTAATCATGTGATAAAACTCAAAAAAGCCCAAAAAATTAATGAAATTTGATCTGGCCACCAGAAGGTTAGAAACCCATGAACAGGATGATATGAGTTGGGAACTCAATGATATATCATCCCTTTAGGAATTGATATAGCTTCTACAAAGACAGATATCATCCCCTGCAAAAACAAATATACCAGGCTTACTACGGTGACCACCAATTATATTACTCTAGTGCTTAACTTAATCACACATTATTGGATTCTTTCATTCAATGTTTTAAATATTTTTAATGATTTTTGAGCTATGTTTGATTTTTTCAACTTGATTATTTATATATATTATTTTAAAATGTATTACATGTGTTATAAAAAGACAATACTAATAATGACTTATAATAACATTAATAAAGGGATATATATATATATATAACTTGTCATTTTATATTAATAAAATAAATTAATATTTTATATGTTATAATTTAAAACATATAAAATCGATAAAATTAATCGCGGTTGAATCGGTTCGACCCAATTAAATCGCTTATCGATTACTTGGTGGCTTGATTCGCCGGTACAATACTTAAAACATTGCTTATATATTATTCCTTTAAGATCTCTATATTATCTCAATTTCCTAAGAGCATCTCCACTACTCCACTATTATAGTGGATTCCACTATTTTCGAGGAAAATTCTTTTCCAAAGCATTCCAACAAAATCCACGTTATTCCGCAAAATATGAACAATTCCCCGCTACTTTTTTTTCTTTTTATTTTTCGATTTGTTTTGTTTCTTTAATTGTTAGTTTTTATTCTTTTCTCTCTCCTTTTCTTTTTTAGGAAATCTCTTGTTTATAATTTAGTAATAATAAATCAATAAATTGTGTTTTCTAATTATCATGTGGTGTTTTTTTTTATAAATTGATAATTTTTTGGTTAATTATTATATTATGTTGTGATGTAACAAATTGCAAAACAATTTACATATAAAAAATTCCTCAAAATTAATTGTATTTATCATGTAATTTATGCTTTTGTTAAGGATCTATTATGGAATGTTCAATTTTTGTTCAAATTAATTTTATTATTTTTTAAGGATTTAATATTTTTCATATTAACTAATAATGCAAATGAATTTTTATTTAATTATATTAAAAAAACTAAATATTAAACAATAATGTATAAATAAATATACATGCTAAACTATTAATTATTAAATACATTAACTCAATATAACAAAAAATAAAAATAAAATATTCCAGTTTAGAGTGAAATATAGAATCGATTGTTGGAGTTGAATCTTGAATCCCCTAAATTTTTCTCTAAAATAGTGTAAACAAACACAAAAATACAATCAACCGTTGGAGATGCTCTAATGGGTTGATCATTGAGTTCCCAACTCGGATCATTTTATTGATAGGGCTCTATCTTCTTGTGGGTTTGGATCGAGTTCATAGCTTTGGAGTTTATAAGTTCTTAAATAGAATTCATTTATCTATTAAACAAAAAAAGATTTAATTGCAAAGATACACGATATTCGGGAGAAAAGACACTAAATACGTTTTCGCTCATTTTTGACATTTTTACGCTCCCGCATACTTTTTGGAGATTTTTGCGTTTTTGTTTCCTATTTTTTTTTCTCAATTGTTTTTGTGTTGTTTTTGTTGTTTTGTACTTGTTTCTATGTTGTACATTTTATTTTATTTTTGATTGTTTCTATATTGTTTCGTGTTGTTTCGATATTTTGATACACTTTTACCAATGCATTATGCTCTTATTTTTGCTCATATATTATTTTATATACATTGTTTTTCGAGAAAATTGCAATATTAGTCCCACAAGATTTGATTATTGCAATTTGATCCAATGGATTTAAAATAGTGCCACTAGAGTAGTTTTGCAGCAAATTAGTCCCACCGTTAACTTAACCATCAACTTCTTTTGCAATTGGTCCCATCATTTTTTTCATTGCAATTGGGACTAAAAGCGCAACTATTCTTATCCGATGGGACCAAAAATGCAACTACCCCGAATAAAAATATTAAAATAGATAAATTTAAACTCATTTCTTTCATTTATTGTCATTTGAACATTTATTTAACCTCAAAACCAAAATTAATTTAATAAAATTAAAGCATTAAGATAAAATCTTAATGAATTGAAATAACTATTTTCTTTATTAATTGAGAAAATTTGTAAAATTAGTCATAATTGATAGGTGGTTGCAAACATATTCACAAAATGCACGGTTTGTAAATTAGTTCCTTAACTATAAAAAAACTCAATTCTGGTAATAATTTTATCATGTTACATGTGTCGCCCATGCGATCGAAATCTAGTGAAATTCCAATTTTATGACAAATTTCCTAACTTAGACCATCTTTGGCACTCGCACTACTTTGTGGAGAATGTGTACTTTGCTTTGGCGCAAAATCGGCACTTCATCTTCAGATTTGCATTATTTTCGCACTAAAAAAGAATCCATAAGATTTTATCTTTTATTTTGATTTTTAAATTTTATAATTGATAAAAAAATATATTATATAAGTAATTTTATTTAATATAAATTTTTTAATTTTTTTATCTTTAAAATTTATCAAATTGAATAAAAAATGTAACGAAATTAATGCAAAAACTTAAAATAAAATCATTTTATTAAAACCAATTATTTATTGTAAATATATATGTAATAAATTAAATAATATATATTATTATTATATCTAATCTATACTATATTATAAAGTTAAATAATTAAATTTTATTAAAATTATTCATATAAATTAAAAATAATACTTTTTAAAATATTTAAATAAACAAAGATAAACCAAAATTGTTTTATTAATTTAAACAAACATGAAAAAACAAAAATAATAAAAGTTATAGGGCATGAACAGTCTTTGCGCCATAATTGGTACAATCATCGTAGCAAAACATAAAATAGCGTTGTGGATGATGTTAGCCTTATTTTTAGTTTCACCGCAAGTGTACGGTGAAATTTATAGAATAGGGTTAGCAAGGTCGAATCCACAGGATTAATAAATTGATATACTAAGTATTGGGATTACAATAGCCTTATTTTTATTCGGACTATCGGAAGTTAGTGATTTGGTTTTGTAAAACTAAGACAAGAATTTAACATAAAAAGACAAAGTAAAGATTGATTGAAAGATCAAGGAGATGAATGGATTCCGGGCTATGGTTTGATTAATATCCCCTTTTGTTATCGATTAATCACAAGCAAAGTTATCATTATTCTTCCCATAGAACAATCACACAAGTATTTTACCCCTCTCTCGAGATGCATGTAAAACGTTGATTGGGATATTTGTGCGAGCATTTCTACTCAACATGAGATGTCCAACTCCCAAAAGCTTAAAAGATTATAAATTCTCACGAATATTCACGAGACTTCTCAATCTTGCAAATATTCATGTCAAGCACTCATAGATCTAATAGCTTTTTGATAAAACAAGAATTAAAACAAAGTACTTTCGAATAGGGTTGGAAAACAATAACTTCAATTGCAATTAATCATCAAATAAAAGTATCCATTAACATACTCCCGGCACAGGGAATCACAAGATGTTTATCCGGACATAGAAAATAAATAATCCATAGACAAATTATTCAAATTCATATCTAACTAATCAAAAGTAATTGATACGATGGAATAAGTGAAGTCGGGATGTAGTTGATCTCTCGATCTATCTTCAATCCTCACGTGTGGTTGCGGCCTTGATCGATCTCTTCAATTTTTCGGTGGAAGATTGTTCTTTTCTCTCGCTTTCTAGGGCCAAAATTAGTGTCTCTGTTTGGGGCCGTCTCGTCACTATTTATACTCCCATTGGGTCAAAACCTAGTTTAGAGTCTGTCAAACTCTATTTTTTCCGACAGACGCATGGTCGTGGCGCTTTAGCGCGCGCCCACCCCATGCTAGGTGCCGCAGAAAATTATCTTTTTCTTTGAAGGACGCATGGGTCATGCGTGGAGCCCGTGCATAGTGCCGAGGCTCGAGTCTCTGTCTGGCCGGGCGCACGGTCGTGCTAGGTGGACGATACTCCCCGCCCGTCGCACTAAACCGATACTTGTTCGTTTTCTTTGGTTTCTTGCTCGGTTCGTCGACTTTTCTCGATTCAACTCCAAACATCGTAAATGCGTTACTTCTAGTATCGACGGTTCTTTATCGCAATGCTCCGAATTGTTGCTAAAATACTACAATTATCATTCAATTCCTACAAAACGAGCAAAGTGTAATATCTTTTCCACAAAAAGAGATAAAACCCTTTTTACACATGTAATGCATGCATAGCAACTAATTCTAACTACAATTAAGCCCAAAATATATGCAAAACACATATCAATCAATGACAGGGTTGGAAAGGGATTTTGCACTACTTTAAAGTTGGCGCACTTGGATGACTCTCCTTTGGAGATGGTCTTATGGCGAAATAGGAACACATTGATTTTTATATAGTTATGAGACCATTTTGCTTTATAGGACCTTTCTACGACCGTCTTTTGTTACAAATTAATTTTTAATTTCGCATAGTATTTATAGTAGGGCGTGTCTAGGTCTTTATAATCTTAGCGGGTCAAGTCTTGATTTGAGTAAGCATCAAAATCAAAATCTTCTAACAACGCTCTCCTTTAAGATTGCTTGTGTATTATCAAATTTTTAGATATTAGACTCAGTGAAAAACATGGTACAAATATACTTAAAAAATAATACATAATAATTTTTATAATATTGCACATTTACTATCATCAGAAGGTCAAATGCCAACGAAGTATTATAAAAATAATTTTAAATTATTTATTAAACTATTTTGCATTAAATAAAAAGGGGCAATACTTGCAAACAATGGAACTAAAATCGCAATGTCCAACTTATAGGACCATTAATATATAATGTTTGTTCACAACTTAATGGTACGCGATGCTTTTCGTTAATTTTTTAACGACTATGGTACAAAAATGTAATTTGATTCTTATGGGACTATATTTGTGTAAAAAGAAAACTTTGAAATGAAAAATTCAGATCATTTGTGGGACTAAAATCGAAATGTCTTAAATCTTGTGGGACTAGATTGCAATTTTCTCTATTGTTTCTCAGTTGTTTCTATACTAAATTAATATTGTTATGATATTTATTGTTTCCATGTTGTATTAGATTTTCAGTACAATTTTTTTATGCTTATTTTAAAGCTTTTTTGTTTATTTGTTATATATATTGTTAAAGGGTTGTTTCTATATTGTTTTTAATATTGTTAATTATATTTTTCTTGGTTGTTTCTACGTGCTTTCGATGTTTTCAATTTATTAGATCAAAAATTGAATTGTGTTTTTCTATTCGTATGTTGCTTATATATTATATTCAATGTGTTTGTTATAATATGTGATGTTTTATATTTATATTTTTTATTGTTTATAAGATTTTGAGTATAAAATTGATTTATTAATAGGGCCAAAAATTATTTTTTTACCAAAATTTTATTAGATGAAATAGGTTTGAAACAACTTGAAATAACGACGTCAAAAGTTCGGAAAAATTAGCGTGAGCATAAAAATATTCAAAAAAAAGACGGAGCGCATTTAATATTCGAAAGAAAACTGAGAGGGTAAAAATGTATTTTTCTCAGGAATGTTGGGTATTTTTGTCACTATCCCAAAAAAATAATAAATTTTAGGAGTTTATATGCGTTCTTTTGAAATCATTAGGAGGTAAAATAAGTAAACTCTCATTAATAATGGGCTTTTCCAGCACCATTGGAAGGGAACATAGGGTGAGTACATACACGTGCCTACGCGTGTCTTTGTATTGATAATTATGATACAAAAACTTGGAGATCAAAATAAGTCATGGACCAAACAATTTGGACAACTCAATAGTGAATAGTCAATATGGCACTTATATATATTTTTAGTAATAATTTTAAACTTATATACATAATCCTAATTAACACCCTATTTAAATTTTTATTTGTCAAATCTTGTAGTAAAATTCTAACGATTCATACAAAGACATACAAACAATCAACAAACTCCGTGTTGATGGCAATAAAACAAAATTCAAGTGATCCTTGATTAATTTAACATTATGTATGTTTATGCATTACATATGAAATACTGATCAACCACACCATTCTCAATCCCACAAATTGAAAACTTACATAAATTGCTCTCGACATGGGTCCAAAATGACAAAGTTTAAATAATAATAATAATAATAATAATAATAATAATAATAACAATAATAATAATAATAAAAGGTGAGGTGGCTTTAATCAAAGGTTCCAATGAGTACCTAATTGATTAGGATTATAATCCTAGTATCATTACATTAGAAAGAAAAAGAAAAATGAAAAAGAAAGAAATGCTAGTAAGCCACTAGCTGTCCTTGTCTTCCACCAAGAAAAAATGAATTTCTAAGCAAATTCAATGGTGTATGTGGGCTTCCAACACCTTGGAAGTTGGTGATGGATATAATACCCCATCAATTAATTCTTGGAAATTAATTCCCCCAATTGAATTAGAGTTCTGTCCCTGTCTCAATTTCCCATCAATTCAGTTGCCCTTCTTCCCCACTCTTATTTAATAACACATTTAATCCCACCTTTGATTGTGGGTATAGTATATTGTATAGAATGATTCAATCATATCTTTTTAATGTATGTGATGTAATCAATAAATAGAGTATATTTGCCCTATTGGGATGTATAGTGCTATAGGGTGGGTGCTTGGGCCAAACGTATTGTACCGTGATTTAATTGACACTACAAGAAAATTTGATTCACCGATAAAATTTACCTACATAAATAATTTTGTTCTTAAATTTTATAATTATCTACGAATACCCAAATTATACCAATAAATTACCGATAATTTTTCAATTAAGATGATTTTCGTAGGTATTTACCAATAATTTTTGATTCTTTAGGTAAATATTTTACCTAAAATGATTTTACCTACAATGATTTTACTCGCACTACAATTTTCTTAATACTTACATACTGATTTTTCGTAAGTAAACCGGTTTTTTCTTGTAGTGTGGTTGACATGATCTACAAAAGTTATTGCGTTAAATCAAAATATTTACGGTCGCAACATAACCAAAGAATAATGACTGCAAATTTTCTAATTATAATGTAACAATAACAATAATAATAATTTTTATGAATAGAGTATATATCTACAAAATTTAAATATCAAACGAAATTGATATTTAGTATACAACATAGGATAATAGATACGAGCCAAATAAAATTTGTTTAATTAATAATTTTTCAAAATTATATTAATTAAGCTCAATACCTTGAAGATGAAATGCATATCATAAATAAAGAAAATCTCCAACGTATGTTAATTTATCATATGAATATTATGTATGTAAAATATTATCATTATTAATTGTACAAATGATATTTATTGGGTACCAAATCTAAAGATTCATTCCAAGTTAAAAAGATTGATGTGATATATGGCTATATATTTTAATGGAACTAGAGGCATAGGGTACTCAAAAGCACACGTAGTATCTAAAATTAATGATGGGAAATGGATTTCTTGCTTTTATACCTAACTAATAATGCTTTAATCCCCTTCCCTGACCCACTTCAATTCCAACTTTTATCACTTTTTTTTTTTTTTTTTTTTTTTGATAACTCACCTTTCGCGCTTACACCGACTACGCTCGAGGACAACAAACTCCGCTCCTCATTCTTTGCCGCAAGGTAAACCGCGGGATGTGCACGACTGGCCAAGGTGTTCGACGGGTCTGGCGACGCACAACCGATCCTCCTGGTAAAGAGAACAATTATGTTCGACCCCCAATCTACTAATAACGATTTCTCCCGAATCGAACCCACACGGATGCTATTCAAGATGAGTTCCCACCAAATCTTCACTACCGCATATGCCCGGGAGCAATTTGATGGAGAAAGGATATGAACCTCGACCTCCACCCCACAAACAATTTGATGGAGCAGGATTTGAACCCCTAACCTCCATCCCACAATTCTTGGTGGTGGGGAAAAGGCTAAGCCACCTGGTTACTTTTATCACTTTCATCTGCCTTGATAGTGGGTAGCCAATTCATAATTCACTTTGTTGTAACAAGGGCTCGTGTTCTAGTTCCAAATATTTAGCATGTTCATATTTAATATCTGAATTTTTTTTTTTTTTTAATAATCGGGATTTTATGTTTCCATGTGACTAATTTAGGAAAAATAGTCCCAAATCCTTTAGGATCTGTCCGTTGGGTAGTACCAACGTAAATCGCGAGAAAATATTTGAGCCTCTCCCACATGCATTGCTTGAAGCCCTCAATATTAATTATTCCTAATGGCGTAGCCAGGAAAATTCTGGGGTGGGCCGATACACGGAATCGGGATAGGCGGATAAAAAACTAATAGAAAAACCATATAAATTTTAACTAAAAAAATTTTAAAAAATTTACCTTATAAAATTTTTTTTTAAAAAAATGGGGGAGGGGGCCGGGGCCCAGGTTGCCCCCTCCCTCCGCCACCGATTATTCCATCATTGTACCCGAAAGGCTCGAAGGTCAAGCGTTACCTCACCTTGACCGGTTGGTCAAGGATCATCGGATACTTTACACTAATTTTGTCTACATATAATCTTAGTTTTCTTATCGTATGATCAATATTTTATTATTCATTAATTTCTTATATTTTCATTATTATCACAAAAATTGACACTTTTAATGGTTAGTTTTTTTTTCATTTCGAATGGCATTTCTCAACCTTTTGTTACATAAAATTTTGAAATATATTTGTTTTTACTCATTTCAAAGATAATTATAATTGATTTTTATTTTTGAAATTTATTTTGCAACTTATTAATATTTGGATATCTTTGTATGTGTCTACCAAAACTCATTTTCAATTTTCAAACATATTATATTTTACTAATTTCATGTGGAAAAATACCGTAAAATAAATATATTTTATGTTACAAATACATTATTCCAAACATATTTTTAATTCATAATGTTAAATAAATATTTTATCAAGTATACCATGTATTAGGTTACTCAAAGAGAAGACAATGTGAGATTTGTTAAATTACAGCCCCACCCTTTCTCTTTCTACTTTTTTTTTTCTCTCTCCATTCTCTCTAATAAAAACCTCCAAATCGAGGAAAGTATTTGGCTTTAAGAAGCATTGTGGTAGATAGGAATTTGCTACGACGAGGTATTAGATGGAACATTGCACATGACAAACATTGTGGTGGGTAGGAATTTTCTACGATGAGGTATTAGGCATTGGACATGGGAAACTTGTCCGAGCGTGGTCGACCCATGGTTTCGGACAATCCCAATTTTAAACCAATGACGACCCCCTTGATGGAACGAACAACTTGAGGGTCGGTGACTCGGTGAGCTTATGGAAGAAAAAATAGCCGTAGTGGAAGTTAAACCGAGAGAATTATTTAATCGCGTTGATATTAAGGCTATCCTTGCAATACCAATCATGTACAATGAGACGGGAGGATACGCATGTTTGGCACCACACAAAAAATGGGATCTACTCGGTGAAATCAGGTTACAAGGTAGCCGGGCGGCATGGGATGGTATGATAATGGGGTATCTTCTTCGGCAATAATAAAAGGGTGGCAATGGATTTGGAAGTTACCTATCCCTCCAAAGGTGCAAGTTTTCATATGGAGATGTGCACATGGGATCTTGCAACTGAGTCGAACCTGGCAAATAAGGGAGTGAGGTGGACACAACAACAGATGCGGGAACGCGGTTGAGACAACGGAACACGCACTCGGGGATTGCGATTGGGCAAAACAAATTTAGTTCACAAGCTACATCGGTGGTTAAGAAGGCGTTGGGATTGAAAGAGCGTCTTCTTCTAAGCATGCCTTGGGCGGATATCTGGTGAAGGTGAATATGATGAAAACGGAAGTGAAAGTGCAACACTATGAGGCTCCTGGGCAGGTCTCGAATATTTTCCTTCCCTGGGCTAGGTAATTGTTAATGGAATATCCGATGCTAGAATTCAGTCTTGATGTAGCTCATTCCCAGATTGTTCTAGTTATGGGTCTCCCTTACGGAGTGTCTAGTCCTCCTTTTGAGGGTGGTTTAGTCTCTGGTCGGAGTGCTTTATTTTTATTTTGTTTTGTTATTTTTAGTTTGTGTTCTTTGAGTCTTGTTTTACTTCCTCGATAAGTGATTGTTTTCATCTCATGTGGAGCTTTCCCTCGACATCTATTTTGTTCAAGGTGGTTCTATGTTAGTTGTCAATGGAATTTTGTTCTCGAGTTTTGAATATATGTGCTATCGTTTTGATAAAAAAAAAAAAAAAGGAGAGTGTGGTGTTCATGGTGTTTGGCCTTTTTTTTTACTTTTATCACTCTCTCCCTTCCATAAATATATAATCGTTGCAAAATTTCAATCAATGACGAAAAAAATACTAAAACAATTATAACCACTACACTTGACCGAATCATACATTCTTCACCAAAATTCAACTTGTCCGCGATGATCGGATCGGATCTCATATTCTACAATTCTAATTCATTCCATATTCATTAAAGCGATAAATGACATGTGTACAATATAAGGCCATAACTATATACATGTTAGTCATCAACTACAATTAAATAGGAACTTGGATAGAAAAACTTAATGTCCACAACATGTTGTCTCATTCTTTGGCATTGCACACTACGTTTGTTAAAACCAAATCCTTATAATTAGGAATGCACATGAACTAAGTCATTCATAAGCTATTCGGGGTTCGATTTGATAAAAGTTCGTTTGAACTCATTTAACAAGGTTCATTAAAATAAATGAATCAAACTTAAGTTTAACGATATTCGTCTCGTTTGCATGCTCGTGCGCTAGTTCATATGATTTAAACTAATAGTTTGACTTTAATTAATTTTAATTTTTGTACATTACTTATTACAAATATAGAAATATTAAAATAATCTTATTTGTTTGAATAAAAGTATAAGTTTTAGTAGGTATATTATGTTGGAATAAATTCAATTAATAACTCATATGAATTAAATGGTTTAACATTAAAGACTTGTCTTTGATGGTTAAGGGAAGTGTTAAATGAAGTTAAAACATGGGAGATGTAAAACATCTCTCTTCCTCTGCCAATAACCAATAAAATGTAATAACTCTCACTCTATATTTAAGAAAATAACCTAAAGTATAGGCAATATAAATAGGGGTGTGGAGATTGCAATCTTCTCACCATCAAGAAGAGTGTAAATAAAAGGCAAAGAGAAAGATAAACTTCCACACCAAATCTCAAAGAGATTTAAGACATGGACCAAGGTAAGTATTTAAACCAATGTTCATGTAACTTTTTGCACTTGTGAAAATCATCAGTTCTAAGATTTTGGGCATTAAAATTTTATGATTAATTTCATGAAAGTCGGAAAATCAAATTCTATTAAGATTTATACATTATGTATTTTAGAAATATATAATTTTAACTTTGTAATAATTTGAAGCACGACTTAATTTACATTATATATTTACGTGTAAGCTCTTTTAAAATGGATCAAGCTCGAAAAAACTCATAAACCATCAATATATTCGATAAATTAGGTTCGAGCTCGACTCAATATAAGTGAGCCAAACTCAAACTCTTAGTCTGCGATTGGATATGAAATAGATTTCATTTTCGCTCCGCTAGAGAATGTTTTTGATCAAACATGCAATTGTTTATGAAAATTTTCATAAAATATATTATTCCTTCATTTTCACTTTTTCTTATTTTTTCTCTCACCAATCACATCTACACATTTTTTTCACAAAAAAACTAATCATTATTATATATTCTCCCACAAATTTCACTATCCACTTACTCACACATTTTTAACTACCAATCATATCCAATCATTATTTTCCTATTTTAAGTCAAATCAACTTTCATCATTAATTTTTTCATCTCACATCCAATCACACCTGTGAAAATTCATCTTGTTTCTTCTAATTTTTTTACCACTATTATCTAGCAAAATGAAAATTTTCAAAATAAAAGTACATCCAATCGCGCCCTTAGAAACTCGGCTCGGTTCGGCTGCTCGATTGCAAACCCTACTTACAATTAAGTTTATGTCATAAGTTTTGACTAAAGTTAATGCATATGTGGAATAATTTAAGTGTGCGATTGTCATACTTAATAATGAGGTGTTACAAGATTAAGAAAACGAGGGTTGAAAATTAAGAAAAATCCTGGATGCTCTCTTCTCTCTTCTCCCAAACCCAGTGGTCGTGCCTCCATGATTTTTCCGGCGGCTCTCCCCGGCGTTGGGATACAAGCCGTCGGTTATGATGTTTTCTCCTTTGCTACATCTTGTTCTCCGTTGGTTTTCCTCTCGGGTTCTCCTATGTCTTATGTGGATTTTTCTTTGCGAGCGGTTTATTCTATGGATCCTTCCAATCTCTTACTTGGGGCTGCCAATTGATTCATCAAGGTGGTCCCCTTGGCAATGATCCCCCCTCCTAAGGCGGTTTCAACTGTGGTCCCTCCCAAGGTGGTTACAACATTGGTCCCCTCCTCTCCTTCAAAGGGCAATACTCTGCAACATGGCCCCTCCACAAAGTATTTCGCTATACTGGGGGTGATGACCCTCGGGGCCGTCGCCCGCCATCTCGCATGGAATCTCATCCATAGGCCCCCCGCCCAATACCGTGATATCAAAGATGCTCCTCCAGCCGGAATCTCTCCGTGACATCCGATTATTAATCGAACCCGCGACATTCATTTCATAATGCTAAGTGCTCAATCCCATTTTGGCCATTCCTTTGCTAAAATTGTTTGTGTACTCAACACGATATGGATTTGACGACGCGGGCCCAATGTAATTTTACAATATTTTCGCATGTGGTTCTTTGGTAAATCCCATTATATCCCTAAACTTTGTTAGAAAGGAGATTATTATTCGATTCACGATTGATGAAAATGTTTACCAACAACGCCGCCGAATTTTCTTATTCATTGATTGGAAGGGTGATTTTGGGCAAGGGTAACAAACCATGGGCGACTATGCTTCGCATAAACGGGCAAAATTACTTTTTTGGTCCGTTAAGTTGGCTCGATTTCGCTTTTAGTCCTTTAATTTTTATGGGTTGCGTTTGGCAAACACTAACTTTTCTAAACTGCGCATTTAGTCCGATTTTCAAATTTGGGGATATCTTATCCCTAAAATGATGAGTTTGACCATTTTTTTGAAATGACTATTTTGCCCTTTTTTGGAAAATTAAAATTAAAGAAAAATAGAAAATAATAATAAATAAAATAAATAAATAAATAAATAAACTTAAATTAAATTAAATAAAATGGTCGAACATATATTTTTATATTTTTCAACATTAAATAAAAATTAAATAAAAATAGAAAATAAAAATAATAGAAATTTATTTTTTTTTTTTTTTTCATTTTTCGTCTTTTTGTTTACTATTTTTTTAAGTTTTATTTATAGTAGAAAATTGTAAATTGATATTTTTTTCCTATTTTATTATTTTTATTTTTCTTTAATTTTAATTTACAGTGAAAATTGTAAGTCTATATTTTTCTTTTTTTGTTTTCTATTTTTCTTTAATTTTAATTTACGTTTGAAAATTACGAGATATATATGTTTTTTGGTTTTCTATTTTTTTATTTTTACGTATAGTTGAAAATTGTAAATACATATTTTTTCTATTCGTTTTTCATTTTATTTTTCTTTAATTTTATTTACAGTTGAAAATTATAAATATATGTTCATATTATTTTTTTAAATTAAATTAACAAAATTCGAATATATATTTTATATTTTTCAACTTTTTTAAAAATTAAGGAAAACTAGAAAAACAAAAAAGTACATTATTTTCTTTTTCTTTTGGTTTTTCTATTTCTTCTATTTCTATTTTTCTTTAATTTCAATTTGATTGAAAATTATAGATATAAATATTTTTTGTTTCTATTTTTTTTTTTTTTATATATAGTTGAAAATTGTAAATACATGTTTTTCTATTTTTTTAATTTTATTTACAATTTAAAATTATAAATATATGTTTATTTATATAAAATTAAAAAAGTCCAACATATATTTTATATTTGTCAACTTTATATAAAATTATAAATATATGTTCATATTTTTCTTTAATTTAATTTAATCTTATATTTATTTTTATTATTTATTTTTATTGAGATATTACACAAGTCATGTGATATGCACATGACCAAGGCTTCCATCCGAAAAAGGGGCAAAATAGTCATTTCATGAAAAAATGACCCAACTCAAAGCATTTTAGGGATAAGATATCCCCAAATTTTGAAACCGGACTAAATGTGCGTTTTAGAAAAGTTAGTGTTTGCCAAACGCAACCCACAAAAATTAAAGGACTAAAAGCGAAATCGAGCCAACTTAACGGACCAAAAAAGCAATTTTGCTCGCATAAACGCCTATCGATTTATGGGGAATTAAAAATGATTGGAAACTAATCTCCTGGGTAAGGGATTTTTTTGTGTCAAGTTCTTGAATGCGCAGGATAGAGCTCGAGCCCAAACACGCGTTTTAATTGGGCACTCAAACCGAACTATTAGGCTCTGCATGGGTCCCTGGATTTCAACTGCATACAAGGTACACACGTCGGTGGCAAGCGTTTGGGTCCGAATCTTCGAGCTCGGTTTGGAGTATTGGGATTCTAATACCATCTTGGGGATCGCTAAAGGCGATTGAAAACCCGTTCTGATTGATCAACGATCGCTTGACGGCTATCAGGGCATTTCATTCGGGTATTAGTGGATATTGATCTGTCGAAACCGTTGGATGAGCACATCATGGTAGAACGGATTGGCAGTGTTCGCTTGTGTCGATTACTTATGAGAAATTACCAGGAATTTTGTTCAAAATGCGGGGTAACAGGACATTCGATGGTTTCTTGTCGTATTACTCCTACAAGGAACTCAACCACCGAAAGACGCGCTCTCACGACCGGGGGCGCCCCAGGACATCACCGCATGTCCGAATTCTATGCAACGGGTCGTTTCTAGGGTCCGTAAAGTTTTACCGGTGCGGCAAACAGACAAGGGCAAGGCCGTTGACGGCTCCATGGAAAATGCAAGTCATCAAGGTCATGTTAAGGAGGGTGAACCTTCTTCTTCACATATTCACACTAAGAATTCTTTTGATGTTCGGGTGTTGATTGATGATGTGGCATGTGATAATACGAATTTGGAGCAAAAATCGATAATGAGAATCGGATTATGGCTTCGGAATATAATACTAGCAATACTGCAGAGCCATAGTTCCTTATCAACCGCAGCAACAAATTTGGATGAACATGGGACAAAGGCTAATTTGCAACGTGGAATGAAAATAGTTTCAAATAGCCTTCCTTTTAATGATTATGTCTTTAGCTCCAATGATCCTTCCGAGGGATTCAAGGCTATGGCCGTTGTTCTTTGCCCAAAACGTTGGTCGATATGCGGATGAAACGATCAAGATGATGCGAGACAAATTGGAAGCTTTAAAGACCAAGTTAGGCGACTCTTCTTCAATCAAGCCCGATTGTCATTCATTCAGTGATTCGCCGAAGCTATGAACGCTTATGACAATTGTGGTGGAGGATCTGGACCGATATTCAACAGGATACATCGACCATCGGGAGGATACTCAAGCACATGCAACACAAACACAAGCGCCAATGTCCTTCGAAAATCCTCTAGAAATAAACGTCCATCATTTCGATTGAGATTTTAAGTTATTTCTATTGTTTAATTTATGGGGTACTATTTTTCCTATCAAAGGTTTTTCCCAATGAGTTTTACTTTGATAGGTTTTAACAAGACTTTTTTTTTTAAAAGTTTTGAGATCTTGAGCATGTGTAGATCTAATACACTATATTTTCTTTTTTAATAATATTTTGTATTTATTCAAAAAAATAATGAGGTGTTACCCAAGTGTCAACCCAACTCAGTTGTAATTTTGCCAAGTGTCCCTTGATTTTTTTATGCTAAACACGTACTCCAAATTCTCGAAATCAGTATTGAATGCGATCCTTTTAGTGGATTCAAATTAAGAGGAAAACTGAATTAGAATACAAGATGCATTTGAATTTTGAATTTCAGAAGATGTTATACGGTCAAGCTAAGGGTTTGTTCAATGTCAGAAAAACAGATTAGGATTTTTTTTTTTCAAGGAGTTTATAATATATATATATATATATTATGGAAATTAAATACAAATTTCTATGACACAAATTTAATAAAACCTTTTTTCCAACTAAAAAAAAAGAATAAAAGGAAAAGGAAACTTCTGCTCTGCTAAAAGCCCTTTGTTTTAACTTTACTGTTAGAGAAGCCGGAGAAAATGCCACCCACGCGCACTTTAGCCAGCAGCATGCAGAATAACTAATAATACTTTATGCACTTATATCAGGAATTTGCTGCATTTCCAGATAGGGCATATGCCTCTGTTAAAATTGTCCAATTTGCGCCTAACATAGTACCAAGGCGTGACTTTTTTCTCCCCAAGTACACAAATATCTTTAAATTTTAATAAAATAACAAACAAAAATTGAACATATTTTATAGTAGAGTCTCAAAATTTAGGATATCAAACTTTCAAAGTTAAAAGCGTAAACAAATGAAGTCGCATTGTTTAGTTTGATTGAAATTTTGTTGTAATTATTGTCTTAGTTTTACCCGTAGTAATGAACAAATATTAACATTAGTCACCCTAGAAACTTTGGAATATAAATTTTAAATTTATACAGTAACACAAACATGTTTGTCTCTTATATTTTTCATGATTTACATTTTTATTCTCCTTAAGAACTTAAGCTGCGATAATTCAAAGAAATGAAATATGGGCCAACCCCGGAGTTGTCATAGAGACCCTCCGCGATCAAATCAATCTGAAAGTAGGAGAATTTCATAGAAAAAGACAGTATTGAATGCGATTAATGCAGAATAATGTCAATTACTTACAAATAATAAGGAGATGCCTCTTTTATATATCGGGTTGATGGGTCGCATGGACCAAATAATTATATATGTGATTCAATAATGATTAATAATATTAGATAATTAATTTAGAACTGAAGAATAATTAAAATAATTAAAATATAAAATATTAAAAAAAGTCAATGTTGTCCCCAACACTCCTAATTTAGAAACTATACCTTATAGTATTCAAATCATTCTATATTTCACTGTAACACTAATGCCTAAAATAAAATAATAATTGCAAGATATCCACACTTAACGGCCTTGTATGGTTGTGTTTCCAACACCATTTTTCAGTTTCCAACTATTAGGAAAATTGGTTTTGTTTGTTTGAAAAGTTTTCAATAGAAATTAAATCATTTCCAGGTTTTCACTTTGTTATGGAAAATATTCTTTTGAAAACACAACCAAACAATTTTTCATTCCATTACGCAAACCAGGTAAAAATACACTACAATCACGCAAACCTATGTCAAAAATACATTTGAAAAACTATAACCAAACATATTCTCATTTTAAAACGAAATTTGCAACAAACCAAACATATTCTCAATTATCACACTAAAAACCAATAAAATTTGAAAATTCATTTTCCAACACTAGACACTAGAAATTGGACTTGGAAATACATCCATACAAGCCCGTTATTTTCTACACATTCTCAACTTCTCATATATTATTAAAATACATTATCCTGAAACACCATTGTTAAAATAACGATGAAATTTAAACCACTAGAAAAATGATTATTCTCCAGTTAAAATCCTTGATTTTTGTCGAAATAAAATAATCAAAGATATGTAGAAAACGGGGTTAAATTTTGTCAGGAACTTGTCTGTGTAACTGTGTTTGTCGGGGTGAGAAGTGGGCAGGGTCTGTTGCACGTTTGGTAAATAAAAATCAGAATTACAGTGGCAATGACTCGGCGTTTTCTTCTCTAAACCTACTGGGCCTACAGGGCAGCGGTCCTATTGTACGGACTGGCCCACTTATTATTTGGATAATATCCTCCACAAAATAAAACTAATCACTCACCGTCACCGATAGTTCATTTCATAAAATTTAAATTAAATATAATAAATATTTTTATATACGATGGGCCACTCGAATATTAGGGATGGATTGGTGTTTTTTTTTTTTGTTAAAAAGCGCGAAAAAGATCGGACCTCTTTATTGGTGAATAATCCGACCCAAATTATACATGTTGGATTGGATTAAGCTACAAAAAATGTGACACGGTAAAATTTCGGTTTGATCCGATCCAATTTTATGACTTGGTACATTATGATCGAGCCGTCTTAGTCCATTGTCAGCTCCATCGATGAGAGTCTAATACAAAAGTTGAGCTCATAATGAGTTTTTAACTTCTTAGGATAAATCATTTCGTGAATTTTGTATGACTAGTTATCATAGTGAGATAAATATGGCTGTAAAGGAACAGAGCGTTTGACAAACAACTCGTGAACAATCTCAGATAACATTCATAAATAAACGAACATATATATAATGAACAAATTTTAGGACTCGTCTAATAAACGAATATAGCTTAAACAATTACGTACTTGTTCATTAATAGCTCGTGAACAAGCTCGTTCATTGTTCATTTATAAAATGTTCATGAACAAGATCATGTAGCTTAATTTTAAAACTGAAATTATCCTTATAAGTTAAATACAATATTGAAAAATTACACATATGTAATTCTTATAATATAATCTATAATTCTATTTAATATAGAAAAGATAAAAAATTATAATACAAACTTATTATTAACATATAAATTAAAGTTGAATTTGTTTGTGAACATGTAATGAACACAAACTCATCAAATGTAACTCTATTTGTTTGTTTGTTTATTGTTAGCAAATAAAATTATTCAGCGTTCACGAATGCGCAATGAACATGAACTCGAATACGAACGCGTTCACTAAAAAATTCAAACACTCTGAAATTTTATCAAACGAACATGAGCAAATCTGATGAAGAAGAGAGCTAGCTCGCTCGAGCTCGAGCTCATATAAAATTAAATGAATATTTGGCAAACAATCTAAAGCTCGACTTGAATCATTTATACCCCTAGAGATGAATACTGAGAATATAGGAGGAAGAAGGGGAAGAAAAGGAAATGTAAAGAGAAATGGAAAAAGAAAAGAAAATAAAATGAGTAAATATTGGCTATAAGTATTTTACGTAACAAAATTTAATCACTTATATTCGCAATCATGTGATGACACCGAAAGCCGAAATTTGGAAGCAAATTAGTCCACGTGGTACATTCGGCACATGGATGTATGGGACCCACAAAGCCGACACGCATCGAGGCGATGACGTCGGAAGAATTGGGCTCGGTTCCCGAGCCTAATCTTGGCGGGAAATTTATGGCGGGAAATTTAAAGGATAATCATCCGATTAAGAAAGACTAAGTGCATCATTAGCATGAGTAAGTCGACACTTGTCAACACAACAACCGGATGATAGTCGACAAGTGGCAAAAACACTGGCCAAGATATGCGTCTTAGGGAAGGACAAGTGTCCCTTTAAAATTATTTAAGTGTTAAGTGTAATAGTGGTTATTAAAAACCCACTAATGAGATGAGTATAAATATGGCCTCATTTATGAGGAAAATGACAAGAGAAAAATACTACGTAAAACGCTTGCAAACTCTTGTTGTACACTAAAACCGACTTAACTTAATGCTCGACATCATATATAAAAAAGCGAGTGAAATTAGCCCCGAATTGAGGCCAATTTCCATTTCCACGTATTACATCCTCACATATTTTGCTTGTTGGCCAAAAACGCACGTCAACAATGTGAAGTACACATTTTTATCAAACTTTAATTAATCATTTCCATTTTAATCAAGAAGTAAACGTAACAACCCCTTAAAATTTTTATTTGACGGGGTATATAATTTAGAGAAAAAAGTTTCGTTTAATTTTAATTTAACATTTTTAAAAGCAGTGGTCGAGATTGAGAATTAATGACATCAAATCATCATTTAAAATTAGTTGATTGTCTTGCAACACATTTTCAATGTAAGTAATTGATAGAAACATATTGTGCAACATTTAAAGAAGAAAATGAAAGTAAATTGAGATATCTAATCTATAATTATTAATTGGTAAACTAAATTCAGAATTATTCATGAAAATTCATGTTATCTACTGACTACTTGAGTTACACATGCATTTCCTTCAAACACATGACTTTTTCCGATATCCTTTATTGCAAGAAATCGAATTTCGTTTCCATTGTTTCTTATTTATTAATTTATTTTAAACACATGGAAGAGAACTATGGGTGAACCTTGAGAGGAATTAGGCCCAATGACCACAAGTGTATTACTAGTAATGACGAGGTCTAAATTCGAAAATCAGCAATGCATGATGATGAGACTCATCTTTTAAATGAAAAACAAAAACTTGAGAATTAGGCAGTTATTTGTTCACTCAGAACTCTTTTTGTGTCCTAATATGCAATTGCTACTGATTATTTTTTTTTTTAAAAAAATTACGCTACTAACTCATTTCATATTTATAATCATCAATCACATTTAATTTTAATATCACTAAAAACATCACATAATATCATCTTATACAATCATATCATGAATACACATTCAATCTCTCTTATTTTCTCAATCTCCATAATTTTCCTGCACTATTGTATAGAACGGATATATGGAACAAAAGGTCAACCAATCTCAAATTTAAAAGCCACCTCATACACCTCTTCCCCACCCCCCACCCCCAAAAACAAAAAAGCCACACCATACACATAGGTCTTTGTATGGTTATGTTTTAAAGAGTAGTTTTCCACTTTCTTACTATTTGAAAAATGAGTTTATGTTTGTTTAGGAAATTATCAAAGATAAATGAAATCGATAATATTTAGTTTTCATTTTTTATGAAAATATTCTTTTGTTGAAAACACAACCAAATAATTTTTCACCATTATCAAGTAAATCATGTGAAAATACACAACAATCACGTAACCTATGTCAAAATTACATTCAAAAACTACTACCAAACATATTTTTATTTCCAAACAGAAATTGAATAATAAATCAAACATATTATCAATTTTGACACGAAAATCAATAAAATTTGAAAATTCATTTTCCAACACCGCAAATTGGACTTGGAATTACATGCATACAAGCTCATAAATTATGTAATGGAGAAAACAAGAAATAAATAAATAAATAAACAAACAAACAAGAAGTGTATATATAGCAATTGATTAATTGGCCGCGTTATATATTCCAGCTTTCAAAATGAATGATTGAGAAATTGAGAACCACACGAGTAGAAAAACATTAGCATTACAGGCGGAGGTTATAAATCCCAATCATTGATCATCACCGCGTCTTCTTGATAGCCTCTTTCCATCTTATAATAGACACGGCCCCTCTCATTTAATTTTTTTCCGATAGATCTGAGATTTTAGGGGTATGTTTGGTTAGATTCCCAGTAAGAAACTTCTCAATTTCTTCTCCCAATTTACCAACCAAACATTACATTATCTTCCGTAACGTTTTTTCTACTAATACACACATTTACCAATACATCACATCAAACTCCACTTCCCCCAATCACCTCCAAAACTTCCCTCAATCACTCCCAATCACTAAACAAACATACCTTAGGTTTTGGGTTTGGGTATGTCAACAGGATAAGACCATCGTTGTCATTCTTTAATTTTATGTTTATATTTTTTGTCTCTTCTCACAATGACTAAAAAAACAGTTTTTTTTTTTTATATATATAATGAAAGTAAATTAATACACGTACAGTCACAGACTTACTCGAGTTATAGAGTTAGTAACTGCGCTACACGATTGTAATAGAAAGTAGAATAGAAATTTGAAAGATGAAATCTAGTAAATAAATGTATTGTGCTTGATCACCAGATGCATGATTCATACGTCAGAATTTTCATACATGGTCTATTCCATTTGTACTTACTATTTAAAATTTACATGGTCAATGGTTAGGGATGACAAAATGACCCACCCACACAGCTCCGTTTGGGCCGCCCCACCCCATGACCCGTAGCGGGAGGTGGGGGGGTCTGGATATCATCTTCTTCAAAGTGGTACTGCCCGTGCTATTTTTTTTTTTTTTTTTAATATATTTAATATATATTTTACACATAACTTATATAAAATTATACAGTTTTATGTAATTAATATTATATTTATATATAATGACAAATTTTATAAACAATATATATTTATAATACACAATACAATATTAAAAAATTATTAATAATATAAAATTTAAGATAAAAATATAAAAAAATCAACATGGGGCGACACTGCTCCCACGACAAGTAACGGGTGCCTCGCCGGGCCCCGTGAAGGAGAGGGCGGGTTTGGATATTGAGATATTTGCCCGCCCACATTGCCATCCCTATCAATGGCTCATGCGGTGCTCTATAAAATTACTATTTGATAATTTTAATTTCTTAAATCTCAAAATAAAACAAAAGCGTAAAATCTAGAGAAGCGCTAATTTAATTTTGCAAATAAATTGATATAGTGAAAAATATATTAGTCAATGTTATTGGTGGATTATAAAACAAAAGCATCCTATACTTATTTTTAAATTTTTGATAACTCATCTTCCAATTCTTGATACTTGACCGAGGGCAACACCTTAATTCGACCTCTCATAATTGTCCCAGGGGTGTTTTTCCCCTTTCTAGGGGTGGGAGCTTTAGCCCCCAACTTTTTTTTGAAAACTCTATTATTTATATTTATATTTTATTTTAAAATATTTATGTTTTGTCCTAAATAATTATTTTTTATTGATTTACACTCCCTCCACCCCCAAAAAAATATATATCTAGCCCCCTTTTTAAAAAGTTCAGTCTAACCATACCCCTGGTTATCCCATTGGTAAATCGTGGAATATGCACTAACCGACGGCCGATATTTTTGATAGGGTCTGTTTGACGACGTACAATTATGACCTCGAGGTAAAGAGAACAAGTATATTCGACCCCGAATCAAAGAATAGTTGATCTTCCCCATAATCCAACCCACACAGATGCTATTCAAGTATAAGTTCTCATCAAGTCCTTCACCAACACGCATATGCCCAAGGAGTATTTTGATGCGGGGTGGGTTTACACGGCCTCCACTCCACAAGCGACATAAGTCCCTTGTAGTGCCCAGTGGGCTAGGCCTCGTGGTTCTTACACTTATATTATTGTTCTCATTTTGAGTAAATATTCTGAGACGGGATGTGTGATGAGAATTGAATCTCGGATCTCCGGTTTGAGTTTGAGGGTTTTAAATACTCGACTATTGTTTGATTCCCTTCTTACAATTATTTTAAGTTGCTAATTATTTAGCTTATAATGTGACTTAATGTTCATACGTACATCCGGGTCGCTGCTCCTAATGTTAGTCGGATGATTCGGTCGACTCGGATCCATAAAAATTACAAAATTTAGGGACCCAAAAATTTTGTACACCTTTTATATGTAGGACATATCTAAAATAAAAAGAGAAAATTACAAAAAATATACCCATTCCAAATATGCCCCATCGGTCATAAACATGACAAATATACCCATTCTTACCTCTTGATTTTTTTTCACCCTCTATAACGAAAAGGAGCTCGTGGATGCGAAGAAAGACGAGATGAATTAAGTCACATTATTTTTCACCCTCTATACATAAAGAGGGAAGACGAAGGAAAGGTGGCGGACGTTTAGAAGAAGGTCGGGCTGCTCCATTTGTGGGAAGAGTTCCGACTCGGTGGATGAATTATCCTCTCACCCTCCACCGCCTCCTCGGCAATAGGTACTTTTCCATACACACACACACACACATACATATATATATATATATATATATATATATCTCAGCGATAAGTAGTATATGGGTTTCTTATTTTCTCGAGTTTATTAAACCATTGTTTTTTACAAAGAAAGAAAGGTTTTGGGGAGCTCGCTATTTTTCTGGAATGCCGGGTTCTACGAGCGAGTGGTCGGATATTTTTGCCCATTATTAAGTCTTTGGCTTTGGGTCTTTGAAAGTAAAACTAGGGACCCATCGTCGAGGAAACTAGAGCTTTTCTAATTCAATCCCAAAATCAAGTTAATTGGATTCTGAATTTTTTTTTTTGTATTGAATGATTTGAATGATTTGTTGATTTTGTATTGTTGATGCATGATTTTTTGTGTTCTTTTATTATTTTGTGATTTGAAGTTTTTCGTTTGTTTGAAGTTGTTTTTCGTTATGTTTTTTGTTGTTTCGAAGTTTTCAAATATGTTATTGATCCTAAAGACTGGTATATCTTTGCTAAAATATATATTATGTTCTCTTTTGATGTTATAAACAATTTGAAAAACTAATTAATCAAAAAACCAACTTGAGGCTTTCGGAAACCCCATATTTGCTATTTATTTTCCATTTATTTGTTCTTTTTATTGTTTTTGATTTGTTGTGTTGTCTATCTGATTGTGTATTTTTTTTATTTCTTTTATAGTGAATGTGGGATTTTTATTGCTTTTTATCTTTGAGCACTTTATTGGTGGGAATGCTATGGACATCGAAGCGTTTGAGATAGAGAATGAACAAGCAAGGCTCGGTCATCCGCTTCACAATCATGCTAAGTTGAAGCGCAAAATGGTGATGACGATGACAACGACATTGAGTTTCTACCTCCACTTCGTAATGATTTTAGAGAATTGTTGTTATGTAAATCTTAATGATGGTGTTTCCTCAAAAAAAATCTTAATGATGGTGTAATCGGTTGAAACTTGAAACATGTAAGAAACATAAATGAAACATGTAAGAAACAATTGTGAAACAGGGGATCATGTGATAAAAGTTTGTAGTAAATTGTTTTTAAATTTAGAGAAATAGTGTAGTTTTTTCCCATATACTCTTCAACCTTTTTTTGTCATCCTTATAAATGTTGATCTTTGTTTCATTTCGATGTCCATGCATGCCTAATCTTGAATTAAAGATCTAACGTTTCTAGCAAAGTTGTTACTAGTAGGTCTTTCCCTCTACAATTGATGTATTCAATAATTTTACGATGTTGGAAGTCAATACAAAGTTTATTTTGGTCCGCCAGTGGAGTCATGTCCATTTATGGTAGCCGATGATGGGCAAGTAAGCTCAAATTTTCTGAATTGAATTTGTTGTTCCAAGATTTCGTTTAGGGTGTTGAATGTACAGTACATTGGAATCAGTATTCTTGTTATTTCAAAGTTGATATACTCTCTATTTTCTTCCCATTGTCTATTGTGGCATACCACAACTGAAATTTTCACCATGCAACTGTGGAATTCAATGAAAAGTTGGATAAATGAAACATATAAGAAATCTAAATGAAATAGGTATGAAACAACAAAGAAACAAGAAACATGTTTGAAAAAACAAAGAAACCAACGCAAAAAAATCAGCAGGAAATGAGTATTTTTGTCAAAAATCAACGGAAAATGTGTATTTTTGTCAAAAAAAGCAGCGAAAAATGGGTATTTTTGTCAAAATTCAGCGGAAAATGGTAATTTTGTCCAAAATCAGCGGAAAATAGGTATTGTACATGAATTGGGTATGGAAAATGGGGTATTCATGTTCTTTTCCCAAATAAAAAAGTTTAAGAACAAAGTTTAAGTCTAACATTGGTTGATGCATTCCACTTAAAACTCACCAACAACAAGTGCTTAGGTTCAAAACCTATTCAGAGCAACAATTTTTATTTTTATTTGTGTTTTGTGATTTAAATTAAAAAAAAAGCTCCGAGAAAAATTTATTTTTGGACCCATTAGACTTACCTTTGATGACTTTAGTCCCATTATACTCACTTTTAGTCGCAAATTGATATGTTTCACCAAAAATAGTCCCATAGGACTCGGAAACTAAAAATCTGGTGTTGCTACATTAAAACATTAACAGAAACCATTACTGATGACAAAAATGGTCCCATAGGACACCAAAGTTCAAGTTTTAACAAAAAATGGTCTCATTATTCTTTTTTGGTTAAATTTAATATTATTGATAACAAAAATTATTTTAAATTTTATATTTTGAGTTATTTATTTAAATTAATATTGTGAATGTTCCACTTGAATACTAAAAAAATCATGTCCTTCAAATATTTTTCTAAAAAATATATTTTTGCCAGTGCGTTTTATTTCACTAAAACAAGTTTTTTTACTTAAAATATTTAGAAAAACAATAATTATTCTTATATTTTTTTAGTATAAATCACTTCATGATTTTGAAAATACAAATATTATAAAAATCACATTTACGTATTGGAAAATATATGTAGTTAAACTATCAATAAAATAATAAAGTTTATGATATTAAATAATTTAATAATTTTTATATATAGGAATTATTTTTATAAATCTTAGAAAAATACTATTAAAAATATTTTAGTATAGTTAAATTCTAAATACTATTAAAAATATTTTAGTAATGATAACCTAGCTCATATTTTTTTATTTTTTATTTTCAAATATTATATTTTTATTTTTATGTTTTTAAATTAAACTTTATATTTCCTCAAAAAATATCAAACTTTACATATATACACATGAATGCATTTCATTTTTTTTTTGTATTACTCATTAACAAAAGAAAGTAATTAACATCTATTTTTAAAAATTATTTTTCAGATAATTTATTTTATATAAGTTGAATTATAAAGTTTATCATTTAATTTACTTGTCAATTTTTAATTATAATAAATAAAAATAGTAACTTTAATGATAATATATATTAGTAATATTTTGTTTTTAGTGAAAAATTGCTTTTGGTCCTATTAGACTCAAACGATGATTTTAGTCTCATTGTTCTTACTTTAAGTCTTAAACGCATGTTTGACTTTCAATTTGTGAGTTTGACAAACCTTTAATTTACTAACAGGGACCATTTGTGTGACAAAAATAATCTTATGAGACTATTTTTCAAGCTATGAGACTAAAATCATCAGAGGTAAGTCTAATGGGACCAAACATATTTTTTTCTACAGCTCCCCACAAAGAATGAAGAGCCTATATTCTGTTGGCCTTGTAGTTTTGTTAGTTGATAATAATATATCACATTTAATTTTCCTTAAAGGCCTTAAATTAAAATTTCTAAAATTAAAGAGGCAAAAAATTGAAAAAGTAAAAAAATGAGGCCCCAACTTAAAAGTTCAACTCAGCTAAAAAAAAATTGGTACGATCGGCTCAATTGAATTTAATGACAGTAGTCATTCAAGACTTGAGTATTAAGGCCAGGAGTGACAAACACAATAAGACTCTAATGTATCAACTTTTCTTGATAAAAATAGGAGATGGTGAATATATACTCTTTTTTTTTAGTCAGAATGAATTTCATTCATTAAATAGAAGAAACTTACAACTGGTTACAACAACAGATGTAATACAATTGCAAGTCTATGGATTATAGACCTATACAGATCTAAAACAAAATTTTAAACCGCAACAAATCTGACTAATCCATAGATTCAGAACTACGCAACTAGGCGCTTGACAAAACACATACCAAGAACTTGATCTCGTTTCGCGCATAACCAGGTAATGGCACATCCGAGTCTTACGAGCAAATCCACAACATGGACAAATAAAAGCAGGAAAGAAAGCCACAAAACGAGACAAATAAACCACCTGCGGGGACAAGAAAAACATAACGAAAGACAAAAGATTAACAGGCAAAGTGTCGCCTCTCACTCCTCGGATCCACACGGCAATCCATCTCCGCCAAAACCACATCCAAAACCGCCACCACCGCCTTCGCCACCTCTAAACCCGCAAGCCAAGTTCGGAAGAAACCATCTGCAAGAGAAGAAACATCCTCCGAAGCGAAGGGGCTAATGACCCGAGACCATGGGATTTATGGTCCCCCACCATGGTAGAGGAGAGCGAGGTTGGAGGAAAAGACAAGGTGGGAGAGAGAGAGAGAGAGGGGAGGGGTGGTGGAGAATTTTTTTGGTCTCGCGGAAATGAACTAAGTTGCTAGATGGTGAAATATACTCAAAATTGGTACGATCGGCTCAATTGAATTTAATGACAGGTAGTCATTCATTCAGACTTGAGAATTAAGATCGAGTGACAAATACAATAAGACTCTAATGTACCAACTTTTCTTGATAAAAATAGGAGATCAGGAGATGGTGAAATATACTCAAAACGTGTATTGGTGAAATAAATTACGATATGGATATTATTTTGCAATAAATAATTCAATTAGAGAAAGATGACATAGTGTCAAACAAAAATGTGATTCAGTGTTAAAAGGGAAAAAAATGGACTGGCCTATAACCCCCTAAAAAAGACCCCTAATACGATCACATTTAAACTGTTTTCAAATAATCCCTACACAAACCTACAAAAAATATTGAAAACGACAACTATGTTTGTAAAAATTTATGGACATACACTTTCAGCGCCTTATAAATTTCCAGTTTTGTTCTTTTTTTTTATCGGTATTTCCAGTTTTGTTCTTGAACACATGGTTTATTGTTGATATCTATATAGAGATACTTAACATGTACTATAATAAGAAATACAAAATATAAAAAGTCAATTTTTCGACAAAAATCATTGCATGTTTCTTACAATCTCAACTTTCAATTTTACATTTCATTTGTCTTTCATATTAAATATATACGTGCATAAAATGTTCTTTTAAATATATATTTAGAATTAGCAATATATATATTAATAAAATTCAAAATGTTTTTACAAAATCAGAGAGATCCAGAAATTTTCTGCAATGGGGGCACACTTTGTTACTTTTAACCTAATGATCAATAAATAGTATAAAAAATAATAATTAGTAAAAATATTAAACAGAAAAGATAATAAATAGTAAAACAAAAAAGAGAAATAAATAGTAAAAAATAAAAAGAGAAATAATAAATAGAAAAAATGAAAAAAATTAAGGTTACAGGGGGACGTGCCCCGTAAGGGGTATGTAGATCCGTCTCTATACAAAATTGTTCTTTGTCTATTTGTCAGGTCAACAACACCACCTTGTCACTACCACCTTGTATTTCTCCATTACCATATAGTTCGAATCTACAGTTTCCTATAATATTTTATCTGGTACTTTAATACACCAAATTATTGTTACATTTACAATAATAATATTATTCTATACACATCTATATTTATTAAATGTTGAAACATATAATCGCGGAGCCAGGGACAACCGTAAGGGGGCCAAGATTAGGGGTGTCAATCTTGTCGTGTTTCGTGTTCGCGGCTCGTGTTAAAACACGCGATATTATAGGTCGACACGAACCCGAACACGACTCATTCAATTATTTGTGTCAAGATACACGACACCAACACGACCCGTTTATGACACGGATAATCCAACACGGCACGAAAAATCTATATAATTTAAAGTTGTACGAAAAATAAATAAAAAATGGAGAAAAATTAAAATTACAAATAAAAAATACATTAAATATTCAAAAAAATATTTAATTCACGTTAAGTTGGTCTTGAGGTTATCGTGTCGTGGTCGAAAGTTGATGCCTCTAGCCAATAGTAAAAAACAAAAGATGACATTTGGTAATATGTACAAGACAATAAAGTTTATATATATTGCATTTGTATCAAAAGAATATATTAATATTCATTAGTAAATTTTTACAAAATACATCATTAAATTCTTAACATGTTCGAGTCTCTTTTGCATATCACGAAAACTAGACAAATTAATTTATCCTTTTTTATAATTTTCTTTTCAATATATATTAGAAAATAATAATGAGAAACCTATCTTTTGATGAATAAAAATATAGTTTTAAGATGATAATAAGATAAAATAAGACCCACAAAACCACCAATTTAACTTACTAAAATTCATGAAATAATTTGTATCCAACAAAATCTTGAGGGGGCCAAAATACTAAATATTAAAAATATAGGTACTAAAAAGAAAAAAAGAAAAAAGTTGGGGGCGGGGCCCCCCGAGCCACATGGTGGCTCGCCCCGCATATAATAAAACACATATCTACATGACTAAAAGTAGGGTTATTTTTCAATCTGTGGCATTTGCCACATTTTTTTTTGTTTCTATAGTGGGTTGGGAGGTTTTTAAAAAAATAGGTGTGGCGTCTACTAGAAAGGCGCCTACTAAGGGCGTCACTACCAGGCGCACTTAATTTTTTTTTTTTTTTTTAAAAACGCGGCAGCCAGGTCAAAGAGGCGCCGCAAACCCGACACTGCACTTAAGGCGCCCACCCTCTATAAATGGCGTTGCCCCATTTTTTAAATTTTCTTTTAAATATTAAATAAAAATACAATTTTTGGATAACTATAATATGA
The DNA here is from genome assembly GCA_016081115.2 of Rehmannia glutinosa. Taxonomy (NCBI): domain Eukaryota; kingdom Viridiplantae; phylum Streptophyta; class Magnoliopsida; order Lamiales; family Orobanchaceae; genus Rehmannia; species Rehmannia glutinosa. The sequence goes on from JABTTQ020001592.1 coordinate 994,547, forward strand.
AATATCTTTGGATCAAAACCCGATTAAATAATAAAAACTACAACGAATATTTAAAAACCAACAAGAAATTACACATTAAAAAATTGGAATAAGAAATGCCATCCCCATTATTCGAATATATACGAATCAATTCGAATAATCGTATTTAAAATTTTAATATATCTTTATTGTTGGGTTATATAGAAATTATATGTTTGGAATAAGAGATATTTCTTAGTAGGGAGTAAATGTGTTTTCTTGATTCTTTTCAACTTTGTCTCGAGTGCAAAGTGACCGGCCCTAATTTATACTAAAACAACTCTCTAATCAATGACTAGCATTTATTTGATCTAATGACTACATTTTATTACTAGAATAATTTGACAAAGTAAATAATTAATCCTCTAAAATTTTGTACAACTTTTCATCTTCAAACTAATAAATATCTCTTATTCCAAACATATAATTTTTAAATAACCCAACAATAAATATCCGAAAATTGTATTTTTATTTAATATTTAAAAAATGGGGAACGCCATTTATAGAGGAGTGAGTCCTAATGGCGCCCCCAAGTGCGAAGTGTCGGGTTTGGCGGGCGCCTCTTTGGGCGCGCTGCCCGTTTTTTAAAAAAAAAAAAAAAAAAAGTTAAGTGTGCGATGAGCGCGCGGTAGTGGCGGCATTAGTAAGTAAGCCTTTCTAGCGCCTACACCTATTTTTTAAAAACCTCCCAATCCACTATAGAAACAAAAAAATATGTGCAAATGCCACAGATTGAAAAATAACCCTAAAGAGTATTTTATGGCATATGCTTGATAGGGATACATTTTAAAGATTCTAAATATTCAAGGGGGTGACCTTTAAGACGGTTTAATTATTAATTCACACACACAAAATTAATTTAGTAACAAAATTCTTGCAGTTAATGCATTCTGTCGGTCTTACTTGTCAACTCCTAAGTTGAGAGGGGTCTCTTTTGAATAAATGTTCAGTACGGCATTTCAACGAATAGGTTAAAAACCATACATTATTATTTGGCACCAAACTTTTCTCAATTTAAAATAAAATTAAGAGGGTGAGATTATCATTACATGCAAATATACATATGACAAAGTTAAAATCGTTTCTGCAAGTAATTCCCTTCTCTGCCAAAAATGTAGCCTTTTAATATAGACTACATTACTGACACTTTTTTTTTTTTTTGTTTTTGATTTTCTCTCTCTATATATCTACACACACTATAAAGAACTGTCTCACCCCATTATCATTTTCCATTATCCCACTCAAACCAGTACTGCCCTTCACTTCACAGCATAATAGCCCACTAATTTTTATTAATGGAGAGGGCACAATTTCAGCAGCCCATTTTCAGGCCACCAGAAACTCCAAGGGAGCCAATGGAGTTTTTGTCGCGTTCTTGGAGTCTCTCTGCGCTTGAAATCTCAAAAGCTGTAGCTCCTCCACAGCCGCCGCAGCTTATAACCAAGAATAATCCCCAAAACGGCGTCGTTGGGGTTGGTAATGACACCATACATGAAGATGTCTCCGCCGAGATGGAGGAGGCCACGTCAGCTACTGTTTCTGGGAACCCTTTTTCCTTCGCTTCTTCGGAGACTTGTCAGCTCGTTATGGAGCGTATTATGTCTCAGTCTGTAAGTTAAAAATCGGATCTTTTTTTTTGTTTTTTAATTCCTCTCTCTGTTTGTGTTTGTTTGATTTCAAGATTTTGTTTTTATTTGGTAATATTTTGCGGGTTGTTTCTGTTGTGTGTAAACGGAGGTTGGAGACAAATTGACTATGACTTAATCTATGGTGCCGAAAATTTTATTTATTTTTTGTCCATATTCTATTTTGGTGTTGTCTGCGGTCTGAGTGTGAAAAATTCTTTTTGACTTATTTAGCTGATTCCCTTTTTTTTTTTGGTATTAAATATTTTTTTGGTGGAGGGAGGAATTTATTTATTTGATCAGGGGATTTTTGCAATTTTGTGTGTTCCTTAATTTTGCTCTTGTTTTGGTTTTGTTGTTGGTTTTTAAGTTTAGTTGAGTTGTTTATAGCTTGTATTTAAGACGGTAATAAATAAAAAGAAGTGTTTATTTAATGTGGTTTATGGGAAAACCAAGAGTTTCTTGGAACTTTAAGCTATTTAGGAGGCATTTATTAAGCCCTATGTTTTCTTGAAGTCATCACTAACAATTATTAACATCAATTAATAGTACTCTTGCTCTCTGGGTGCTTGTTGAATATTTCAAGTTTCATTAATATTCCTACAAACAATTATTCCTGCTATTTCTCTCTCTCTTTTTTTTTTTTCTGTCTACACTAATCCCAGTTTGTTTAATTGGCTTATCATGATTAAAGTTTATACTAATGTGTTGTGTACGTACCACATGAATAGCAGGATGTATCACCACGCACTTCAGGGAGGCTATCCCACAGCAGTGGACCTCTAAATGGTGGCTCTCTCACTGACAGCCCACCTGTCTCCCCCTCTGAAATGGATGACCTCAAGGTCTAATTAATATTTCTCATTTCTTTTTTTCTTTTTTAATTAATTTTTTTTTAATTAATTTACACATTCTCATTGAAGTGTATAGTTCATTTGTGTTGTTGAAGTTGGGGATTTTTGGGTTTGTCTTTTGATTATGTTGTTCTTTTTTTAGACACGAAGCACAAGTTCTGTAGAGAGAGAGAGAGAGAGAGAGCATATAGCAGCTTTCTCTTTAACCAAAATCATACTCACAGTGTATATATTAGTACCACATTTGATACTGTTCCCTTCTCGTACACATCAAGATTGAATCTTTTGTTTATTTATTTTTCTGTAATGTTGATTATTTACTTTGAGGATTTAAAAATACGGATGTCATTAGCTTTAATTATTTAATTGCGTACAGTGTAATTTGAAACATGATACATCAGACCGTGTAGATGATCTTTCGAAAGCGCGTCTTAACAAAACTAATGATAATATCCTTAGAAAATCCTCTAGAAATGACGCCCTTCATTTTAATTGCGTTTTTAAGTTATTTTTGTTGTTTTTTTTTTTCTCCTAAAATTTAACATTGTTTTCACTTTATTTTTCCTTTCTTTTTATATATTTCCATTTATCTAAAAAAAAAAATACTTTTATTCAGTTTTTGGAATATTGTCGGATATGCTGCAATTTTTGGGATTGTCCAGCTGATGATACAAATATTATGTTATCTATATTTATGGTACCTCAAATTTTATTGCGGGCACCTATTATTAGGTGAAAAAATAATTGCTGAGTTATGGAACATCACTATCCTCACATTTGATTGCTATGAATTTGTGTAAATTGTTGCAATATTTTCCTTTGATTTGCCTGCCCATTGTGGGTTGTATTGATCTTGAGACTTGGGACCTAATTTCAGACACAAAAAAAAAAAAAATATGGTCCAGCTCTGTAGTGGGGTATGCCTTAATAGTTCTCATTTATTGAGTCCAACATGAAGTGTCTATTTTTAGGCTTATGAGCATGTTGTGAATTTTGCATAAATTATGTATGCAGTATTGTCGGATGAACTATCCGGTGAGCAGTCAGTACAAGGGCTGTGCCGCTAGCGGCACCACCGCGAACGGTGGAGGAAAAACCGTGGGTAGGTGGTTGAAGGACAGGAGAGAGAAGAAGAAAGAGGAGGCGAGGACACATAATGCGCAACTCCATGCTGCAATTTCAGTTGCTGGTGTGGCTTCGGCAATTGCTGCAATTGCCGCCGCCACTGCTGCCTCGTCTGGGGCCGGAAAAGACGAATTATTGGCTAAGACCGACATGGCCGTAGCATCTGCCGCCACATTGGTGGCTGCTCAATGTGTCGAAGCGGCTGAGGCGATGGGGGCCGAGCGTGAACACTTGGCTTCGGTAGTGAGCTCGGCTGTCAATGTTCGTTCGGCTGGTGACATCATGACCCTAACGGCTGCAGCTGCTACTGGTATATATCTGTTGAGTTGAGATTTAATTCCTCTTACATTTTACCCTTCATAAGTAAAAAAAACATCTCAAAACCCCTTGATATTTATTAAAATATTACAGTTCCCCTTAAATTTATAATAGAATCAAAACCTTATGGGTTTTTTTGTAATTAGCTCAAAAGTCAGGGTAGTTTTTGTAATTATCCCTACTACTTATTATGTATTTTAAAAGATGTATATTAATAAGGTTAAAATTAACAAAGTGCGCCTTCATTAATTATTTTTGATGTAGTTGATAATTGTATTTATTTTGTGTCCCCCTAAAAATTCTTGGATCTTTCCCTGATTTTGTAGCTCTGCGTGGTGCCGCCACATTAAAGGCGAGGGCGTTGAAGGATGTGTGGAATATTGCTGCGGTGATCCCCGTGGATAAAGGGATGGGAGTTGCTAATGGTGGTGGAAATAGCGGCAGCAATGGAAGTTCGAACGGGAGTTTTAGTGGTGAACTTGTTCCGGAAGAGAACTTTCTTGGAATTTGTAGTAGAGAATTGCTTGCCAGAGGATGTGAACTTCTGAAGAAAACTCGCAAGGGTAAAATCGTCTCTTTGATTGTCCTATTCTTACTCGAACTAGTGTTCGTACATGACTTGTGGTTCCACACTTGTGTATTGATTTGTTTCGTGACAATTTTGTCCCCAATGTTAAATGCAGGTGATCTACACTGGAAAGTAGTGTCTGTTTACATTAACCGAATGGGCCAGGTAAGCCTTTTTTTTTCTTTGTCGATGATTGAACCATCAAAACCTACTTTGAAGTTTAAATCAAGATAAATATTCCAACACACTTTTACAGATCTTGGACAACATTGTAACTTAATTTTGTTGGATAAAAGTTACAATTTGAATCTGCTTTTCGATTTATCTCGTGATCCACGCTAAGAATTTGCTTTTGTATCATCGTCATCAGGTGATGCTGAAGATGAAGAGTAGACATGTTGCTGGGACCGTTACAAAAAAGAAAAAGAGTAAGTTTTATTTTTGCTTTGCTTTATATCTTTTGTCTCATGATGAGAACAGAATTGGAGGTGGTGGGTCTATCTTCCTTCTTATTTGGGGATTCGAGAAAGCAGTTTGCCATTGAGTGGGAAAAAAAAAGATTGAAAAAATTGAGATCCTATATTTTTGTGGGAAAATTTCAAAATTAGTCGTGTAACTAAAAGGTGGTCGCAAAATGGTCCTTTAAAATTTTCAAATAACAAAATTGTCCTGTAAAAATGCAAGATTTGCAAAATAGTATTGTAACTGGTACTTGAATATTAGTTTTGGTGAAATTATTGGGAGTTACTCACGTGATCGGAATCCAGTGAAATTTCAAAATTGCCACTAAGACTAAAATTGAGACTCAATTATAAGTTAGAGGACTATTTTGCAAACTATGCAGTGTGCCTATGTTGTAAAATCCTACATAGTTATAGGACTATTTTGCAATTCGAGTATTTTACAGGACCTTTTCGCAACCTCCTTTTAGTTACAGGACTAATTTTGCAATTTTGCCTATTTTTTGTTTTAACAATTTTGGATTTTCCAGATGTTGTGCTAGAGGTGCTGAAGGATATTCCGTCGTGGCCGGGCCGCCACTTGCTCGAAGGCGGTGAGCACCGGAGGTATTTCGCGTTGAAGACGGTGGCGAGAGGGGTCGTCGAATTCGAGTGCAGAAATCAAAGGGAATATGATATATGGACTCAAGGTGTTTCAAGATTACTCACAATTGCTGCAGAGAAGAACAACAGACACAAAATTTGATTGATGGGTACTTAGAAACTTTAGGCAAGAATGTAATATGGATATGATTTTAGGATAGGGGAATTAATATTATCTTTCCATTTGGGGCTTGGACTAACTCTATTGATTTTGAAGGGGATTGGTGAAAAAAAGTGAACTAAAGTTGTAAGTTATCCAAATGGGACCCCTCTTTAGTCTTTACTTGGAGAATATAGCTTTGGGTTTTGTGTGTTTTATTTTGTAATGTTAAGAAAAAGTAAAGTGAAGTGAAGGAAAGCTAGAAAACCATGTGATCCAAGTGTTTATTATTCCTTTGTTTTTTGTTTCCTTTTGTTGTTGTGGAAAAAAGAAAAGTGGGATCTTGGACTAGGGTTGGTCAAAAAGGATGGGGAGAAGACAAAGAAAGGATATTGATTCTGTGTGTTTATTAATGTGGGACATAGTTTTACTTTCTTTAATTGCTACTTAGGTCTTAGATTAAGGTTTCTGTTTTGGTGGGAACATGATTTGTCTGGTTATGTAATTAGCCCTTTGTATAATTTTTTTTTTTTTGAGAAAAACCCTTTGTATAATTAATCTATTTGGATTTAGTGAATCTACCTTTTGCAGTATTTTATTTAATTGTTTTATGCTTTTTGAACAATGTAGTCATATATATATATATCTTTAATGCATTACGCTAATGGATCCAATAATTACAGGGAGAATGTGTTACAGGTAAATGCTGGCCCAGGCCCAGGCCCAACCATTGGTGCACATACTTCATGATTTCCTTTCAGATGGTGGTCCATCTTTTTCAGGATAGTATTATCCTCAACAAAAACGATAACGAAAATCTGAAGAGAAATGATTTTCTTCTCCTCAGTCTAGATTTTCTCTATATTCCTCCCCCGGCCAAATGATTTGACTATGATTTTTTGCATGTTTGGAATCCATGTGAAATGAACTTTTAATTAAAGAAGTCCACTAAGAAATAAAATCAAATTTGTTCGGTGGTTATTATTTAATGGACTTATAGGGTAAATGAGTTCACTGTGGAGAAGTGCTAATATATAACTTTTGAATAAGCTTAGCGTCTTTTCAATAACTCCGTTTTGTCTTTTTTTCACTCATGATGACCGTAAACTACAAAGATTATGACATGATTGTGTGGCCGAGGATCCAGGCCGACATTCCACATAATAAATACATCAGACGATCAAGACGATCTTTCGAAAGACGTCTAAAAAAATAAATTATAATTTCATTTGAAAATCTTTTAGAAATAGATGCCCTTATTTAAATTGCGATTTTAAGTTATTTTTGTTGTTTATTTTTTAGAAGTTTAACATTGTTTTTCCTTTACTACATGATTAACTTGTGATCAAGACCTTTTGTTTTTAATATATATTTCAATTTATTTTTAAAAAAATTGCACATGTCTACTGTCTACAAATGTCTAGCAGTCTAGCACACACCAACTTGTGAATGTGTCTAGTGTATTACACGTGGCACATTTAACCAACCCACTTAAATAAATTGTGTAATATAAATTATACCTCTTATAGTTTATTCAAGTTCTTTTCTAGAGCCACCAAAGAAATTTGATTGTATCTAATTTGACTAACCTCCAATAAATTAATTTTGACCTAATTATATTCATTATCAGTTAAAAATAATTTATTAATCTTATTCCATTTTATTAAAGGAATAAGATTGCACTCTTAATCAAATTATGATTACTAAAATAAATAATTATATCTTGTAATTTATCGATCTTATTTATTAATTATCCTGTTGATCAGTTGTATATCATGAATTGGATAAATGACCAAGAATCCATTTTTCAATATTTATTAATATTCTCAACCATCATCTTCTATCTGACAGTTTTGTGTGATTATCATTATTACATCATGAATTTAACAATTTAGGTCGAGCTAATATTTTATTATTTATTACAAAAACACAAGAGATCATGATCACACAAATTAATTAGGAGAGGAAATTTCATATCGTGAATGTATTTTTTCTGTTAAATTACTTTAATTCCCAAAACATCGAGACATTGATCACATATTAACTAGGAGAGAAAATGACACTCAGGATTACGTTATTATGTACGATAATCAAATAAATTTAAAAACGTCTAGTCTACTTATAATTAGTTTCACATTGTCCAATCAAATATATTAAATTATATTCTTAACTTTATTACCCCTGTGACCACAAATCCCAAGTATATAAATAGCATATCTCCATTTATTTGTAAGTAATCTTAAGTTACTGTTAATTTCAATGTGCTCTAGTTATTTAAAACTATTATCAGAATCCTTGCTAACTTAAGTATCGAATGAACTTTCTGAGACAATTTCAAACCCCTTTTAACTGACTGTTCATGTTACAGGCGGCATCCCGACTGACTACAAATACATGTTTTTGGAGTTTTAAGGAGAACTTAGGAGTGAACAACAGGATTTGGTTGCATCAATCATGAATTCAACATTTAGTTGTATAATTGCATCTTCAAACCAATTGTTTAACTTGGGAACTTGTGTGTGGCAAGATTGGCAATTGAGGTGGCTAAAGTAACAACTAGAAAGTGGCTTCTAGCATGACATAAAACTCCAAGAAATGGCATTATATGAATTCACAAATATCCAAGTACAAAAATTCTTGCTTTCACACTTACAAGGCAAATATAGGAGTTACTTTATATATGGCAAGTGGGGTATTAAGGGCCACTCAAAATTTGAACTTTGTTATCCGTTTGCAAGCAAAAGTTCAAAGCAAACAATTTTTCCTTTTAAAAAAGAAAGAAGTTTGCAAAATTGCTATGGTCATGAACTCTGCAACTACAAATCCTACTTCAGATTCTTCAAATGTTTTTGCTACAGGAAACTACACCACTCATTTAATTAAAGTTGAACCCCAAAATGCACTGGAGATAATGTTTCTAATTGTCCTCCAAAACCACTGTTGATATCCACCCCTTCAGAAACAGGATTATTCCCAGTAATATTATTCCTTCACGGCTATCTTCTCTACAATTCCTTCTATTCTCAGCTTCTCCAACACATAGCATCACACGGTTTTATAGTCATCGCCGCAGGTTAGTTGTTTCTTACTGATATTAAGTGATATTTATATATATATATATATATGCTGATTATGAAATATGAATTTGTTGGTCCTTCTTGTGATTTGACACCTTTGGTTCTTGTACTGAGATTAATTGCTATAAACGTGTTATAAGTGTCAAAAAGTAAAGTCAGTTTTGTAGACTATTATTTGTCAAAAATTGTGGGCAAAACTTTGACAATTAAATTGGCATGTAAAATGTGATGACAGCCATTGTTGAAGGTCTTAGCAAATTAGGTATAATAGTGAATTTGCAATGCCTATAAATAGGCTAATACGGAGAAGAAGAAAATCATCCCAATCAAATTATCAAGTTCTCAATTTTAGTTTGCCAAGTATTTCCTCATTCTAGAGTATTAGTTTCTCCTATTTCAAGAGAGAAAGAGTGATATAGTTTCTCCTTGTATTTAGAGAGAAGGTGTTGTAATCCCTATTTTTATAGTGAATTGCTCCACACTTCAAGTGGTTTTACCTCAAATTTATTTGGGGTTTTCCATAAAACTATTCGTGTTCATTTTACCTTTATTTTTCTCATATCACTATTGTCATGGCTTTGTTCGGTCCGTAATTTCCTAACAAATGGTATATGAGCCATTGGTTTAGGGGTCTTGTTCACGGGTACTATTCACGCACTATTCACGTGAATAGTGAAATTGATTCAAGTAAAAATCAAAATCGGGTGTGAACAAAATGACGACAAAGTTCGATGTAGAGAAGTTCAATGGGAATAATTTCTCATTGTGGAAAATGAAGATTAAGGCTATTTTGAGGAAAGACAATTGCTTGTCGGCAATTGGAGACAACGCAGATATCACAGAAAGCGATGCCAAGTGGAACGAGAGATGGACGACAATGCACGGTGGCGACCGCACTTAGCATTAGCCGATGGAGTGTTATCCGGTGTGGCGGAGAAGAAGGCGGCAAAGGAGATATGGGATACTCTAACAAAATTGTACGAGGCCAAGTCACTTCACAACAAGATTTTCTTAAAAAGAAAATTGTATACTCTTCGTATGGCGGAAACCACGGTGGATGACCATATCAACACCTTGAATACTCTATTTTCGCAACTCACCTCAATGGGTTACAAAATAGAAGTTGTTGAACGTCTTGGAACTTTTGCTCCAAAGTTTACGATTAAATTGACGATCAACTCATCATCAACTGACGAACAACATCCTTTCGGACTATCTAGTCTTGATGAAATTGCGGCCGCTATACTAGAAGAGAGGAAGCGGTAGAAACAAAGAAGACAGACAAGCAATTTCGCAACAAGCGGAAGCTTTGGCGTGGTGAGAGGAAGATCCACTTTAACGTGGCTCCGGTGGGAGTCAAAGTCATGGTAGATCAAAATCCGGGAGTAAAAAGAACATCAAGTGCTACAAATTGTGGCAAAAGAGGGCACTTCAAGAAGGATTGTTGGAGTAAGAAGAGTAGCGACCCTGAGTCATCAAATGCTCGAGGAATATTGCAAGTACCTACGAAAATGGAGAAGTTTTATACGGCGAAGCAACAACCAACGCTGAAGCGCAGAAAACTATTTTATGATGTCCGGCTTTTAGACTCGGGAGCAACTGGCACATGACCTCCGGCGAGAATGGTTTCATACATACGAATCAATCTCTCGGAGGATCGTATTTATGGGGATGATCATGCCTTGGATATTCTTTGGTATTGGTACTATCAAAATAAAAATGTTTGATGGTACGATTCGCACCATTCAGGAGGTGCGACATGTGAAGGGCCTACGTAAGAATCTTTTGTCTTTGGGACAATTGGATGATGTTGGATGTAAAACTCGTATTGAGGATGGGATCATGAAGATCGTGAAAGGGGCTATTGTAGTAATGAAGGCGGAGAAACTTCGGCTGCGAATTTGTATATGCTTAAAGGTGAGACAATGCACGAGGAGGAGAAGCTTATGTTGCGATTGCGGAGTTGTGAGAAGAATCAGCGATAATGTGGCACCACAAACTTGGCCACATGTCGAACAAGGATTGAAGATTCTCTCCGAATGCTAGCTACTACACAGTCTTACAAAGGTATCTTTACCATTTTGTGAGCATTGTGTTACAAGTAAGCAACACAAATTAAAGTTCGGCAGATCAACATCTAAAAGTAAAAGCATCTTAGAGTTGATTCACTCTGATGTTTGGCAAGCACCACTATCATCCCTAGGAGGGGCGAGATACTTTGTATCTTTCATTGATGATTATTCCAGGAGATGTTGGGTGTATCTATCAAAGGAAGACCGATGTATTTCGATCTTCAAAGTATACAAAGCTCAAATAGAACTTGAAACGGGAAAAGATCAAGTGTCTAAGGACTGATAATGGAGGAGAATATACAAGTGATGAATTTGAGTCTTTCTGTCAACAAGAAGGCATCAAAAGACAGTTCACGGTGGCGTACACACCTCAACAAAATGGAGTGGCGGAGCGAATGAACAGAACCTTGTTAGAAAGGACAAGAGCAATGTTGAGAAGCGCAAGTCTACCCAAGACATTCTGGGCGGGAGCGATCAAAACCGCCTTTGTTATGTGATCAATCGGTCACCATCAAGCTGCGATTGATCTAAAAACGCCCATGGAGATGTGGTGGTAGTAAGCACGCTGATTATTCTCGCTTACATACATTTGGAAGTCCTGTGTATGTGATGTACAATGACCAAGAAAGAACAAAGTTGGACCCAAAGTCCAGAAAGTGTATCTTCTTGGGGTATGCTGATGGAGTCAAGGGGTATCGCTTGTGGGATCCCACTACCCACAAGATTGTCATCAGCAGAGATGTGATATTTGCAGAAGATAAACTGCAAGAGAAGGGAGATAGTAACACTGTAAAAGAGAACCAGGAGACTACTACAGTAATAGTGGAAAATAATCTACAAAATGAAGATTCAAAATCTTCTGAAGCAGTACCAGAGCACGAGGTACAAGAACAAGTCGAGTCTGATGTTCAAGAAGTACGCCGGTCAACTCGTGAGAGAAAGCCGCCAACTTGGCAATCGGAGTATGTTATGGAGAGCAATGTTGCATACTGTCTTTTAACGGAGGATGGAGAGCCATCAACTTTCCATGAAGCTACAAAAAGCTCGGATGCGTCTCAGTGGATGACAAAGAATGCATGAAGAAATTGAAGCTCTCCACAAGAATCAAACTTGGAAACTTGTCACCGTTACCACACGTGAGAAAAGCTATTGGTAATAAATGGGTCTACAAGATCAAGCGGGATAGCAATGATCAAGTAGAGCGGTATCGTGCAAGATTGGTGGTAAAAGGATATGCTCAGAAAGAAGGCATTGATTTCAATGAGATATTTTCCCCGGTGGTTCGACTCGCGACGGTGAGGGTAGTTAAGCTATGTGTGCTACTTTTGACTTACATCCGGAGCGATTAGATGTAAAAAGCGCATTTCTTCATGGAGAACTTGAAGAAGAAATTTATATGCTTCAACCGAGAAGGTTTTGTTGAAACAAGCAAAGAGAACTTGGTTTGCGGGTTGAACAAATCATGCGGTCTCAAACAGCGCCGAGGTGTTGGTACAAGAGATTTGATTCCTTCATAATGAGCCTTGAATACAACAGACTTAGTTGGACCATTGTGCGTACTACAAAAGGTTTGATGATAATGATTTTATTATTTTTTTCATTTGTATGTGGATGATATGTTGGCAGCCCCAATAAAGATCGGATCAAGAAATGAAGGCACGATTGGCTAGGGAGTTTGATATGAAGGACTTGGGACCAGAAACAAGATTCTAGGGATGCAAATTCAGGAGGAGAAATAATAGGAAGATCGGCTTTCTCGGAAGAACTACTTCAGGAAAATTTTGCGGACGCTTCAACATGCAAGATTGTAAGCCGTTTTACCCCTCTTCCTATTAATTTCAAGTTATCCTCAAGTATGTGTCCTAGCAATGAAACAGAGATGAGGAAATGTCTCGCAAATACCGTATGCATCAAAGAATGGGAGTCTAATGTTCGCTATGATATGTACAAGACCAGGCATTGCACAAGCGATGGGAAGCGATCGGTCGATACATGGCGAATCCTGGTAAAGAGCATTGGGATACTGATGAAGAGGGCTCGAGGTACATCGGAGGAACCTCGGATGTTGCATTATGTTATGGAGGATCGGATTTCTTGTCGGGGTTATGTTGATTCGGATTTCTTTGGTGATCTTGATAAAAGAAAATCCACTACGGGTTATGTGTTTACACTTGGAGGAGGAGTCAAGTGGGTTTCAAAAGCGCAAGCTGTTGTAGCTCTGTCTACAATCAAGCGAATACATAAGCGGCTACACAAGCTTGCAAAGAAGCAATTTGGATTCAAAGTTCTTGGAGGAGCTCGGGCACAAACAAGAAAATATTGTTGTTTTTGTGACCGGAGAGTGCTTTGCATATTGCAAAGAATCCACCTTACATTCAAGGACAAAGCACATAGGAGTTCAAGTATCACTTCGTTCGAGAAGTAGTGGAAAATGGAAGTGTGGATATGCAAAAGATCCATCGATGAAAACCTGTGACTACATGACCAAACCAATCAACTTTGGCAAGTTCGAATGGTGCGGATCCTCGTGTGGCCTAGCGAGAAACGTAAGCAACATGAGTGGCAAGTGTAGAGAATGATGAAAGAGTTACAAAATGACTTTAAGTGGGAGAATGTCAAAAGTAAAGTCGTTTTGTAGACTATTATTTGTCAAAAATTGTGGGCAAAACTTTGACAATTAAATTGGCATGTAAAATGTGATGGCAGCCATTGTTGAAGGTCTTAGCACATTAGGTATAATAGTGAATTTGCAATGCCTATAAATAGGCTAATACGGGAGAAGAAGAAAATCATCCCAATCAAATTATCAAGTTCTCAATTTTAGTTTGCCAAGTATTTCCTCATTCTAGAGTATTAGTTTCTCCTATTTCAAGAGAGAAAGAGTGATATAGTTTCTCCTTGTATTTAGAGAGAAGGTGTTGTAATCCCTATTTTTATAGTGAATTGCTCCTACACTTGCCCGTGGTTTTTACCTCAAATTTATTTGGGGGTTTTCCACGTAAAACTATTCGTGTTCATTTTACCTTTATTTTTCTCATATCACTATTGTCATGGCTTTGTTCCGGTAAAGTAATTTCTAACAATAAGGTGGTTTAAAAAATGATTTGGATGACTAATTAGCTCTTAAATCGAGGATTACGAAAGTTGCAATATATTTGAAAAGCTTGTGCATTAAACAATAAGATTCTTTGACATTTCAAAAATAATGGTGCATCAACAATGAATAATCAAGTAATCGACTTTAGAACCACTAGCTTGTAATTTAAGTGGTATCGCTTACCATTTGTAAGGGTGTTGACCGGATTGAACCCTTTATTTAAATTTATTTGCAATTTGTCCTGCTTTCTAACCAAGATTCTTAACTTATTAAAAAAAAAACTAATCGACTTTAGAGTGATTGGTTTTGTTTTTAGATCTTCCTTCCAAAATGCCTCGTACAAATGACCTTTCTTACAAAGCCATAACCTTTCTCATGTCCAGGTGACGTAGGACCTTGTTAGCAATTGCGGTTTAGGGTGGGCCAATCTAGGCCCTGGCCCAACCCTCTTTTTAAAAAAAAAAATTAGTGAGAATTTGAAAGAAAAAAATAGTTATAATTTGTATTATTTTGCGAATTTTCTATCCGACCCATCTAATTTTTCGTGTATCACCCCTTTTTAGCTAGGCCTCCCGACTCGTCATTGCTTGTTGGCATTCCTAACAAGATTGTTTCTTCCTTTCTTCAATATGAATGCACAAGAACACACGGTTGTGCCCCGATAAAATAATAATTTTTGCTTCCCCTTAAATTTAATTTCAAGATCACCACTAGCTTGTAATTTAATCAGTATCGCTCACCCTTTGTAAAGGGTATTCGGATTCGAATCTGGTATCTTTCGGTGTATTTGAAATTTATACTCTCCCCTCTAACCAATATTCTCAACTTATTAAAAAAATTAATTTCAAGATCTTCATTTTTATAAGTGCAAATTTGATTGATTTATGACATTGCAAGATTATTGTGTGACTATTTCTCGTTTGCCGATGCTAAAAGACACAACCATTTTTCTTTGTTTGATTTTGCACCAGTTATATCTCATAACAGGACCAGATGCCAACGACGAAATCAAGACAACAACCGAGATAACAAACTGGTTATCCCAAGGACTAAATCATTTCCTCCCACCTCATGTCCAACCAAACTTGAAAAAACTAGCACTAGCCCACGGCCGTGTGGAGGAAAAGTCGCGTTTGCGTTTTCTCTAACTCATAATAAATCATCTCCGACGACCTCTCCGAAATTCTCACTGATAGGCATTGATCCTGTCGATGGAATGGAAAAAGGAAACAAACACCCCTCCGGTTCTCACTTACACCCCACATTCCTTCGATCTCGATGGAATGGGAGTGCTCATGGTCGGTTCGAGGATTGGGAGAAGTGAAAAGGAATGCTCTTTTCCGCCCCGTGCCCCAAAAGGGGTGAACCACGAGGACTTTTATAACGAATGCAATAAACCGGCGTACTATTTTGTGGCGAAGGATTATGGACATCTCGATATGCTTGATGATAATACTAAAGGGATTCGTGGGAAGGCGACGTATTGCTTGTGCAAGAATGGGGAGTGTAGAGAGCCAATGAGGAGATTTGTTGGGGGTGTTTTGGTTGCTTTTTTGAAAGCTTATTTGGAAGGTGATTCGAGGGATCTTGTGGCTATTAGAGAAGGGCATGAAATGGTTCCTGTTGAGCTTCAGAGAGTTGAGTTTCTTGTCTAGTTTGGAAAGTGGAATTTAAGAGTGGCTTTAGTAAGAAAATTGTTTTACTATGACTTTCAAGTTGTAAGATTAGTCTCGGTTTTTCTTGATTTGTGTTGTTGATTCAGAATGTTTCTTTATCGAATTTAGTTGTCAAGTTTTTTGTGGTGTTTTCAACCTTAATGACATCTATAAAAACCACAAATGTACGCTCATGGCATTATTATGTACACTCAAAGTGCAACATTGGTGTTGGAATACTTGAGAAAGCACCATTTGAAATAAATGACTCAGTTGTATATCTCAACATTTTCTTGGGGGACGCTATTAAAACCCCTAAAACTTATTAATACACCCCTCCTCTTTAATTGTAAAAATACCATTAATTGAAAAGACTAAAATGCCATTATTACCTACCAAATTTTTAATTACACCTACCAAATCTCTAAATACACACATCTTTTTATATAAATTCTTATAATCTTCTCTTTGCAGCATCAACAAATGTGTTAATAAGCCTCTGTAAAAGTTTTTGTTACCTCTTTTTCCAATTCACGTCGTATTAACATTTAATAAGCGTACTAAGTTTGAAATTAAACCTATTTTCTGTTATGGTTTGGCTAGATGATCTTGAAGTTTTCGCTTTTCATGATAATCATTCCAGACAAATTCACCCATAACCACCCCCTAACGGGCCTTTTATGGAATCATTCCCTTATTGTTTTGACTCAGAAAATGAGCCGAACTAAATTACAAACGAAATAGAATTCTAACAAAATTGTTCTTGATTACGGTACAAAATATGTTGTTATTTCATAATTTTAATGAAGCTTGTCAAACTTAATTTTCGTCTTCGCACCAGACAAGTCTATTTTGGGGGGAAAGAACTAGGGTTTAATTATTGTTTAATTGGTGATGGGTAAATTGGGAAATGTTAGGGGTGTATTAAGTAAATAAATTACTTTTAAAAAGGGGGTGGAGGTGTATTAAGAGGAGGGGGTGAAATAAGAGGTTTTGGGGTGTTAATAGCACTCCCTATTTTCTTTTAAAAATAGGAAATCGAATAGTAGTGAGTGGTTTCGATTCATATCACCATTTTTCTCCGGATATGTACTACAAAAATATAATCTTTAAAATGGAGTTGACTATTGAAGAATGAAAACAAGTGTAAAATATCGAGTATTAATTTTTGTTTCTTCTTATCTGATATGTAGATTCTGTATATTTTTCTCATTTGTTTTTAGTTTCCCTCCATTGAGTAAAATTTGATCTTGAATAGATAGAAATGGGCTTTGGACCCATGATTGCTTCTTTTGGTTGGGTCAAAAGCTTGGATCCAAATCGGTTTGGTCTAGCTGGGCCATGGGTCCATCCTTGAGTCAAACTAAGAAATAAAAACAAAAATGCTGTTACATTTTATATTCATTAAATAATTTTAAAAGACATTACAAATTACGTTTAATTCCTCTAAACCGCCGGCGATCAAACACTCAACAGCCACCGCCTACGCCGCCGCTCGTCATCTATGTCCTCTTCATTTTTATGGTCTGAATATAATAGGAAAGCATCATTGAGGTCGTGAAAGTCTGCATAAAACGCATCCCGTTTATTTGGCCGCCGAACCCTCGACCGCCTCTACCCTAAGAGAGTAAGTATCTACACCATGGAGTTGCAGGAGTTGATGTCATCTCTTTCTCTGTTCACTCATCCATAACGTTATGCGTTGTGTTTATTATTGCTGAGTATCTTTCTAGGAGTAGGAGTGGTTGCGGATTTAGAACAAGCCCTTGTAAATTTCAACTAGGTTTTTAAAATTTCAGTATCAAACTGAGGTTTCTATTAGTATCCGACTTATTATTTTTGTGCAACCATTAGACCCGGCCGATATGCCAATAAGTAATCGCCTTCATCCGGCCTTTGTTTCTTCAACTCTTACAGTTTTCGTGTATATTAAATTGTTGTACTTTATTGAGTGTGGCACAACTGTTCCTTTTAAACTCGATATCTGCAATTTTTGCTATATTTACAATTTGAAAGGTTTTTGTTTCGGAAGAGGCAATTAATTTATAAGGGATTTATAAACTGAGTGTGCTAATTGTTAACGTTAGGAATTATGGAGTGTGAATATTTCTCATAACATGGAGCGTGAATCAACTGAGATATTGGATGTTTTCTTTTTGAATGACCTTATCTTGTATCAAAAGGCTTTTCGTGCTAGATACCATGTTAGGATAGACCACCCTCCTATGTACTGTATTCTTTTTCTACCTCGGAAGGGAGGTCCTCCGTATGATGCTACATATGGCTGTCCAAAGTCTTCTGTACTGGAAAGAAAAAAAGGTCTAGGAAAGTTCTATAATTCTAAAAAGATACTACTAACTGAAAAGAAAATAAAGGAGCAATAACCCCTCTTAATAGAACAAGAAAGAGTTTATTGCTCATAATTTTCTATTCTTTTTTCAGACTATTACATTGTGTGATGATCCTTCAGGTAATAGTGTACCAAAAAGAGGATGTATGATATGATTGAGCTACAAGTTTATACGGTGAACAATATCTGGATGCAGTGATTACAACTGTGTTTCCCAGCTCCCGGTCTTTTGAAAGAACATGGTTCTAATAAATTCAACCTTGTCATGGCGGTCAGGGGTTAGAGTTCTTAATGAGCACTCCATTTTAGCCGTTTTCTTAGTGATTTGTCTGGCTATCTCGTATGGTCTTTTCCCCATACTTCTTTCGTTGTTGGAAAAAGAAACATCAACACTGGTGGGGTAGTGGATTTATATTTTACCTAAAATATTATCGCTTTGGCTTATTTTAAGCATGTTTAAGATACCGAAACCTCTATATCAATGCTTTCAGTTGTATGTGAAGGAATTTTGTGCTCTTTTATTAATCGTATTAATTCTCGGTAGGACATTTTATCAAGTTATGCTTTGTTTGATGGAGTCTTTATTGTTTTTAGCAGGTACTTTTACTTTCAGAAACCATTGCTGGTGGAAATTTAAATTATTGAAATAAATCTTGGATAGTTAAAGAATTGAGCAGCCTCGAAATGAAGATGTATGTAGAATTATAATTTTCTCCTACTTTTTTTAAAAACTAAAGTCCCATGTTGCTGAAATTTACCATGTAAATATTTCTTATGGTTTAATGCAGACTTGAATCAAGTGCTGGTGCTCTTACTAATTTTGAAGTGCTTGATCTATTGAGATCAAGAGGAGCTGGAAAGGATCCTACTTGTGTCATTGCGTCCGTGTCACCATCTGAATTCAAGGTTTGAGGTTTATATTGGAAATTCATAGTGCTAATGACCAAGTAAAATTAAGGCGGTTTTATTTCCTTAATGCGTTTGATTTTTTGTGTAGGTTTTTGATTATTTAGAGCAAACTGCTGCCTGCAATCAAACAAAGGAGATAATCCATAAATTCGTTGATGAGTGCAAAAAATATGACCTCGCTAAGGCTGAGATTCTTAATGTTGTCAATCTAAGACCATCATCTGCAGTTGAGGTTTACACGGTAATCTCTACCATATTGTAGTAATCAACCTCCTGTCTTGGGTTCAGATTTCTACCTTGTGATATTCAATGTTGAAATGTCATTATTCTCTTCATTCAAATCATATGCACTTTTAGTTTAAGAAACCGTATTCTAGTGGTGATCAACGTTTCATACCCCTCTTACTCATTTGTGTACAGACTGCTAGATCTATGACTCTTTACTTCAATTAAGTAGCCTAAATAGAATTTTTCAGAAACTGAGGAACCTTTAGAGATATCTGAATTTCTTTGAGTTGCTATGACATTTGGAAACCCCATGGCAACAAATAGATATAAAAGGATGTGTGTTGTGAGTTGTGACTATAAAATCTGATATTGGTAAACCATCATAATGAATAAAGTATCTGGGTGAACTAAAGCTGCAATGTGTTCTAGCTGTATGCGATGAGTTTAGGATATTTCATTTGTATCTTTCCACTAGATCATAAAGTCCAAACGTGGGAGTTTATTATTGGTTTTATTTCACAATAAAGCTTGGTCCTGATAATGAAAGTATAATTCTTATCACCTGTCCACAACCAATTAAATCTGTGCCGAATGGTAAGCTGATTATCATGCTGAACATACCGTTGGGTTGGCTACTTACTCTGGGTCGGGTACTTTTGATGTGGTGATCTGATAACACATACCGTTGGGTTGGCTAGGGTAGCCCCTAGTACTTAATTGGTAAAAACATATCTCTTGAGATTATATGCAGGGCTATTGATAGTTTTCCGTCTATTTCACCATACACTTATATGCCACGTGTCATCATCTCGTGAAGAGCATCAAAGGTCCAGAAAATCCGGGTCACGGATAGGAACCCGGATAAAAAAGACACAGACCCAGTCCTTTTAGTAGTCATTCTGCCATGTTGGAGTGGTAAAATGGTACATTCTAAATATTTAGCTGTTAATGTTTGTTCTGTTGCTGATAGGCAGTTTTTGACTTAACAATAGTGTAGACCTGCAGCACTCTTATTTTCTTTGGGAATAAAGCAAGACCACATTTGTGTTGTTCACGTGGTTACTATGTTAAGTGCTTGAATATCTTCAAAGGCCTGGTAAATGAGATCTGTTTATATGCAAATATAAACAAAATTTATTCTTTTAATATGCTGGTTGGACAGATCATAGAGGAATGTGACTCGCGGATGGAAGAAAAAATCGATGAGTTTGTAGAGACCATTGCACAGATTTTGCCGCCACCTCCAACACATGAGCAGCCCGGTGAGGAAAACGTCGAGAGCAAAGAAGAAACTGCAAATTGAAAACAGCGTCGCCAACCAAGTAACTATGTCATTTATAAGTCACACCATGCTTCCAATGTTTGTGCTTGCTCAACTACCGAAATTTTTAACCTCTGATAAACATTATATCTGAAATCTCATGGTTCAGAGTTACATAGAGTAGTTAAAATTGCGTTATTACTGAAAATCTTACTCTCAAAACTAGTTTAGCGTTCATATATTTATGGGATAGTGGGGTATTTACAAAACACTCAAAAAAGTGTCGTAATTACGAGAATCCGATTGAGGTTTGATTTCTCTTAAATGTAAGGAATAATTGTAATATCTCTATAAATATAAAGGGGTGTTTTAAATGATATTTTACTTTGAAAGTGGTAAAAGTAAGATGAATCAAATCACAAGAAAATTTATGTAATTTTGTAACTTCTCTGATTTCTTTTTAAAATACCCTGAACATCCGTTTTTTAAGAAAATTTATGTAATTTTGTAACTTCTCTGATTTTTTTTTTTAAATACCTGAACATCCGTTTTTTTTTTCCTTTTTCTTTTTGTAATATCCCATTATTTATTTACTGACTTCTCCCTTTAAAACGTAGATAGTGTAAAGTAATTTCACACAGCCGCTCACTAATCACTGAATGTTTAGAGTGACAATAAAGAAATGGCAATAATACTGTCAAATCAAATATCACTTCAATTTATTTCTCTTTATGCTTGCTTTATTGCTTTTTTTTTTAAAGCTTGTCATTTCCTTTTTCCCCAAAAATAATTTAAAAAATAGGAGAGGATGTTTGTGTGAATGGTCTGGGGACTGGGAATGGGCAAACTGACTAGACGTTTAGGTCTTGTGCAATATTAGGTGTCTATTCAGGCCCTGCCATGTGTGCTACGCCAACTTGTCTCTTCAATTCCAGGAAATTATGTACCCCAGATTAAATATTCTTTTTCAACTTATTATCATTATTCTATTATTTTATGGACTAAATAAATTAAGAATAGTAATTTCATAATTTTTCAAAATGATCAAATACTATAGACTTATAATCAATAAAACTCTCCTCATGTAAATATAATAATTCTTTCATCCAATTTCTGACCATTGTAGAATTATGCAATGCACTTAATAATAAGTCTGGTTGGACTGGACATAAATAATTCAATAAATATCTAGCTACCAAGCATACATGTTTGGTAGATGAATTAAACATTTACATACACATGTAAATCCATATTATTTTCACATCAAAGTGCAATGCTAGTCAAGCAAAATAACATCTTTCATTATTATTTACCGTGGATTTTCTAGTTTGTTATTGCCGAAAAATCAATATTAAAAAAAAATCGTTTTGGGGAAAAATTAGCCGTTGATTTCGGTTGAACATCTGAAGTTACGTCTCTTATTTTAACTGATATTTAATGCCAAGTGAAAAAAAAATCTTTGCTATAAAACATATGGGCATGGTATAAATTTGTAAAGTAAAATAAGAAAAACAAACTATTAAAGTTAAACCAAAAAATTTGAATTTATTCATGATTGAAGTTGCTTGCACCATTACGCCACTACTAGGAACTAGGACGTACGTAACATCACAGGCAATAATGCAAATATGAATGCTTGTTTGTTTTCACAGAAGCCCATCTTAATTACAACTATTACTTTCATTCTGTCACATAACAATTGACATACCACCTGCATTAATGCAACTTATAAATCCCACTACAACAAATCCAAAATAAATAATAAATAAAAAAATCAGTTAAAAATCAAATTTTTACAGAAATAAAATAAAATATAAGACAGAAAGGACAGTCCCCCCACAACCAAAAAATTTTACATTCCCAATGCTCTTCTCTGTCTATTAATTAAGTAACATTTAATTTAATAAAAGAAAAAAGCAACAAAATTCAGTACTAAACAAAGAGGCTACAACTAAAATTTATGCAGAGACCAAATTCCAACCCATATTAATCACTTTTGTAACTTTTATCTAACACTTTTTTCTGTGCACATCATAACTACATATTAAATAATATTTAATTTCGAAACAGTACAAAAATACGAACATTTTTTCATTCCCAATTAATCTTTATTTCTAAGGCATGAAAAGCTTGTTTCCACACTTACATCTCCAAGCCTCTGGATAATACTCCAATGGCATACTCATTCCAGGTTGAATCGCCACGTGCACCGCCTTACACGGCGCACATCTCCCACACTTGGATCTACACGACGGCGGAGATGACCCCGGACCTCCCAGTCGCCGCCGTCCCTCCACCACCTCCTCCCTAATTATCTTATTCCTTACTCCAAAGCCTACGTTCAAAAAAAGGAAATTTCACAAAAATAAAAATAAAAAAACGTACGATATAATTAATTTATTTAAAAATAGTGTAATTAATTTCGGTTAAACTTACTGAATTGGCGAGATGGGTTGAAGCCTAGAGCCGAGACAGAGGCGAGAAGAAGAAAAGCCAGTGTTGCGAAAGAGAGTGTTAATTGGCGGTGGCGGCGATATACGGCGGCCATCGCCGTAGCTAGTGGTGGTGCACGTGTGTATAATAAATGGTGATGGAATGTGTATTTACGAGAGGAAGAAGTTGAAGAATTGGAGAAGAAAATTAAAGAAGTATTATTGGGGCAGTAAGAATGAAAATAATAATGAGGAATTAAAAGTGAGAAAGTAGTATGTAGGAGTATTATTATTATTATTGGGGGTGATAGGTGTTTGCGTGCAAGCGTGTGAGTGAGTCCAAGTCAAAGAGACATGTTATTACATTTAATTGAAAGAAAGGTGACTGTTTGTGTGTATGAATAGGTATGGAGACAGGGACTTGTATGTATCTGTCGGTTTACATGTACCTGATGTCTCTTATTTTTTAAAGATATTTCATTTGATGTCTTAATTTACGAGGTTTATCAAGTATATAATTATATACATTATTATAAATTTATACATGATGAAAAGATCAATTTATCTAGAGAAAAAATTGTTGGTAAAAAATAAGGGTATATTTGGTTGGCTTTCCCATAAGCCAACTTTTTCATTCTCTTTCCCCAATCATTAACCAAACATTATGTTATGTTTTCGACGATCATTTTCTACTAATACAAAATTACAAATATTTTCTAATACATCATATCAAACTCAATTTCTCCTAATCACCTCCAAAAACTTCTTCCAATCACCCTTAATCACTAAACAAATATAATAACATCAAGAAAGTATATGTAAAATCATTAGAGGTATATATTTACAAACAAAATCTAAAATTGTCGGTAATACCTATAATAATTTTGTCGTTAAATTAAACATTGTTGGCGATTTATCGGTAATTTGTTGGTATAGTTTGAGAGAAAATAATATTTTTTATTATGCCGATAATCGTAAAATTTAGTAACAAAATCATTTTTGTCATTAAATTTTGTCAATAAAATGTAAGGCCTTGTTTATTTATGTTTTCAAGTCACCATTTCCAATTTCCAACTATTCATAGAAATGGAATCATGTTTGTTTATAAATTTTCCAATAGAAATCATCATTTTCACTTTTCATTTTTCACATAAAACAACATCTCAAACTTATAATTTCAATTCTCAACCTTATACATTACCCTGAATCACTCATCAATCACTATTCTTATTTTTTTATCCAAATATATATATGGGACCCTCCATTATCAACTTTATCTACTTAAAATATTACTATATATATCTAATGGGACCCACTAGCCTACAATCTTACAACGGCTCGTTTGGGATTTCGAGTTGGGTTTTATACAAGATTTACGGATAATCAATGATAAAGACTGTACATGATTAATTTTTGGTGTTTAATATCATGATTGGGGTTAAGTATAGCAATTACCTTTTCCAAATTTAAACTTCGCTTTTGTTTCCGATAATGTTTGATCTGGGGAAATTACTAATGTGCCCCTCCCAAAAAAGGTACACAACCATCATCAAAACGAAAAACCCGTTCGAAATCCTTCGTGATTTACATCCTCCTCTCCCACTTCAATCGTAATGCGGCCACCATCTTATTCCAGGCGGAGAAGGTGGTTATATGTGCTCGCCTTATTCAATCGAGTGCGAAGGTTTTCAATTGCGACTAGTTGAGGTACAATCCCGCAAACCCTAATTCGTATTTGAATTTGTGATTTTTTGCGATAAACTTTCCGTCTCATGTGAAATACCCTAATTTGCTATTCCAAATAATCGATTCCACTATTTTCGTGCACTTCTTTTCGCTTATATAATGTTTGGAATGAGGAGGCATGTTTAATTTTTGCTTAAATTGGTACCAAGTTCTAGCGGTGAAGAAGTAGGTATGTTTTCGGTTGAATTGTAAAAGCATGGTAGTCGTGAACACCGAACACCATAGTTAGCAAATACTTGAAGGTAGATCATGGGATCGTGATAATTTGTTGGTCCAGGACCTCGTGGGTGCATTACATATGAGCAATCAAACATTGTCCTATTATGCTTTATGGTGGTTTTTGATTTAGTTGTACAATTTTTTTGTTTTTACTCTTGTTCGGTGTAGAGTGTTATAATGAGTTCAAGTAATGCAACAATCCTGTATTCTCACGGTGACCGAAATGCCTCGTTTGGAGATAATAGCGAGGAGGTGAGTCACGTGTGCAATGCCATTGTGGATTCTACTTGAGAGTCCAGACATCATGGACCAAAGCCAACCCGGTCGACGATTTTTGTCATGTCCGATTCGAGGGTTAGTAATGAGAGTGTTATAGCAACTATTATTACCTTGCATATCATATAGTCACATTCTAACGCCTCTGTTTTGAATTTTTGTGCATAAACATCATCCATTTTTCCGTTTAATAAATGTGACTTCTTCCGGTGGGTGGAAGGTGGATTTGATGACCGTTCAAGCACGTGATAAGTGATGCATGGGCGTCTTAAGCGCTATTAAGCGCAGAATCGAGTCATGCAAACAACATCAATCACAATTAATTAAGGTGACAAAGTATTCGTGGCTTATAACTTCGTGGTGTTAAGCTTTGCGTACATTAATCACAAAATTATGTGTCGTTAAATAGCTTGTGTGATAATTTTATTTCAAATAGGCTACCCTAATACTTTGATAATGTAAATTATGGTAAATCGACCAATTTGATTCTTGTTTTATGGTATTATAATGACGACTTGTATCTGATGGTACTTGAACAACTTGGTTGCTTTAGGTATTGATTAATCTTAACTTTGTTGTGTTATGAAAAAATGTTCATGTTTCTATAAACTCTGTTTGTTACACATTGACTCCGTATGTGTGTAGTTTATTGGAAATATATTTCTAACATTTCAGTATTTGTTTGATCATTTATTCAGCAGACATGAGCCGCCTCCAATTTGGATCTCAGTCAGTATGTGAACACAAAGACATGAAAAAAGTAGTAACCAGGTTTCATATATTCCCCTGCCATTATTGCAGATTTGTGTGCAATATCTAATTTACTGTTGTAGATGTTACATTTTATCTGTAAAAAACACACTAGTTGAGTTTGAGTACTGTAGTTGGTTTCATAAAATACACCCCAAAAAAGAACAGACCACATGTTTCCCAATTTGGGATAATGCATTTGTTGACTAGTAAGTAAGATTCACTATATCTTTCTAGATTTTGTTTGCAGTGGTCTTTTGGCATCAAATCAGTCTTTTTGATCTTACAACTCCACTCAATGTAACCTCCATTTTCGATGGTAAAGGGTCCTCAAACTATGGTCAAATAGTTCCATATGAGACTATAAATTGTACCCTGTCTCATTGCACTTTTTTACATACTTAAAAAGCAGTTGAAAGGATATACTCAAGGAAATGGCCCCTCCATATCCAGTTATTCAGGCCGACTACATATATGATTTGGAGTGGATGGAGGAAGCAGACAAATTGTTCATTTCTGTCTTGCTTGACCAACAGTTGCTTGGAAATTTCAAGCCTGGTGATAATAATACACATGCACTCTTGATTGCTCGTGCTCTGATTAACCAAGCTTTGAACAAAAATTTCGATTTTGCTTACTCTCAACAGTGGCTGAAAATACTGCACAAGCGTTATCACACTTTTTATTGGATAAAATGAAAACATGGTGTTAAATATGAAGAAAGCACAAACACTGTCTCTGCACCTGATTGGGTTTGGGATGAAATTGTGAAGGTTTTATAGTTGTATTTTGTCTTCAACATGCATACATTCATTTAAATTTATGTGTTATTTGTAGTAATATTTGTTTAATACTATCATTTTTATTTGAGAAAGATGAGTTTGGCCTTGTCTATCGGGAGGTTGGAGACCCAAACCGCGAGTTGAAACTCTTATTTGGATCCGAGCACTTGACCGCAATTCGAGGGGCCAAGTAATCGACATCTCATCAGGGTGAAATCGAAGATATTGGTAATTTGGAGGGCTTGCCAAAGCAAATTATCGGCCTAAACAAAGTTAAGCTTCCATCTTCGGGTTCATCACGAGATCGCTCTTTTGGGATTACCAAGCGCAATTTGGGAATGAGTATGGTTAAATCTTACGAATGTTCGTAAACCAACCTATCCAACTTGTCGACTGTTACTCATCCTAAAGATTACCCCGCCCATCATTTTATCGACGCCCTACCATTTTGGAACGTCTCGTAAAAGCAAAACATGCCATCCCCAACTAAAAGTCTTTGAAACACATGGCTCATCCAGGTCCCAAATAATGTCACCACTTTTCGTGAAAAACTCTAAATGGACATATAATAGTTGTTTTATGTATTCCACCACTTTTTTCATATATGTATCGGCTATATAGGTGGATTAGGCTAATGTATTCAGTCCATATTTTGTGTTTATAAGTTCTGTTGCTCCTATGTACTAAAGTTGAACTAATGACTAAGTAATGTTGTTTGTATTATGTTCAAATTCTTCATGATTTCAATTGGGTTATGAGTGTGTTGCAATTTGGTGTCATAAAAATCACATAATAAATCTAACAAAAAGAAATAATTAAACACGGCCAATGTGTCCATTAAAAGTTCTGAAAATTTGGACTACATGGTTTATATTTACTTAACTTCCACACAACAACCTAAAAAAGATAACTAATATTACTTAAATAATATTTCTTAACTTACATCACTTATAATTATAATTATACGAAAGTAGCTGATGAAACAACCTTCCTACAGATCCTTCTTTCCTTCATGCAATTTAATTGTTGTCTACACCCGATCCACCTTCACCATCACTACCGAAACACGGAGGTGCTTGTAAATCATGGAACTCCCATTCCTCCATCCTCTCAATTTGTTCGTCACCCTCTCGTCCATTTCATCGTCGCCGGATGATGACCCACCTTCAATCTCCGGTGGAGTCTCCTTGGAATATCCCACACACTTCTTCAAAATCGATTTGGCAACATTCATAGTGTTAAAAACCTTGTCACAATCAGAATACCATTCAAAACCGTAATTCCTCCGAAGAACGGTTAACGTAGCTTTCCTACATAAGGTAATAATGAAAAATAGAGTCATCGAAATAGGATATATTTTTTGGAACAATAATTAACCAAATAATACATAAACTTTCTTACAGCAACATGCACGTAGTATTCAGCCGAAACAAGAACTTTGTTTTCAGATTGGTCAAACGAAACACCAGGTAATGAAGTGAAACGGGCAAAGTCCTTGAATTGTGTCCTTAGCATCTAAATCTTGTCTTTCACTTTGTGCATCTTTAGTTCCTTTCCAAATGAACAGGTTAGCACACGAGTTAACTCGTAGAAAACACCATTCAAAACCATTTGGGTCGGCCTACGTCGCGGCGCGCCTTGAGCAAATTCGGAAAAACATTCTCAGAGCAACGGGATTGGTCTTGTTCATCCCAAATACCTCCAAAGCATGTTTTTTCCGCAATTTGATTTCTTGTTCGAACCATAATGCCGCATGACATATGAATAACGGGGTTTATTAAATGTCGATATAAAAATATGACTACACCGCAAGATAAACTCAATGTCAAATACCCATATCTCGGACATCTTATTGCTTCAAAATTAGCAATAAAAACAAACCTTGTGTAGTGATGAGTGTATTCCAAATGATGCAAAGCCTCAGTTATATAAACAGAGACCCGAACAGTTACAGAAGAGAATTGTGGTTGGTGGGACAATCCATGGTGCACATACGATCATGGTAGGTGGCAATTTAATAGGCATTGAAGATGAATAATGAAAAGCCTGGCCTAAATGCATCTTTGAAACAAGCAAAGTGTCCGAATTCCAAGGGGCAATCGAACCTTCCACATTCCCTTCACATGCATTGAATACCCATATGTGATCTGACTCTTTATCTACATCCAAATGAAGATAAAATGACCTACCTACAGAGACTTAATTATTTATTGTGCCAAATATAATTAATAAATGTCAGCGACTTTATGGATTTATCAAGTTCCACCAAAGACACAAAGTGTCCTTTTACGGATGTTATAATAATAAAATTGTCTGTTTTGCATTCATCAAGTTGGTTGTTTGTAGCAAATAAAAATAGACCAATATAGACTAAAATTGGCAAACTTATTATTACAAGGTTGTCCAAATATTGGTACGAATTTTTAATGTAGCCAAATAAATATGGCCCTACACACTGTTAACTGACACCCAAGATATTGGTGGGAACTGAAAAAAATATTCTTTGGTGTGGTTGGCAAGCAAACTGTCAAATTGCAATTCATATGCATATTCACGTGTATGTATACACTGTTAATGATGTCTTGTTTAATTCACATATCGAATCCAGTCGTTTATTTCCTAATTTTTAATGGTAAACCAATGTGCAGAAACAAGCAATCGATCCAAAGATTAATTAATTTGACTTATATGATGTTGTGTATCAATGGATATTTAAAAACAACATACGACTTATTTTTCAAAAAAAAAATGAGGATAACAAAAAATTACGATACAAAAAAGTTACTTGAATGTAACATAACAATTACCAGCATGGTATTCAGGCGTCCATAGTAGCAGATAGATCCCATAATAAATAAATATTGTCATTGCAGCATCAAAATACACCCAAAAATGCGTAGTTAGTTCTATTAACGCATCATGGTAACATAGTAGCGAGTTGCTATTACATACTTCACAAATTAACACATATGACAATGCATGCCAAAACATATCGATCTTTCCTTTAAATACATCATTCGAACCATCACGGCCTTGTTGTTCTGCAATGCCGAGGCTAAAAAAAGGTCAAGGTCTTTCGCATTCACCACATAATCGCTTTGAAACGGCAATTTTGTCATCAACGGTAAGGAATGGCATTTCTGCTAGGGCATCAAAGACAGATTTTCTATTAAAAGATGCGTCTTGTTCAAAACCAATCCTTCTAGCTAAATCCCCCAATCTTGATGAGGTCTCCTCCAAGAATGAAGACACCACTTCTAGGAAACGGTCTTCTTCTACGTTTGTGGCTTTTCTCTTCTTGGAGGACTTACTTTTTGATGATGTACTACCCTCACCACGGTAAGTTGAAGTACCGTCAACCTCGTCAACTGGGGATGATGTTCCAAAGTTGGGTGTTCCAAAGTTGGGTGTTCCATTCTCGCATTTCGGGATACGGTTGTTGGGTAATCGGTGGAGCACCACTAACAATGTCCTGGATTACGTCGTCAAAAGCTTCAGCATTTTCACCTGTTGCACTGTCTTTACCGAATATTTTGCACCACTGACCATAATATGGCCATGACTTGTACCTCATTGTCTTTGCATTCCCATCAATCTGGAAAGAAATTATTGAGGATTAACAATCATCAACATATTGGAAATTTAGAACATACCATATTTTGTTTATTACCTTCACATAGTCATTCCACTTCTGCTCATCTTTAACAATCAATGTGTTGGAAGTGTGATTCCATTCGCAAAACCCAGAAAGTCGAAGCATGGAACTCAATGAACCATAGTCTTTTTTCCAGACATGAATTTTGGAATTTATATGGGGAATCGCCTTCAAATCAGTCCCGGGGAATGCTTTCTGCATTGACTGCTCAAGCAAAAATTGATAACCAGACTTGAAACCATTATCACATTTGAAGCCACGAACAACGATCTCCTTTAATGCATGAAGAAGTACATGTTCTTCTTGCGTTGTCCACGAGCGTCTACTGTTAGTATTATTTTTTCTGGGTCCATTCTGTTTTGGTACACTCCCACATGACTCCATTCTTGCGGACCTACATGTATAAACACATTAACAAAAAAAGAAATATCACACAATTACAATTGATGGTTCAAAAACATATGAATATGTATAAATTGTCATCCACAACTCAGACATAAAGCTAGAAATAGCCAATAAATTAAGATCACACAAAGAAAAATAAGAAGGTGATGGATACATCCAAATGTCTAATAATACATAAATTTAAACCAAGTGTTCAGTATATACTACCCAAATAACACAGAAATTTAAAATTCATAGTTCTACAAATAAAATCATTGTTCCACAACCATAATTAGTCACAGATGGATGACTAAGATGCCCTTCCCCTCCATTCATTATACATGGAGGTGGCTAACTCATCTCTCCAATTAGTCCATGCTTGAGATGATTCTACAACATCAACAAATTCATTATCAGCATCGTCATGAGGCTGGCCAACCACGTATTCGGGTACTTCTCCTTCTAAAGGGTCAACAGCCATAGCAGTTCGAATATAGTTTTGCAATAAACAACATGCCATTATTATGCGATTCTGCGTTTTTATTGGATAAAATTGTTTACTCCTTATGATAGCCCATCTCTGTTGCAGTAAACCAAATGATCGTTCAATTATATTGCGAGCTTTAGCATGCCTTAGGTTGAATAATTCCCTAAAGTTTTGTGGCCTTGATGATCCCGTACCCCACTCATCCAGATGGTACCTAACGCCTCTGTAGGGTGCTAGAAACCCGGGTCCGTTTGTGTAGCCACAATCACACAGGTAGTAATTACCTGCCATTTGAAGGAATGGTATTATATAAGTTTACAGTGTCCTACTCATGGGATAAATTACAACTAAATTTTGGTGGAGACAGTCAATGTGAAACATAAAACTGACCATTGGGGACTTTAAAACCGTTAGGCCTAGTAATTGCGTCTCGTAAAACCCGACTATCGGCAGCAGATCTTTCCCATCCAGATAGAATATAAACATATTTCATGTTTTGGTCACAAACCGCAAGCACATTAAAGAATAGATCCCTTTGCGATTTCTATAACGTGCCTTTTCATTCAATGCTACACGGACATCAATGTATGTTCCATCTAATGCACCCAGACATCCCTATAGAACAGTAAAAGCTAAATCAAAACAATGATGTAACTAAACAACAATGAGATAATACCATCACATTAATTGTATTTTAAATTACCTTGAACTATTTCCACCTTTCATCGGTGCAATCATCACCTACGGGTTCAGGGGTGGACAATAAAATGGAATGAAGCCTTAGCACAGCCACAAGAACATTATTAAAGTGTGTGCTGATAGTGTACCCAGATCTTTTGAAATCAAATTTGACAACCATATTTTTTATGATGTGCCAAACTGAAAGGAATATAGCAACTTGCTCACTAATCAACATGTCTCGTGCGTTGTAAACCGCCAACGTGCTCCAAAAGATAACACAACCTACCGAATGCATTCCTATCCATACGTAGTTGTTGGATACACGTAGTATCACTATCATGGATGATTTCTGACAAGTGCTCAATTTGCTTGGGTACACGATCAAGCATTCTATAAGGGGCATGACCAATTCTTCGCCTACGACGAGGACGTCTTAACATAAAACGGCGACGATAATAACAAAGAAGGAGCAAAAAAATTTTGATCAACGTCAAAATTTCTTCTACAATAACCACGACATGCAATTCTTCATCATCCATCTATGATTTGAAAATTAAAAGTTATAAAAACATTGCAAGAAAATAAAATGTAGAAATTAACATAGCATTATATTATGAAATTTGAAATGCAAGATTGGCAAACCAACTTACAACCTGTCAATTTGTAGCTGAAAAATGGCCAGTCAATGATAAAAAAGAAAAAATGGAATACATTTATTAACTTGCAATAATATGAACGCCTCCAAAACGAAAAGGAAAGCAGAACCCACATAATGTATAAACTTAACAAGGAATTCATTATTTCTTTTATCTAAATTAACACATTAAACATAGACAATGTACACAAACAGGGAAGGAAGATATCGTAAAAATGCATGTCAGTAAGGAAAAGGATTTAAACTAACATTAGTGGTTGTAATCTTCATCACATACTTTACAAGAAACAATAATATTAAAAAATTACATAAACAGATTCTACAAACAAGAATGAAGTTAATCCATCTTGTAAACGACTAATATCTTAAAGATTGAACAAATTTGTAATTCTTCTAAAATAATTTCAACATGTCATTTGTGAGGGTAAAGGGAAAAATGTAGGATTGCACAATAACAGAACAAGGATTACAAATGTTAACCCATAATTTTCATCGATTTCTAAGAAGAAATGATAATATAAACAGAAAAACGTACATTTTGCGTATTCACTGTAGGTCTCTTCCGCCAAATGAACTGCAAAATCAACTGCAACAGAAACAAGATCGGCGAAATTAGGTAACATAATCCACAAAATGGAGACCATGGGATTTGCAGATTCAAAACCAGAAATTTTCACCTTCTTTGTTAGATAAATGTTTTTATCATGATTTTGATGATTTTATTAAAATGAGTTTTTATACCAAAACAATGTCTCTAAATGTTGTCCCAATACCTCCGATCGATCTAAAATGTTTTTACTATTTTTGGAGTATTTCTTGGGGTTTATTTTCGATTTAAAATGGACAACACTTTTGTTTCAGCTCGACGGCCGCTATAGGGCAACCCGCACTGAGTTGAGTTTTGAAACGAGAAAATGGGACGTAAGAAAAAAAAAGCGGGCGGCCGGTCGACCAGGTGGGCGCGGCGGTGTGGTCGGCCGAGGTCGCCGGCGACATTGCACTGCAAGTTGGATTTTTGTTCCGACTTCTCTGCTTCGTAAAAACGCTCGTCGGCAACCGGCAGTCCTGGTGAGGCGACGTCGCACCTCTTCGCCGGCCCCCTGTGTAAAAATTCGCAGAATTCAATTTCAATCTTATCTCTGCGCGACCGGTCGAACCCCATGTTTGACAAAGACAAACTATCCGTTGCGTTTTGCATGACTTTTCCTATTTTGTGGGATTGATTTCTAACAACTATATTGATGATTTTAAATGGTTTCTTTTGCAGCAAATCACTCCCCAAGGAGGAGCCAATGTCGGAAATCAAAGCCAAGACCTCTCCTATAAATAGAGGCTTCATTCAAGCAACAAGAGACAACACTCTATACAAGCGAAAGAGCAAACAAAGCAAACACTTTCATATATCTTGTTGTATTAGCCTTAGCACTTTCACTTGCACAAATTTGAGGTCTAGGCTTTCAATTCTTGATTACACTTGTACTCATATTGTATCAATCATTATTGAGTTGTAATCTTTATTTTGGTCATCATTCAACACAAGACATCCTTGTGAGTATTCTTGTGGTAAGAATACACTTGGGTGATCTAGGTGATAGGTGTTTGAAGGTTGTGGTAATCTTCAAAGGTGTTGTAAAGGATTGTGGTAATCCTCGAGGTGGTGTAAGAGGGTTGTGGTAATCCTCAAGGTGTTGTATTAATTTTTGGTAAATTAATAAAATCTTTTTTCTTTTGAAATCCATCCAGGATATCTTTGGGGTGGTAGAGGATTAGGCCCTAGGTGGGTTGAACCTCTTTAAATCGACGAGTGTTGTTTTATTTCCGCATTTACATTCTCGTCTTTGGTTGATTATTCAAAAAAAAGAGGGCAAAATCTGAAAAACCGAGATAATCTATTCACCCCCCCCTCTAGATTATCGTAGCCACTTGGACTAACAAGTGGTATCAGAGCCAAACTCTTTGGCTAGCTCGTTCCGAGTAAAGAGGAAAGATCCATGGCTACGAATGACGCTTATCTCACCACCGCGCCTCCACCAACAAGCCACCATTGTTCGACGCCAACAACTACGCATTTTGGAAAGACCGTATGGAGTGCTTTCTACAAGGGTGCGGATTTGACATATGGAATGTGGTTATTGAAGGAGTTGATCAACCAACGAAAAAATTGGAGGATGGCACCTCGACTCCTAAACCTTTCAAGGAGTTCGATGAAAATGATAAGAAGGCTTTCTCTCTAAACGGTAAGGCCTTAAATATTTTGCATTGCTCACACCTTACCGCCACCGAGTACAATCGCATACGAGGCATAAGGTCGGCACATGAGGTTTGGGAAAAATTGGAGACTATATATGAAGGGACAAAGAAGGTCAAGCAAGCTAGAAAGACCATGCTTGTTAAAGACTTTGAAAACTTTAACATGTATGATGGTGAAAGCATCTCCAAGATGGTGGAAAGGCGACAACATTGTCAATCCTCTTGTGGCCCTCGGTAAAGTCATCTCCAGAAGAAGAAAGTGACTAAGGTATTGAATGCTCTTCCCGGCTCATGGTCCGAAAAAGGTGACGGCAATCACGGAAGCACAAAATCTTGAGACACTCAAGTTTGACGAGCTCATCGGGAACCTCCTCATCTATGAAGTCTATCTCAAGGAGAGGAAAAATACCAAACCAACCATCAATCAATCGGGTATGCAAAATATTCTTAAAGGTCTTGCTTCCTCTTCTAATAATGCATACTATGATAATGATGATGATGATGAGGAGACGGCCGCACTTGTTCGAAAATTTGCAAAATTTGTGAATAAAAATAAAGCAAGAAAACCAAGAGATAATGCTTGCTTTAAGTGCGGAAAGCCGGGCACTTCATAGCCGATTGCCCAAAACTCAATGAGGAGGAACAAAAAAAAAAAAGCTTTTTCGAAAAAGAAGGCTCTAAATGCGGATGTCAAAACTTGGGATGAGCTACTCGAGACATCCGACGAGGAAGGTGAAACCGAACATGGTCTTATGGCTATGGACGATGAAAATAATGAGGTACGCTCTAACTCCTCTACCTCCTCCTTAGTTGATGAATTGCAATGTGATTTTGATGAGTTGCAAAATGAATTTCAAAAATTAATTGTTAAATACAAGAGTTTAAAGAAGGAGCATAAAGAGCTTAAAATAGAAAAGGATAAATTATTTACATCTTATGAGACTCTTGATCATGTTCATGCTATTACCCTTACTCAAATTCAAACTCTTGAAACCGAGAAACAAATGCTCACTAATGATATTGATAATTTGAAAAAGGATGTGCATCGTTTTAATTTAAGCACGGATAAGGTTACTAAAATTTTAGATGCACAAAGAGGTGAGCATTCAAAACAAGGACTTGGTTACAAACCATTTCAAAAGTCTTTAAGAAAAATAACCAAGGTCCGACTTTCATACGTGCTAGTAGCTCTCATACTCCTACTTGTTTTTATTGTGGCAAAATTGGACATTATGCTAATAATTGCAAATTGAGAAATAGCTCTAGTTATATTTGGAGACCCAAAGGTCTCAAAACTAACCCCATGGACCCCAAAATTATAGGGTACCTAAAAGAAATGATTTTGTAGGTAATAGGGGCTATAACAACCATGGAGGATTCGAAATGGCTCGTGGACGGCGGATGTTCACGCCATATGACCGGAAGGAGAGAGCTTTTTACCAACATCAAGCTCGAAGAAGGTATGGTCATGTTAAAGCAATGGCAAAGGAAAAATTCTTGGAAATGGAGAAATTGGTAACTCTTCTTTCTCTCTTTGTAATGTTCTTTTAGTAGAAGGGCTTAAGTTTAATTTGATAAGTGTTAGCCAACTTTGTGATTCAAATTATGATGTTTCTTTTAATAAAGAAAAATGCCTTATTCTTAAAAATGGTAATATTATTTGTGAAGCAAATAGAAAAGGCAATCTTTACAAAATTTGTACTAGTGATTTGGTTAGTCAAAATGTTTCTTGTCTTGTCGCCAATAATGATTTAACGAGTTTATGGCATAGGCGACTCGGACATGTTGGATACAAGAATTTGAAAAATATTTACAAAAACCAACATGTAAAAGGACTACCCAAATTGAATTTTGAAAATCTTGGCTTATGTGACACTTGTCAAAAGAACAAATTAGTTAAGAGTAGTTTTAAGCCCAAAAATGAAATTTCCACTACCAAACCCCCTACAATTGCTTCACCTTGATTTGTATGGGGATATTGGTACTGCTAGTCTAAGTGGAAAACATTACACTTTCATTATTGTCGATGATTTTTCTAGATACACTTGGGCTCTTTTTCTTGCAAATAAAAGCGTGCCGTTAATGAGTTTGTTAAGTTGTGTAGACGCATTGAGAATGAAAAGGAAGATACTATTAAAACTATTCAAGTGATCGAGGCGGAGAATTTGACGGTGAGTTTAGAGTCTTTTGTGAAACCAAGGGATATACGCACAATTTTTCGGCTCCAAGGACACCTCAACAAAATGGTGTAGCCGAAAAGGAAGAATCGGACGCTACAAGAAATGAGTCGGTCCATGCTCAATGAATTTTCTCTTCCAAAATATTTTTGGGCGAAGCCGTAAGTACCGCTTGCTATGTCACTAATCGAGTTTATATTCGTCCTAAAATGAATAAAACTCCATATGAGCTTTGGAAAGGAAGAACTCCAAATATTAGTTATTTCAAAATATTTGGATGTAAGTGCTTTATTTTAAATACTAAGGATCAATTGGACAAACTTGATCCTAAGGCCGATGAAGGAATATTTATGGGGTATTCAACCAAGAGCAAAGCATATCGGGTTTACAACAAGACTAGCATGGTTGTTGAAGAATCTATTCATGTCAAATTTAATGAAGCCTCGGGTGTTGAAAGAATACCCAATGACGATAGTGATGAAGAGGATATTGTTGAACCTATTGTTCAAAGTGATGCTCATAATGATCAACCTTCAAGTTCAAATGTCCCTCAAGAAGATAGGGGTGATACTTGAATCTTCCCGTAGCATTGAAATTTAAGGAGATCACCCAAAAGATCTTATTATTGGTGATCCCCTTGATAAAGTAATGACTCGAAGGAATTTTGCGAGAAAGCTCTTATATCTCAAAAAGAGCCTAAAAATGCTAAGGAAGCTATTGAGGATGAAGATTGGTTTTTGGAAATGCAAGAGGAGTTGAATCAATTTGAAAGAAATGATGTATGGGAATTAGTACCTTGTCCTCCATCTCAAACAATTATTGGTACAAAATGGGTATTTAGGAACAAACTTGATGATCAAGGCAACATTGTTGAAATAAGGCAAGGTTAGTAGCTCAAGGGTATTGTCAAGAAGAAGGTATTGACTATGATGAAACTTTTGCACCCGAAAGCACGTTTAGAAGCTATTCGTATTTTACTTGCCTATTCTTGTTTCAAAAATTTCAAACTTTACCAAATGGATGTTAAATCCGCTTTCTTAAATGGTATTATTCAAGAAGAAGTCTTTGTAAAACAACCTCCGGGGTTTGAAAATTTTTCTAGGCCTAATGATGTTTATAAACTTAAAAAGGCTTTGTATGGTTTAAAACAAGCACCCGTGCATGGTATGATAGACTTAGCTCTTTTCTTTTGCAAAATGGTTTTACAAGAGGTAAAGTTGATACTACACTCTTTGTTTTTGAAAAAGGGCAAGATTGTTTACTTGTGCAAATTTATGTTGATGATATTATCTTTGGTGCTACTAATGAATCTTTGTGCAAGAAATTCTCCAAGTTAATGCAAGGTGAATTCGAGATGAGTATGATGGGGGAGCTAAACTTCTTCCTTGGACTTCAAATTAAGCAATGCCAAGAAGGTATTTATATTTCGCAATCAAAGTATACAAAAGAACTTTTGAAGAAGTTCGGCATTGAAGAAGGAAGAACCGTCTCGACTCTATGGCAACCAATGTCAAAATTGACAAAGATGAAAAAGACAAGTCGGTTGATGAATCCAAGTATCGAGGTATGATTGGTAGTTTACTTTATTTAACCGCTAGTAGACCGGACATTCTTCATGCCGTATGCCTATGTGCTCGTTTTCAAAGCAATCCCAAAGAATCTCATATGAGTGCCGTTAAAAGGATTTTTCGATATTTGAAAGGCACCATTCAATATGGTTTATTTTATCCAAAGAATGAAAATTTTTCTCTTAAAGGTTATAGTGATTCGGACTATGCGGGAAATATTGATGATCGGAAAAGTACTTCCGGATCATGTCAATTTTTAAGCGATTGCCTAGTTTCTTGGTTCTCAAAGAAACAAAATTGTGTTTCACTTTCAACTACGGCCCGAATATATTTCCGCCGCCTTTTGTTGTACTCAACTTTTTGGATGAAACAAACCTTAGCGGATTACAAATGTTCTTTTGAAAATGTTCCTATATTTTGTGATAATATATCCGCTATAAATATTGCTCAAAACCCGGTTCATCACAACCGTACTAAACATATTGAGATTCGACATCATTTTCTAAGGGATTGTGTCTCAAAACGAAAAATTGAGATATCTTTTGTACCATCTCAAGATCAATTAGCGGATATTTTCACAAAACCGCTAACTTCCCGAGACTTTGCGTCGATACGAGCTCGGTTAGGCATAATGCATATTGAATGAAATTTACGTTTGTATTTTGCACGTTTTTTAAAACTTAGGGGCGAAAAATCGGATTTTTGGTTGAAAATTCGGATTTTGGAAAATTTGCAAAACAATGGGTGAAGAGGTTGAGGGCAACCGGTCGCCCTCAACGCCGACCGTCGCCCTCAACCCACGACCGGCGCCTAAGCCATTTTTTGGTTTAAAATTGTTCTGTCTTGACATTAGTCATTTTCACTCTTTTTGGCCATTTTTCGTCCCTTTGCCAAATTCACACAAATTTCACTCAAAATTTGTTTTCATGAATTCAATTCATATCATACACCTTATATGACTTGTTTATCATCATCATCGCTCATCTTTACCGATCGAATGGTAAGAATTCTATTCCTTTTGCTCAAATGGGTTGAACCCTTGAGTTTATGGCTTTCTTGTATATTACTTGATGAAATTATTTTGTGATCATGATGAGCTTAGTTATTATCTTTGTATTGTATGATGTTTGGTATGATTTGGTGATGAAAATTTTTGGCTTGAATCTCTTACAAGGGCTTTATACAATCTCTTTTATATTTTACACCCACAAGGTGTTCGATGAATTGTCGCAATGAATTGTTCGACTTTTACATGACTCTTATGCTTTCATATGTCTTATATACTTATTGAGATCATGTCTTGACACTTAAAACGTGCTTATGGATATCAAATGATACTTTTTCCCATTTTTTGGATTATAAGCTTTTCTTCTCGAATGGTTGATAAATCGTCTCTTTGGCACACTTTGATATACTTGTATGATGTTTTTATTGTCCTAACATTCTTTTGATGATTCCAAAGGGAGAAACAGGAAAATGGCTCGTTAGCTCAAAGAAGCTAATAAAAGCTCGATATAGAAGCTATAAGCTATGGCTTGTTTAGGCCATAAGTTGTGAAGAAAACTTAGTCCAATGGTTGTTTTATGGACTTGTTTGCATGGATATTAAGTATTTGTGATGGGGAGCTTCTAGCTCATGAAGTTGTTGTTTATTTTGTAAAAGCTTGTGCTTCTAGCTTATACAATACTTCTTTTGATATGCTTATTGATAGGGGAGCTTTTTGTAAAATGTTATTAAACGGATAGTTTACTCTAAGCTAGGAAAATTGTTTTGTTTTCAAAATCGTCCTCTTGTAAATTGTTTTGGTTTGTAATCATCAAAAAGGGGAGTTTGTTAGATAAATGTTTTTATCATGATTTTGATGATTTTATTAAAATGAGTTTTTATACCAAAACAATGTCTCTAAATGTTGTCCCAATACCTC
The DNA here is from genome assembly GCA_016081115.2 of Rehmannia glutinosa. Taxonomy (NCBI): domain Eukaryota; kingdom Viridiplantae; phylum Streptophyta; class Magnoliopsida; order Lamiales; family Orobanchaceae; genus Rehmannia; species Rehmannia glutinosa. The sequence continues at coordinate 1,034,893 of JABTTQ020001592.1, forward strand.
CGATCGATCTAAAATGTTTTTACTATTTTTCGGAGTATTTCTTGGGGTTTATTTTCGATTTAAAATTGGACAACACTTTTGTTTCAGTTTCGACTCGGCCGCCCTATAGGCAACCCGTACACTGAGTTGAGTTTTGAAACGAGAAAATGGGACGTAAGAAAAAAAAAAAAAGCGGGGCGGCGATTTGGCCGACCAGGTGGGCGGCGGCACGGTGTCGTCGGCCGGTCGGCCGTGGCGACTGCACGCAAGTTGGATTTTTGTTCCGGCACTTCTCTGTTTCGTAAAAACGCTCGGCAACCGTCACGGTGAGGCGACCGGTCGCACCCTCTTCGACCGGTCCCCCTGTGTAAAAATTCGCAGAATTCAATTTCAATCTTATCTCTGCGCGACCGGTCGAACCCCATGTTTGACAAAGAAACTATCCGTGCGTTTGCATGACTTTTCCCTATTTTGTGGGATTGATTTCTAACAACTATATTGATGATTTTAAATGGTTTTTTGCAGCAAATCACTCCCCGAGGAGGAGCCAATGTCCGGAAATCAAAGCCAAGACCTCTCCTATAAATAGAGGCTTCATTCAAGCAACAAGAGACAACACTCTATACAAGCAAAGAGCAAACAAAGCAAACACTTTCATATATCTTGTTGTATTAGCCTTAGCACTTTCACTTGCACAAATTTGAGGTCTAGGCTTTCAATTCTTGATTACACTTGTACTCATCATTGTATCAATCATTATTGAGTTGTAATCTTGATTTTGGTCATCATTCAACACAAGACATCCTTGTGAGTATTCTTGTGGTAAGAATACACTGGGTGATCTAGGTGATAGGTGTTTGAAGGTTGTGGTAATCTTCAAAGGTGTTGTAAAAGGATTGTGGTAATCCTCGAGGTGGTGTAAGAGGGTTGTGGTAATCCTCAAGGTGTTGTATTAATTTTTGGTAAATTAATAAAATCTTTTTCTTTTGAAATCCATCCCGGATATACTAGGGTGGTAGAGGATTAGGCCCAGGTGGGTTGAACCTCTTTAAATCGGCAGTGTTGTTTTATTTCCGCATTTACATTCTCGTCTTTGGTTGATTATTCGAAAAAGAGGGCAAAATCTGAAAAACCGAGATAATCTATTCACCCCCTCTAGATTATCGTAGCCACTGGACTAACACTTCCTACCCGTGTCGCCGACCGCACTAGGGTTATCGGGAAAATGAGCAAAAATGGTATTTATCTTACCGATTCGAAATATTTGACATCAAGGGGGCAAAAATGTCTTATCGCGAGTGCATTTGAGGGGTACAAGTGACTTTTCGTTATAAGGTTTGGTTGGTATAAATTAATCACACTTCACCCCACTTGATTAACAATCATAAAAATTGAGGAAAATGAACCGCCTCGATAATTTTTAGCTGGCCGCCCAAAAATTCCCAAACAAAAGAAAAAGTGTGAAAAGGGGCCTAATCCAATGAAATCCCAAATGCCAAATGAGCCGCAAATATAATATTATATAATCAATTAAAATATTCAATCACTATCAAATTTTCAAATTATTATATACATAAAATATTACTTCAAAACCACTCAACCAAACATAATCTCATTTTCAAACCTACTTAAAACTCATTTTCATTCACTCATCCAAACACAATTCCAGTTTTCACACGAAAACCAATAAATTCTCAAAATTCATTTTCCAACACTAGAAACTAGAAATGGTCCATGGAAACATAACCATACAAGGCCTAAGTTTCTATAGTGCTTTATGGTAGTCATTTAGGCTCTGTTTGGTTGTATTTGTGTAATGACCTTGATTAATTCCCACAATATTTATTTAATAGATACAATAATACCTAATAACTTGTTTGTTTAATATATTGAGTTGTGGGATGATATGTTTGGTTGTGAGTGGATAATAATAGCTAGGGATGACAATTCGCCCGGCCCGTGAACGTGGCGGAGTGGGTCCGGATATCTTCTCCATCTCGTGGGTACCCGCCCCGCACCGCCATATTTTTTAATATATTTAATATATATTTTACATGTATGTTATGTAAGATAATATAAGTTTATCTATTTAATATTATATTTAACATATATAATGACAAATTTTATAAATAATATGCATTTATAATACAAAATATAAGATTAAAAATTATTAATAATATAAAATAAGATAAAAAAACTAAACAAAATTATTTCCATGGGCGGGCAGGCGCCCCCCCATTATCACCCCTAATGATAGCCCATATGATGATATATTATTTGTACCCTTCATTTAGAATGAAGTTCCCAATTTAAGGGTTACAAGGAGGTATTAAGTAAATTCCATACACAAGAAACTTGGATGAATTTTGGACCCCATCTCGGGGTGCAATATGTTATCACTTGGGAAGTTTGATAAGAAATCTAATTAATCATATCATGAGTCCGCGCTTGAAGCAAACAAAATAATATAATAAAGTAGAATGAATCCGTGTGATATCGTACCCATAAAGGACAACCAAATATAGCCTTATCATTTTCTCAAAAAAAAAAAATATAGCCTTATCATATTAGAACAAGTAAATGAAATACGGTTGTAAATAGTTAATATGGACGAATTTACAAAACAATAAAAAAACAATTTATCTACCGTAGTTAAGTATTAAAAAAGTCGTAAGTTGTATGTAAAATCATTGTATATAAATAATTGTAAGTAAACATTTACCAATAAAATCTAAAACTGTTGGCAAAAATCTATAACATTTCTGTCAATAAATTAAAAACTCTCGGTAATATGTCGGATAATTTGGAAAAAAATATTTTTTACTATGTAGGTATTCTTGACAAAATTACTTTTGTTGATAAATTATGTTGGTAAGTGGTAAACTTGAATTTTTTTTTTTTTATTGTTACGTGGTGGAGAGTGGGAAGGGAAATTCTTTGTTGTATTATAGTATTTGTGAACAGTTGTGCTGCGGTTTTGTAGGACTTTTCGCAAGCCGGTGGGCACGATCGAACTTGGTCAAGATTTTCGGGGTTTGTTTTGTTGTTTTGCTTTATTTCAATGCATACGTGATCCAAGCTCAAAAGTCTAAAAGTTGTTTGGGAGATAAATAAAAATGGGGACCATTTTGCATGAATAATAAGAGTTTGACTTTGTGCTTTACTTTAATATTTGTTATAGTAATAGTTGATTGAATTCGCGTGAATTACATACATTTATTTCTATTTATGAAGCATTAATACGAAAGTGACCTTTTTATCATTTGGAAAAGACGATCGGGTAAGCAAGTTATTGCGACTATATAGAGAGGGCATGTAAGATATATATATATATATATATATATATATATATATATGTTAGTACAATCCTAAAGGAGGTAAAAAAATCATGATTAAGTGTATGTGATAGGGATCGAAACTTGAGAAATTGGGCATTTGGTCGATCTTAAAATCGCTCCGCCTCCTTGAAACCGACTCCCATCCGAACTCCGCCCGTAGACCCGTACAAAAAGGAAGGTCGGAGGTTCTTTGACGTCCTTCTCTCGATCCTTAAGTGAGAAGATTATTCAACAAGAAAGAGACAAAAATATAAAAATATATAAAAAGTGTGAATTAGGGTATAAGTGAACCTGGACATGGGTTTTTATAGCTTAGCCGACGATTAGGGTTTTCGTAAAATCCAGATTCTCACATTTACGATTTGGTAATAGAATTATGATTAAGATAGGATCAAATCTTCTAGAACCCTAATTTATCATTGAGTTCGGCAGTCGGTGAGCTCAATTACTTCAAGTCGTCACTTTAGCTATTCTTATATGGAACCTTTAATTGCTCATAAGGCCCAAGCACAACCTTGTTGGAAAATATTGATGAAGTTCGAAAACAAACGGATCCATTCCCGGGCGTGCGAAATTAAGATTGCCCTTAAGGATTTATTTGTGTAATCCCCAGGATTCAAACGAGGTTTTTGAACAACAAAATTAAACAAAATTGTAACCCAACACCGATGGTATGAATGTTAGAGTTGAGAAGAAAAATGAGCGAGACCATTTTTTGTAATCGATTTCTCTCTACCTTTATACACATGTGAGGTGTATTTTAATATACATTGAGCCAAACAATTTTCCCATTAATATTAAAAGTTGTACCATATTTTATTTTGTAGTCTAGCCATAGGATAAGGCAATTAAAATCAATATGTCTTCCACTAACAAAAAGTGTAGGAATCTTTTAGTATAATATGTCAAAATAAACCGAGAAAACTAAATGGTAGTGGGAATGTAAATCTTTTAAAACACCATATTATACAACAATCCCCACATGTTTTAAAAGATTTATAAAGAATAATATGGAATGATTTGTTGGGTTACAAAAATGAGTGTAGAATGCATCGAATCACGGTGTCTTTTGGACTATGAACCAGGACCTAGAATGATAAGATTTAAAGTACTGAGTATTGGTGAAGTCAGTAGCTTCTATGAACCAAGAACTCTTTATTGTAAGTTAAAATCTTACGGTCAAATACATTACACACTCTCAAGATTTTGTTGTTCAAAGCGATTTTGCGCTAATAGGCCATGCGCGTGCCTGGTATTCATGAGTGCTCTAGAGACATGCCAAAGTCTCATAGGAGCGGCCCCACTCCACACTCATATAGGTAAATTTCATCAAGTATATTTTGCAAGTAAATATACCACCCTTAGGGATATGAAATTCATTAAGAGTTTATCAACTCATCCTCTATACTTGCATTCTAAAGACTTCTCACACCATAGGAATGGACAATCAATTGTTGTGCTAGCGGAGAATTAACAAGTGATTTGTTATTACCCATATGAACCTCATTCATGGGATCTCCAATCACGAGGTTAGGTTTCCATCACTATTAATTTCTTAAATTGGCTTAAGTCTCATTCCCCGATGTTTTAGTAATTAATTTTCTTCCCAAAACTTGATCGGATGATTGGCCAAATTCACTTTGACTTCACATAATCAATGGATATTACTCCATCTTTTAACGAGATGTTTAATCACATCATGTCTCGACAAACATGTTTGTTTTTACCATTAAATGTTTTATTCTTTGCATTTGTAATTGCTACTTGGCAATCACAATTTATATACACTGAATGTGTTGGTTTTCTCGCTAAGAAGTTTTTCACCCACTCGCCTCTCATTGCACAAGCTAACTCAAAGTGAGTAAACTCAAACATCATAGTAGAAGTTATGATACTTTGTTTAGCTAACTTCCAAATAATTGCACCCCCACCAAAGATGAATATATAACCACTAGCGGATTTATCTCATCCGAATCGAGATTCGATTATCATCTCCATCACTCTTATACGAGTAAAAATCCACTATAAAGAATACCATAATTTATGTACCTCTCAAATAGTCGACTAAAACAGTCCAACGATCACGATTGGGATTATAAGCATATATGCTCAATTAATACACAACACAAGTTATGTCAATGTGAAAATTTCATCACATGCAACAGACTCCCAATAATCTGTGCATACTCAAACCGAGCCACAGGATCACCAAAAATTTTCTTTAATTAAGTGTTAGCATCATAAGAAGTGCTCACGATTTTGACATTAAAATGTCAAAACTTTTTAACTCACAATTTTGACATAGAAATGTCCAAACTTCTCAAGAAGTTTCTCAACATAATGTTCTTGAGACAATATTATGATATCATCCACTCTTATGATTTGAACACTCAATATTACACTTGCTTCACCCACATATCCTTCACATTAAATTTAGAAGCAAGTAGCTCTTTAGTTTTATATATCAAATAAATTTTAGTACCAAATGTGAGCATGTAATCCACATAAAAAATTTATTACATACTCAAAGATCATCAAGTTTTGTATAAGCACATCTATTTACTTCCAACAGAAGTAAAATCACCAGACAATAAAATTTTGATTAGGCACCCCCACACTTTCAAATATTCAAATTATGTGCACAATTTTAGAGCATGAGAAGAGAAAATTCAAATCATTAACATGTAAAGAAACAAATATTTTCCACACAATATATTTATGTCCAGTTACGACACAAACATAAATCATAGACATTGAGACTATGCGTATGCGCTTTTGTCAATGATCAGTCTCATATGTCCCATACTACTCAGAATCTGAAATGCTCCAAAATGCACTTATTGAAGTATCACAAACCTCCCTATTTTATTTTTAAAATCACCAAACTGCATTCAAGTATCACAAAGAGTTGCTAAGCAATAGGACTTAAGTAAACAATATTTAGCCTGAGTTTCTCCACAGATGTAGCTGAGATTTGTATGTATCAAATGATAAACACATCCACTACAATTATTTGACATGCTCCCAAAATCAAATTGTTTCTCACAGACATTGCTCACTTGATGCATATTCTCATGATTCCATAGAAAAACGAATAAATAATCTACCACTGGGTTTTTCAATTAACAAGCAATAATGCTATCGTTTAAACAATGAAACAATGCAAAAATTCCAGATTATTTGCTCTGTGAAATAACGCGCATATCTACTCAACAACATGTAAGGGAAGTAGAACAAGTTGAGCAATTTTTTTCTTAAATAATTCATCATTTTACCAATTTCCAGAGAGATAAAAACCAACACGCCAAGAATAAAAACACAACTCAAACCTTCATCTGCAATATGAAAGCAAAGGAAAAATCAAAGGAAATACCATTTTTTATCAGAATGTAGAAGGATGAAACTTCCTTTGCACTCTCTTGTTAGTCACCTTTCATCATCAACTGTTCAATCCGTTGCTTGAAATCAGCCATCAAACACCATCAATACAACGTCGTTCAAGCAGTCGATACACTTCTCGATGAGCCTACTCCACCACCGGTCGTCCTTGTCACGCTCCGCCGCCATCGGCTGCAAAAACGCCCACGCCGTCCCATGTAATAGAGGATCCTTGATCGGAATCTTGCGTCAGCTGTCCATCCGGCTGATCATCGAAAACGGCACTCACCGCCGTCGACGGTGTAGATCCTGGCCGTAGCAAGTCCTTCATTATGTTGTAGTTGATGCTCTGGTACGCAATCATCTCGTCGTCGTAATGGTGATACCGCCATGATTAAGGATGCTAATGGCGTTTGGTAATGGAAAGGTTAATGGGTTTAACGCCAAATTATGAGGGTTAATTAAGAAGTTCTCCATATTCCACAATACAATCAGGATATGAGAAGGATAATTTTCAATTTCCTTTCTTTTTTTTTTCACTCGAAAGAGATGATGTTGAGAATTTAGCTTGAGCCCTCAATCTGAACAGGGAGAGATCATATTTCTTTTTTAGTTTTTGATTTTGGAGTGAATTGATGGACTCCACACATATCACTATCCCAAACTGAAAAAGGGACTCTAGCAGAACAGTAGGCAGAATTATGTATATACACTGATTTTGAAGCCATTTTTCCCAGGAAGAAAATAAGCCAAGAAATACAAGCAGCTATGTGTAGTGATTTTTGGTATACATTTTTTTTTTCGAACTTCCAGATAAATCCTTAAGATTGTTGGAAAATATTGATGAAGTTCGAAAACAAACGGATCCATTCTGAGGCGTGCGAAATTAAGACTGTCCTTAAGGATTTATTTGTGTAATCCTCCAGGATTCAACAGGTTTTTGAACAACAAAATTAAACAAAATTGTAACCCAACACCGATGGTATGAATGTTAGAGTTGAGAAGAAAAATGAGCGGACCATTTTTGTAATCTGATTTCTCTCTACCTTTATACACATGTGAGGTGTATTTTAATATACCTTGAGCCAAACAATTTTCCCATTAATATTAAAAGTTGTACCATATTTTATTTTGTAGTCTAGCCATAGGATAAGGCAATTAAAATCAATATGTCTTCCACTAACCAAAAAGTGTAGGAATCTTTTAGTATAATATGTCAAAATAAACCAGAAAACTAAATGGTAGTGGGAATGTAAATCTTTTAAAACACCATATTATACAACAAACCTTGCCCAAGTCATGGGCAACCATGTCCTGCTCACGGGTTCGAGCTCACAGTCTTCAATTCATTAGATCATTCTTGAAGAGATTTTACTTAGAATTTTCATAATTTAATCTTTCTAATAGAGCCGTCTTAGCTCGACCCATTTACAAGGGTTTCTCAGGTCAGCTCAATCTTAACAAAGTCTATCAGTTCGGCCCAATGGATCCTTTCATATTGACCCCCATCAGCATTAAATCACACGTGCCATACTCGATCCCTAGCCAGGTGACATCTTTGATAGCATTTGTTTTAGTTGATGGTTTTCAGTTATTCAAATTGATGAACGGATAATATTAAAGTTGGCTTTCACTATTATTTTATTAATAGGTTCCTTTATTAAGTATCTCTTTTTTTCTCAAACGCCCATTTCTTCCTCTCCTTTTGGCCGCTCATCTTTTTTTTTTTTTTTTTTTTTTTTTTTTTGATAAGCTCGCCTTCCTGCGCTACGCCGACTACGCTCGGGAGACAACAACTCGACTCCTCATTCGCCGCCAAAGGTAAACCGCGGATGTGCACGCATGGCCTGGCGATGTTCGACGGTCGGCGGACGTACAACCAGATCCTCCTGTAGGTAAAGAGAACAATTATGTTCGACCCCCCAATCTACTAATAATGATCTCTCCCGAATCGAACCCACACGGATGCTATTCAAGATGAGTTCCCACCAAATCTTCACTATTTCGCATATGCCCTGGGAGCAATTTGATGGAGCAGGGATATGACCCCGACCTCCACCCCACAAACAATTTGATGGAGCGGAATTTGAACCTCTCGACCTCCATCCCACAATTGCTTTGTGGTGGTCAAAAGCGGCTAAGCCACCTGGTTGCCGCTCATCCTTATATATATAGGAGGACGAGGTATGGTCCGTATGAAGGATGTGGGAAATAATTTACAATGTTTATAGACTCTCTTCATTAATAAATCGTAAAGTAATATGTGATTTTTATTTATTCTTAATTTGTTCTCAATATGTGGCTTTTATTTTCATTAAATATCCCTATCATATATGAGATTTATTTTAAGATTGAGATGAATCATATTACTCAATGATAAGTGATACAAGCGTGATAAATATCTTTGGTACATATTTTATCCAGTCATTAATTGTGATATTGTGATTCATGGATCGATTAAATCATTAATATTTTTAAAATAGTTTTAGATATGTATAAGTTTTATAATCTTATAAAGCTTACAATTGTATTTCAATTTTCAATCGATTTAGTAATTCGTTGTAAGCTTCTTCTAATAAATAAATAGAATTCATTTTGATTCTCAAAATATATCCCTTTACTATAAAATAATGAGTCGTATCACGTAGATCAATCAGTCAACAATAATCAACAATGCAATTGATTTGGGATATACAAATTTAATTACTAAGTCATTGTCATTAGTATGAAAAAAGAGTATATACAAATTTAGCTACTAATCAAGTTAATTACAAATTTAGCAACTCTTTAAAAATGAGTACATATATATATATATATATAATTGGTTTCCTGATACTGCACTCTAATGGAGGAGCCACTACATGAAAGTGGTATAAGACTGGTGTCAAAAAAAAAAAAAAAAGAAAGTGGTATAAGACTGAAAAAATTACATATAGCTCTAACTCGACTTTTTTAATTTATTTTTAATATTGTCTGGGCCATATATAGGCTTGGGCCGAGGCCCAAGATAGTCGTTCCTCCACCATTGGTGCACTCCGATTATCATCTTATTTTAAATAATTGTATGCGAGTATTTTAAAAAGCGTTAGCGCTAATCAGCAAACAGATCGAGACTTAGCACCTAGGTGAAGCTTGGACGGAGTTAAGTGGGGCCTAATCAAGAAAATAAATAACGCGAGAACTAATCGGACTAAGCGGTAATTTTTAAAATAATGATCGTATGTGACAAAAATTAAAAACATTGTGCACAACATTAGTGCAACATGGAACAAATGTGTACAACCCTTGTGGCCATATAATTAAAGCAAAACCATCAAATTAAGTAGCTTAAGATCAGGGGCGTAGCTAGGGGTGCCACCCCACCCCGTACACCCCAAATTTTTTTTTTTATCCCATTTTTTTATGTGGAAAAAATAAAAAAAAAAATTATATGTCTTTTAAGGTGAAAAATAATTGAGCTAGGGGAAATGGGGAAAAAAATTTAGGCTAGGGGTAATGATGAGTCGGGCTACGCCCGCTTAAGATATGAGTTGGGCTATTTAATATTTCATAAAGTATTTGGGAAAATAAGGCCTTGTATGGTTGTGTTTTCATGATTCAGTTTCCTCTTTCCAACTATTCCATAAAATGAGTTTATCTTGTTTAGAAAGTTTTCGATAGAAATGAAGTTGTTTCAGGTTTTCATTTTTTATGGTAATATTCTTTTCAAAAAACACAACTAAACAATTTTTCACCACAATTACACAAATCTTTGTGAAAAATATTACATTCAGGCACACATATGTCAAATACATACAAAAACTATAAGCGGTCATATTTTCATTTCCAAACAGTAAATTGAATAACAAATCAAACATATTTTCAATTCTCACATAAAAATTAATAAAATTTGAAAATTTATTTTTCAACACTAGAAATTGAAATTTAGACTTGGAAATACATCCAGATAATGTCTGAGAAATAGAGATATTCCATGGTCTTCCAAACAAATGCCTAGGGAGAGAAAAGGATAGAACTATGGTGTACGCAAAAGAAGAGATTTACATAGATTTGTTTTTGTTTTGATCTGTTTTCATCATGAAGATAAATTAGTGGGGGCCATAAATGGGGCTGATTTGATAGATTTATGCAGGGTAGAGGACAGTCCTAGATGATGTACAAATATTACCATACCTTATGGTTATATTTCTTTGAGGAAAGAATTATAACACTTTGAATGAGAAATGTGATACAAGTAAATGATTGAATCTGGTAAAACAAACAAATAAAAATATCTGGGCTTGTATTGTTAGTGGGGGTGGATGGGTGGGTGGGGGTGGTTATGAACATGATAGGGAAGCAGAGGAGGTGGCAGCATCCGTGTGGGGGTATGGGGGGGCGACTGTCATGTACGGGTAAAACATCTGATGAGTCTAAAATCTAGCTACCATTTGGATGGAGGGATTTGAAATTAGGGATTTCAAATTAATGGATTTCAAAGTCGTTGGATTTAAAATTCACCCCTTGTTTGGATGATGTAAATTTGTATAAGGATTTCAAATCCATCGTAAATTTTGATAAAAAGAAATTAGAAGCTCTATTTATTTTCTTAATTGATATTTAATAAATAAAAATAAAAGATATAATTTTATTATTTTGTATATAATTATAATGTGTGTAAATGTGTGTGTGTGTGTAAATGTGTGTGCGGTGTGTGTGTAATGTGTAAATGTGTGTGCAGTGTGTGTAATTGTGTAAATGTGTGTGCACTTTGTGTGTAATTGTGTGCGAGTGTGTGTAAATGTGTGCAGTGTGTGTAATGTGTGTAGTGTGTGTAAATGTGTGTGCAATGTGTGTGTAAATGTGTGTAGTGGGTGTAAATGTGTGTAGTATGTGTAAATGTATGTGTAGTGTGTGTAAATATTTGTAAATGCGTGCAATGTGTGTGAATATGCAAGTGAGCATAAAGGAAAAAAAAAGAATGAATTTCAAATGACTAGGTTTTGGGAGGGATTTGAAATCCTTTGAAAATGAACTAAAACATAAAGAGTGATTTGAAATCCATTGATTTGGATTTATATGCCAAACATGAGTGTGGATTTATCAAGGATTTCAAATCCTCCTCCCACATCCCCTCCCAAATCCCCCATCCAAATGCACCCTAATTGAATTTCACTATTTGTAATTATTGATTCCTTTTTATATGTTCGGTTGTTTTTTTTACAATGTGTAAATATAAAATTAGGTGGATGCATGTGTATAATAATAACATATGATATTTGGGACCAAATTTCATATTTCTCTTCATATTCCATTAGTGTAGATAATTAGCAAATATAAGTGCATTCAAAATATCAACATCATGTGTTTATTTAGTTAATCTTGTCAATCATTCACAACAATGGATGGAATAAGAAATGGAACATACAAAATGGAATAGAAAATCTCATGCCATGACATTCACATGATCATAATGACAATAGTGAAGAGCCAACACACGAAAATTGGGTTGATCGGACATATAAAAACTAAAAAATCATATAAACTCGAACTTTTTTTTTTTCTTTCTTACTGATATAAGTATTAAAAAATAAAAATGGGGCGTCGGACCCCAACATAGTCCCCTAGCTCAGTCATATGTATATTGAATTAAGTACAATAGAAAATAGGAGAAATTGGAATGCATGTCAATGTGTAACATTGGTTCCGTTTTAATACACCAAATGCATAACAATTTTATACACTTAGTATTTACCTACAATATTTGAAATATTAAATAAAATACAATTGTAAATATCAAATCTCGACACAAAACATACAATTGAAGGATATTAGAATGAGATGGACCTCACGTGAACAAACATGTTTCCAACTTTTGGTCTAGTGAGGCCATGAATATCAAGAAGGGGTTGGGCGATAATAGGGAGTCTATGTCTATCCACTATGCCTAAACAGTAAACACAGAGGTTTTTGAGATGAATATTTTCTTTTTTTTTTTTTGATCGGTATTGAATATTTTCTTTTTAGTTCAATGATAATTAGAGTTTGTTTTTATGAATATAAAAATTTACATGCACATAAACACAGTGTTTTTGAGATTTCTGAAGTATGTAAGGTTGTATTTTGGGATGGAATAATTTGGATTTGATGGAAGGATTTGATGAAATAATTTCAAATGATTACAATCTACACATAAGATGCATTCGAATTTTTCACAATGGCTAAAAATAACTCAAAATAGAAGTTGATGGAATTGAAATCTCTAATATAATACCTTTTATAATATATTTTATGAGATAAATATTAATTAAATTATTTTTTTATGAATAAAAACTTGTAAAAGAGATAAATACATTTATATATATACACATAATTTTTTTTTATATATATATATATTTTTAAATTGATATGACAAAGTGAAATTGCACAAAGTTCATATGTAAAAGTGAAATTTTTTACAAAGTTCGGATGATAAAGTGTAATAACTTATTTAAACTTTAGGCAAAGACGATTTTGCCCTCACGTGATGGGCACATGCCAATATTTTTGAAAATGATGACGATTTTGCCCTCACGTGAAGGCAATATTGTAAAAATCGGCCTAGGCGCCCCTAGGCCGACCCGATTTTTCCAAAACCGGCCAAAAAATCATCCGGGGCAAAAATCGGACTAGGCGCCGCCAGGCGGGCTAGGTGGCCTAGGCGGCAAAAAAATCGAAAAAAAATCGGTCTAGGCGGTCTAGTCGGAATAAATCGGCCAAAAATCGGGAAAAATCGGCCAAAATACAAAAAAAATGAAAAAAATAAGAAAAACTTGGGCTTTTCTAGCGCCGATTCACCGACCGGCGCCTAGCGATTTTCGCAACCTTGCGTGAAGGGCACTTGCCAAAATATTGGGAGAATATTCTAATGATGATGGCTATTATATGCAAAATTGCAAAGTGCAAAACTTGTATAGTCTATATGGTAAGATGTAATTAAAACAAATTAGTTTATATGGTAAAGTGTAAAAACGTGCATAATTTGGGAGAGGTTAATATTTGTTGTCTCTATTGTAATTAAGAATATTATTCAAGCAAATTCAATGTATTTGCTATTTTGGATTTTAAATAATTAACTTCAAATCATTAATTCCATCCAAATGCAGCCTAGGCTTAATTTATTTTTCATAGTATTGTACAAAATAAACACCAAGTTGTTTTTATTGTAATTTCATCTAAATCTCTTTTCAAATCCAATCAAATCATATTTTGGTATTTTTTTAAATAAATGAAAATATATATAAAAAAAAAGGAAAAGGTTCGATCATGGCCGTCGATCGTAGCAAAGAAATAAAACAATGCAAAATTTCAGGAAAAAACAATAAAATAATTTAATGGCGCAATTTAAATGAATCGCGTTTATGTCTCAAGGATTTTCGAGTGATATTGTCATTTGTATTTTTTTACGTGCTCGATTATCATCTTGATGGTCCGATGTACAGATGTAGCTTATGAAATGTCGGCTCAGGATCCTCGAGCGCAATTTTAGTCTTCATAGCTTTTGAAGAAAGACATAAGTAAATAACAAATGGAGTAGTTGAGGAGTTTGCAAACTTGACCTTTTAAAGTTTCCGATTTCTGTAATACACATTTATATTCCGTAAACGGTAAACTCGGGCCACAGTGCTAAAGTTATTGATAAGTAATAGAGAGTGAATATGTATTTTCCTTAATTTTCACAAACAATTACATAATAAATAAAAAGCTTTTACAAACAAAAAAAAAAATTCCTTCAATTTTCCTTGTTCAAATAAAGGGATGATAGGCATCGGGTTCAATTCAATTCAAATAATTAGGTCATTAAAAACATGCATGGATCCCAACACACATCACATCCATGGGACCGTAGGGACACGAGTGGGCTGGAAAAAGTGAGGGGTTGAATGAAACGAGTCATTAATCTATTTGCGTGTCGGCCCTACAAACCGCTTCCGGTCCGGCTCGTGCTTCCATGGTTCTGGACTGTTCTAGTCAGAATTGTTCACCCAAAAAACTCACTAGTTTTTAAAACCTCATTTTTTGAAAAAGAAAAAAAAATATATTATTATTTTGACACCAAAAGAATAAGTTTATTTTACCTTGCCTTATTATTAATAGGGGAAAATTGCAAAACTGGTCTTATAAATATAGGGATGTTGTCATGTTGCAATATTATTTAGTCATGTAATTTTTAAAGTTGCAATTTTAGTTCTATAACAATTTTGCCCCTAAGCAGAATAATAATTTTAATCTTATAATTTTTTGGATTTGACAATTTTGGATTCCATTCATATTAGTCAAAAAATGAATCAGATTTGTATGTGTTTGTGTATTTCTGTAATTAGAAAATAATACATGTAAAACTCGTATCTTGGATTTTGATCAAAATTTATAATTTTAAGATTCTTCTCTCTTTAGGAAACTTATAGTATAAATGATAAATAAATTCAACTTAGAAGTGAATAGTACATAGGTTTCAATATCATTTTCTACTAGCTCGATCGGTATATTGAATATTTTGGCTATCGGGCATTTTGGGAATAAAAAAAAAAATTAAAATAGCGATTAGGACCAAATTTGCATAAACTTAAAATTTATAGGAACATAATTGTACAAATAAAAATTTACGGGACCAAAATTACATAAAATGCAAAATATGTAAAACTAAAATTACAATTTCAAAAATTACAGGACTAATATTACAAAAACCATATAGATACAGGACTAATTTTGCATTTCCTCCTTATTCATAGTAGCCCCAATCAATTTTTTTTTTTTTTTTTTTTTTTGAGGAATAGCCCCAATCATTTTTATTTACAAGGTTTTTCTATCAAAATTGGAAATTGAGAAAACCCATTTCCTGAGTTTTATTTTTAAGACCTTCATAAATGTTTCATATGATGTTCTGCTAATTAAAACCTGATTAGATTAAATAATTAAATAATTATACTTTTTCTATATATTTTTTTACCGAAATCTTTTCATTGATGAACATGAAGACAAATTAATATTAATATATTAAAATATTTACATATAAGTTTTTCATTTAAAACTATCATTAATTGTAGGTAGGACCCGAACTTGAACCGAAACTGCTTTTTCCGAACCCAATATTATAGATTAGAGATCCTATGTATTTAAAAGTATTACATAAATTTATACAACAAATTTCTGGAAAAAAAAAAAAAAAACAGTTCCAGGATAAGACGATTTGAAAATAAAAATTCAAAATCTGCCCTAACTCACTTATAAAACCCACTCTAAGTAGAACGGAAATGGAATAAAGTTATTGTTTAATTCTTTACCCACCTTGGCTTATCCATCTCATTGCGGTTCTTTGTTGTTTTTAATAGGATATATTCTATGTCCATTGTGTAATTTTTCTTGTAGATCTCTCGTCATCCTTATTTGAGCACAAATTAGGAGCGTTGGTCGAGACCACCCACTCCTTTTTTTCACGCGCCGAATAATTGGTTGGAGATCCTAGTTTGTTTTTAGTTAACCTCTGTTGAGGTTTGTTAGGTTTTCTTTGTTTATCTTGTTCGTTTGAACCTCCTTTTGCCCCTTTGAGTGTTAATGCGCCGCATCCATTGACATTAAAGACCAAAACCAGGGTATGCCCCTTTAATCTGTAATTTTTCACATTTTCTAATGAAATTTTCACATTTTCATAAAAAAAAATGAAATGGAATAAAGTATATTTCTGAATCCGTCTGCCATCCATTGTTATTTTTAAAAAAAAAATTATAAAAAGTTGAAATATGTAAATTTGAAGCTGGCGAATATGCAAACTTATAAGATATACTGATATACACGTACATTGCTGATTTGGGTCAGATAAAAAAGGGGACTCTGAATCCGTTTAGATAACCAGCCAAAATACTGAAATTAAGAGCAGAAGAGTTAAATGTTCCTGGTGTGTAGTGGTTGCAGAAAATTCTTTCCAAGGTTGTTTTGGTTATTGTGCTGACTTGTGTGTTCCATGTTGTTTACTCTTTTTTCAAGATTAAAATTGACATGAGAATTTATCTGCTAAACGTTTTTTTTTACCCAGGTTCTCACTCCAGGTGAATATATTCTTAAAGCTGCTTTCTCAGGCTGATAAAAAAGTACTTTTTTTTTTTATTTTTAACTTTTCTATCAATAATTTTTTCTCAGGGTCTACTAATATTTGATGTAATTTTATAAAAAAAGGAAATAAAAAGAAAAATACTCTTCTTTTCAGATGTATATAATAGCTAGAAACATAGAATATGAAAACATTTTTTTATTATTAAATGAAGTTAAGTAAAAATACTTTAATTTATTGTACTTTCATTTCGGTTTTCAATTTACTTCTCCTTTTCTGCTTTCTTTTTAATGTAAAAATTTAACCTCTTAATTCATAATTCACAAATTACAATATCAAAGAATACCACATAAATCTTATTCTTCTCTTTCTTTATTCTCTCCTACCCTATGTCGTGCTTTATTTATATGATTTTAGCTCTTATTTTGTCTTCCTTTATTGGAGTTTTGTATTCCCATCAATAAGTGTAAGTTTTCGTCCCCATAATAAGCAATTGTTCGTGTTTTCTATTATTTGGTTTCGGTTTTTCAAATAAATTGTCCTTGTTATGATCGTTTTTTGTAGAAGATTCTGATAATCCATTACCAGATTATTAGTGACAAATGAAGATATGTGATTTGTCCAATGTTACTGCAGTTTTCTGATTCTACTGGTTCAATTAGATCTTTATATGTCTAAATATGTGTATGTTTTAGATTTGTATATGTTTATAGTTTTGTAGGTTGGTCCTTGTACTCAATTGTGAGATTACTCTGCGAATGAAATTGATTGTTTTAAATAACAATTACAATTTCGAGAGATGTGTCAGAACCTACTTACACACAAAAAAGCATAGTGGTAATGGTACAAATAGCCATTTAGAAAATGTAAAGATTAAAAATAGCCATGTTTTGTATACACATCTTTTTTTTAGCCATTTTGGGGTGTAAAATGACATTCATACCTTTCTAAAGATGTTTGTTTGATATTTGGGTTATTTCTCTTTCTTTCACTTATCTCTATGTATTTTCTTACTCTTTTTTTCAAACTTTTTTAAGAAATTAAACTTGTATTTTTCATTTTAAATGTGCAATATGGGTGTTGAATTATAGATATCGTAAAGAGGATTAATTTAATATATTATACATGCAAAACGGATTTAAAACGAAAAAGTTATGTGAATTCAAAGTTTTTGGAAAAAAAAATAATTGGGTTATAATACGTGATAGAATCGATCTTTGAACTCGATTTCGAGTTATTATAACTTCGAAATCGAGTTACAATTTCTGATGAACTTCGATGCAAAGTCACGAGGATATGTGTTTTTGTGCGATTAAATTGGCTCAAGGGCAAATTGGGTTTTTCACACCCCAAAACGGCTAAAAAGATGTATTTGAAAAAGATGACTAAACAACATCTTAATTTGTTGGGAATGGCTAAAAAAAACGACTGAAAATCATATGTAAGATCAGATGAAACTCATCTAAATTTACTAAATTTTCGAGAAAAAAAAATGTTCAGCCATGTGCATATGTTGTCTTGTGAACATATATTATACAATACTAGTCATTGATATTAGAAAATTGTTGATGATGAATCAATAATAATCTGGAGAGTCCAATAACCTTCATTATCTAGAGATTATTACAATTGTGATGGCATATCAACTTTCACATTTAAGTATATCTTAAATTTAGGGAAAATTGCAAAATTGGTCCTATAAGCGTAAAGCGATTGCAATTTCGGTCCTATAACTATTGAGTTTGCAAAATTGGTCCTGTAAGTTTGAAAGTTTTTGCAAAATTGGTCCTATATGTTTTATACCTAAGCAATTTCGGTCCTGTAATTTTCAAGTTGTTGCAAAATTGGTCCCCTGGGGCTATTTCATATTTTCAAAGTACCAAGAATACCCTTATGCACATAATTGGCTTATTTGACTAAGTGCTTTGCCTTAAATGGTATCAGAGCCAGGTTTATTAAGAACTTTAAGTTATATTTATTATTTTATATAATTAACAATTGGTGAGGAGAATTTTCTCCGAGAAAATGGATCTGGACGAGTGTCCAAGATGTATACCCTACAGGAAATATCATCAAATTTTGACGATGTATGCACAAGAACACCAGGACAGGATACCATATTGGGATAATCAATATGTTGAAAAGAACTCGCAGGAGCCGATAGGGAAACCTTGAGACAATGCGGAAAACAAGCAGCATGTTGTTATCACTTCCGCTCCGCGAGTACTCGCCTTGCCCTGCCTAGAATTTTCAGTTTTAAAATATATTTTAATATATATGATGCATATATAATATATACTATAATATATTTTTATGTATCCATATATTATATTTAATATTTATAAATTGATAATAATAAATTTTGTAAATAATATTTTATAAATATATATTTTTCATTTTTTTAATTTAATTTAATTTAAAATGGGGTGAACGGATAGACCCTCCCTCCCGCCCCGAGACTTGGCGAGTCGACCCGCCCCGCCCGCTCTCGATGCACGGGCGAGTCCTGGTTCTAGCCAACCCGCCTGATAAGTGCATTTTTGTTCACATTTTCTTAAACCTTTTTAGATAATTTTTCTAACTTTTTAGTTCATTAATCAATAAAATCAAGAAAAATCACATTGGCTTGTTTTGAATGATGAAGGTTAAGACTTGAAGCAAATTCGTATGATTTCGTATGAAAATACGAACAGAAAAACAAAGTCTAAGAGAAAGCAAGAAGACTCAATCTCGTGCGAGAACACACCCTAGTGTGTTGGAAAACATGGCCATGCTTCAAAAGGAAGAAAAACAAGAAAAAGCAGAAAAAACGCGGGCCGGCCGTGCTTACAAAGCACGGCCGTGTTTCACACGCAAATCGAAAGCAAAACACGCCCAAACCGTGTTTAAAAGCACACCCCGCCGGAAAATCCGATTTTTGCGAAGAAAACACGGCTGGCCGTGTTTATAAACACTGGCCGTGTTCGTCAAATTTGACGAACACGGCCTGGCCGCGCTTTTAAAGCACGGCCGTGTTTTCCTCCACTCAACAATTTTTCTTCTTTTGGCGGAAATAATGGAGACTTTTGCTTTTTGACAACCTTTGAGCGAGCTTTCACACCTCATCTTGCGCACCAAAACTCAATTTCCTCCTCAATTGGCACGTGAACACAATGATTCAACCAACTCAACCAATGGAAGTGAAGTATGATCATGTGTATACAATGATTCAACCAACTCAACCATGAATGTGCACACAATGATTCAACTAACAAGCATGGAAGTGGGGCATTTGTTAATATGGTATTTCACAAGATGGTGCTTATAAAAGCCAAGAGTTTGAGTTGGAAAATCATTCATGTAATATTCATTCATAGAGAGATTCATAGTGTTTAACATTTTGAGTGGAATTGGGATCAAGAGGTCTTGGAGGAGTAAGCTTGTAGCAACATTGGAGAAGAAGGCTTGGATCAACATCATCTATCAAAGGAACAAGTCATTGAGATTTTGAGAAAGATAAGTACACCATGTTTACAACACTTAAATCTTCTTGTGTAATTTATTCTTTTGTCAAAATCATGAGTAGCTAAACTACTAGTGTTTGAATGTAATGAACTCTAGAATGGATTTGTGATTAAGGTTTGTATGTTTTTAATAAAATTCTCATGTCTTGTGTGATTCACTTATATCATGTTTATTTCATTCAAGTTGATATTTCCGGTATATTAATTTGATATTTATTCCTCATCGGGTAATCGAGAGATTTATGGTGAGAAAAGAATATAAGTGAAAAGAGTTGCATGCAATCCTAGATATAGGACAACATAAATCTTCCGAATTAGGGTCAAACCTAATATGGGAATTCATAAATCGTTATAATGCAATTTTGGGGTTTTAACTAGAAAGAGATTTCAGTTAATCAACTTGAGATTAGGAGTTTTTCGCCTTGAGAAAGGGTTTAACTTAAATCGGGAATTTCTACGGTCCACATAACATGAGATTTTATTAAAAGAGGTTGGTTTTTGTAAGGGCTTATGGTTGTATTTTTATCTTGATTGAATCACAAAAACATTCTAGAGGGATTTACATTCAACACATTTTTTATCTCTTGATTTCTCATTCTACAATCTATTTTTATTTGATTTCTTTTTGTAAGTTGTAATTATCTTAAATTCTCTATTTTTCATTTTCCATTTTAACAAACATAACTCGAAAATTACTAGATTAGATAACAAAAAGACGGTAATTATTAGTACTTATAATCCTCGTGGGAATGACACTCGGTACTAATAACCTATACTACAAAACGATAGGTGCACTTGCCTATGGTTTTCTAGAGTAGCTTTTGAGCCACCAAGTTTTGGCGCCGTTCTTCGGGATTGTAATATTAAGAACACCTTATTTTTGTTAATTTAATCATTTTTTTTTATTTTTCATTAATTGTCTTTCTAGGTATCTGTCTTTGTAAGTCTTGGATTATACTTATCCTCCTTGTTTACCACAAAGTGCATGCCTACTCGTCGCCGAATTTGGAAGCGCGAGACCGCCGAGTAACAACAGAGGAAAGTATTAGACAGATCATGAGGAGGATACTAACGAAAGCAAGGATCCCGATATGGCGGATGAACAACAAAGAACCATGTACGACTACGCCAAGCCATCTATGGATGGTACGTCGTCTAGTATCGTAAGGCCATTTGTTGCGACCAATAATTTCAAATCAAACCGAATGTCATTCAAATGGTGCAACAGTTTGTTCAATTCGACTACTACCGGACGAAGATCCAAATAATCATATCGCGAATTTCCTCGAAATTTGCGATACTTTCAAAATAAATGGAGTCTCCGACGATGCCATCCGCGTTACGCTTGTTCCCATTTACTCTTCGGGACGGGCTAAACAATGGCTAAACACTTTACCGAAGGGAACAATCACAACATGGAGCATTATGGCGGAAAAATTCTGCTAAAGTATTTCCCACCCGCTAAAACCGCACGATTGAGGAATGAGATCTCTTCATTCACTCAAGAAGACGATGAAACCTTGTCGACGACACTTGGGAGAGATTCAAAGAATTCTGCGAAAATGCCCACATCATGGTCTTCCCATTTGGATGCAAGTCCAAACATTTTATAATGGGTTGCTCATCAACAAGACAGGATGATCGATCTTTGCGGCGGGGGACATTGAACAATAAAACACCCGAAGCCGCCAAGATCTCATAGAAGGAATGGCCATGAATGGCTATCAATGGCAATCCGCACGAGGAAAAACCAACAGTCGGTGGGAGTATATAATGCGGACGCGGTGGTTTACACTAGCGCACAGTCGAAGCTCGACTCGGAAAATCGACGGGTTGGCGGCTCCAAAACCACCACCACAACAAGCCTTCTCATGCGAGACTTGTGGAGGATCACACAACCACCAAGATTGCCCTCACGCGATACCGCCGCATGAACAAGTGGATTATCTAGGTAATCAATCTCGACCCTTTCAAAATAATCCTTTCAAGAACACTTATAATCCAGGTTGGCGCCAACACCCGAACTTTAGTTGGGGAAATCAAGGTCACGTAAACCTAATCCAAACGCACTCCCCAATTAAATGCACCTCCGGTTTCCAACCGCGAAAACCAAGTTTGGAGGACTTATGTCAAAATTCGCCCAAACAACGGAAACCCGTTTCACGGCCACCGAAACATCCTTAAGGAACCAAGAAGCATCTATTCGCAACTTGGAAAATCAAATTGGTCAAATTGCCAAAATGATCTCCGAAAGGCCACAAGGGAGCTTACCTAGCAACACCGAGCCAAATCCAAGAGAACAGGTAAAAGCAATTACTCTAAGGAGTGGAACAAAGCTAGACGAAATACGGATGCCGGAGGACGAACCCACACCCATACAACAAAAGGACGAACAGGTATCCAAGGAAACAAAGAAAATGGTACCGGAATTCCAACCACCTATTCCGTATCCAAGTCAATTGCGAAAGGACAAACATGACGACCAATTTGGTAAGTTCTTGGATTTATTTAAACAATTGCACATCAATATTCCTTTTGTTGAAGCCCTTTCACGGATGCCAAAATATGCCAAGTTCCTAAAAGATCTTCTTTCAAATAAGAAGAAGCTTGAAGAAATATCTATGGTGCAATTAAATGAGGAATGCTCGGCAATTTTGCAAAACAAGTTACCTCAGAAAATCAAAGATCCAGGGAGTTTCACTATTCCTTGTCATGTCGGTAATTTGACTGTTGATCGGGCATTGGCCGATCTAGGGGCTAGCATTAATTTGATGTCTTATGATTTATTCAAACAAATGGGTCTCAGGAGCCAAAACCAACTAGGATGAGCCGCAATTGGTGCAGATCTATTAAGTATCCTAGAGGCATTGTTGAAGATGTTTTGGTCAAAGTCGATAAGTTTATATTTCTGTCGATTTTGTAATTCTTGATATGCATACAGATGTCGAAGTTCCCTTGATCTTAGGGCGTCCATTTTTAGCTACTGCTAAGGCAATCATTGACGTGCATGATGGCAAACTAATTTTAAGAGTCGAAGATGAACAAGTCATTTTTAAAATCGCTACATCAATGAAAAATACGATAGATAAAGATGACTCCTGTTTTGCTATTGATCTTATCGATATGGAGATAACAAATTCTCTACCAAGCATGATTTCTAACGAATTCTTGAGACTTGTATTGTTCAAAGTGCGGGTATATCGGATGAAGACCCTTTCTTAGGGAATCTGTCTTTCGCATTGGAGGAAAACGAACCAACAGAATCGACGAAAGAGTTCGAAAAAATTGAAAACTCACGGTGGGGCATATCAAACCATCCATTGAGGATCCACCTTTGTTGAGTGAAGGAGTTACCCGAACACTTGGAATATGCATTTCTAGCCGAGAACGCCAAACTTCCCGTAATTATTTCCTCCAATTTATCTTCTCATCAAAAGGATAGATTGTTGGCAATATTACGGGAACATAAAAGGCCATCGCTTGGAAAATCTCCGATATTCAAGGGATAAATCCTTCCTTTTGCACTCACAAAATTTCGATGGAGGAAAATTTCAAGCCGGTTGTTCTACCACGGCGTCGTTTAAATCCAAACATGAAAGAGGTAGTCAAGGCGGAGGTAATCAAATTACTTGATCTTTGGGCTCATCTATCCAATTTAAAGCGATGGTGGGTGAGTCGATTCAAGTGGTTCCAAAGAAAGGTGGGATGCGGTGGTACCAAATGAAAAGAATGAACTTATTCCAATGCGGACGAATAATGAGGTTGGCGAGTTTGCATCGACACGACGACTCAATGATGCTACTCGCAAGGACCATTTTCCTTTACCTTTTATTGATCAAATGCTTGAAAGATTATCTCGTCACTTGTATTATTGCTTTCTTGATGGCATGTCAGGTTATTTTCAGATCCGATAGCAGGAGGACCAAGAAAAGACCACTTTCACTTGCCCCTACGATACTTTTGCCTATTGCCGCACGCCTTTCGGATTGTGCAATGCACCGGCAACTTTTCAAAGGTGCATGCTTGCTATCTTCGACGAACTTGTAGAAGATATCATGGAAGTCTTCATGGATGACTTTCGGTTTTTGGGGACTCATTTGATCTTTGTCTTGCAAATCTTAAAAAGTCTTCATTCGTTGTGAAGAAACTAACCTGGTTCTTAATCGGGAAAAATGTCATTTCATGGTACAAGAAGGTATTGTTTTGGGACATAAAATTTCTTGCAGGGGCATTGAAGTTGACAAGGCGAAGGTTGAGACAATTTCAAATTGCCTCCACCCACTTCGGTGAAGGCAATCCGAAGCTTTTAGGGCATGCCGGGTTTTATAGGCGATTCATCAAAGATTTTTCAAAAATTGCCCGGCCACTCACTCCGCCTCTTGGAGAAGGATGTGGTCTTTCATATCAATGATGAATGCCTTCAAGCATTCAATACTTTGAAAGAAAAGCTCACCACTTCTCCCATCATGGTAGCTCGGATTGGTCTCAACCATTCGAACTCATGTGTGATGCCGACGATTATCACGGTAGGTGCGGTGCTTGGGCAACGAAAAGATAAGCATTTCCGACCAATTTACTACGCAAGCAAAACTCGAATCCTACCCAATTATACGACTACGAGAAAAAGAGTTACTTGCAAAGTGGTTTTCGCATTTGACAAATTTCGCTCATATTTGATCCTATCCAAAGTCATTGTCTATACGGACCACTCTGCGTTACGTTATTTGCTTGACAAAAATGATGCAAAACCACGACTAATTCGATGGGTACTCTTACTCCAAGAATTTGATGTGGAAATCAAAGATAAACGGGGCGCCGAAAATCTTGCCGCCGATCACCTGTCAAGGCTTGAGCACTCCGACACCGACAAGCAACACGAAGGACATATCAAAGATTCTTTCCCGGATGAGCAACTCTTTTCCTTGAACTCAATTTCAATTGATAATCCTTGGTTTTGCAGATTTTGCTAATTATCTTGCGGGAAAAGTTCTACCGAAAGGGTGACCCATCAACAAAAGAAGAAATTCTTTTCGGACCTCAAACACTATATTTGGGACGATCCCCACCTCTTCCGAATTTGTGCGGATCAAATCATACGAAGATGTGTCGCACTTCCTGAAACGATCTCCATTTTGAATCATTGTCACAAAGGACCCACCGGTGGCACTATCAGCGAATACCACGGCACGAAAGGTCCTTGAGTCGGGCTTTTATTGGCCTACACTTTTTCAAGACGCAAAACGGTATGTTGAAACTTGTGATAATTGTCAACGAGTAGAAATATTTCTCGAAAAAATGAAATGCCCCAAAATGGTATTCTTGTTTGCGAAATTTTTGATGTTTGGGGTATTGATTTTATGGGACCATTTCCTGCGTCTTTTGGCAATAGATACATTTTGGTAGCCGTTGACTACGTGTCTAAATGGGTAGAGGCTCAAGCCTTGCCTAAAAATGATGCTCGAGTGGTGGTACATTTTCTCAAAAAAACTTTTCACCCGATTTGGTACTCCACGAGCCATCATTAGTGATAGAGGCACTCACTTTTGTAATAGTCAATTTGACAAAGTGTTAAAACGATATGGTGTCACACACCGAGTCGCCACCGCCTATCACCCTCAAACTAGTGGTCAAGTTGAAGTGTCCAACCGCGAATTAAAAAGAATTTTGGAAAAAATGGTTGGACACTCGCAAGGATTGGTCCCTCAACTCGACGATGCCCTTTGGGCTTATAGAACGCTTTCAAAACGCCGATAGGGACTACTCCATACCGACTCGTTTATGGTAAGGGGGTGTCATTTCCGGTTGAGCTTGAACACAAGGCCTTTTGGGCTATTAAAATGCTTAATTATGATTTGTCAAGTGCAGGAGATAACCGTTTATTGCAGATTAACGAACTCGAAGAATGGCGAAATTCGGCATACGAGAACTCGAGAATTTACAAAGAACGAACAAAGCAATGGCATGACAAACGCATTAAGCAAACAAGAGAATTTCAACCTGGTGATCAAGTGTTACTCTTCAATTCCCGACTCCGACTATTCCCAGGTAAATTAAAATCCGGTGGTCCGCCCATTCTTTGTTACATTTTCAAGTGTTCCTTACGGGACTATTGAAATCACACACAAGGAAATGGGAACATTCAAGGTGAACGGATATCGCCTAAAGCTTTATTTTGGGGGCACCATCGATGATAGTTATCGAGATTCCATCCGTCTTGACGACCCTCAAAATACACCACACGAGTAGAGGTAAAACAGTCGGCTATATGACGTTAACGAAGCGCTATCCGGAGGCAACCCGGTATTTTGTGTGAATTTTTTTTATAAAAAAAAAAAAATTATAAAAACACGGTCTGGCGTGTTTATCCACCACGGCCGTGTTCGTCAATAAATTGACGAACACACCTTGGTCGTGTTCTTCAACTTAGGCCATGTTTGCAAAGCACGCAGAAAACACGGCCGGGCGTGTTTCTTAACACGCCCGTGTTTTAATTAAAAAAAAAAATATTTTGGGTGAAAATTCGCACAGAACACGGCCGGGCGTGTTCACTAACACGCCCGTGTTGTAATTCAAAAAAAAAAAAAAAAAAAAAAAAATTTGGGCGAAAACTCGACAGAACACGGCATGGGCGTGTTAAATAACACGCCCGTGTTTTAATTCAAAAAAAAAAAAAAAAAAAAAAAGTGAAAATCGGTGAAACACGTCACAGAACACGGCTGGCCGTCTTTCAAAGACGGCCGTGTTGGTAATTACAAAAACAGGGGCCGATTTTTGGCCCTATTTTCTTCCCCAAACATCATTCTTCTTCTCCCTTTCTCCCCTTTTCTCAAACCCTACCCCAAAATCACC
Organism: Rehmannia glutinosa; assembly: GCA_016081115.2. Lineage (NCBI taxonomy): Eukaryota > Viridiplantae > Streptophyta > Magnoliopsida > Lamiales > Orobanchaceae > Rehmannia > Rehmannia glutinosa. The sequence continues at coordinate 1,062,006 of JABTTQ020001592.1, forward strand.
AAATTCTTTCTCTTTTCTTCCAAAATCTTCACCCACACCACACACTTTCACATCACAAGGCTCTCATCTCTTCCTCCTCACAATGTCTTCAAGGTATGTGTTGTTCTTCTCTTCTTTTCTTTTCCTTTCAATTTCGAATTTTGATTTGTTTGAATTGATATATTTGTGTGTTGTTGTGAAAATTATCCTATGTTGTAGTTAGCAAATTCATGAATTTGTATTACCAATTTTTCATGCCCTAAAAAAATTGAATGGTAGGGTTATTAAAATTTGGATAGTTGATATTAATGGTAAAATCATGAATTTCTTTTTATGACATATTTCTTGTGAATTTTTGTGAGTTTAATTGAGTTTGTTTGTGGTAATTTTTTAGTTCTTGTGGTAATTATGAGAAATTATGCTTGTGATGTTTTTATCTTGGTAAATTGAGGAATTGGTCATTTGTTCTTGATTTGAAGAGTAGACTTGGAGTCATATGATTAATGTTCCTAAATTGTTGTTGATTGAATTGCTATTATTGAAATGTTGTTGAAAAATGGATGTTGTTAAATCATTGTTGCAAATGGGGTGTATAGCTTGTGAAAATGGATTCTTGTTGAATAAAGATGTTGATATGGTGGAATTTTGAGTAAATTGATGTCTTTTCATGTTTGGGATACTATCTATGTCTCTTAAAATGGTTTTTCACGTTCTTTGTAAGTTTATATTGACATAGGAATCCCAGGACTAAACGCGGACGCACGGTGATGCTTCATCCTCCGCGGCCCCACACGGCGGTCGCCGAGCCACTCAGATCGACTTGACCGGTACCTACCAATCCATTTGGTATAGCTTTCCGAGATGATGATCATGAAGCACAATACCATCGCCTCGGCCCAACGTCACATCATTAACACACGATTCTCGGATAATCCTACCTTGGATGGGCTCGGCTGCGCACTGGATGTGGATTGGATGTTCAATCAACTTGGGTGGGGCTATTTCATGAATCTAGCCACACCCACCTACATCCGTCTCACGTTAGAATTTCGAGTTCCTATGACGCGGAGATTACTTCGGGCCGACACTGAAGAAGGACGAATCACATTTCGGCTCTTCAACAATGATCACCAACTCACATTCGCGTAATTTAATTCTATCTATGATTTACCCACAAATGGGTTGCGTATAAAGCCATTGGGGTTCCGTGATCGACAATTTTGGCAAGCAATTACGCATGAGCTGGAATATAATCCCTCTTCATCAAAATCCTCATGCATTGTCAATCCTTGCTTTCGTTATATCCATCGGGTGCTCTCGAGTACACTATTTGGCCGGGGCGAAAGTGAAGGAGTCGTCCGACTTGATGAGCTGTATTTTCTATGGTCAATGGTGAATTCTTCTTTGGTGCCACGGGTTCTTATCTTGCCAAGCATTTTCTCAAAGTGAGCAAGAAAAACCGAGGTAAAATCGTTATTGGTGGCCTTATTACTCCTATTGCCATCCATTATGGTTATAACCTCGCAGGACTTGAACAAGCCCGGGGACCAACCCGGATCGACTTTGAATCTTGTATTGCTATGGGAATGATTCAACGGAGCGGGATGGGTTATGTTTTAAGGTTCAAAAATACAGACTACACACATCCATTCCGGATCCTTCTCGCACCGGTTCGGGACCCGGACAATTGGAAGATGATGTACCCACAAGGTGATAACCAGGATGCATTCCGACTACCCGCGCGCCCGCCTCGCATTTACTGAGATGCCTATCAAAGTGAGGAACGGATATTGATGCTCCCGGCGTCACAACCACCAAGGCAACCACCAAGGCAACCATCAACCCCTATGGATGATACTAGATCTCTTTCTCCACGCCATTCGCTTGGAAGCAAATGGAGCAATGAGCTTTATTGGATCGCCAAGATGAAATGATGACGCAACATTACGCTCGAATTGAAGAAGCGACAACAACAATTCTTCATGAATCTTCAACAACAACAACAACAACAATATGACCAACAGCAGTCCTATTTTGCCATGATGGATCGTATCCAACAATGGCATATTTCGCAAGGACATTTCCCACCACCACAATGAAGGTCGTATTTTTTCTTGTTTCATTTTTTTTTTCTCGCTTTCTAATCTAGACTGTATCACATCTCCTTCTTCACATTGGGGACAATGTGACCCTTGAAGTTGGAGGTGGTGGTGAGATTTATCAGCATATTTGGATAATTTTTACTGTTTTCTTTTAGTTTGTGTGGGATTGCGTTTTTAATTAATTTGTGTGGATGTTTTATTTTTTTATGCACTTTTAAATCTCTTGCAAATAAACATGAGATATTTCTTTTTACAATTCGATAAGTTGTTTGTGAATTTGTTTTAACCAATTTTTCTCCCGAAAAAGTCATCTTTTTGAACTCAAATCGCCAAAATGTTTTAAAAACCGTGTGACTCTAGTAAAAGGATGAATTTGGCCAAAAGAGTTTAATGTCATGAAAATAGTTTGGATTTTGCTTAAACTTAAATACTTTATGTCATGATCGTTGGAGAAATCATTATTCGGGTAAAAAAAAATAAAAAAAAAATCGAGAAAAAAATCAGAAAATCGAAAAAAAAAAAAATAATAATATATATATATTTATAAAAAAAAAAAAGGACAAATCGAGGTTATACTCTCTTGTTTGTTCTTTCGCTTAGTAACTAGGAGCATTCATGAGCCCCATGTTTGTCTTTTTACGTAAAACGGCAAAGACAAATATGAGTATGGGAAACCACCCCAGAGTTTTTGGAAAGCATTCAAAATTTAAACCTAGTGGAAGTTTACCTCAAAAAAATGTCCTAATTTATAATTATATACACTTAAAAAAAAAAAAACCCGAGTTTTTGAACATCTCCTTTTATCATTACATTCTTGTATTTGGTCTAAGCGAATGATTAACAATTCTCGTGATATGACAATGTGATGACTAAACGATTCCATTTTGAATTCACCCTCTTTTTAACAAATTGGTTGACTTGGAAGAACGAATCGATTGGCTCGATCGGGAATAAAAAGGTTAGTGATTTACTTCAAATATGTCAAAATTGTGAAAATAGATACCTCATTTTTGTTTTCAACTCCACTCTTTGTTTTAAAAATTGCTTGAGGACAAGCAAAATTTCCAAGTTGGAGGCGGTTTGATAAGTGCATTTTTGTTCACATTTTCTTAAACCTTTTTAGATAATTTTTCTAACTTTTTAGTTCATTAATCAATAAAATCAAGAAAAATCACATTGGCTTGTTTTGAATGATGAAGGTTAAGACTTGAAGCAAATTCGTATGATTTTATGAAAATACGACGAAACAAAGTCTAAGAGAAGCAAGAAGACTCGATCTCGTGCAAGAACACACCCCACAGTGTGTTGGAAAACATGGCCATGCTTCAAAAGGAAGAAAAACAAGAAAAACAGAAAAACACGCCGGCCGTGCTTACAAAGCACGGCCGTGTTTCACACGCAAATCAAGAAACACGCCCAAACCGTGTTTAAAAGCACACCCCGCCAGAAAATCCATTTTTTGCGAAGAAAACACGGCTGGCCGTCTTTTTAAAGACGGCCGTGTTTTCCTCCACTCAACAATTTTTTTCTTTTGGCGGAAATAATGGAGACTTTTGCTTTTTGACAACCTTTGAGCGGCTTTCACACCTCATCTTCTTGCGCACCAAAACTCAATTTCCTCCTCATTGGCATGTGAACACAATGATTCAACCAACTCAACCAATGGAAGTGAAGTATGATCATGTGTATACAATGATTCAACCAACTCAACCATGAATGTGCACACAATGATTCAACTAACAAGCATGGAAGTGGGGCGTTTGTTAATATGGTATTTCACAAGATGGTGCTTATAAAAGCCAAGAGTTTGAGTTGGAAAATCATTCATGTAATATTCATTCATAGAGAGATTCATAGTGTTTAACATTTTGAGTGGAATTGGGATCAAGAGGTCTTGGAGGAGTAAGCTTGTAGCAACATTGGAGAAGAAGGCTTGGATCAACATCATCTATCAAAGGAACAAGTCATTGAGATTTTGAGAAAGATAAGTACACCATGTTTACAACACTTAAATCTTCTTGTGTAATTTATTCTTTTGTCAAAATCATGAGTAGCTAAACTACTAGTGTTTGAATGTAATGAACTCTAGAATGGATTTGTGATTAAGGTTTGTATGTTTTTAATAAAATTCTCATGTCTTGTGTGATTCACTTATATCATGTTTATTTCATTCAAGTTGATATTTAGGTATATTAATTTGATATTTATTCCTCATCGGGTAATCGAGAGATTTATGGTGAAAGAACCTATATAAGTGAAAAGAGTTGCATGCAATCCACAGATATAGACGACATAAATCTTCCGAATTAGGGTCAAACCTAATATGGGAATTCATAAATCGTTATAATGCAATTTTGGGGTTTTAACTAGAAAGAGATTTGAGGTTAATCAACTTGAGATTAGGAGTTTTTCGCCTTGAGAAAGGGTTTAACTTAAATCGGGAATTTCTACGGTCCACATAACATGAGATTTTATTAAAAGAGGTTGGTTTTTTAAGGGCTTATGGTTGTATTTTTATCTTGATTGAATCACAAAAACATTCTAGAGTGATTTATATTCAACACATTTTTTATCTCTTGATTTCTCATTCTACAATCTATTTTTATTTGATTTCTTTTTGTAAGTTGTAATTATCTTAAATTCTCTATTTTTCATTTTCCATTTTAACAAACAAAACTAAAAAATTACTAGATTAGATAACAAAAAGACGGTAATTATTAGTACTTATAATCCTCGTGGGAATGACACTCGGTACTCAATAACCTATACTACAAAACGATAGGTGCGACTCGCATGGTTTTAGAGTAGCTTTTGAGCCACCACGCCCCATTGCCATCCCTATAAAATTGCTAATTTTAAAAAGATAAAGGACCAAAAATGTTATTTAGCCACAAGGGCAAAATTGTCAGGACCAAAACTATGCAACTTTTAAAGATAAAGGATTAAAATGCAACTACCCCAAAGTTACAGGACTAAAATTGCAATTTACCCTTAAATTTAAATGATCAACATTCAACAATGGAAAAATAGTATTCCCACTAAGCCCAGTTTGGTTTTACAATTCTTGATCCTTACAGGGCCAAGTTATGGGCTTCTCCTTTACACTGATCATAACAAGTCTTGAAATAATCTTGCTATCAGCAGAGTCTAGAAATTTCGGTCTTACTAATCAGTGCTCCACAACTTGCAGATTTTTACAAAAGCATCAGAAAAGGTTAAACAAATAAATACCACCAAAATCCAATGGAAAACAAACTTCCACGTGGCACGATCCAAGCGGACTTACCAAAACAATCCAACAATTTTGAAATTAATTTAATCTCTAACCAACCAAGTACCAACCCAGTTGGCAAGAAACTCCGCAAAACCTCGACTCCCATGGCGCTTGAGGTAAACTACCCAGCATCTTTCGTTAATTTTCAAAAAAGCCCTTGGATTTTCTTTTTATTTGTTTAGAAATCTATTTACATCTTAGGAATATGTGGTAATATAGGCATGGTTCATGCAAGAAAATGATGATGATCAAAGGTTCCCACATCACAAAAACCCGCCCGAATATGTTTCATTGGAACACTTGGCGAATCTTGGAGTTCTCTACTGGCATTTGGACCCGGAAAAATATGAGAATGACCCGGAATTGGAAAAGATTAGACAAGCCAGAGGATACAGTTACATGGTATATATGATTTTACTGTTTGATTCTTTTTAGGTATCAGTTTTTCTAAATTTTTGTTTTTGCTATTTATTGAGACTTGAGGGATTGGGAGTGTAATTACTTATTAGTTTGAAATTTGAGTTAGAGTTAGTTGAATTTAGAAGCTTGTGGTTTATGGTGCCAAATCATTGGAAAATATAGTTAAAAACGGGTTAATTGGAAAACTATACCCTGATATTTAGCCTAATTAGAAAAAAAACCACGATTATCTTTCAAAATTACAATTACCCCTCTTGCACAAACTGCACCCTTAAGAGGGGTATTTGTTAGATAAATACAAACCTCAAGGTATTGCAACACTTTAAGGGGTATTCGTAATTTTGAAAGATAATTGGGTTTTTTTTGTAATTAGATTAAACCTTAGGGGTAGTTTTTGTAATTATCCCTTTAAAAAATGTTTCATTTTGTCTTTTTGTGATTGCTAATGCTCTTGAGCTGAATTTTACAAGTATATATCACACATTCTTAACTATATTTGAATAGAAGCAATAACAGTCTTTTGCCTATTTTTTGTTGTTCATAAGTACACCCAAGATATATATATATCTGAAATGTCTGAAGAATTTGTTTGCTTTGTTTAAGGATTTACTGGACTTATGTCCCGAGAAAGTGGAGAACTATGAGCAGAAGCTAAAGAACTTTTACACGGAGCACATACATGCCGATGAGGAGATACGTTACTGTCTGGCAGGGAGTGGCTATTTTGATGTCAGGGATAAGGATGACCGTTGGATTCGAATCTTGATCAAGGCCGGTGACCTCATTGTTTTACCTGCTGGGATTTACCATCGTTTCACCCTTGATACCAGTAACTATATCAAGGTATATATATATATATATATATATTTCTACCAACTTGATTTCAAAAGTCATTTTGCAGGGGAAAGGAAAATGGTTATATGTTGTAATCTTATTCACCAATCAGTTAATATACTTCACATGAAAATGGATTATTTGTTAATCAGAAGCACAATGTGACTAGAGTAAGGGAGTGTTTGTAAGCACTTAAAAAAAGGTGACTGTACACAGATGATTGACACGTGTATAGAAGTTACTATATTAAATTTGGAGTATAAATCAAGCTTAAATTAAGGGGTTTTAATATAGTACCTTCTATACACGTGACAATCATCCGTGCGATGGAATAGGAGATGAAACACCATCCTGGAATAGAAGATCCCATCCGAGTTTTTAGTGTTTTCAAATACCAATATCTGTTTTTGATTCTGCATATTAATTGCTTTAGGTTTCTGATTTGACTTTTACACACAAGTAAAGCCTTTGGGATAATTACAAAAACACCCCTCGGGTTTGTGCCAATTACAAAAAAACCCACCAGATGTTTCAATATTACAAAAGAAAACATCAGGTTTGATTATGCATTAAATTTAAGGGGTAAATGTAGTATTTCTATAAATATCAGAGGGTTTTTGATATGTTTTTACTTATGAAGGAGAAAATGTAATATGTAATCAAACCCCAAGGGTTTTTTTGTAATTTTCTTAAATCTTTGGGTTTTTTGTAATTAGCCCAAACCTTAAGGGTTTTTTTTGTAATTATCCCTAAAGCCTTTTTACAATTCATTTACCAAACTCTCTTTTAACGTAAACTTTTAGCTTCTATTTGCAAACATTACGAACTTTTGATTCTCCCAACTATTTACCTAAATCCTGGTTGCAACTTTGCATTCATTATGTGCAATGTGTAAATTCTCGTCTTCAAGTGTACACGTGGCGACAATCAGCGCAATGCAATAGAGGATGCAATTGGATTTACAATAGAAAATTCTACCTGTTTTATATATCTGAAGCCTTGTGCGATGTTTTCATGTTACGATATGTGCAATGTTTAATTGCAGTTGATGAGACTGTTCGTGGGAGAGCCAGTATGGACCCCATTCAATCGACCGCAGGAGGATCATCCTGCAAGAAAGGAGTACATCAAGACCATGACTGAGAAGGTTGGGTTGCCACTAAAAGCCCACTGAGCATCTGATGATGTGAATTGTTCGATACTTGTATATCATAAGTCTTGTATGAAAAAATCTGTGTTCATTTCTAAGTATATATACTTATCGTATGACAGAAACTCTGTGTAACGTTGGTACATATCGTGCTTTGCATGTAATTTAGCACTCTAATAATCGATGTTACTACTATTATGATAATTGCAATGTACATTATCTGTTCCTCTGGAGACTGGAGTTGGTGCTGATGCTCAATCATGAATTTATGACTAGTATTTGTCTATACCTGGTTGAGTTGTTAATTTTTACAAGGTTGTTTCAGTTCAATACTTTAGAGGCTGAGTTTTTATACAACTCGAGTACTGGTTCAAGTCGACTGGACGATTACTGCTTGTTTTTAGGGTTGTAAACGAACCGAGCTCGAACGAGCGAGGATTGTTCGTGTTCGTTCATTTATTTTAAAAGGTTGTTTGTGTTCGTTTGTTTAATAATCGAACATGTTCACGAACGTTCACGAACGTTCACGAACATGCTCATTAATTGTTCATGAACAACTATATGAACATATGTATAAAAGAGTTAAATACACCTTGTTCATGAACACTCAACTCAAAATAAATAAACATGATGATTTCAAATGTAAATAGGTTGTAATATTAAACTAAAATAAGCTTATTTTTCATAATAAAGTAATGAATATTAAGCAAGTAAATATATATTTAATAATTAAAAAATGAATAATAAACAAACATCAAACGAACACTAAATGAACATGTTCGTGAACTATTCATGAACATAAACAAACAAATTTTCTTGTTCGTTTATGTTCACTAAGCTTAATAAACGAACATAAACGAATGCTAACCGAGCTCGTTCAAATTTGTTTTTTTGTCGAAAAGCTTCTGTTCGCTTACAACCCTACTTGTTTTCAATGAACTAGCTTCAAAGAATATACATGTTTTGTGAAAAGGTTTTGTTTTAGGATGAATTTCTAGTTTTTTCAACATCTTTGATGAATTTTGAGTTTGTATCAGGTTTTGTATAAAAATTGAGAATGCCTTTGAATGAATGATTTAAGGACTAAGATTGTATTTAGATTGAAGGATTTGAGGAGTGATTTGAGATAATGATTTCAAATGGCTCTTGATATCCACTACAATTACTCAAAAAATAGCTTAAAATGGGGGTTTATGGATGAAATCCATTGTATAATGACTTTATTCAAACAAGCTCAATGGATTTGTCATTATGAATATTGATTATATTTAATTCATTCAATGATTGAGTTCATTATAAGATCTTGTCCTAACAACCAAAACTGAGGTCCAAAGCTCTTAAAAAGAAAATAAAATCTGAAATTCAAGTCCAATTAAACGTGTAACCACTAGGGTTAACCTAATGGCCACATGTATTACTTGCAATGACGAGGCTTGGGTTCGAGTACTTGTAATGATAGGGTCGAACTTTTGTATGAAAATAAAAAACGCGTTGCACCGAGGCATAGATCAGAAAGGGCGCGAGTGATGTGTCTCCTGCGATACCCACGACATGGAGGTTCAAATCCCCCAGTAACATAGTGGATGAAGATTTCTTGTGTGGTGACGAAAGCTCAAGATAAAAACAGTGGAGGTCGGTTCATCCTTTTTAAAAAAAAAAGGTGTTGCTATTATTCATGATGCCAACAGGCAACTCGCCCAACTATCTTGAATCTTGATTATTATTGTATTGATTTAGTTATTAGTAATTTATAGTTATATAAATAGTAACCACTATAGTGATCAACCTCGTCTTTCTAGTGATTGAGGCATGTGTTGTAAGAGTGAATGATCAGGGTCAATCTCAATACGGTTGCGTGAGTCCCTAAAGTTCCCAATGTACTCAAAAAAACAATATTATATTAAATTAGTAATTTTTTAATTCTTTAATATCTTGATGATTTTGAAAGTCAAATCCTAATGTAGTCAACTTCATGATAAAGATACAACCTCAAATTTAGTCGATTTCAAGAAAGCAACCCCCACCATGCCAGGCAATATGCCATTATGTTATTTATGTAGACCATAGAAAAATCAATTCGTAATATCGTATCATCATAAGATAAAAGCAAAAATTCCGGTCATCCTGCCATTCATACATTTCGTAATGGAATTTGATATTCTTTCTTGAAATGACCAAAACACCACCATTGACTGTCCTCCATTCAATTAACCTGGACACAAACGCTTTGGGACGACGAGGGGTACAATAGTCTTTACAGTTAGATATCATTTACATAAATACCAAATCAAGACAATATTTTCACCTCCATTTTCGGTGCGTCTTCAAAGCGAAATTCCTTTCAACCTGAAAGCTTTGCGAGAGTGAGAGAGATTGACACGAAAATGGGTTCTCTTAGCAAGGTATGATATTTCTTCAATTTTACTTTTCGTTGCTTCAACTCTGTATCTATTTATGTGGTTTTAATTTGTATTACTTCTTAATAGTATAGAATTGCAATCTTATTTGCTTAGATGATTGTAATTTTCTTCTTCTTCTTCTTCCTTTTTCTTTTTTTCTTTTTTGTAATTCGGTTTGATTATATTATTTGTATGAATTTTTGAATCATGTAAAACTTTGATTACATTCGTTGTTCTAAAATTCTGGGTTTTTTTATTCATTTTTATTTCATTGCAAGGTTAACTTTAATCTGATTTTATCCAGAGCTTCACGTGTTTTATAGGTGCTGCACGAAGTACCTATATGTGTATAAAACATAGGCATATGGCATGATGGATTATTGTGGAAGCTAAATTTTGATAGAACTATCACGATTCTGTTCTTTTAATCATTCCGTTTTTAGTTGCTCGATTGATGACGTTTTGAAGTTTCTAAAGTGACAATAACTGTGAATTATGTGGGATAGATGTGCTTGACGGATGCATATTCCTATATTTGCTGAATAATATGACTCATTTTCACTAGCTTGCCTGTGCTGGTTGGCGTAGCCAGGATAGTATAGTAGGCTGGGCCAATACACGAAAATAGGGTGAGCCGAATAGAAAAATCATATAAATTTCAAGTAATATAATTTTTTTTTAAAAAAATTTGCTTAGTAAAAAAAATTTTTTTTTTAAAAGAGGTGGGGCCGGGGGCCGGGTTGGCTACGCCAATGGCTGGTTATACAATTTATAGAACCTTCAGGCTAATCTTACATAAGAAAGCAAGAAGTTCTGTCATTTCTGGATTAATATAACTACCCTTTTCACCATCATATGGCCTTCCCTTATGCACATTCAAGAGTAGTTGTATCTCTGCGTTTTCCCTTTCACGAGGCTGGTGATGTTGGATATTCGGCTTCTAGTAGTAGGTCTAGTTACATCCTGATACTAACTCACAATTTGGGCATACATTGGTTTCTAATTGAATTGTTCTCGGAGCAAAATCCATACGCTAATTAAATGGGAATACTTATCCTGATTATTTTATTTTATCCAATTTTTTGCATGCCTGGATGAGTATTGGCTTTGATATGTAACATATATGAATGACGTTGTGGATACATTCATTTATGTTTTTGGGTTTGAAAGCCAACAATACCTTGATGAATTAAAGACTAAAAGTGTTTTTGTGGGGTCTATAAGTTCGATGTTCTAAAGATGCTGGAGAGTTTATATGATGTTCTAAAATGTTTGGTAAACTTTGCTATAGAGGAGCTTATAATCTCCCAAGATAAGATGTTAAATTTTTGGAAGTAAGGAAATTCCTAATTTTTTCGTAGAATCTCAAGAAATTCCTTTAGTTTTGGCCACATTCATTACAAAATTGTCATTACAAATATCTTAAAACAAACGGTAGTTTATTCAAATATTTGAGAAGATTACTCTTAAAATAAGATATAGCTGTTAGGAAATTATTTATTTCCTAATGTAGGCAACATAATTAAACTTACAATAATATTTGCCATTTAAATTATTAGATTTAATTAAGTGATCTATTTGTGGTAGAGTCCTAAGACTAATGAATTTGGTACGGAAATAATGAGTAGATGCCAAATTGTACTCAAATTAGGGGATTATGGGAACCTTAATTGAACGCTATATAACGGTTTCATAGATATTGTAACGAGCGGGGCTATCCCAAGGGGTGGGAAGTCTATGAGTGCGACGTGGATGGAAAGCCCAAGGGAAAAAAAACCCATTTGGGATAGCCCCGGTCGTTACAATTATGGTCCTCCAGATACTAAATCACATACAGTTTTCTTTCTCCCCATCAAGAAAGCAAAAATCCTTGGTTTTGTTCGTGAAGACTATTGAGGTATTCCACACACAAAATTAAATCTTTGGCAATTGAGCATGATGTTTGTCTTGTAATGTCCGATTCGTTCTAGTATGATTATTGTGAATTTTATATTTATTCTTTCTTATAACATTCCCAACTAAGAAAATGCATGGCTTACTAAATTATTTAATGTTATCCTAAAAACTAAGAAAATGCCTAATGAATGGAGAAAAAGTATATTGATACCTATATATAAAAACAAAGGGGATATACCAAATCGTGCAAATTACGGGGGAATTAAATTAATAAGTCATACAATGAAACTATGGGGAAAGAGTTATAGAAGCAAGAATAAGAAATGAAACTAGTATATTAGATAATCAATTTGGCTTCATGACGGGAAGATCCACAATTGAAGCTATACACTTAATTAGGCGATTATGTGAACAATAAAACGAGAAAACAAGATTTACATATGGTTTTTATTGATCTTGAAAAGGCATATGATAGAGTCAATCGAGATATAATGTGGCGCGTATTGGAAAAAGAGGAATAAAAATAGCTTACATAGATGCCATAAAAGATATGTATGATGATATAACAACATGTATCAAGACACCAACATGGGAATATCTAGTGAATTCCCAAACAATATAGGTTTGCATCGGGGATCCGCTCTAAGCCCTTACCTTTTTATCCTAATAATTGATGAAATCACTAAACACTTACAAAAATCCATCTCTCGAATGTATGCTATTTGCGGACGATATAGTTTTAATTGATGAAACAAGGGAAGGAGTAAATGCAAAATTGGAAGTTTGGAGAGAAGCACTCGAATCAAAAGGATTTACTATAAGTAGGGCTAAAACAGAATATATGGAATGCCACTTTAGTAAAAACAACGAGAATAAAGTGAGACGAAGGTTAAAATTGATGGACATGAAGTGAGTATAACAAAAAGAGTTTTAAATACTTAGGATCTATAATTGAAGAGGACGGAAAAATCAATAAAGATGCCACACATGGGATCCGGCGGGTTGGAATAAATAGAAGAGTGCATCTTCTATCCTTTGGACCGTAAAATACCACTAAAATTGAAAGGAAAATTTTATAAAACGGCCATAAGCCCCATGATGCTTTATGGAGCGAGAATGTTGGGCGACTAAATATGAACATGAAAAAAATGAGGGTAGCGAGAGATGAGAATGCTAAGATGGATGTGCGGACACCTTAGATTAGATAGAATAAGAAATGAACACATTAGAAACAAAGTGGGAGTAGCACCATAGATAGATGAGAAAATTAGAGAAACACGATTAAGATGGTTTGGACATGTTTATAGGAGACCTTTAGATGCACACGTGCGACGTTTAGAAAGGTAGAGAATCACTCACACAAATCAAAAGAGGCAGAGGTAGCTAAAATGACTTGGAAATAAGCTATTAAACAAGATATGTTATACCACAGAGCTAAATGAAAACATGGCTTATGACCGTAAACGATGGCGCGATATGATCCGTATAGCCGACCCCACGTAGAGGGATTAAGACTTAGTTTGTTGTTGTTTTTATAACATTCCCAAAAGTAGCTTATCTTAAGTTTTGGAACATCTCATAACATTTAGGTAGGTGTGGCCAAATGAAACCGAAATGGAATCGTGGTCAATGGTTCCAAAAAGAATCGTGTAGACGGTTCCGGTTCAATTCATTGGTCTCAAAAACCGTGGAACCGGCGGTTTTAACCTTTGGTGGAACCGTGGTAGAACCGGCGGTTTTCAAGGTTAAAATTGTTTTTTTTGGTAAACATATGCTAGAAAAAAATTAAATGTTTATTATGTTGTTTTGTATTAAGTAACTACATAAGACATTTTAAACCAAATATTGTGCGAACTATGTGAACTTTGATTCTTCTATACTCTAAGGCTACATTTGGTTGGGCATTATGGGAGTGATATCACACCTTTTACATCATTTCCCTCCTTTATTTTGTTTGGTTCAAACAAACAAAGCCCTTGAAAAGAGTGTGGCCCGGCTCTTTTATCTCACCAAGAAAGTGATAGCATATCCCACCTAGGGGGTGGGATGTAGATTCCATCTCATTTCTTTGCTTCCTGAATTTACCTAAGTACCCCCAAACAATTAAAACCTGACAATCGACATTCAAACCTAATGATTGAAAAATCAACATTGTTGGGGAATTACAAAATAAACCATCACATCACAAGCTTATAATAAGCGATACATCCTAACAATTCACAGTAAAAGAGGAAATGCTAAAGATCCAACAACCTTTTGTTGATAGATCTATGATTTATGGGATGTAAATCCAAACCCCATAAATCCAAACAACACAGTGAAACTACTGAACAAATGTATACCAATTTTAGCGCAAAGCCTACCTCAGTCGTCGAAGACGACGGTCATCAATGATTTAACCAGCGGCATTGTGTTTAGGGAAGGTAGTCACAAGGATATGTCATTTTTAGGATCTTCGCGATCTTTCGGCGACTTGGTCTGGGTATTATCACAACAGAAATCTCTTTGGATGTGCAGGGGTAAAATTGGTAAATCATTAGCAAATAAAGAGCACAAAAGTAAAATACCCCATATGGCTCCTCTTATCCACCTTCAACCAAACAAACAATTAATAAACCAACACATATCCTGTAACTCAATCCATCAAACAAACAAGTCATTAAGCCACATTGTATCCATTGGATAAAGCCAATAAAAGAGGTGGGATTTAATCAAGCCCATTACACAAATCCAACCAAACGTAGCCTAATAGTATATATAGACAATAGAATATTATTATTAATATTAACTATAAAACTCAATTGAATATTAAGTCAAAGTCTTTCTTTTCCCTTTTTTATCTCATATTGATAAACCATTTTAAAAAATCAAAAAATTATCAAAAGATAAACAAACGGCTCCGGTTAAAACCGAACGGAATCGTGGAGGAACGGGTTCCAAACCGAACCGAAACCGTCAATTCTGGTTTTGGAACCGAACCGTGAGGCAACGATTCGGTTCGGTTCGTTCTGGTTCCTCAAAATGAGGAACCGGAACCGGGACCCTTGGTTTTGGAACCGGAACATGCGGTTCTGGAACCGTGACCACCCCTACATTTAGGAGCTTATAAGATCTTTATAAAAGCTTAGCAAAACGCCCCTTCATTCATGTTGTTTATGCTCTCTCCTTTTCTGGCCTTGCTTGACTTTTTGAATAACCAGTGATTCCTTTTAATGGAATGCAATCCAACTGGTTCTCTGTTAAAATTAACATTTTCGTCATCCTCTACTAAAGTTCACTAACTCTTGTACTTTGCCCTTTTGCATAAGAAAGATATATCAAAATAAAAAGTACAAGCAATTCTACAAATTGCACCTGTCTTAGAAATTTGTTTCATGCAGGATGACAGGGAAGAAGTAATTCAGGCATGGTACATGGATAACAGTGATGAAGATCAGAGACTTCCTCATCACCGGAATCCAAAACAATTTGTGTCCTTTGAAAAACTTGATGGTATGCATTCTTAGTAGTTGTCATTATATTGTCAAACAACCCATTTCTATTGTCAGTTCATATACACGTGGTGCCAACCGTCTTCGACATCCTCATTCTCCCAAGGGTGTTTAAAAATCATTGTCGTTCAGTCAAGATCCAATGGGTTCCACTAAAGATCCAGGCATAATTAATTGGCTAAATGGATAGACCATATAATGAATGTGTACTATTTTTGGCTGCTAATAATTTTTTAAGCTTTGAAACTGAGTTGCTTTGCAAATTTTCTAGAGCTTGGAGTGCTTAGCTGGAGGTTAGATGCTGACAACTATGAAACAGATCCAGAGTTGAAAAAAATTCGTGAAGCTCGTGGATATTCTTATATGGTATGCTAGTCATAAATTGAGGGCAATATCTTTAGTTGGATAACCTTTCACTCAAAAATAGTTATTTTGCGTTCCAGTGTATTATTAATATAATGGGACTTTTCACTTTTTCAGGACTTTTGTGAAGTTTGCCCGGAAAAATTACCAAATTATGAAGAGAAGATCAAGAACTTCTATGAAGAACATCTTCACACAGATGAAGAGATCCGCTACTGTGTGGCAGGGAGTGGTAGGGTCATAATCACTAACTTGAGTTGGTGATCCTCATATGCTTACTGATGATCTTCATACCTAAAAGAAAATTTATCATGTTGAAGGTTATTTTGATGTGCGTGATCGTGATGAAGCTTGGATCGCGTCTGGGTGAAGAAAGGGGCAATGATTGTTCTGCCAGCTGGAATTTATCACCGTTTTACACTTGATTCCGACAATTATATCAAGGTAAAGTTCAGAAGAGCATGTACTTGCTTTTATAGACCAAGAAAGATGCTTGCTGCACAATCAAGTTTTTAATGTTTAATACAACCTAGTTTCATTGTACGGTGATTATAACTCAACTGATTTTGTGAACAAATCAATGTTTTAAGAGCTGAATTTGCAAGAAACCTAGCGTATTTAAACCGTTTCATATGTGGGTTTCTAAAAACAAAGGAACAATCCTTGTTTCCTCTGATGGGTTCTCACTTGTGTTGATTTTTATTTTTTCCAATTTGTTATTGCTAAGTGTGCAATGATTTGAGAATGGGCCCTTTAAGAATATTAGCATAATCATTCAAGATGCATCTCTTGATTATTGAATCTAATATATGCAGGCAATGCGGCTATTTGTTGGTGAACCTGTGTGGACTCCTTATAATCGCCCTCATGATCATCTTCCTGCAAGGTTCGCTTTGGTTTGCCTTCTCGATATTAATATATCCCCGATCCCCCTCGATATGTCTAAGCACGTGTACATAAAGAAGTAAAAGGAGATGATTTAATCCTAGAGGGTATTTATATTTGCAGGAAACAGTATGTTGAAGCTTTTGTTCAGAAGGCGGAAGCTGGTCAAGCGGTTGATGCTGCAGCTTAAAAATCCCCCTTTTTGTATGCAAATGATATGGGAAACTTGAAATCTGGCTGGGCTTATGTAAGCTTATTAAAATGCCCTTGCTGTAATATAATGAGTTTGTCCTAATAATGGATGGACCCTGAGGTTCACCATATAAATGTTGCTTACTGTCTCTGTTACAATAGTGCTTCAGACATTGGATATAATTGTGACTCCTGGATTGACTGATTCCAGGAGATGGATAGTTTAGACCAATGCTTTGTGCTATTAATCATCATTTAGAGTGTGTTTGGCTAAGCTTTTTTAAAAGATCTTATAAGCTCTTTTTGTTATAAGATATTTTTGGAGCTTATACGATGTTAAGAGCTTATTATGAAAATAAGTTGTTTAGGGAGTGCTGGCTTAGTGAGATTTTTTCCTCCCTTTCATTTTCCGGATAAATTTTCGTTTAACATGCAATTGTCTGTGAAAATATTCAAATAATTCACTATTCACTTATTTTCGTTTTTCCAATCTCAATAATTTTAACATTAAACATCAGATCAACTATTATCATTTATATAAGTATATCGAATACAATACTTGCTCTTCCTTATTTTTCAAATCACCAATCACATCTAATCATTATTACACTAATAAAACTATCAAATCAACTTCCATCATCATATTTTCTTCTTATATTCAATCACACACTCGAAAAATGATTTTCATTTTTCAAAATAATTTTCACATCTCTCCAAAAGTATAAAATAATAAAATGAAAGGTACTCCCTAAAAGTGTTTGATAATGGTAGTTCTATAATTAGAACATTCAAAATTAGCAGAGGTTCTTAAAATAAGATTTTTTTTTTGAAGAAAAAGTTGGGATCTCTTTATTTTTTCAAAGAATAGCTTACAAACTCTTTCGGGAAAAAATTACTAAACAAAATTTAAGAGCTTATATATGCTCTCAAATGGCTTATAGATGTTTATTATAATAACCTTTGCCAAACACCCTCTTAGTGTCTGCAAACTTTCAATCTCACAGATTGGGCAAAGACCTTAATGTCTGCAAACTTTCAATGTCACAAATTGGTATGGATATATTCTAAGAGACGGACACCTTAGACCCATGTTTTCTGCTGTTTCGGATTGATTAGGTTTGTGCAAATTATCAATGGCGAAATGGCAATGAGGATGTAGTGACCAGAGGTCTCAAAATGTGACTGGACCGATGGGTCAGTCCGACCAACCCAGTGCAAAAGGTTGGTCCGGGCTCCAATTTTGGAGGCAAAAGGAACTGTTAGCCTGCCCGTCTGACCCGATCATTTCTTGTGTATTTTCATGGGCTTAGGCCTAAAAATAGCGGCTCTACAGAATTTCGACTTGGGCGTTGGTCCTGGCCTGACTGGCTTTAACCTGATTTTTCCTTGCAAAAGTTATTTGACCTTTTTCCCTCCAATTCTCCTCTCAAATCCAATTTTTCTATCCAAAATGCAACTAAGAGTTTTGCTTGGATAATACTGAAGTGGGTGTATTACTTATTGGATCATATACACATGTTAGAAGAAAAATGCACATAGTAATCAACTACACAGTCTTAATTGCCTAATCAACTTTCCACTAAAAATAAGGCACAAAATATCCACTTTAGGAGAAGAAGTTCAACAGTTTTTGAACTGAAAATAGACAAAACGCTAAAACTAACAGTCTGACAGTGTGTGTCGTCGTGAAGGGCCCAAAACTCAAAGCGAAAATATAATTTCGAAAAATTGAGCGCTAAAAGAATTATAATCCATTTATTACACGTATTTTTCCTGAGGTTTTGCTCTCATTTCACACCCTTTTCGGTGAGGGAAATTAAGTGTTATTCTGACATTTTGGAATATTATGAGCAAATATGTTTTGGGTAGTGAGATTGAAGAATGTACCACTGTACCACATACGTGGAGTAGAATATGTTGTATTTATTGAGTGTTTTTTAAAAGATTTTCAATCCCACATAGGAAACCAAAACAAGTTTTATCCTCTTTATTAATGGGACCATTACGCTTACTAACCAGTA
Source organism: Rehmannia glutinosa (assembly GCA_016081115.2). Taxonomy (NCBI): domain Eukaryota; kingdom Viridiplantae; phylum Streptophyta; class Magnoliopsida; order Lamiales; family Orobanchaceae; genus Rehmannia; species Rehmannia glutinosa. The sequence goes on from JABTTQ020001592.1 coordinate 1,081,012, forward strand.
ATAATGGGAAAAAGAATAAGAGGCAAGACATAAAAATTGGGCCAAAGTGTAAAATTGCGCAGGCGATACGGGCTCGGCCCATCTTGTTTTGTCACTTAAAATTTTAATCTTTTGAATTAATCCATCAGCCTATTATTTTGGGATTAATTGATTAAACCTTGAATTATTCAAAATAAACGTTATCAGCATTTGTTTTGAATTAATGATGAATCCTTATCTATAATTGGTCATTATCCTTTCATTCCCACTAACGTTTGTTTTCAGCAAGTTTAAAACAATATCTTCACCTTTTGAAAATATATTGATTAGTCAATCAACCGTTGAGTCAGTTTCCAATATTTTCGCTTTCAACCGTTGGCTTTTCAGCTTATATATTTTGTTCCTTCTTAAGCTACAGGGTACTGTCAAAAACAGAGTTAGAACAAAAATATATTCACAGCCTTTTGTTCCAAAATTTTTCTCTGCTGCTGGGTTTACAAATTCATTTTTCTTTTGCTATTCAAATTCCTGTTGAATCCTGGGGGATTGGAATAAAATCCTTTAGGACAGTGTTATACAAACACGCCTCAGGTTTCTCTCGATTTTGTTTTTGTTTGCTTTGATTACTTCAAATTTTCACAAAGAATATATATCTTTGGATAATATTTTTAACTATAAATATTTTGTTATAACTATAAATACAATAGAATGTGTTGTTTAAATTGAAATAATGATTGATAAGGGAATCAACTTTGTGCTCTACTAATCGGTATATGTGTTGTAAGTGTAAATGACCCAGGGTTCGATCTGAAATAAGAGTGCATGTTCCTTCCCAAATTCCCCATTATACTAAAAAAATGATTGATAAGTATTCTGAGAGAATTAGAAAGTGTTTCTCAAAACAGAAATTTTCGAACAGTTTTGAATAAATAACACTAAATAGTTCTTCTCAACTATATGAAATTATTCTTTCAAAAAAAAAAATTATACGAAATTATTTTCTTAAATCTTAATAATATATATCATAGCAACAAACCAAATATTATTTTTCCTTAGCCATTATTTTTCTCATCAAATCTTGTAGCAAAGAAAGTGTTTTTTGCTAATAAAGGAGAATAAAAAATTGAAAAATATCAATCTTATTACTATATTGCTCAACACTAAGTGATGTAGACTGGTAGTTGGGGGTTGTGGGGAACAGCCGACAAAATTATACTGTACTCATTATATGGTTTTAATTGTTTTTATTTATTTATTACGGTTTAAAGTTAGATGCTTCAGGATCTTTCAATTTGGATTTGAACTTTTGATTAAAATAAATTTTTGTCTAAATCTTTGGTTCTACACCCATCCGGAAGCTCCATTAAATTATTCATTTATGTTTCATTATCATAATGTTTGTCTTTTAATTGATTTGTTTTCTTTTGTATTCATTATGTCAATGACTCAATGGATCTTTTCATAGACACGTGTCTATGCATCATATTTACAACTTTTACATTTTTCAATTTGCTTTTACCAATCTTACTTTTCAAAGTAGATGTTTTCCTTTATTGAATTAAAGTGACTTGTGATGTATGGAATCAACGAAAATTAAGAGAAGATTATGCTAATAGGATTGAATAATTGTGTAGAAGTCATAGGTTGGAATGACTTATATTCCAAAATAGTATTTCATGTCATATTCTAATATATAAATATTTATACGTATACAAAAATTATCATATTAATTTATAAACATAAATTATGGGTTTTAGAATGTAAGTGATAATCATTCAAAAATACGTGAAAAAATCACTTGTATTGTTGAATATGTTATGAAACAAATTTTGGAATAGAAGGTATCATCTAGGTTTGAATGGACTTATAGTGATAATTTGTGATTGGTAAAAATTTGTATGAGACGGTTTCATCGACTATGTCAATTATATAGATCATATATTTAAATAGAATTTTAAATATTACACCCAAATTCATAAAAAAATTATATTATTTACGTATTTGTAGGATTCGTCTCATTAATTTATGTAAGTCCATGAAACGGTCTCATATGAGAAACCGCATGATTTGATAATAATCTTTGTTGGTATGTGAGTACGTTTTAAATTATTCAAGTATTGGGATAGATTTTTAGAATTAGAGTCAATGACTTTTAAAATAATATATTAAGATTCATAATTTTTTAAATAAAAGTTTTTAAGATTATAAGAAATTCGTGAACTTATTTTTGAAACTTGACAAATGCATTTAGTTTTGATCGAGATAGTTACAAAATTATTATTATTAACATCTTGTGTTACATGATTTCATTTTATCTCGTATATTTTAAGAGCTTATTTTTAAAATAATATCCGATATATTTCTTATAAGTAGAGTCAATTTCAAATTTCATTGAGAAAGTGCTAACCCAAAGATTTTAACTAGGCTATATAGGCTATGATTTTGGACAAAAAAAAACCGGTCCGGCCATGCAGATCCCAATTTTATAGTGTAATTTTATGGGTTGAACTGGGCTCCAATATCGCACGTAGTCCGGTTGCCGTTGCCCCAACCCAACCCAATTTTCACTCTTGACCTTGGTCATTTTGATGACTTTATTTATAAAATCTAAAAAGTTATTCTATAAGATATAAAAGTTTATAAGATCGATCTTTTATTAGATTTAATCAAACACAGACTTAGTGGTGTGAGGTGATGGATTTTGTCCTATAAACATTAACAAATGTTTTATTTTTTAGAGTGTTTACTTTTATACCCGCATTGACGGTGGAGTCTCGCTATGCGGTTGGTCGCAAAAAAAAATAAATAAACTATATTATTATTGTTATTAATTAGCTCTTTATCTAAATAATATTGTAAAAATATATATTCTCGATCACACTAAGTTTCTATTATTAATTATTGATTTTTTGAGGGAGTGTGGGTTGAAGTGAGCAACTAATATATATATATATATATATATATATATATATATATATTTGAATCAGTTAATCGTCGCAATATATCGATTGGTTATTTAGCTCTCTATTTTTTTTTTTTTTTTTTTTTGAGGAAAGCTCTCTATATTGCTTTCTACGTACTAATGGAAATATTTAATTGGACTAACATATGTTAATTAAATACGAATAGTTTTTTACCGTATAATACAATTAAAATGATCTACTAAACTTTTAATTTTAGATTAAGAGGGTGTTTGGCTGAGCTTATAAGCTTTTAAAAATAGCTTATAAGATGTTTAAGAACTTATAAACTCTTAAAATGTGTTTGACAATTTTTTTTACAAAAGAGCTTATAAACTCTAAAAAAAAAGTTATCAGAGAGCTTATAAGCTCTTAAAAAAAAAAGTACCTACACCCCAATTTTTGAAAGAGCTTATAAGCTCCTTATTTTAAACATTTAAAAAAAAAAAATATACTTAATAATTTTATAAGATATAAAAACAGTTTATAAGCTCAACTATCTTATTTTACCCAAACACTGACACCTTATTTTATTTTTAAAATAAGATCTAACATCTTATAAGCTCTTAAAAAAAACTTATCGATGTAGGAGCTTATAAGATGTTTTAAATAAGTTTAGCTAAACAAGGGTATCAAATTGTTATTTGATTAAATATTTAGATACTATTAGGCCATCTCCAACTCATTACATAAAAATTGGTATAAAAACTATACCAAATTTGATGTTTTGGTGTAATTTTGTCAAAACCATCTCTAACCCATTATACCAAATCTTACACCAATTGGATATTTTATTCTTTCTTCTCCATTTTACAATAGCCAATTTTTTTTTATTACAAGAACAAATTTATTTATTTATACAATTATTTCATTTACTTATATTTTATTAATGTTAGTGTAATTAGCTATAAGCTTTCATTTAATAATATTATATTAATTAATTATATTACAAAAATAAATATTAAAATTAATATTAGTATTTATTTTAATTTACATTATAATTATTTGTTCTTTATTAATATTTATAGAAAATATTAACTTTTATTAAAATCATGTTATATAAATTAATTATATATAAAATAAGGATACAATTGGAATTTAAATTTGAAGTAGAAGGAATTTGAGGGCAAATATGGAATATTGGATTACATCAAATTTGGTGTAAAAGAATAGTGTTACACCAAATTTAATGTAATACTATTCACTACATCAAATTTGGTGTGAGATTTAGAGTTGGGTTGAAGATGAATTTTTGCATTTTTGGTGTAATAAGGTGCGAGTTGAAGTTGGATAAGAGATGTCTTTAGGAGATTTTCTATATCTTTGAAGGATCAAATAGAAAATAAAGGGGATACTTATCCGAAGCGATTCTGGTCCCTATACGACGGTTCTTAAAAGCGTAAACTTGATTGTTCTCATTAACGTAACGTGATGCGTAAAAGAAAAGCGCAGAACCGCTCATCTCGGAAGACTAGAAATCAAATCAAGATTTTGATTCTTCGATGGATTCAAGCTCGCTTCCGTGATTGATTAATTTGTTCATTTCTCGGATTATCACCGTAGATCCGTTGAAGCATGCTTTTGTGAGATCTTGTGTATTAAAGCATGCTCTATTTGTGATTATGGTTTCTAACATCTACATCAAAAGGAAAATCTAATGACTTATAATCAATATAAAATGACACTGATTTATATATCATATTTTAATGATGCTTTAATCTCAAATTCTCTAAAATGAGAATAAAGTATATCATTTTAGGACTTCTGTCTTTTTCTTCTTTTATTATTTGGAGCAATTTTAAATTAGAATTTGGCTAATTAATTGAGTGGTTGACTTCAAAATCATTAAACAATAGGGCACACCGGGGCCATAATATATATTTCAATTAAAAATTGTCCACTTGGTATGCATAATTGTCTGAAGATTTAGCTCCTTGACGTGGACGAATGTCTTTCATTTCTTAAATCACTAAATAATACTACAAAAACGAAATGGAAAAGAAAACAAGTCCATACCACAACATCATTGAATCTCGTTAGTTTTGTTCATGATTAAACAAATCTTTCAAGAATATAGTTTTACATCGACTTTCACTTTTCCAATAAATTTTGCAGTAAGTTTTATCATTGTCAAATTTCTTCTCAAATAATAATAATAATAATAATAATAATAATAATAATAGTAATATTAATAATAATAATAATTATAATAATAATAATTCATTGTCAAATTTCATTTGGCATCTTGTTGTTGCTCTTTCTCTTTTTGGCACTTTGATATATATTTGTTTATTTCAAGAATTGATGCTTAATTAGTTCCATTTTCATCCAGGGGATCGTGGACCCAATTTTAATTTGATTAATGAAGGTGCAATATATTATATACCGATCAAAAAAATAAAATGAAGGTGCAATATCTTATAAAGCTGATTGTTTTTCCTTTTCTTTCGTCCATCTTTTAATTTGCCCGAGTACAAGATAGTTTTCCACTCCATTTATCGCCAAGCCAATTGTTGACAAAGACAGGAGGCCTTGGTGGGGTTTAGGTTACCTCTAACCCAAAAATTTTTCCCATAAAAATTAATATTTTAATTTTTTCCCAAAGGAATAAAAGAATAAAAAAAAATTGGCGTGCGTTGGGGGCCGCAGGTAGGCCCTCTAGATCCGCCCATGGACAACACAATTCAATGCTAGAAGTAGAAACAAGATTTGATATACAAAAAAAAAAAACTTGTTATACATTGGCTGAATGTAATATTATTATGTACTTAAAAATAATGTGAAATTTTTAGTGAATAATTGAGTATAACACTTTTTTTTTATCAACATTACTCAATGAAAAATATGATTAAAATCTACTATTTTATAGAAGAATAATTAAGGGTGTAACCAAGCAGTGAGAATAGGGTGAGCCACCATATGAAAGTGGGGTGAACATGGAAATTTGACAAAAAAATCATATAAATAACTTAATTTTTTATTTATTTTTTAATGAGAATAGGGGAATATAACGTTAAATTGTCCAAGCTCTTGCATTTTTATTTGTTATAAAAAAAAGGGAAAAATTAGTGACACTTTTGTGGAAAAAGAATCAGATGGGGACCTGAATATATCTGAAGACCATATTGTCTTGATGGTTGCATCATCAGCTTTCCAACTGTTCAAATTCCATAGTATTATTGTAATAAAGAAATGATGTATTATATAATCTATACATTTTCTCATCACCTATTCAAAAGTAGACTCATCACTCCTAAAGACCAACATATCATTATATTATTTTTTCTCATAATATATATATATATATATATATATATATTTATTTTCTTCTCCATCTCCCCAAAACCCTCAGTTCCCATGTTATTCTTTCTGTTGTTTCAAACAAATTAAACTCCATTCAACCTATATATTATCTTCCTTTTTTTTTTTCCTGATTATGTCTTTATTTTTGTTGGGGAAAAGGGTTTATTTCTATTTTTGTTGTTCATATTGATCTTGGTCATTTGAATCTTGATTGTAATCTTCTCTTGACAATATTTCTCAAATTTAGATTATTGTTACTCCACTAGAAAATGGAAACCAGTTGAAGAACATTAACAGTAGTTTCTCATTAATATTATTGCAACTATACATCAATAAAATTATATTATTCCTCAAATTAATCAGTTCCTCATTAATTTCAACAAAAACCCAAAAATTGCAAATTATATGGATCCCATAGGAGCCATAAAGGAGGATTTGTTTGGGTCAAGCAGCTCAGTGTATTCAGATGATACTAATATTCCTCAACCAATGGAGGGTTTACATGAGATGGGTCCCCCACCATTTCTGAGCAAGACTTATGATTTTGTGGATGATCCAAACACAAATGACATTGTTTCTTGGAGTAAAGGTAATAACAGTTTCATTGTTTGGGATCCTCAGCCTTTTGCCATCACTATTCTACCAAGGTACTTCATGTTAGAATAATTAACATACATTATTGCAAGAGAAAATGGGAAGAAGGATTCTATAGAACTTGAGTCTTGAAATGCAAGAGTACAAAATACAAATTGGGGAGGCTACCATTAAATAGACAAACCCTAGGTTAAACACAAGAAAGTGAAAATACAAAACTACCCTCACTAATATAAACTAATATAATTCTAACATCCCCCCACAAACTTATGATGATGTAGTAGAAATCATCGAGAGTTTGCCAACCAAGAAACGAAAGCGGAAGTGGATGCGACTTGGTGAAAAGATCCAATCAGTAAAGATGATGAGATGAATGGTAAGTCGAGAGTCCCATGTTGCGGTGATGACGAGTGACATGACAATCGATCTCAATATGCTTTGTTCTTTCATGGAAAATCGAGTTGTGAGCAATCGAATAAAGACTTTGGTTATCACAATGCACGGGAGTAGGTGAGGATAAATGAACACCATATCCTGCAAAGAAGCCAACGTAACCAAACTATTTCGATTTGTAGTAGAAGCCATTGCCGAATCTGCCTCTGTGGAGGATCGAGACACAACATTTTGTTTCTTACTCTTCCAAGAAATAAGTGAGTCTCAAGAAAAATACAAAAACCAGTGGTGGATTTTCGATCAAGAGGATCACTAGCCCAATCCGCATCGAATATGCCTCAACTCTAATGAAGATGTAGATGGAAACAAAAGACTCTCGAAAAGAGTACCACGGAGGGTATCGCAAGATACGATTTAAAATGACCCAATGAATCAGAGTAGTGGGGCTAGAACAAATCAGCTCACAATATGAACAAAGATATGCAATATCCGACGCGTAATGGTTAGATAAACCAAACTTCCAACAATAGTGCGATATAAGGTAGGATCAGATAATGGTGTGCCATCAGAAGGAGAATATCGAACATTACGTTCAAGAGGCGTATCAACTGTCCGAGTATCGCAAGACGAGCTCGATCAAGTATGTCGAGAATGTACTTGGACTCGTGAAAGAAGATAACCTCGAGGGGAGCGGGCTACCTCAATACCCAAGAAATATCTCAAAGGTCCCAAATCTTTCATTTCAAAGCGAGAAGCTAACTCAGATTTCAACAATGCAATCCCATCAACATCATCACCGGTGATAATCATATCATCAACATATAAGAAAGAAGAATAATACCATCACATGTACGCTGAAGAAAAGGGCGAATCATGGTTCTTTGGAACTAAAAACCAAGTGAAGTAAGCACAATGAGAATTTTTCAAACCAAGCCCGTGGAGCTTGTTTGAGACCATACAATGCTTTCTTAAGCTTGCAAACTTCGCCCGATTATGAGGAACTCCGGTGGTGGGATCATGTACACTTCTTCTTGAAGATCACCATTCAAGAAGGCATTTTTGACATCCAATTGAGATATGTGCCATTTTTGGACGGAAAAAAGAATAAAGAGTACTTAACGGTAGTCATCTTGCAACAGGGCAAATGTTTCCTCATAATCCATACCATCTTTGTGAATAACCTTTAGCAACCAATCGTGCTTTATATCGCTCAATCGAACCATCGAGTTGGTTTTAATTTTATAAACCAACGCGAACCAATTGCCCGCGTTTACCAGGTGGTAAAGATACCAAATCCCAAGTGTTTGTTTTATGCAAAGCAGAAAGTTCTCGTCATATAGCATGCTACCATAAAGGATCGAGAACGCTGCCTCTTTATAGGAGTGTGGTTCAGAAATTTGGTGAATAGAGGACAAAAATGAAGCAAAGGCGGGAGAATAAGAGGAATAAACAAAGTCGTAATCGATGGCCCAGGTGGACTTACGTGTACGTTGGGGATATCGAGGGAGGCAACGATCCACAATTTCGGGGAAGCGATTGGGGTGCCGTAGGCGTGAGCGAGGCAATGATCTCGATGAGTCTCTATCTCACGTATTATCCGAGAATGGATCAATATGAACAAGACGTTTTGGAGATGCTTTATGAGACTAGAGAGGAATAGAGAAAAATGGAATATGCTCAAGAAAAAAAAATACATGACGAGACACATATAATTTTTGAGCAATAGGATCAAAGCAACGATATCCCTTCTCCGACCTTCTCCATATCCTAAGAAAACACAAATAGCTGAACGAGAAGATAATTTGTCTGCGTTCAACATGAGGACGAAGGACAAAACATGCACAACAAAGACTCGTAAAGGCGAATAACTAGGGTGGAACCATAAAGTCTACGAAATGGTGATAAATCTCAACTCTAATGAAGATGTAGATGGAAACAAAAGACTCTCGAAAAGAGTACCACGGAGGTATCGCAAGATACGAGTAACTGCAGCCCAATGAACTGTAGTGGGGCTAGTAACAAACTGACTCACAATATGAACAGCATATGCAATATCTGGACGCGTAATGGTTAGATAAACCAAACTTCCAACAATAGTGCGATATAAGGTAGGATCAGATAATGGTGTGCCATCAGAAGGAGAATATCGAACATTAAGTTCAAGAGGCGTATCAACTGTCCGAGTATCAGTAAGACGAGCTCGATCAAGTATGTCAGTAATGTACTTGGACTGTGAAAGAAGATAACCTCGAGGGGAGCGGGCTACCTCAATACCCAAGAAATATCTCAAAGGTCCCAAATCTTTCATTTCAAAGCGAGAAGCTAACTCAGATTTCAACAATGCAATCCCATCAACATCATCACCGGTGATAATCATATCATCAACATATAAGGAAAGAAGAATAATACCATCACATGTACGCTTGAAGAAAAGGGCAAAATCATGGTTCTTTGGAACTAAAACCAAGTGAAGTAAGCACAACAGAGAATTTTTCAAACCAAGCCCGTGGAGCTTGTTTGAGACCATACAATGCTTTCTTAAGCTTGCAAACTTCGCCCTGATTATGAGGAACTCCAGGTGGTGGGATCATGTACACTTCTTCTTGAAGATCACCATTCAAGAAGGCATTTTTGACATCCAATTGAGATATGTGCCATTTTTGACCGGAAAAAAAAAGAATAAGAGTACGAACGGTAGTCATCTTTGCAACAGGGGCAAATGTTTCCTCATAATCCATACCATACTGTTGTGAATAACCTTTAGCAACCAATCGTGCTTTATATCGCTCAACTGAACCATCAGAGTTGGTTTTAATTTTATAAACCCAACGCGAACCAATTGCCCGTTTACCAGGTGGTAAAGATACCAAATCCCAAGTGTTTGTTTTATGCAAAGCAGAAAGTTCCTCAGTCATAGCATGCTGCCATAAAGGATCAGTAACTGCCTCTTTATAGGAGTGTGGTTCAGAAATTTGGTGAATAGAGGACAAAAATGAAGCAAAGGCGGGAGAATAAGAGGAATAAACAAAGTCAGGTAACTGAGTGGACTTACGTGTACGTTGGGGATATCGAGGAGGCAAACGATCCACAATTTCAGGAAGCGATTGGGGTGCCGTAGGCGTAGACGAGGCAACAGTATCTGATGAGTCTCTATCTGTATTATCCGAGAATGGATCAATATGAACAAGATCAGTTTTGGAGATGCTATGAGGACTAGAGGGAATAGAGAAAAATGGAATATGCTCAAGAAAAAATACATGACGAGACACATATAATTTTTGAGCAATAGGATCAAAGCAACGATATCCCTTCTGACCTTCTCCATATCCTAAGAAAACACAAAATATTTTGAACGAGAAGATAATTTGCTGCGTCAACATGAGGACGAAGGACAAAACATGCACAACCAAAGACTCGTAAAGACGAATAACTAGGGGTGGAACCATAAAGTCTCTGAAATGGTGATAAATTAGATGTAATGGATGATGGAATCCTATTTATACAATGGACAGCGGTAAGAACGGCTTCCCCCCAAAATTCACTTGGAACTGAACTAGATAGTAAAAGTGATCGAGCAGTTTCAATGATATGCCTATGTTTTCTTTCAGCAATACCATTTTGTTCAGGAGTATCTGTGCAAGAAGTTTGATGTAAAGTCCCATCCAAAGCAAGCAATTCACGAAAATTATTAGAGGTGTACTCCCACCCAAGTCACATCTAAAGCATTTTATGATAGCGAGAAAATTGAGTTTTACAAAAGCTCGAAATGAGGTATATATGCTCGAGTAAAATCGAACGATGCTTCATAAAATAAACCCAACAATAACGAGAATAATCATCAATAAAAGAGACATAATATCGAGAACCCCTTTGTGGAAATGGGAGAGTCCCCACACATCGAATGAACCAAGTCAAATGGCAGCAGAAGGAAGAAAAACACTCCGATTAAAAGGTAAAGCGGAAAATTTTGCGATTTACAACCACTACAATCAGAGATATCATGAGAAGACAATTTTCCTAATGAACCCGTAGAAGCCAAAAATCTTAAACGTGAAGACGAAACATGACCCAAACGAGAATGCCACAAATAAAAGCTAGACGATGAAGGACTCAAACGAAAAGAAGACAAATCAACAAATAGAAGGCTGCGATAGAGGTACTCCGAGCTCATCCAAAATGTATAACTCTCCGTGTCTACGGCCGTCCCAATCGGCCTTAAAGGGAATGTGGATCCCGCACACAACAAGAAGTAGAAGAGAATGATACTAAGTAACCTGAATCACACAATCTAACAAGAAACAAGATTTAATGTAAGTTTGGGAATGTGGTAAACATGTGGAAGAGGCAGGATGAGGTGTGGCTACAGATCCATTCCTGTTTAGGGTAACAAAGTACCATCGGCCCCAGAATAACAGTCTAGCATGGGTGGGTGAAATGGAATTAAAACATGATATATCGGTGACATATGATGAAAAGCTCCAGAATCTAATACCCAAATAGAGGAAGATATACCGCGAGCTCGGGAGTTGACAAACCCGGCGCGATAAAGCATGAGATGAGGCAAGAAATTTCCGAAATTGTTCAAAGAATTGTATCCATAGAAGGTCGATCGGAGGTAAGAGTTCCGGGCGCCACGAGAATCGATGACAGGCAGTGCAAAGAATACGAGTCGGTGGGGGCGGCCTAAAACCACGTTGATTTGGATGGATAAAGCGATGTTGGGAGGTCGTGGATTTTTCTCGCTGAAAACGCGTTGTTGACCACCTTTATTCAACTCGGGACATTGAGCCTTCCAATGTCCAGGTTGTTTGATAGCTACATTCATTATCGCCAACCTTTGGGTGAGGTCGGAAAGGGAAGTAAGGCGGACGATGGGGCACGGCAAGAACGGATGAAGGAGGAACATGAAGAACTCCTTTCCCGCCCGAGACTTGAGGCGTAATTTCTCGCTAACAATTCACTTACAACGGAGAATCAACCGATGGTAGAGGAAGACGGTGCAATATATTCCCCGAAGGGACTCAAAATCATCCCAAGAGCCATCAAAATCGAACAATCGTTGCTCTCCTCTCTACGAGCAATATAGGGGGCAAATGCGCGAAGTTCACTAGATTTAGTAAGGGCTAATTGATCCCAAAGATCATCATAGTGAGAATAAAATTCTTGATAGTCATATCTTTTTTTCAAGAGATCGAATATCTATTTCCAAGCGGGTCTTGTTTAGCAAAATTCGATTGAGTATACAACGTTCCAAATGTTCCCAAACTTCTTTAGCCGTATCATATTTAGCTAATTGCATACCAATAGAGTTCTCCACGCTGCATTGTTAACCCAAGTGATAATTTTCGAATTGTTCACTTCCCAAACCTCTAATTCCTCAACATATTTAGTATTATCTTTTCTCAAGGATGCTTTTGTGTTCGTAAATATAGCTCCACAATTTTTTTCCTCTCAAAAATTTCTCATGACATAACTCAATATGAATAATTCTTTCCATTCAAGCGTACACTAATCGATCGCAACGAATCATCTCTTTCACGGCCCATAATGAATAATGAAAAAATCAAACAGAAATACCAACCAAATAACTAGATAGATTGATGCAAATATCCAACAAATCAAGCCAACTCTCCAACAAAACTATTGCAAATAATCCGATTCTTGAGGCTAAAATAAGATAGCAAACCCAACAAGTTCTAACAGATCGAAAATCGAATGAAAATAATGAGAAAGTTGCAACATACTCACTCGTGTGATATCAATACACCCACCGGATCCGCGAATTGACACTGGTACACCCATCGGAAAAATCGGGCTCCGCCCGAACTCCCAGGCGGGAGGCCGCGCCGCCTCCCGCAAAGTCGAGAATGCTATTAAAACCTTGCTCTTGATACCATGTTAGAATAATTAACATACATTATGCAAAGAGAAAATGGGAAGAAGGATTCTATAGAACTTGAGTCTTGAAATGCAAGAGTACAAAATACAAATTGGGAGGCTACCATTAAATAGACAAACCCTAGGTTAAACACAAAAAGTGAAAATACAAAACTACCCTCACTAATATAAACTAATATAATTCTAACACTTCAAACACAACAATTTCTCAAGCTTTGTCATTTACATACTCAATACCTATGTAAGTAATTGCTTTACCCTTTTTGTTTTCATCTTGCTCGGGAGTCTTCGATTGAATGAGAGGAGATAAATTTTAAAGAAGCGAAGATACAGGGGTTCGAACTCGTATCCGGTTTATATATAATTAAGTAGAGGTTTAATTAATTATGTTGTGGCATAAAAGAGCTAGAAACTTCAATTAAAGCCTTGGACAATGTAGTTTAATGCAACTAGAATGTGCATTATTTTTTTAATAGTATTCTTGCTTTTTAATTACAAGAATTATTTGTTTAGGTTTTTTTGCATTATTTAGGGAAAATTAAAAATGTCAAGTTGGCAATTTGTTTATTAGTTGGGATTTATCTATATTATGGGATTTTGTCTGTTCAATGAATTCATATTTTGATATTAGGCCTTCATTTAATTTTATGATGCTATATCAAAAAGAGTTGAATTAATTAATTCTATATGATTTTAGGCCAAGAAATAAATATGATTTAATTGTTCAGGGATTTCGGAAAGTAGATCCAGACAAATGGGAGTTTGCTAATGAAGGTTTTTTGAGGGGACAAAGGCATCTCTTGAAAAACATTAAGAGGAGAAACAATAAATCCTCCTCCTCCTCATCATCTAATTTGGAATCATCATGTGTTGAGGTTGGAAAGTTCGGATTGGATGCAGAAATCGATCGGTTGAGGCGCGACAAACATGTTTTGATGTCCGAATTGGTGAAACTCAGACAGCAACAGCAGAACACAAACTCATGTCTGAAAGAAATGGAAGAAAGAGTTAAAGGGACCGAGCTTAAACAGAGGCAGACCATGAGTTTCTTGGCCAAAGCAATCCGAAACCCGAATTTTCTGCAGCAAATACTCCAGCAAAAGGACAGAATCAAAGAGCTTGAGGAAGCCATTGGTATTAAGAGAAGGAAGAGAATTGATCATCGAGTCGAAGAAAGGGAAATAAATAATAATACTTCTTACATGATTGATGATGATAATGTTGGATTAATTGGAGATTTTGAGGATGGGAATAATGTTTATGTTAAGTTAGAAAGTGAGGAATATTATGGTGGTGATGATATTAGTGGATTTGATGTGGAGTTGGAGAGATTGAGTATGGGTACTATGGAAGGGCCATCAATGAATGTGGATGAACAAATTATACTCAAAGATGATGATGATATGGAAAAGCATTTTGGTCATGTAGAAAATTCATATGATGAAGGATTTTGGGGAGATTTGATCATAAATGATGATGATCAAGGGATTGGAGATGAAATTGGTACAAGTGGTTTTTGAGGACTCATATGAAAAGGTAAGAATTTGTGCATAAGATTCTAATTGGGCTCTCAAGATTATTTGTGTCTTTCAAGGTTTCTCTAATTGCTTTTCAGATTTCGATTCTTAAAACTCTCAAATGCATCCCAGAGGAAGCTAAGATTAGCAATTCACCATCTTCGATCTGATTCTAGCTTCTTAAATATGGAATTGCATCTTTATTTTCTTAGCTCGCCTTGTGGTTTCTTGATGAGGGTTTTGTGGAACTCATGTTTTCTTGTGCTATACACTACATTTTCTAGCACGCCTAAACATTAATCCCAAAGGGTTAACTGACTTCTTAGTGTATCAAACTATTTATGGCCCAAGGCACTTTACTCCCATGATAATTGGTTGTATGAATCAAGAAAATGTTACACTATTGAAATTCAACAATCATCTTGCCCTTTTGCATTCTTCTCTAGTTCTTGAATGGCCGCCTTTAATTTATTCGTCAAACATATCTTTATTTCATGTCTAATTAAGTATAATTATTTGTTTGCAACTCCTTTTGCAGCTTTTCCTACTTTTCTTTTTTTCTTCATGCATGATAGCAGCTTAATTATACTGTGATTACCATAAAGATGCTCTCATTTTGCTTGTTGAAAAGCCGTCTCCATTCACAATAACAAGACGCCCTTACTATCTTGAGCAAGTCTCTTTTGCAGACGATCTCACGGATCTAAGTCGTCGTGAGACGGATCTCCTAAGCTCCGTCTTGAGAAACATGAACCATGAAAATAAATTTAAAAATAATAATGAACCATAAAGAAACAAAAATAAACCCTAAAAACATGAACCATGAAGAATAAACCCGAAAAACAAAAATAAACCCAAAAAATAAAAAATAAACCCTAAAAAACTAAAAATACTAAAAACCCAAATCAATTAAAAATAAACCCAAGAAACAAAAATAAACCCTAAAAAACAAATATAAACCTTAAGAAAAATAAAATAAAAAAAAAAAACCTTTAAAACTTTTGTGTAAGGGCTCCGTCTCACGCAAGTTTTTGCCTACTATCTTAAGGGACAATTATAAAAAAAAAAAAAAAAAACCGAGGTTTGGAGTAATTACAAAAAGTCTCAGAAAAATTTCAAAATCACATAAACTCCTCATGGTTTAATTTCATCTTACATTTTTATCTTAACCGTTAGTTGAAGTAATGCAATTTCTTTGGCATCATTAAATATTTTATAACAATATCATCAACTTTTCTAAATATTACAAGTCAAACCTTTGTCTTATATTTTACAATAACATCTCTCAACTTTTTAAATACTACAAAAATAGCCAGACATTTTAAAAGTTTGGACTATCCGTAATATTCAAAAAAATTGAGGGATATAAATATAAAATATTTGTAAGTTTGTAACTGACCTTTATCTTAATTAGATTCCTTGATAAAATGTGTTAATATGATCACAAGAATGTAAAGCACTCTTTGAGGATTAAAAACTTCATGAATAATTTTAATTAAGGGTGCGCTTCTTGTTGGATTTCATATGCAACACCATGTGAAATAAAGAAAAAAAAAACGGCTCCAAAGGTACGATAAAAATGGTAAAAGAAAAAAAAAAAAAAGCTAACTAGTTGACACAATTTTTTGGGTGTACCTCCTAGAATTCAATAGGGTCACAACTCACTAGAGATGATGCCATGTCTGCTTGTCTATATATAGGATAGAATTGCACATGATGTGCGTGAACAAATCATATATATAGTTTGAGTTGGAATTTGCCTGGTTGTCAGAGTTATATATGTCCTCAAAGCCTGTGAATGTTTTTCAAACCATCTCTTAGATCTACTTTGAGGTGAAAAGGGGTGAATTCCTTTTTCCATTTTTGGGAATTTATTATATTATAGTATTGGGATAATTTGCTTTAATATTGTAAAAATCGAATGAAACTTTGAAAATAAGGTAAAAGTGATTGGGTTTGTGTATGATAACTATTGGCGCAACTACCATATGCGCCAGGAAACGTTTTTTTTTAATATTTGAAAGGCTGGCGTAGACATATTATGCGCCAACAAGTTTAAATTAAAAAAAAAATTAAAGTATGACAAAGTCGTTAGTATATTACAAGATGATTGAATAATAATTGTAAATCTATCACAAAATGATTGTAATTATATTACAAAATGAATGGTGGAAACTACCTTCACAAAATAAATGCAAATCTATATCTATACTATTATTAAAAGTGTGAATGAGCTTGAAGGTTTCTTGAAAAATTTGGTTTGCCAAAAATATCCTTAGAGTAAAGTTAGCTTTGAGGGCAATTAAGTAGTTTCTATATTGATTTTATTTTTATTTTTCAATAATATAATTAGTGTCTTTTTGTATTCCAAACTCTTCTTGTATGCTTTCATTTACTCGTAATTCTTAGAATATTTTGAATTTTTAAATAATATTCATTTTATATAAAACTAGATATCAAGAGCTTTCCAACCATATGTCATAAGATATATAAAAGACTTCATATGAGATAATTTTAGACATTTAAAATTGAGTGTTATGTGAGAATGTACATTTATAATATTTTACTTTAATTTTCTTAATAACTAAATACATCTACCAAAAGAAACAAGTGTATGAATTTACAATAATATGAAGATAAAAAATAAATTAATAAAATTAATTCATTTAAGTTTGATTTAAATAAATAGGAGGACAAAATATATTTTTAAATTCACTTTTGGTTGCAAATATCCCATAATAAAATAAATTTATCATCTATCACCTCCCTAAATTGTGAGATAATTATTTCTTTACAAAGTGGATGTAAATGACATATTTTTAGATATCCGAAGATGGGGGTTTGAGACCATTGAGAATTACAGAGAACTATGTGTCAATAAAAAATAATTAGTTTTAAGATTAGTGAAATATAGCTATTAATAAAATTTCAAAAAAATATATTTTTATCCAAACTTTATTCATTAATCTTTATCAATGTTTTTCTATTTTTTGTAATAACGGATATACGATTTAACATGATTTAGATTTATTTTTTATTAATGTAAAAACTTGGGTTATCAAATTTTTAGCATGTATAATTACACAATTAAATATTTATAATGCTTCTAATGCAAAAAAATATTAAAAGTAATTTAGAAAAAGAAATCTCCAACCATCAAAACCAAACAAGAGAAAATTTGATTGTAAACTAAACATAAAAACCTATATAATGTTATATTGTTTCTAAGGTTTTCTTGAATTGAGTTATATAAACAATTAGTTAACAATTCATTCCGATCTATACTTACTAAAAATAAATTAAATATTGAAACGACGTTGAAAATTTAACATTCATATCAACAATGTTATACATGTACTCACAATATATAAATAGCTTGTGTAGTATATTAACTAATTTTTATTTACATGACATGTATTATTATTTCAAAGAATTAACTTGTTGATAAAGCGAGAAAAATCTTCATGGTTTTACATCAATTATGAAAAATAAATAAAATATCATTTGCAATAAATATAACGAGGAAGATGTTTAAATAACACCAAGGCATTAATAATATTTGAAGTACTTAAATATATTATTCATCCATCAAATACTAGTCATTATTATTTGAATTTTAAATATAGATTACTATTGAATGTCATACAAGGTGCTTTCATTTATGTTTGAGTAGCGGTGACTATATATATCGAGATGTCTAATAAGTGAATATCCAACATTGATTGAATATGTAATAATATTATATTATAGAATACTTATCTTGCTTCATATTTCCTTTTTCATTGATATATAGTTTACATAGTATATGAAAATGGATCATGGATTAATAATTTATATGATACAAAACATGCGGTTTTTCTTTCAATTTTAATTAATTTCTTGACCATTTCAATTGCGATTCATTAGTTTATTTTTTCTTCAATATTTCTAATATATAAATATTTAATTTAATCGGGGACAACATGAGTGAGAACATTACATGAAGCTAAGGGCACACATGTCCACATTTCAATTGAGAATTTTCATTTCTACTATTTTGAAAATTGAAAATATGTTTGATTGTATGTAAAAATTTGAAAATAAATATAGGTTGAGAAATGGATTGATATTTGGTTGAATATTTTTTTAAGACTTTGTGTTTACACAAAAATACGTCATACAAATATAAATATATTTTGTTTTATTTAAAAATAATTTTACAAACTTTTTATTATTAAAAATATAATTGGTAAGTTAGGGGTTGACCTAACAATTAATTTTTAGTGAAAAGTGGGAGATAATGATGTAAATTTGATAGATGTGATTGAATGAAAATGTAGGAGAATATGTAAGAAAAATAGCTTTGAAAAGTGGGAGATAATGAAAATGAGAACATATAAAAAGAAATTTCACTTGCTCATCACTCTTAACAAAAAGGCAGACACGGGTGGTGAATGGAAAACTTAATGTTATAGCTTAGTCGAGAGGTAACACACATTTCGGAGATGGAGAAAAAGAGGAAGATATCCATATGTCAATCAATCATGCTTTGGCTAAGAGTGCATTAAAAAGAGTTGCAAAAAAACTCAAAGCCAGCCATGAAGAAGAATGAGACACTTAAAAAGTAAAACACGAGTCGAATTGATGCAAAATGAGTTCTTAGAATTTTGTTTTTTAATTACTCTTTAGTTTTTTATTATCCATTGTACTTTGTTTAATGATAATATCATGTAAGTATCGTGTTTCGGGTTCAAAATGTTCTAACCATATATCACCTACTAAGAAGTTTAATTTAAATTTTACAAATTTTATTTTAGGATCAAACTACACGAGCGACATTTACTATATATAATCATTTAACTATAAATTATTTCATTTTTAAGATTTAATTTTAATTAATTAAATAAAAATTATTTGGATTACGTGCGGCACGACGTACACTAACTAGTTAATCCAAATATCAATAAGAGAATTTTGATTAATTTTAACTATTTTTATAACTAACTAATTGATACACAAATTAATCTAAATATAACCATCAATTACAAATTTACATCCAAATTAATATGTCTTAACAAAATTAATTACTAAATACGTAATTTTGACTAATGTTAATCCTAATATCTATGACCATCGGTGCCACACCCCCGAGGATGTCTCTCTCTCTGGCTCCACCTAAGACCGTATTCGGCATTATCAATATCCGTTGGTCGGAAGTAGGCGGGCTTGGATCCATGTCCATATAACTCCCATGAAATCCACTGGGAAATGATATGGCGAACGCCGAAACTTGGACGCGCATATGCGGATTAAACTGTCATTCCCACATTCGTGTTGAGCGGTCGGTAAATGAAGTGAACTAGGGTGTTATGAACCGATCATAATCATGGTGATCATGTTTGACACCGCAATTGGTGATAGAAGGATTTTCGAGAATGAATTTTATGAAATTGATTGAAATATTAATTTCGATGCGGGGATTTATGTAAGTTAATGAAAGTTAAAGGTTTCGGCTAAATATTGTTATAAAAATATGTGTGGAAATGTGTCTATTACAAATGATGAAGATTTATGGTCTTTTATAGATCAATCGGTTGGGATTGAGTTTTTGATTTGTTTGTTGAGTTAGAGCTCGTAATTTGGAATGTTGATATAAATACTTTGAGGACATGATTATTATCGATATCTTTGAGTTACAATCGTGTGGTTCCACCGCACGACGAGCCGTGCGATTTGATTATGAAGATTTGATGAACGAACTCCTGTTTCACCACGAACGTAAACATTTTTGAACACTTTTGATATGCATTTTAGGAATGTGGCGAATCCCATTCAAATGAGATGGTTGTTGTTTTCCATTGAAGGTGTGAAACCATATGAACACTTTGAAGAAATACATTTTCACAAACAAATTAAAAATAATAGGCAATAACATGAAATTCAAATTTATTTAACCAACTTAACTAGCATAACATTAATATTTTTTGTAGGAAAGTAACAAATTTTAAAAGATAGAAAGTGTGGGGAATGGAGAAAGTGAATTTTATCCCCATATTTCAACAAAATCATTTTTCACAATGCACTTTGCCAATTAAATATTAATTTGAGGGTGCAAAATGCCAAATTTGTAATTTTTTATGTTGCAAAGTGCCAATTACCCCAAAAACAATAAGAAAACAAAACAAAACAATAAAAGGAAAATATTAAGTGAGGGAGAGAAAGAGAGAGAAATATTAAGTGTAAAATAAAAGCCCATGAACTGATGAAAGTACATTGCATATAATATTATGTAAATTTTTTAGTATTTCAAACTTTTCTTTTACAATATTTACGCTATTTAAATTCTTTTAATATAAAAGCTCACCTAATCCACAATTGAACTTAACAAATAAATTCATTTTCCTAACATTTGTCAATTGCTGTTAAATGAAAACCATTTGTCAATTTTGAAGCTTTGTTTGAATTCAATTAGGTGCTAAAAGGTATTACTATAAGATATTTATAAATGATACTTTCAAGATTTAAATAAAAAAGTAGTTTTTGTTACTCGTTAATTCCTTGACAGTATTTTGCGGGAACAAAAACTCTTAACTAATAGTCGAGGGCAGTCTCGTCAATGAAGACGACTTTGCACTGTTTGCAGTCTCTTGTTTTTAATGTTTACCACCATCTAGTCGTCGTCTTCTCTCAAATCAGAACCCCAAATGGAAATTTTTTACTCTGAAGTCTCTCGTTGAAACTTAAGTACGAAGCTCTATTCTCTCTTTCAGATCTAACCACATTGTTAGATACGCACTCCAATACATACATATACGAATCTGTGTATATTGGCAGAGCTAGAGAGACCTAGGATGGGCGGAACGCCGTCGACGCCACGACTAGGCGGCGGAGCGCGGCCGCAGGAGACGGCGGAGTACTTAATTGGGGAATTCGTAGGAGAAAAATCATTTCCTCTCGCCTCCGATTACTGGCATAAGCTTCTCGAGCTTCCTCTCGATCTTCGCTGGCAATCTCACCGCGTTCGCCAAGCTTGCCAACTCTTCGGTCAGTGCATAAACTATTGTTCGTTCATCCACTTAAAGTTTTTTCACGTTTTTCTTTTCTGCCTGAAATTTGAGGTGGTGTATTGTTTTGCTATAATGTTATGTTAGTTGCATTGTGAACGAGTGCGCCGAACTTGTGTGACCTCCGTGTTTGAGTATGATTTGTTGTTTCCAATTTGCCTTTGAAATGGAAATTGAGTTCACAACACATATTTTTTTTTTTAAATTAGCTTTGTTTTTAGTGATATTCAATTTGTGTCATCTATAGAAGGTTAGCAGTATCTGTAGTAGAGATACTGAGCTTGAGTTTGAGTATTTTCCTGTAAGATACTATATGTCCTAAAGAACATTTGAAATTGCGCAACAGACAGTCGTGTTATGGAAATGTATTTATATGCAAGCATAAATGTTGCCAGATTTCAGCAGTTTTAGGAGATGATGATAATTGTAGAGTTCAAAGGCCTTTCTGTTGGTGCAATTATTAGCTTCTGATGCTGCCCTTAGGGTTATATTGTGAAGTTTTGTCACTAGTTGTGTAATCTGTATTTCCTTTGCCAGTACTGCATCTCTTGCAGTAAAATGTTTTGAGTTGTCAAAAGTACGACAGAGTTTTTGCAAGAGACTCCACGATTTGAGGGTTGGTGTGCAGATATCTGAGCATATAGCTGCAGGAATAGAAAACAGATAGTATCATTAATGTGTAAAAAACTCGTCTTTAGAATAAGATTATGATATTTGGCAATGCTTATTTGTCTTTGTGTGTACATGGGGCATATAAGGATATATTGTTATTATTTTTTTTAGAGGGCGAGGAATTTGTTTTTCTGGCATCACATGCCACATTCTAATAATGACGCACGATGAGTTCATGCTCTCTGCCTTAGTTCTTGAGACATCTGTATGGTTTAAAATTTTGTTGTTACTCAAGGTCTAGGAAAGATTAAAGGACACATCGTTTATGCGCAGGCATCTACTCTTGATGAACTTAATTGCCAACATTTATGATGGTTACTAAAAATGTTTCTTCCTACATGAATGCTTGATTGATTTTCTCCACATGGTCCATTACATTCATCTTATCTGGGTTAGTGATGATTCTTTCTTGTTTCGTTACTTTTACTCTGTTTATCCACTTATTATTTTTGGTTGAATGACTAAAGTTGTTGAAATTTGATCTATTCATGAAAACTTAGTGAGAACAGTCTTTTTTAGTAAAGATTGTGACATTCAAAATATACATCTTTCGAAAATATGCATCTCTCTTTGTATTGCGTCATTTGCATGATACTTTCTATCTCTTAAAAAACTTCCATGGGTCAAGCATGTCTTTTAAGATGCAAACTATTCTAGGGAAAAATTGAAGAATTTTAGCTTCAAAGATCATGATTATTGAGTACTGCTTATAACATGTATAGTTGTTTCTTTAGGTTTCACAATGTAAGACCGCTGTGGATATTGTGCGTTTATGTCGGGTCTAGATTGAACAGAAGCTCCAAAGTGTCTCTTCTAATCGTACTTTTCGATTATAATATTAGGAAGTTTGTATTAAAATATGTTAGCAGCTCCTCCAATATTCATTTAGAGTAATGTGGCAATGTCGATCACCGCCAACAATGTCAATCACCACCAATATTCCTTAATGATTCTATATCAGTTTAGCAAACAGAGAAATTAATCAACATTATGTGTTAACAATGTTTATGTGGACAGTACATTTCTGTCAGATTCTTTTTCGACTGGGCTGATTCTCTTTTGGTTATATTTGTGAGCAGCCATGAACAATTGTAAGACAAGGCACCTTGCAAAGATTTTGATTCACCTAGCATGGTGCTTGCAAGAATGCATTTCTGCTTCTGATGTGGCATCCCCGGCTTTCTCAAAAGCTCTTAATGCGTCGTTCATATCATCTGTTTTTCTGAAGTATCTCATTGAGAATTCTAAGAGTGACAACTTTGAAGAACTATACCTATTGCTGGATGAATCTGATCCTCTGCCCAATAATTTCTCAGAAGGTTCCTCTTTTGTAGCTTTAAACAAGTTCCTCTCCTATCCTACCTTGATAATGGCTTTAATTATATCTTTTATTTATCTTCTCCGTGATGGCCTGTAGCCTATAAAATAAAAATATGGTGTTTACAAATCATTAGCGTCAGCTTTATTTTGTTTAGAATTTATCATTTATAGTCTCATTCATGTCTGATTTGTTGAGGAGAATTTGTTACTTAGTTTCCTTCATATTATTTTGAGGTATGCTATCAATCAAGAAAAAAGATACGAGTGGATTGAATGATAAGGAATATAAATCTTCCACTGTTTTTTATTTTTCAATTTTTGCATGTGCTTTGTGCCAAGTCATCCTTTGCAACTGGAACTTGCTGAGCTCAAATGTACACCAGGATTGTAAGAGCGATATGCTCTCAAAAATAACAAATCTAAAGCAAATATGAATTGATGGCATATAATAATCTTGTCACTATACTGCTTAGGATTTTCTCATTCATCTTGAATATCAGTTATGGCATGGAGACTAAAAATATTAACAATAGACTAAGTCTTGCATCATCGTTGTTTAATCATTGACACTTTAGTCAGGAATGCACGAGGTAACATGTCGAAAGGAGTGATTTAATGAAACCGCAGAGTCTGAAAAGAATGCTTAAGATGGTAGGCATCTGCAATTTTATATTCACTCTTAAATATTGCAAACCTGAAGCAAAGGGGTTTTGATAATACAATATATTGTGAAGCCTTGTGATCCTCTTTTATACTTTATATTGAACATGCACTACAAGACTCTCGATCTTGCACACCTTGAGTAGATGAGTATTGTTTAAGAAGATTAAAGAAGGCTTCATTTCCTCCAAACTGAATGAAATCCGAACCAGATACATCTAAAGAATTTATAATGCGTGAGTTTTTGTGGAACCAGAGATTGTGATCACTGCTATTGTAAATTAGTTGAACATGATATTAAAGGACCGATACAATCGCGGACATTGACTCTCTTAAAATATGCTGCCTTCTCAATCAATTTGCTATCTTGAAAAAGTTCAATTGTTTGCTCATTGTTGCAATGAATGTGTAAGACCTTAATGATTTACACATAATCTTTTCCAGTTCTGGCCCTTTCAGAGCAGTTGATCTACTTGACTTTGTTCCTCGTTTATTTCATCTTCAAGCAGGTCAACATGTTGAAAACCTCATCATGTTCAGTGCTCTGAACTTTATTGGAAAAGTTGATATTAGGTATGCTGTGACTTGTGCGATATGCCAATTGATGATCTGGTTTATACACACATATCGATAACTGTTACGAATTTTCTATAGTCCTGAAACAAATCTTCTGCATCAAGAGCTGCTCAACTTTATACTTATCACCATGTCAACTCAACTTCTCTGTGGGCCAACACCAGGACTGAATGATATACACCCTTTCATCGATGCAGCGATGGCTCAGGTAAATAAGTAACTTCACAAGCTTCATTCTGATTTCTAATTGTGGAATTGTCTTCTGGGGTAACGGGCTGGTGTTTCTGCAGGAAAGCTCTTTGGTTAATCTGGTTATGCGCAAGTTATTGCTGAATTACATCACACGCCCACAGTTTCCTGTAAACAGCTCATCTTCTATTACATTATATGAAGGAAATCAGCCTGGTGTTCTAAGGAGAGTTAGCTCTGCAGCTGGTATGACATTGTCAGACGGCCTTTATTTATTTTTAGCTTATGTGTATATGTGTTGTCCTCTCTTAATTGGTTGAATCTTGAAATCTTTTGAGGAACATACTTGGAAAAATATTTTTTCTGGAACATTCTAAAATAGCATGCTATTTTGTTAAGTTGGTTCACATTCAAGACTTGGAACTTTTATTATGTAGCTGAACTTGTATGCTTGTAACATCATTTTTTAATGGATCCAAAATTTCAGTTTGTCGTGTTCATTTTTAATATTTTTTGTCTTGTCTTTTTATTGGAGAGTGCAACACATCAAATATATTGTGAACTGTAGGTTTTCATGCTTTAAAAAACATGTATGTTTTCTTTAATGTTCACAAGCATAACTATATATTTCTGCCTTTTTATTCTTCTCTTTCTGACCTAAATATAATTCATACTTGCAGCAAACTTGATGTTCTTGCCCTTCAATTACTTAGTTAGCTCAACCGGTGAAGCTTCAAGAAGTCCATTGGCAGAAGGCAGTCTTAATGTTTTACTTATTCTTAGTTATTACCATAAATGTATTTCAGTGGAATATGTGAAATATAAAAGTGATAACAACAGTTCAGAGGCCCTTCTGAAGGAAGAAACATATTTTTCTGAAAACCCTTTCAAAGCGCTAGAAAATGCCCAGGATATTGAATGTATGATCCTCTGCTTTGCCAGATCTACTGTTGGTTTGATTGAAGATCCTGTGATATATAACGGCGGCCTGATTCTCTAAATGGTCTGCCTGCAGTTGATCGAGATGATACTGAGGCGAATGCGCATGGTGGTCCGCTTATTAGACTCCCTTTTGCTTCTCTTTTTGATACTCTTGGCATGTAAGTCTTTCCCTTACTGTCAGCTTTACATGGGTTATTGAATTTATAATTATGCTGTATGACATTTTATTTCTTGAATCCTTTTATTGCATTCTCTTACAGAAATTAACTATTCTGGCAAAAATTTATTTGAGATGCTTAAATAAAATCTGTGTTCTTAATTATATGAATATAGGTTTCAGTTAGCTAGAGCTCTATTCTTATTAACTTCTATATGTCATGGTTAGCTAGTACTGTTATCAATTACTGGAATTTAAACTTGACTTCTGTCATTCCTTTTCTTTTCTAATTTAATTTTCTGTATTGTGCATATGGTTTCTGCAATATAGCTGTTGTTATATAGGTTGCCTCATATTATAAAGTGCTTGTCAAATGACCTTGAAAGCCAAATATCTTCTTTTTTTCTTGTATATATCTCTCCAATGGGTTTTGTCGACTTTCAGGTGCTTGGCTAATGAAACTTCTGTCCTGTTGCTTTACTCACTCGTGCATGGAAATTCAGATTTTCTGGAGTACGTTTTGGTGCGAACAGATCTCGACACGCTGGTATGAATCATATATTTCGGTTTTTCACATTCCTAATGAATATTAGGTTGTCTTATCTTATCTGGGTGAACCATCTTACAGGTCGTTTATCTGATAAAGAAATTGTATAATCTATTTGAGAAGAGGCATTAATGACAAGGGAATAAAGAAAATAGCCTTATGGTAGTTTTAATGTTCTTCTCTTATCTATTAACTAGAGTAGTCTCCTGGATATTATTGTATTAAAAAGTTAAAATATCCAATTTCTCTATCTTCATCAATTTGTCCTTTGTGAAAAGAATGTACTGCAAATTACTTGTCATTGATGTGATTTCTTTTCCATGAGAATAAGTATGAATATTGTTAGCGTCCATCTCCGGAAAGATGCCATCATAGCAAGTACACCATTTGTGCAGTTACTTGTGATTTTTTGGAGGACGAGCTCATGATGGTTTGTGCAGTCATTGATGTTCTGTTTCTGCCCTAGTTCTGTTTCTGGTACAATTATTGGTTTGCTGATGGCTTTCATATGATTAACAGTTGATGCCAATGTTGGAGACACTATATAATGCTCCGAGCAGGACATCCAATCATATTTATATGGTTCTTGTTATCTTTCTTATACTAAGTCAAGACTCCTCTTTCAATGCCAGTGTTCACAAACTGGTAAAGATAGTTTTAATTTGTCCATACTAGTTACTTATTTTAAGGTGCAATTTGATCTAAATTTATTCTTACAGATGCTTCCCAACGTTCCATGGTATCAAGAACGTCTCCTTAATCAAACTTCTCTTGGTTCCCTCATGGTGATAATTTTAATTAGGACGGTGAAATACAATCTCTCTAAGCTAAGGGTATTGTCCTAGCTCATTTTCTATTTCCTTTCTTTTTTTTTTTTTATTTTATCTTTTTGGCGTCCTTCGAAATACTTAATCTGCTGTGGTACCTCTGCAAATTTATTATATTCTTGAATTCATAAGATATGACTGAAATCTGCTTGTGATGATGTACATGTAATCTGGAAGTGCAACTGTAGTGGCTTGTCTGCCATTTGTACCACTACCTGAATACACAAAACCTTTAATTTGTGCCACTAAAATAAATCTCATTATTCCATTTGGTTGTTGAATCATTATGAATGGACATTAGTTATTAACAGATAAAGGAGCCATTTGTGCTCCACTATAAAAGGAGTCAAAATGTTAGCATTTCTGATCGTGACTGACTTGAGAAACTGATTTGCACCCTTTACTGGAGATGACTTTAACTATAGGAATCTGATACATTTTCAAATCGGAATAAGCTGTTGAGGGCAAGTAATCAAACAAAATTATCTATGTAACAATGGATATTTATGGTGAATTTTGTTTGATCATCAAACTAACCAATTGTTCCCCATTTTTAGATATAAAGCATTCAGTATTGATCTAATCATATTGAAAATATTGTTAGCGAGAGTAGGCCTGTCCGAAAAGGGAATGTATTAAGCATGATGAGAAGAGCACAATAATTCAAACGAAAGCAGCAGGTTGGGTAGTCTGCATATGCTAGGCAATAATGACTTTTATTAATCTGTGTCCATTCCAACTTTTCATACTAATTAAAATTGGTTTGGTCAATAAATTGAGAAAGGTAAGCTTGAATAGGAGATACACAGGATTCCCAATTCGGTTTTTGTCCCCGGTTGAAATTATAGGTTTGCATGATTGCATCTTGTTAGATCCACTGTATGATTTTAATTTTCTAAGGACATTGTATTCAAATTCTCTCCTTAAAGACTCTAAACGATTGTTGTTAAAAGTTACTTTCTAGACAAACATATATATCACGAATATATGAATTGCGGGCTGTTATACACTGGAACAGATTATTTGGTTATAAGTGTTTTGACATTGATATTCTTGTGGAAGCAGGATGTCTATCTCCATACAAACTGTCTTGCAACTTTGGCTAATATGGCACCACATGTTCATAGACTGAGTTCATATGCATCACAGCAGTTGGTTAGCCTTTTTGATATGCTTTCGCGCAAGTATGTCTCATCTTATAGTTTTTTTGTCCTTGACATCTAATCATATGTTTATAACTGGTGATGTTATAAATTCCAGGATTGACATTCTCTCTGATTTGTTATTTCAAATATGTCAACCATTAGGTACAATAAATTAGCGGAGATTAAAAACGAAAAGATGAATGTGGAAAATGGTGATCCAAGAGGAGACAGCCTTCCAGAAGATCCTGTAATAAGTCCTTTTCTTGATTATGAACAATTGCAAGTCCGTCTCAGTTTTCTATAATTGTAATAGGGCATTTATTGACCCTTGCTCATTATGCCGCAGTCAGCTGAACTGCATATATATACTGACTTCCTGAGACTTGTGCTGGAGATACTAAACACAATCCTAACTTATGCATTGCCACAGAATCCGGAGGTATTGAAGTTGCATTTCAATACTCAAGAAAAATATTGCCTATCCAATTCTTTTTTGTAATTAGTATTAGCATTCCTTGCTTATTGTGGCTGTGATTTTCAGGTTGTTTATTCAATTATTCACAGGCAGGAAGTTTTTCTACCTTTCAAAAATCATCCACGTTTTAGTGAGCTGTTGGAAAACATATATACTGTATGTGTTCAGAAGAGAGTATTTCCCATTTCATAAGTAAATTTACTTCTATTGATTTGTATACAATATCATGTTTGGGTTGGGAGTAATGTTGATAAAGCTTTGACTATCTTGGTGTATGACAGTTGCAAATGAATTTTCTTTTATTACAGGTTTTGGATTTCTTTAATAGCCGTATTGATGCCCAGAAAGTGGATGGAGAATGGTCGGTGGAGAAAGTGCTTCAAGTCGTAATCAACCACTGTCGATCTTGGAGAGGCGAGGGCATGAAGGTATTAATCAAATTCTTCTATAAAGAGTTAACTTGTGTGTTATTATTTTTGTGATAATTTATCTAACCTAATCTGGTTTGAAAAAGATGTTTACGCAATTACGTTTCACCTACGAACAAGAGAGTCATCCTGAGGAATTCTTTATCCCATATGTATGGCAGTTGGTATTGTCTCACAGGTATAATTCCTCTACATCAAATATATTTCCTAATCAACATCTGTATGTCCTAGCTCTGTGGTGGATTCAGTGGAATCTGTTACCCCTGTGAAGATTTTACATATTCTTAGTTTGTTTTAGTGGTTTACGATTATTTAATGTTGTTCACATGTTCTTCTCCAGTGGTTTCACTTTCAGTTCCAGCAGCATAAATTTATTCCCAGTGCCTGTAGAAGTAAGTATCAGTTTCCATTTGATAATTGATTAGTTTTGTTCTTTCATTCGGTTTAATCTTCTGCAATAGTCCTATCTTTTTCGTATTTTTGAGCTTTTCTCCAACGGTCTTTTGTTCATCTCAAATCACTATTTTAGGATCAAAATTTGCTCGAGCCGAATACCAAGACTTATCCCATGCATGTCAGTATTTATTGACTAGCTTGAGACCCGTTTTTAAAATTATGAATTTTGTGAATATTGTACCTGCAGCTTTTGTTTTCCAATATTCACTTTCACATCCTACTAGTCTCATAATCCTAAGGCAATTCATTTTGCCACCTGCATAAACAATATCCAAACAGGTCCTTGTGGCAAATCATTATAGACTCTGGCAAGTGAAATCTTCATAACTTTGCATTTATGCTTATAATATCTTCTGTTTGTGCGCTTGTTACCTAAAACAATAATTGCTGAATCACTCTAATGTTTAATCAAGTAATCAACTATATCTAATCAAGGCAGTCTTAAGAATTTGAATGCAATTTCCTGTTCTGGGACTGCCCGACAGATGATACGGTAAAAGGTTTTTGCTGTAGATGTCAACCTATTTAAGGTATATGATGGATTGTTCGAATTGAAATACAGGATATAAATGGGCAGGTGGAGAAGATTCAAAATGGTGAGCTGAAAGAACATGCACTTCAAATAGAGACGCCTGTATAGTGGAGTTATAGTTCACATGAAGAGACTAGGTTTAATGTACATACACATACCCACACATGAAATAGCAGGAATTCTTAATTTGTTTATGTTTATATTTCTCATGTATGTAGGTCTATGTGTTTTTTATAGATATCATCAATGTGACAAATGAGAGCATTTCTCAAATTCGCAATACATAGTGTTATTATTATTATTATTATTATTATTGTTGTTGTTGTTATTATTATTTTTGAACGGTAGACTTTTTATTGAATTCTCAAACAAAAACTTACATCGTTGCCAACTGGCAAAAGGCCCCCTTGCACAAACAATTACTCAAAAAACTAAAATACTCCCCACTTGAGGAGACTAGGCCACTCTCTTATGATGGGAGAATTGACCAAACAACCGCAACACACCAATAAAAATCGGGCATGAACAACCATCACATACTGATTGACCTGCCTACGAGTTTCACCCTTTAACCAGGGAAAACAAAAAAAGTAAAAAAAATGAATAAAAGCAAGAAACAAATCAAAATCAAATTAAAATCCAAACTAACAAAAAAGAAAAAAACAAAACAAGACAAAATCAAAAAAGTCTACAACACTAGAAGAAGAATACGGAAAAATTCTAAAACCAAAGAACAACTTCTCCCTCTCGCTGCACCAACTCCACAATGCTTTAGTCGCCGCCGTCCCTTACACCTCCCGGCTCCCTTCACCCTCACCACAGATCCACAAAACTGCCAACCAAACCACCTTCCATATTACACAATTCCAGATAAATCTCGAACCACCAAACGAACAAGACTTTGAGGGCGTGAAAACGAGCAACTTGGGCTGAGGCAACAAAAATAGATTTGGATCTGGCCAAAACGATCCGCCATGGCTGGATCAAGTCAGAAGAAAAACGGGAGGGGATGAGACCAGCGACCGGACATCGCCAATCTAGGAAAGCAGGCGGTCAAGGCGATGGTGTGGGTAGGGGGGAGAGTGTCATTTTGTTTTTTTATCTATTAGTAATCCTGTTTTAGATTTATGATTCTTTCATAGTTTCTTATGATTGTCTTAGATTTGTCAAGGCACTTGTAAACTTTAGATCGAAATAGGTAATACAGCAGTCTGCTGGTTCTGAGTCCTTTTTTTGTAATGTTGTTGCTTCTGAGTATGTTGATAGTTAAATTGTGCAAATATGACACCATCATGTGAGCTTTCTTAGGATTGAATCACATGGGAACTTTGGATTTTTTTGTAATAGCGTTAATTGCTTGTAGTACTGGAATTCAGGTGGACCGAATATCAATAAATGTGCTGATTCTTACACCTACAAAATCTCACATTTATTAAATCAGAAATCAGGAATTCCATTTAATGGAAGGACCTATAAGTAGGGGTGGCCACGGTTCTAGAACCGCCAATTTTGGTTTCAAAACCAGAACCGACGGTTCCAGTCTGGTTCGGAACCCGGTTCCGCCACAATTTCGATTCTGGTTCTAACCGAAACCGTTTGTTTATTTTTTGATAATTTTTTCATTTCTTAAAATAGTTTATCAATTTCAATTAAAAGAACAAGGAAAATAAAGAAAAAAAAAAGAATTGGACTTACTATTCAATAAAGTTTTATATTTCATATTAATAATAATATTAAACTATCTATATATATTATTAGAGTATAGAAGATTCAAAGTTCGCGTAGTTCACTTATAACATTTGGTCTAAAATGTGTCTCATGTAGTTACGAAAATAAGACATTATAATAAACATTTAATATTTCTTCTAGCATGCATTTACCAAAATAAAATTGTTGGTTTTTACCTTAAAAAACAGTTTCATCACAGTTCCACCGACGGTTAAAAACCGCCGGTTCCACGATGTTTGAGACCTAGGAACCAGAACCGGCCTACACGATTACAATTCCAGTTCTGATTTAGAACCCGATTTCAGTTACATTTGACCACCCCCAACTATAAGCATGCCAATGCCAATGATTCCAAATT
The DNA here is from genome assembly GCA_016081115.2 of Rehmannia glutinosa. Taxonomy (NCBI): domain Eukaryota; kingdom Viridiplantae; phylum Streptophyta; class Magnoliopsida; order Lamiales; family Orobanchaceae; genus Rehmannia; species Rehmannia glutinosa. Next base: position 1,113,711 of record JABTTQ020001592.1, read on the forward strand.
ACCTTGCACTGATCTATTCATTAGTAATAAGAAGGATGACAAAACTTACAAGAAATACATAATTCAGCTCACCATAAATTCAAGTACATACATTTTTCATAATCATAATCTCTCTTCTATAGCACCCATGCAATCACCCTGGAAAATCAAACAAGAGCACCACCTTTCACAAACTCAGTGAAAGCCAATGCGACGAGGCCCAGCATAGCGAACCTTCCGTTCCAGAGCTCCGCATCGGATGTCATCAATTGCCCCGATTTCGATTCCACAGTTACGCCTTTAAACAGTGGAATCAGAGATGCCAACGATAGCAAAACGCTGGTGCCGAGGAACAATGGGACTCCACCGTTTTGAATTTGGGCAAAGATATCCTGTCCGTTGGCTAATTCCACTCCCATAGCCGTCACGAACCCGATCATCGCCAGCCGACCGTTGATTCTTTCTGGGCCGGGCCCGCTGAAGGCTAACACGTCGGAGAAGCTTGTACTTACCTGAAAAATAGAGACCGTAGTTAGTACATGTGAGTGTTGGGGGAAAAACGATAGATTAGTAGATCACTGTTTAATCATTTATATTAAATCAAAGCATGATATTTTTGTTTTATATCCCAGCATTAAATGTGTTTGTGTAAATGTCTCGTTCTGTTAAAAAACTTACTATCCAACCAAGACCGATCCTACCAATTTTTTGTCCTGAGTCGCACTTTAAAAATTACTTTAAAAATTTGGCCCCATTTTTTCAATTAATTACCTCTTTCATTTAAGAAAATTTAATTTAAGGCCTTTAAGAAAAATTAAATGTGATATATTGTTATCAACTATTAGGGCTAAAACGCTCAAAGGAAATATGGGCTCCTCATTAGTGGGAAGCTTTTTTTTTTTTAATATGAATAACAAAATACAAAAATATAAAAATTAAAAAACTTCTGCACTCAATAGGATTCAAACCTGGGTATCACTAGTTAGAGGAGAATGCATTAACCACTAAGCCAATCTCACACTTTATATTTATTTTAGATATGTACTATATATAAACGGTATACAAAAATTTGGGCCCCTAAATTTTGTAATTTTTCCGGACCGAGTCGACCGACTCGCTCGATTTACATTAGGAGCGGCCCTGTATCCAACCCAGAACACCCACAAACCAGTAAGAATGTGTTTGGCTGTGTTTATAAGCTTTTCAGAAATATATATTTAGGGCTTATAAACTTTCTTAAAATATTTGGTAAAATATTTTTAAAATAGATCTAATGAGTTCTCAAAATCAGATTAAAGGCTTATAAGTAACAAGCTAGTATTACCTTGGGCTTTGGAGGAGGGGTTGGCTTGGGAGGAGCTGCTGCTGTCTCTTTGATCTCATTTTCCTGTTACATCAACATAAATTAAGGAACCCACTACTTCAGTAAGTTAAATGATTAACACTATGCTTCAATTAATATAATCAAAACCAAGAATACTACTATTTTTTAAGGACACACAAAAAAAAAAAAAAAAAAAAAGAACAACTTGCCTCAGCCATGCTTCTGACTCTAAATTTCACATCCCTTTTCAGAGGTGACACAAAGTTAGATGGTCCAAAAATCTGGTTCAGATTAGCCCTTCTTGTAACTTGGCTTACGGATGAAATTGATAGCATTCCATAGCAAGATGCAGCCATTGTGTGTGTCTGTGTGTGTGAAAGAGAAAGGGTATTCTAGGTATGAATATTTAACTTGAGAGCTGAGAAGGAAAGTTAGGTGTGGGCTTCAATTATTTTCTCTTTACTTTGTTGGTACAATAGATTGCTACTTGTGCATGGTAATGGAGAAACCGAAGTGGTACTTATAAAGTGCATGGGCTTGAGAGAAGACAAAAGGGGTGGATATTTTTGCATCCACGTAATTGGGCTATGGCCCGTTAAAGTTGTTTAGTCACGTGGATGTAAATATAGTCACACATTACAAAATTTAGAAAATATTGATGATTCGAGTGATTGAGGCCTAGAAATTTCTAGGACTTATGGTTGGTGTATAAGTAAACACACAAGGGTTTTAACTTTTAACGTCGATCATATTCGAGTCATTCACGTTGATTTTTTTTGCGTAGTTTTATGACATATAATGAAATATTCGTGCACCATTTTGTAATTATTTATACAAAGTATTCCCAAAGTATTTATCCACATCTCCAACACGAAAAATTACAAAGATAAAGAGTGAATATGTGATTCTCATTCCCATTTCGTGGAAGGAAGATATGTAAGTCCAAGCGGCTACGATAATCTAGAGGGAGGTGAATAGATTATTTCTATCTTTTCGATTTCGCCTCTCTTTTTCGAACCGAATGCTCAAAGACAATAATAAAGGTGAGGAATGTAAACAACACACGTCGATTTATAGAGGTTCAACCCACCTAGGGCCTAATCCTCTACCACCCCAAAGATATCCAGGGATGGATTTCAAAAAGAAAAAAGATTTTATTAATTTACCAAAAATTAATACAACACCAACTTACAACAATACCTTGAAGAGCACCACACTCTTCTTCAACACCACCTTTGAGATTACCACAATCTCTTCAAGATTACCACAATCTCCAACGTCACTTTGTGAAGATTACCACAATCTTCAACCTGAAGAATACCAAATTCTTCAACACCTCAACAAGAAGATTACCACAATCTTCTTACACCTAACACGTAGATCACCCAAGTGTGTTCTTACCACAAAGAACACTCACGAGGATATCTTGTGTTGAATGATTACCCAAATTCAAGATTACAACTCGATAATTGATAATACAATAGAGTGCAAGTGTAATCAAGAAAAGCCTAGACCTCAAGAATGTGAAAGTGAATAGCTAGGCAAATTACAACAAGAAATAAAGACAATAAGACAAATGTAAGAACAAGTGTATTCTTGAGTGTATCTTGTTGTGTTGTAGTTTTCTCTCTATCTTGTGTTGCTTCAATTCTTCCTCTATTATAGAAGATGTCTTGTACATGATAGGCTCCTCTTGGGGACATGAATTCGTAAACAATTGCAAGATAATTGAAGAAAAAGAGGTTAGAAATCCATCCCACAAATTAAGGAAAGTTGTCTTTGTCAAACGGTCGATTTTTCTTTGTCAAACCATAGGGCGGCCGCAATTCATGGCCGACGTAAATAAGTTTCAAACATATCATGAGAATTTTACATAGGGCGGCCGGTCGCGTAGGCCGACCAGGTCACCCCATTGCTCGGCCGGTCGAGGAGACAAAAATTGAGAAATAGAAGTTTACATTCAACGAGGGGCTCGAGCACTGGCCGCCCCCACCGGCCGACCTCGGGTCGGCCGTGCCGCCCCCCGATTTTGTTCTCGCCCCTTTTTACGTTCCAAAACTCAACACAGTACGAGTTGCCTAGAAGGCGGCCGGTTGAGCTCGAAACATAAGTGTTGTCAATTTTATATCGAAAATAAACTTCAAGAAATACTCCGAAAAATAGTAAAAACATTTTAAACCGATCGGGAGTATTAGGACAACATTCGGGGACATTGTTTTGATGTAAAAACACTTTGACATAAAATCATTAAAAGCGTTGTCCAATTTTTGTCGAAAATAAACTTGAAGAAATACTCCAAGGGAAAATTAAAAATCATTTTAAATCATTTAGGAGTATTTGGATAACCTTTAAAAATATTATTTTGGTGTAAAAACAAAATAATCAAAATCATGATAAAACTATTTATCAAACAATCTCCCCTTTTTGATGATTACAAACCAAAACAATTTAACAAGGCCGATTTTGAAAACAACAATTTTGAGAGGCGATTTTGAAAACAAAACAAGTTTTCCGGTCAAAACTAAATATCCGTTGAGAGCGACAATATTCCGCGCAAATATAAACATGAGGATGGGAGTAGAGATATTCAAACACATATAGCAAATGCTCCCCTATCAATATGCACCACAAAAGTAATATAGAAGCAATTTTAAACAAAAGCTAAAAGCTTAGCTTTTCAATATTGAGCTTAAGTATCAATAACTTAAAAGCTCCCCCTCACAAAGAGACATCATTAGAAACATAAATAAGTCCATACTACAACCAATGGACCAAGAATCATACATAACCATAATACATCAAGTGGACATAATATGATCCACAACTTTTTCGCTTTACATAGCCACAACTTATAGCTTCTTTTCGTTAAACTTATCTTAGCTTCTTTGAGCTAAAGAGCTTATAACCTGTTTCCCCCCTTTGGAATCATCCAAAAGAATGTTAGCACGATAAATACATCATATATTCATATCAAAATGCGCAACAAAACCGATGTATCGAGCTATTTGAACATTGAAGCTAATAAACCAAATAAGGAGGTAAAAGTCGAATCATACGACTTGAAGAAGCTTATGAAAACTTATTTGATAAACGAAGCATGATCTCTATAAATATATAAGACTTGTGAAAATAAGAGAATCATGTAAGTGATGAATTTTTCATTGAAACATTTTATCGAACACTGGCGGGCATCAAATAATAAAGACAATGTATATAGCCCTTGTAAATGTAATCAAGCCAAGTTTTTCATCACCAAAAGCAATTTTATAAATATCATACATCAACAATCAATAAGCTCATCACAAACATATATAATTTGCAGTAAAGAAAGAGACATTTAAACCAAATTCTCAAGGTTCAACCCAATTGAGTTAAAGAGAGTGAAATTCTTACCATTCGATCGGTAAAGACGAGCAATGGCGATGATAATCGAGCCTAAATAAGTCCAAGACATGAAATGTATGCAACAAAACAAATTTGAAGTGAAATTTGTGTGCAAATTCGAAGGGGACAAAAATGGACAAAATAAGCCAAAATGACTAAGTCCGGGAAACGGAGAACCATTTTTAACCAAAAAATCGATCGGGTGTGGCCGAGTCGGTGGTGGCGACCGGTCGGCCCCCTTACTGTGATGGCTCAAAAGCTACCTTTAAAACCGTAGGCAAGTGCACCTATCGTTTTATAGTATAGATTATTAGTCACCGAGTGTCATTCCCACGAGGATTGTAAAGTACTAATAATTACCGTCTTTTTGTTATTTAATCTAACAATTTTGAGTTTTTGTTTGATGAAAAAGGAAAATAAATTATAAATTGTAAAAATGAAGAAAGATTTGTAAAATAAGAAATCAAAAGATAGAAATGTGTTTGAATGTAAATCCTCTAGAATGTTTTTGTGATTTGACAAGTTAAAAATACAACCGTAAGCCTTAAGCAAAAACCAACATCTTTTAATAAAATCTCGTGTCTTGTGGACCGTAGAAATTCCCAATTTAAGTTAAACCCTTTCTCAAGGCGAAAAACTTCTAATCTCAAGTTGATTAATCAAATCTCTTTCTAGTTAAAACCCCAAGACAACATTATAACGATTTGTGAATTCCCGTATTAGGTTTGACCCTAATCCGGAAGATTTATGTCGTCCATATCTAGGATTGCATGCAACTCTTTTCACTTATATAGTTCTATTTCACCATGAATCTCTCGATTTCCGGATGAAAAATAAACTTCAAATCAATATTGCGCATATATCAATTCGAATGAGCGAAGCATAATATAAGTGAATCACACAAAATATGAAGATTTTATTAAAAACATACACACCTTAATCACAAATCCATTCTAGAGTTCATTACATTCAAGCACTAGGAGTTTAGTTGCCTTTTTTTTGGCCTCACCGCAAGTGTACGGATCGGTTTATAGAATAGGGTTTGCAAGGTCGAATCCACAGGGATTAATAAATTAATGTACCAAGTATTGGATTATAATAGTCCTATTTTTATCTAAACTATCGAAATTTGAAGGTTTGGTTTTATTATTACTAAAGCAGAAATTAATCCTAAAATAACAAAGTAAAAAGTGATTTAAAGATCAAGTATGGATGGATGGATTCCTGGGTTATGGTTTCAATTAATATCCCACTTTTATGCTTAGATTAAGCAAACCAAGGTTAAACGTATTCTTCTCTATAGACCAATCACCAAAGTAATTTACCCCTCTCTCGAGATGTATGTAAAAGCGTAGATTGGAATATCTATGCTAAAGCATCTCTACTCAACAAGAGATACCCAACTCCCAAAAGTTCAAAAGATTAAAAGATCTCACAAATATTCACAGACTTCTCAATCATGCAATCTATTTGTGTCAAGTACTCAAGATCTAGTATTGAAACTCATCGGTTAGAATTATGAATCAATACATCAAACAAGTTTAGATCAAAGGCCTTTTGATAAAACAAGAATTAAAGCAAAGTACTTGAATAGGGAAAGAAAACATTAACTTCAATTATCCTTAATCATCACATAAAAGTATTTATTAATCTACTCCCAAACCCAGGGAATCACAAGTGTTTTATCCGGACATTGAAGATAAACAATTCATAGACAAATTATCCATAATCAAAATCTAACTAATTGAAATATGATACGATGGAATGAGTGACTCGGGGATGATGACGATCTCTCGATCTATCTTCAATCCTCGAAGGTGTGGTTGCGGTCTTGATCGATCTCTCAAGTTTCCGGTGGAAAAGCGCTATTTTCTCGTTTCTAGGGGAAAAATCAGGCGTCTTCCTGTTTGTGGCTACCCCAGTCTATTTGTACTTCGTTTGGGTGAAACCTAGTTGAAAACGAGTCAAACTCTAATTTCCCATGAGAGAGCACGGGCCGTGCCATATGGCACGCCCACCCGTCGGCCGGGTGCCTTGTGAACTTGCTCAAGCTGAAGGGAGCACGGGCCGTGCTCATACGCATGACCAGCCCGTGCTCCACCCAAACGTCCGAATTTGCTTATGGGGTCTTCGTGGCCGTTCTGGGGTTTAAAGGGTCGATCACGAAAAAAAAATTGGGGCCCTTTGCACCCATATAAATAAAAGTAAAATATCTAATTAATCATCGTTATGAAAAATAATTTTATTGATTGAAAGATAAAATAATGAAACATTGTATATCATTGATACAACTAATGTTAATGAGAAAATCGAAGAACTAAAGATAAAGAATTCTTACAAAAAAAAATATTTGCTTGAGATTTTTGTTGATGAATTTCTTGGAGATGTAAGCATGTGCCCCGATTTTTTTTTTTTATTTTTCTCATTTTTTGGTGCCCTAACCAATTTTTTTAGGCTATTAGGCTTCCATGATTTTGATTTGAGTTGCTATTAGTTATTGGGCCCCTTTTTCTAGTTGATTTAATTTGGACCGAAAATAATTTTAATTTGAGTTGCTATTAGTATTTTGGGGCTGCTTTAATTTGGACTGAAATTTTGGGGCGCTTGATATTTGAGAAAGGAAAAAAAAAAATCAGGTTTATTGTTTCAGTGATGGCTAGAACACCTGACCTCAGACAAGAACAGCATGGCGCTAATGCCACTAGGCTATCAACCATTTTTGTGTTTTTTGGTAGCCTTTGTTATACATAAAATCATATTACAAAATATTATATTTAAAAAAAAATCCCGGGGCGGGGCCCTCGCCGAGGGGGCCCTGTGCGGCGCGCGCCTCAACCGCCCCTGGGACGGCTCTGGGGGTCTTCATAAGAGTTGTATCTCTCTCTTAGCTTTCGTAGCTACTTGAATCACCAATATCAATTTTGTAGAGAGAGTTATGGCCAAATTACTAAACCGCCGATCTTTGGAAATTCCAGACGCGTTTGGACATTCCTCGAGATAAATCCCCTCGTTGTTTGATCATCCATGCTTCTTTTGACACACGAATCATTACTATGACTCTAGACTCAATATAATTGGCTTCCAATGGGTGTAATCGCCGATTCTTGATCTTCTAGGTCGCAATGCTCGTATTTGTCACAAAATCACTCCAAATATCGTTAAATTCCTACAAAACGAGCAAAGCGTAATATCGTTTCCACAAAGAGCGAATATATACCATTTCATATGAGTTATTGCATGTTTATAAACAATTATAGCCATAAATATGCCCTAAAATACATGCAAAATACATGTCATTCAAACCCTAAACTTAAATCGTTGTGATCTGGTCAACACTTTATAATCAAAACAACACAAATGGGGTAAAGAGCAACTCAAGAACACCGCATCACAATTCATGTCATCTATCCATAGACATCAAGACAAACCAACCAAGTTTCAAATAGCTAACACGAGCACAAGTCTATTAAAATCATGGTAAAACACTTCAAATCACGCTCTCGGGGGATAAAGTGTATACTCTACTCACTAGAATAATAAGGGACGTGTATTCGCTCAAATCATATCAATGTTGAAGAATTACCATATGCTTGCAAATCGTCTCACATCTCCGCCACTCGTTTGTATGCAATTCACAAATCAGAAAGGACTTTGTTTATGGTTGTAATGAAGGCTCTTTGGTTAAGGTAGGGAAATATGGATAAAGTGACTCAACTTAAGCATATAGATTGGTAAGCACATCGTTTTTCTCAAACATTTATTCTAATACCAACCAATTATGTACTCCCAATCGCCTTATATCTTATCACCTCTCTATTTCTCCCTTCTTTTTTCATACAAATCATTCTCCTTCGCCTTACATCACATCGTCCAGCCCATTTTTCGTACTGCCGACTCACTTTTTCAGTCGTTTTTTATTTCGAAATTTCTTTCTTGATTTTCGACCTTTTTTTTGTGAGTATCCTCCCTTTTTCTCCTTTTCTTCTTTTTATTCCCAATCACCCAACATATAAACTATTTTCTAACTTCTCGATACCCCTTCATTCAATCCTTTATTCTATCCTTTACTCAATGCTATACGCTCAAGTTTAGGATAACAGATATATCAAATTAAGTTCTAAGGCTTGAAATGTGGTTATCAAAAATCAGGCAATAGGCTCAAATTGGCTAACTAGGAAAATCAAATATCATAAGGTAGGCAAAAAGGCTTGAAAGGCTTAACAAAAATGGCCTAAAATCATTTTCATGAATGCATACAACATGTGACCTTGACGGAGATACCAGAGCAAGTTCTAGAATTCAAATCAACATGAATGACACACTCAATCGCAAACAAGACTGCATATGATGAAAGCAGTAAAGGCTCAAAAGCTCACAGGCTTGTAAGTGCATAATTCAAAGCATTTTAACCATGATCCCAATAAGCACATGCTCCATATTAATTATTCTCAACCCGATCAACTCACACTCAACATCCAATTCAAAACAACACGAACTAATCCGCAAATGCTCCCAAGATCAAGATCTCAATCAAAACACAACAAACACACAATAGCGGTCAACTCACTCCCTAACTACTAGGAAAGCAATAAACGTGCTAAAGCGATAAACATGCTAAAACCATAAAAAAAAATCAAACATCTAATGCACTGCACCCTATATGATATGCTCTACATGCAACTAAATGAATGCAAACGCCACACCCATCAATAAAATTACTACCTCTCCCCCCAAACTTGAATGAAATTATAGCGCATAAAAGAGAAGGTAGAATTTCAAAGAAAAGTGTGGATAGGACCTGGATTACTGTGGGGGTGGCGGCGGAAAGTGGCCCTGGGAGATATGCCACATTTGTATCTCGATGCATCATCGCAATATCTCCAACTCCATTTGCTCTTGGGGTTTTGTGAAGAAAAGTGACCTCTCCTCGGCGTCTTATATCGATTCGGCCACCCACGCACGGGCCGTGCTCTAGCGCCCGTGTTGGGGTCGAACATCGCTTTTTTTTTTTTCAATTTTTTTATTTTTTTCGATTTTTTTTTCGATTTTTTTTTTTTTTTTTTAAAAACAAGGAAAAATTCTAACCTATGGAAGGAAATAAATCCTATCTTAGAAAAAGGAAAACAAACCAAGAAAACATGGGAAGAAATAAAACAAAGAAACCGTTGGGTTGCCTCCCAACAAGCGCTTCATTTAACGCCAGAGCTTGGCCTTTGTAACGCTCATGAATTTGTGCCTCATTTGAATGCATATATTAACCGCTTTGGGTCATGGTCAAGTGCCAAATTTGCATTGTTTGCACCTAATATTGCATACTTGGGATTTCAAGCAAGGATTGGAGTCCTGGTGTTGGAACTTTTTGATTTGAGTTACGCGTTGCGTGTTGTCCGTGTGCGTACGCATAGTCCGAGCTCGTCTCATTCTCGGGAATAGTTTTATTATGGCATCTCGCACGCGTCGCCAAGCGCACACGCACGGTTCGTCATTGCATTCCTTGTCCTGTTTTTGCTCCTTTTCGCACCACACACGGGTTGAAAGTGCATGACACACACAATCCGTGTTTGGTTCCGAATTTTCTTGCTTTTCCAAGATCTCCCAGGCTCCTCGTGTTCGGTACCACTCCTTAGATGAATGGCACTACATTGTTCCTTCGTGTTGACTTGATGTTGCTCTGAACCGGCACTCTTGATGTTGTCCACCAACGATCGTGGCTAATCGCTAACTGGGTTCTAAGATTTTCCAATTGTGTGCCCGCAGTGTTAGCCAATTGTACTATTTTGTCGATTTTAGCCTCATGTTTGTTGAACCGGTTCCTTGTTTCATTCATAAATGCGGTGAGGACGTCCTCCATATATGGCTTTGCCTCCGGATAATAGACGTAGGAGTAGGATTATTCCAGTAATTGTAGGAATTCCGATTATTGTAATAATTGGCTTCCTCCATCGAGAGGATGTTCGTGCACTACCCGAACCAACTCAAAGAAACAAATCAAATACCACAGAGTAGAATTAAACAACAAATAAAAAAGAAAAAAAAATTGTCTAGTTTAAGAATAGTTCTATTTATCGAAATATTAGTACTAAAAATTTGATTAATCCCAAGAACAGGCGCCAAAAACTTGTTCGCCTATTTTTTTAGCCTCACCGCAAGTGTACGGATCGAGTTTATAGAATAGGGTTTGCAAGGTCGAATCCACGGGGATTAATAAATTAATGTACCAAGTATTGGATTATAATAGTCCTATTTTTATCTAAACTATCGAAATTTGAAGGTTTGGTTTTATTATTACTAAAGCGTAAATTAATCCTAAAATAACAAAGTAAAAAAGTGATTTAAAGATCAAGTATGGATGGATAGATTCTGGGTTATGGTTTCAATTAATATCCCACTTTTATGCTTAGATTAAGCAAACCAAGGTTAAACGTATTCTTCTCTATAGACCAATCACCAAAGTAATTTACCCCTCTCTCGAGATGTATGTAAAAGCGTAGATTGGAATATCTATGCTAGCATCTCTACTCAACAAGAGATACCCAACTCCCAAAAGTTCAAAAGATTATAAGATCTCACAAATATTCACAGACTTCTCAATCATGCAATCTATTTGTGTCAAGTACTCAAGATCTAGTATTGAAACTCATCGGTTAGAATTATGAATCAATACATCAAACAAGTTTAGATCAAAGGCCTTTTGATAAAACAAGAATTAAAGCAAAGTACTTGAATAGAGAAAGAAAACATTAACTTCAATTATCCTTAATCATCACATAAAAGTGTTTATTAATCTACTCCCAAACCCGGGAATCACAAGTGTTTTAGCCAGACATTGAAGATAAACAATTCATAGACAAATTATCCATAATCAAAATCTAACTAATTGAAATATGATACGATGGAATGAGTGACTCGGGGATGATGACGATCTCTCGATCTATCTTCAATCCTCGAAGGTGTGGTTGCGGTCTTGATCGATCTCTCGAAGTTTCCGGTGGAAAACTCCGCTCTTTCTCTCGTTTCTAGGATAAAAATCAGCGTCTTCCTATTTGTGGCCACCCCAGGTCTATTTGTACTTCGTTTGGGTGAAACCTAGTTGAAAATGAGTCAAACTCTGTTTTTCCCAGCAGAGGAGCACGGGCCGTGCCATATGGCACGCCTTGCCCGTGGCCGGGTGCCGTAGAACTTGCTCAAACCAGCTAAAGGGAGCACGGGCCGTGCTTATACACACGACCAGCCCGTGCTCCACCCAAACGTCCGAATTTGCTTAGTGAGTCTTCATAAGAGTTGTAGCTCTCTCGCTTAGCTTTCCGTAGCCACTTGAATCAACTCAATATCAATTTTGTATAGAGCGTTATGGCCAAATTACTAAACCCCCGGTCTTGGAAATTCCGACAGCGTTTGGACGTTCCTCGAGATAAATCCCCTCGTTGTTTGATCATCCATGCTTCTTTTGACACACGAATCATTACTATGACTCTAGACTCAATATAATTGGCTCCCAATTGGGTGTACTCGCTCGATTCTTGATGCTTCTAGGTCGCAATGCTCGTATTTGTCACAAAATCACTCCAAATATCATTAAATTCCTACAAAACGAGCAAAGCGTAATATCGTTTCCACAAAGAGCGAATATATACCATTTCATATGAGTTATTGCATGTTTATAAACAATTATAGCCATAAATATGCCCTAAAATACATGCAAAATACATGTCAATCATTTAGCTACACATGGCTTTGATAAAAGAGTATACTACACAAGATGATTTGAATAAAATGGACATGGTGTACTTAGCTCTTATTCAAGACCAATACAAGACTTCCTCCTTGGTTGATGATGTTGAGCTCAAGCCTTCTCCTTTAATGCTCTTCAACTTCCAACTCTACCTCTCTTTTCTTCTCTCAATGTATTTTGCTTTGTAACTTAGAGAGAATGAATCAATGAATATACAATGAATGGAATATCCTTCCCAACTCAAACTCTTGCCTTTTATAGACATCATTTTTGTGAAAGAACACATCAATAATGTTATCTTTTGTTAAACAATTACCTCCACTTTCATTGTTGGGTGGTGAATTCTTGTACTCAATTGATGATTGGGGAATATGGGGACATGTTGCAGCGTGAGGTATTGTGTGTGGTCACCCCGATGATTATGCAATCCTCCGCAAGTTTCACAAGATAAAACATACGGTGGTGGTGGTTTAGGAGTCGCTAGATCGTCGATCTTTTGGGTCAAAGCTTCGACATGTGCGGCTAGTGTAACCATTGCATCCGCATTATATACACCCACCGTCTGTTGGATTTACCTCGCACGGATTGCCATTGATATCCATTCATGGCCATTCCTCTATTAGATCTTGGCGGCCGGGTGTTTTATTGTTCAATATTCCCCCCGCCGCATCAATCATTTGCCTCGCCGATGAGAGTAGCCCATTGTAAAACGTTTGGACTTGCATCCAAACGGGGAGGCCTTGATGTGGGCATTTCTCGGAATTCCTTGAATCTCTCCCAAGTGTGTCGCACAAGGTCTCATCGCCCTCTTGAGTGAATGAAGAGATCTCATTCCTCAATCGTGCGGTTTTGGCGGGTGGAAAATACTTGAAGGAACTTTTCTTCCATAATGCTCCACGTTGTGATTGTTCCTTCGGTAAAGTGTTAAGCCATTGTTTAGCCCGCCCCGAGAGTAAATGGGAACAGCGTAAACGGATGGCATCGTCGGAGACTCCATTTATTTTGAAGGTATCGCAAATTTCGAGGAAATTCGCGATATGATTATTTGGATCTTCGTCCGGAGGTCGTCGAATTGAACAAATTGTTGCACCATTTGAATGACATTGAGTTTGATTTGAAATTATTGGTCGCTTGGCGGGCCTTACGATACTAGGCGATGTGTCGTCCATAGATGGCTTGGCATAGTCGTACATGGTTCTTTGTTGTTCATCCGACATATCGGGATCCTTGCCTTCGTTAATATCTCATCGTGGTCGTATTAATACTTTCCCTCGTGTTGCTACCGTGGCGGCGTCGTCTTCCAAATTCGGCGATGAGTAGGCATGCACCTGCGGTAAATAAAGAGGATAAGTGTAATCCAAGACTTACAAAGATAGATAAAAAGAAAGACAAATGATGAAATAAAATAAAAAAATGATTAAATTAACAAAAATAAGGTGTTCTTAATATTACAATCCAGAACGGCGCCAAAAACTAGATGGCTCAAAAGCTACCTTTAAAACCGTAGGCAAGTGCACCTATCGTTTTATAGTATAGATTATTGAGTACCGAGTGTCATTCCCACGAGGATTGTAAGTACTAATAATTACCGTCTTTTTGTTATTTAATCTAACAATTTTGAGTTTTTGTTTGATGAAAAAGGAAAATAAATTATAAATTGTAAAAATGAAGAAATATTTGTAAAATAAGAAATCAAAAGATAGAAATGTGTTTGAATGTAAATCCTCTAGAATGTTTTTGTGATTTGACAAGTTAAAAATACAACCGTAAGCCCTTAAGCAAAATCCAACCTCTTTTAATAAAATCTCGTGTCTTGTGGACCGTAGAAATTCCCAATTTAAGTTAAACCCTTTCTCAAGGCGAAAAACTTCTAATCTCAAGTTGATTAACTCGAAATCTCTTTCTAGTTAAAACCCCAAGACAACATTATAACGATTTGTGAATTCCCATATTAGGTTTGACCCTAATCCGGAAGATTTATGTCGCCCCATATCTAGGATTGCATGCAACTCTTTTCACTTATATAGGTTCTATTTCACCATGAATCTCTCGATTTCCGGATGAAAAATAAACTTCAAATCAATATTGCACATATATCAATTCGAATGAACGAAGCATAATATAAGTGAATCACACAAAATATGAAGATTTTATTAAAAACATACACACCTTAATCACAAATCCATTCTAGAGTTCATTACATTCAAGACTAGGAGTTTAGCTACACATGGCTTTGATAAAAGAGTATACCACACAAGATGATTTGAATAAAATGGACATGGTGTACTTAGCTCTTATTCAAGACCAATACAAGACTTCCTCCTTGGTTGATGATGTTGAGCTCCAAGCCTTCTCCTTTAATGCTCTTCAACTTCCAACTCTACCTCTCTTTTCTTCTCTCAATGTATTTTGTTTTGTAACTTAGAGAGAATGAATCAATGAATATACAATGAATGGAATATCCTTCCCAACTCAAACTCTTGCCTTTTATAGACATCATTTTTGTAACACATCAATAATGTTATCTTTTGTTAAACAATTGCCTCCACTTTCATTGTTGGTTGGTGAATTCTTGTACTCAATTGATGATTGAGGGAATATGGGGACATGTTGCAGCAAAATTGGGTGTTAAAGGTGTATAAAAGTGGTCAACAAGCTTGGTAGGTGAGTTTTTCATAATTTTATTTGGAAAAGTTGCGAGAAAAGTGCCCGGACACGCCCGTGTCGCCGAGAACAGCCGGGTCGTGCTGTTTTATCACACAGGAATCGGGAAACATGGCGTGCTTCCCAACACGGCCAGCCGTGTCTCCGGACATGGCCGTGTTGGGAACACGGCCAGGCCGTGTCGCAGCTGTTTTGTGCGAAAAAATCGAGTTTTTAGCTCCCGAACACGGCCGTGTTGCCCGACACCCCGCCCGTGTTGGACCAAAAAGGCCCCGAAATGACGCGTTTGGCTTGGAATTTCGAGCGTTTTGCATCCTTAAACTCCGGTATGTTTTGACATGAATCCATGGTCCGAAATTCACCAAAATTAGCCCCGAATGGTCAATCTACATCAATAAAAGCACCTGAGTAATATGAACTATGTACAATCAAAAATTTACAAAACTAACAATAAAATAACTCGAATTCTACTCAAATATACACATAAAACATGCATAAAAAGACCTTATCACCCTGGCGTATTTGTTTTGGTTTGTTTGATAAATCCAAGTTTGATCCAAAAATCCGATTTTTCGCCCCTAAGTTTAAAAAACGCGCAAAATGCAAACGTAGACCTCATTCAATATACATTATGTCATAATCAAGCTCGAAATGAGGTAAAATACTCAACGGTAAATGAACAAATGTCCGCGAGTTAACTTTGAGACGAGATTTAGACACATCTCAAGTTTTTTTTTGTTAAAAACGCAATCCCTTAGAAAGTTTTTGAATCTCAATATGTTTAGTTCGATTATGACGAACTATATTTTGAATAATTTTCACCTAGGACTTGTTATCCAAAAATAAGAACGTTTTAAAGCTTTGGATGAACAAGTCATAAGAAGAAGTGCTTTACAAATATTTGAAAATTTCTTTTAACGGCACTTTAATGAGATTCGTTGGGATAATTTTTGAAGTCGAGCATATAGACATAAGGCATATGGAATGTCGAGTCTATAGGAATAATACAAGAAAACATACCTCGAATTTGTTTGTCGGCCGATATGCCTTTCTCAACCTTTGTCAATCTTTAGACATAGAGGTTGAGATGGTTCTTCTTTCTTCAATGCTTGACTCCTTCAAGAGTTCCTTTGAAATATAGCCATCTTCATGGTCTTGCCTTAGTTCGACCGATGTTGCCTTGGTCATCGAGTTTGTTTGAATACCCTTTTTGTCTTCTTCATCACTATCATCATAGGGCATCCAATTGATCTAAGGTGTTCATAATAGAACATTTACATCCAAATATTTTGAGGTAACTAATATTTGGAGTACTTCATTTCTCATCTACACAACTTAACAAACTCATTAACGGCATCGCTTATATAAGCAAGAAAAAAATAGCCCAAGTGTAAAAACATGCCTCAATCATCAATCACAAAATATCTTGCATAAGAGCATAGTAGACACTATATATATAGACCATGAAGCAAGAAACACATACTATGCTTTTAGAAGATCATCAAGAGTCTAATAAATCATGCAAGTTCAAATAAGCTTAAGAAAGCTACAAAAGGTCTCTTTTGAAATTTGAAAATCCGATAGCATATAATTGAGACCTCATTTAAAAGAAGTATTTGAACAAAAGTTGACAAAGCAAATATGTGCAATCAAATATCGAATAGTGCCTTTCAAAAAATCTAAAAATCCTCTTAATGGCACTTGTATGAAATACTATGAAAAACAAGCACATATGCACATGACAATACATATATCGAGTCTATAAGAGTAAGAATAACACAAGTAAACGTGCCTCGATAATTTATGCCTTTCTTGACAAATAATGACATAAATGGCCATTTGTGAAAATATGTAAATCCTACATACTTCTTAAAACAAATCTAGCACAAATCATAATGATAAAAATGTAGGCTAAGGGATATCACAAGTAAGCTCATGCCATAAAAATCCATAAGAGATGATAACATACTTTAGTCTATAAAAATGCACAAGAGTTTTAAAAAACATCATATAAGGTCTCCTTTTTCAAAAGAATTTTAAAAACACACATATATATTGAAGACCTTAATTAAAATAAAATCAATACTTGAAAACTCATGTTGCAATAAAGATACAAAAAACATACAAAAACAAAATAAAATGCATATTTTAAATGGGGAGATACGGGTTACCAATTTTGCCATTTCCATGGGTTGTGTCGTTCCCATTGTTGATGATATCTTCCCTTGAGAAGTCACTTTGTTGATGATGACTTCTTTGATTACTCCATTTCAAGGTTTGTTACCTTCCCATTGTTGATGGTCTCTTCTTCTTTGAAAATCATCTTGTTGATGATGTCTTTGCCATTTCAAGGATTGTGTTCTTCCCATTTTTGATTATATCCTCTTTCTTGGAAATTGGCTTTGTTGAAAAAGTTTTCTCCTTCTTTGATCAAATGACGCGGTCATTTGATGTCTTCTTAGCGGTATAACTTTTCTTCGATCATTATTTCGCCGGGTACCTAATACAACATTATTTTGTGGTACCTCAAGTGTTTGGGTCCTTTAGGATTAGCTTTGAGACTTTTAGGTCTCCAAGAATAATTGGAGCTATTTCTAGCCCAACAAGAATTAGCCGTATGACCCTTTTTACCGCAATAGAAACATGTAATAATTCTAGAAGCATAATGACCAACATGCTTAGAGACTTGATTCCTTTTCATATGATTGACAACATTAAGCTTATGATCAAGTTCTAGTTTTGAATTATCACAACAATCAACAATATCGGTCATATCATTGGTACTCAAGTTGGATTTAGATAAATCCTTTTTCATGCAATTAATATCCTCAACAAGAGTACTATTTTGTTTCTCAAGGTTTCTAACCTTGTCAAGTGTGGTGGTGTGAGCACATGATAGTGATTCATAGGAAATAAATAAGCCATCCTTTTCATTTTTCAAAACATTGAATTCCTTTTTCAAATTTTTGTACTTAACAAGTAAACTTTGGAATTCATTTTGAAGATCATCAAAATCATTTTGCAAATCACTATAATCATTTTGAATAACAATATCATAAGAAGTAGAGGGTTTAAGACATACCTCGTTTTCTTCTTCGATGCCCATAAAACAATATTCAACTTCTTCATAGTTGGAAGTTGTAAGATGCTTGTTCCTTAGATTTGAGCTTGTATCCCTTTGAGAAGTAGATGCTTTTGTTTGACTCCTTTCATTTGCAAATACTCCATAGATGGCTTCTAATTTTTGCCATACTTCATGTGCCGATCGAATTCCTACAATATGTTCATATTCCTTATTAGTAAATGAACAATACAAAATATTGAGAGCTTTACCGTTTAAGGAGATGATTTTCTTCTCTTCATCATTGAGCTCTTTGAAGCCTTTAGAGGTGTGTGGTGTGTTTATCATTGGAATGATTTCTACATTTATGATGATGTTCCATAAATCGAACCCGCAACCTTGTAGATAACATTCCATTCTTTCTTTCCAAAATATAAAATTTTTGGAATCAAATAGAGGTGGCTTGGTGGTGGAGGTGCGGTAAGATGAGCTTTGTTTGTAGCCGACGATCGTTCCTCTTCACTCGCGATGTGAAACGAGCTTGCCAAAGAGTTTGGCATTGATACCACTTGTAAGTCCAAGCGGCTACGATAATCTGAGGGGGTGAATAGATTATCTCCATCTTTTCGATTTCGCCCTCTTTTTCGAACCGAATGTTCAAAGACAATAATAAAGGTGCGGAATGTAAACAAAGACACGTCGATTTATAGAGGTTCAACCCACCTAGGGCCTAATCTCTACCACCCCAAGATATCAGGGATGGATTTCAAAAAGAAAAAGATTTTATTAATTTACCAAAAATTAATACAACACCAACTTACAACAATACCTTGAAGAGCACCACACTCTTCTTCAACACCACCTTTGAGATTACCACAATCTCTTCTTGAAGATTACCACAATCTCCAACGTCACCTTGTGAAGATTACCACAATCTTCAACCTTGAAGAATACCAAATTTTTCAACACCTCAACAAGAAGATTACCACAATCTTCTTACACCTAAAGACCTAGATCACCCAAGTGTGTTCTTACCACAAGAACACTCACAAGGATATCTTGTGTTGAATGATTACCCAAATTCAAGATTACAACTCGATAATTGATAATACAATAGAGTGCAAGTGTAATCAAGAAAAGCCTAGACCTCAAGAATGTGAAAGTGAATAGCTAGGCAAATTACAACAAGAAATAAGACAATAAGACAATGTAAGAACAAGTGTATTCTTGAGTGTATCTTGTTGTGTTGTAGTTTTCTCTATCTTGTGTTGCTTCAATTCTTCCTCTATTATAGAAGATGTCTTGTACATGATAGGCTTCTCTTGGGGACATGAATTTCTGTAAACAATTGCAAGACAATTGAAGAAAAGAGTCTGTTAGAAATCCATCCCACAAATTAAGGGAAAGTTGTCTCTGTGTCAAACGGTCGATTTTTGTTGTCAAACCATGGCGGCCGTCGCACGTAAATAGAAGTTTGAAACATATCGCAGCAATTTTACATAGGGCGACCGGTCGACGAGCCCCGACCGGTCACCACATTGCTTTCGGCGGGTCGAGGAGACAAAAATTGAGAAATAGAAGTTTTGCATTCAACGGGGGCGCCAGTGCACCGGTCGCCCCCGGTCGACCTGCAGGTCGGCCCGGTCGCCTCGATTTTGTTCTCGTCCTTTTTCTCGCTCCAAAACTCAACACAAAAGTACGGGTTGCCCTATAGGGCCACCGGTTGAGCTGAAACATAAGTGTTGTCCAATTTTATATCGAAAATAAACTTCAAGAAATACTCAGAAAAATTGTAAAAATATTTTAAACCGATCGGGAGTATTAGGACAACATTCGGGGACATTGTTTTGATGTAAAAACACTTTGACATAAAATCATTAAAAGCGTTGTCCAATTTTTGTCGAAAAATAACTTGAAGAAATACTCAGGAAATATTAAAAACCATTTTAAATCATTTAGGAGTATTTGAACAACCTTTAAAAACATTGTTTTGGTGTAAAACTGTTAGGAATTTTATTGTTTAGATTTTGATGAATGCCATATAAAACTTAGAATAGAAAGTTGGCACCCCAATTCTTGTTGTAAAATGCATTGTAATGAATAGAGTCGGCCAAGTGAGTCAAGACAGCCTACGCCCTAACATGCAAGAAGACAATCAAGACGGAAGGAAGACTCTGCTGTGAGACATTTGAGTATGGCAAAGAAGAGTAGACGGGAACTCTATCAAGAAGCGGTGAGATGCGGTGAGTGGAGCATCGGTCAAGTCAACTCAAGAAAAGCCAAGTCTCAAGTTGAAGTGTGAAGAGTCATCCATGATTGGAAGTCGACTCTAAGTCACCTGGGGAAAGCAAGGAAATGCGTCAAGTCGAGATAACTGTAAAAGAACCGTTGCACGAGAAATCAAGAGATTTACTTAAACAAGTAATATCTCCATACCACCTTTCTTGGAGTGCTCACCCCGGAAGCGTGCAAAAGGAATGAACCAATGGGAAGCACTACATCGTGTCGAACTCGAAAAGGTGAAACAACAATTCATACGAGGAAACAAAGAATTCCAAGAAGCGCAAGCCAACGACGCAAAGTGACTTTCAAAAATAAGCCTATCTCTTCAACGGGCAAATTTTTGAAAGTTCACTATAAAAGGCCGAGGAGTTTGTTTTGAGAGAGAGGATGCATGAATGACACACACTTGAGATATACAAGCACACTAGAAAATCGAAACAATCTCAATCCTCAAGCCTACATTACGAAGTACATCAATCCAACACTCACCGTGAAGGAAAGAGAACTTCAATCGTTGAAGAGGAAACTCTTGAAGAAAAGGGTCTACTTTCCGGAAGGATTGTAGAAAGGTTCAAGGTTGAACCAAGTCTTAAGCTTTTGGAGGGCTTCGTGATCAAATCCAAAGAGCTTGAGCAAGTGAGTCTGTAGTAACAAGGCAGCCTGTGAAGAAGAAGTTCGAGTCGCACGAGAAGCCACCGAGTGATCAAGGCATCTCCAGATCGAGTCCCTAAGGATCAAGTCGGCTGTTGTGATCAAGACTTGTATCCGGATCTGCACGCTTTGTAAACCGATCATTACTTAGTGGATTCCTCCAGAGTTGGAGAAGAGAGGAGTAGAAGAATTACCCCATCTTCGAACCTCTATAAAAACTTTATGTGTCATTTACATTTCAAAGATTTAAATTCCCGCACTTTTAATCGCTTATATCTCACGATAAATTTGCTATCCATTTGATAATTTACAAGTACTAAATCAAGCTCTAATATCTTGCTTAATCAAACTTAAGGGTGTTAAGTCTTCCATTGAAAATAAAAACCACAAATTGAAGTTAAATTGTAGCCAACAGATGAGTTACTCCATCAACACCTGAGTTCTGTTGAGAGATTAACTCTTGAGTGACTAATTCAACTGTCCATCAAGGACACAGTGTGTAGAATTAACTCGTAGATTTAAAAGGACTAAATCGAAAATTTGGCAAGGTTTATTCAACCCCCTTCTAAACCTTACACTTACACCCCTTGGGACCTACACAAGTGGTATCAGAGCGGTTGGTTCATTGAACCCTCCGCAGTTCGGTTTGAACTAGATCTCCAAACTTTTCAAAGTCCGCTTTAGTACTTAAACTTTCAAAACTCTTTTTATCAAAAGTCATTATCATGGAAGCAAATTTGACACGCATCCCTATGTTCACAATTGAAGAATTTGATGATTGGAAAATTCGTATGCAGGCTCATCTATCAAAGATTACATGATGAGATGTGGATAGTAATAGAAGATGGGCCTCTACAAATATTAAAGGTGAACACACTGCACGAAGAGTTTTGAAGGAGAAGAAGATGTAGCTCTAGACCAGTCATGGTTGAAAAACCAAGAACGAGTGGACAAATGATGACAGAAAAAGATACAACCTGGATAATGTAGCCAAGGACATCCTCTACAAAACTCGACAAAGCCATGTTCAACAAAGTCAAATCATGCAAAACGGCTAAAGAAATCTGGGACAAGTTGACATTGATTTGTGAAGGCTCGGAGCAAATCAAAGAAAACAAATTATCAAAGTGGGTCGTACAGAAGTTTGAAAATTTCAAAATGATCTCAGGGAGAATCTGGATCAACTAGACGCTCGGTTTACGTAAATCACAAATGAGTCTGTCTACACTTGGAAAGGAATATACACAGAAGGAAATGTGTATGAAGATCCTAAAAAGTCTTCCACTGAATGGGAAATGAAGGTCATGGCACCGAGACATTCCATGGACCTATCAAAGACATCCAACCATGAACTATTCTCGGACCTCAAAGCCTATGAGTTTGAGGGAGAAGAAAAGACCAGGAAGAGACAATTGTACCCAAAACAAATTTGCTCTAATTGTCAAAGATGGGAAGAGAGTGAGGTCAAAGAGGCAATTGACCCGTAAGAAATAGCCCCGATGGTTAAAAGATTTAACAAGTTCTTTAACAAGAACTACAAGAGAGGAAAGGGTGAATCTTCCGAGAAGACACTCGGCTCCCTCCAAATCAAGGGATGATAGGCCAACCAAGAGAAAGATCATCAACAAGTTGAGTATCAAAGGGTCGACAACTCAAGAGTAGAAAGAGTCGATCAAAAGGTGAATATCTATGTTGGAATTGTAGACAACCAGGTCACTATGCCATTGATCGCTCATATCCCGTAGTCAACAAGACGGGGAATGAAGAAGAAAGAAAGGTCTTGTGAGAAAGAAGACAAGAAAAGAAAAAGGCAATGATGGTCGCAGAGACTGCCGAGACAAAAAGTCAAGAGAGACAGTGATTCAGAAGAGAGTGAAGCCGACTACTCGAGTGACTGAAGAAGAAGCCTTGATCCGCTTAATGGCCAAAGAACAAGATCAAGAAGATGAGGTACAATCTAATTCAACAAGCTCGAAGATACTAGTGATAGTGATCGTGACACACACACTTCATCACCTACTGATCTTTATGATTCATTAGGCAAAATGATGAAAGATTTTGAGCACATTAAATCCTCACACACACTATTGAATGAGGAAAACAGCCTACTTAAAGGTCAAAACTCAAAGCTGACTAAGGAGCTGAGTACTCTAAGTCAAATAGCTGTTGAAAATGAAAGTTTAAAGGCTGAAAATGCTAAATTTGTAGCAGAAATTGCTGCTATAGAAAAGAGGGAGAATGACCTCAAAAATGTTATTGCCTCATTCACTAAGGCATCTAAATCATTGGATGATCTTATCATGAGTCAAAGAGAATGTGGAGACAAGACAGGCTTAGGATTTAATTCCTTTGTGCCATGTCAAACCTCAAGAGTAATTTTGGAAAAAGGATCTTCAAGTCATGAAGAGTCTGAAAAATCCAAAACTCTAAATATTGCACACACTTTCACTCCAAAGCACAATGCTAAGCAAACTGGCCTTGGTTACAAAGGAAAAGGAAAACAGCCAGTTGAGTGTGCTGGAAGGACACTGAGAAGAAATTCACCAAGTCCTCAAAAACTCCAAACGAGAAAATACTGTAAAGAAGAAACAGAGCTACCAAAAATTCGAGAAAATCCATAAAAGAAATACATATGATGGGAATGGTAGAAAATATCCAAGCCAAGCCGATTGGAACAATGTGAACTATCAAAGACTTATATGGAATATAAGCCCGGATGGCAAAGGCCAGAACTCAAGAAAGGCCATTCCAAAAGCACAAGAGCTTTCATCAAGACACATATGTACCTAGGCACTACACTCAAAAACACCACAATTACCCAAGGAAGGCAATTGCTAAAACACATACGCAGGCATACGACAAAAGAGACAATTTGTATGAACCTAGAATCCCCAAGCAATTTGCCAGGATTAATTATGATTATGGCACGAGATAGATGGCAACCCCTAGAGTCAAATCATTTGGCTATAGGTTGGTTGGATCATCTTACAATTCTAACCCCTCAGACCCGAGACAAGTATGGGTACCTAAAACTTAATTTCCTTGATTGCGGGTTCAAGGAGCACCTGAAAAGTGCCAAGGAACCTGGTACATGGATAGTGGGTCATTCGGACATATGACAGAAATAAGAGAAATCTGTCAAAATTCAAGGAAGTCAAAGGAGCAAAGTCATATTTGGAGAAATGAAGCTCCTGGTGAAATAAGAGGCATTGGATCCATCAAGAGGAATGGATTAGAAATCACAGATGTTGCATTTGTTGAAGGACTCAACTTCAACTTATCGAGTATCGTCACCGTGACAAGGGCTACAATGTTGGATTCAACATGGGTGTATGCCAAATCAAGGATATTGAATCAAATGAAGTTGTCCGCAAGGAAAGAGATGAAGAATATGTATGTAGTGGATTGGTCAACCGCAACACCCAAAGACTGCCTACTAGCAAAGAGAATCAAGTTGGTTGTGGCACAAAAAAGCCGAGTCACTGAATTTCAAAACAATTAACAAACTAGCAAGAAGTCATCTTGTAGAAGGACTTCAGGACTCGATACAAGAAGGAGAGTATATGTGACGCATGTCGAAGGGAAAACAAATGAAGTCGTCATTCAAAGAAAAGACATGCCCATCCTCAACAAGAATATTGCATCTACTTCATATGGATCTATTTGGCCCAGTGGAACCCGGCAAAGATAAGTGGAAAGAAATACACCTTGGTGGTAGTAGATGACTACTCAAGATATACATGGACAATATTCATGTGCAAGAAGAAAGAAACTCTACAAAAACTACCACACGGTGATGAAGAGGATTCAAAATGAGAAGAGTCAAACCATTATCAAAATAAGATCGGATATAGAGGAATCGAGTTTGTCAATGGAATAATAACTCAAGATCTTGTGTTGAGAATGGTATTGGTCATGAACTATCACAGCAAGGACTCCACGTGAGAATGGAGTTGCGAAAGAAGGAAGAAGTTAACCCTCAAAAAGAAAAGAAGACCATGTTAGTCAAGCAGGTTACCAAAAAGATTTTGGGTCAAGCAATCAACACGACTTGCTACACCCAAAAAGATGTATGATAAATAGACAACTAACAAAGACTCCCTATGAGATATGGATGGAAGAAAACCAAATGTTGCATATTTCAGGATATTTGGATGTAAATGCTTCAATCCACAACAATGGCAAAAACAACCTAAAGGCTTTTGATGCTAAAGTCGATGAAGGTATATTCTTAGATACTCGGAAAGCAAAGCCTACAGAATACTCAACAAAAGAACTATGGTTACAGAGGAATCCATTCATGTGGTATTCGATGAGCCAAATGTAAATAGAGAAGACATTGAAGAGTCACCGATAAGTTGAATCATCCAATCATACTGTAAGAGTCCCTATCTTTGTCAAGTCAAGCCGGGATTATCAATTCGAAGAAGATGAGATAGTGAATCTCAAAAGCACTGGAAAATTTGCAAACTAAGTGACCACGAGAGAGAGTGACCACAAAGAACACAAACCGCAAGTCGATCAATCCAGCCTAACTTACTCCAACCCGATGTAAGATGGCCGAGAGATCATCCACGTAACTTGTCATTGGAGATATGAGAGAAGGTGTCAAAACAAGATCCATAACTCAACAAGAAGCTATGTTCACATGCTTCATTTCGCAAATAGAGCCAAAAGATGTGTCACAAGCATTGACGACACACATTCGATTCAAGCTATGCAAGAAGAGTCAATCAGTTTGAAAGAAATAAAGTATGGGAATTAGTGCAAAGACCCATACATCAAAATGTTATTGGAACCAAATGGGTATTCGTAAATAAAATGAACGAGGAAGGATTTGTGGTAAGAAACAAAGCAAGATTGGTAGCCAAAGGATATTGCCAAGAAGAAGGGATAGATTTTGATGAAACATTTGCCCTCGTAGCAAGATTGGAAGCTATAAGGATGTTTCTTGCCTATGCGCACTCACAAGAATTTCATTGTATATCGATGGATGTAAAAAGTGCATTCCTAAATGGTTTATTGGAAGAAGAAGTATATGTTGAACAACCTCCAGGATTTGAGCAGAAGACTCTTGGAGACAAGGTATACAAACTCAAGAAAGCCCTGTATGGATTGAAACAGCACCCAGAGCATGGTATGACACCGTCACAATTCCCGATCAAAATGGATTCACAAAAGGAAAAGTGGATAGAACACTTTTCGTAATTCAAGACAAGAAGAGCATCCGCTTGTTCAAATATATGTGGATGACATCATTTTTGGATCCACCAACAAAGAGTCGTGTGAAAAATTTTCAAACCTCATGCAAAGTAAATTTGAAATGAGCATGATGGGAGAATCGACATTCTTCCTCGACTTCAAGTGAAAAAACGGTGAAGGATGGAACCTTCATAAGTCAAACAAAATATACCAGAGATTTAATGAAGAAGTTTGGTATGGAAGAGAAGTCTTGAAGAAAATACCAATGAACACATCATTAAAATGGACATGGATGCAGATGGCAAGCCTCAGTAGATCAAACAAGATACGAGCACTTATTGGATCAACTGCTCTATCTCACAACAAGCAGCGTACATCACCTTTCTTTGTAGGTGTATGTGCAAGATTTCAATCTCGCTCCAAAAGAGAGCCATATGACAAACAGCCTAAAGAGAATATTGAGATACTTGAAAGGAAGCCAAGAAGAGGCCTATGGTATCCAAAGGAAGGTGGATTCAAGCTAATTGGCTATTCGATTCTCGACTATGCCGATGCAGAGTGGACAGAAGAGCACTTCGGCACATGTCAAATGCTAGGAAACAGACTAATTTCCTGGTTTAGCAAGAAGCAAAACTCAATAGCCACCTCTGGTGGCGAGAATACATAGGCTATGGCAAAATTGTCAGCCCAAGTCCTATGGATGAGACAACGGTGAGAGACTATGAAGTTGAAGAAAAAGAAATTCCAATCATGTGTGATAACACAAGTGCCATTGCAATCACTCAAAATCCTCGTGTTGCACTCAAGAACAAAACATATTGATGTCGATATCATTTCATAAGAGATCATGTTGAAAAGAAGGACATTATCTTGGAATATATCTCAACCGATAAACAATTAGCCGACATCTTCACAAAACCATTATGTGAGTCAAGATTTGAAGAACTCAAGCATGAGTTGGGGTTAATTGAATGAAATTTTGACACTGCATTTAATCAAAGAAGAGTATTAGAACAGAAAAAAGGAGTGAAAAAGAGTCGAAAACAAAAATCACCAAAAATCACCAGACGGAAAGACAAACTACACCAAGACAAATTGATAGCCGAGTCACTAAGAGAACCGCGAGAGAGTAGAGTTAAATCGCCTAAGAGATAAGTGAATAACTTATGAGCAAAGTGACAAAAACGCATGATTTTTGACTTAGCGGGAATGTTTTAAGGAACACGTCAAAGATAATGATGATGTGTACGCACATAAAGCCGCACACTAAGCTTATGATTGGATATAAATGTTGCCGCATTAAATACGAGACGTGAAATGCTCAATAGGCGTGCGAAATCCAAGCCGTTGATTTCGATCACAATTCAAAACCATCCGCACGCCCTTTCATAAACCATATTTAAACCATTTTCGCCCGCTTTCTCTCTCACACTTCTAAAAACTGTTCATCTTTTTCTCTCAAAAGCAAAGGCAAACTACTCTCGAAACCCTATCAACATTCAAATCAATTTCTCGAGATTTTTCTTGATATAATCTCGAGAAATGGCACCAACTTATGACTTTACTAAGTTAGGAAAGCAAATCCACACCGGTTCGACGGTGGATTTCGACTTTAATGGTGAAGCAGGGTCCGACGACACCCTGGTGAAGAAAATCGCTGAAAAGTTGGAAACGTCCGGACTAAAACCGCTTTCTAACGCCTGGAATATCCTATGACCTATGTGGAGGAGGTCGCACAATTCTACGTGAATGCCGAGATTCACGACGAAGGAATCAAGTCATCTGCTCACTTCGGAAGCAAATGACTATCACCGCCAAGGATTTGGTCGAATATTGCTCACTACCCGCAGGAAGGAGCAACCGAGATTAAGGAAGTCGATGTAAACTTGGCCGACGCATGGAAAGAAATAGCCAAGTCCGACTTTGCCGATAAAATTATATACACAAAGAAACAAGAGATCGCCAAGGAGGACTATCACAAATTGTTGGACATAGTTGCCAAATGTATCGACATCAAATTTGGCGGCTTTGACCAATCACAAAGGCAAAGCTCGATTGTGATGCTGCAATCATCGAAGAAAAGAAGATAAAATCGGGCTGAGTTTATCTACAGCAGATCGCTCAAAACGTGGGGAACAAGTCATTCAAAGAAGATGGCACATTTGGAGGATCCGGGATATGGCCTGGTGATTGGCCGGCTATTGGAGGTGAAAGGTGTCCCTCTTAGACATGGGAAGGCTTTCCATGTTAACAAGAGGATGTTGAGCAAATCTCTCTCGGCGCATGTAAGAGAGCTTACGCCAAGAGAGTCGACACGGTGAGGGGGAATCACCGACCTCGAAGATACAAATGCTTCCTCTCCACTAAGAAGAAGAAAGCCCTCGCACTGCAAGAAGATCGCGCCCGCAAAGAAAGAAAACAAACATGCTCCCGCCCGCAAGAGTCACCCGCCCCCGAAGCCGTGTCACCCGCCCCTCGCAGCAATGGTCGAGAAGGACTCACAAATGCCTTCTCCGATCGTCAAAAGGAGGAGAATCGATGCCAAGACGGCTCCTCGTAAACAAATACAAAGACGCCCCGCCAAGACTCGAGGACACCGCCCAACTAAATTCCCCGGTACAAACCAGAGACGAAGAAGACTCGTCAAGGCCCGAACAGAGAAACCAAATGAGTCGGCCATCACTAAAGCACAAAAACCGGAGACTATCGGGAGAAGTAGAGTCTCCGGATGTAATTGATGAAACAGCCCAAGTCCATTGAAGGCGATCACAGAGGCAACTCAAGACACAACTGTAGCTCACACAAACCAAACACAAGAAGAACCAAGCGGATAGTGATGTAATGATCCTATCTCCACCTTACCTAGACATCCAAAATCGTCTGCGTGAGTGGAGAAAATGGAAGTTGAGCAAGTCAAGGGAACAGTTCCAACGGCCCGAGTTCATAGAAGAAGAAGAGGAATCGCTAAATTTCCTCGACTAACCATCGTGCTCCCAAAGACTTGATGAGGACAACGCTAGACATCCCGCAAATCTACAAGGACAGGGAGAGAGCAAAGCAAAGTCAAGAAGCCGAAGACGTGAGAAGGCAAGCATCCGCCCTATCTCCGCACCACGTAACACACACATCCTCTCCTTGATGTCTTCTCCGAAAGTGACGAGGAACTGCAGAATGCCGCCGCACGAAGAGTTACAAATGCAAAGAAGCATTGCATGAATCAAGAATCCTTCACGAGCAAAGACCGATGGAGGGACCAGGAGAGTCCTCCGAACACACCGAAATCGATCCAATGGGAGTGGTTCAAAGCAAATAGCCACCGATGTTGTCGCTTACCACTTCCCCACTCACTTCGGAAGAAGGCAATAAGGGAAATGGCGATAAACCGGGCTAGTGGGGACCCCGGTCGAGCCAACCCCTATTGAAGGTGTGCTACCACCTACCCCAACGGCCTGAACCATCAATTGCAACAAATGGGAGTCCGAGACGAGTGACCACACTTCAAGTCACTCACCGGTGCGCCACGAGGGGAAACTCCTCCACCGCGGCAAGGCCGGAGGACGCCGCAGATGACTCCACAAAGAAGCAAGGAGGAAGAAGAGAAAATACAATCACAAGAAGAACAACAAGTTGTCATCAAGGAAGCTCGCATAGCTTGAGACTCTCACTGAGGTGCCAACCGCTCGGGCCGATGACGCCGTTGATGCAAATCGAGGCACGTGGAAGCGGACAACCCCGGGAGTTAACACTGGCGATGAAAGTGCAATCCATGGGGTTGAGACTCCAATGGATGCCATCGTAGAAGACCCTAAGACACCGACATCGTCGAAAGGAGGACCAGTGCCTCGCAGCCAGTAGAGAGACTCGCCGGAGGAAATGAAGGCCCACGGGAGGTTGAGACTTCCGGGGGTAAAGAGGTCAAGTAGAGAACATCCCTCCCGCAATCATCGACCCATCCGAGAAGGAGATCGCCGCACTTCATGATTCCCGGGACAACCCCGATGTCACTTTTTCCGGGATCGAAGAAGAAAAGTTCGAGTCAACCCCCATGACAAATCCAAACGACTCACCATGCGGATGTTCCTGCACGAGCAAGTCGATCCCAAGACTACTCGTCAAACTTTTAACTTTGATGATGAGCCACCACTAGAAATCTCATCATCGTCCGATGACGCCGCCGATAAGGCCGAGGACAAGTCTCATCGAAAAGGAAAAATCACCGAGACCAACGGTCGTTAAGACAACCGAGGCTCGCCAGTTCGGGTCTATTTCACAACCAAACCCAACAACTAAAACCATCGCTCCGCTCCTCAAGCTGGTGGATCGATTCCCAAAAGAACTTCACGCGCACCGCTCATTATCGAACAGATCCTCGGCGGTGATGAATCTTTTGTAGAATCTTTCCCTTTCTCACTAGAGATACTTAACTCCACGAAGAGTCGAAAATGAGCAAGCACGCTATCACGGCACCACCTCCCGCTTTTTCACTCGTGCACCATTGTTCCACCGATTTTGATTTCGACAGATGGCCATCACCGCAATGTAAGAATCATTGAAGTTCGAGAAGTGTTCAAGGCACTCTTTGCCGAGATTGAACGGATGGAGAGGCATCAGCCTCTTTGGACATGCTACCGGACAACAGAGATGCCAACCTTACGGTGACTTGAGAGGCATCACGGTCCAGATAAGGGAATGGTGGCAACAAAGAAGAATCAATGCGTGTGGAACAGTGAGATACTTTAACCTTGTTCAACAAGTCGGTGTGGAGAGCCGAAAATGTTGATGCGAAAAACGGTTCGAGGGAACACATTGAGCATATTCATGAAGCTCACACCGCCGAGATCAAGTCTGCTGCGTGAGCGTAATGCAAATGATATACGACGTTTGGAAGAACACATGACAAGAAAATTCAGCCTTCTCATGGCCGAGATGAAGCCGATTTCGCCAGTAATCCAAACGCTCGTTCGATTCGAGCCGCATACAACGCAGCAGACTTGGAAGCAGAATTCCACCATCAAGATTTCGACTTCATGCTTGCCAAAGATGTTCCCCGGGGTTCCTCTATCCTTTGATGATGCCAAAAAGGGGGAAGAGGAATACCTTAAAGCAAAGCAAAATCAAGCCGAAAAGAAAGAAAGGAGCAAATTGAGAAGGAAAATCACCGATAAGTCTTCAAAAGAAGAAAGGAAAACTTGTTGAGGGGAAAGGATCAACAGATGTAACATTGATGATTACACAAACCCCAACAGGTCCTCACTGGTGACATTATAAGCGGCAAACTCCCTATGACTCGCCACTCCAACACTCTTTGTATCTATGGCCGAGAAGAGAAAAGCAATTGAAGCGGGGATGAAGGAAGTGGAAGGAAGAATGGATGCCAGGGTGATGAACATCTTGAAAGAACATGGAGGCATTCCAGCTGACAGAGACACGTATGCCATTTCGTATGTCGGGACAGAGCCAAGATTGACGAATTCAAAACGCTCGAATCAAGGATATTTTGCAAATATGTCCATGGCTCAAGCTTGGGACTTGTACTAGGAAAAGGGTCTCAAATTATGTGAAGAAGCCGACAGACAGGCCAGACTTCCTGATCACTCTGGGTCACTCCGCCGGTCACTCTTTGGAGAAGAAGGCCCCAAGACAAAGATACGCCCGCAGGTAGAGAAAAAGCAAGAGTAGAGGAAGAAGCTTTGCACCAGGCCTCGCCCAAGAATATTGAATACATAGATCCGGAAAGAAAGGAGGGATCTATCAAGGGCTTGACCAGGTGGCAAATTTAAAAGTGGCTAAATCTAACGCCGAGTATGCAAAGAGATTAGAAGAAAACAAGAGACAAACTCGGCTATGGCAGAGAGACAGAAAGATTAAGAAAAGAT
Source organism: Rehmannia glutinosa (assembly GCA_016081115.2). Taxonomy (NCBI): domain Eukaryota; kingdom Viridiplantae; phylum Streptophyta; class Magnoliopsida; order Lamiales; family Orobanchaceae; genus Rehmannia; species Rehmannia glutinosa. The sequence continues at coordinate 1,145,867 of JABTTQ020001592.1, forward strand.
GAAGCCGCCAGAAAGCATATGAGAAGAAAAAGAAGGCAAATTGACGACGAGAAGAAGAAGAAGAAAGAAGAAGATCTTGAACAAGATGAAAGAAGGAGACGAAGGAGATGAAGCGTTCTGCCCAACCCTTCGTATTTTATCATGTAAATACATACAATGTAAGTCTTCCGTAATAAAGCTATAAATTCTTTATTTTCAAAGATATAGACAAAATGTACTGACACACCTTGTAAAATTGTGTAAAGTACAAGAATGATATGATCAATAAAAAGATTGATTCTCGCAAGATACATTCTATGTCAATACACTATATGTATGTATCTTTGTTATTTGCATCTTTGTATGGTTTAAGTTTTGGCATCATCAAAAAGTGGGGAAATTGTTAGGAATTTTATTGTTTAGATTTTGATGAATGCCATATAAAACTTAGAATAGAAAGTTGGCACCACAATTCTTGTTGTAAAATGCATTGTAATGAATAGAGAGCCGCCAAGCCGAGTCAAGACAGCCTACGCCCTAACATGCAAGAAGACAATCAAGATGGAAGGAAGACTCTCTTTGTGAGACAATTTGAGTATGGGCAAAGAAGTAGACGGAACTCTATCAAGAAGCGGTGAGATGCACTGAGTGGAGCATCATCAAGTCAACTCAAGAAAAGCCAAGTCTCAAGTTGAAGTGATGTAAGAGTCATCCATGATTGGAAGTCGACTCTAAGTCACCCGGGGAAAGCAAGGAAATGCAATCAAGTCGAGATAATCGTAAAAGAACCGTTGACAGTAAATCAAGAGATTTACTTAAACAAGTAATATCTCCATACCACCTTTCTTGGAGTGCTCAGTCCCGTAAGCGTGCAAAAGGAATGAACCAATGGGAAGCACTACATCGTGTCGAACTCGAAAAGGTGAAACAACAATTCATACGAGGAAACAAGAATTCCAAGAACGCAAGCCAACGATCGCAAAGTGACTTTCAAAAATAAGCCTATCTCTTCAACGGGCAAATTTTTGAAAGTTCACTATAAAAGGCCGAGGAGTTTGTTTGAGAGAGAGGATGCATGAATGACACACACTTGAGATATACAAGCACACTAGAAAATCGAAACAATCTCAATCCTCAAGCCTACATTACGTAAGACATCAATCCAACACTCACCGTGAAGGAAAGAGAACTTCAATCAGTTGAAGAGGAAACTCTTGAAGAAAAGGGGTCTACTTTCCGGAAGGATTGTAGAAAGGTTCAAGGTTGAACCAAGTCTTAAGCTTTTGGAGGGCTTCGTGATCAAATCCAAAGAGCTTGAGCAAGTGAGTCAGTAGTAACAAGGCAACGCCTGCGTGAAGAAGTTCCGAGTCGCAGAAGCCACCGAGTGATCAAGGCATCTCCGATCGAGTCCCAAGGATCAAGTCGGCCGTTGTGATCAAGACTTGTATCCGGATGTTACCGCTTTGTAAACGATCATTACTTAGTGGATTCCTCCAGAGTTGGAGAAGAGAGGAGTAGAAGAATTACCCCATCTTCGAACCTCTATAAAAACTTTATTGTGTCATTTACATTTCAAAGATTTAAATTCCCGCACTTTTAATCGCTTATATCTCACGATAAATTTGCTATCCATTTGATAATTTACAAGTACTAAATCAAGCTCTAATATCTTGCTTAATCAAACTTAAGGGTGTTAAGTCTTCCTCCAATTTGAAAATAAAACCACGGTGAGTTAAATTGTAGCCAACAGATGAGTTACTCCATCAATGTACTGGTGAAGTCTGTTGAGAGATTAACTCTATGAGTGACTAATTCAATGTCCATCAAGGACACAAATGTGTAGAATTAACTCAGAGATTTAAAAGGACTAAATCGAAAATTTGGTAAGGTTTATTCAACCCCCTTCTAAACCTTACACTTACACCCCTTGGGACCTACAAAAACAAAATCATCAAAATCATGATAAAACCATTTATCAAACAAGACATGCATATTTAGTTTTATTTTCCGCTTAGAAGATAACGTTTTAGATAATGCATAATTAGTTGACGTTTGCTATATAGTTTTATGACATATGATGGTGAAGTATATGTGAACTTGTTGGGAAATTTATTGTTTAGATTTTGATGAATGCCATGTAAAACTTAGAATAGGAAGTTGGCACCCCAATTATTGTTGTAAACTGTTTTGTAATAAATAGGGGGTCAAGCCGAGTTAAATCGCCTATGCCCAAACATGCAAGAAGACAACCGGAGACTAGGAGGAAGACTCGCCGCAAGACAAAGTGAGTATGGCAAAGAAGAGAAGACGGAACTCTATGAAGGAGCGGTGAGATGCGGTGAGTGGAGTATCGGTCAAGTCAACTCAAGAAAATCCAAGTCTCAAGTTGAAGTGACAAGAGTCATCCAATGATTGGAAGTCGACTCTAAGTCACCTGGGGAAAGCAAGGAAATGCAAGTCGAGATAATCGAAAAAGATCCGTTGTACGTAAATCAAGAGAATTACCTAAACAAGTAATATCTCCATGCTACCTTTCTCAAGTGCTCACCCCTCCCGAAAGCGTGCAAAAGGAATAAACCAATGGGAAACACTACACCGTGTCGAACTCGAAAAAGTCGAGAACAATTCATACGAAAGTGGCAATTCCAAGGATCAGTAACAAGACAAGCCAACGACCACAAGTGACTTTCAAAAATAAGCCTATCTCTTCAACGGGCGATTTTTGAAAGATCACTATAAAAGGCCGAGGAATGACTGCGAGAGCAGTTACGTAACCAAAAACATTCAAGCAATTATTAGAATCAGTAATCGAAATATTCTCAAGTTATTAAACACTAAATCCTCAAGCCTACACTACGAAGAACATCAATCCAACACTCACCGTGAAGGAAAAATAACTTCAATCGAGTTGAAGAGAAATTATCAAGAATCAAGGGGTCTACATTCCACGAAGAAGTGTAGGAAGGTTCAAGTCGAACCAAGTCTTTAGCTTTTGGAGGGCTTCGTGATCAAATCCAAAGAGCTTCAAAGCAAGTGGGTTGTAGTAGCAAAGCGTGCCTGTGAAGAAGTTGAGTCGCACGAGAAGCCGTTTGTTGAGTGATCAAGGCGTCTCGTGATCGAGTCCCAAAGGATCAAGTCATTTGTGTGATCAAGACTTGTATCCGGATCTTACCACTTTGTATATCGATCAATACCTAGTGGATTCCTCCGGGAGTTGGAGAAGAGAGGAGTAGAAGAATTACCCCATCTTCGAACCTCTATAAAAATCTTATTGTGTCATTTACATTTCAAAGACTTTAATTCTTGCATCATATTTGTTTAATTTTTTGCCGACATATTTGCTATCCATTAGATAATCTCTAAGTACTAAATCAAGCTCTAAATCTCTACTTAACCAAACTTAAGGGTGTTAAGTCTTAATAAAAACAAACCACATTGTTGAGTTAATTTAGACTTAACTTGGTGAGTTATTCCATCATGACTCGATTGAGTCGTTGAGAGACTAACTTTGATTAACTAAATTGGTTTGTCACCAAGGACACAACCGTGTAGTATCAACTCGAACTTTTAAAAGGACTAAATCAAAAATTTGGTAAGGTTTATTCAACCCCTTCTAAACCTTACACTTACACCCCTTGGGACCTACAAGTGGTATCGGAGCGGTTGGTTCATTGAGCCTTCCCGACCGGTTTGAACTAGATCTCCAAACTTTTCAAAGTCTCGCTTTAGTACTTAAACTTTCAAAACTACCTTTATCATTAAAATTTATTATCATGGAAGCAAATTTGACACGCATCCCTATGTTCACAATTGAAGAATTTGATGATTGGAAAATTCGTGATGCAGCTCATCTATCAAAGATTACATGATGAGATGTGGATAGTGATAGAAGATGGGCCACCGCAAATCTTAAAGGTGAACACATGTAAGAAGAAGAGTTGAAGGTGAAGAGGATGTTGTCCCTAGACCCTATGGTTGAAAAACCAAGAACCGAATGGACAAATGATGACAGAAAAAGATACAACCTGGACAATGTAGCCAAGGACATCCTCTACAAAACATTGGACAAAGCCATGTTCAATAAAGTCAAATCATGCAAAACGGCTAAAGAAATCGGGGACAAGCTAACATTGATTTGTGAAGGCTCGAGCAAATCAAAGAAAACAAATTATCGGTCGTCGTAAATTTGAGAACTTCAAAATGATCTCGTGGAGAAAACCTGGATCAACTGGATGCTCGGTTCACGTAAATCACCAACGAGCTATCTCGCACTTGGAAAGGAATATACACGAGAAGGAAATGTGTATGAAGATCCTAAAAAGTCTTCCAAATTGAATGGGAAATGAAGGTCATGGCACTAAGACATTCCATGGACCTATCAAAGACATCCAACCATGAACTATTCTCGGACCTCAAAGCCTACGAGTTTGCCGAGAAGAAAAGACTGAGGAAGAGACAATTTACTCCAAAACAACGCTTTAATTGTTAAAGATGGGAAGAGAGCCGAGGTCAAAGAAGTCATTGATCCGTAAGAAATAACCCCGATGGTTAAAAGGTTCAACAAGTTCTTCAATAAAAACTACAAGAGAGGCAAGGGCGAATCTTCCAAAAGACACTCACTCCCTCCAAGTCAAGGGAAGATAGGCCAACCAAGAGAAAGATCATCAAAAAGTGAATATCAAAGGGTCGACAATCCAAGAATGGAAAGAGTCGATCAAAAGGTTAAATATCTATCTCAAACTGTAGGGCAACCAGGTTACTATGCCATTGATGCCCATATCCTGTAGTCAACAAATACAGGAATGAAGAAGAAAGAAAGGTCTTGAAGAGAAAGAAGACAAGAAAAGAAAAAGGCAATGTTGGTGCGAGAAAATCCGAGTCAAAAGACACATGGTGATCCGAGAGCTTGATGAAGCCGACTACTCAAGTGACTCGAAGAAGAAGCCCCGATCCGTTTAATGGCCAAGGAACAAGATCAACTCCGACCAAGAAGATGAGGTACACTCCACTCATCAAACTCGATTCTAGTGATAGTGATCGTGACACACACACTTCATCACCCACTAATCTTTATGATTCATTAGGAAAAATGATGAAAGATTTTGAACACATTAAATCCTCACACACACTATTAAATGAGGAAAACATCCTACTCAAAAGTTAAAAACTCACGGTGACTAAGGAGCCGAGTACTCTAAGTCAAATAGGCGATGAGAATGAAAGTTTAAAGGTGAAAATGCTAAGCTAATAGCAGTAAATAGTTGCCATAGAAAAGAGGAGAATGACCTCAAAAATGTGATTGCATCATTCACTAAGGCATCTAAATCATTGGATGATCTTATTATGAGTCAAAGAGAATGTGGAGACAAGACAGCTTAGGATTTAATTCCTCGTGCTATGTCAAACTCCAAAAGTAATTTTGGAAAAAGGATCTTCAAGCAATGAAGAGTCTAAAAAATCCAAAAACTCTAAATGTTGCACACACATTCACTCCAAAGCACAATTACAAGCAAAGCGGCCTTGGTTATAAAGGAAAAGAAAAACGGCGGTTGAGTGTATTGAAAGGACAAATTGAGAAGAGAAGATTGATCGAGTTCTCAAACAAACTCCAAACAGAAAATACTCAGAAAGAAAAAGCGAGAGCTACCAAAAACCCCAGAAAATCTATAAAAGAAATACATATGATGGGAATGGTAGAAAATATCCAAGCCAAGCCGATTGGAATGATGTGAACTATCAAAGATAGACTTATGGAATATAAGCCCAAATGGCAAAGGCCAGAACTCAAGAAAGGCCATTCCAAAAGTATAAGAGCTTTCATCAAAGACAAATATGCACCTAGGCACTACACTCGAGAGACACCACAATTACCCAAAGAATGCGATTGCTAAAACATATACACAGCATACAGACAAAAGAGACAATCGTATGAACCTAAAATCCCCAAGCAATTTGCCAAGATTAATTATGATTATGGCATCGATAGATGGCAACCCCTTAGAGTCAAATCATTTGGCTATAAGTTGGTTGGATCATCTTACAATTCTAACCCCTCGGGACCAGGACAAATATGGGTACCTAAAACTTAATTTCCTTGATTGCGGGTTGAGGAACAAGCGAAAGTGCCAAGGAACCTGGTACATGGGGATGTGGTATTCCCGGACATATGACGGGGAAACAAGAAAAATCTGTCAAAATTCAAGGAAGTTAAAGGAGCAAAAGTCATATTTGGGGAAATGAAGCTCCAGGTGAAATAAGAGGCATTGGATCCATCAAGAGGCGGATTAGAAATCACAGATGTTGCATATGTTGAAGGACTCAACTTCAACTTGTTAAGCATCGACCAACTCGTGACAAGGGCGATAATGTTGGATTTAACATGGGTATATGCCAAATCAAGGATCTCTGAATCTAATGAAGTTGTGTTGCAAGGATGCGACAAAAGAACATGTATGTAGTAGATTGGTCAACCGCTACACCCAAAGACTGTCTATTAGCAAAAAGAGACAATTTGAATCAAGTTGGCCGTGGCACAAAAGCCGAGTCACCCGAATTTCAAAACGATTAAAAGCTTGCAAGAAGTAATCTTGTGGAAGGACTTCAGACTCGAAGATACAAGAAGGAGAGTATATGTGATGCATGTCGAAGGGAAAACAAATCGAATCATCATTCAAAGAAAAGACATGCCCATCTTCAACAAGAATATTGCATCCGCTACATATGGATCTATTTGGCCCAAAGAGAATGACCCAAAGCATAAGTGGAAAGAAATACACCTTGGTGGTAGTAAATGACTACTCAAGATATACATGGACAATATTCATGTGTAAGAAGAAAGAAACTCTAGAAACTACCACACGGTGATGAAGAGGATTCAAAATGAGAAGAGCAAACCATTATCAAAATAAGATCGACGGAGAGGAATCGAGTTTGTCAATGGAATAATAACTCGATTGTATTGAAAATGGTATTGGTCATGAACTATCTGCAGCAAGGACTCCACTGTGAGAATGGAGTTGCGAAGAAGAAGAAGAACTCTCAAAGAAGCGGCAAGGACCATGTTAGTCAAGCGGGGTTACCAAAAAGATTTTGGGTCAAGCAATCAACACTGACTTGCTACACTCAAAACAGATGTATGATAAACAGACGGTGACAAAGACTCCTATGAGATTTGGTGGAAGAAAACCAAATGTTGCATATTTGAGAATATTTGGATGTAAATGCTTCATCCACAACAATGGCAAAGACAATATAAAGGCCTTCGATGCTAAAGGCGATGAAGGTATCTTCATGGGATACTCAATTTGAAAGCAAAGCCTACAGAGTACTCAACAAAAGGACTATGGTTGCGAAGAATCCATTCATGTGGTATTTGATGAGCTAAATGTAAATGGAGAAGACATTGAAGAGTCAATCGATAAAATTTGAATCATCCAAGCATACTGAGAAAAATCCCTATGTTTTCAAAATTTGGAATTGTAAACTCGAAGAAGATGAGATAGTGAATCTCAAAAACAATCGAAAACTTGCGACTAAGTGATTATGAGAGTGACCAAAGCAACACCGCCGCTAGACGATCGAACCAGCCCAATTTACTCCAACTCGATGTAAGATGGCCGAGAGACCATCCACCGTAACTTCGTCATTGGAGATATAAGAGAAGGTGTCAAAACAAGATCCGAACTCAACAAGAAGCTATGTTCACATGCTTTATCTCGCAAATAGAGCCCAAAGATGTGTTACAAGCATTGGATGACACACATCGGATTCAAGCTATGCAAGAAGAGTCAATCAGTTTGAAAGAAATAAAGTATGGGAATTAGTTCAAAGACCCACACATCAAAACGTTATTGGTACTAAATGGGTGTTGAAACAAGATGAACGAGGAAGGTTACTGTGGTAAGAAACAAAGCAAGACTAGTAGTCAAAGGATATTGCCAAGAAGAAGGAATAGATTTTGATGAAATATTTGCTCCTCGTAGCAAGATTGGAAGCAATAAGGATGTTTCTTGCCTATCGACTCACAAGAATTTCATTGTATATCAAATGGATGTAAAAAGTGCATTCCTAAATGGTTTATTGGAAGAAGAAGTGTATGTTGAACAACCTCCAGGATTTGAGCGAGAAGACTCTTGGAGATAAGGTATACAAACTCAAGAAAGCCTTATATGGATTGAAACAGACACCCGAGCATGGTATGATACTTTGTCACAATTCCTAACCGAGAATGGATTCACAAAAGGAAAAGTAGATAGAACACTTTTCGAATTCAAGACAAAAAGAGTATCTTGCTTGTTCAAATATATGTGGATGACATCATTTTTGGATCCACAAACAAAGAGTCGTATGAAAAATTTTCAAACCTCATGCAAAGTAAATTTGAAATGAGCATGATGGGAGAGCCGACATTCTTCCTTGGACTCCAAGTGAAACAACCTGAATGATGGAACGTTCATAAGTCAAACAAAATACACCGGAGATTTAATGAAGAAATTTGGTATGGAGGAGAAGGCTTCGTGAAAATACCAATGAATACATCATCAAAATGGACATGGATGCGGATGGCAAGCCTGTAGATCAAATAAGATCTGAGCACTTATTGGATCATTGCTTCATCTCACAAAGAAGCCAGGCCGGACATCACCTTTGTTGTAGGTGTATGTGCAAGATTTCAATCTGCTCCAAAAGAGAGCCATATGACAAAGACTAAGAGAATCTTGAGATACTTGAAAGGAAGCCAAGAAGTTGGCTTATGGTATCCAAAGGAAGGTGGATTCAAGCTAATTGGCTATTCGACTCGACTATCTTTGGATGCGAGTTGTGGGAGGAAGAGCACCTCGAGGCACATGTCAAATGCTAGGAAACAGTGATTTCTGGTTTAGCAAGAAACAAAATTCAATAGCCACCTCTACACGGTGAAGGAGAATACATAGTCAAGGGCGTTGTTGTGCCCAAGTCCTATGGATGAGACGGTGAGAGACTATGAAGTTGAAGAAAAAAGATTCCAATTATGTGTGATAACACAAATGCAATTGCAATCACTCAAAACTCGTGTTGCACTCAAGAACAAAGCATATCGATGTCGATATCACTTCATAAGAGATCATGTTGAAAAGAAGGACATCATCTTGGAATATATCTCAACCGATAAACAATTGGTCGACATCTTCACAAAATCATTATGTGAATCAAGATTTGAAGAACTCAAGCATGAGTTAGGGTTAATTGAGCTGGTGACACTCGGAAGAATCAAAGAAAAGAAATGGAACACGAGAAAGGAAAAAAAGAGTGAACTCACAAATCAGCTAAGTAAATCACCGTGATCGGAAAGACAATGACTATACCAAGTCGGTGACAATTTGAGTCACAAAGAGAATCGTGAGAAGAAGAGTTAAACCAGCTAAGGGTAAAAGCTGAGTCATTTATGAACAAAGTGACAAAAACGCAGTCGTTTTGACTAAGCGGGAATGTTTTTAAGAATTACGTCAACATAATTATGATGTGTACAGGCAAAAGCTGCACACCAAGCTTATGATTGGATATAAATGCTGCCGCATTAAATACGAGACATTAAATACTAAATCGGCGTGCAACATCTAAGCCGTTGATTTCGATCACATTTCAAAAACCACCCGCACGTCCTTTCATAAACCATACTTAAGCTTTCTTTCTTTTCTCTCTCATATTACCAAAACCGTTCATTTCTCTCCGAAGCAAAGGCAAAATTCTCTCGAAACCCTATCTATCTTCAAAATCAACCTCTAAGTTTTCTTCGGTGAAATCCTGAAGGATGGCATCAACCTATGATTTTGTCAAGTTAGGAAAGCAAATCCACACCGGGTCTCTCTTGTGGATTTCGACGGCATGGTGAAACAGGGTCCGACGACACCCTAGTGATGAAAATTCTTGAGAAATTGGAAACATCTGGGTGAAATCGTTTACGATTTGGAATATCCGATGACCTATATGGAGGAGTCGCGCAGTTCTACGTGAACGCGAGATTCACGATGAAGGGATAAAGTCATCATTCACGGAAAGAAGCTCACCATCTCTGCCAAGTATTTGGTGAACACCGCTCACTACCGACGGAAGGAGCATCGAAATCAATGAAGTGATGTAAACCTGGCCTTGCTTGGAAGGAAGTAGCCAAGCCCGACTATCTTTGATAAAATAGTTTACACAAAGCAAACAAGAACATTTGAAGGAGGATTATCACAAGTGTTGGACATAGTTGCCAAATGCATAGACATCAAATTTGGCGCTTTGACCAATCACAAAGCAAAGTTGATCGTAATGGCTGCGATCATTGAAGAAAGGAAAATAAATGGGCTGAGTTTGTCTACAGTAGACTATGCCAGAAATGTAGGGAACAAATCCTTCAAGGAAGATGGCACATTTGGAGGATCCCAGGATATGGCCTGGTGATTGGCCGGTGATGGAGGTGAAAGAGTCCCTCTTAGACATGGAAAGGCGTTCCATGTAAACAAGAGGATGTTCAGATCAAACCTCTCGGCGCACGTAAGAGAGCCTACGCCAAGAGAGGCGACACGAGTGAAGGGGAATCGGTGACCCTGAAGATACTGATTGTCTCCTCTCCACCAAAGAAGAAAAGTGCCCCTGCAGATGCTAAGAAGACGCTACTCTGCAAAGCAAAGAAAGTCAAACTCCTTCCTCGCCCCTGCAGCAGAGTCACCCCCCTCGGCCGTGTCTCCCGCCCCCAGCAAGCCGGCGGTCGAGAAGGACTCTCAACTACCTTCTCACCGGATCGTCAAAAAAGAGGAGATCCGATAAGCCAAGACGGCTAGCTCGTAAGAGAAGACACCGGCACCTGGCCCCCGCCCCAAGACTCGGAAAAACTCTCGAACCGTAAATCCCTGGGTACGAACTAAGAGACGACGAAGAATCATCAAGCGATCCGAGCTTGAGAAACCATTGAGTCACCACTCATTTGGAACAAATACGAAGCTCGCAAGCAAATAGAGTCCCAGGATGTAATTGATGAAAAAACTAAGTCTCATTTCAAGGCGATCAACAGAGGCAAATCAAGACACTGTTTGTAGTCCGCGGTGAGACACAAGAAGCCGATAGAGCCGATAGTGATGTGATGATCCTATCCCCACTTTACCCGGATATCCAAAATCGTCTGCGAGAGTGGAGGAAATAGAAATTGAGTCGATCCAGGAAAGCAGTTCCAACGGCCGAGTTTATAGAAGAAGAAGAGGAATGTTGAACTTCCTTGGTCGACCTCGTGATCCCTTGATGAATGAAGACAATCGCATGAGATATCCTGCAGATCTTCAAGGAAAAGGAGAAGGAGCGATCGCGAGAAGAAGGAGGCAAGAGAGAAGGCCCAAGATCCGCCCTCTCACCTGGAACCTGAGAACATACACATTCTCACTTCGATATTCTATCGTAAAGTGATGAGGATCTCGGACCTGGCCACGCCGCCGAGAAGAGTTGCAAATGCGTCAGCAAGCAATGCATGAATCGAGAATTCTTCATGAGAAGAGCATGATGGAGGGACAGGAGAGTCCTCCGAAACACAATTTGAAATTGATCCAATGGGAGTGGTTCAAAGAAATCGCCACCGTTATTCTTGCCGCCACCACTTCCTCTCGGACTCGAAGGAATTAAGGGAAATGGCGATGAAACCGGGTTAGTGGGGACCCGGTTGAGCCAACCTCTAACGAAGGTGTCTTACCACGCCCCAACTGAACACTCGGCAGAGAAAAACCGGGAGTTTGGAGACGAGTGACCCCATTCAAGTCACTCGGTGGTGAGCCGGTGAGGGGGAAACTCCTTCCACCGCAGACGGCAAGGTCGGAGAATGTTGCGAGATGACTCCACAACGAATCTAGGAGGCGAAAGTGGAGAAAGTACTAACGCAAAATGAACAAAGCAAGTTGCCATCAACGAAGCTCGAGATAGTTGAAACTGTCTGGTGAGGTGCCAATCGCTCGAAGGCTAATGACGCCGGTTCGATGATGCGATCGAGGCACTGAGGAAGGAACGCCCTGGGAGTTAACACTGCAGGCGATGAAAGTGCAATCCATGGGGTTGAGACTCCAATGGATGCCACCACGTGAAGACCCTAAGACAACTAACACGTCGAAAGGAGGTCCAAGGCCTCATTGTAGTCGAGACCGTAGAAGGTAATGAAAGCCCACGGGAGGTTGAGACTTCCGGGGTAAAGAAAAAGAGTAGAGAACATCCCTCCCGCTATCATTGATCCATCCGAAAAGGAGATAAGCGCGCTTCATGACTCCCAGGATAATCGATGTAACCTTTTCCGGGATCGGCGCGACGAAGAAAAGTTCGAGTCATCCCCCCGTGAAAGATCCAAAAGACTCGGTGAGGATGTTCCCAAAGACGAGCAAGTCTCGATCTCAAGACTACTCGTCAAACTTTCAATTTTGATGATGAGCCACCAATGGAAATCTCATCATCATCCGATGACGCTCCGATAAGGCCGAGGCGACCCACTCAATTGGAGAAACCATTTGAGACCAACGGTGTTGAGACAAAGTGAGGCTCAAAGAAGTCGGGTCCACTTCACTAAAGACCCCCCAAAAACAGAGTCCACCGCACGGGCTCCTCAAGCCGCAGCAGTTCGACTCAAAAGGAACTTCACGTGCACCTCTCATCATTGAACAAATCCCGGTTTGCCGTGATGATTCCTTTGTAGAATCATTTCCTTTCTCCTTGGAGGTACCCGACCTCCATGAAGAGTCGAAGAACGAGCTCGCACGCCCACAGCACCAGCTCTCTGTCATTCCGTCAGTACCATCGTTCGGTGACTATGACTTTGACGTTTGCATGGCCATCACCGCAACGGAAGAAAACAAGTGAAGTTGGGAGGTGTTCAAGGCATTATTTGCTGAAATTGAATGGATGGAGAGGCACCAGGCCTCTATAGACATGCGATCGACAACAGAGATGCAACTCTGCTCCGACTTGAGAGGCATAATCGAGGATCGGGGAATGGTGGCAACAAAGAAGAAACAATGCGTGTGGAACAAGTTAGATACTTCAGGACATTGTTCAACAAGTCAGTATGTATGGAGAGCGAGAATGCCGATGCAAAAACGAAATTGAGAGAACACATTGAGCACATGCGCATGAAGCTCACACGCCGAGATAAAGCTGGCTGCGTGAGCAAAATAAGAGTGATCTCCAGCGTCACGGAAGAAAATATGGATAGAAAATTTAGCATTCTCATGGCTGAAATGAAGCTAATTTCAGAGTCCAACGCCGCTCGCTCACGAATTTCGTGCCGCATACTCAGCAGACTCGAGACAGAACTCGACTATCGTGAGCTCGACTTCCCGCTTGCAAGATATGTTTCAGTGTTCTCTCTCTTTTGATGATGCCAAAAAGGGGAAGAGGAATACTTTAAAGCGCTAAAGAGATCGAAGTCGAAAGGGAGGAAGCGGTGTAAAGGGAAAGACAAACGGTGAGAAGCGTCAAAACAAAATAAAGGAAAGTCCGTTGAGGGGAAGGATCGAAAGATGTGACCTTGATGATTGCACAAACCCCCAACAAAGTCTTGTCACGGTGACATTATCGCGACAAACTCGATGACTCGCCACTCCAACACTCGCTATATCTATGGTCGAAAAGAGAAAGACAATTGAAGCAGGGGATGGGGGGAAGTGGAAGGAAGAATGGATGCCCGAGTTATGAACATCTTGAAACAACATGGAGGCATTCCAAAGAGACAGAGACACTTATGCCATCTCGATGTCGGGACCGAGCCACGATCGTTGATGAATTTAAAACGCCGCATCCCGAAGGATACTTTGCAAATATGTCTATGGCTCAAGCTTGGGACTTATCTTGGGAAAAGGGTCTCACGTTATGTGAAGAAGAAGCCGACAGCGTGACGGACAGCACCGGCATCGCTCTGCTGGTCACTCCGTGGTCACTCATTTGGAAAGAAAAAGACAATACACGCCCAGAGGTAGAGGAAGAAGCGGTGGTGGAGGAAGAGGTTTCGCACTAGACCTCCGCCCAAAAACATCTGAGCACGTAGATCCGGCAAGAAAGGAGGGATCTATGGGCTGGTCTTGACCAAGTAGCAAATTTGCAAGTGGCTAAAAGTAATGTTGAGTATGCGAAAAGAATAGAAGAAGAAAATAAGAGACAAACTCAACTATGGGAGGAAAGACAAGAGAGGTTAAGAAGAGATGAAGCGCGAGGAAGGCATATGAAAAGAAGAAGAAGGCGGTGACGATGAGAAAAAGAGAAGAAGAAGCGTAAGATCTTTGAACAAGATGAAAGAAGGAGCGGACGAAGGAGATGAAGTGTTGATGTCCACCCCTTCATGTATTTTACTATGTAAATACATACTATGTAAGTCTTCAATAATAAAGCTATAAATTCTTTATTTTTTCTTGTATAGACAAATGTTTGCTCGACGATAACAATCGTAAAATGTGATTGTGTAAAAGAACAAGAATGTTATGATCAATAAAAGGATTGATTCTACGCATACATTCTATGTGAATACACTACCGTATGTATCTTTTCTATTTACATTTTTGAATGGTTTAAGTTTTGGCATCATCAAAAAGGGGGAAATTGTTGGGAAATTTATTGTTTAGATTTTGATGAATGCCATGTAAAACTTAGAATAGGAAGTTGGCACCCCAATTATTGTTGTAAATCGCTTTGTAATAAATAGGGCTGGTCAAGTGAGTTAAGTCACTATGCCCAAACATGCAAGAAGACAACCGGAGACTAGAAGGAAGACTCATTGCAAGACAGTGAGTATGGCAAAAGAAGAGAAGACGGGAACTCTATCGAAGGAGCGGTGAGATGCGGTGAGTGGAGTATCGGTCAAGTCAACTCAAGAAAAGCCAAGTCTCAAGTTGAAGTGACGGAAGAGTCATCCAATGATTGGAAGTCGACTCTAAGTCACCTGGGGAAAGCAAGGAAATGAAGTCAAGTCGAGATAATCGAAAAAGATCCGTTGTACGTAAATCAAGAGAATTACCTAAACAAGTAATATCTCCATGCTACCTTTCTCGAAGTGCTCATCCCGAAGCGTGCAAAAGGAATAAACCAATGGGAAGCACTACACCGTGTCGAACTCGAAAAGTCGGAGAACAATTCATACGAGGAAGTGGCAATTCCAAGGATGTAACAAGACAAGCCAACGACCACAAGTGACTTTCAAAAATAAGCCTATCTCTTCAACGGGCATATTTTTAAAAGGTGAGAATGACTCGAGAGCGGTGACCCGAACCAAAAACATTCAAGCAATTATTAGAATCTGTAACCTGAAATATTCTCAAGTTATTAAACGCTAAATCCTCAAGCCTACACACTACGAAGAACATCAATCCAACACTCACCTGTGAAGGAAAGATAACTTCAATCGGTTGAAGAGGAAATTATCGAAGAATCAAGGGGTCTACATTCCACGAAGGAGTGTAGGAAGGTTCAAGGTCGAACCAAGTCTTTAGCTTTTGGAGGGCTTCGTGATCAAATCCAAAGAGCAAGTGAGCAAGTTGTAGTAGCAGTAGCAGTTTGCACTGCCTGTGAAGAAGTTGAGTCGCACGAGAAGAAGCCGAGTGATCAAGGCGTCTCGGATCGAGTCCCAAAGGATCAAGTTGTGTGATCAAGACTTGTATCCGGACTCGTTACCACTTTGTATCTTGATCAATACCTAGTGGATTCCTCCGGGGAGTTGGAGAAGAGAGGAGTAGAAGAATTACCCCATCTTCGAACCTCTATAAAAATCTTATTGTGTCATTTACATTTCAAAGACTTTAATTCTTGCATCATATTTGTTTAATTTCACGACATATTTGTTATCCATTAGATAATCTCTAAGTACTAAATCAAGCTCTAAATCTCTACTTAACCAAACTTAAGGGTGTTAAGTCTTCCAAAAAAACAAACCACGGTTGAGTTAATTTAGACTTAACGGTGAGTTATTCCATCAATGACTCGGTTGAGTCCGTTGAGAGACTAACTTTCTTGATTAACTAAATTGGTTGTCCACAAGGACACAATTTGTGTAGTATCAACTCGAACTTTTAAAAGGACTAAATCAAAAATTTGGTAAGGTTTATTCAACCCCCCCTTCTAAACCTTACACTTACACCCCTCGGGGACCTCTGAGAACCATTTTATAGTTATTTATGCGGTGTTTCCAAAGTATTTATGCACTATCTCTAACGCGAAAATTTACGATATATAGAGTCCGAGTTGAATATACCGGTTTAGAGTTCTCTATTGATGTAACCTTCTACTATGTTGCCATTGGATTTTCTTGTGGAATGATTGTGTTGCTTCGATTTCTACATTATTCATGTTATTCAACATAATTTTTTCTTTCTTACGTGAATGGCGTTAACTATGGAACAATAGTATGAATTTTGGATAGATTTCGATATGTGGCGTTGTTTAGTGATTGAGATAATTAAGGATTATGAATGAGATCATGATAGATTCTCTTTCCAATTGTGTAACCCTTTTTTGGTGATTAGTTATCAATTAATATTTATTTTACATTGTTACCCTTTCTTTGATTAAATTAAATATTGTAATGTTATTTTTTGTCCATTTAATCGCAATTACTCATTGGTTTATGATAATGTATATTGATAGTTAATTCGCCAAGTGTGCAAGTAATTTATTTTTAATTTCAATGCATCTAGATAAAACTTTTGAGAATGTTTCTTGTGAGACCGTCTTACGGATCTAAATCCGTAAAATGGATCTCATCCAAACCCGAACACTGAAAGCGGGTTCCACCTGGATACCTCAAGTATGTCAGTAGAGCAAGGCCCCCTGTTTATACAACCATGTGGTCACTCTTTATTGGACCACATTCTACTCATCTCCATCTTCCTCAACAAGTGGTAAGGATCCTTCAAATTAACGGCTCAGATCTCCTCTTAATTTATTTTCTACGTCAAACTAACTGTGCATGGGGATGCTTATCACTTTCATGACCAAGATGTCACCACCCGTTAGTCCGTTACCCCACCCCATTCAACATGTAATACTTTTTATTTATAATTGTAATACTTTTAGGTAAATAATATCAATTTTGTTACTTTGAAAACGTATACTTTCGAGTAAAAATGATATTTTTTTAGTAATAAGTGATACTTTTCGAGTCTACAAGTGATACTATTTTACGTCCTAATATTATAAAAATACTACCGGCCTTGAAAATTAGGAAAAAATCACCGCTTAAATGTATATTTTTCAGAGTAAAAGTGGTACTTTCGATTGAAAAACTACTACTTTTTAAATCAATCACACATGTTAGCCTAGTAAGTACAAAATTGCCACCACGGTTTTGGGTTGAGTCATGGGTCAAACACGACCTATCTGACAGAAAATGACTCGTAGAACTAACCTACAATGAGTTTTTGCCTAAATGGGTTTGGTATTTTTTGTTTTATACTTCTATATGAATCCAATATTTGAATAGAATTTAACCCCAGCCCAAACCCAAATTAATTGGAAAAAATCCAAATTTTTGTGTTTCTTATGATCCGTGCATAAACTTAGACCCATGTGATGACTCATATGAGGCATTCTCTTTATTTTTATTTTCTTTTTTTTTTTGTTTATAAATGTATTTATATTTCCTAAAAAAGTGTATTTATATGATTTTTTTTTCTAAAACAAAATATATCTTTAGAATCTTTTAGTGGCAGCATTCGATCCTTAAATATTATAAAATCATAAAAACAAGTCCAACTAGTCCTGTCCAACCCAATTATTCTGCTGCAAGTCCCAATCCGAATTTTTAAAAACTTTGGATTTGCAGACTGCATATTAGGTTTGACAAAAACCCACTCTATATAAATTCATGCGGTTGTTAACTTGCTATCTCTCTTCTCTATTCAATTAATTTAGCCTACCTTGGATCTCTATTAAATAGTAAATACTTTGACTGTTGTATGCTTTTACATAGATCGCACAATAAGACCTAGTTGTATATTCTTAAATGTTAGTTAATTAAATAGAGTTTGAACAGATGAGTCAAAAAGAATTTAATGCTTCAATAATTAAGAACTTAATGATGGCTCTAAACACTCTCTATTTTCTTCTCTCAAAACTCTAGCCACTTTTGCTTCTCCATCTTCTTCATATTTTTTTCTTCCCTCATCCTCCTATGAAAGATGGAGGATGAGAATATTTTTATTGCTTTTAATCTAAATAAATTTGTCCTCACTAGGTGACATTTATTTGTCTACAATAGGTGGCTTTATTTGTCATCAATAAGTGGCTATTAATTTTCGAGTTAATAAGTGTGTCCCATATATGAGATTTTGTTCGGAAGATCGGTTAGTCATTACCCGACGATACGTGATGAAGCGATACCATCTTTGATACGCATTTTGTCTGAGCCTTCGTTGTGAAGTTTTGATTCTATGGATCGATTAGATTTGTATAGACGAAGTATTTATTAAATCTATATATGTTTATGATCTGTAGAACTTGCAACTAATTTTCACATATTATATTAATCGGTTTGAAAGTTTCTTTTGATGAATGGATAAATTCAATTGATTCTCAACAAAAAAAAAAATAACAACTTAATGATTAATGTACTCAAAAAAAACAATTAATAAAGAAGGGCGAACTCCATCCCTAAGGGCCCCTATTGCACCGCCTCAGAGCCGTGGATGAGGTGTCACGAGACATGCTTCAACGAATCGGGGCCCCAGTCGCATTTTAGATCGAGTCACCACACAAGAAATCATCCTCCAACTTACAGAGCGATTCGAACCTCCATGCTATGGGTGCCGAAAAAGCGAACATCACATCATCCGGTCCGTTGCAGGTTGAGCTTTTCCCAATGGGGCAAAAAAGAATTAATGGTTGTTAATGATAGTCGGACTGCATGTTCAATCCCTATATTTCAAATATAATCTCTTCTTTCAAGTATTATCAATGCATTGGGTCAGTGCGGAACCATGATTTAATAGGGCCCAAGAGTTGGAAGATCAAATATTTATTTTATATAATAATAAAAGACTCATTTGGATTTTTGGCCATTTGTTCATAATGAAAACAATAGCTATGTTTTTAGTCATTTTCTAGTTCAATTGTTTATGCCATATTTTTATTTCACGATATTTAGAATCATTCCGAGAAATATTTTTGGTACTAGAAAAATGTATCACGCGGTGTTTTTTCAAATTACATCAAGAATAACATGTTTATGAAAAACATGTTATTTTCATAGCTAGAAAGGTCTATTTACACATAATAAAATTTAGAATATATTATATTTTTGCATTACGATGTCAATACTCATGTAAAATCCTAATATATTAAAACTAGAATATTTCTCTTGCATATTATAAAATCATAGGGAAACACGTAAGTTATCTGCTATAGTTAAAGTATTAATTTACACATCATGGTGTCTTGAAATGAGAACATGAAGTGTGTAAGGATATAACCCCACACATTTTAAAACTGAAATCTTGGTTCATTTATATTTTTTTTTTTCAAAATGGAAGCCCGACTTGAGGTCCAAAATTGACATAGTTTTTTTTTTTTTCACAGAAAAATTGCCTAAAGTTACATATAAAAAAGTAAAAGTGAAAATGTTGGGGGAGGCAGCCCCCTCCATGTGTATGTATGTCCGCCGTTGTCAATGGTATTAACGTCAATAATACATTTAGCTTGTATTGACAATAGTTGAAATACACATGAAACTTAATTTCTAATGAAGAATTAAACCCCATTAAAGAGGAACTTAAATTGGTGTGTAGTGTAGTGTATAGACTAGCCATTTAGTCAAGTGGTATCTCCTCTCTCCTAAATCGCGGTATGTTAGGGATTCCATTCTCAGTGGGTGAGCACGTTTGTAATAAAAAAAAAGAAAAAGGGTGTGCGTTGGGTCTCAACAAGGAATTATTAAATAATTTGTTCCTATTATTTTAATTAATTTATTAATATAGCTATTTTCCCATAAGTTGGCCACTGATCATCCTGTTATTTTGTTTTTTCAAATTTATGTAGGCTTCAAGTAAGAAGATATTGTTTCATGCATGCCTGTTAATTAGGCCACATTAGCTGTTTTTTAAGATTAATAAGGTCACATGCAACACTTTTGGCCATATTTTTTTTTTTTTTTTTTAATTGAAACAAACAATATATCGATAGAAACAAAAACAAATATATTAAAAAGTATAAAAGATGAAATTATGAAAAAAATTATAACATCTAGGTTAATAGTAAAAATTGACCGCAAAAACCTAGAATTTGAAAATTCCATAGTACCTATGACACCATATTTGAAAAATGTTGAGGACCACAATATGACTAGTTGTCTATGTCGATTGAAAATTTGATGAATCTCTATACAAGAAAAACTCAACATACCAAGATGATGACAAACCAACCTCTATACCAAGACGCAAAACCACAAAAAAAAAAAAATAAACAAATAATCCAAATCTATGTGAAAAAATACTTATTTAGAAAATAAATTAATAAAAAGATGTAAAATGAGTGAATTTTAGGGCTAAATGGGTAAGAATCACCCATTAACGATGAACAACAAGAAAGAGAATTCAAAGAAATGAGAGTTTGAGAAAAGGAGAATAACCCTTAATGCACCAAGTTAATTTAGGATTGAGAATTCATGTCCAACTCCTATTATACTCTTTATTTCATGTATCGGATCAATGATATGTATATAAGATAATGTCACATTTAACCACGTATTTTTCATACAATATATAAAATAAGGAGTAGAATAAGAAAAGTAGAATAGGAGATTTTGTCCCCTTTAATTTATCATCATACTTTCAGATTATGATAAAAAGATTTCATATAATCGTGACTTTTTAATAGTTACAAGACTACCTTTGCAAAAGTTAAATAGTAGATGACTATTTTTTTGCAACATAGTCATTGTTATATGACTAAAAATTTGCAATTTTTAAAAAGAAAAAAATTGAAAAACAAAATGAGTCCGTCCAGCTCATCAATATTGTTTGTCCTTCAAACGTCGGGCCATGTGATTCGTGTGACCACCCTGCAGAAAAATCACACAAGAGCACCACCTTTCACAAACTCAGTGAGAGCCAATCCGACGAGGCCCAACATCGCAAACCTTCCGTTCCAAAGCTCCGCATCGGATGTCATCAATTGCCCCGATTTCGATTCCACGGTCACGCCCTGAAACATTGGAACCAGAGACGCCCCGGTTAGCAAAGCGCTGGTGAAGAGAAACCATGGGATTCCACCGTTTTGAATTTGGGCGAAGATATCCTGTCCGTTGGCTAATTCCACTCCCAACGCCGTCACGAACCCGATCATCGCCAGCCGACCGTTGATTCTCTCCGGGGCGGGCCCGCTGAAGGCCAACACGTCGAAGAAGCTTGTGCTCACCTGAAAAATTGAAGACCAGATTACATTGTGAGTGTTGGGGAAAACGATAGATCTACTAGATTTGTATGTGTCTAATTTTTTCAGATTGGAAATTAAAGCATGATAGTTTTTTTGTTCTATATCCCTAGCATTAGATGTGTTTGTGGAAATGTCTCAAAATGAAAAACCTATTATCCAACTCAAACACCCCATAAAGCAGTGAGATGGTGTTTGGCCGAATTTATGAACTTTTCAAAGTATATGTTGTGGAACTTATAAACTCATTGAAAGTGTTTGGTAAATTTAAAAAAAAAAATCATATAAGCTCCCATAATTTAAATAGATTGTAGGAGCTTATAAGTTTTTATAAAAAAAAAAGTTACAAATTTATTTTCAGAATAAAATCTTATTTTAACCATTTTAGTTACAAATTTGTCGTTACTCACATATATTTTATATACTACCTCATCTATTTTATAATACAATCAGATATAAATATAATATTTTATAAGTTTTTAAGATTTTTAAATAAACTTAGCCAAACGCTCCCTAAAGCTGGGATTTTGTAGATTTCTAGGATAAACACCCAAAATAGTACTAAGCAACGATTTCTTGGTATATAGTGTTTATGTTGTGAGCCCACAAGAATTCTAATACTGTCTAATGATAGTTGCGACTTTTTTTTAATAAGTTGGGAGTAGTGGTTAGAGTAGGGGGGTTAAATTTCAAAGAAACTAAAAATAACGGGTTTGAACTCCGGTCAATATCCTTACGAAGAATGAGTAGTGATACCATTTGATCTACAAGCTGGTGGTCACTGATAGTTGGGATTGTTAGTTCTAAGAATTTAAGTAAGAAGCTAGTATTATTACCTTGGGCTTTGGAGGAGGGGTTGGCTTGGGAGGAGCTGCTGCTGTCTCTTTGATCTCATTTTCCTGTTACATCAACATAAATTAAGGAACCCACTACTTCAGTAAGTTAAATGATTAACACTATGCTTCAATTAATATAATCAAAACCAAGAATATTAGTACTATTTTTTTAAGGGGACACAAAAAAAAAAAAAGAAAGAACTTGCCTCAGCCATGCTTCTAACACTAAATTTCACATCCCTTTTCAGAGGTGACACAAAGTTAGAAGGTCCAAAAATCTGGTTCAGATTAGCCCTTCTTGTAACTTGGCTTACAGATGAAATTGATGGCATTCCATAGCAAGATGCAGCCATTGTGTGTGTCTGTGTGTGTGAAAGAGAAAAGGGTATTGTAGGTATGAACTTGAAAGAAGAAAATTAGGTGTGGGCTTCAATTAATTTCTCTTTACTTTGTAGGTACAATAGATTGCTACTTGTGCATGGTAATGGAGAAACCAAATTGGGTACTTATAAAGTGCATGGGATTGGAGAGAAGACAAAAGGGGTGGATATTTGTGCATCCACGTAATTGGGCTATGGCCCGTTAAAGTTACTTTGTAACGTGGATGTAAATATGGTCACACATATTTTTGAATTTTGAAAAAAATGATGATTCGGAGTGATTGAGGCCTAGAAATTTCTAGGACTTATGGTTGGTGAATAAGTGAACACCACCACGCTTTTAACGTTGTTCATCTTCCAATTTTCTTGCTATCATCGTGGACTCATAGTGTGGGATAGTTCTAGTATTATATTCAAAAGAGAAAACAATATTGGAATAGTTTTATTTTAGCTAAATGTATATATAGTGAGAAGGTGAAAAATAGTAAGTGCTTCATCAGAAAAGAGAGAAAGGAAAACTTTTGAACGGGTTCTATTATTATTATTATTTTTTTTGCAATACATAAATCCGACTAAGGGCGCGTGGTAATGAGTGACACGATACGAACACGACACGATTACAAAGACAAAAGGCACAATAAAGTGCAATATGATATGAGGCGACACGATAACACGATATGAACACGAAATTGAAAATTAATTTTAAATTACAATTATTGTTATATTAAAGATCAAATAAAATAGACAACATTAAAACACGATAGTGTGACACGATAACACTATTTGCCATCCCTAAATCCAACCAGGTGTGGTATATATTTAATTTCATTAATGCATCTTTTTCATATAAATGTTATAAACTTTTTACCTCATAATAAACCATTTTGTGAGAACCAATCAAATTTAAAAACACTTAAATCTAGTGTTGTACCAGAAATGAAACTAGTAATATTTTTTGTGCAAGTATAAAACTCAACCGACAGGACATTGAAATCTTTAAAATATAGGGATAAGGACGAGGGGAATTAAATTCGAATTCATTTGGGTGAAACTTTAAATTATAAATGGGTTCGGCATGTCTTGGTTTCATATTTTAATATATGCCCAACTTGACCCCGTCCTATTTGTTTTTTTGGCAATTTTGGACTAATAAGTATAAGGAGGTCATATTTGGTCCCATACGTATCTTATATAGAAATATTGGTCATATAAATTTAAAGGGTGACATATTTGGTCCTATAAGTATGTATCTAGCAATTTAAGTTCTGTGAATTTTCATTCTTTGTGCAATTTGGGTCGTATAAGTTTTATTTTTGTGTAATTTTGGTCTCAAATGGGTAAGTCATATTTCATCCTTTGAAGATCAAAATTGCACAAAAATCAAAATTTGTGGGACCAAAATTGCTACATAGCATACTAAGTCGACCAAATATGCCAATTTTTAATACATATATACGGACCAAAATTGCTACACACAATAATTACATAACTAAATATGTCACCTTCTTATATTGATAGGACTAAAAGTGCAATTAAGCCTTTGTTTGTTTTTTTTATCTTTTTGTTAAATATGTATTCATATAGTTTTTTTCATCTATAACAAAATATAACTTTTGGAATTTTTTAGTCGTATTACTTAGATGTTTTTAAAACAAAAAAAAAAAAAAAAAAAACAAAGCAAAAAAAAAAAAAACAAGTCCAACTAGTCCTACCCATTAATTCTGCTGCAACCCCCAATTCGAACTATTAAAAAGTTTGGAAGCCATATTAGCAGGGCAGAGCCAAAAATCTTTGTACAGGAGTTAAAGTCGTACGATTAAATATTTATTATACATAAATGACAAGAATTAAACTATTGTACTTGGCCCGGAGAATATTCTTAATTTACGAAATTTAAAATATCTATCTTGCATAAAAATTATTTAACAAGCATATGGTTCAAAACTTTTTACAATATGTATTAACAAGTCACTTAGAAATTGATCATCTAATATATAATTACGGAATGTACTCTCCTTAATTTAATCTAAGAAAAATACTATTATGTAATCAATATCCCATTAAAAAAGCAAAAATAGATTAATACTGCAAAATAAAAATAGACGCGAACAATTACTTTAACAAGTTCATCAAAAAAGAGGAAACGAAGGAAAAAATGGACAATAGTAATAAATAATATATTAAGATAATAAATAAGAAACTAAATAACAAAAAAAAATAGTGCATAAAAGAATAGCAAAGAGTAAGGACAATTATAACTATGAGGAAATAAAATTGCCAAAAAATGGTGAGGGGAACAAGAGAGAATAGTTAATGTCTTAAGAGCTAGTCTCCCATCGACAGTCTAAGTTTAAGTCGTTAGACGGATCCCCCAAACCCGACCGAATCTTTAAAAGAGCATTAAAAATTACATAAGTTCAACTAAAACTAACCGTAATAAGCATAAATATACAAGATGCGATCTCCTGGTTTGATCGCTCCTTTCGATTCTGCGCATATTTATTCACAACAAAGACATGAACGAGAAACACACACAAAAAGAAATAAACATATTTAGACTATATATGATTCAAATTTAAACAAGAAATTAAAAACAGAAAGTTCGAGATAATTGGAGAGCAACCCCATTCTTCTTCCTTGATTCTCTCTATGCTAAACTAGGGGAAATTCGAAGTTGAATATGAAAGATGATTCGTTTACGCAACCAAAAAGAATGATGGGTAAAAACTTCACGCTAAGTTGGGATAATTGGACTCAATTCATGGTGATCGAAACCATAAATATTTAGGATAATTACAAAAACTACCCCCTGAGGTTTCGTCTAATTACCAAAAAACAGATTATCTTTCTAAATTACAATACCACTTGATATTTGTTTCTATTTTAAAAATTGCACAATCAAGGGGGTTTTATTAGGGAAATACAAATCCCAAAGGAGTATTTATAAGTTTGAAAGATAATTGGAGCTTTTTTTGTAATTAGACCAAACTTCTAGGGTTAATCGCTAATACTTTTTAGTGGAATACTAATACTTTTCAAGAGAAAAACTAATATTATTTAGTATAATAATTAATACTTTCTGATGGGACTACTAATACTTTTTATTGGGAAAAAGTAATACTATTGAGAGAGAAATTACTAAAAGAATTTCAGGAAAAAACTAATATTTTTCAGAAACTACTAATACGTTTCATCGAGACTACTAATACTTTTAATGAGAAAAAACTAATACTTTTAGAAGGACTAATAAAATATTGTTCAATGAACTACTAATACATTTTGAAGAATCGCTAATACATTTTAGAAGGACGACTAATACTTTTCGATGATCATTTATTATCTGGTGGTCCCCGAAAAACTACTAAAATACCACAACGCTTAATATTACGAAAATGTCACTAGGATCCGGCCGATCCGTTTATTAGTCGTGATCCAGTTAGTTAGGCAAGTCTAACATGAGTTTTTGTAATGTGGTTAAAAATCTTATATAAAATGATAAAATATTGGCCCGTATTTTGTTTTTAGTTCTATTGGCCCACAACTTTTAGTAAAACCTAAATAGAAATCAATTCAAAATAAAAAAATAAAAATTAAATGGACTACATAGAGAATTACGTATTAACTGAAATTGGGATGAATTTTGTTATAAAAGACAAAAAAAGAATAGACATTGGTGGAGAGTTGGGTGGGGTGGGGTTAGGTAGGACCACCTCATGGTACATGTGCCCTGCCTCTGCCACACACAGTAGGTTTTAACAAAATTCCACTCTATATAAATTAACGCGGTTTCTATCTTTTTTTCAAACGATAAACTTTTATAAATAAATTCAACCGGAAACTTCAAAGACAACGTAGCCATTAAGAAGGCAAGAACTTGACGCTTAAATAATAAGTCAGTTATGAATTGGTTCTACACCAATTCAAACAACCTCAACATCAAATGTCGAAAATGCAAAACAACTACAAAGCTCTTGACAATGAAAGTTCACGACAGAAATAAACAAGTAGCGAAAAAGAAGCATAGTAAATAAGTATCTTCGGCTATCATCGCCACATTTAAAGTCAAGAGGACTTTAATGTTTAGCTTAGCGGCCACAACCTTGTCTTCTATTTTTATGCAAGTAACTTTAGCTCCTTGTCGAATGACATACAAATCTCATGTCCGATTCCAAACAGTCTGCCACCTCCACCGGATTGTGAAAACCTTCCTAGAGATAGCCAATGCTTGCTATAAAACTATTTCTTCAACAACAAACCAACCTTTGATTACCTCTCATGACAAAGAAGACTTTGGTCAACCAACAAGATGACCCTGCGATATTATGATAGGTGTATTAAAATCCAACACATCCTTGGTACAGGTTTAAGCCACATGATCATAAGACTTTGGAATATAAAATTCCGAGACCAAAACACAAAAAGCCTACCACTATAACCAGATGAATCAAAGTAAAGCCACATACCCTCCATTTTCAGCTTTTACTCACTGTTTTAATGAAGGATTTTTTTTCTTTTTTGTTTCGCATAAAAATAAATAATTCGGGAGATGGAGTTCAACTTACTCCTTGAGTTGGGAAATTATACAGGGTCCTCCCAACCCTCTATAATTCCACAGACATACTTTTACTGATAAGGTTGGGCCCAATTAAGGCTGGCCACCTCCACCTCATTCTTCGAATTTTTAGAGCTTTCCTCTATGTGTGCGACTTTACTCTTCTTCGGATCACTGGATTTTGGTTCCTCTTCATCAAGGAGTTCAAGATTTCTCTTCCTTCCACAGTTGTTATTCTCCTTTTCCTTTACAATTTCCATTGGGAATGCTTACAGTATCTCATTTTCAGTTTTTCTTAATCGCTTGGGGTTTTTCACTTGTCGTTTTATGGCACTTGTCAATTACATCAATCACCTTCGGGGTAGTCTCTTCCCTTCATTTTGGTTGGTACATTGATCAACTCCAAACTTTCCAAGTTTAAAATATTTTCCTTATCAAGTCTAAGATTTATAGTTGAAGATTTCCCCTCAAAACCATTATAATCCATGTCAAGTTTGGAGTATTTACACTTTGCACCATTTTATCCATTCCTAATTCACTTTGACTTGGTTGGTCACTAAATGTCTTATTAATCACTTCAATGTCAACACCACCATTTTCACCTTCAACACTCCCCACGCTCCCGCATTTAGACCTATAAGATTGTCCGCATTTTTTATCATCTTCATCGTAGCAGCCTTCTCAAAGATGTTTGCTTACGGTCTCAAACCCATTTCGATTCTTGAAAGTTTTACCTCCTAATCTTCCGAAGACTAGGTCCAGTGCACGCATCCATTCACCGAATTGACCGTCCTTAAAAGTATCATTCTTAAGATCTTCTCTACGAGATAAACACATCCTTTCAAAGATGCCCAATTTTCCCCAAAAGAGTAGCAAAAACCTTGAAAATTTTCGTATTTAAAATCGACCAAAGAATTTTCTAGCCCAAGTTTAACATTCGTACCTTTTAGAAGTGGTTTCTCCAAATTAATTTATGCTAGAATCTTAATGTGTCTTCCTTTGGAGCTACCAGATTAGGGGATAACAACATCAGCAAAATTACCAAATTTTTGCCCAATTTTTCTTCCGTACCTAAACATAACCGGTGGTACGGCAAATTCGAACTTGAACCCACATCTCAACATTGTGTTAATTGATTTTATTTGCTCGAAAATATCATTATTCCACTCCTTAGGATAAGATATTGGTTGTCGAATGTCCATGTTTTCCCATTCATCACTCGAGTTTTGTTTCTTGATTGCACAACACAAATTGGAATAAGTTATCCCCAATTTCCCGAACCGCAAATGCTTCCTTCGTGCGCGGATATTAGTAAATGTATTTTAGAAACGGAAAAATTAGTTTTCGTAGATCCAGAAGAGTTTCCCTATGAGACTTCTCGCACATTCATTCTTGCTTTTAACAATATCCCCTTCTTCGAGTGAGATTTCTTCATTTTCTTCGGTGGTAAGAGTGAAAGATTTGAGTTTATCTACCGATTCACGGTCCGTTGAAGGAGGAGAAAATGAAAACGCAACCCTTAGATCTCAGTAACAATGGAACAAGATCCAACCACACACATGAAAGAACACTATCAACAAAAAGGATAAGAAAACGGGAGGTCCGGCGGCGGAAATTTGAGGAAGGGAACTAGGGTTCTATAGAGAAACTTTCCACTCCATACGAGGAGACCGAGTCCTGCGCATTTTTCTCCTTGTTGAGGGTTGGATTAACGCGGTTTCTATCTATATTCAAGTATTTGGCTTACATAAATATTGTGAAACCCGGAACGGACCAATATCCGTGGGTATAATTGTAAAATCATTTTTTATATAATCAGTTTGTAAATTGCCTATCATTAAGGATAATACAATAATTTTTATTTTTGCATTTTTTTATGGTAGTATAATTGTAATGTCTTATTAATGGCGCGATTTTAAGATCAAATTTTCTTTTTCCTGTTTTTTCGGGATCCATCGTTGTATAAATTTAGTTTTGATAATTGAGTAGGATAGCAAATGTATAAATGTAGATGTCTAAACCAAATAGAACGCCCAACCGAATTTCCAAACGGAACCATATGGGTGTACTAAATCGGGAAATTATAATTTTGGTCCCATAACTCTTGAGTGATTACAATTTGGCCCCATACGATTTCATTTTGACAAAAACACCATTATCTTTAAATGTGGGTTTTCGGTGCAAACTCAAACTCCGCCGCATATGCAGGGCAACCCGTCTATATGTTGCCTGGCCCCAAGCCCGGATAAAGGAGGAGGGTTGCGTTAGGTCGGCCAGCCAGTAAAACTCTTGTCATTTCCTTATGGTATGGATCATATAAGACATCGTGATAAAGCTAGGATGCTCCCCGTAAGGAGTGCTTGCGCGCAGGTCCGACTGCGGTGTCTTGGCAAGGACCGCTACACCTCCATAAGGGCTTGGGTGTAGTGAAAAATACACAAGAGCCCTCACACACTAATAAGAGGAACACAAACGATAATAAGAAAATTAGAAAGTATAGAATTGGCAGTTGGAACATAGGTACTTTGACAGGTAAAACTATAGAGCTCGTAGATATTATGAAAAGACGAAACATAGATATTATGTGTATCCAAGAGACTAAATGGGTAGGCGAGAAGGCTAAGACACTAGATACTACGGGTTATAAGCTTTGGTATAGTGGAAAGGATAGAACTAGGAATGGGGTTTAGACATTGTAGATCCTCTCTTCATAGATCAAGTAGTAGGAGTAACTAGAAAAGGAGATAGAATCATATCCCTTAAAATTGTAGTAGGTAACGAACTTATAAATATTGTTAGTGTATATGCACCTCAAGTAGGATTAGATGATGCTACTAAGGCTAAATTTTGGGAAGATTTAGAAACTCTAATGCAATCAATCCCTCAAAATGAAAAAGTCATCATAGGTGGAGACTTAAATGGACATGTTGGGAAGGATAATGAAGATTATGAAAGGGTCCATGGAGGATATGGCTTTAGCTCGCGTAACAATGAGGGTAGAACCATCCTAGACTTTGCGATTTGCTTATGATTTTATTATAGGTAATACCTTCTTTAAAAAAGAGACGAACATTTAATCACATTTAAAAGTGGTTCTAACAAATCACAAATTGACTACTTTCTAACCAGGAAAAAACGAGAGAAAAATATGCAAAAATTGCAAAGTAATACCCGGAGAAAGCCTCACCACCCAAAATAGACTACTAGTTTTGGATATCAAACTTATTAACATACACTTAAAGAGAAAGAAAATTAACATACCGAGAATTAAGTGGTGGAACTTAAAGAATATAGAAAAAAGAGATAGTTTTGTCAAATCTCTAGTAGAAACCATTGATTGGAAAGTGGAAGACAAAGCCGATGAAACATGGAACTATGTAACTAATCAAATGAAAAAGATCGCAAAAGAAACATTAGGGGTGTCAAATGGTAATAAATGGAATAAAGAGTCATGGTGGTGGAATCAAGAAATCCAAGAAAAGGTAAAGGAAAAACGAACTAGTTATAAAGCATTGTATTCCTGTAAAAACGAAGAAAACCTTAAAAGATATAAAGACGCCAAAAAAAAAGAAGTAAGAAAAGCAACATATGAAGCAAAAACCAAGGCATATAAAGATTTCTATAAGAAACTAGATACTAAAAAGAAGAGAGAAAGATATATATAAAATAGCAAAATTTAGAGAAACACAAACAAGAGATCTAACCCAAATAAATTGCATAAAAGATGAAAATGAAAACATTTTAGTGAAAGACGAGGACATAAAAGATCGATGGAAGAGGTATTTCAATAATCTTTTTAATGAACCGAAGAGGAATGAAGTCACATTAGGGGAACTAGGCCAATCTCAATCGAATAGAAACCGTACTTTTTATCGTAGAATTCAACTTCATGAAACAGAAAAAGCACTAAACAAAATGAAAAATGCAAAGATTGGCCTAGATGATATACCAATTGAAGCGTGGAAATGTTTAGGTGGAGTTGGAATTGCATGGCTTACTAAATTATTTAATGTTATTCTAAAAACTAAGAAAATGCCACGATGAATGGAGAAAAAGTATATTGATACCTATATATAAAAACAAAGGGGATATACAAAATTGTGCAAATTACAGGGGAATTAAATTAATAAGTCATACAATGAAACTATGGGAAAGAGTTATAGAAGCAAGAATAAGAAATGAAACTAGTATATTAGATAATCAATTTGGCTTCATGCCAGGAAGATCCACAATTGAAGCTATACACTTAATTAGCGATTATGTGAACAATATAATGAGAGAAAACAAGATTTACATATGATTTTTATTGATCTTGAAAAGGCATACGATAGAGTCAATCGTGATATAATGTGGCGCGTATTGGAAAAAAGAGGAATAAAAATAGCCTACATAGATGCCATAAAAGATATGTATGATGGTATAACAACATGTGTTAGGACACCAACATGAATATCTAGTGAATTCCAAAACACTATAGGTTTGCATCAGGGATCTGCTCTAAGCCCGTACCTTTTATCCTAATAATTGAAGAAATCACTAAACACTTACAAAAATCCATCCCCGAATGTATGTTATTTGTTGTGATATAGTCTTAATTGATGAAACAAGGGAAGGAGTAAATGCAAAATTGGAAGTTTGGAGAGAAGCACTCGAATCAAAAGGTTTTACTATAAGTAGGCTAAAACAGAATACATGGAATGCCACTTTAGTAAAAACAACAGGAACAATGAGACGAAAGTTAAAATTGATGGACATGAAGTGAGTATAACAAAGAGTTTTAAATACTTAGGATCTATAATTGAAGAGAACGGAGAAATCAATAAAGATGTCACACATAGGATCCGGCGGGTTGGAATAAATGGAGGAGTGCATCTTCTATCCTTTGTGACCGTAAAATACCATTAAAATTGAAAGGAAAATTTTATAAAACGGCCATAAGGCCTCGCAATGCTTTATGGAGCGAGAATGTTGGGCGACTAAATATGAACACGAACAAAAAATGAGGGTAGCGAGAGATGAGAATGCTAAGATGGATGTGCGGACACACTAGATTAGATAGAATAAGAAATGAACACATTAGAAACAAAGTGGGAGTAGCACCAATAGACGAGAAAATTAGAGAAACACGATTAAGATGGTTTGGACATGTTTATAGGAGACCTTTAGATGCATTTTGTGCGGCGATTAGAAGGTAGAGAATCACTCACACAAATCAAAAGAGGAAGAGTAGGCCTAAAAAGACTTGGAAAGAAGCTATTAAACATGACATGTTATACCTAGAAATAAACGAAAATATGGCTTATGACCAGTAAATGATGGCGCGATATGATCCAGTATAAATTTACCCCACGTAGTGGGATTAAGGCTTAGTTTGTTGTTGTTGTTGTTGTTGTGGGTTTTCGCACCAAATATGTCGGAGTTGGAATTTTCTCATTGAAATCTACACGTGGTTCGCACATGGAGGGCTTAAATTTCTTTGGTGCTTATGTGGACATTTTAAACAGAAAAAATATTATTAATTGCCACATCAAATTTATTTTGGAGAGAAAATTGGCATCTTATAACACCAGCCCCACCCGGGAATAGAGCTAGAGGGGGTTGCATGCACCCCTCCCCTCGACTTAAAATTTTTCATAACCAATATATCTTTTTATATATAAAATTACTAAGTTTTATAATTTTGCCCCTAAAAGAATAAAAACTACCTTTTATCTATTAATGTCAAGAAAAATAAATTCCACTCCCCAATCTTAATTTTCTGGCTCCGTCCCTACCCCGCCCCAAAAAAACAAAAGACAATTACATGGCTTAGAATCCTACTAAACACCCAACCAATTCTCCCACCCAAATTTATTGTTGAATTCAACTCAAAAATTGGACTATATAATAATTGGTGTTGAATCATGAGGGCATCTCTTTCATATATGATATAAATCGGGTCTAATTTTTATTTTGGCCTAAAAATCTTCATTTCCAAATGCCTGACCTTGCATAGTTGCATTGGCCATTGTATAATAAATGAACACTAATCAGAATTCTCAAACGGGACATTAAGTAAGAAATTGTCTAGATGAATTTTTTTATCTGCTATATCCTAATCTCTCCTAATGAATTTTATAGATTCATAGTACATAGATGTAGAATGTTGAAGAAAATTGGAATGAAGAAAATTGGAATATTGTTATGAAATATGACATGAAAGTGAGTTGTATGTCAGTTTGCAGTTATTATTGTTTAATAAAAGCTACCAAAATAGTGAAAGAAAAATGTCAAAATAAAACCGCCCACCGTGGGGCTCGAACCCACGACCACAAGGTTAAGAGCCTTGCGCTCTACCAACTGAGCTAGACGGGCACTTTGTACAATAAATGTAGTATTCAATAAAAACTGATTAAGTGCAGAACACAACCTAGCTTCTTTACATTTAAATAAATCATGTCTAAGCTAATGCAAAATTGTATTTATGTTTCTTTAATGTAATTCCGCCAAATAAAAATTCGATTTTTGGAAACTTTATCTATTGCAAATTGATTAAATATTTGAGTCCACACTGGATGCGATCCGACTCGTGTTTGGACTTTGGACTCGTGTTTGGACCTAGACACGTTTGGTCCTGGGATACTAACCCATTAACAACCCAATTTAGATTGGTCGGATTGGTTCGGTACTCACCCATTAATCTGCCTACCATCAATAAACTTTTATGAGAAATGAAAGAATACTAAAGAAAATAATTTTTTTAAAAAATTAAAAAACAACTTGCAACCTTGTGTTTTTTATATTTTTTTCTTATTTTCTTTTTCTTATAAAAACTCTAGAATCGAGTAAAGCGTAAAAGAAATAATTGGTCCAGTGATTAAAAAGTTGAAAACTTTAGATCAGTTAAAATTAATATTTCCATGTATCTTGCCCTTTTAATCATTTAGGTTACTTACCAAGTCAACAATACACATAAACCTGGTTCTATAAATCAATTCGAATATTCTACTCCATATGATCCCCATCTTCTATTTCAATCAAATAAATACACATCAATAGCATCAAGCCTTGAGAGTACATTATTAAGGGATAATTATTAAGACCCTAAGGTTTTGGACTAATTACAAAAAAAAAGACATTTTCGGAAATTACAAAAAAAACACCTTTAAGTTTTGACCCCTCTTATGTTTTCCCCCCTCCATACACCAAAAAACATTTCAAAGCTCCAATTACGTTTATCAAAATATTACAGTTACCCCCCTAAAATTTAAAATACAATCAAACCTCAAACCTCGAGGGTGTTTTTGTAATTTTAACAAACCTCTTGGTTTTTTTTTTTTTTGGTAATTAGCCAAACCTTAGGGGGCTTTTTTTGTAATTATCCCTAATATTAATAGTGAAGTATCTAATGAAACACCATTTTAAATAGCTGATATACTGCTTAATGTAAAATGGAGCAACAGATTCATGGCAAGTTAACAATCAAAAGCTAGTGGATTGAACTTAGAAGTTCTTGTTTGAACTAAACATACTCAGCCCACATCTAAGACTACACACGACGATCACAAAGACATTCCCCACTTACACCCAACCAGCAACGGGAAAAACCTTTTAGCTATATTTACCGACGAAACAAGCACAAGGAGGTGGACATGAAGAAACATAGAATGACTCTTCAACTCGTCGTCACTACTAGAGAAGGATATTAGATAGAGCAGCACCTGATATTCCCGAAACTAGTCCACTTTGTGACCTTGTGCAGATATGTCATGTAAAACTCCGTTCTGCTCCTGGTTGCTTTTCATTCTCTCCCACAACTGAGGCGATCGTCAGTAAATTTTGTTAGAAAAACAATACGTAGAGATTGATAAAACAAGCAAAGAAAGGTGTAAAAATAAGCAATCTCTATAAAGTCATTTGGTAATTGGATCTGTTTTTCAATGCAAACTAATACTCAGTGAGTTGCACCCGGTAGAATGTCTGATTTTAGAAGAAAAATAAGTTTCAAGGTGAAACCACCAGAAACATAAAAATGTTGGGATTTTGTAGAGTTGGTCTTAGATACTAGACTATTTCAGCAAGTAATGTTGGAGTCAGATTTTTCGAAAAATGTTTAACCAGTTGAACGAACAGTTCCATACAGCAGAGTATAATATAACCATCACTTAAAGAAGAGTTACATACCTGCTCGAGGACTTTCTTTTGATAACGGTATCCCTGTGAGATAATCCAAACAACAACGAATTCTTGGGTTTAGAAAAAAACTTTAAAAAAAAATTAAAATACTTTCTAAGACATGAGCATTTTAACAATCACCTTGTCAGTGCCATAGATGTAATCACAATAGGTGAATACAGATGCGAAATTACTCTGGCTTTGTCCGCCGACATAATGATGGTAATCATGGTAATCCGGTCCACCATAAAAAGGAATATACTTTGTCGGAGTCCAAGGGAAGTCATACCTGTATTATCAACAATGGTGACAAAGTAAATACAACTTCTTGTGACGCCTTAACAAGCATAGCAGCAGAAGAAAACATGTAAGTAATCGTTTTACATAGTAAAATGCATGCAACGAATTTCTGATTAAGTGATTGGAAATTCTGTTAAAGGAAATTGAAGATTTTCACAACAGAAATAATTCTCAGCTTCTAAGGACATGTTAGATCTGATTGAGAATTAGTTGACCGAGAATCGCTCTCTCTAGGCAACACATCTTTGTGAAACACAACTGAAACACCTTCTCTATAAGAATCAAATAAATTATAAAGTTAAGTAAATAAACTATAGCAGCAAAGTCAACCATCTGTCACCGCTTACAACAACACAGAATATATCACATTTTTCTCCGATTTCATTAACTAAAAGTATTTCAACAAGTGACCTACTATAAACAGAAAACAGCAAACCTTGGAGAAGCTATGACAAAACATAGGATAATTGAGTAGTTAAAGATTCTTGGCCATAGCAAAAAAAGCATTTCTCCACGAACCTCACGTTTAATACCAGTAATTTTTTTTGTTTCAGTCCTATTTACTGGATAAATTTTCAAGATCAGGATAAGGAAACTATCTTCAACAAGCTGTAGCAGCTGAAATCCTCTAGCATTTAGGTACACTAAATTGAGTCTCAGTTTCAACATAAAATAGTAAAATAAGTAAGATAACCTGCCTATGCTTCTTCCCACCTCCTAAGGCATCCGCTGATGGACCACGAGCTTGTAGCTCAAGTGGTATCGCTCACCCTTTGTAAGGGTGTTGACCAGGGTTCGAACCCTGTACCTTTCAGTTTCTTCGAAATTTATCCCCTCCCCTCCAACTACTACTCCCAACTTATTAAAAAAAGAAAGGCATCCGCTTATGGTTATAAAAATTATATGCATGCCACATGCTTTTCGATTGCATAAATAAACTTCTTTTTTAAAAAAAAAAGGATTAAGACATACTGGACAGATTCCTCAAGCAGGATATTTACAAAACTCCAACAACTTAGTGACCAAAGGAGGACAGATATGATGTTTTCCTTGTTCAGTTTGAACTATGCATGCTGATTTTTACATAAACACTAGAAAAACAAGTTACACTGCAAGAGGGAAACTAGTTCTTATGCACCAAATGTAGTAAACACTAGAAAAACAAGTTACACTACAAAAGCGAAACATGACGCTGTTTTTGCTTCCAGTTTCACGCTATAGAAGTTTTTATGGAAAGCGGCTATGATCTTTAACTATTAGTTCAGATTAAGGAACTATGAGTTTGAAACATTCCTTTAAGAGATCATTCCGTTGGAATGCATTTTCTATTCATATGTTTCAGCGGTAAAGAGCAAGTTCTCTAAATGTTTCTTGGAGTCACATTCACTTCATTTCTATTCTTTGATGCTTAATGAGTTATTAACTGATGTTGACTGGACATATTATAACTGAATGTTGAAAAATAATCTGTTGGGTTCTAAATTCTCACCTTAGTGTCTAGATATGGAATCGTAGAGCAATCCCTTTAATTTTCTGGGTGAAATTGAAAAAACAAATTATATGTAGAGTGATAGATGTACTTTTAGTTGTCTTAAGAATAACAAATTTATATATAAATATATAATTATTAAATGACCATTCTACTACTTGATGTACCTATGATTTTTACTATGCAACAAAATTGTATACATTTTTCTCTTCATACAGTTTCTTTAACAAAAGTTGTACAAATCAACAATAAGACCCGACTTGTGAAAAAATTGAGCATATGAGAAAATGTATCCCATAAATTTAAATTTATTCACCACAATGATACAAGTTAAGAACAACATAGTTTTTTGTTTTATTTTATATAGATCACGTACAATTGATAATCTAATCAAAGTTTGTGAATTATTAAAAATTTAAAGATGAAATTTTCAAAGGAGTGACAGTCGACGAAATTACATGCTAGCGGCATACTATCTGAGCTACATTTATTGTATATTATCATACTATATATTATGATACTTTTTTATTATGCCAATTCCATATCATTTTTTATTATAATATTTTTTTTAAAATTGAATTCATCTTATCGTTTACTAGATCATTAGCATAATAATTTTGTTTACTTGTTTAACTTGTGTAATATATTAACTAATTACGATTTACATATGTATTATTGTTATGAAGGAATGTTGAAAAGGTGAAAAACAAATCATCTTTATGGAATGACTCTTGTAAAAAGTGTGTTTCATCATTTCTCAAAAATAATGAAAAATGTCACTTGTAGTATTTATAATGAGGAAGATGTTGAAATAATACCAACATTATAATCGTATTTAAAGTATTTAAATATTTATTCATCCATCAAATACTAAGCATTATTTTATGAATTGTAGATATTGATTACTAATAGTGCTTGTGTTACTTTGTTTGAGGACGCCATGACTATATTGATCAGATGTCCAATAAGCGAATACTTAACACCGATTGAACAAGTAATAATATTATATAAGAGATTATTTGCTTTTCTTTATATTAATTTTTATTTTCCTTAGTTATATATAGTTACATAATAGATGAATATGAATTGTGATTTAATCATTTCATGATATAACAATGAAACATTGCTTTCAATTTGAATTTAAATTATTGATGGTTTATAATTTTGATTAGTTTATTTTATCTTCATTTCTGAGATATAAAATATCGGGGAGAACATGAGCAGAAAATATTATAGGATTGAACTTACAAACATTCAATGAATTTTATTTTCGGATTGCTCTTAACAAATTGACACGTGTTGTAAATGTTTTAGTAGCGACTTCAAAAGATAGAATTCATTGTGGATACGATCAAAAAGATAAATACATCCAACACATAAACATCGTGTTCGGGCTAAGAATGCATTCAAAATGAGAAGATGGCGGAAATAAACAGAAATACAAGAAAAAAATGGCAAAGATCGAAATTTCAAGTGATATGAAAACACTCCTGAAGGTTTCAAAAACGAAGAACTCTTTTTAAGTGATATTACATAATTATTGTTTTAATAATCTCCATTGTTTTTTGTTCAATGAAAGTATCTTTAAGTTCTTTGCATATGTTTTTGCATTTAAAATGTCTTAATTATATTACTTACTAAGATCTAATTCATACAATATATAAGTGTAATTTAATCTTGCAAATTTTATTTTAAGATCAAAAAACATGAACATCATTTACAATATATACATAAAAATATATTTAATAATGATTCCAACTAATAAAATTCATATTTTAATTAAATTAGTAAAATTATTTAGATCACTTGCGCTGCACGTGTACCTTACTAGTACTATAAAATGGAGCAACAAGTTCATGGCAAGTTAACAATCAAAAGCTAGTGGATTGAATTTAGAAGTTCTTTGTTTCAGTTAAACAACCCCAGCCCACACTAATACATTACAAGAAGACCTTACACTATAGCATTAAGTCTACTCCAAGACTACACACGACGATCACAAGACATTCCCCATTTACACCCAACCAGCAACGAGAAAAAACGTTTAGCTATATTTACCAAGGATAACAAGCACAGGAGGTGGACATACAAACCTAGGATGACTCTTCAACTTGTTGCCACTATTAGGAAGCCGAATAAGAGAGAAGGATATTAGACTCCCAAAACTAGTCGACTTTGTGACCTTACGCAGATTGGTCGTGCAAAAGTCCGTTTTGCACCCTGCTGCTTTTCATTCCCTCCCGCAGCTGAGACGTTCATCAGTAGCTTTTGTTACAAAAACAAGATGTAGAATGTATAATATAGGGGTTGATAAAAACAAGTGAAGAATGGTGTAAAAAGAAGCAATCTCCAGAAAGTCATTCGTTGATTGGATTTGTTTTCAATGCAAACTAATACTCAGTGAGCTGCAGCTTGGTCGGTTGAATGTCCGATTTTAGAAGAAGAAACATAATTTCAAGGTGAAATCCCCTAGAAACAATAAATTGTTGGATTTTGTAGAGTTTGTCGTAGATACTAGACCATTTCAGCAATTAATTTTGGAGTCAGATTTT
The DNA here is from genome assembly GCA_016081115.2 of Rehmannia glutinosa. Lineage (NCBI taxonomy): Eukaryota > Viridiplantae > Streptophyta > Magnoliopsida > Lamiales > Orobanchaceae > Rehmannia > Rehmannia glutinosa. Next base: position 1,185,505 of record JABTTQ020001592.1, read on the forward strand.
TTGAAAAATGTTTATGAAGAGTTGAACCTTCGATATAACAAAGTATAAAATAATCATCACTAGGATAGAGAAGTGGCACGTACCTGCTGGAGGACTTTCTTTTGATAGCGGTATCCCTGTTAAATGCCAAACAGAAACAAAAGACAAAAAAAAAAAAAGAGTTATTGTGTTTAGAACAAAACCTTTTTTGAAACTTAAAGTACAGAATCACCTTGTCAGTGCCATAGATATAATCACAATAGGTGAATACTGATGCAAAATTACTCTGGCTTTGTCCACCAACGTAATGATGGTAATCGTGGTAATCAGGACCACCGTAAAAAGGAATATACTTTGTCGGAGTCCAAGGGAAGTCATACCTGGATTATCGACAATGATGACAAAGTAATTACAACTTCTTGTGACGGCTTAACGAGCATAGCAGCAGAAGAAAACATGCAAGTAATCCTTTTACATAATAAAGGTTATGCTACAAATCTTCTGATTAAGAAAGTGATTGGAAATTTTGGTAATGAAAATGGAAGATTTTCACAACGGAAATATTTCTCAGCTTCTACGCGCATGCATTGCGGAAAACATCATGATATCAACATATTAGATCTGTTTGAGAATGAGTTGACTAAGAATTGCCCTCTCTAGGAACATCTTCGTCACGAACACAACTGAAACACCTTAATTGTTATATATACGAATCAAAATAAATTACAAAGTTGAGTAAATAAACTATAACAGAAAAAAGAACCATATGTGTCCACTCATGAGTTACTAAGTTCAAAGCTTAAGACAACAGAATATCACGTTTTTCTCTGATTTTATTAAGTAGAAGCATTTCAACAAGTGACTTAACATAAACAGATGACAGCAAAACCTTGGAGGACTTCTGAGAAAACAGAGTATAATTTGAGTAGTTAAAGATTCTTAATGATAGCAAAAAAAAAAGCATTTTCTCCACAAATCTCACTTACAATACAAGTAAAAAATTATTTGTTTCAGTCGTACTTACTAAATAAATTTTCAAGATCAGGATAAGGAAAGTATCTTCAACAAGATGTAGCAGTTAAAACCCTCTAGCGTTTAGGTACAAAAAAATTAAGTCTCCGTTTGACAACATAAAATAGTAGAATAAGTGAGATAACCTACAACACAAAATGTGTCTCATAATTATGGCATCAGTACTATCTTTAGAAAATAAATTAAATGGTGAAACCATGAGGTCATCTGAATCTTACACGAAAAAATGATTAATTAGACCTAAGAAGAAATCAAGTAAATCAACTATTTCCCGAAAAGAATTACAAAAAATAAAAATAAATAAAAGAGGAGCAGAGAAGGTAATCCTAATTCCTACCAAAAAGTTAAATCACCATTATTGACCTCATCCCACCAATCCATTCACTTTCCAGTGGATCAACTGAAATCCCAAAAGCAAAGAGTGAAAAGCAGACTGAATAAATCAATAAATACCACTATTGAGCCATCATTTGATCAAATTAATTAGCAAAAAAAAAAACATAGCAGATAAAAATGAGGGTTAATCAATCAAAGCTGTCACTAAACTGCATCAAATCAAAGCATGCAAACTGCCATTACCCACTGTGAGTCTCAATAGCCTCTATCTGTCTCAATGCAATCCATAACCAGAAAGTAATCATATGCCCAGGGACCATCGCGGGCCCTACAAAAGACGGTATACCGAGCATCAAAATATCTGCCCAATGAGCATATGGCGCCGCAAACCCAATTGGCGCTGTGTACTCGTGATGCACCTTGTGAATTTTCTCGTACCCCCACTTGCAGTGCAGAAATCTATGGATCCAATAGTTCCCATAGTCCTCAACTATGAAATAAACCCCCAATTGCGCCGTAATTTCCCACAATGAAGGCAATGGCAAGCTTGTTCTTATCCCTATCATCTTCATTCAATCGAAAACCATAACAAAAAATAAAAATTAAACAAAATTAATAGCATTAATCAGGGAATGGAGTTGAATTAATTATTAAAGGAAAAAATATATTTTACCTTTATGGGAGGGTAGGAGATGACCTGGGGGGCCCCCGACGAGGAGGAACAGGCGCATCACAGATTTGTAGCAGCGGAGTGTGTCGGAAAACGAGAGATTCACTTTGGGTTGGATTTTGTAAGGTTCAACAAATTTCTTGAAGAAATGTTCGAGAAAGAGGTAGTAAAAGGGGAAAACAGAGAAAATGAGGAAGAGGAAAATGATGTTGTGGCAGTAGAGGAAGTAGTCGGATTTGTGGGCGGAGTAGTTGAGCCATAGGGTCTCCGCCGCCGTGAGGGATCTTCCGAGGGCGGTCTCCGCCGCTTCGACGGTGGCGTAGGGCAACATCGGCAGTTGGGTTTTTGCTAGTGTGTTTGTGTGTCTTTTGTGGGTGGGTTTTTTTGTTGGAACTTGGAAATGCGTGCATGTACTGAATACTGATGCTACTCTGTTGGTTTTGTGTCAGATAGTTTGTTCAAATATGCAGGAAAGAGAAGAGAAAGTGGGGAGTTTATAACCACCTAGTGGCTACAGTACTACTCGTGAAGGAGCTTGAGCCAGTCTCTACAATGATAAAAATTTGAGCAGGTGTTGTGCCAAATGGTATTACTTCTTCAGGAAAAGAAGCTCGAGTTTGAGTCTGCCTCGTGAATGATAAGTAGAACGTTGTTGCGCCAAATGTGGCGCAACACTGTAAGCACTATAGTGGGCACTAAAATAGCGCCCGAGATGGCGTAGCGGTTGGAGTACATTTGGCGCAACACTGTAAAGCACTATAGTGGGCACTAAATTAGCGCCGAGATGGCGTAGCGTAGCCGTTGGAGTACATTTGGCGCAATATTTGTAAGCGCCATCTCCAACCCAAAATTTTATTTTAGTGCGAACTTTTTTGCACTAAAATAGTGCAATTTCCACACTATACTTAAAAACTATCTCCAACCCATCTACTTTAAATTTTACACTAAAAGGAATATTCCATGAATATTCCTTACTATTTCAATACAAAAATTATTTTATTAAAAATACAAATATTTATTAATATTTGATTTTAATCTGCATATTTATTTAATTAAGGAATATATTTTTTTATTATATTTAATTTATATCGTATAATAATATGTATTACATACTTTTACTAAAATATAAAATTAGATTTTTAAAAATATTTATGTATTTCAAAAATAATAATAATAATTAATAATATGGAAAACTATAGAATTAATTTTGAATCTTCATTACATTTTTAAACATAAAAGAACTTAAATCTATTGAAAAAAAAAAAAAAAAAAAAAGAAGATAGCGTTAATGAATAGTCTTTGCGTCAAATTTGACGCAAAGACTGCACATATCTTCATTTTGACGTAAAAGATGGCGCACGGTTGGATTGGTAATTTCCACTTCATTTTGGCGTTTTTTGGTGGGATGGCGGTGGGTTGGAGAAGCTCTAAGCACTATAGTAGGCACTAAAATAACGAGATGGCGCAGTGGTTGGAGAGGATTTCAACGCCATTTTGGAGTTGAGGCGAGTTGATGGAGGGAGTCCCCTTTGGAGATGGCCTTAATTCCTTTGTTATCTACGCAATTTCTTGTATTTGTGGTTATCATTATTAACCGAAAATTTTGATTTGTAGTTAGTGAGAAGTTTTAACTATCAAAAGAAATAAGTAGCTTATGTTTTTGCCTATTTGTATGATGTTTGTAAAGGACCATATGGAGTTTGATTATGGGTAACTGATACTGCTATTTATTTTGTATGTAGTAAATTGTTAGAGGATGGAGAATTTTGTTTAAGCCGCTCCTAGACGCCGGTAAAAAATATATTGGAGTGATTGGTTGGGCCTAATAAGTATTTTTTTAATTCTTGAACAATATGGTTCTTAGTGAGATCAGTTTGGAGAGCTTGTACTTTTTATATTACTAGTAAGGTGAATGTGTCTTGCACCTGAACCAAATTATTTTATTAATTTAACTCAAATTAAATCTATAAATTGGAATCAATTTTTATTATATTATTTGTATTTATAATAAATGTCATTCATGTATTTGATCTTAAAAGAAAGTTTGCAAAAACTAAATTTAAACTTATTTGTCGTGAAATATGGTTAAGACATTTTGGACTAAAAACATGATACTTAAATAATATTATCGCTCAACAAAGTACAATGGATATTACAAAACCGATGAGTAATCTATATATATAAATTTAAAAAATATATATTCAAGACGAGTTTTAAATTAATGCATCTTGTTTATTTTTGAGTGTCTACTTCTTCTTCATACTTAGCTTTGAGATTTTTTTGCATTTTTGAATGCACTTTTAGCCTGCATGATTGGTTGACGTGTGAATGTATTTCTTTTTACTCCATTTTCTAATGTCCGTTATCTTTTAAATCGGTTTGACTACAAGATTGATTTTTCATTCATCACATGTGTCTCTTTTGTTAAAAACGATGAGAAAGTAAAATTCTATTTTATGTTTAGAAGCTTAGCTCTTATACATATTTTGATCCATGTTCTATTTTTTTTTATATTTAAGTAAATATCTTGGGAGGAGGGATGATTGGAATCAAATCTCATAACTCTAAATTTGGGATGGAAGTATTTATCACTCGATCATTATCCAATTTTTCTCATGTTCTCCATGATTAAATTAATTATTTATATAACATAAATGAAGATAAAAGAAACTAATCAATTGTAATTGAAAACAATCAATAAATTGATTCAATTTGAAATAATCGTCACATTTATATATCAAATAACGTGAGAACCACATCATATAAATCAAACTTATTAAGTGTCACACGACATCATATATAAATTTATTATTTCCAAATCCTCGATGTGATTAATTGTTATTCTAATTAATTTTTGTATCAAAAATTAGTTATGCAATATAGTAATGACAAATTTAATAGCAAAGTAAAAATTATTAATTAGTACATTGAAATAAATTATATGAAGAACTTCAATTACGTTTTTATGGTGTTTTCTTTCAAAAAAATCACTTTACATTCTAAACATCCATCCAATGGAGCACATCCAAAGTATAATTCATCATTCGAGCTTTACAACAAAATTATAGAAGAATATAATAATCCGAGGAAGTGTGTCAAATAACCGTAAAACATATGTAAAGTTATAGCATTTTTATAAAAATGACATAACAAAAAACCTCCCCACTATTTAGTTGCCGAGTTATATGCATGTGACATTTTCGAGCAAAATATAGGTCTCAATTTATTATGTTCTTTTTTTCTTTCTAAAATCGAAAAAACATCATATATAAATTGATAGGCTATCTTTTTATTGTCTTAAGCATAAAAAAATTCATTTTATTCATTGTATGCATCTTTCAATGTAGCATAAAATTTACAACACAATTCACAAAAGTATAATGCATGTATTTGAATGCTTAAAATGTTAAAAATAAATATCTTCATAAATTTAAATCTTGCCTAATATTAAATCGGTTTTATCGGATGATGAATTTGATGTTGAAGAATGTCAATATATACATTTGAACATTTGATTAAAGGATTATTATTATCCATATATAGAATTTTATATATGAATATCTAGAATTTTACTTTTGAACTCTAAAGAAGGAAATAAATATAACTTTTCAAAACTTACTCAAATTATTTTTATTTTTTTGCCTCTTGATATTCTATCACAAATTATTTATTTATTAATTGTATGTATGTATATTGTTATTCATAGATAGAATTTTATTTAATAAAATAAAATATAATATGAAAAATAAGACCAAGTGAACAAATACCCCAAACTTAGAATATTGTTTGTCCTCAAGCAATTACAACTCTAAAATGAAAAATACAAGACACAACAATACAAACAAACCGCAAAACTTCACAACCAATATCATTTGTCTCATACTCATTTCACTATCAATCAAGCATGTGTTTAAACATTGTGATCAAAAGTATGGAATGTACATGCCAACTCCGTTTACATTATTCAAATAGATTCACGCAACCAAGTGTTTTCAAAATGATCCACTTTTTGAATATAGAGATGAGATGCTTACCAGGACTCCATAGGCTTGTCTTTCACACTAATCTCCACTAATGTAGGCTAATGTAACACAAGGATCAATAGGACTTCTAAAGCTTGTATTGTGGGCTTAGGGTAAGTTAGGAAAATATGGGATTAAGTGGCTCAAATCACCCAAACACACAATTAACACTTCGAATTATCAATAAGCAACTACCCTTCACTTTTTGACATCCCCAATGTTTATGAACCTTCAATCCCGATGATTTTTCTCAATTTTGTTTACACATTTTTTTTGAACCCCAAACTTATTCTTTCCGTACATGGGGTTCCATGTTTTCTTTTCTCCGGGCAACTTCATTCAATTAAATACACACCCTTCTCATCATACCCTCCTCAACTTCCAATATTTTTTTCTAAACTTTGTGTGTATGATTGATGGGTAATTAGGATATTAACCTTTAGGCTCTGGGTATTAGATTGGTTGACAAAGAAACGGGTTTATAAGGCTCAAAAGGGAACACTAGGGAAAATATTATACAAAGGTAGGCATTTCAGGCTCGGCTTGTTCAAAGATGGCCTAAATCACTTCCTTAATGTTACTTCACCAGATTTCGCCTTGACTAGTGATTAGACAAGTTCTAAAGCATCCGGTGGGATCATAAAGTAACCACTCAATTGCATAAATCATCCCCAAATAAATCAACAGAGTTAAGCACATAGATGGAATTAATGGAAAGAAGATTAAATCACGCTTCAACACATGCTCTCTTGACCGTTCAACTCATATTCGACAAATTCACTTAGTCAAGCAATTTCACGATTTTACAAACGACCCGACTTGACTCAACTCAAAGCAAATATGCAAGACACAAATAAAAAAACACGAAGAAAGTTGGATCACAACCGAAAAGGGTATTACCACTCCCCCAAACTTAATATAACCATTGTCCTCAATGGAAGAGGTGCAACTCCCTCGGAATCGTGGGGTGAAAGAGAAGCAACGGTGCCAATTGGTAGCACTCTGTAGGGTCGATGGCTTTTTTTCTTTGCCTTTTTTATGATTTAGGAAGCACAATACCAACCTATCAAACAAAACCAAACACGTGGAAACAAGAATGGGGTAAAGTACCACAATATCATACGAAGACCATGGGAGAGACATTAATATCATATAATTGTAATCAATATGTGAACTCCCAACAATAAACCAAGAAGAGTATGCAAAAATGTTAAATTTCTCATTGAGGCATTTTATCAAATACATGGTGGGCATAGATAGAAAATAAGGATGTGGAGGTAATTTATATAACCAATTATACCCGAAATTCAATACCAATCCAAATTCTATCACAATAATCACCTTTTGCTCATAATTTCACAAGAATCGCGTAATGAGCATGCAAGAGGGATAGGGTGAGATGCCATAACTACTACTAATAAAACACAAACATTCTAACTAATCTAACTATTAAAGCAAGTAAAATGAGCTTGGGTTGCTCCCCAAGAAGCGCTAAATTTAAAGTCTTTAGCCGACTTTTGTTTTACTCAATAGGGATCCAAAAATAAGTGTCGATCATGCCACGCCTTTGTATTTTCCAATAATATAAGCGATCCTTCAAAGTGTATGAAAGACGTGGATGATTAAGGATCACAATATTGATGGTCTTTTGGAAATCAAATGTGTTCTTAATGATGAAAAATAGTTTATCAATCATAATAAAGATATTTCTATCTTTACTCACATTAAATATCATGAAATCAGAGAACATGTGAATTGATCACCATTTTCAAACATTGTTCCTTCAAGTGTATGCTTCTTAAAATTTGATACATTTGTATTGAAGCTTACATCTAGAGTGCACATATTTTTGTCAATATGAGGATTTTCAATTGAGTGAGAGATAGAGATACTCCCCGAGTTAATTTGATGTGGCTCCTCCTCTTGTAAGATCGGATTGCACTCTTCAAAAGTCTCCTCCAAATTTTGAAGGACGTCCACCTTTTTCATAATGGGCAATTCATGTTCATGATTTTGTATTTCATCAGTCCCAAGAATGATGACGACTCTTCATTATTAAGTTGTTCAATCATTTGTTGGAGTAACTTTGACATATTTTGACATGTAATCTCAATTTGTTGAATGCTTGCCTCGGTTTGTAGTAATCTATCATCACTTTCTCGATTTCTTATCTTACACTCTTCGATAAACTCAACAAGATTAACTCGGACCGACGCGTTTTATCTCATCTTGTCGCCTTCTTGCCTCACAATCATCTAGAAATTGATAAAGTATTTCTTCCAAGCTAGACAATTGTTCTTGTGGCTGATGAAAGGTTTCATGATTTGCCATATTTTGGGTCCATACATTTTCTTGAGGTGGATAATAAGGAACAAAATGGTTCACACTTTGACTTCCAAAAATCAAAGTAAAGCATCATCGGTTGTACGTATATGCATACATTATAATTCCATCCAACGACGTGCCTAAAAATTACACAAAATTAAAACAAGAAAAGAAAAACAAACAAAAAAAATAGTCAAATTACAACTAGGCAATCAACCTTGATATCATACAAAAACACATTCCCTGACAAGGCGCCAAAAACTTGTTAGAGATTTTTCTAACCGCAAGTCTACGGTGTCAAGTTTTAATATAGTGATATGAGTAGGGTTGTCGTATCCACAGGGAATGCGTGTATAAGTACAAGTATAAATTACCTACGCTATATTTGTGAGATCAATAATAGGTGGATGTCTCAATTTATAAATAAAAATAACTAGATATAACTAATCAAAATATAAACATCTAAATCTATGGGAGAATGAAATCTAGAGGTGTGATGAATCTAGTTTTCCTTATATTATCAATATGGTATATCAATCACAAATTACCAATTAATAAGTCAAGATTTCTACAATAATCATTTCCTCTCTCGAGTGCCAAATGATTTTAGATCACAATTGGGAAATCAATATCTTTATAAAAATCACCAATTGAAATCTCAATAAAAACTATGAATCTTGGTTGATGACTTCAAAGGATTCACAAATCTCTCAATTCTATGAAATCCTAGGTTATGCTATTTCAAGGCCATGTATTCAATTACCTCTCTCAAGTGTCAAATCAAATACACCAAACACTCTAAATTATTGATCAAGTAATTTAGAAGCAATAAATCCAAATAGCACAAATAGATTGAGAAATCTAGACTGACAAACCACAATATCAAAACATAAGTTCAAACATAGATTACATCATCTCTCTAGAATTATAAAGTTTAGCTCATGATGAAAATACAAATACCCATAATCAAATTAGAATGCATCTCAAATGATATGCAAGAAACAACAAAGAATGAATTAAGAAGGAATTAAAGAGATTAAAGAAGAATCTTATCTATTTCTAGATGATAAATGTCTTCAATATTTTTCCCCAACTCTTTCCGTGTGTCTCGTGGTGTTGGTTTTCATCCCCAAGTGTCCTCCATGCCCTAGTTCAAGCCTATCATGTATCTATTTATAGTACCCTCCTTTTAGATCCAAAAATCGGGCATTTCTTGTTTTGTCCGCCCACGGGCGCTGCAGCATCCGTAGAACACTCCCGGCGCTCGTTTTGTCTTCTTGTCACATCATTCTTGCGCTAAAAGCACCTCTTCTTCGCGCTGTAGCGCCATTCAAACGTCCGAATTTGCTTTTTGCGTCTTCATAAGAGTTGTAGCCCTATCTCTTAGCTTTCCGTAGCCACTTGAATGAGCTCAATATCAATTTTGTGGAGAGAGTTATGGCCAAAATACTAAAACATGCCAGTCTTTGGAAATTCTAGACGCGTTTTTTGATATCAATCCCCTTCTTGTTTGATCATCCTTGCTTCTTTTGACATGAGACGCATTGATATGACTCTAGACTCAATATACTTGGCCCACAATATGTCTTGGCCACTCAAATGACTCAAACAATAGAAATTAATGCTTAACCTATGAGATATAACAAAAATGACTAAAAATACTCAAAAACAACACAAAACTCAAGTCTCAGGAAGTTTCAAATCAATGGTATAAAACCAAGTGAACAAAGGGAAATAAATATAACTTTTCAAAACTTACTCAAATTATTTTTATTTTTTGCCTCTTGATATTCTATCACAAATTATTTATTTATTAATTGTATGTATGTATATTGTTATTCATAGATAGAATTTTATTTAATAAAATAAAATATAATATGAAAAAATAAGAAAATAAGTTAAAAGTAAAGAGGATTAAAAAAATAATATGTCCGTCATTGTAAAATTTATAAGAAAAACATGAAAAATGCTATTTAGATCTTTGTTAAACATTTACAATAAAATATGATTGCACTTGAAAAATACACATTTTAAAAATTAAATTGTTGAAGAGATGGGCATGTTTTAAAATGCATAACTATGAAAATAGTGTCTCATCAAAATTTAAATTCGCTTTAAAAATAAATATATATGTATACTACAAAATGTCGGATGAAAATCATATTTTTTTTTATATATAAAAATTAAAGTATAGTGCTTACATCTTCAAAGAGACTCAGATTTAAAGGTGACTAAAATCAGTAATTTTTGTTAATGAAATTAATATTTAAATTATAATGAACAATATATTTTCAAAATCATGTTTATTTTTGAAATAAGAAGGAATTTATTACTTTGATCAATAGATAAACTTTTTGATATTTTTTTCGCTCAAATGTAATGTTATGGTCGCCGCCTAAAATTCAAATATCAAATAAGTTTTAAACTTATTGCATAACTTAATACAATATTTTTTAAGTGAAAGATTAGCATATCAACATGTAGGTTATAAAATATGTACTTACGATATAAATGTCGATTATTATTTTTTTAGTTTTTCTTAGCATATATATATATATATATATATATATATACTTTTAAATTTTCGTGTTTTGATTTTTGTGTTCATATTATATTACATATTTTTGTTAAGTTAGATTATAAATAGGAACAATAATTTCATTAAAACAATAATTTGAATCTAAATTTCAATCTAAATTTAAATTCTGATATATAAAATAGAAAGACTAAATAGGAACAATAATTTCAATCTAAATTTAAATTCCCGATATATAAAATATAATAAGATTACTAAAAGTCATATTGACTTATTATTTATTATTTAAAAATAAAATATTTTTCTACAATAAAATAACTTTTTTTTATCCAAACTTGTTAGACCTTTCATCCTATTAATTAAAATTATTATGCCAAGAAAAATAAAATTAAAAAATTGAAAATATATTTTCCCGCTCTACCTCCATATAAAAGTATAATTTATAATTGTATTTCGTTAAGTTTGAGAACAAGTATTTATCCTTTTAAGTATCTTTTATAGTTAATTTCATGTTTTTATTATCATATTTATTGGACTTGTTTAGCTAAAAGAATATACAATGATATATTATTAAAATTGAAAAATGAATCTAAAATTATAGGATTTGAAAGGTCAAATGGTGCATCCATAAAAAAAATAAATAAGTGCATAATTAAATGTTAAAGAAAAATTAGTTCTCAATTTTCAATTTAGCCTCAAAATTCTTAGTATTAAATATTTTATATTGTTATTGTAATTTTGGTGTAAAATCATTTTTCTTTCATTTTTTATTTATTTAGTTTAACAATAGAGATATATATGACAACCCTTAAAAAAGTAAAAAAAAAAATTATTAATATACAGTTGTGGATAATCTTAATTAAACAAGTATTACTCATCTCATCCACTTCACTTTGAGATTTAAAATATCATTTCATTAATTTCAAACGCATAACTCTTAGCCAAGTTTATTTCATTTTTAAATTTTATAGCATGTACTTGTAATATATTTATTTTGCGAATTTAACTTTACATTGTCACGTAGATCGAGCTTTTATTTATCGAAAGAATACATGAATAAAATAAACTAATAATTGAATCTAAATCACGTTGAACTGTATATCCATTATTACGGGAAAAAAACATGCATAAAGATTAATGAATAGATCTTAGAAACAAAATAATATTTATTAAAAACCTTAGTAAAAATTATATTTAACTTATGTTAAAAACTAATTATTTTTTTATGGGAAAAACATAAAATTCCTTGAAATTTTCAGTAGTCGCAAATTTCCATCTTCACATACCTAAAAATGTATCATTTACTCCAACCAAAAATAATATTATCTCACAATTTAGAGTTTGTGATAGATGATAAATATTATTATAGTATGGATATTCTAGTAATTTTGAAAATGTATTTTGTTCGGCTATTTATTTTGAATAAAATAATATTAATCTTTTTATTTATTGTTTCTCATCATTTTGCTGTAAATTCACTCTTTTTTCTTTTTTGATATATTTAATTATTTATAAAATTAAAGAAAGATATTATAAATGTACATTTTGCATAGCACTCAACTTTAAATGGCTAAAATTCTCTCATATAAAGTCTTTTATATATGTTTGTGACATATGGTTGGAAAGCTCTCGATATCTAGTATAATATAAAATAAATATTAGCTAAAAATTTAAATTATTCTAAGAATTAAAATTAAAATAAATCATATAAGAAGAGTTTGGAATATAAAAAGACACTTGTCAATATTATTAAACAAATGAAATCAAAATCAATTGAAAAACTACTTAATTGTCCTTAAAGCTAACTTTACCATGAGGACGTTTTTGACAAATCAAAATTTTCAAGAAACCTTAAAACCTATTCACAATTTTATAATAGAAAATAATAATATAGATTATTTTGTGTTTACATGTATTATGTATTTCTCTTTGCTTCCAGTGTTGTTTTTAATTAGTCTTGATTTTTGAAAGAGGACGAAAATTTTGTTTTTTGTTTCTTTAGAAAAAAGCAACTTAGGATGAAGATGGCGGGAGATGACATCAATTTCTTATGGAAACAAACAACAAAACGACTTTAAATAAGATGAAGGAAAATGACATCAAAATAATTTAAACAAATAAGTATAGAAAGAAGTCCTTGAAAATAAACAATAAAAAGACATCCATCTATTCAAGGTGATACAAGAAAAGTAGAGCTTAGAAAATTGGTCGACCTAACCCGACCGCCACCCCACAATCTGAATATGGGATTGGGATGGACTTCATTTTTAGGTACCGAAAAGGATTGATGAAATGGCGTCCCAATGAGATTTTGTGCCAATTTGACCCTACCGCATTTTATGATTTAGCCCTATTTGCTTGTGTTGAGCTTCCCAACCCATTGTCATTTTAAAGAAAAGAATTAATACATCTTTTATTTTACATGAGGAAATTATTTGTTTATTTATTTTCATGAGATGTGAATTTTGATCGTTGAATAATAATTTATTTCATTAATCTCATCAATTATGTCAATTTTTTCTATGTTTGAAGTGCCTTAGAATTATTTAAGTCTTGTTATTTATTTTGAATTTCTTATTTCTATTTTCTGTTTATAAACTTTTTCTCAAAATTTTAATTTTACAACATTGAGTTATTAATATAAAATAAATAAATTAAGTAAATTATATTACCACGTGCAACACACATACATCTTCATGTTGGAATTGGTCTTTGATAAATGGGGTGTTGACCCGATTTTGACCAATTAATTAAGTGGTTTCCATTTGTGAAAAATGGAATTAAATTATTTGTAAAAATTCTACTAAGAGAGTAGATAAGAATAACATTTGGAATTTCTCAAACCGATTAGGGTGAATGAGAAATTAATGCTAGAAGTTAGCCACTTAATACAAATAAATGGTATGGAAAATGGAAAATGTGGGAGGAGAGATGCTCCATCCCACATAGGAAAAAGGAGATAAAGTTGCACACTTTATTTATCCTAAGTTGGACAAATGAGTTTGGGCCCTGGGGGCACTCAAGTTTTTTAAAGGGGAGAGGACTACATGCTTGTGGGTTTGGTCAAAGCACACACGCTGCCGCCCCGCCGCCGGTCTACCGGTCGTGGGGCTTGGGCTTTATTCTTTTGGACCAAAAACCTTTAAAACATTAAAATATTTAATTAATTTTTGTAATTAATTAAATAGATTTAATTATTTTTTGTAATTAATTAAAAAAAGAGTTCAATCGGGAAAAAACGCCCCACAAGACGGGCAGAGCACGCCCGCGTGCGGTCGGGTCGTGCTACCGTCTTGGTGCCGAAAGTTTGAGCCCGCACGCACGGGGTAGGCGCACGCCGTCGTGCGCCCCAGGCCGTGCTCACGCGCAGTGCATCATTCAGTGCAAAAGGTGTCTTTTCGAGCCAAAAGACATGTTCTTTCCATACTGGGCGTCTAAAGCCTATAAAAATCGATCCTCGGTGACTGAAAAACACAGAAATAACTCGGATAATAACGAGTCATTTGCATCATACGAGCATATTGATTTTCCTTTCGTTCTAAGCTTGAAAGTTCGAACTTTCTCGTTGTTCATTTGTGTTTCGAAGTTTTCAAGTCTTTGTCAACTCGAGACGTAAAAGTCGTTGTATCTAGAGGCGAATGCCGGAACCGTAAGTACTCGGTGTGTACGGGCGTTTTTCGTCTTGGAGACCGATTCAAATCAGGCCTCGACTTAAACCATTCACTAAATTCACCATTTTCTTCAAAACGAAACCATACACCAAACAAATTTTTACCCAACACTTACTAATATATGTAAATACATAGATACAATATTTAAAGATGGAAAGTGGGTGATGGAGCAGCAGGAACAGATGTGCATCATGCATCTCCAAATCAAGACAAATTAATGGCCAATCTTATGTAATGTACCTTAAAAATTTTTGTTATTTTCTCAGATGATCAGATTGAGTCAAGCTAATTAAATGTATATATGGTATTCTTATCACTTCCATGTCTTCTTCTGCTATCACTTACTTTTGTCTCAATTTAAAGCCAATTAAATCTACCACAACAAATGGCCAAAGATTTCTATATATGGTCAAATCTTTTTGTCTTTTTCTTTTTCTTTTTCAAATTTCTACAAAGTTGTCTTAAAATTATAAAATACACCCTTGACATTTATTTTTAGAGCTTTGTAATTAGGATAAACCTATGGGGCAATTTTTGTAATTTACCCAATTATATAACTTCTAATCCAGATTTATTTATTGACTAGCAAATAATCATCACATGCTATGATTTAATTTCCTTTAATTTGTGTTTTTAATACAGCGAAGCAGCATCGCCAAGATTTTAATGTGTTTGAGTGCTTTAAACATATGCATGCATATGAGTCGAGATGACTCGTATATTGACGAGAAGTCTAGGACTGTAAGTTTAATATTAATTATCAATACTTATATTTTTCTGTCTTAGTTTATATATACTTAAATTTTTTTCCAAACAACTTGAGATTGAGTGACATGCAAATGAGGCACGAGAGGCTGGAAAGGATTCAGACATGAATTAGATTTATCTGGATGTCGTGGTCGGGTCAAAGAAGCGGCGGATCTATGATGCGGGAGAGATATGACACCTTTTTTCACCCAAAAGGGTGATGGCGGTGCTTCGTCTTCACAGGCTCAGAGCCAGCAGTTGAGACATCAGATATAGGAGTTGCAGCAAATGCAGCAGTAGATGCAGACGCAGTTTGAGCAGATGCAGCATCAGATTCAGCAGATGCTAGCGGACTTGCAGCGAGAGAGACTGCAACTACCTCATACACATCCACCGTCTAGACTTGATGACCCTTCCGATTAGATACTATTAGATATTTAACTATGATCTAAAAATAAGAATTGATATTATTGCTGTATGAGAACTTTAAATTTTAATTTGATGTGAATTTGATATTTTTGTGGATATTATTGTATTTTTTTGGGTAATATTATGTTTGTGCATGGGATATATGTATTGCTTGTACCGGTTATATAGGTGGCAGGTACCAAATTTATAAAAAATAGAAAAATTACCGACGGATATAATTTCATCGCTAAAAATACCAAAAATGCAAAAATTAAAAACAATGCATGTGGGATGAGTATGCATGCCTTGCAGAGCTGGTCTAGCGTCACGATGGGTCTAGAGCGAGAAAAAAAAATAAGGACATTGTGTTTACATAAAAATACTAAATAACAAAATAATATTACAAATGTAATTTCATTGATTTAATATATAAAATAAGATATGTAATAGCAAAATATCATAGAACTTTAACATTTTGGTCATACTAACAAAAGTTATGTAAAAATCGTTCAATATAATTTACATTAGAAAAAAGATACAAGAAAAACTAATATTATGGAGCAATGACAGATGAATAATTTAAAGTGGAGCTCTTTAATTCATCAATTATAATTTTTGGTTTTGGCTAAAAAAAGCAGTTGTTAGAAAGAAAGGGAAAAAAACCCTGGTGCAATTTGCCTCTATCCGAATCGAACTCTCGACCTCCAAGTAGGGGCGTAAAAGAAGTGAATCTTTTAGTTCGATTCAATATTTGAATTCGTATGTTGACATTCAAATTCGGAAAATTAGAATATGAATCCAAAAAGAATATTTATTCCAATTCGTATATTATGCGAATATGAATATGGATATCGTTATATTCGATTCGAGTATTCGAAAGAATATTCGAATAAATATATATATAACTTTTATATATATAAGTATATATTTATTTAATTATTAATGTATAACAAACTATATATTTACTTATAAAAAACTAGTAAGCCCATATACAATTAAGAAACCCAAATATAATTTAAGCCCATATGCATTTACAAGTAAAATAAAAAAAAATAGAAAAATAGGTGAATCATCTTAAGAGATCAAAGTCTCCAGACCCTCGACTGTCTCAGTCTACCAAGCCTCACATTTACATTTTCTTTCTTTTTTCATCTCTATTTTTTACCTTTTATTTTTTCATGTCGTGATTTGTGTTGATTCTGAAGGGATTTTATGGTGGTCCACTATATATTCATCCTCCAAGAATAATATTATGTGAGTGTGCAGTTCATTAATCAATCAGAGTCTAGGTTGACGAAGTTTTCTGATATTGTACATCATTTGGGAATACCAGTGAAAAGTTTATTTATAGATTGTCCTACCCGATGGAATTCTACATACAAAATGTTAGTTGAAGCCATTAAAGTTAAGAATGCATTAGCAATATTTGGTGATTAATATGTTATTGATGTATTTGGTGAATAATATGCTAATGTATTTAATAATTCCATGATCTAAAGTTAATATTTCGATTTAAATTATTGTTGCAATCTTATTAAATATTATCGGAAAAGAAAAAAATATAGGTTAGAATTTTGAATACGAATATTAGAATTGATTCGTATATACCGTATAAATTATCAAATAAGGATAAGAAACGATTTTTGCATTCGAATATTAAAAGAATACGAATAAGAATATTCTCTACATTAGCCGAATACGAATAGATATCTTGATATTCGACTCGATTCGATTCGTTTACACCTCCAAGTATAAAAAAGTGTAAAAGATTCACACTTCCACCCCGTCAACCAATTTTTCTTGGTATTATGCTTTATATTTTATTACATAGACTACAAAAGAAAATGAAAACCTCACCGGAGGCCTGTGGCGACACCTTGACCGCCCCGGATGCCTTATGCAATTACCAGACTATGTGAGCGGGAAAGACAAAAGCAATATGTGCTAATGATGTGGATATTATGTGGGAAAGACAATATGTGGCAAATGATATGGATATTATCAACCATGTATACTACAAAAAACCGCCACATGTGGCAAATGATATGGATATTATCACCCGAGCAATTTGCAGTACACGTGTCAACGCCTTTATTCTTCCAAATTCACATGTCACCTTCATATTTAGCCACGTGGCAAACCATGTCACCACCTTATTCTTCCAATTATAAATTGATTTACTATATCAATTTATCATCAACTTAATAATTAAATTTCCTATTTCCGTATATAACTATTAAAATCCAATCAAACATTTAATCAAAGAAATTTATATTTGGCAAAATCAATGTTATGGCAAATCGTATATTTAATATATATATATATATCCAACATGTTTTTTGAGGAATTTTCTTTGTAATGTGATAATTAATTTAAGATATTCAATATATTTATATATGTGTATCAATACTACATACTAAATTTAATATATTTATATATGTATATGTATGTATAATCCAACACATTTTTTGAGGAATTGTCCTTATAGTATATTAATAAATTTAAGATATTTAATATATTTATATATTATATATGTTTATCAACCCTACATACTAAAAGAGAAAACAAAGTTGATACATGCATTAATTTTGACATGTGTCAACTCCTCTTTCTCCCAATTCCACATGTCTATTTTATAATTATCCATGTGACATTGCTTTCTACAAATAAAGGTGAATTGATAATATATTTTTGAATTTTTGAATTTAAAAGATTACAAATTTAAAAGATAATAACAACTTTAAGAGATAAAAAATAATCTAAAAGAAAAAAACAAACTCACCTGAGCAATTTGGTACACGTGTCAACGCCTTATTTTTCCAAATCCACATGTCACCTTCATATTTAGCCACGTGGCAAACCATGCCACCACCTTATTCTTCCAATTATAAATTGATTTACTATATCAATTTATCATCAACTTAATAATTAAATTTTCTATTTCCGTATATAACTATTAAAATCAAACCAAATTTAATCAGCAAAGTTATATTTGGCAAAATCAATGTTACGGCAATTCACTATATTTATATATGTGTATCAATACTATATACTAAATTTAATATATTTATATATGTATATATATATAATCCAACACATTTTTGAGGAATTCTCCTTATAATATATTAATAAATCTAAGATATTTAATATATTTATATGTTATATATGTAGGTATTGGTTCAAATGAGACCAATATGCTGGGGTGAGACCGTAGGGACTGATTTGGGCCATTTATTTTTAATTTTGAAGGGCTTAGATTAATCCATTATTTAAGGTAATTTAAAAGAATAAAAAATGGTTCAGGGATAATTGTGTAAATGTACAAATAACCGATTATTTAATTAAGGATAGTTTTGTAATTTGGAATGTGATCTGTTGAGATGGATTTTGATATGACCGAGATTCTTGGGGGTGAATTTATTCCAAAACCGATACACACATCACTTTAATTCTGGTATGCAAAAAAAAAGGTATTGAGACGTTTGGAAAGAAGAAGGAAAAACATTGATGCCATTTTTTGTTGTAGGCGACACAAGGTTGAGGAAAAACCAGGTAAGAATTTTGTTTTTAGTTTTCAATTTTTTATATAGTCATTGTTATGTATTTTTTCTATTTTTTTTTAATTTTTCGCAACTTTTTGCATGTGAGTATAAAAAAAATTCGGTGTTTTTTTCGTTTTTTAACGTTCTCGTTCAAGTTTCATGTATTTTTGTGTAGTGTATAAGATTTTTTCATTTGATTTTCTATGTATTGTTCGTGTACAAGGTGTTTTTTATCCGGTGATTTTTTTTTGGTTCATGGTTATGTTTCTTGAATGGATCATTGGGAAGTTAGGTTATTTTTATGTGTCTTTTTTTTTTTTGTTTTGTGTTTTTTAGGTGTGTTTATGTATTTGGGGTTTTGGTTAAATTTTTAGTATGTGTTGATTTTTTTAGCGCATAGATACCACATATTTGTTGCATATTTATGTTTGTTTATATACTTTGCACAAGTTGAATGGAAAGTGTTGATTATATGTTTAGATACTACATATGTGTTATGTCTATTTATATACTGCATAAGTTGAAAAACATTGACGCCATTTTTTTGGTGTATAGATACCACCTATTTTAGTATGTGTTGATTTTTATGTTTATATACTACATAAGTTGAATGGAAAATGGCGGGGCATCATTTTTTTAACGTATTTTTGGTAGTCATATAGCATATTATAGTCTAATTCGTAGCATTTTTTACATGTAATTCATAGCATATTTACATATAATTCGTAGCATATTTACATGTAAGTTGTAGCATATTTCAAGTTTTGATTTTTCGTGGATCGGTTTGCGGGTGTTTTTGGAAGAAAAAAATCGAAATCCCTCGCTTTTTTTTTTTTGTTTTTGGGCCTAGTTTCATGTAGTTTTTGTTTAGTTGTATATTTTTGTTCATCGCCAAAGCCCACCACAACTTAACGGTAATGGTCTTCGTCTACAGTGTCATTTGAATTTTTGTTTTTTGTTGATCAAACCTTTCTCGGACTTTTATTGTTTTTGGTTTTATGAATTTTTAATCTTTCTTTTGATGGACCTCTCTCTTAATTGTCTCATCCACATATCTTCAAAATATGACCTTATTTGTTCATCGACATGCACTATATATACTCCATTATTTTTAAAATAAATCGTTGGTTCTCCATATGATTTGTTGCATATTTAGTTAATATATATCGCATATTTAGTATAAAAAATGCATTTGTATTTTCTAGTATTTTTAGGTTTGAGTGCTTTTATCTTTATATATTATATTACGAGTTTAGTGCATTTCTATATGATTTGTTGCATAATTAGTTAATATCTATCGCATATTTAGTATAAAAAATGCATTTATATTTTTCGGTATTTTTAGGTTTACGGGTTTGTTAATGTATGTATAGACCATGTTCGATTACATGAGATAATGCCTTTTCAATGGTTTTACATGTTAAGTATTTTGGTCTTAATTGTTATGTTTATGAGACATGGATCGGTATGCACTATATATACTACATTATTGACTTACATATACATTCTTTTTTGATTTTAAATCTTGAATGAAGTATTGTCATGCCATCGTTGTGGATGACTTTAATAAAGTAAGGTAGAAAACTTGGAAGAAGCAAGGAGGTTTTCGACTAGGAAAAATATTGTGTAGTTGGGTTTTTATGTTGTTTTGGATTTGGAACTTGAAATTGTTGAATTCCCTTTTTTGGGTTTGGAACCTGAAATTGCTGGACTTAATCCTTTTTTTTCCTGGTAAATTAAAATGGGTTGATGCTTTTCATCAACTAGTTTATGTTTGGCAGTGACCGATTTTGATATCTTATAATTTTGATATGCACTTATTTAGTATTTGAGTCGCTGGTTTTTTAATATATGCTTATGTAATGTACATTTTCATGCATAAATAGATGATTGTTCTTTGCATAAATAGGTAATAGTTGGTGGTTAAGTAAATTACATATTTATACTTCCGCTATGTTATAAGCTTAAATTAGTGATGCATAAATAGGTTAATTTTTAGCCGCATAAATAGGTAATAGTTGGTGCATGTCGAAAAATTAGTTAGACATGTAATAAGTTAGATTATTGATGCATAAATAGCTTATTTTTGCTATGGAATAAGTTAGATTATTGATGCATAAATAGATTTTGTTGATGCATAAATAGATAATTGTTGTGCTTCTCCATATGTCAAAACCGCACGTGGATCCATATGTTTTGTAAAACCGGACGTCGTGGAATTTTTTCCTCGTTCTATTTCGGGATCCAATATCTTGTTGAACCCGGAGATATTTCAATCCTTTATTTGGGGTGGTTCTGTACATAATTTGTATCAAAATAAACTAAGTATGCATGAAAATAATATATTATATGTATGATCCGAGCAATAATTATACATCTAAATACCATAATCTTTAAGCATGGATTAGTCGATACATTATATACATGAATTTAACTTAAATATATGGAAAATAATGTACTTTGTCACCATTATATGAACAAGACGCGTCTACATCATTATAAATTAATTAATCGATGTCTATATTTGCACCAAAAATAACATTGGTGCATGAAAATAATATGTTATATGCATGATAGAAGGAATAAATATACTTCTAAGTACCATATGTACTAAGCATGCATAAAAATAATATATTCTATGCACGAATTGAAATAGTAAGACAATGGCATGTAAAAATAATATGTCCATATTTGCACCAAATATTTGAACAATTAATCCACACCATTATAATTTAAATTTGCTTGCTATGTCATATTATTAATACTAAAGCAATGGCATACAATTTTGGCATACAATTTTCCAATTGTATAACACTATATAAGCAATGAATGTATAAATATGCAATACAATCGATTTGGTTCCTTATTCTTAGGAGATTAATTAACATTATATAAGCAATTAATTAAGGAGTTTTTACGGAAAAGATTAACGTGAAGTTTTGTAATGCAAGATTTGGTCCCTTATTTTTAGGAGATTTACGCCACTTTCCAAATTTCACAAAATTGAAGTGGTCGATTTTACCCCTTATTGATTTAGGATTAAAAATTAGTATCGGATTTAATGCCTCAATCTCAACCATCTATTGAATTATTATAATGGTTCAGATTAGTCCCCTACGGTCTCACCGCAGAGATGGTCTCACAAGAACCAACCTCAATATATGTATATCAACCCTACATACTAAAAGAGAAAACAAAGTTGATACATGCATTAATTTTGACATGTGTCAACTCCTCTTTCTCCCAATTCTACATGTCTATTTTATAATTATCCATGTGACATTGCTTTCTATAAATAAAGGTGAATTGATAAAATATTTTTTAATTTTTGAATTTAAAAGATTACAAATTTAAAAGATAATAACAACTTTAAGAGATAAAAACTAATCTAAATATCAAGGATTTATCTACACTATTATTTTAAAATTACTATCTTTCAAAAATATATTTGGTTTATATGTACCTTTTAATTCTCGATTTATGCTAACTCCAATGTATATTTCAAATTACTATTATAAATCCATGTTTGACCCACTAACCAATTATATTCTCAAAATAAATAAATAATTTAATCCAAATTTTAATCAAATTAAATAAGCTCATCATAGATATAAATGAGCCTATCCCAACAATTAAAGTCAATTTTGACATGTGTCAACTCCTTATTCTCCCAATTCCACATGTCTACTTTATAATTATCCATGTGACATTGCTATCCACAAATTATAGGTGAATGTATAATATATTTCTAAATTTAAAATTTAAAAGATTACAAATTTGAAAGATAATAACAACTTTATGAGATAAGAAGTAATCTAAATATCAAGGATTTATCTACGCTATTATTTTAAAATTACTATCTTTCAAAAATATTTTTGGTTTATATGCACCTTTTGATCCTAATTTATGCTAACTCAAACGTATATTTCAAATTACTATTATTAAATCCATGTTTGACCCACTAGCCAATTATATTCACAATTAAATAAATAATTCAATCCAAATTTTAATCAAATTAAATAAGCTCGTCATATATATAAATGAGTCTATCTCAATAATTAAAGTTAAAATAAACTAATTTATTCAGTTATCGATCCGAGGTCGGATAGTGATTATACTACGGGGATCCTA
The DNA here is from genome assembly GCA_016081115.2 of Rehmannia glutinosa. Classification (NCBI taxonomy): domain Eukaryota; kingdom Viridiplantae; phylum Streptophyta; class Magnoliopsida; order Lamiales; family Orobanchaceae; genus Rehmannia; species Rehmannia glutinosa. Next base: position 1,208,904 of record JABTTQ020001592.1, read on the forward strand.
TCAAATTATCTTTAATTTTCTCACAAATTCGAGAAACACATCAAGGAATCTAACAACTAATAGAAATTGGGGTTTTACATACATTTAAAAATATTATCTTTCAAAAATATATTTGGCTTATATGCACTTTTTTTTTTTCGATATTTTGCTACTATGAGATTCAAATCTCAGCTCTAAAATATAAAATATAAATATCAAAGTAAAGGAATTTCTCACTATATCAACTCTAAAAGAAAATTAGATAAATTATAATTCCAAATATAAAAGATTTTATCACAATCTCACGGTTAACTTTATTTGGCCATATCGAGAGTTAAGAACATGGTTTTCAAATTTCTTTGTTGTGACAATGATGACACACTTGGAATTTGGAAATAGAACAAATAATGTAGTTTACAAAGAAGTTTTTTAATCAAGTGAACTATTTGTATGGTACTCTTCTAATTTTTGAATTTTTAATATTTCTAATTAGTATTTTGGATCTCTTATAGTTATTACAAATAAATTTATGACACTAAAATTTTAATTTTGGATAAATCGTGTAACACACGGTGTTGTTCTAGTTTAATACTATTTACCAAAATATTAGATTTCATGGCCTTAAGAAAGAAAATCACCGAAAAGAAAGATAAAAGTCATCGCCCATTCGTGTGGGGCCGAATCCACGACCACAAGGTTAAGAGCTTTGCGTTCTACCAACTGAGCAAGACGGGCACTTTGTTTTATAAATTCAGTGTTACAGAAAGATATTCTGAATGGATATTACGGGGTGAACACAACCTAACTTCCTTACATTTAAATGAATCATGTCTAAGTTTAAATAGATACTATAAATTAATGCATGCGCAACTGTTTCAACACATATATAATGATAATTAATAATACTTATTTTGAAAATTCTTTTAAACGCAAAATTGTATTTATGTTTTTAAGGTAATTCCTTCAAATAAAATTCGAATTTTCGGAGATTTATCAATTGCAAATTGATTAAATATTTGAGTCGAAACTGGATGTAGATCCAGACTCGTGTTTGGACCTAGACACGTCTGGTCGGGGTACTAACATATACCGCAAAGATTAATTAATTTGCCTACCATTTGTAGATGACGATGGATGGGGATGACAATAGGTGGGAACGAGGTTGGTATTGAACATGACATTCCCAACCCCATATCTCATTCTAAATATCATCCCTTATGATTCTCCGCTTTGAGAACGGGGGGATGGAGAATCGCCATTTGGGGAACTAGGTTCCGCTTAGAATGAGTCATCCATTTTGTATTTATTAATAAAAAATATGCAAAATAAATTACTTAAAATAACCAACAACTAAAAATACTTAATTTGTAAAATAAATAATGAGAACAAATAAAATTACAAGTAATTAATAAAATAAAATATTATAAATAGAATTAATATTAATAATAGATAAATATAATATACTATAAATATATTCATGGAATGAGAATGGAGATGAGGATGGGGAATTCCCATTTTACACACTCGCTAGATAACTTATAGACAATGCATAATTAGTTGAGTTTTCTTTGCATAGTTTACTTACACTTTGCATAATTGAGTATAATGTCGCATATTAAGTTTTTTACACTGCATAGATAACTTATAGACAATGTATGTTAATTGATTTTTGTTGCATTGTTTATTACACTTATGGCATAATTGGGTATAATGTACTGCAATTTGCGAAAATGAGTCATGTAACTATTTATACATCTCAATTTTGGTCGCAAAAATGCACCATTTGCAAAATAGTTCTATAACTATAAGATAATATAAAGTTTTGTCCTAATTTCAACGAAAATTAGGAACTAGATGTGCCACTCACGTGATTTAAATCTGATAAAATGAGTACCAAAATTGAGATTATCATACGAGTTATAGGACTATTTCAAAACCGTACATTTTGGGGACCAAAATCGAAAATTTTCAATAGTTATATGGCTTTTTTGTAAAATGTGATTCTTACATGATTTTTTTCGCTATCGCCAATAATTACAGGACCAATTTTGCAGTTTTGCCTACAAAATGTTGCAACAGGTTCATGGCAAGTTAACAATCAAAAGCTAGTGGATTGAATTTAGAAGTTCTTGTTTGAACTAAACAACCCGAGCCCACACTAATACAGTACAAGAAGCCTTAAACTATAGCATAAGTCTTCTCCAAGACTACACACAACGATCACAAGACATTCCCCATCTACACCCAACCAGCAACGAGTAAAACGTTTTAGCTATATTTACCGATGACAACGAGCACAGGAGGTGGACATACAAACCTAGGACGACTCTTAAACTTGTTGTCGCTATTAGGAAGCCGCCTAAGAGAGAAGGATATTAGATAGTGGCAGCACCTCATACATTCCCAAACTAGTCGACTTTGTGACCTTGTGCAGATATGTCATGCAAAACTCCGTTCTGCTCCTGGTTGCTTTTCATTCCATCCCGCAACTGAGACGATTATCAGTAAATTTTGTTAGAAAAACAAAGCGTATAATGTAGAACGTAGAGGTTGACAAAAACAATTAAGGAATAGTGTAAAATAAGTCATTAGGTAATTGGATTTGTTTTTCAATGCAGACTAATACTCGGTGAGTTGCACCCGGTTGAATGTCCGATTTTAGAAGAAAAATAATTTCAAGGTGAAATCACCAGAAAGAAAAAAATGTTGGGATTTTGTGGAGTTGGTCGTAGATACCAGACTATATCAGCAAGTAAATTTGGGGGTCGGATATTTCGAAAAATGTTTATAACTAGTTGAACCCTTCCACATAGCAAAGTATAAAATAACCAGCACAAGGGTAGAGAAGTCAGAAGTGTTACATACCTGCTGGAGGACTTTCTTTTGATAGCGGTATCCCTGTTAGATATGCCGAACAGGAAAAAAAAATTGCTTTTAGAACAAAACCTTTTTTGAAACTTAAAAGTACCATCTAACACATGATCTTTATTAACAATCACCTTGTCAGTGCCATAGATGTAATCACAATAGGTGAATACTGATGCAAAATTACTCTGGCTTTGTCCACCAACGTAATGATGGTAATCATGGTAATCAGGACCACCGTAAAAAGGAATATACTTTGTCGGAGTCCAAGGGAAGTCATACCTGTATTATCGACAATGATGACAAAGTAACTACAACTTCTTGTGACGGCTTAACGAGCATAGCAGCAGAAGAAACATGTAAAGTGTATGCTACAAATTTGCTGATTAAGAAAGTGATGGGAAAGTCAGGAAAGGAAATGGAAGATTTTTGCAACAGAAATAATTCTCAGCTTCTAAGGACATGCATTGCGGCAAAATATAATGACATCTTCATATTAGATCTGTTTGAGAATGAGTTGACTAAGAATTTTCCTCTCTAGGCATATCTTCGTCACAAACACAACTAAAACACCTTAATTGTTATCTATACGAATCAAAATAAATTATAAAGTTGAGTAAATAAACTATAACAGCAAGGTCAACCATCTGTGTCCTCTCATGACTTACCAAGTTCACAGCTTTAAACAATAGAACATCACGTTTCCTTGATTTTATTAAAGTATTTCACAAGTCAAAACATAAACAGAAAACAGCAAAAACCTTGGAGAGTTATGAGAAAACAGGGGATAATTGAGTAGTTAATAGATTCTTGCTGATTGTCTTGTCAGATTATTCATTAATAAAATCATTTCTCCACAAGTTAAAATGTTTTTACTAAAAAAATCCAAGATCAGGATACGAAAAATATATTCAACAAGTTGCCGCAGTTAAAACACTCTAGCATTTAAGTACACAAATTAAACATAAAATAGTAGAATAAGCGAGATAACCTGCCATAGAAAACTCAAGTATCTGTATATGTAGATCAAGAAAGTTCACTTTCATTGATATAGTAAGCCCACCTCTTAAGGCATCTGCTGATGGTTATATGCAACATATGCATTCTACATGCTTTTCGATTGAATTAATAAAACATTCTTTTTTATAAAGAATTAAGATATGCTGGACAGATTCCTCAAGCAGGATATTTACAAAACTCCAACAACTTAGTGTTAACCAAAGGCAGAAGAAACCGGAGGGCAGGCATGATGTTTTCCTTGTTCAGTTTGAACTACGCATGCTGCCTGCTGGTTTCTACATGAACACTAGAAAAACAAGTTACACTACAACAATGAAATTAGTTCTCCTGTACCAAATGTAGTACACACACTTAGTGACTGCTTTTCTCCACAATTGGCTCGTATACTTCTTTTATTCACTTACTACAGACATGTATCATATTAATCTCTGACTCAATTCTGATGTATTACCGAACTGAGATCATCATTTGGTTGGTTCAAACTATCATTTTAAGATATTTAATATCATACAAGCATTAAAAGATTATATCACAAAATTATGGAACACTTTAAATAACTGTATCTTTTTGCATATCTTACTTTAGATTCTCAATCTTTTAGTTGATTCCTGCAATTTCATCCTATCCAACTGAATGAAATGATTTGATGTTCTTTTCATTTGACATACATCACTAGACAAGAAGTTCATAAGTCTGGAAAATTTTCTTAATGTCCTCAGATATTTTGAAGGTCAGAAACTAATGATCCCATAAACTTGTTTGACGTTGCTTATGCCTCTGAGAAGAATTTCCACAACGAAATAATTACTGAATAGTGAATACCTCTTTCAGGATATAAAAATGTGTCTCATAGTTATGGCATCAGTACTATCTTTATAAAATAAACTAAATGGTGAAAAATGAGGTCATCTGAATCTTACACGAAAAAATGGTTAATTAGACCTAAAAAGTAATTAAGTAAATCAACTATTCCCTGCAAAGTATTACTCCCTCCAATGTGTGGGAGGTCAGGGGTTCTATCACTAGTGAAGTGTCCCTAGTGAAGTGTGTGTGCGTAACTCAAAAAAAAAAAATATTACAAATAAAACAAAATAAAATAAGACGAGCAGAGAGGGTAATCCTACCAAAAGCACTATTAAAATCACTATTGAGCAAATAGTGAAATAAATCACCATTATTGACCTCATCCCATCAATCCATTCACTTTCCAGTAGATCAATTGAAATCCCAAAAGCAATCAGTGAAAAGGAGACTGAATAAATCAATAAATACCACTATTAAGCCATCATTTGGTCAAAATAATTAGCAAAATAAGCATAGCAGATAAAGAATGAGGCTTAACCAATCAAAGCTGTCACTAAACTGCATCAAATCAAAGCATGCAAAGTTTATTACCCACTGTGAGTCTCGATAGCCTCTATCTGTCTCAATGCAATCCATAACCAGAAAGTAATCATATGCCCAGGGACCATCGCGGGCCCTAGAAAAGACGGTATCCCGAGGATCAAAATCTCTGCCCAGTGAGCATATGGCGCCGCAAACCCAATTGGCGCTGTGTACTCATGATGCACCTTGTGAATTTTCTCGTACCCCCACTTGCAGTGCAGAAACCTATGGACCCAATAGTTCCCAAAGTCCTCAACTATGAAATAAACCCCAATTGCGCCGCGATTTCCCACAATGGAGGCAATGGCAAGCTTGTTCTTATCCCTATCATCTTCATTCAATCGAAAAACATAACAAAAACTAAAAATCAAAACGATTACCCAAAATTAATTGCATTAATCAGGGAATCCAACACCACGAAAGACAATTTCACACGACACTGGGAGAATGGAGTTGAATTACATTACTGATTAAAGGAAAATACATTTTTACCTTTATGGAAGGGTAGGAGACGAGCTGGAGGGGGCCCACGACGAGGAAGAACATGCGCATCACAGATTTGTAGCAGCGGAGGGTGTCGGAAAACGAGAGGTTCACTTTGGGTTGGATTTTGTAAGGCCCAACAAATTTCTTGAAGAAATGTTCGAGAAAGAGGTAGTAAAAGGGGAAAACAGAGAAAATGAGGAAGAGGAAAATGATGTTGTGGCAGTATAGGAAGTAGTCGGATTTGTGGGCGGAGTAGTTGAGCCATAGGGTCTCCGCCGCCGTGAGGGATCTTCCGAGGGCGGTCTCCGCCGCTTCAACGGTGGCGTAGGGCAACATCGGCAGTTGGGTTTTTGCTAGTGTGTGTTTGTGTGTTTTGTGGGTGGGATTTTTGTTGGAAATGCGTGCATGTACTGATGCTACTGTGTTGGTTTTGCTGTCAGATAGTTTGTTAAAATATGCGGGAAAGAGGAGAAGAGAAAGTGGGGAATATTCATATTTAAATGGATGCGTGTTGAGATGGACAGTGAAAATGTGAGAAAAAAAAAAAGCGGAGGGTGCTATTTTAAAGGGAAAATATATTTTTATTCATATTCGAGAGGTGGTTTTGCGGTCAATGCACTTTTTTTTTACAACTCAATTTTGAAGCTAGCGTTTGTCTATGAACATCAGCTCCCGTTGTTATTCTGGGAAGGTAAACTACGTGATGCCTACTGACTAACCAAAGTATTGTGGTGAAATCTCACGACGCATAACCAGGTCATCTTGGTAAAAGAACAAATATGTTCGATCCTCTAAATCTAATAATAGTTAATATCCTAACTTTAATTTCTCTTATTTTGCGTGGAGTGTTTGTAATTATTTTTATTTGTAACAAAATGTTAGTAATTTTTCAAAAAAGGGTTGGAAAGTGATTGAAAAGTACAACCGACGTGTATGTAAAATAGTGTTGAAAAGTTGGCATAAATTGAAAAAAAGTATTTTTTAAAAACATGGGAAGCATGTAATTTGTTGAAACTTCAAATCGATAATTACAAGATTCTCAAGCCAATTAGGAAATGACAAAGGGAGAGGGGAACGAAAATAAGAATGGGCTAATTCACGAGCTACTCGGTTAGCCAATCTCTTCACATGACAAAACTTATTATTAGTTATTAGGAAGGTCGTCCAATAATGATCGAATCTCAAATTATAACAGAAATAGGCAAAACAAATTGTGGGCCCACCTGGATTATTGCATTGGGATGAAATTTATTTTGTGATATCACACCATACTGTGAAAAAAGGGTTCTATAGTGGCTCCACATGTTATTATTTGGTTGCTTTGTATTGAAGTTTATTGATATTTAGATTGTGATGTTTCAAAACTGGTTAGTTAAATTTATTTATATTTAAGTAATCACAATTATATGACATCAGAATTGAGAATCAAATCATGGTAGTATAGAATTATTATAGTGGCCTGGGTTATAAGTTTTATAACACTCCAAGCAAATAGTGCACACAATATAATAACCAGCAAATATCAGTTTTGTGATAATTAATACATAATGCAGATCAGCAGATCTGATTAGTACTTTGTACACATTACGAAGCACCATCTTTCATTTAATTTATTATATTTTGAAGGTTTTATTGAACCTTCTTTTTTTTATAACTCGCCCTTCCCCGCCTTAGCAGGGAGCAATTTGATGGAGCAAAGATATAAACCATCGACCTCCATCCCACAAACAATTTGATGGAGCGGGGATTTGAACTCGACCTCCATCCCACGGTGTTTGTGGTGGCGGGTGGAGTAAGCCACCTTGTTATTGAACCTTCTCTTATATATATTATAGGTATTCATAGTATAATAGTAGGTTCAGTTTAATTTGTTGTTTGTGGCCGTGAAGAATAGACCATAATGTGGAGCAGAGACAAAGGGCACCCTTAATTTATAATCCTGATAGGTTTTGTTTTGTCATTAACTAATTATATATATGGGCTTTGACATTGTCTTGTCCAAAAAGATTCTTTTGTGCAAGTTGGAATGACATCAGCTTTTCTTTTTCTAGATTTTATATTTGTTTTAAGATATAAATTATTATTTTTAGGAGAATACCAGTTAAAACTTTTTTGTAATTATAATGGTAATATATTAATAGGTATGACATTTTGTTAATTATGTTTACATACTGGAGAATGACACAAACCGGATGTTTCTAGTGAAAACTTCAAATTCCAATTGGTGTTTTTACAGGATGGGATCTCATATTCCACTTTTCCTATTCCACTCTTATTCCATTGCATTGGATGAAATACACGCGTGTGCAAGATGATGTCACGTGATGATGGCACAACTATACACGTGTCTTTCATCCAACAAATGGAATATGAAGTGGAATAGAAAAAAATGGAATATGAGATCTCAACCCGTTTTTACATGGATCTACCCTACCCTTTAATATTTACATCGATCACTAGCCCCAGGGGTGAAGAGCAAAATTTTAAAACAATAATAATAGCGAAATGAAAATGTAAAATCTGTTACAATCGGTGATTTTTTTCCTTTTTTTACGTACAGTTTAACTCCGCTCTTGGTATGCCGAGCGGCCTTCCCGGACCTTATTGCAACTTGCCTGGTCGACTGCCAACCTCGGGGTCCTTGCGTGTTTTTTGATGGAGGTATTTCATCCTCAGGTGCTGGAATCGGAGTTGCTATTTTTGATAATTCGGGCAGCTTTCCTAAAGGAATTTCTACAAAATTTATGGGAATCTTGGATGCATCGGTTGCTAAGACTCTGGCTCTAAGGGAAGCTCTGCGGCTTGGCAATCTCTTAACTTGAGCTTAATTGAAATTTTCGGAGATGCGACTGCCATCATACTGGCAATTAATGGTGAAACTCTGTTTCCCGTTCATGTATTGCGATATCAGATGAGATCATTTCCTTAAAGGCTACTCTATCCATTTCCGAGTATCTCATGGATTCGAAGGCACAGAAATTTCGTAGCTCATTATTTTGCTTCTTTCGCTAAAAATATGTCTTCTTCTAATTTTTGTTGGGACGTTGTTAGGACTCTCTTTGTCAATCGTTGTTGGACAATTTCCAAAGACCTTTAATGTTATAATGCATTTTCCCCTCAAAAAAAAAAAAAAAAGAAAAAAAAAAACAATTCTTTGACTAAAAGGAGAAGACACACATTCGTATAAGATCGAACCCGTCTAGAATTACTCGATTAATCGATTGAATGATGTTAATAAATTTGAGATTTGTCATCTTAATTTGTCATCATTTTCAAATTTCTTTTACAATCTAAATACTTTGTTAAAGAAATTTCCTTATGCACTCAAATGAGATTGAAACCAATTGGCCTAAAAGCCAAGCGTCGCGATTCGATGCGGGTGGAAATTGGAAAATTTCCGCTAGGTGGACGAAAAATACAGGAGTTTGAGATTGGAGTGGATGAACAGTAATTTTCGGTCGAAATTTGCAAAACTCTCTCCCTAGAAATCACTGTTGGCTTTTGAAATAGCCTTTCTTTTCTGACACGTCTATCTTTTTGGACATTGAGTTGTCTTTTCACGTGAATGGCTTTTTCGGTTGCTATGAAGTATGAATTCATCCATTCTTATTAATGTACCCCATTAGAGCAACTCCATTGGTCTTAACATTATTTATGGGGTCCACCTGCCACATCTTCATCCTATTAACACATTCCTTATATTAACACACCCTCACATTAGTTTTAACGTTAACATTCATTCTATGTGGGTCCTATTATCAACTCATTCACATTAATATATTTACATTAAAGAAAAGAAAACATTACTTTTGTAAAGCAGGGGCCCACATTTGGCCATTTGGTTTGGTTTAACGCGTTCAATCCTTTGAACGCTAAGGGGTTGGGGTGGGGGTGAGTATTATAACACTCACCCACAATGGTGAATAACATTATTCAAGCGTTATTAAGCAATTTTGAAAAACACCATTTGGAGATGCTTTCTTATGTCTTTGATGTGGAAGAGGAAAAATTTTCCCCACTAATAAATTAGTCAACAAAACCATCCTCATAACTTATTGTCAGGTCAAAGCCTATTTGGCACCTAAAACAAATTATATATTGTAATTAAATATACAAAACACATATATGTACAGTAACTAATTACAAATGTTTACATGAATTGGCAAAAACGTTTAGGCGGGGGTGTCAATTTGGGTTGGGTTCGGGTTCGTGGGTTCGGGTTCGCAGGTTCGTGTGTCAAAAATAGCCAACTGGACCAACCTCGTTTAATTATTCGTGTCGAATATTGAACCCTGACCGACCGCTTATTTCACAGGAACCCGAACCCAACCCACTTAACCCGTTTAATAAAATTATTTTAATATACATTTAATAGTTTTAACTGAATAAATTTTTTTTTTAAATGAATCATTATCATACACTATTCGATCAATAAACAATATTACAATTCACAACATACAAAAAGAAATAACATAATTGAATAAATAACATAACATATTAATCATATTTTGGGGACAATATAGACATGCGTAATAATAACAAATAGATAATTAAGGAGGTTTTATCATTTGAGTTTTAAAGATTTGTCTTGTTTGTTGTTTTTTCTTACAATTAGTTATTTAGTTAATTTTTTTTTTAAATTCACAAACGGGTTAGACGGGTTAAAGCGGGTCATAGTAGGTTGATTGGACCAACTGTTCAATTGGCGTTAGTTAGTCAGTCGACCCAATTTCGACCCGGAGCCACAAAGCCTGGAACCATACCCATTTATTTCGTGTTTGGTTCGTGTCGGGTTTATGTGTCGGGTCCTAAATTGACACCCCTAAGTTTAGGCATAATCATAACATTATAATGGCATTGGATTCAACAATACTTTTTCTACAATATTTAAATAAAAACATCACATCGAAACCCAAAAATATTTCATATCCAATTACAATTCTCTCTAAAAAAAACCATCACATCAATCAATCGTCATCATTACATATACATTCACACTCTCAAAATTTTACAATTACCTCTGAAAAATTTTATTTCACTATTCTCTAATAAAATGAAAATTTTCAAAATGAAAGACATCCAATCGCTCCCAAGTTTCTACCATTGAAGGACACTCTTGATCCCGTGAAACTCTTTTTCAAACATATCATTACTTTACTACTTTTTACGCTAAAAACACCATAAATCTATAATTTTTTATTTCAAACTTATAATTAACATAGAACATAACTAATCCAAATATATATTTACTTTTACAAAGAAAATCAAATAAAAATTCCAATCCAAGTAAAAAGAAAATGATTTTGAATATAAAACCTATTAGGATCTAAATCCTGGGCTTGATAGCCTTTTAGTCTTTTCTCATGCTGAAGAGTCGCGATAAGAGGGCTACAACCTGACTTGGTAATATTTTATTTTCCAGTGCTAATTAATTGTTGTACTTTTGAATAGGGGTGACCACGGTTCTGGAACCGTCGGTTCCGGTTCCAAAATCGTCGGTTCCGATTCCTCATTTTGGAGGAACCGGAATCGATGCCTCACGGTTCTGGTTCCAAAACCAGAACCAACGGTTCCGGTCCGATTCGAAACTCGGTTCCTCCACGGTTCCGGTTCCGATTTTAACCGGAACCGTTTGTTTATCTTTTGATAATTTTTTCATTTCTTAAGATAGTTTATCAATTTCAATTAAAAAAAGAAGGAAAAATAAAGAAAAAAACTTGGACTAAATATTCAATAAAATTTTATACTAAATATTAATAATAATATTAAACTATCTATATATACTATTAGAGTATAGAAGAATCAAAGTTCACATAGTTCGCTTATAACATTTGGTCTAAAATGTGTCTCATGTAGTGATGAAAATAAAATATCATAATAAACATTTAACATTTCTTCTAACATGTATTTACCAAAACAAAATTATTGGTTTTAACCTTAAAAAAACGGTTCAATCACGGTTCCACCAACGGTTCTAACCGCCGGTTAAAACCGCCGGTTCCACGGTTTTTAAGACCTAGGAACCGGAACCGCCTACACGATTTCGGTTCGGTTTTGGACCCGTTGACTACTGATTTACGATTTAAGAACCGTGATTGACCACGATTCCGATTCCGATTTAAAACCCGGTTTCGATTCCATTTGGTCACCTCTACTTTTGAATGAATGAGGTAGGTAATGAGCTAAACCATTCCCGAATTTTCATCAGAATGAATTAATTTTAAAAAAAAGTTTCTTTGGCAGATCTAATATTAATGAATTGACAATAAGTTGAAGATGCGAATCCTTGAATAAATTAATACCAATTACGTGGCCTCAATTTTGATATGATGCAAAACCTCAACTGCTCAAGCCTGCCAGGAAATATCATGTTCAATTTAATTTTATTTTTTGCTTTTATTTTTGTCGTTGAGTATTTTTTTTCTGGATTCAATTCATTTTATTGGCTTTTATACTTTTTAAAAGCTTGAATCATTTCCAATCATTTGTCCTATCCACCATAGAGAGCATTATTGTATCTTATTGGATTTTATATTTTCTCTTTGGGTGATATATTTATTTAAATTATATTTTCGTGCAATTCTTCTTGATCAGTTTTTCTGCTTTGTAAAATTTATAATTATTTCTCAATAATGTCAAGAACAAACTATCAATAAAACACAATTTGATAAATCAGAGCATGTGAACACTTGAAAAACCAAAACTGGAGTACTGTAGAGTATTGTTGTCCTAAATTTAAGATTCATGATCATGAACCAATGACCTTGTAGTTGTGTGACGAAGTCATAAATTTCGAATAGGGGAGCCCAACTAATATTAATATAAAAAGAGTTCATCGAATTTTTAATCACTACTACATAATAAATATAGTTTTAACCATGTTTTTTTAGCTCTTTTTGAGTTCAAATTTTCAATTTGTCTTTTTTTTTTTTTCATTTCTAGGGATCGGTCCACGACTCGGTACCGAAAAATATCTTTGCATCGTTTTTGAAATATAATTAAGTACCTCATATGAGAACACAAAAAGAGTATAACCGTGTCAAAATGACTAAAAAACATGTTTTCAAAAAATATGACTATTTTTATTTTTTACAAAACATGCAAAAGTGAACAATTGTCCACTATATAGTAATTTCAACTTTTTTTTTTTTTTTTAAGTTTTATGATGTGCCAAAGAACTAAGTCGTTTCAAAAGTATTTTACGATATGATGTGTCGATGAACAAAATTTGTTTTGTGAGTTGAAACTTTATTCAACCCTTTCTGAGAAGAATTAATATTAATTATTTGTTTTGGGAAGAATTAGTATTAATTTGTGATTATTGAGTTGGAGGCCTACTTAATTAGCCTAATTAATTTAAGAAAACGATATTCCTATTTAGTATAGGACTAGGGTCAAGTCACATTCCATCTATCATCTAATGTTAGAAGTATTTTAGTGATCATGATTAGGGTTTAGGAAAGCTACTTAAAAACGCTTGCTGGCTGTAATCATGTAAAAATTAATATAACATTTGAATTTATATATTCTGAAATCTATTCTTATTTCTTAAATCTTGATAACAATTTTTTTAATAACGTTTAAAATTTTCCAATCGCTTTCACCCTGTCAGCGCTGACTTACGTTTCAATTATTTGTTGGATCTTTCCAAAAAGATGAACAGAGATTAGTTTGACATTATATGCTAAGTACATGATGATCATAATTAACAAAGTCTTCCTTTAAAGATATATTACCATAAAAGGTTAAATTTCTATTGTAGTTCTCTCACTATTTCCTTTTTTTCAGGTTACATTTCTATTCTCATAAAAGGAGTATTTTTTTTTCTTAAATGATGTGCATCATTATTTTGAAAATATCAATTATTGATGATGATTTATAAACAATTATCAACCACTCACAAAAGTCAACAATTGTTAATTAACTAATTAAATATTTAGCTACTACGAAAAAATTAAACTTAACCTCAATATTTTGGTGTTAATCCACAAAAAAATTTGTTCGAAAATGTGTTTGGTGAAATACATTTTGGGAGACTAACTAATTCTTATCCTCAAAATTAACACTTATTAATTGTTATTTCAAAAATATCATATATCTTAATATAACCACAATAAAACAACCTTCATAAGATATCTATGGTAAAAATTGTTCCCTGAAAAAATAAAACCAAACATATTTATTTTTAGTATTTTCCAGAAATAAAATACATTACATCATTATTTTTCAACAACTCATCCAAACACATTTTCATCCTCGTACATTCTTGAACACTAGCCATCAAAGTACATTCTCAAATATTTTTCTCTGACCTATATTCATCGAAATTTTAATACTCTTTTGGGGTGCATTTGGATGGGGGGATTTGGGAGGAAGAATTTGAAATCCTTACCAAATTCACACACCCTGTTTGGCATATAATTTTTCGAATAAATTATTTGGCATATAAATTCAAATTAATGGATTTCAAATCACTCTTTAAGTTTTAATTCATTTTCAAAAGATTTTAAATCTTTCCCAAAACCTAAGTCATTTGAAATTTATTTTTTTTTCCTTTATGTTCACTTGCATATTCACACACTCGCACACATTTACACACTACACACAATACACACATTCCACACACACACAATAAACACACTCACACACTGTACACTCTACACACTGCATACACTACACACATTTACACACACTTACACAAACTACACACATTCACACATACTCTCTTTCACATATTCACATGCACTATACTATGTAGGTTTATGATCGCTACCAATTAATAAGTTCTCCTTTTTTTCACAAGTAATAATTGAAGTTATCATTTAAGTGAGAGAAAAAAAGAAATGTAAACCTAAAATCATGATGGCAAACCAGATCAGTGGGTGATAAAAAAAAAAAAGATGAGATATCAATTTACCATTGCAGCTTTCAATATTGACTGCACTAATGTGAAACATGATTATGTCCTTTTGAATGGGAAAAATGTTAGTGCACTACGATATATATTGAACCCTCTAAGGCTCTAATATATATCCTCAAGGGCCTGCTGTTTTTTCACCAAAGGATAGAATGGCATTGACGTGGCACGAGCTGACTAATGTTCATTTAAAAGGTATTATATATTTTGGACTTTCGGTTAGCAACATGGTTGTAGACACTTAAAAACTATCGTCTATTTTTTTTAGAGTAATGTTAATTTGAAGGTATCATATATTATGGTTAGCATCATGGGTTTAACAACTTAAAAACTAGGGATAACTACAAACACAACCCTGAGGTTTAGGCTAATTACAAAAAAAAAAAAAGAGATGTTACAAAATTATAAAAAAAACCTTGAGGTTTGATTTTATCTTACGTTTTCTACCTTCATAAACAAGAAACATTTAAAAACCCCATGATATTTCTAGAAATATTACAGTTAACCCCTTACAAGTTACAATTAAGACATAAACAAACTTGAGGGGGCTTTTTGTAATTTTAAAACATCTCTGGATTTTTTTGTAATTAGCCCAAACCTCGTGGAGTCTTTTGTAATTATCCCTAAAAACTATTGTCAAAAAAATGGTCCTGGAAAAGCGCCTCTGACAAAAAGAGGCTTGCCTCTTGCTTATATATATGCCACAGATTGAAGTGACATGAGTGATTATTTAACCTTTCGTTTCACTCTTTTTACTTTTAGAGAGAATAGTGTGGAAAAATATTTTGAAAAATGAGAATGAATTTTGTGAGTGTGATTGAATATAAGATGAAAATGTGATGATGATAGTTGATGTGATAGTTTTTTTAGTATAATAGTGATTAGATATGATTGGTGATTTGAAAAATAAGAGAGAGTGAATAGTGTATTTGAGATATGATTGTATAATAATGATAGTTAGTGTAATATTTTCTTTTGTTTAAATTATAATTGGATGTGATTGATGATATAAAAATGAGAAAAGTGAATAGCGTATTTTTTGATTTTTTTACAAGCAATCACATATTCACATAAAATTTTATCCAGAAAGTGAAAGAGATGAAAAACCCCTCACAACCCACAAGCAAGCACTCCCTTAACTTCTATCCAATATACATTGCTTGTTTCAGTTTTGATCTCTCAGAAAAAAAAATGGCTTATACCATATACTTATAAGTCATAGTTCACTCACGTAAGACTTAGTCATAGAGGTGTCAAGCGGGACGAGTTGATCGTGTCGGTCCCAGGCCAAATAGTGGTCGGACCACTATTTTTTTGAGCCCGACCCGCCCATAAAATGCACAAAAATAATCAGGCAAAATAGGCCCGATTTATTTTGGGCCTAAGAAAACAAAACTCAGCCCAGTCTTTTTATCGGGTCGGGCCAAAATTACAGTTCTACTTAATCAATGTGGAATTGTATCCCTTCGAAAACACAAGTTTATCATAGGACATTTTAAGTAGATTAAATATAAAAGGTTTCATCAAGTTATATGAAATTTTTCATTGTTTACTAATCCAGTCTAATGAAATCCAAACCGGGCATGTCATTGCATGATAGGCCTGTTCGTTCAAAGGATTGGGCCTTGGCCCAACAAATCAAATAAACATCAGGCAGCAACGACCCAAGAGTATTGTAGTCTTTCCCAACCCAAAACAGTCTTCACGAAGAACTCAAAGAATGTCGAAATCATACATGTGAAGAGCCACAATCAACATCAGCAAAAAAGCAGAAAAAATTTAAAAAAAGAAAAAGAAAAAAAAAGGTCAACAATGTGGACGAATTAACGATTTAACGGCCTTCTCACGCGATCCCCCAAATAACACACACACACAAACAAATACCTCTCCCAGCAAGCAACTTCCTTTGTCACCTTCAATATATACATATATATACACACATACATACAACATCCTCTGTATCTATTGAAATCTACTTCCAACTGTGTTCATATATGTCAGAGAGAGATTTGAGGAGAACGGTTAGGGCAAATCGGAGAGCGATCAGTAATAGCAGAGTACTTAGACCATCGCCGTCGCCTGCGGCTCGCCGGAGAATCAGGGCGGTCGGTCGGGGGAAGTTGTGGAGGCCTTCGGAAAAAGTTAAGGGTTTGAAGAGAAGCAAGTCGGAGCCGTCACTGTGGAAATCCGGCGGAGATGTGGCGGCGGCGGTGACTGAGGAAGAGGAGGGAGTGCTTTACTGGCAGCGCACATGTACGGACCTTTTTTCGTCTCCGAACAATTCGGTGCCTCGATCTCCGCGGAAATGTTCTGAGGTAATTTTCGTAATTATTTAAGGAATTATAATATTTGTCCCTTTTGATTGGCTGATTTCTTGCCCCACTATTATTAGAAAATGTTCCATAAAAAAAATAAGAGAATTTTATTTTCTCTATACATTGAATTACAGGATTAGATTTAGTTTTTCTTTTAAATAATTTGGGAGTAATGGTTGGATGAAAGAGGATAAATTTCAAAGAAACAGGTTCAAACCCTCGTCAACAAACTCTTACAAAGGGTGATCAATACCCAGGGTGTAGCCAGCCGACTCTGTTGCCCCTAGCACAAAACTTTTTTCGCCCAACTATTTTTTCCCCTTAAATAAAACGTATAATTTTTTCTTATGACTAAAGTCTCAAAGATGTCGTTTTTGTTCTGAAGTTGGCATATCCATTTATCACTTTGTCACGTTGGCAAATGTGTCTTTAAGCAACTTGCACGTAGCTGTTATATATATGTTGCTGTAAAACCCAAAAAATTTACCATGACATCTAATTTGTTGTTTTGCAGGGGTATAACAAAGACGCCAAGGTTGTGGTTAATGTGACCGTTGAGGGAAGTCCTGGACCAATCCGAACCATGGTCGAATTAGGATCCAACGTTGAGGAGATGATAAAGCTTGTGGTTAACAAGTACAAAGAAGAAGGACGAACGCCTCGTCTAGATAAAGATGCAGCTTCGACATGTGAATTACACCACTCTTATTTCAGTCTTGAAAGTAAGTTCTTTGTTTTCAATCTTCATACATAACTAGTTGTTTTAGTTCTTTCTGCTGCCTATTTATCATGTTGACATGTCTGATTTTCTTATTTTTGTAGTAATTAGTTTAATGGTTCTTGATTTATGGGCTTGAGTCATATACCACTTCATTTAGGACTTACAATGTCGACTCTGGGTTTTTCTTATAAATTTCATTTTCCTGACATTTAGCATTGACGTTACTCGAATAAAATCTATTTAGTATCTTTGGTAAGCTGTAAATTTATCTGGATTGAGTTTTAAAGTTTTAGTTGTCATTGTCATGAAGAAGTTGACTTAATTTGTGCCAACATGATAAGTTGACACAAACCTCTGATGAATGCAGATGAACGTGTCTTTTAGGTTTCTATGTCGTAAGCTTTTGCTGACATAAACTCATTCAAGACATAATACATTCACAAATAAAAAATAGGGGGAAAGGTTTTATCCTTCTTTAGTGTAGTGTGGATTAATAAGCATCATATTACAATTGTTTCTTGGTTAATAAGATGAAACCATGGATACTTAGGATTGGCATCAAGAATTATCAACTTTTCAACCCATCATGTACTGATTTTTGTGTTCTAGAGATGGATTAATAAGCATCGTATTCCCATAAATCACTAGTCTTTCAAAACAATGTATTAATTCAATCACTTTTGTGCACATATAGGCTTGAGCAAGTCAGATTTGATCGGTGATGTTGGCAGCAGAAGCTTTTATCTTCGCAAGTGTAACAGCAGCGGCCTTAGTGATGATAATCGATCCGATAAAACATGGGCCTCCTCAAATCAGCTGGAGATCTCAACTCTACCTTTCCTGCCAAGTTTCATGGATCGAAAGATGAAGAAACTCATCCGAAGAACACGAAATTTTTGGAAAATTTTCGGCTGCATCCCGGGTTCTGGATAGTTGCAGCCCACAACGTTGCCAGAGTGACATAATATTATGTTGTTGCCCTGTCAATTATTTTTTATTTTTTAAATTCTTCCTGATATAGTGATGAAGTTTTGTCATATTACAAATAATGTGTGTATTGTGCACAAAGCTTGTATAGTTTTGGAAAACGACTAGTTCCCCATTGGCAAGGCAGGAAAATGGAGGTTGAGGGTCCCAAGTATTTTGTCTCATGTCGAAACCAATATTCAATTTTGGTCGGCAAGACTTGGTTTTGGCGGAGCAATTATTTATGGGTAAAATAGTATCTGATCTCTATGGTCGGCAAGAATTGGGGTTTTTGACAGAGAAAATATTTGTGGGGAAAATAATATCTGATGAAGTTTTAATTTTATATTTCATTTTTTTAAACTGAGAAAAAGAATACATCACTGTAACAAGAGTTTTTTTTAATACTTAAATGTGAAATCATGTGCGTTTTGGACTTTTATTTTATTGTGCGATCGTGTAACGAGACGAGTCGTTATAGAGATTGTCAATTACATTCAAGATCTATTTAGATCTAGATCCTAACTCATCCCAAACTCAAATTAAGATCGGACAAGTATAACATTAAATAATAATAGTAACTCAACCCATTGAACTCATTATATAACTTGAGAAAATTTTATAGAACATTTAATAATAATAGTGTCGCTTAAGTTTTTAAAGGAATAATCAAATAAATACATATATGGTGAAATAGAAAATATAACCGGATCGACTATAATTCCGGCAATCTCCATATACCTGACGCTATATCGTGATATTCTATTTGTAATAACAAAGAAAAGTTATATTTTAAATTTTTGATCAATTATAATTTTCTCGTATTTCCATAAATAAAATAAATTATAAATGGCATAGCAACCAAGTTTTTCTCATAATTTGCTTTCTCAAACAACATCAATACATGCTATGATTTTAATTCTATGCCAACTCCCATTAGAGCAACTCTCATCTCCCATATTGATAGCATCAAATTAACCCGTTTACACCTTCGGTTTTTCTTTATTATTATTATTATTCTTTTTTGTTATTGTTGTTATTTTTCCCAGAATAAACAGCCAAGAATAACAGTTAGAACAATCTACAGATAAACAAGACAAGTAACATAGTATAAAGATTGGTCTATTATCCTTTTAAAATACAGACTTCAACTCGAGACTTGAAACAAGTCCAATTCAAAATGTAACAATTAGCATGGATCATTATTTTTGAGAAAGATCCCCGCAGGGTTGCACAACAGGTAAACGTAAATATATAGTAATCTTCCCAAGTAACAGGTAAGTCTGAAAGAAGTAAAAATTCTACAAATTTATATGGCTGCAACAGTAAACACTCAAAATTGCCAGTAATAAAACATTCCCTTTTGCTAGATATTGTGAATTTGTGATCCTAAAATCATAATCACTTCATCAAATGAGGGACATGTGTAGAGATTGAGATTTACCATGATTCACTCGAGTCTGTTTCTCACACTTCACCTCTAACGAAGTGGACACGAATGTCTGCATACACACCTTCCACTGCATCCAGCATTCAACAAAGATCAATTAAATGATCGATCAAGACAATACAAACATCTAAAAATCATGGAAACACTTAATCAGACCAAGACGTGACAGGAGCTGGAGAGGTACACCTAAAAGCTATAGCTCGAATCTCACACTAAATATTAAAAGAATTATAATTAGGAAGTGCATGAAAAAACTTTGGCTTTATAAAGAAGTGATTTATTGTAGTAGAAGTGGAAAGTAGTTGAGAATCATAAGTTCTAGTGTGCAAATAGAAGTTGAAAGTTGATTAAGTTGAAAGAGAGTGTTAGTGAATAAGTTGTAAAAAAGCTTTTACATATTTCAAAATTAAACCAGAAAAAGAATCAGAAATCTAAATCACCCGTAACCTAATTTTTAGACCATTTCTTTAGCCAAAAGTTGAGAGACACTTTTTTAAGTCTTTGCAAACAGCCAAGCACTCTCTTGGTATAATGAAGCAAATTGCATACAGTAAGGATAACCAAAAAGTAAGCACAAATTGCAACAGAAATGAACAAAAATATGTAAAATCATTTCTTTCACTTTTAGGCCGAAGAGTTGGATCCAGTAAAACAGATGTATGAATTGATAGGAACAATCATGTCGAGCTCACAAAGAAAATCACCTTAAATACGTGCAAAATCAATCATCAACCTCCGCTCTGATCTCCTTGACAAGCTCCTCCTTGTATTCTTCAAACGAACCTGGGAACGCCTCAACGGTTCCATTTTCCACCACCCATATTTCACTTCTTTCTTCGTTTTCACAGACACGTGATATAAGCCTAGAGTCATGACTGACTAGGACAACCCCACCAGTGAACTCATCAAGTGCGTCTGCCAAGGCATCAATACTTTGCATATCCAAATGATTAGTCGGCTCATCTAATAGTAGAATGTGTGGCTTAGACATGGATATGGAAGTGAAAACCACCCGCGCTTTCTGTCCTCCAGATAGTTTTGCAATCGGCGTTAAGTGATTGTGGCTGGGAAGTCCGAATTTACCGAGCTTTGCCCTAACAGCCTCCTGCTTACTAAGTCCCTCTTGATCTGGATGTAACCGAAGCAAATATTGAACTGGAGTTTCATCCATTGTCAGTAGATCCACAAAATGCTGTGAGTATCTACCAATCCTCAATTTCTGACTTCTTCTTACTTCACCCTCGGTTGGTTCTAAATCTCCAGCAAGAAGGTTGAGCAAGGTCGATTTTCCAGCTCCGTTGGGCCCGACAATTGCGACGCTGGTCCCCATGTCAATGCCTACATCCACATTAGAAAGCCTGAAATCCTCTCTATTAGGATAGCTAAAGCTAACTTCAATTAGCTGCAAAAGTGGTGGTGTTAACTCAGTGGGCTCAGGAAATGGAACTCCACGGTGTAATCTCTCCATTTCTGGGGGCTTCTGGTAATTGCTCATCTTCAACAACCTTTCCTTTACCCTTGTTCTTGAGGCTTCCTTGGCAGCAGTAAATTTGGCTCGATCCTTGACCTTTTCCTGCTGAGCCCGACTCCCGGATCTCTTAGCGGCTTTTACCTGCTTGTCATAAATCTCAAACTTCTTATTCATCTCTTTGCGGCGCTGCTCGTATCAACTTCAAATTCATCAAAATTTCCTCGATAAAGGTGGAGTTTCAAATCATGGAGATGAATAATTTCATTGCAAACCGTGTTAAGAAAATCTCGATCGTGTGAAACGACAACAAGAGTTTTCTTCCACCTGCATAAGTATTCTTCTAACCATAGAACAGCCCGGAGGTCAAGATGATTGGTAGGTTCATCCAACAGCAAAAGAGTTGGCTGCACAAAAAGTGCTCTGGCTAATGAGATTCTCATTCTCCAACCACCACTGAAGGACCGTGTCGGACGGCCCTGCATATCCTTAGTGAAACCCAACCCAGCAAGAATCTTTGAGGCTTGAGCCTCAGCAGCATCTGACCCCATCAGCTGCAACTTCTCATACAATTCAGAAAGCTTCTCTCCCACGTCATTTCCTTCATCATCATCTTCCTCCTGCTCACCAGTGGACATATTTGATGCATCCTGCAAATATTCAACTTCTTGTCGCAGTTTAATGAGTTCTTCATTGGCTGAAACAACTGCTTGAAGGGCTGTTCTATCATCACCAACAACCTCTTGTTCAACCAAAAGTACATCAATATTTTTAGGCACAGGTATCTTTCTCCAAGCAAGAAGCTTTAATAGGGTGGACTTACCCATTCCGTTGGGCCCTACCAGTCCATATCTCTTTCCATGAGAAATTTTTACTGATGCATTCTTCAAGAGTTCTTTCCCACGAGCAGAAACAGAGAAATTTTCAATTGTTATATCTTTGACATTTGCATCGGCATCATTTTCGCCATCAAGAACAGAAGCCCGGCTACCAATTACAACAGTAAATGCATCACGGTCATCCTTGAGGGCCTCCTGCTTGGCCAGCTCTACAGCCTGATTAGCAACCACATCCTTTTTTTCTCGTTTCTTCAACTCCTTTTCACTTATAGATATTTCAAGAGGCTTTGCAGCACTTCTATTCTGTCGGGTAGGCTGTTTGTGAACCCCATTCTGCTTTTGCTCTTCTTGATTCCAACACATCATCCTCTTCATCTGAGGATGGAAGATCTATCCCGTCAATATAAGACGGAGTTTCGGAGCAGCTTTTGGCTTGGGTTTACCAGTAGCGGTTGATCCTTTCTTTGGTTTATCAGGTTTTGCATCCATGCTGGCAAGCATCGCAGATACTGAGAGCTTCTCCTTACCACTCTGCTTAGCCTTTGTGCCAATGGCACCATCATCTGATTTCTTCTTTCCCATAGCGATGCCTGAATACCAGAATTTAAAAGTAAACTATTAATTTTCTCTTAGTAAAGAAAAAAATCAATGAGTCGCATATATTTCCAACAAAAAAAAACAAAGAGTGACCTTTCCGCATATCAAAATTCCGCCTACTCCGACATTACTTTGGATTCAAAGTGTTTTATGGTTTAACTCGAGTTATGAATTAAGATAAAATAGTGACCATTTCATATCTGGAATGAAAGTTGGGGATGGAATGGAACCTTTTCATATTGGAATGAAAGTTGGGATTAAAACTACATTTTATCTGTTAACTGATGGGGATCAATTTGGGAGGTTCAATATAGGGCGATAAAGCCAATCAATTCAATACTGCATTTCCCAAAACGAACTAAAGTATTACCAAACACAGAAAATCGATAAATTCAGTTTGGTTTCACCTTCTTCAAAAAGAAAGAGAACATACATAACATTAGTAAAAATTCGATCCGGTATTCCTAAAGTAAAAATACACCAAGAAACAATAATCCCTGCACATAGCTACTGAATATTCACACATAAATTAGAATTACAATGAAAAGTAAATCAGAAGAACTAATAAATTACCTAATTTGGGTGACTAGGGTTTTAATTTAGGGCTTTTCGGGAAAAATTGATGCAGAGAGCTTGGTGTGCGACGGCCGATAGGTGGCAGACGGATGGCTGATGATGGCGACCGATAAGGAGAGCGGCGTGCAGCGGCAGCAGAACGAGGTGGCTCGTGCCTGATGGAGATAAAGAGAGTGGACACGAACAGCAGAAGAAATCTGGATTATGATTTATGAATGTGTAATAAATAAGAAATTTGGCTCTGTTTAGAAAAAAATAAAAAAGGCTGATTTAGGATGGATTTTCAACTTGACTAAAAATTCAAAAAAAAAAACATTTTTCACATTTATTCTAGGGAGGTGGTCTCTTATTTATAGCATTGTCCAAATTATTTCCTTACATCCAAACTTCTTATTTATAATATTGTCCAAATTGTTTCATGCTAAATCCTATCATGTCCAAAATTCTTAAATTTGAAAGGGATTTGATTATGTTTGGTAATTATGTAATCTAATTTACTAATGGCATATATTATAAACATATATAAATTTAATTCCCAATAATATAGTAAAAATATTGTATTAACATTATATATTCTTACAATTAACTGATATTAACATTCTATTTTCCATAAATTCTTAGGAAGCCAAAATTTTATTTTTAAATTATTTACGCTATGACGGTGAATTGAGAACACCATGAAGCTATAATAATAAACTTCAATAAATATTGTCAAAAAAAATAATAATTTTCAATCGAATAAATAATCAAATTATTTAATTAATTTAATCGACTAATTAATTTGGACATGACTCCTCTATGAATTTGGTATTTCACTCTTATAAATATATAATATCTTAAAGCGAAAGGTAGATCGCACCTGAAAAGATTCTGAGTGAGCAACACCGGAACATTCCCCCTCTTCTCCTTCCCCAAACCGGTAGAGTTTCAGGTCCCATCATCAGCTTCGATTCTTTTCTTGTGAGCTCAAGCACCAGGGGCGCGTACTACGCACCTGGGGCTCCACATCATAATCTCCCTCTCTTCCTCTACCTTGCACTAGCTCTCAGAAACAGTTTAAGTGTTTAACTGCATTAATAACTAAAAAAAAAAAATAGTACAGAAAATAAGAAGAAGGAAATATGGGAGATGTGTGGGCTTGGGTTCTATTCTTCTTCATTCTCATTGCGCTTGTCGTTATGCTAGTTTTCCAGGTTATATTTTTCTTCCACAACCCTAATTTTATTTTTCTGTGTTACTTTGTTGCTTTGATTTTGTTTGTAGTATATATGGTAATTTCAAGAATTGGCTGAAAAATTGATTCTTTCTGTGATTTTTGTGTTTGTGGTTTATTGGATCATGTTGCCAGTTATTAAGATGGAGATATGTTACGTTGACTTTGAAATATGACATATTGTTTAATTCTTCTTGTGTCCTTGCATAATTCTATGGCAAAGTTTGCATGAACTAGTTCTTAGAGATAGGATATTGTTAATTTGTTAGTCCTTGTCAATTTTGGAGAAGTTGCTGTCTTTAAGTTTTTTGGTTGGCAAGGATATTTTTGTTAAATAACTTTGGCTGTTTTGGATGGAAACCATATTATAGGGATGAATTTGGTTGTCTTTGCTAACATGAACGATTTCGTCTTTGAGAAACTACCGAAAGAAAGTCTGGCTTCTTGAATCATATTATTGGCGTTCTCAGAATGAGACATGAGGAGCTTAATCTTGTACCTCATTTGTAATAGGGAAAAAGTTGCTTCTCATGCGTCATTTGCCTTGTTACTATAAATGCAGTTATTATCCTTCGGGCAAGACTTTGTTAAATGTCTCTATATCAAGAAAAATACTTTTGTTTCGGAATTTTATTATTGTTTAAACTTTATGCAGCTCATGTGCTTGGCGGATCTAGAGTTCGATTATATAAATCCATATGACACTGCTTCTCGAATAAACACGGTGGTTTTACCCGAGTTCATCACACAAGGAGTTCTATGCTTCCTCTTCCTTGTAACAGGGCATTGGATTATGGCACTCCTAAGTATCCCTTACCTGTACTACAATGTGAGATTGTAAGATCACTTTGCTTTTGCTTGAATATAATCGACTTAATTTAAATGTATTTAGGCATGTGTGCATGTACTCAAAGCATCATGGTCTTGTTTATAGGAATATAGGCACTGCATTCATGTACTCAGAGCAGCATATTAGAACTCTTTATACGCCAATCTATTGATTGGATGGTAGCCGTAGCATGTATGTCCTCCTCTGCCTATTAGCTTTTGACATTTTCAATGAAGCTTGTTCGGAGTTTCATTTCATCTGCTTATTTAAAAAGAGTATGTTTCTTGAGGGGAATAGTTATTTGGATCGCCATCGAAGCACGATAAGAACTAGAGATTGTTAGCGTTATCCACCAATTTCATTTTTCATTCATTTATTGTCACCTTTGAGAAGTTTGCTTCAAATTTCCAAAGAAAATGAGGCTGCACCTTTTAGTTCTCTGATATTATTGATACTTACTCAATATATATATATATATATATATCCTCCATCTATCTTTGCACTGAGTAGGACAGACTAATTTTATAGAACTGTGGATATTTGATTAACAGAATGGAAATTTTGGAGTAGGAAGAAATTATACTACTCATGCCTGTTGAATTGCTTTGGGTCATAAGCTAAAACACTTTGCAGTGCTGCGGTAGACGAGATAGTAGTAGTTCCTCTCAAGTAGTAAAAATCTTCCAGGTTCTTTGGATTAAATTGTAAGATGGGGGTTCAAAATTTTATACTGATATCTCAAATTGTTGGACTTTGATCAACCTCGGGCAACAATAAAGCAACGCGTGTTGTAGGCATTTTTTTTTTCGTCTCATAACAACAATGTCATTATTGCATACTGGTCCCAATACCTTGTAACGAGTAAGATATTGTGATCATAAAATTAGGAATTACACCAAACAACACAAACCTCAAACCAGCTGAGGACCAAATTTTCTATTCTCAGAAACAATTTGTTATTGTACAGGCAGATTGCAATAGCATAACTGCTCATTTTTGTTCAGTAGCCTTAATTGTTAATGGATAACTGAAATTATTTCAAATTAAATATTATATAATAATATCTATAACGGTGGCCGCTATTTAGTCTATGTAACAAGTAGAAATTTCTGCCCCTAGGATACAGTGTATATGCTGTGTAGAGCCTTGATGAATACTCCTGTTGAAATTACTATCTTTCCCCTGTGTCTTTGTTTCCCACCTGTCTTTCAGCATGAGTTGCTAAATGCTGAGAAAATGAGTTAGTTCTTGAATATGCTAGAGATTACACATATATTAATATTGACCACGCCAAATGGGTTATATTTTAGCTTTACTA
Organism: Rehmannia glutinosa; assembly: GCA_016081115.2. Lineage (NCBI taxonomy): Eukaryota > Viridiplantae > Streptophyta > Magnoliopsida > Lamiales > Orobanchaceae > Rehmannia > Rehmannia glutinosa. The sequence goes on from JABTTQ020001592.1 coordinate 1,235,849, forward strand.
AGTGATGATGTGTTTGGCGAAGATGATAGAAAAAAGGCACTTTCTTGTCTTGGAGCAGGTATCTTCGAAGACAGCACCTTATAGACGTAACTGAGATCTTCAACTTGCTAAATTGGGAAAAGAAGCAACGGCTTTTCAAGCTAGGTTATGTCATACTTATTCTCTTCATGTGCTTGTTCTGGTGAGTCAAAATTTCGGCAGCCCTTCTTTTCATCCTAATGAGGCTTTAAAGCTTCTCAAAGGATAGTTCATTGGTCATTATTCTTTTGTGTAGGATGATTTACAATGCACTCGAAGACGACTTAATAATCGCTTTTGTGAAATGTGAGCTCTGTCAGATGCTGCGTTGTATGGATGGATAGACAGGCTTGTTGAGTTAAATTCTTTTGTATTTGTAATTTTCTACTTTATTTTGAGGCTGAAATTGGGCTCCTCTAGTATTGTTTGATAGTAAACCAGTTGCAGCATTGTAAAGTTAAAATTTTCAGTGCTGATTCAGTTATGGGTGCTGCTGTTTATGTTTAATCTAAGGTTCCTTTTTTTGCTTTTTCCTTTTTTTTCTCGTGTGTTTAATATATATGTGTCATTGATGTGTTAAGTTGCTTATTCAATAGTAGTCCACTGAACAGTACCTTGCATTGCAATTTTGCAATGCTGTATAAAATGGTTTTGCTTTTCATTCCATTCTTGAACTCTCTTTGAATTGAAATACAACAATTTTGCAATGTTTATGACAAAATGACCACATCCTTATTAATATTTGTAAGGTTTCAGGTTTTTCAATTGTATTTATTTCTTCCTTCATAATGAATAAAGCAAAGTCTTTGACGAAACTATTGAAGTGTTAAATTCATTTACCTATTAATTGATTAAATTATTTATTACTAAAACCTCTAAATACTTCTATATTATAGTTATTAATAATAATGAAAATATATCTGACCTGAGTAAAAGTGTAAAAACGATGTATTATCTTAGCGCTCTCCGTGACAATTTATATGGTATTTTGCCCCTTCTGCAATCAAAATTGAATTAATTTGATCCCAAGTTTTATTCATAACTTTATCATATAGAATAATCTTTAGTTAGATTAAAATCAATTAATTATTATTATTATTATTTGCTTTTTTGCGGCATGCTTTTTGTGTGTGTTGATTTTTGTGAGATGATTAATGCATATTTTTGTGTTTTTTATTTGCATGTTGTATGTTTTACTATCATGTTTTATTTTATAAAATAAAAAAAGTAAAATAAGTAAAGAATTGGTAACATGGCCAATCGTCAGATGAACCCGATGCACTTATTGAAAAAGATTGATGTGGTTCATATGTAAAGAGAAAATGGTTTGTGTTTCCGAAGGCTTATAATTTCACCCTTTACTTTTTACTTTTTTTTTTTTTTTTGAACTTTTTGAAACTCCCTCTGCTTTATGGTGGTTCTGGTCCAAAATTTCTATGATTCCATCTAACTTTTAACCTGGACAAAATACGATGTATTTCGTCATCTTCTGCTAAAAAAAAAAAGGAAAAATAGCTAGAGATTGCTTTCGACCTTACTGAAGTGGGGGCGCATTATTATCATCATGAGATATTTCAAATATACTGAAACAGAAAATAACACATCACTTCATATTACACATTCTTCATGCCTTCATATCCGGACTACTCTGGCTATGTTTGGAGCAATTATAATTGATGTTAACTACTAACTGAGCAATATAAAGCAACATCCCGTCCAGAAAGAACCAAGTAGACCACGAAGGATTCATGCACTATAGAAAGAATAGCTTAGAAAAAATATGAAACCGTATAACAGCTCATAGCCATTCCAATCCCAATCAACAAAAGAACTAACCAAGACCTGCTGTAGAATCCTTCCGTGGTGCATCTGCCTTAATACGAGAAGGCCTAACTATTCGATCAATGAGGCCGTATTCAAGAGCTTCTTGAGCATTAAATCGCTTCACCCGACTTAGATCCTTGTGAATCTGCATATCCATATTACGATTCAGCGCACATTTTGACATTAAAGAGAAACAAATAGAAAGCATCGGCACATATTCCGTATTTTGGGAAGTTGCAAGAATCAAAAGCTAGACACACTATTCTGTAGGGGTGGAAATCTTTGACACGACACAATAACACGACACGAACCAACCTGAAGTTACTGAGAGAAACACAAACATGACTAACACGAATTTGAGACAATGTTACCAATATGTCTTAAAACATAGTTATTTTATATTTTACTTAATTTTTGATGTATTTTGAGCTTAACTCGAAATCAACCCAAAACCAAACACGAAACTCAATGACCCGAATTGTCACCCCTAATATTCTGAAAAGTGATAATTACCAAAACTACCCCTGAGGTTTAGCCTAATTACAAAAAAAAACCAGTTACCTTTCAAAATTACAATGGCCCCTTAAGGTGTTACAAACACCCCTTTGAAGTTTGTATATACCTAACAAGTACCCCCTTCCCGAGGATGAAATTTGTAAAATAGAAACAAATGTCAATGGGGTATTTATAATTTTGAAAGATAACTGTTTTGTTTTTGTAATTAGGCTAAACTTCAGGGGTAGTCTTTGTAATTTTCCTTCTGAAAATGGAATGACGAAAAGGAGAGTACATACCTTCTCGACGGGCTGGCCAGTTTTCTGAGCCAACTCCTTGAAAAGATAGTCCCTTATCCTTAGCAGTTCGTCCGCCTCATTGCGAATATCATCAGCCTGCGAAAGGGTTCGTTCCAGAGACACATGAAAACTTGCAATAGTGAGAAAATGAAGGCTTTATTTATAGACAGGATGAAAAATTATCACACCTGACCACGAGCAGCTCCTGCTGGAGACTGTAATGCAATCCTTGAAAGAGGCATTGCATATCGAGTACCCTATTTAATAAAAAAGAATTGCTAATGAGATGATGATACCAAGGAGGACGGTTCCAGATCTCATTGTAGTAATGTAATAACTCAATAACGAGGATATTACCAATCACTTTAATAGAGAAATGTTAAACTTGAGAGCCAAAACCTCTATATGGTGTAGGTGTCATGATATGATAAAAGTCATTTCAATAGTAGCACAACACCTTGAACCAACAAAATCTTATAGAAGACATTTAAATCCCCAAATATTTTTGGGATAATTACAAAAAGACCCTTGATGTTTCGGCTAATTACAAAAAACTCTAGAGATTTTTGAAAATTAAAAAAATGAGGTTTGATTCCATTTTCTCCCTTCATAAGCAAAAAATATTTCAAAACTCCCCCAAGATTTATAGAAATATTACATTTACCCCCTTAAATTTAAGACATAATCAAACTTGAGGGGGCTTTTAGTAATTTTGAAATATCTCTGGATTATTTTGTAATTCCCAAACCTCAGGATTTTTTTTTGGTAATTATCCTAAGTTTCTAGTAACTGCAATGTATGAAAGATGTAGCTGTGATCATGATAAGATAAGAGTTAAATATCTAGATCAAGTTTCCAGTAAGCTCACAGAGGGTTCATTGTTATTCTTATATCTAGTGTGAAATATCTATTCTGTTTAGAAAAAAATATACCTTTTCTCCTGCAGCAAGGAGAAAACCTGCCAGATTATATGCATAGCCGACGCAGTGAGTACCAACAGGACTTTTCAAGCTTTGCATAGTATCATATATAGCCATGCTAGGCGTAAGCTGCAACAAGGAGAAAATTTCAGCAAAGCAGCGGACAAAAAAAACGAAAAAGAAAGAGATGAAAAAAGAAGGAAACACAATGGCATAGAAGACATCTCAAACAGAAACAAAAAGTTCATGCAAGTATTAAATAAAGAACTCACATCTCCTCCCGGGCCATTTATGTACATAAAAAGCTTCTTCGAATCATCAATACTATCAAGGTATAACATTGTCGCAAGTATCTGATTGCTGAACTCTTCATCTATGTGTTGCCCAATAAAAATAACACGTTCACGGTACTGCATAAAAGAGTTCAGTTAACTTCTGTTTGACTGATTCAAGAAAAGTAACGACTTCTCATTCATCTTGGCATAAAAGTGGCCAGTTCTTGCAGGTTTAGTAGTAAAGAGCTTATCTAATCAAGACAGTTTCTTTTGTAACTCTAATGTCGACAAAGGAAAATCAGACAGTGATGCAAAGATGAGCTCTCCCATTCAAAGTTTCACATAGCAATACAAACAGGGAATGAGGGATAATTACAAAAACTACCCCCAAGGTTTAGACTAATTACAAAAACAAATAAAAAAAAAAATCAATTGTCTTTTAAAATTACAAATACCCACTTGAAGTTTGTATTTGTTTTATAAATACTCCCGCACCCCACTCCACCCCACCCCTCCAATAGGTGCAATTTGTAAAACAGAAACACATGTCGAGGGCGTAGTTGCCATTTTAAAACATAACTGGATTTTCTTGTAATTAAGTTAAACCTCAAGGGTAGTACTTGTGATTATCCCTACAAACAACGAACTGTCCATTTGATTTTATTGCAGTAAAGTAGCCAAGATAACTTACAAGAGCATTCCACAAATCAACCCATTGCCAAGTTCCCTCAGCAGGGTTTCTGTAAGGAACTCTAGGGGTTCCAATAGGCATCATTGAAACACGACCCCTCGTTGGTTTACCACATCTGGTAGTGCAAAAAAGAGTCAAGAATAGGCAGTCAAAACTATATCAAAATCCATAATACGGCAGCCTATACATGATCCTAGTCAAGTGTGAATTCGGAAAATAGAAACGCAATGCTCCAGAGCAGAAGGAACCATTCGAGGTATACCCAAACACCAAGAATAAAAATTCCATTCTTTCTAACTTGAAACACATTTCACAATTTTGGAAATTTGATAACATGGAAAAGGAAATACATGACAAAGCACACAAATAAGTAGAATACTTTATGAAGGCAAACAAGAACAGTGTGGAATTCAATATGTGTATAAATTCCGGCAATAACCAAAGGTATACAATCCCAAGATGCAATTTTAACTAAAACAACTAAAAAGCTAATGGAAGAATGTAATAGTGATACAATAAAATAGCATAAATTCAGATTTTCTGATTAACTCCGCAGTAATAGTCATTACAGGACACCCTACTTATCTAGAAGATACAATGAATAAAGTAATGTACCAAACTTAGGCTCATATTAGAATTAAAACACAGAAACAACCAATAGCATAAATTTTACCTGGATTCAATGCTTTTGTAAACTTTATTGTGGAATTCCACATTCAAATTGGGTTTTCCAACCCCATAACAATCTGTGACATTCAAAAAATAAAGAGGTAAAAAAGATACCAATTTTTTATCAAGCAATTACTTCTTGAATATTAACAAGAAGAAAAACGTGAATCCATGTGTAGTGGGATAGGATAAGAACACGTACTAGGAGATTGAACTCTTAAGCCCACAAAAACTTTGCTTGCACAGCTGCAAATAAGGAAAAAAGGGGGAAATTAGAGTTTTGACAAAATCAGAAAAGGGATTCGATTTTCAGTTCCCAGAAAGAAAGAACACCTGAGAGAAGGTTGAGAAACATCAAGTCTTGAGTGCAGACATGAGGCAGAAGATACCGCCATTTGATAGTGTGTGAGAAACTGGAGAGAATTGTGAGATTTTGGGTTTGGGATATTGGGTAAGAGAAACCGGTTTCGTGCCTGCTGACCCGGGAATTATTTGACCCATATCATCAATGGGTCAGTGGATATTTAGATGGTTCTTGATGGAGCAAATTAATTTAGACTTTATAGGATTTTGAATTTTGGTTTTTTTTTTGAGACAGAATTTTGTGTTTTATTACACTCAAAAGTAAAGCCTAGTTTGTTTATGTTTCCAACAACCTATTTTCAATTTCCAACTATTCATAAAACAAGAATAATGTTTGTTTATAAATTTTCCAATGGAAATCATCATTTTCACATTCCATTTTTTACATAAAACTACATCTCAAACCTATAATATCAATTTCCAACCATATACACTATCATACATCACTCATCAATCAATATTCTCATCTTTTCATCCAATTATACATATGAGACTCACTATTACCAACTCTATCAATTTAAAATATTATTATTTTTTAATTATTTATACCTAATGGGACCCACTAGCCTACAATCTCACAAATATAATATTACATATTCAATAAAATATTCAACCACTACCAACTTTTCAAATTATTATATACATAAAATAATACTACAAAACTACTCAACCAAACACGATCTCATTTCCAAACCTACATAAATTTCATTTTCATTCACTCATCCAAATATATTTCCAATTTTCACACGAAAATTAATAAATTCTCAAAATTCAATTTCCAACACTAGAAACTAGAAATGGTCCATGGAAACATAACCATACAAGGCCTAAGATTCTGCTTGAGGAAATTTTCATTTTAATATCAAATGGCTTAATTGAAAATAAGAAACTTAAAATTATGTAAAAAAGAAAGAAATAAGACTCTACTACTAGACTAGGGAATAATTCAAACTTTTAAAGATATAAACCAGAATAATTAATAATTTACAACAACGAATCAATGATGCTGGAATACAAATGGTAGATTGATTTTCTTCCATTCAATTTTACACACAAACACAATACATAAAAAGAAAAAAAAATGGAAAGCCCATAAACTCTGCCTATAGGGCCAGCGTGCCTAGCCCGGCCCACTAAAAGCGGGACTAGTGGGCCGAGCAAGGTCTAGGATTTGTACAAAATATTCAGGCTAGCCCAGACCCTTTTAAACCCGAGCTTAGGCTTAATCAGCCCCACTTGGCAGTCGAACCTATTCGGGCATTGGTTGAACTGGCCCGGTCCAACCCACTCGACATCATTAGCCTAAGAGATTTTTTAGCAAGTATGTTCTTATGTTGGAAAATAGCACGTCTAATACAGGCTATAATTTGTGATTCATCAAAAAACTTCACTTGTACTTGAATATTGATGGGAACTGTTGTATTTGAGGGCTTTATTTCTGTTTATTGTACATTGCATAGTATATTAGCATCGGGCAAGTACCATAACATTATCAACTCAATGGATCATGGCATATCTATTTGATCTTCTTTGATGATGGAATCTAATTTTATGTTTCACTTCACGTGTTTCATTTCATTGGATGATGGACATGTATATTTACATCTAAAAACTCAACAACGTATATTTATCGTTAACATGGCGTACGCATGTCCATCATTGGATCATCCAATGTAGTGAAATATACGAAGTGGAACAGGAAATTTGTTCCCTTAATTGATGGAACTTGGAAGCAAGAAAATGAACATTAATGTTCAATCCAACAAGGCAACAAGTTATACTATACATACACCCATTTTATTAAGCTAGGAATGAGAAATTACATCTGAAATTTGTCCATAATAAAAGGGACACTTCTTTCTGGTAAAAAACAAAAACAAACTTAACACCAGAAAGACCCTCAGATAATGAGGGATTTCAAATCTTCAAAAGGGAACATAAAAAAGTAACACTACCTAAAAAAAAAGAAAAAGAGGCAGTAATTGTATTTACAATATTATCACTTTATCAGTAATTGAGTAGTTTTGGACTTTTGGTTGGCGTTAAGATTTCTCCAACAATAACTCTTCCCTCCACCCTTTGATCACCTTAGCTATAAACTCTTCAATTCTGCTCTTCAAATTTTCATCATCTTCTTCTTCTTCATCATCATCGCTATCATCATCGTCATCGTGATCATCGCTCCACTCTATTTCGAATCGTAACCGTCTGAATCGTAAAAATCATCGTCATCACTATCACTGCTCATTTCATCTCCCCATATTTCCTCTGTTTTCACTTCATAAACTACAAACTCAAAAAGGCCATAAGCCCATCAAGATCTTGTGCTGATCTGCTCTCACATTTAACATGTATGGCAAAAATGATAATGTTGAAAACCGAAAACACGAAAATCGGACTACACAAAAACCCACTGAAGTAATTGCCATATGATGATGACTCTGAGAAAAATAAAATTACGATCAGCAGAATTATGAAGAAGATAAATATGAGTTGCCAGACAAATTTCATAACCTGAATCTTGCACTATAAGAAACAAAGCTCAACATTTCCTTGTGACATATTTTGTGCATATTTATAGATTATAGTTAATTTGATTAGATTATTACAAGGTGAAGTAGAATTTCCTGGAAATTTGATTGTAGTACGTAGTACATTCTTGTTATACATCATTTTGGACATAGTCCATGTATTTAATACTTACTTTTTGGCTTTATAGGTTTAAACCAGGAAATTCTCTGGCTAGCCTTATAAATTATAATTGTCAACTTACATCCCATTTCGTGTATTTTTGGCAAAAAGAAGTGTGTTAAGATAAGCAAGCAAGATATTACGACTAGGGTTGTAAACAAATTGATTTGGCTCAAATAATGTATTTAAACTTGTTGAACTCAGCTGAGCTAGCTTGAGCCAAATATTCCAGCTCAAGACTATGGGAGTATTTGCAAAAACATCCGTTTTTAGAAAAACTATTTATTATAGTAAAAGTAAAAAATTTGGTTATTTGTTTGTAAAAAAGCAAAAACAAATATAATATAAAACAATCAGAAGCAGAAATTGTTATTTGCAAAGACTGTAAACTGATTTTTTTCAAACAAAAATCAAGAAATGTTATTTTTCTTAGTGATTGTTTGGTTGGGGTGATTGAGCTTCTCGTTGAGCTCAAGAATCTAACTTGAGTTTGAGTAAATTAATTTGATTTAACTCATTTATACTTCAAAATAACCAAAAAAAAAATACTTATTTAGATATTCTTGTCATGAGTCTGGCAGAAGGAATTGAAATATAATAAATAAAACAAAAGTGAAACTTGAGTCAAGAATAGACTTATTTATGCTATTTTTTTACTTTGTAGGCAAGGACTTATTCAGAAGAACACAACCCATGAGAAGAGTTAACACGTGACAATGTGATTGGTGGAATACTACAACAACTATGATATCAGATGACTAATTGTACTTAATTACAAGTAATTCTCTAAAGTTTCCAAGTTTTATGGTTGTTAGAGGTCTCTCGGATGAGATCTTCTATTAGACAAGGGTATTTGATCAATTCTTAATTTACCGCACGGATGATTGTTACGCCATTTATGCTTGATTTATGTTGCAAAATTAATAATGTAACTTTTATACACATGTCAATTATATGTGCGGTGGATTATGAGATAAAACAGTCTTTTGGGATAGAAGATTCCATCCGGAAATCTCAACTTCGAGTTGATCCAAACTAATTTATTAATAAAAAGATAACTACAAAAACACCCCTCAAGTTTGATTTAAATTTAAGGGGTTAAACGCAATATTTAATGGATGTCAAGGGGATTTTTGAAATGTTTTTTTTGCTTCTGAAGGGAAAAATGTAAGGCGGGATCAAACCCCAATGGGATTTTTGTAAATTTCAAAAGTTATACTAGCCCGAACCTCAAAGGTTTTATGAACATAATTGGTTTCATTTTTTTATGTTTTCATTATGAAACTTGTTATAATTTTCAAACCATATATAAATCAACAAACATATTAAATTCATAACAAAATCATTTATATCAAGCAAAAACCTAATTAAGCACAAGTATGATCCTAATTATAGTCTGGCGGCACGGTAACAATATTAACCACGTACAGAAATTTACTGATTTTCTTTTTTCAGGATATTTTAGTCGTCTTTGAGTATCTTAATTTATATACAAGCAAATGAGCAATCTTATTGCGCACTGGAAAATTTTTCCTTGAAACTTCTTCAATAGTACCGAGAAAGTCAATTACTAGACGAACCATATTTGCAAGAAATGTGCTATATTATTAATCTAATCATCTAATGATATTTGTAACTTTTGAATTATCGGTTTAACTTTTAAATTATAAATTCCACAGCTTTCAACAAGGAAAAAAAGGACCATTAATATTTATTTTATTTTAAACGGATAGTCTATACTTAATTACATTTGCTAAATCCATAAGGGGAAAAAATCGAAAATTAGATAATCAGAAAATGGATTAGTATTCGAAATATCTTCTTACAAAACAATTTGGATAATTTTTTAATTTGGATCCTCGAATCATATGAATACCCAATTACACTTTTCACATATTTTACAAAAAATATTATGCATTCCGTATACATGGTATGCAATAGAAATGCAAAACACAAGTGACATTTGAAATCGGCAAAAAAAAATTTGGACCTTTATCTAACATTACTTTGATATTTCATCATTTTTCTTTTCGCTTTAGACAAATAGTCATTTTTCTCAACAAAATTGAGAGTTGGTCCTCTTACCGCTTATAGCGAGGTTACTTTGATTTGTTGGTGATGTGGCATTTTTATTTTCAAATTTTTAATTTTCATTTAGAAAACAATATTTAAATGTTACATGGCATCCTAAAAATTCGAAAAACCATTTTATAATCTGAAAATTAAATTTCTAAATTTGTATAATTTATTTAAAAAACTAAAAATAGTAAAAACAATATCAAAATTATTTTAAAATTACAAAAAATAATACGAAATTTGATAAAAAAAAAATATAAACTGTTTTGAAAAAATCTAAAATTTATTTGAAATATTGAAAAATATTTTAACTTTGAAATAGAAAAACTCAAAAATTATTTTGAAAAAGTTGTTTTTAAACTAAAAGAAGTTTAAAAATCTGAAAATTTGTTTAAAAAAACTAAAAAAAAGTTAAAAATCTAACAATTATTTGAAATATTAAAATATAAAATAAAAAAAGTTGAAAATTGTCTAAAAACAAGAAAATTAGTTTAAAAATCTGAAAATGGATTAGAACTAAGACTTTTAAAATTTTTACAAAAAAAAATATGAATTATTTTTTAAAACAAATCGACAATTACTCCAAATATATAAAAATAATCTAATTTTTTAAAAAATTCCAGATTTTTTCCTTTGACTTTCAGATTTTTTTTTACATATTTGGCATGATTTTTTAGATTTTTGAAAAATAATTTTTAGTTTTTAAAAACAATTCTAAGTTTTTACTCTATTTTTTATTTTATAAAAAAATCAGATATTTTTAAAAAACTATAAATTATTTTAAAAACAATTCTAAGTTTTTACTCTATTTTTTATTTTATAAAAAATCAGATTTTTTTTTTTTTTATAAAATTTCAAAAAGTCTTTGTTTTTAATCCATTTTCAGATTTTTTGACAAATTTCTTTTTTTGAACAATTTTCGACGTTTTAAAATAGTTTATATTATTTCAAATAAATTTCAGATTTTTAAAATAGATTATAGTTTTTTTTTTAAAAAATTCATATTTATTTTTTTGTAATTTTAAAATAATTTCGATTTTTTTCTATTTTTAGTTTTTTACAAAAGCTATCAGATTATATATATTTTATTTTTTAGATTTCAAAATATTTTTTTGAAGTTTTTAAGACTTTGTTACAAAAATTCAAATAATTTTAAATTTTAGTAAAACAATTTTCAGAATTTTTAGATAATTTGTTTCAGATTTTTCAAAAAATTCTATTACTTAATTAATTTTTCCTTTATTTAAGCCAACTAGGATGCCATGTAAGATTTAAATAATGTTTTTAAATGAAAATTAAAAAATTTTAAAATAAAAATGACAAATCAACTCAACATGTCAAAGTAACTCGCTATACTATAGTGAGGTAAGAGGACCAAATCTCAATTTTTTTGTTGAGAAAAATGACTATTTGTCAAAAGCGAAAAAGAAAAAGGATGAAATCTCAAAGTGGTGTTAGATAGAGGACCAAAAAAAAAATTTTGCCTTTGAAATCCACACATGAAAATACCATGTAAAATTCAGAGAAAAATAACATTGCAACTAATTTGAGCATAAAAAGGCCTACAGGAAAATGGGTTTTAACAGCAATGTCTGCTCAAGCAATCATCTTTTTTTTCCTTCCCTACAGTAAAAGAACAGAGATTGTAAAGAAACACTAGACCAAAAGTAAACATACAAAAGTTCAACTTGAAGGGTCAATTGTACAGTCTAAATCGTTTCTACGATACAACAGAAAAACGGGCCGATCCTAATGCACTAAAGTAACTACACAAACCTCGCCCGCAATTGGCGTGCATGCCGGTGGTGCTAGCTTTGTAGGCAAATGAGATTCATCAAATAGCGGATCCACAAATAAGAGCTGCGTTTACGACCCGGGTAAAGTTACATTAATGTCAGTGGGCTTATTCCTCGACTCTGGGGGCATTGAAGACCAACTATCTCCACGAAAAGAAGGGGAAGTATGATATGCGTCGTCGAACCCTGCACTGGATATGGGGATAGCAGCTGTGGGTATAATAGTCATGGTCTCGGGTTTGTGTTTCTTCGTCTTCTGCTCGTGCTGCTCACCCGCGAGAAAGCTTCCGACCACAATCTAGACCAGAGTGGAAACACCACGCATTATTCAATATAATTTGTTGACATGCGTACACTTCTGAAGTGATCACAGAAACAAAGGTACTATTATGACTGACTTAATGATTATGGTAAATTACAAAAACTATCCTGAAGATTAGCCAACTTGCAGAAGAAATCCAATTATCTATTAAAATTACAAATACCCCCTTGAGGTTTGTGTTTGTTTTACAAATACCCCTCAGAAGGTGCAATTTGTAAAAATCTCAATGGGGTATTTGCATTTGTAATTTCGAAAGATAATTGGAATTTTTGTAATTAGACTAAAGCTCAGTGAGTAGTGTTTGTAATTATACCTTGAGATTAGGATAATTACAAAAAAAAAAATGAGGTTTGGGCCTTGGGGTAAATGGTAGTTACGAAAAAAAACTCAAAGTTTAAAAATTAGGTTGATTTCGTCTTATATTTTGCCCTAACTGTTAGTTGGACTGACGGAATTTACCAACGTGATCAATATTTTTTAATTACATCCACCAACTTATCTAAATATTACGAATAGCCCAACTTTTCGTTTCGCCATTTGTAATATTTAGAAAAGTTGAGGGATGTAAAAATAAAACGTAAGACGAAAAGTTTGGGATATTTGTAATATTTAGAAAAGTTGAGGAATGTAATTATAAATATTTGATGAAGTCGGCAAATTTTGTCGGTACAACTAGCGGTTGGGGTAAAAATGTAGACGGAATCCAACCTTAAGGGGATTTATGTAATTTTCAAACTTCTCTGGGTTTTTTTAATAACCCCACACCTCAAGGGTTTTCTTGTAATTATCCCTAGAGATTATCATAGTGACGGAAATATGTAAATTCAATAATTGTATAGTTCTATAGCTAAAAAACAATGAGTTCCCCATCTCCACTGCCTTCCACGAGAGAAATCATACCTGCACCGGACTGGCAGCAACTAATAAGCCAGCGACTCCACCCCCAACAACACGGCCGTCAGGACTAGCCAAAGAAACACTCATACCGCCAGATCTGTTTCTCATTCCTCCAGTCTCCGAAGGCATGAACGATCCAGTCAATGACAGTATCTCAAAGCGACCCTGAATGATGGAAGCAATTAATAAGATATCAAACATATTGGTCAATGACAAACTAATGTTCAAAAAATTACGAGCATCAAGATAAAAGAATAACTAGCTATACTCCCAACATGTTAAAAAAATAAAATGCATCTCTTTCGGACATTTAAAAGATCTAAGCTCCTACATCTTATAAGATGTTTTTAAAGCTTATAAGATGTTAGATCTCCTAAAGTTAAGTAGTTGAAGTATTTGGATTAAATAAGATGAAAGGAGCTTATAAGATGTTAGTAATGGCGTTTTTGTAATTAAAGTGGCCAAAATGAAAGGAGGTTGTTAAAATAAGATTTATTTTGAAAATAAAGTGGGACCCCCCACCTTTTTTAAGAAGAGATTATAAACTCCTAACATCTTATTTTGGGAGCTTATATGATCTTTTTAAAAACTTTACCAAACACTTTTAGAACGCTTATAAACTCTCAAACACCTTATAAGATGTTTTAAAGAGCTTATAAGCTCTCAGCCAAACACCCTCTTAGAACAATCCTATCAGAGACATCCTTCAGCAAAATATCTTAGCTACCAAGCCTATAAACCCCAAAAAACGCATCACGTTGCAGAAGAAGGAAATAGATGTCGTATAAGTGATATATGTTGTTTGGTACATACTAAGTTTGAGTATTAATCTGCAAATTTCATCAAATTAAAAATTCAACCCATACAAAAAGCAACTGCCCAATATAAATCACTAAAAAAGAGAACTTTATTGTTTAATAGTTTTTTTTACCCTTGTTTAATTCTTTCACATACATCTATTACTTAAAACATTCCATTAAGACAAAACTTATATTTCTGAAAAAGCCTGTTAGCTACAGAAACACAAGAATAGAAGAGATACCAAAACATAAGTATCTGAAAATTTAATTGTTTGTAGGACCTCATATGTTAATGTACCACCGGAAGAATCAGGTTGACGCAGAGTTACGCTTGAGATTACACCGTTAGCTGAGAGAATGCATATTGCTCGGGGACCTTGTTGAGAGAAAGATATAACTTTCATGGTGACATCCTATAACCAACAAAAGTAGAATCATTAGCGCTTGCTCTCAGTTATAAATGAATTGTTGACATAAGCAAACTCCAAATTAACAACTTCGGACACAATAACTGCAACCTTATCTCCAATTGCATCATGATTGATCTTCAGAAATTTGAAATATGAGAAAATGAAATTTCACAAAAGAATGGTGTAAGGCACAATTACAATTTTATGGGATAATCACAAATGCTACCCTTGAGGTTAAGCCTAATTATAAAAAACTCTGTTATCCTTCAAAATTACAAATACCTCCTCGATATATATTCTATTTTACAAATTGCACCTATTGGGGGGGAGGAGGGGTTGAGAGGGGTAGTTTGTATAACAAATACAAACCTCAAGAAGATACTAGTAATGACTCAAGGGGGTATTTGTAATTTTGAAAGATAACTAGATTCTTTTGTAAACCTCAGGAATAGTGTTTGTAATTATCCCTAACTTGATTAAACAAAAGAAGTATCTTGATAGTACACAAACTGGAGAAGAATATTAAAGTGACATCCAAACACGCATTACTCTAAACAAAAGCTTACATATATATGATATGTGAAAAATAAATGATCAGGGCAACGTTAAGTGGAAAGTAAAATAGAAAGATGGAATATATATCTATTAAACAAAGGTGCTTTATCACCAATTTACCTCTCCAGCATTGACAGTGATTATATGAGGTGTAAAATTAGCACCGACCGAACATGAAACCCATTCACCTAAAAAAAGAAATGTCGAAAATCAGCAACTATGATCTGGAGAATATTGGTTAAGTAATTTGTACATAAGCTTAAATTAACAACACAACCAATATACATTTTTCAATAAACAGGGTCAAAAACATTCAAATGAAAATTACATTTAAACAAATTAAAACTTCAATTTTCTACATATATCACCATCTGAAATTATCATGAAAGCTCAAGATAAACTCATTCAACTTGAATATACTGCATCTCTATTTAACGCTCAAAGTAAATGCATAATGATATATGTCATCTAGATAACCAATCACCAGCTGGAGTTTTCAGATAAATCAGAATGAATGCCACTAAATTATGAACTCGTTTTCCACTCAACAAGGAATCCCGACAATTAATTCAACCCGGATGTTTCACTCTCAAGACATGGTCACATGGATCTTTGTCCTAAGCTTAAAGGTGGAATTTTTCAGAAAGACAAAACACTACATAAATGACCAAAAGACTTTTAACATAGCTTACAACAGTGTAAATAACACAAGATATAATACAGTCCCACATTCTAGTTGTTCAAAGCATCGAGAATAAACCCGTACATGATTTAAGTTTCAAAATGCCAAATTTCAATAAAAACATAACTCATTTACAAGAAAGCAACAAAACACTATTCCATATATGTGGACATGTGGTGCAAAATAGCAATCAATGATTTTGTCCCTTCAACCAAGTGATCAAGAAGGTGAGTATAAGATACTTAAACCATTACTCAAGTGCAGTTACCAAGTATTTCAAGAAGCCAACTCCTTAGCAAGACACTTCTCTTCATAAGGAAAAAAGTGCCCATTAATGTCCATAATTTCAAGATTCCCTCTTTTCCACACCAACTCAAAAATCCCAACCAACATCTTAGTTGGCGCATCTATTCATAGGTCCCACTAGTTCAATCCAACATCATGTCTTTATAACTCACCATAAGACATCATTTAAGTGTTAAATTCAAACAACACAAAACATACATGACACAGATCATAGTACATGCATGCAGCAACACTAGAACACACACACATAGTAAAATGGAGAATCATCATACCATTACCCAAGCTCTCAGGCTCCATTCTGTGTACTTGAAGCTTGGCGGCTGAGCCGACGGCTCGGACTTTTCCACGCTTCTGCACGGCGGAGAAGTCGATAACCGGAGGCGGAGCCGACGAGGAAATCGGCTTAGGTGAGAGGGCCTTAGCCGCGGCGCCATCGGGACCATATTTCCTAGGTCTGCCCCTCTTCTTCTTCAGGGTGGTGGCGCCGCCAACTCCGGAGGCCACTCCGGCAGCCGTGGCCGGCGGAGGAGTGATAGAAACTGGTGCTGGAGCCACGGTCACAGTTGGTGGCGCTGATCCAGGGTTGTCCATGGTGGTCCTAGGAGCCATACGGTAGTCCGACGGAGCATCTGATCCCAACACTGTTACTCCACTGCTACTCAATGTATTAGTACCTTCCATTACTTCTAGCTCAAAGAAAACAAGTTGCTATCAACTTCTCTTCAAAATCCCATTATTTTATTCTCGCAAGAAAAAAAAACTCCACAAGAGCTTTCAAGATTTCTTGAAATATTAAAGAAACAGAAAAAATACAGTGAAGAAAAAAAAAAGGGGGAATGAGAAGGGCTCAAAACACAAAACCCATTTGCAGGAAGTTAGCAAGATTCAACTTTGTCGAATAACAAGGTTTATTAAGTACGTCTTGACGGAGCGGCAAAAAGAACTGTGAGATCAAAGTGGCAGCAAGCTCCGGCTGTTCATTTCTTCCAAAAAACAAATTAAAAAAAGAAAAAGTTTTACATATCAAAGAGGAGAGCAGAGTACAGAAATTTTGGGGATGAACAGAGGATTTCTGAAAATAAATTTGATTTTTGAAGAAAATTTTGAGATTTGGGAAAAAAAAGATTGAATTTTAAGGTTGGTGGGTGATGAGAAAATGGGAAAATAAAAGGTTTATGGAGTTAAAAGCTAATTTAGGTTCCCTAACTTTTCTCAGATTGTCCGAATTGCAAATTGTAAAAAAAGGGTAAATAAGGGTGGAGAATATTAAATATTTGGGTCATTAATTGTTAATTATTTGCAAGCTATAAAATTATGTATTTTGGTTAATAAAATGGTTGGAGTCCGGTTGGAAAAAAATAATTAATAAAGAAAAGTAATTGTAGTTGGGAAAAGTGAAATTAGGTTGCCAAGGCATGAAGACAACCATAACTTCCTTTTAAAAAAAGGGGGAAAATGAATATATATGCATTATGCATTGCATCTCAATGTATTTAATAATAACTAAATAGATAAATACAATTGGGATATCAAATACGGACAAAAAGGAATATGAACAGAATAAAAGAGGAAAACTTGAAATAAAAAATAAACCCATTTGCTACTGATGATAAAAGCACAACCCTTTTTTTCCCTTAATTTAATATATTTTGTCCGTATATTTATTAAAAAAGAAAAAAGAAATTAAAAAATAAAAACTTATGTTTCACTTCAGATTTTTTAAGTAGACTCACAAGATTGCTTGTCACTCTCATCAGTCACCAGTCACCAGTCACCAGCGTGTTGTATTTAAGGATGACAGAGGGATGGATAGATGCAGGTATCTACGTGCCTAGACACTAATGGGACGGGTATAGATAGTGTTTTTTTTTATTCAAGATGGGTATAGGATGAGAAATTACTACTCATTTATATACGAGAAGGTAAAGTTTTACCCCCTCGGATACCCACCACCCGAACCCGTTTACCCTTAGTAACTTCCACTTATTTATTTATCTGATATAATACATTTCTTCTTAGAAGTCCAACGTAAGTTTCAACTTTGTACATAGGAGATATAAAATTGTTACGTTCTTTGAATCTGTGATCTTGATCTATGTTTTATTTTTGTCAAGTTTAATAGAATTACATGTATGACGATGAAATTATATGATTTTTTTTCCTTGGATGATAATATAGTTTTATAAATTAAATAATGTACTAGTGTTGATTCTGCAGTTTAAGGAATGTGTTGATTGCATTTGTATTTATGTGTTATTTTTTATTTAGTTGATGAATGATGATAGCGTGTAGTGACTTGTAAAATTAAAATGATTAATTGTTATATTTATTAAGAATTTAACATGTTAGACATTTTTCTTATATATAATTAGTTTTTGGTAGGGTGCTTATTTAAATATTCATATATTATAAGTTTTTATAAGAAATAAAAGGATTATGGGTGGGTACGAGTAGAATGGGGTATCAACAAATGGATTTGGGATAGTTACGGGTAATATATATTTTCTTAATCGAGCTTGGGCCGGGTACGGGCCGATAATATAAATATTAGAGGATTTGGGGATGGATATCATTAAATGGGTGGGTACTCTACCCATTGTCATCCATTGTTGTATTGGAATCAGGGGCGTATCCTTAACCCTTCAATGCCCCCCCAAATTTTTTGAAATTTTTATTTTATATATATATATATATATATATATATATTATTTTAAAATATTTATTTTTAGTACTAAATATTTATTTTTTATTAATTTAGACCCCCCAAAATTATTTAGCCTCCCCAAAGATATGGGTTTAGCTCCGCCTCTGATTGAAATCAAACATTATGTTTATTTAGATTAAAAAATTTAAGACTTAAAAAGTTTAAATATATAATAATAAATCTATTGTAATTAATACTAAGATTTTTATTAATGTTGCATTACATTACTAATTTATAGAAATATTTAATTTGATTTCTCGAGCTTTAGCACTAGGATGCAATGAGTCAATTTTTGAAAATTTTAATTGGAGTTCAAGATCAAGCTTGCTTTTACCACGATCTTGTAGCTTAAGTGGTATTGTTCACCCTTTGTAAGGGTGTTGACCATTGTGTAAGGGTGTTGACCATTATTCGAACCTTATATTTTTTAATTTTTTTGGAATTTATTCTCTCCCCTCTAACCACTACTCCCAATTTATAGAAAAAAAAAAAAAAAGGAAGAAGATCAAGCTCGCTTTTAAAAGAAATGAGCTCGAGCCTCTTTTTTTTTTTTTAGCTTGAGTTTGGCACATGTATTATCAAGCCTATTCAAGTTCATCAATCAACTCAATTTATTTTACTGTCATTTTTAACATCAATTTGAGCAATTTTTTTTAATTCCTAGTATGTATTTTAAATCTACCTAACGCTACAATTAGTTGAAATTTTACTTCAAATTTTTTCAATATTGATACGTATGTTTCATTTTTGTTTTTTATAAGGGGTAAAATCATATTTTTCTTTTAATATTCACTTAATTATTTTTTAGTTTTTTAAATTAATTACTAGCTTATATCAATTGTTAATTGGGTCAACTCATCAAAAAAGGTCAATGAGACCCAATTCATTACATCATACTCATGTGGCCCAATGTCCCAAGTGTAAATAGTATCACCATAATTATTATTAATTAAGTATATTTTACTTGTTTAATTTCCTGACGCTTTGGATTATTCTCCTACACTATGAAGACGGAAACATCGAATGGGCTTCCTTAGACAACCCTGGGGCCAGTGGCGGACTTACCTTGGTGGGGAGGGGGGCCCTCCTCCCCTCCCCCCAAGTATTTTCATTCTATTTTTTTATATGTATAAATTGGGTAATTTTTTTGTTAAAAAAATATTTATATCAGTTTTGGATCTCATGTTCTTTGGGTTCCCTATTTGCTGATAAAAATTCTAAATGGGCTAAAATCTTTATTGTTTAAAATTTACGGGCCTACAGTCTTTACAAACTTCAAGCTCATATTCCAAATTGATACTTCAATTTTTGTCATTTCAAAAAAAAAAAATTAAAAAATACTTGCAACTTTTGTAGAAAACGTACTTGTTTCTCTTACAGAAGAATTCGCGATATACAAGATAAACTTTCTAAATTAAATAGGATTGTAATTATATATTTTGAGATGTTTAATGATGAGTATTGACATTGTATTTGATGCAAAAATATAATGTGTTTCTAATTTTATTATTATATAAGATAAATATTTGATCTTCCAAATGTTGGCCCCCCTCGCTGTCGAATCTTGGTTCCACCCCTGCCCGGGGCCTTTCTAATCTCGTTTGCGTGTTGCGGTGATTTCCTTGTTGAAATTTCTGGTATTTATTTCGAATGGATTACAAGGAATCGTAACAAACAATTACAAAGAAATCGAAAAGTGCGAGAATAGGCCGAGGCGAGTAAAAACTCTATCGCAAGATAAACATGTCCCGTATAAGTCTTTGATTTTAACAGGCGTGTTATCCCCAAAGATAAACTTCGTCCTTGTAATAGCAAAGATCCTTTGCAAATTACAAGGCACCTTCGAATCGAAATGTGCAAAATCGAAAGTACACTATGCAAATACAAGAAAGAAAATGAGTATGAAAGTGTGTAATCGAACAACAACAATGCTCCTTTATAGGATTTCCAACTAGGTCTTGGGGTCTCTTTCTTGCGGGCGGCAAGAACTCGGTGACAACGGGTCAGTAACCTCCAGGGTAG
Source organism: Rehmannia glutinosa (assembly GCA_016081115.2). Taxonomy (NCBI): domain Eukaryota; kingdom Viridiplantae; phylum Streptophyta; class Magnoliopsida; order Lamiales; family Orobanchaceae; genus Rehmannia; species Rehmannia glutinosa. The sequence goes on from JABTTQ020001592.1 coordinate 1,256,664, forward strand.
TGGGCACTCCTTCAATGACCACTATGTCAGAACTTTCCAAGTAGTGGGGTGAGTGGTGTTGTTCCATTATAAAAGTCGAGTTTCGAACTTTTAAGTTGCAACTTTATTTGTTTTATTCTCCAAAAATAAAAATAAATGTTTTATGTGCAAAACTAGACCTAGTCCGGTCGGGACACGGACACGGACACGGGCTCGGGCTCGCCCCCACTCGACCCTGCCGGGCGGGCGCTGCGCAGCGCGCATGTGGCCTTGCCCACCACACCTCACATGTGTATAGTTATTTCATCTTGCACACTCTTATACACCCACTTACTTATATATTGAATAAAATTAATATTTTATTCCCATGTGGGATGGTGTCTTTTCACCTTCCCATCATCCATTATCCCATTTCAAAGTGACTATCTTGTGGATTTTATTTCTCACTCACCACTAAATGGTTTTGAGAAGTTAAATATACCACACTCATCTACTCGAAACGTAGAATTTTATTTTAATATTTAATTCCTCCAAAATTAAATAATTAGTCACTAAAAAATTGGTCAAAGTTAGGTATCAACCATTACTTCTCAAACCAATTTCCAACAATCCCCCACATGAGTGGAAATCAAATGCACATGAAAATGCGGACTCTTGTACTCGATTCAATTGAAACCATATTGTATCGGGACAGGTAGTTTGCGACTTTGAACCTTCCTTTGTAAATATCATCGGATATCTTGGCGGCTAGTGGGACGAATGATACGCTGAACTATTCTCCTCCGTGTACACCTAGTCAATGACATTTACACAATATGACTTGTCACATTCCGTTCTTGATCATTTTTTGGCCATGGACAACATCTTTGGATTCATAAGTGTTACATTGAAGCGCCCTCACTTCTCACTTATATAGGTGATCTCTCTTGACCGAGTCAATTTATCATTAAACGCCCCTTATGACTTTAACCTTACCACAACCAACAAGTTTATTGCACTTGTTTTGCCTTCTAAGGGATGGGTTAAGCGATTTACAAGTGTGCTTAAGCGAACTTTTAAAGCTTAGTTTTTCCCATTGAACCAAGTTCTTGGGATCTCCGATCACGAGGTTGGGTTACCACTTTAATCATTCTTTAAATTGTGGATTTTAATCTCATTCCCTCTAGCAATTTACTCAATTGATCTCTGTTAAGCCCTTTCGTGAGCGGATCCGCTATGTTATCATTTGACTTTACATAGTCAATTGATATAACACCATTAGAGATCAATTGTCTTACGGTATTATGTCTACGACGGATGTGTCTAGACTTACCGTTATACATATTACTTTGTGCTCTCCCTATAGTAGCTTGACTATCACGGTGAATCATCGGGAGGCACTAGCTTTTTCCAAAGATAGAATATCTTCTAAGAAATTACGAAGCCACTCAACTTCTTTGACTTTATCAAAAGCTATAAACTCGATTCCATGGTGGATCTAGCTATACAAATGCGCTTAGTGGATTTCCATGATCTTGCTCATCCTCTAATAGTAAATATATATCCACTAGTGGAGTAGAGTCCTTTGAATCAAATCCATTAGCATCACTATACCCTTCAAGTCTTGGAGGGTATTTCGAAGTAGTGTATTTCATAACTCGGGTGTATTTTAGATATCTTAGTACCCTAGTTAGTGTTTTCCAATGCTCTTTGCTTGGATTGCTTGTATACCTACTCAACTTGTTTACAGGATAGGCAAGATCGGATGTGTACGGTTTGTAATGTACATCAAACTTCCTATCACCTTCGTGTATTCCAACCGAGCTCTTTGGTTGACTTTATTTACTACCGGTTATGCTCAAATCAATGGGCGTTTTGCATGGTGGACCATCAAAAGCATTGAACTTCTTGAACACTTTCTCCACATAGTGGGATTGTGTCAAGCTAATTCCTTCAGATGCTTTGCCAATTTTGATCCGAGAATCATATCAAAGCCAATTCCCATGTCTTTCATGTCAAAATTTCTTTTTAACATTTTCTTAGTGTCCATGATTATATCATGACTACTACCCATTATTAACATATCGTCTACGTATAGACAAACTATGACAAATGCATTTGACATGCCTTTAACATAAACACATTTGTCACATTCGTTGATTTTAAAGCCATTTGACAACATCGTTGTGTCAAATTTAAGATGCCCTTTGTTTTGGAGCTTGTTTAAGTCCATACAACGATCTTATCAATTTGCACACCTTTTTCTCTTGACCAGGTGCTACAAATCCTTCAGGTTGTTCCATATATATTTTTTCTTCCAATTCACCATTTAAAAACACGTTTTTACATCCATTTGGTGAATCTCGAGATTGTGCAAAGCGGCAATCGCAATAAGCACTTTCGAATGGATGCAATTCTTGTTACGGTGAATATGTATCAAAGAAATCACTTCCTTCTTTTTGTTTGAAGCCTTTAGCCACTAACCTGGATTTATATTTATCAATAGTTCCATCACCTTTATATTTCTTTTTTAATATCCATTTACACCCTAAAGGTTTACTACCCTGCGAGAGAGATCAACCAACTCCCAGGTATGATTTTGTAAAATGGATTCTATTTCACTATTGATGGCTTCTTTCCGAGGCGGAGCAGCATCCGGACTAGACAGAGCCTCTTTAACGAAGCTTGGCTCACCGTCTAATAAATAAGTAAGTGACAAAATCGGGACCAAATGATGTAGCGAGTTTTAGTCCTTTTACTTCGTCTTAGTTCTTCATTCTCTTGTGAAGAACTACTTACATTCTCATAAGTTCTTTTGTTAGAACTTATTCCAACCCTTTCTTTACAAGGATATACATTTTCAAGAAATATTGCATTTCTTGATTCAATTATGGTACCTTGAAATTTTGGATTTTCGACTTGTGTACCAAGAACCGATATGCACTCTTTTGTTGTATGCATATCCTATGAAAATACAATCAACCGTCTTAGGACCAATTTGACTTGTTTAGGTTCGTATTGCTACCTTAGCCAAACACCCCACACTTTAAGGTATTTATAAGATGGCTTATGATTTTTCCACAATTCATAAGGTGTGTTGTTTTCCTTTTAAGTGGGATTTTATTTAAAATGTGGTTTGTTGTCAAAGCGACTTCCCCACATGTTCGAGGTAGTCAGAACTAATCAACATGGCATTCATCATTTCTTTTAAAGTTCGATTTTTACGTTCAAAGCAATGCCATTAGGTTGTGGTGAATATGGTGCGAGAGTTTGATGAATTATTCCCAGCTGGTTACATAATTCTTCAAAAGGTGCAACATATTCTCCACCTCTATCACTCCGAATTATTTTAATCAGGCTCTCAAGTTGATTTTCAACCTCATTTTTATAATTTTTGAAAGCTTCCAACGCTTCATCTTTGCTTCTTAATAAATATAAGTAGCAAAATCTTGTGAAATCATCAATAAAAGTGATGAAGTATTTTTACCACCTCTAGTTTGCACAAATTTGAGGATCACATATATCGGTATGTATCAATTCTAAGTCTTGTATTTCTTTCCAGAATGAAAAGGTAACCTAGCCATTTTAGCTTCAATCTGATTTCACATCTCTTTTGAGAATCAATTTTTGAAGTTGGAAGTAATTCCAAGTTCATTAATCTTTTTATAGCATTTAGATTAACATGCCCTAATCTAACATGCCACAAATCGAATACTCAAGCATATAAACGTAAGTAGGCTCAATTTTATTTTGCTTGAATCGGTTACATGAATGCCATTACATTCATTTTGAACAAATCAGTTATACGAGATAACCTTTTCTAGGAAGCTGCCCAAACTTAGTTAAAATAAACTTTTGAGACTCAAACATAAGTCTAAAACCATGGTTTACAAGAAGAGATCGACACTAGATTCTTCCGGATTTACGGGACATGAAGAACATCCTTGAGCGGCTCTTTTCAGTGAGCTTCAAAACCACGTTGCAAAAACCCGCAACATCGAAGAGGAAGAATTACCCATATTAAGTTTTCTACCGTCATACAAGGGGTGTAGGTAGAGAACGCATCCTTGTCGAAACGGCAGGACATGCCGAGTGGCCCCCGTGTCAATATACCACTCCCTGGATTATCCACAAGATTTGCCTCAAAACCACTGCGAGATAGATCCATATCGGTCGGTTCTTGGATCATACCACTGTGCTCAACCACATTAGCATTAAGTCATCTATATTTTGGTTTTTTAGGAAGCGAGCAATCCTTAGCCATGTGGTTGGGCTTTCCACAATTGTGACAATTTCTCGTAAACGGCTTTTTATTTATAGGCTTCTTTTCCTTGTAGTTGTTGTTGTTATTGTCACGTTTCCTTTTCGCTATTACTAGAATCGCCATGTTCTAGCAAATTACTTTGTATCAACAACACCCTTTTCAAACCTTGAATCTAATTTGCGATTACCTTCCTCGATTAAACGCATAATTAGATCTTCAAGATTTATTTCTTTTCGCTTGTGCTTCAAATAATTTTTGAAGTCTTTCCATCCAGTGGCAACTTTTCAATCATGCACGCCACTTGAAAGCTTCATCCAATTGCATTCTTACGCGAATATAATATGCATAATTAATCGCAATTCTTGAGCTTGATCCATGATAGTTCTAGAATCCACCAATTTGAAATCTAGAAAACTCGCCAACCACGAACTTCATGGAACCGGCGTCCTCGGCCGAGATTTCTTTTCCAAAGAATCCCGAGCTCTTTGGAAAATTTCACTTCACTATACACATTGTATAGCGAGTCGAACGATCCATTTAGGGCGTAGTTGTGTACAGGAAGTTACCCGGCCCCAAGCATCAAAGGCAACACGTTTTTCATTGTTGGTTTCATTTTCTTCCACCTTTGGTGGATCCTCCTTCGAGGAACTTAGCGGCTCGGCGTAGTCGGATAAAACAAAGATCTTGGATTGCCATCTTTTGAAATCGAGACCAGAAAATTTTTAAAGCTTCTCGGCAGCCAGGAGAGAGCGGTGAGGAACATTCACCCGTGAAGTAGACGCCATCATTTACGAAAAAAAAATTGTTTATCTTGCGTTGTTGAAATTTACGGTGTTTTATTTTCAAAATTGGATTACAAGGAATCGTAACAAACTATTACAAAGAAATCGAAAATTGCGAGAATAGGAGGCGAGTAAAAACTCTATCCGAAAGACAAACACGCCCGTATAAGTCTTGTGGAACAGGCGTGTTATCCCCAAAGATACTGTGACTTTCGTCCTTGTAATAGCAAAGATGCAAATTACAAGGCACCTTTCGAATCGAAATGTGCAAAATCGAGTACACTATGCAAATACTGAAAGAAAATGAGTATGAAAGTGTGTAATCCGAACAACAACAATGCTCCTATTTATAGGACTTCCAACCAGTCTTGGGGTCTCTTTTTCGCAGGGCGTAACTCGAGGATAATGGGTTGTAACCTCCATGTAGTGGGCACTCCTTCAATGACCACTATGTCAGAATCTTCCAAGTAGTGGGGTGAGTGGTGATGTTCCATTATAAAAGTCGTAGTTTCACTTTTAAGTTGCAACTTTATTTGTTTTTATTCTCCGGGGCACGGGCTCGGGGGCTCGACCCTCGACCCCGACCCCGGCCGTGCGCGGCCGCGGCCGGTGGCGGCGCTTCAGCTGTGGCCTTGCCCACCACACCTCACATGTGTATAGTTATTTCATCTTGCACACTCTTATACACCCACTTACTTATATATTGAATAAAATTAATATTTTATTCCCATATGGGATGGTGTCTTTTCACCTTCCCATCATCCATTATCCCATTTCAAAGTGACTATCTTGTAGATTTTATTTCTCACTCACCACTAAATGGTTTTGAGAAGTTAAATATACCACACTTATATACTCGAAACGTAGAATTTTATTTTAATATTTAATTCCTCCAAAATTAAATAATTAGTCACTAAAAAATTGGTCAAAGTTAGGTATCAACCATTACTTCTCAAACCAATTTCCAACATTCCTCAACGTGGATTGTACACTTGTTTTGAACTTAATTATCTTTCGAGTAATTGACAGACTTACCCAACTTTATGGGAAAAAAGACAGCACTTTAAATTCTCAGTCCTTTTTTTTTTTTGCATTTTTATGCTCCTACATCCTTTTTTCTCATTTTTACGTTTTTTTTGTTTTTTTGTTCATGTATTATTTTCTATGTTATTTCTGTTGTTTCGTATTTGTTTTGATGTTGTATACATTGTTGCTTGGTTGTTTCTATATTATTTTTGTGTTGTTTCGATGTTTCAGTGCAACTTTGACCTATTTTTCACGTTCTTTTTTGGTCATGTGTTGTTTTATATATTGTTTATGTTGTTTTTTGGGTTGTTTATATACAATTTTCAATGTTGTTCTATTGTTTCCTTGTTGTTTAGATGTTACTTTCGATGATGTCAAAAAAAAAGATGTTACTTTCGATATTTCAATACAAATTTTATCTATTTTTAAGCTCTTTTTGTTTTTGTGTTATTATATATATTATTTTTGTTGTTTTTTTGTTTATTTCTATACAATATTCAATGTTGTTATGTTGTTTTTTTGTTGTTTCCATGTTGTTGTCGATATTTTCAATGCATTGAATCAAAAACTGAATTATGTTTTTCTATTCATGTATTTTTTCTATTTTATTTTCAATGTGTTTTGTTTTAATGTGTGTTGATTATGCGTATATTTTTTTAATTGTTTATAAGATTTCGAGTATAAAATTGATTGTTTAATGTGGACATAAATTGTATTTCACCGAAATTTTATTAGTTAAATCATATTTTTTTGTTTTGAAATTATTAGTTAAAACATATTTGAAACATGTTTGAAGTAATTTTGAAACAACGTCAAAAAAATTGGAAAAGTCGGTTGCAACATAAAAAATCCAGAAAAAACACGAGAGCATAAAAATCTCTAGGAACTTAAATGTGCCTTTTTCCGGAATATTAAGCAATTATGTCCATAGCCCTTACGCCTTTGCTTATAGTTACTTTGACTCGGAATGAGCAGCTTTTCTTATCAACATCATTTTTCTTAGTACACGTCATTTTTATTTTTGACTATATATTAAGAGTTCTCAATTTCTACATATACATCCAATGAGCAACTTAACTAAGTCAAAAAGTAGAGAAGAAAAGAAAAGAAAAAAGAAATAGAATGAAGAGGACTGTTACCATAACTGGGGTAGATAGTTATTTGCTCCAACAAGAACTTTATTTTTACATATAAAAGAAAATGGAAGAAAATATATAACTGGGGTAAATATGCAATCTCATATTTCATAGACAATTATCAAAATAGGGGCAGAAACGGGAAGATGGAGATATTTTGAGGGAACTTTATTTAGTGTACTATACCTATAGAGCCAACTTCTATCAAAGATTCAAGCTATAAATTTATAGGTTGTTTTTTTTGTTTTATTTTCAGAAATATATATATATATATATATTATTTTAAGTTTATTATGTGAAGTAAATCGTCAATTTTCCAAAACTTGTATAGGCTGCCTGCTTGTTTCCCATTATTTTCAGAACATGAGACCCTATTTCAAGGGTATATATTTGAACTTTTCTGGGTAGCATCTAATTGTTGTTATATTCTTATTTATTTCACATTTGATTTTTATAAATCAAAGCTTAATAAAAGTATAAAACTATCCTGAAAATACACATGTCATGTCGTTAGACATACTAGTGTTTTACCCGTGCATCACGGGTATATATTTGTGAGGCCTCCATTTTGTACTGTGAAGTGTGTATTTCCTAATAATTATACAAATTATATCTCCTGTATTATAATAAGTTTGATATAACATCAAACAATAGACATGAAATATTATTTAATATTTTTTATTGATGAAGTCAAAAAAGAAAAAAAATATCATGTTTCATAACTATAAATAATACGTTCAAGGATGTGCATTTGTGTTCCATCTTTGAAAAGTGATTTTTTCATAAAATCGCATAGGCATACCTACATAGCCTATTTCGTTTTAGTTATGTCTAGATTTCTAATAAGTGTGAAAATTGGTGTCACATTTTTTTTCAAGGTTATAGTTGTAAATTCGGATGAAAATTTATTTTCCAAAATTGTTTGTATGTGTAAATTGGTGGCAAAACTTTTTGCAAAACCTCATTGTAAATAAATAAAAAGTTAACACATGTATATAAGATAATAGGAGAACTAAGTACAATAATTAATGAATAGTAGTCAACAAAACATAGTTTTGACAACATTATTGTTTTTATTAGATTTATCTTTTGGAGATATTTTTCATTTTTGCCTATTTTACCATGTATTTTATTTATTCATGTTATTAAGTCAATTTTTAATTTTCTTTTGAAATTTAGTTGAAGATTTTTATTGTATTATTTGGATTTTCTATTTATTATGTTCTATTCGACTCAAGTTTGTAAGTGAGCAGAGTGTTCGACAAACGGCTCGTGAATATGCTCGGATAACGTTCGTTTATGTTCGTTTATTTAGTTAAGTGAGCATAAATGAACACATTTTGAGGCTCGTGTAATAAGCGAACGAGCTTGAACAATTCTATACCCGTTTACTAAAAGCTCGTGAACAAGTTTGTTTAGTGTTCGTTTATAAATGTTCAAGAACAAGCTCGTATAATATATTTTTAGACTTGTTTGTGAACAAACTTGTTAAGGCTCGACTAATAGCTTGATTATTTTAAATAAAGAATTATAAATATTTTATTTTAATAAAATTAAAAAGACTTAAAGCCCTTAAGATACATAATACTCCCTAAACCCTATCCTAATACGTAATAATGATAATTCTCATTAAATAAGCTCTCGGCCCATATTTTTCACTATTTCTAAAATATTGTTTGCGGACTTGTCAATTGTTTAGTTAGTTACTTAGTTTATGTGTGTTTATTTTTGACAATAATTTATATGTATTTTCATCGATAAGTTTGAAAAATATTTGTTTGTTTATCGTTCACCAAAAAAGTTAATTTTTTGTTTATTTGTTGTTCGCGAACAAAATTATTAATTGTTCACGAACATATTGAACACGAACTCAAAATGAACACGTTCACGAACATGTTCACAAACACATTCAAGCATTAATTTTTTTTTTTATCAAGCCGAACACGAACAAGTTTTTTAAAATCGAATCAAGCTCAAGCCAAGCTTGAACATGTATAAAATTAAACGAACAAATGGCAAACAAGTTAAAGCTCGGCTCGGCTCGGCTCGTTTACACCCTTATATTCGAGTTCTCATATTTGGTATTTTTCAGGATGGGCGATGCACATATTTGTACATGAATAATTTTTAGTGATTGCCATTTTTTTAGAATTTCAATAAATAATTAAATAAAAATTTAATTAATTTGATTATAAATCATACAGTTAGACAATATAAAAATAAATTATTATATTAAAAACCCTCTTTAAGGACAATAAATTTGATTGATAATAATTTTATGAATGTGAATTGTATCTATTTATTGAACATGTTTATCTATAAAAACTAACAATTTAAAAAAAAGTACAACTTCCCAATGCTAAATATTAATGTATTATATTTTCAATACAACAACAAATAACGTCATTTCAAATTCCGACATTTTTTAGGGTTTAAAAAGTTAAACAATTGTTAGAATTATTAAATAAATTAAAAAAAATCTTGTTTCATATTTAGCAACATAATATTAGGGGGAAATGAAATATTTCAAAAAATAAAAACTACTCTATTTCTATATATGTATATATATATATATATATAAATCAAACAAACAACTTCATATCTAATAGTCAAAAATACAACTTTAAAAGTTGAATATCAAAATATTAAAAAAATCTATTAAAATAAAAAGTATGTTAATAAATATAGTAAGTAATTTTCTATATACATTATTGTGAATATAATTTCATATAAAATAATTTTTTTGTTTCTTATTACATGAATATATATATATATATATATAATTATAATGTTATTATAATGTATGAATATATATAATTTATATAAATAACATTGGATACATATTTTGAGATATTTTCTTCAATTAAAATCAATATTTTTTGATTAAATTTAATCAACTTAAATACAATTCTATATAATTATGAAGAATGAGATAAGCTCAAATATAAACTATACATGTATTATAAATAGTCAAAATACATGAATATACAAATTGATGTACAATAGCGCAAATACATAATTTTTAAAGCGTATTATAAAATAATTAATAAATGTACCATATATTTCCCCCCTTGGCCCGGTGGGTCGGCACCGGGCCGGCCCTGCTCGAACACTTTAACAGCTCTAACCATAAGTGGTTAAAATCAACTGGGGGTACTATGTACATTGTATGAACACTACAAGAAAAAAACAGTTTACCAAGATAAAAATCTGTAGGTAAGTATTAAGAAAATTGTAAAGTGTAGGTAAAATTGTTATAGGTAAAATCATTGTAGGTAAACTATTTACCTACATAATCTAAAATTGTTGGTAAATACCTACAGAAAATCTATCGGTAAATCGAAAAACTGTCGGTATTATGTCGGTATAATTTGGAGAAAAATAATATTTTTTTATTATGTAGGTATTTTGTAGGTAACTATAAAATTTAGTGACAAAATTATTTCTGTTGGTAAATTCTGTCGATAAACTAGAATTTTCTTGTAGTGGAAGTCTTTGCTTACATAGCTCATTATTCACACTTTAAAACATCTTTGAGTTAAACAAGTTTTCATACTTCATAAATAATAAATTCTCAAACAAACACTACAAGAAAATTCCAGTCTACCGACATAAATGATTTTATCACTAATTAAAATTTTACACTTACCTACAAAATACATATAGAATAAAAAAATATTATTCTTTTCTCAAATTATATTAATAAATTACCGACATATTACCGACAGATCACCGACAATTTTTAATTTTACCGACATAAATACTGTAAGTATTTACCAACAATTTTAGATTTTATAGGTAAATATTTACCTACACTTTACACTATACAATTATATTAATGCAACTACAAATATACATGCAGGTAAACTGATTTTTATGCGTAGTGAAAATGAAAAAAAAAACGAGAAAAAGAATTTGTTTTACTCAAAAGTCAATAGAAGTATTCAATTATGAATATATGAAAAGAATAATAAGTTATGTTTAATTTTCTGGTGGCTTGTTTGGAATTAGACTTTTACGCTCATAATAATTTCGTGCAATAATTAATTCTTCGACAAAGAGAGCAAGTCAAATAAAATCAAAATTGGCGTGCAAATAAAAATGTCTTTTATTCTTTTGCTTTATGTATAGTAGTAAGATGTAAGCAATAATTAAAAATTTATTTACAGTTCATAATTAAGCAAAGTACTATACTATCTTACAAAGGCAATAATTATTTTATAAATTTTCGAACTATATCATTAAACTTCCAAAGGGACCACACGTATTGACCAAGGCAAAGGAATGGAACCCATATGCAAGTCCATAAGAATGATGACACCTATGTATAATAATAATTACACCTCATTAACATAGTTTATATTTAAATTCCCATAAAAATATAAATATATATAAACAATTATTATATTACTAAAGTAGTTTTAGATAAGAACGATGCCTGCTTTTCTCAGAATTATTTAGTGCTAAATAAATTAAATATAGCAAGGTTGATTTGCATCGACAACAAATTAGTTAAATAATTCTGAACTACCTTTCATTTTTCTCTTTTATCTATTAATATTTTATTATTCGTGTCTATTTTTTTGTTGTAGCATTCGGAAATTTTGAACCACCAATGCCACCTTGCAATTTGTTTATTATGAATTAAATAATTTGATTTTTTTTTTTTTCTTTATGAATTTCCAGCCGTATGGACATTGGACACTTAGTTTGACAATTAGTTGTATTTTTAATTTATTAGACAAAATTTTGAGACATAACAATAATTAAGAGCTTTAATTAATTAAATAGTGTACAAGTTTATGTATTTTAAGTTTTTAACATGAAAAAATGCTAGTGGTGTTAATTAAAAAAATTACACGCATAAGATAACATTTATGCATAAATATTTACTTAATGTTCTCTTATAAAAATAAAATAAAAAAAAAAAAATGTCTTTTAATATATACCAGTGTTATAAACACGCGCGTAAAGGAAATTGATGTTTTTATTTCAATATATAAGACACTAATTTAAAGGTATATGCCATATTTTTAAAATTGTTTTTTTCCAATTAAATAACAGTAAAATAATAAAATTAAAATATATAATCTAAACTATATTAAGTTAGAAAATTTCATAATCATGATATGTACTAAATAATAATAACTTTTGTTTTACAATAATGATGGCTTTCCCTAGCTAGCTAGTTTAATAGTGACATGAACCAATATTGAAGTTATCATAATTATTGACATATATATAATGTTTTAAGTTTTCAGTACTAGTGTTACATTTAGTGATACATGTGTAGTACGTAAGAGTCCACTAGTATTAAAAAATAACACCATAACTTGTAATAAGATTTTTGTTATTACTGTACATGTGTTAGAAAATGTCAATGATGATAATTTTAACATAATGTTTATATTAATAAAATAAAAGTATTTTGTATGTGATATGTATAATTAGTGACGATTTTCATATCATATCATTGTTATTTTTTTGTTTAAATCATAGTTGAAAATACAGGTCATGAAAGTGGTGCATTTTGAAATGGGGTTCTTTGCAAAATGTTTTCAATGTAGTTGTAGCATAGAATGGTGGATTTGTCGGGGCGGATCCAAGAATTAATCTTAGGGTGGGCTAAATTTAGAAGTGAAAATTTCACTAAGAAAATTATCTATATATAGGGATGATAATAGGGCGGGCCGGGCCAAGATAATAAGAAGCCAATAACTAAATATAAAAAAGCTAAAAAAATAGATAACCTTTTAATTTCATGCTTAATGATGGCACTTAGGGGTGATAAATCGCTCGTGTTGGACCGATAAATAACAACTCGACATGATAAGCTCAAACTTGAACACAACACAATGACCTTGTTGGGCCTAAAATTTAAACCCGCATACCACGATAAACATGGTACGACACGATAAACACAATAAGCAAAACTGTTAAGCTGATTTAGTTATGACCATTAGACCATTAACTAATAAAATATATGACTTCTTAATATATCTGATACTTAGATACATATTCTAATAAATTACCAATACAAATAGTTAAGAACATTTTAAAAGTAATACATGATTAGTGTACAAGTGATAAATAAGGATCACAAAAATAGTCAAAAATCACAAATATATTTTTTTGAGGAGAAAAATCACAAATATATTAAATATAGCATCAATCTCATGATAACACAAAAAAAATTTACATTCTTCATTCTTGATTTTTAAATTGAATTTAGACTTTGGGGTGGACTTGAGTTTACATTAAATTTTGGGTGGACTAATTTTGAATATTGTAAAAATTATAATATTAAAAATAGAATTTTTGAAAATTTTGCACTGAACCCAGTGCTGGCAATACATGGCTCCGCCCATGGATTTGTGCTTCTTCATATATATTGGATATTATTTTTGTGTTTATCTAGTATTTTAAAGTGAAAAATAATTTATTTACAATATCACTTCAATCATAAGCAGCAACTAAAACTTTAGCTTTTTAATGTAAACGGTGTTTTTTTGGGACACTTAATACAAAAGTTTTTTGACTTTAATTGATTAAGTTTATCTTATCTATTTTGCAAACTTTTATAAGATACTAAATCTTATTTTATAAATAAATCTTAAAATATTTAAATAAGTGTAAAAACATTATTTTGTTAAGTCATTTTTAAAGTCTTCACTCTAAGACCAAAGTGAAATATGAATCATAGTTATAAATCTGTGAAGACAGAAGTCAAAGTCAACATGCATAAAATTAGAAGAAGAAAACAAAAAAACACAATTTATTTTGAAGTTAAGAGCATACATACTTCAATACAGGAGTGTCAGTTCGGGTTGGGTCCGGGTTTGTGGGTCTCGGTTCGCGTGTCAAAAATAGTCGATTCGGACCTGACCTGTTTAATTATTTGTGTCAGAATCTTGAACCTGGACCGACCTGCTTATTTCACAGGAAACCCGGACCCGACCTGCGTAACTCGTCTAATAAAATTATTTTTATATACATTTAATAGTTTTAACTGAATAAATTTATTTTTTTAAAATAAATCACTATCATACACTATTCAATCAATAAACAATGTCACAATTCACAAACATACAAAAAGAAATAACATAATTGCATAAATAACATAACATACTAATCATATTTTAAGGACACTATTCAAAAAAACATGTATAATAATAACAAATACATAATTAAGGATATTTTATCATTTAAGTTTTAAGTAAATGTTTTGTTTGTTGTTTTCTCTTATAATTAATTATTTACTTAATTTTTTTTTAAATTCATAAACGGGTTACACGGGTTAAATGGGTCATAGTAGGTTAACCCGAGCCCGACCTGTTTAATTGGCATGTTATTGGGGTTCGACCCAATTTCGACCCGGACCCACGAAGTCTGGATCCATACCCATTAATTTCGTATTAGGTTCGTGTCGGATTTACGTGTCGGGTTCAAAATTGATACCCCTACTTCAATATACACCACACATTTGGGGGGAACTTCCTTGAGTAAAAGCATACAATCAATTAAAATTTAATGAAAATAAATAAAACATTAATGTTTAATGTGATTGATGGCCTATGCATGCAAAATGCAAACTTAAAAAAATATTTTTAAGGAATTTACCAAACAGGGATTTGGTGATGGTGGTTGATTAATGTTACAGTGATATTTGCTCTATTGCTAATATGAACCTGGGAGTTTTAGATTAGATTTATTAATGGACCTAGTCATATGGATTGGGCCATAACGGATTCAAACATGGGCCTAATCTCCACCCGATTACGCTAAATGGGCCCCCAACGACCTAAGTAGTAGTAGAATAGGACTACAGGCATATTAGGGACATTTTCTTGCTAAAAGATCGAAATTTCTATTTCCTAACTACACTAATATTTATCAAAAAACTAACTAACAACACTAATATTGATTCATAAATTTTAGTTTTAAGAAAAAGAGTTAGAACTTAGAAGTAAAATATAGTAACCCCTCCACACTCCACAAAAAGGGTAAAAGCATAAAGTAAAACACCTACACATGTGAAGGATGTGAATTGTCTGCGGATGTTTTTTTGTACATCTATTGGAGTTCAATTTGTTTTTTGATCAAGTAGAGCTTGAAGCTGATATGAAGGCTATTGCGATTGCCTATTTCATGGATGGTTTTACATTTGACTTGAGTCGGATTCGCAATATGTGATCTCTCTCTTTTCTTCTCTTACACTTTGGTGTCATGCTCTTACAGAGGTAGATGGATAAAAGTGATAGCTATAGTTAAACAAATGAAATTTTGAGTTACGCATATTTATGGGGAAGGAAATCGTATTGCTAATATTGTTACAAAGGTCGTGGGTACTAAGACTTAGTGGAACACAATGTCGGACTTTCTTATAGATTGTCTTATTCTGGACATGTCATCATTATATCATATTCATTTTTGAATGAATGCTTATATTTTTTGGGTACTCTTTTTCCTATCAAATATTTTTCTCTTATTGGATTTTACTTTGATCTGTTTTAATGAAACATCATGTTTTAGCTAGTTAGCATTCATACTTCTTTTCGTTTTTCATGTTTAGTAGTGAGCCCAAAATGCAAGCTTAGAATATCAATGGGCCAAATAATGACATATCGTGGGCTTTAATATTCAAGTTTGGATAGTCGCGATTCTAATCATCCTCGTAATTATCACTGGTTGGGCTAATCCAAATGAAGGCTTTGACTTAGGAATGGACTAATAATATGGGAACTCACTATGGGGGGAAAAATATAACAAATTAAAATTTTATTTATTCATTTATAAAAAATCACTTAAAATTAGAGAGAAATCTTAAAATTACAATAACTTAAAATAAAAGGATTTATATATAATTTTTAAATTAATTAATTTAAAATATTATATTCATATTTAATTATATTAAGTAATATTAAATATTAAACATCTATATAAAAATATGTGCTATATATATATGCTAAATTATTAATGGATAAATATATTAATTCAATATAACAAAGAATAAAAATAAGATATTCTAATTTAAAGTGAAATATAGAGTTAACTGTTGGAGTTGAATCTTGAATTTCTCTAAATTTTTCTCTAAAATAGTGTAAATTCACACAAAATTATAGTAAACTATTGGAGATGCTCTAAAGCAACATGTGAGTTGTTATGACAATCCAATACCCTTAAATGGACAAGAATACCAAAAGAATAACATGTGCCAAATAAGTACATGAGAAAAGACACCAATTTTGAGCATTATGGGCAAAGGCTACTAAATAAATACTTAGGATTCATATTCTCTATGCACTTGATTAGATGATTTCAGCATCTATTTGGAACATTCTTCGTGAAAGATACCTCACAATTTGCATATATTAGTGGTATATAATATAATATATAATTGATCTTACAATTGACAAATGCAAAGGACTTAACAAGTTTAAAGATTCCATTGTTAAGTAGAACAAGACGTTGGGCTAAATTCCAAGATTTATACAAACAAGTACTTATGTAACTTATCTGATTTCATGGTCAAACTCTGGCGGCTTCATTATTTAAAGGCTTAATAAAATATTGTCTTTTGGACAAATTTAAGTATAATTTTAACACTTTAAGTCTTGAGAGGCCTTTGATGTATCCAATATATATATATATATATATACTTTTTATTTTAAAGTCTCTTGAATTCACGACCAACGAGGATACAAATATGAAATATAAGGTGCTTCTCAATAAGTTAAAATGGTTCGTCTCGTTGTTGAACTTATTACGAGCATTGGATAATAATATAGATTACTACAAGAAAATTCCAATTTTACCGATAAAATTTACCGATAAAAATAATTTTGGGAGTGTTTTGCAAAAACTCGCTTTTAGAAGAAATGATTTATTATAAGCAGTAAGTAGAAGTAGTTGAGAATCGAAGTTGATCTTTGTTTGAAAATGGAATTAAAAGTTGAGAATGAGAAGTTGAGAGTGTTTGGTGAAAAAGTAGTAAAAGTCTTATTTATTTGTAAAATTCAAACTAGAAATGACAGAATCCAAACACCTCGCCCGCTTTTAGATTCTCGATTAAATGAAGCGAAATTAGAAGCGAGAAATTGGTATATCTGCAAACACTAAAAACTCGCTTTTTTAAGCGTAAAACCGAAAAGCACTTATTTTTAGTGTTTGCAAACACTCCCTTTGTCACTAAATTTTATAGTTATCTACAAAATACTTATAAAATAAAAGAATATTATTTTTTTCCCCAAATTATACTGACAAATTACTGACTAATCACTGACGATTTTAAATTTACCAACAAAAATACTATAGATATTTACCAATAAAGCTTTAGATTAATTATGTAGGTAAATATTTACCTACAACGATTTTGCCTACACTTTACAGTCTTATCTACAAATATTTCTTGTAGTGACTTATCGCTGTGTGAAAATTGAATAATTTGTTTCACAGTCAAAAAGAGAAGTCTTCTTGTGTGAATTTCAATAATCGTCCTTAGTTTTCAAAATTTGTCCACAAGAAAACAAAATAGATATGAATCTTTATGAGTTGAACAATATATTATTTCTTATCCATCGATATGTGTAAAAAATAACACAAAAGTGTAAAATTCTTTCATTTTCATTGCCGTACCTTTTGAAATTTGCTTCCTGTAATCCTTGTTCCCCACTCAAAGCAACTCAAACAAGGAAATTATTTCAACCAATCAAACAGTTCAAATAAATTACAACTTACCGTCAAGATCAACGATAAAATTATTAATCAAATTGGATGTACCATAAACTAATAATTACACTAACATACATTGTTCATCCGTAATGATCCCTTTTGCTTCCTTCTATGCAGCATTGACCAGCTGTATTTTGTCTCGTTACTTATTTTGTCATTATTTTTTTGGCTATTTTTTAACCGCGCGCAATTGTGTTTAACTTCAAATCTACTCATTTTCTTTTTCGTTTTTTTTTTTGTTACGAATCCTGAATTACTGGCACAAAAGAGACAACTAAGGAATTTACTTATTCCAAGCTTGAAAATGTTGGATGGAAAAACAAGAATGCGCACGGCCAGCTACATACCAATATATATAAGTGTTTTATCGATTTTGTAGTACTCATTGTCCACTTCCTTAATAACTGTAACATTTGTTAAGTTTGTCCAGTGGAATTTTAATTAATCATGTATTAATCAGTAGTCTTGATGTGACTGAAATCAAATGCTGTAAATTTTCTTACAATGGTATAATTAATAGTCTTGCTGTGGCTGCTGAGCGATCGAGTTATGTCTTTGTCGATAGGCCTCAATTAGTCCCAAATAATTAGACCCTTAGATATAGATTAACAATTTAACATATGTGAACAACAGAAACGACAACGATTTTTTAGCATTATGAAAATATAGAAAGATAAATTAAATAGTAACACTAATGGACAAAAATACACTTTTGAAATAGTTCAAATCATAATTATGGTCGACGTCACATGAGATGAATATGGTAATATTGCATAAACAATTGAAGGAGAGACAGACAAATATTAATCTCATTAATTGATCCAGTTGGTGAGATCCATAATTTAGGATAATACTATCAAGAACATTTATATCGTTTATATGAATAATAGGAGCCATGGAGGACGAGGATAAACTTTTTGAAATACTTATTGAATTAAAGAAGATGAAACATTCTACAGAAAATAGAAGATCTGAATTCTATTCATCAAAAGTGTTTGATACAATTGATACTGTTATTTATACTAAAACTTGAAACAATATACAGTTAGCTAACATAACTACCTAACTAACAATTACAACAGAAATAACTGTCAAGAATGAATTTGAAGAATTTGAGCTGAATCTTGACACCCCCCGCAAGTGGTGCATGTATATTTATCATGCCCAACTTATTGATGAAATGTTGAAATAAAGATGGAGATAAAGGCTTTGTTAGGACGTGTTTTATATATTTTTGTGTGTGAATTTTGCGTGATTTTTATTTTTTGTATGAATGATTGTGCGAATTTTTGTGTCTTTTCGCCCCATTTTATATTATCATATGTTACGTATGGTATTTTTGGTTGTTTAGTAGATTTTCGTAAAAAGAGAACTTAAAAACGGACAAAAACGATCGAAACGGACATTATGGGCGATTGACGATTGGGGATGTTGAAGTTGTCTTGCGCGCGCGCACCTACGCTTGGCGCGCGCAACGCCAAGATTGACGTAAAGGCACGCGTCGCGCGCAAGAACGGTGCGTGGACGCGCATACATAGTCGGCACAACAGACGAGACAGCGTACGCGACGCACGCACCCACGCCTTGAGGGCGGGCGCGCAAGACGCGCGCACCAGGCACCGCACAAAGCGCGCCCGCGCAAGGCATGATGCGGGCGGGCAAGTGGCGCGGTGCGCAACAATGCGCTTGCGAGGAGAGCGCACGGCGCGCAATATGAGCGGGCCGGACGCGCACTACAAGAATTTTCTAGAATTTTAAATCCGATTTTCCCTTTCCTTTTTGGATTCTTCCACCTTGTATAGGCTTAGCTTATAAATAGCCCTTGGGGATCCATAATTTAAATACACTCTCATTCATAGCACTTCTATACTTTAGTTTTTTGGTATTTTTCTCTTGTTTTCAACATTGGGATTGCTTGAGTTCTTCCCCCTTGAAGTTATTTTTGCTTCTTAATCAAAGAGTAAGATTTCTTCATCTCTTTTGTGTGATTTTAATTGTTGGGAGATTATTATTATTGCATGATCATGTTTATGATTGTTTTCTTTCCTTCAATTGAGATTATGAAGCATAAACTAATTTCCTTGTTCTAGGATTAAGATGATTTGATTCAAACAAACAAGCATGAGTATTGATTAATTGATCTGTTTTCTGAATAAATTACTTTATTTGATAATTGATTGTCCGATCAACTTTTGATTGTTTTGGGGGAATAATTGAGATCGAGAGAAGATATTATTCCCTGGACTAAATTTATTCGGGGGGTTAGATATGAATCGAAATGTATTATCTAACCCAGGTTTAATGAAAATAGCAAACTATGTAGGGGTAACCCTAACTGTGAATATGAAAGTTATCGGACCAGCCTAGTTTTTACATGTTTGTTATATTTGTTAAACGCATGATCGGTTGATTGATATTTCGCTTGCAAGTTTGATGAGATGAATCCATAATCCTAGACTTTTTCTTCCATATCTTTTTCTCAAAGTTCCGCTTAGTTTTTTAATTGCCTTTTTGATTATTTTCTCTTAGTTTAAATAAAACCAACAAATTTGGTTAGAGTGTTTAGGATTTATTTTCTGTCTATTGTGATACATAATAATTATTTACCGCTAAGTCTTCCTTGAGAGACGACTTGTGGTCAACTTGCTACCCTACGATTGATCTCATTCTCTTGCGAGGATTGTTAGACTTTTATAGGTGTTTAGCGGTCGAACAAAATTAAAGCGCCGTCGCCGTGGGAAGAAGGCTTTAGGCGTAATAATTATTGTGTCTATTTTTCGTGTTTTTAGTTTAGGATTTCTTCTTGTTTACTTTTTGATTTTTACCCTTATTCCACCGCATGACGTTTGATTTGTTTTCTTAAGTTTGTTTATGCAAGGTCGTAGGAATCTCAACTGGAGCTTGCACCTTTCGTAGACGATATTCACCGCGTTCCGAGACGTATAAGGAATGAGGGGGACAACTCTTCGGTTTCTAGCGAGGATTCTCAGGACCGCGTTCCAAAGGAAGAACAAATAGATGATCCAAAGAATGGGTGACATTCAAGACGGAAACAACACAGAGGCACGCCAACCTTCGATGCGTGAGTTCGCGCCCGATTATCGGAACCGCGACCTCTTGCATCACTCGTGACAAGCAAAGACGAAACTATGAGCTAAAAATATACACTTCAATCACTACCGTCTTTTTATGGAATGCCCAATAAAGATCCTCTCAACTTCATTTGGGAATTCTATTTTGTCATTCAAACTTTTACTCTGCGGGATTTGAATGAGGATCAGCTAAGGATGCGCTGCTTTCCATACACTCTGAAAGATCGGGCAAAAACATGGCTTATGTCTCTACCTCCCAACTCTCTTACTACTTGGGAGACGATATACAATAAGTTCATGGGAAGGTACTACTCTCATCAGAAAACTTCGGATCTACGAGGTAACATAGCTACCTTTTGTCAAATGGAAGGTGAACCTTTTCATGAGGCATGGGATCACTTCAAAGATTTGCGGACTAAATGCCCACATCATCACTACCCATTGGAATTATAAACCAATTTTTCTATGATGGATTATCACATAACTTTCAATATATGGTTGACAATCTTTCTTTGGGGTGATATGGGTGTGCACATGACCCAAGAAATTTATGATATTCTAGAGATGATGAGTGATAATTCCCAACAAAAAAGTGCCCAAGGCAAACGGGTTACCGTGAATGAAATAGCACCAAGTTACGACGTGACAAAACAATTGGTTGAGTTGACTAAACAAGTTCAATTGTTGGCTACACGGGGCATCCATCCAACGCCCCTTCTTTTGCCGAGTCATGCGGAATTTGTGGGCGAGTCGGTCATGGGGCTAATGTTTGTAATATGGTGGTTGATCAACAAGGTTGAGGACATTAACGCTATCCAGGGTTTTCAAAGAAAGGCCTCGTAATGATCCCTACGCTCAAACTTATAACCCTGGTTGGCGGAATCATCCAAACTTCGAGTTGGGGAAATTCGCAAAATCCATTTCAAATCCATCAGAGGCCTCCTCCCCAAGGTCAGTCATCAAATCAACCTCGGCCTCCATCAATTGAGGAAAGTTTGAGTTCGTTCATTCAGGTTAGTAAGAAAACTCAAGAGGCCAACATTCGGCGGTTTGAGTGTGGAAGCTTCATTCAAACGTCTTGAAACCCAAGTTGGTCAATTAGCCACCCAAATGGGTGAAATTGCTCAACACGTGGTAAATAAAGAAAAGCTACCTAGCCCAACGAGAACAAGCCCAAGCCGTCACCGTGTTACTTAAGTGGTAAGGTTATTGATAACAAAGTTGAAATTCTATTTTCTACTACTTTGACTAACCCCGTAGGTGATAAGGAGATCGAGAATGCGTCTAATTCAAAAACCTTGCACAAGGAAGAAGAGGGGAGTAAGGAATTTGTCTTGCACAAAACCAACAATCCTTACAAGCCTCCAATTCCTTTTCCAAGTCACATTCGAACGGCAGCGAGGATAAGCGATTCTTGATTTCTATAACATGTTATCTAAGGTTAATGTTAATTTACCTCCGCTAAATGTTATAAGAAATGTGCGAACTTATGTCAAATTTTTCAAAGAACTCACATCCAACAAAAGGAAGTTTGGCGACAATGAGAAGGTAATAGTTTCGAAGTGGCAAGTGCGATTCTTCAACACCAATTGCCTCCTACACAACGAGATCCAGGTAGTTTTGTTATTAAAATTGCAATGGGAAACGATAAGAAAACTTAGGGATGCTTGATTTGGGGGTAGGGATTAATCTAATGCCTTATTCTATTTTTAAACAACTTGATCTAGGGGAACTGAAGCCCACTAGAATGTGTCTTCAACTTGCTGATAGGTCCATTCGGTACCCTAAAGGTGTTATTGAAGATATTTTGGTAAAAGTGGGTGGTCTCATTGTCCCTGTTGATTTTGTTGTATTAGAAGTAGGGGAAGTGCAAAACCAAGATAATGAGCACACACTTCTGTTAGGCCGCCCATTTATGGCCACCACGCACACACTTATTGATGTAAAAAATGGGCGCATGACTATGACTGTTCTCGGGAAAACTGTGACTTTCTCTATTTTCGATACTAAACCTATCCTCGCATGCATCATTTGAAAATTGCTCTTTCATTGATTCGATTGATGGGGCAATCAAAACACTTTCTTGCATGATTATAGTCTTGACACTTTGTTTCTTGAGCGGGATGATATTTTTGACGTCATGGGGGCGAATGGGCAAGCCTAAAACGAGGGGGGTAATGGAAATATTCGCTTTAGAAGATGTGGATAATAAACCCCAACAAAAACTGGAATTGAAAGAACTCCCTAAACATTTAAAATATGTGTTTTTAGAAGCAGGTGAGCAGAAGCCGGTGATTATTTCTGTTGTACTTTCTAAAGAAGAAGAGGGAGAATTGTTGGTGGTGCTTAGAAAATTTAAAAATGCAATTGGATGGGGGTTGAGTGATATCAAAGGGATTAGCCCTGCTACATGTATGCATAGAATTATTCTAGAAGAAGGGGCTAAGCCTAGTAGAGAAGCTCAAAGAAGATTGAACCCCGTTATGATGGAAGTAGTGGAAAAAGAGGTATTAAAACTCCTAGCTGAAGGGGTGATATACCCAATTACGGATAGTGAATGGGTGAGTCCGGTGCATGTTGTACCAAAGAAAAGTGGGATAACAATTGTAGAAAATGAAAAAGGTGAAATTATTCCCACTAGGACCACGATTTGGATGGAGGATATGCATAGACTATAGGAAGTTAAATCTTTGCTACTAAAAAGATCATTTCCCTTCCCTTTATTGATCAAATGCTTGACAAACTTGCAGGACATAGTTTCTATTGTTTTTGGATGGTTTGTCAGGTTATTATCAAGTGGCCATCGAGGAGGATTATGCAAAAACTACTTTCACATGCCCGGTTGGGACTTTTGCATTTCGGACGAATGCCGTTTGACTTTGCAATGCGCCAACAACTTTCCAAAGGTGCATGTTTTCAATTTTCTCCGACATGGTTGAAGACTTCATTGAGGTATTTATGGATGATTTTTCCGTATTTGGATCCTTCTTTTCTCGATTGTCTTAATAAATTGGCTAAGGTTCTTGAACGATGCATTGAATGCAATTTAACTTTAAGTTGGGAAAAAGCCATTTTATGGTGACAAGCGGAATCGTTTAGGCCATGTGGTTTCAAAAAGAGGGATCGAGGTTGATAAAGCTAAAATTGATGTTATTGAAAAATTACCTCCTCCCATTAATGTTAAGGGCATTAGGAGTTTTCTTGGGCATCTTTGGATTTTATAGAAGGTTTATTAAGGATTTTTCAAAAATTAGCCAACCTCTTTGTAAATTGCTTGCTCAAGATGCCCCTTTTGATTTTAATGAAAAATGTTTGAATGCCTTTAACACATTAAAAGAGAAGTTGATAATCGCTCCTCGTTGTTGTTGCTCTGATTGGTCATTGCCGTTTGAAATTATGTGTGATGCGTCTAATCATGTTTGTAGGGGCCGTCTTAGGACAAATAATTAATAAATCGCTCCATGTGATTTACTATGCTAGTTTGACTCTTAATGATGCACAAGTAAATTACACTACCACCTTTGAAAAAGAACTATTAGTCGTTGTTTTCTCCTTGGATAAATTCGGATCTTACATTGTTGGGTCTAAGGTAATTATTCATAGCGATCACGCACCTGCGTTACTTGTTGAGTAAGCCACAAGCTAAACCTAGGTTAATTCGGTGGATTTTGATGTTGCAAGAATTTAATGATGAAATAAAAGATAGAAAAGGTGCGAGAATGTAGTAGCAGATCACTTGTCTCGTCTCACTCTATCGATGATACTCTTGCTTCTCATAAAAATGAGCAGATAATTGATTCTTTCCCCCATTAGCAATTGTTTGAGGTTACTTCAATTCCTTGGTATGCCGACATTGTGAATTATCTTGCATGTGGAATTGTGAGAACTAACCTTTCATTTCGGGGAAAAGAAAAGATTTTTGTCTACTTGTAGATTCTACTATTGGGATGACCCATACTTGTTTAAAAATGCAAAGATGAAATTATCAGAAGATGTATTCCGAAAAACGAACGAGAATGATGTATTGGCCTTTTGTCATGAACTGCATTGTGGTGGGCACTTTGGAGGCCGTAAAACAGCCTTTAAAGTTCTCCAATCAGGATTCTATTGGCCATCATTGTTCAAAGACGCGCATAATTTTGGGCTAACATGCGATAGATGCCAAAGGACTGGAAATATTAGTAGGAGGAATGAGATGCCTAATCGAATAGTACATTGGTCGTTGAAATATTTGATGTATGGGGTATTGATTTTATGGGCCCCTTCCCCAAGTCTTTTGGTTATGAATATATACTTGTTGCTGTCGACTACGTGTCCCGGTGGGTTGAGGCAATCCCCACAAGGACTTGTGATGCTAACACTGTCATCAAGTTTGTGCAGGAAAATATCTTAGCGAGGTTTGGATTCGAGAGCTATCATTAGCGATGGGTGAAAACATTTTGCAACAAGTTATTCGAAAAAGCGATGAAGAAAAATGGCATCACACATAAGGTAGCTACACCTTATCATCCTCAAACTTCCTAGGACAAGTGGAGACTACCAACAAGCAAATAAAAGGAATCTTAGAGAAGATCTGTAAATCCTACAAGGAAAGATGGGCGACAAGTTAAATGATGCGCTCTGGGCATATAGAACAACTTATAAAACGGTTTTAGGAATGAGCCCCTATAGACTAGTTTTCGGGAAAGCGTGTCATTTACCAGTTGAAGTAGAGCACATGGCGTATTGGGCCATTAAAGCGACAAATTTTGAATTGGATAAAGCAGAGCCAAAAGGAAGTTGCAACTTTATTTAACTAGATGAACTTCGCAATGACGCTTATAAAAATGCGCGGATATACAAAGACAAAGTGAAGCAGTTGCACGACAAGAAAATTATTCATAAAAATCTCGAACCAAGTATGAAAGTTCTTTTATTCAATTCACGACTGCGTTTATTCCCAGGTAAATTGAAATCGAGATGGAGCGGCCATTTGAGATCGAAGAGGTATACCCCTATGGAACGGTAAAACAACTTAATCAAAGGACGCATGAATCGTTCAAGGTAAATGGTCAACGGGTTAAGCCATATTTTGAAGGGGTATCTCGGGCTGAACAAATTGAGAGTATAGGCCTCGAAGACGTCACATAAGAACAGTACTCAGGTATCGTCAAGCTAAAGACGTTAAATAAGCGCTTATTGGGAGGCAACCCAATTTTTTTCCTTTCTTTCTTTTTTTTTTTCTCGACTAACCGTATCTAATGGTTTGTTTGAGTTCCTTTCCTCTTCTTATAAGTAAAAAAAAAAAAAAAAAAAAGAAAAAGAAAAAAAAAGAAAAAAGAACAGGTGTTGCGCGGACGCGCACATATGCGCAAACGCGCAACAACCGGACGGGAGGCACCGACGCTGGGCGTAGCGCGCAAGGAGATGCGCGGCGGGCACCAAGCCACGCAACACGCTGCGCGGATGCGCACTTGGTGTGCGCACGAGCACCAGGATGACATCGGCGATATCAAGAACGGGGCGAGTTTTTCCCCAAAATTTCACTTGCAAATCTTCTCTAAACCCTCTCCAAATTCACCCTATACACAAATTCGACCTCAACAACATCAACACACTCCGATTAATCGAGTATCTTCCATCAATGGCATCACATCGAGGCAAAAGGGCACAAGAGGGAACTTCTAGGGCTCACGAGGACACTCAATGGTCCTGGTTGATTTGGCCGAACAATTCGATGCCCTTCCCAATCTACTCCAGGAGGAGGGGCAACGGTATACACGGATTAGTCAACGCGAGGTACCTCTTCTCACCTACTAAATTTACGAATTTTGGATGATTTGGGGTTGAAATGTGATTTCATGGCTCTTGTTGAAGCTTTGGGTTGGAAGAAATTTATTAAATTGACGGGTGTTGCATACTCGGAATTGGTTGTTGAATTTTATACTACACTTCACTTTTCTCGACACGCACTTAACGGACTTCACTTGCCGTTTGCTTGGGGTTGAGTATATAGTGGATTATAGAGTAATGAAATCGATTTTGGATTTTACTAGAGGTGTGCGATCTATCCCGAACTCGTTTAATGCTAAACAATTTTGGTTGGAATTGACTCGATTTCAATAATTTTCGAGTAAAGGGACGCCCAACGGGTTCATTCAAGACCGGGCAACTTATTTGTTTCATAAATTTCTCGCACATCAGTTATTTGTGAAAGATGAAAGTAATAAGGTGACATGCCGAGAATTATTTTTATGTATTGTGCTAAGTCCCGTAACAAAATTTGCACTACAACTTTTGTGTTTGATACATTTTATCGGATTGGAAGAAGAGTACATACAAATTGGGAATGGGCCATTTTGTGTCACTTATTGCCCTACATTTTGGGATTGCTGATGTTGCTAGTCTTAATTATCATGAGGTGGAAAGAACTTTTATTACTAAGGAAAGTATGCTTGGTTCAGAATTTTTAACTAAGGCGGGGAATTAGGGATCCTACTACTCGCAAATGTTTTAACAACCATAAGTGGAACCCGGATGGCGCCACCGACTCCTCACCTACTACCATTGGGGACGATAGTCTAGCGCCGATGATATCGATCCGAGATGAGCCACAAGATACTCATTTTGCGGTCCCTTCACCTCGGCCCATCTTGCCCCCGAGCCAGTGGCGACACCTTGTTTTGAACGCCATCCTACCACGCCTTGATTCTATGCAAGGCAACTTCATCCATTTTCAAGATCGGGATGGCCGACGTGCGGCAAAGAATAGATGACCGGCCTTAACACCCTCATGAGAGATATGAGCGTCAACTAAACTCACTTGACGGATCGGGTGCGAGAATATTGAATGAATCAGACGCTTATCTTTTTCACCTCTCCACCCCCACCACCTCCCTGGGGATGATCGGTGATGTTTTTTTGTTTCTCTTTTTCTTTCCTCTTGTGTGTTTTTCTCCCTTTGCATGTGGATGTTTTTGCATTTTATTTTTCACTAACTCTCGTTTTTCTTTTAGTTTTTTGTTTTTGTGTTTTCTTCTACATTTGGCTTTTTAAGAAATCATAGGCGGATGTACTTTTGATATTACTTAACAATCTCCGAAATTTTCGGGGACGTATTTCATCTCTCCTTCATTTGTTTTACGCATTGAGGTCATTGCGTGTTTTAAGTGTGGGGGGGAGGGCTAATTCGTTATTATTTATATAAATTGATTGCTTGTAATAAAAATTTTACTTTGCCTATTAATTGTCCCTAGTTTAATAATAATGCTATTTAGTTAACTTGAAATCGATGCATTACTTTGAGACTCAATTAGGAAATGACATTACAGACTTGATGCATAGGATTTGACTAAGTTGTGAATTAACCCTTATGATAAACGAGTTAGGCGATGGGTAAACAATACTCAAGGTTGTGCGGTATGAATTACGGGATTTTATTGATGTAAATTGAGTTAAAACTCTTATTTTTATTGTATGGATTACAAAATTGCTAGCCTTGCGAAAAAAAAAACAAAAAAAAATGCAGTATAAGCACCGAAAAAAAAATACAATAAAGAGCGCTAAAAAAAAAAGAAAAAAGGGGAACAATCGAGATTATACTCCGCTGGGTAAACTGCTTAGTAACTAGGAGCATTCATGTGCCTCATGTTTGACTTTTACGTAAAACGGCGGTTTACACATGAGTATGGGAAACCACCCTAGGAGTCTTTGGAAAACATCCGAAGTTTACACCTAGTGGATTAATATCTCGGGAAGTCGAAGCAAAAAAAAAAACAATAAAAGGGGCTAGTACTTAACGTAATTTATACATGAATATAAGGGTTGCGACTTTTGATACAAATTTGAAATTTTGTGAATAAAGCCAAACACTTTGAGTAATTGCTTAACTTTAGCTAAGTGAGTTTATTGCGAAGGTTGAGAATCGATGAGGAATAATCCGAGGTGGATGGAACTTGATCTCATAGAAAAATCGATTTTCAAAATAAGCATTATATTTCTTGATTAAATTTATGTGCATTATTATTTGCTTGAGGACAAGCAAAAGGCTAAGTGTGGGGGAGTTGTTTTATATGTTTTTGTGTGTGAATTTTGCGTGATTTCTATTTTTTGTATGAATGAGTGTGCGTATTTTTGTGTCTTTTTGCCCCATTTTATATTGTCATATGTTACGTATGGTATTTTTGATTGTTTAGTAGGTTTTCGTAAAAAGATAACTTAAAAACGGACAAAAACGATCGAAACGGACATTATGGGCGATTGACGGTTGGGGATGCTGAAGTTGTGCGCGCGCACACACCTACGCGCGGCGCGCAACGGTGCGTGGACGCGCACATAGTCGGCACAGCAGACGGACGTAATGCGCGCGCACCCACGACGCGCGCGAGGCGGGCGCGCAAGACGCGCGCGCCAGGCACCGCACAAGCGCCGCGCAAGGCATGATGCGGGCGAGCAAGTGGCGCGACGCGCAACAATGCGCGCGAGGAGATCGCGGCGCGCGCAATGCGCGTGGGCGCACACTACGAGAATTTTCTAGAATTTTAAATCCGATTTTCCCTTTCCTTTTTGGATTCTTCCACCTTGATAGGCTTAGCTTATGAATAGCCCTTGGGGGATCCATAATTTCGTACACTCTCATTCATAACACTTCTATGCTTTAGTTTTTTGGTATTTTTCTCTTGTTTTCAACATTGGGATTGCTTGGGTTCTTCCCTTGAAGTTATTTTTGCTTCTTAATCAAAGAGTAAGATTTCTTCATCTCTTTTGTGTGATTTTAATTGTTGGGAGATTATTATTATTATTGCATGATCATGTTTATGATTGTTTTCTTTCCTTCAATTGAGATTATGATCCCATCCCCAAGCATGAACTAATTTCCTTGTTCTAGGATTAGGATGATTTGATTCAAACAAACAAGCATGAGTATTGATTAATTGATCTGCTTTCCTGAATAAATTGCTTTATTTGATAATTGATTGTCTGATCAACTTTTGATTATTTTGGGGGAATAATTGAGATCGAGAGAAGATATTATTCCTGGAATAAATTTATTCAGGGGGTTAGATATGAATCAGAAATGTATTATCTAACCTAGGTTTAATGAAAATAGCAAACTATGTTGGGATAGCCCTAATCTGCGAATACGAAAGTTATCAGACCTAGGCCTAGTTTTTACATGTTTGTTATATTTGTTAACCGCATGATCAATTAATTGATATTCTGCTTGCAAGTTTGATGAGATGAATCCATAATCCTAGACTTTCTTCCATATCTTTTTCTCAAAGTTCAATCTCGCTTAATTTTAATTCGTATTTTTGATTATTTTCTCTTAGTTTAAATAAAACCAACAAATTTGGTTAGAGTGTTTAGGATTTATTTTCTGTCTATTGTGATACATAATAATTATTTGCCGGCTAAGTCTTCCTTGAGAGACGACTTATGGTAAACTTGCTACCCTACGATTGATCTCGTTCTCTTTCGAGGATTGTTAGACTTTTATAGGTGTTTAGCGGTCGAACAGGATGTCTGCTGATTGATGTAGAGAAGTAATGTGAATTAACTTGATTAAGCCTTCCTGGATTTTCTCCCTCACAAAGTGACAGTCCAATTGTATGTGTTTAGTACGTTCATGATGACCTGGATTTTGTGCTATACAGTAGGCAGATTTGCTATCTGTATAGACCATTGCAGGTTTAGGATGAGAAATATGTATGTCATGAAGTAAGTAGATGAGCCATTGGATTTCACAAGTGATGGATGCTATAGCCCTATATTCGCGCTTCAAGAGAGCTTCCTCGACTATAGTCGCTTTTTGGCCTTCCAAGAGATTAAAGAATCTCCTAAGTAGATAGCAAAACCACTTATACTCCTTCTTGTTTCTGTGCACCGAGCCCAATCAGCATCACTGAATCCCTTGAGTTGTAATGAAGATGATGCTGAGTAGAATAGACCTTTTCCAGGATTTGATTTGAGGTGTCTTAAAACTCTGTGTGCTGCTGCCATATGATCTGTATTAGGTTTAGACATGAACTGACTCAGAGTTTGAATGCTATAGGATAGATCAGGCCTGGTGATGGTGAGATATAGCAATCTCCCAACCAATCTTCTATAAGCTGCAGGATCTGGTAATAGGCTGCCAGTGGAGCTGGATAAATCACATTTTGGATCCATAGGGGTGGAACATGGCTTGCATCCTAGATATCCTGCTTCAGTTAGTAAATCAAGAGCATATTTTCTTTGGCAAAGAGAAATTCCTTTGCTGCTTCTAGCCACTTCAATTCCCAGAATATATTTAAGTTGGCCAAGATCTTTAATGGTGAAAGTTGCATCCAAGTGTGATTTGATATCTTCAATGTCTGTGATGTTGTCTCCAGCAAGAATGATATCATCTACATACACACATAATATAAGAATGGAATTAGATTTTGGCCTGATAAAAGAGAGCTATCTAGACTTAGAGTGAGTGAAACCATAAGTAAGAAAACAAGAAGTAAGCTTGTGAAACCATTATCTTGAAGCCTGTTTAAGACTATATAGACTTTTGGTTAGTTTGCACACTCTATTCTCATTAGGACTACAGTAGCCGGGGGGAGGTTTCATGTATACTTCATCATCTAAATCTCTATGTAAGAATGCATTGTTAACATCCAATTGATGTAAAAACCAATTTTAGAATTTGTTATGGCAAGAATTAGCTTTGCGAGTTGTCAATTTAGCAACAGGAGAAAAAGTGTCAAAGTAATCTAATCCTTCTTCTTGTGTATATCCTTTTGCTACCAAACGTGCTTTGTATCTTTCAATTGATCCATCGGATTTGTACTTGACTTTGTACACCCATTTGCAGCCAATACAATGCTTGTCTTTAGGCAACTCTGTGAGTATCCATGTGTTATTCTTTTCAAGAGCTTGTAACTCCTTGTTCATTGCCTCCTGCCATTCTTTTGATTGGCTTGCTTGTTTGTATGTTGTTGGCTCTATAATCTGACTGATTGCATCTGTGAATCTTTTATGAGTGACAGATAGTTGATTAATAGACAAAAAATTAGAGATGCAATACTTTTTATCAACCATAGCATTTTGAGTTGAGTGATTAGGCTGGAGAGATGGAGGGATGCCACCGTCATATATTTGAAGATAATGAGACAAGGCTCTAGATCTGGAGGATTTTCTTACAACAGGTACATCTGAAGTATTATCAATGTTATCAGCTAAGATAGAATCTGCATCAGCTGTTTCAAAAATTATCAGCAGAATTAAAACTCTGCTGATCATTAAGACTCTGCTGAACATTAGGAATCTGTTGTACATTAGAAGTCTGTTGCATATTAGAAGTCTCACTGCATATTAGGAGTTTTTTGCATATTAGAAGTCTCTTTGCATATTAAGAGTATCTTTGAACATTAGTACTAAGCACATTCGAGTTGAAATTTTCATCAATATGATGATTCAAAGGGTGTACTTGGATAATATCGATGTAGAATTTGAAAAATTGTGAATCATAGGAGCTGCATCGGGAGCTCCTATGAGACAAGACTCTAGATACGGAGAGATGGAGGGATGCCACCGTCATATATTTGAAGATAATGAGACAAGGCTCTAGATCCGGAGGATTTTCTTACAAAAAGTACATCCAAGTATTATCAATGTTATCGACTAAGATAGAATCTGATCATTTGTTTCAAAAATTATCAGCAGAATTAAAACTCTGCTGATCATTAAGACTCTGCTGAACATTAGGAATCTGTTGTACATTAGAAGTACATTTGCATATTAGAAGTCTCTTTGCATATTAGGAGTTTCTTTGCATATTAGAAGTCTTTGCATATTAAGAGTATGTTGAACATTAGTACTAAGTCATTACGAGTTGAAATTTTCATCAATATGATGATTCAAAGGGTGTACTTGGATAATATCAGATGTAGAATTTGAAAAATTGTGAATCATAGGAGCTGCATCAGGAGCAGAATCTTGAGATTGAGTGTTACTCATTTTATGAAAAGGAAAAATAGAGTCACAAAAATTAACATTTCTAGATAAAATTATACATTGCTTGGAAAGATCAAACAATTTATAGCCTTTTGTACCAATGAGAATATCCCAAAAATACACATTTTGATGCTCTTGCATTTTGAAATTTTGTCTGTGAGTGAAATTGTAGAAGCATAAGCAAGACACCTAAAGGTCTTAAGGTGAGAATAATCGGGTGGTTTATTAAAAGGATTTCAAAAGGGGTTTTATTTGATAAAACAGGAGTTGGGACTGTTTATGATATGGGAAATTTCTTGTCAATATACATTTATCCCAAAAATAAAGTGGAACTTGAGATTGAAAAAACAATGCTCTAAAACTTGCATAAAGAAATGTTGATGTTTCCTCCGAACAACTCCATTTTGTTGAGGTGTTTCAACACATGTAGTTTGGTGTAAAATACCAAGAGTTTTGTAAAAATTTGGAAGAAAGAATTCAAGCCCATTATCAGACCTTATAGACTTGATTTTGACATTAAACTGAGTAAGCACAGATGCATAAAATGTTTGTAAGTGATTCTTAGTCTCTGATTTTGCTTTCATCATGTAAATCCAAGTACATCTAGAGAAATCATCAACAATAGTTAAGAAATATCTAAAACCATTATAAGAGGTAGTAGAGAATGAGACCCCAAATATCACAATGAATTAAATCAAATATGCCTTTGGAAGAACTGATACTAGAATAAAATGGTAGTTTTCTTTGTTTAGCAAAATGGCAAACATCACAAGAGTCAAAATTTTTACATTGAGTAGACTGTAAATGAGGTATTAAAGCCAGTCTTTTAGAAGATATATGGCCTAATCTATAGTGCCAAAGATTACAATTGGAAATGGAATTAGCAACAGATGGAATATTGAGATGATATAATCCCCCTTTCTCTTTGAGAACCAATCATCCTCATAGTTTTCATGTTCTGCAAGATACACTTAGAAGGTAAGAAATGGACAGTAAGAGAAGAGGATTTAGTAAGATGAGAAATAGATATAAGATTATAAGAGAAAGATGGCACACATAATGCATTATATAAAACTAAAGAATCAAAAATTTGAACATCACCAATGTGAGTGACAACTGTGGTGTTGTCATTAGGTAAATGGATTGGAATAGAGACCTGCATAGGAGTGTTAGTATACAAAGATGTGTCACAGATCATATGATCTGTGGCACCAGTGTCTAATATCCACTTACAGTTGTTTAAGACAGCAAAACATGAATGTAAGGTACCTTTGGAATCATGTCCTGTGTCTGTAGTAGTATGAACAACTGCAGAATTGCATTGAGAAACAGGAATTTGATCTGTAGAACCATTAGAGTGAACATTCTTAGCAAAATTCAAGAATTGTTCAAGCATTTCCTGTGAAAACAAAGAATTGTCCCCAGAAATATTCTTCTGTGAGGAAGATTGAGCTGCATTAGCACTGATAGAAGAATCATTGAGATTTCTTGGTCCTTTCCAACCAGGGGGATACCCAATGATTTGAAAGCACTTATCCATTTGTATGACACGAATATCCACAATGGGAGCACTTGGGCTTTTTCTTATCTTTGTTCTGAAACTTTGGATTAAAACCTTGTCTGGCTAACATAGCCATAGAAGTATCTATAGGAGCTGTAACTGTTTGGGAAAGTATCAAGAATGGCCCAAATTTAAAACACATTTACAACTTTAGCCTTACTTATTCAAAATGATCAAAAATAGCCTTCTTTTTTGATAAAACCCCAAAATACCCCTTATATTGAATTAAAGGAAAACTAATGGTTTTTAAAGGTTTTAAGGGCCGCAAAAATGGTATCAGAGCCTATGTTTATTAAGAACTTTTAGTTAAATTGATTATATTTATGTAATTAACAATTGGTGAGGAGAAATTACTCCAAGATTATGGATCCGGACCGATGTCCGAGATGTATTCTTTACAGGACATATCGTCAAATATTGACGATGTATGCACAAGAACACCTTGACCAGGTTTCATATTGGGAATACCAACATGAAGAAAAAGAACATGCATGAGCCGACGGGAAACCTTAAGGCAATGCAAAATGCGCAGCGAGAATATTATAGGCGATTCGGATGCTTAACGCACCTATATGTTCACTTGATGAACCTTCAAGAAGCGGTTCATGAAAATTCCCATCGAGAACAATAATTCGATGGGGTACCGGAGTGGAACGAGATACTTCCATACAAATCTAAGTTCTCCGAAGATCTTAGAGAAGTCCGAAGACGATGCGAGAATTATGGCAACCGCCATATTCATCTACAAAGACAAGTTCATCAAATCCAGAACCAGATGGAGACGATGGTGACATATCAGAAGGAAACTCTTGAACTCCTTCATGATATTCAGAAACGAGTCAAGAACCTGGAGGACAGCCGAGTTCTTCCGGAGGAAAGAAGCGTATAGATTTTCAGGACAATACCTATTTACACCAAAAAGTGAAACCAACCGAAGTCATATGAAAGATGACAGATGAGGAGAAGCTAATTGCTCTAATCAAAGAAAAATCCATCAAAAATTAAAAAAGATGGATATGGAAAAGATGAATCTTAAAGATCTA
Organism: Rehmannia glutinosa; assembly: GCA_016081115.2. Lineage (NCBI taxonomy): Eukaryota > Viridiplantae > Streptophyta > Magnoliopsida > Lamiales > Orobanchaceae > Rehmannia > Rehmannia glutinosa. The sequence goes on from JABTTQ020001592.1 coordinate 1,292,221, forward strand.
CATGACCTTGCAGAATCCTTTGCAGGATTAGGAATTGTAGATTTAAAGATGAACACAGGAGATGGAACATTGGTCACCTATGATCCAACAGGAAGACCAATTCCACCACCACCACCAGTTAATCCTAATGTCGAAGAAAGTACGGGTTCGCATCATGGAGCTCGGGACGAGAGGATGCCACACGCTGGGGATTTCACGACCGGAAGTGATCCACTTTCAGGGACAGGAGGTCGAAACCCTCTTGCAGGAACTCGACAATCTACCGGAAGGCCGAATGTTTATCAGACGCCTTATGGAAGATCGCACCTCGACCCAATACATCCATATGGGTTGATGTTAAATCTGGATATCCCAGATTTTAAAAATAGAGAAGTTCTCATTGATGAATGGGCTTCACTATGAGAATTTCAAAGCAGAACCCTCGATCTTACAAATGATTCATTCGTTTTACTCCTTGAAATGAGTCTTAAAGGATCGATGAAGATTGCCGGGATATGACCGATGCTAGTACAAAGGTTCGGTCACATCATGAGAATCACATAAAGGAATTGTCGATGGTATGGCAAAATTATTCAAAATCCAGTTCATCGACACAAAGTTATTTTGAGTTATTAGAGGATGAAAAAGAAAGAGATATAAACAAGCCCTCTATAGCCTTGAGTTATATGATATTTGTCATATTGACGAATATATCAAGTTGTTCACCGAATACGGTGGAAATCCAAGATTGAAGAAAAGGAAGCCGCACAACTATTCTTTGCAAGATTCCAAGTCCCGGAGAGAAATGCTTATCGGGAATACAAGGATGGAACGGAGAGAAAGCGTGGGAAAAATGTCTTTCCTAAAGGCCAAGTTATCCAATGGTGCTACCAGGCAACTCAGACGGGAATTACAAGAGATTAAGAGGAATTAACAAAGCGGTTCCTCTATGTTGCGTAGATAATGACATCCCAACAATTGTGGGAGGTCAACCAAAGCGCATAAGAAGAAGAAGGAGAGTTGAAATGTCGGAAGGATGGCGAGAAGTGGAAGTAATATTCGACATCACTCAAAAGGATAATATTTGTCCTTGTGATGTTCTATATTATCTCCAACAACCAATAGTTGGACGATATCAAGGAAGCTCAAGATAGGAGAAATTGAGCTTACTATCACGGGAGTTGCAGGGGAAAATCCCGAGAACAATTAATACCGGGAATTGAATTTCTCGAGGATCATAAAACTTGGGAAAGATTACAAGAAGGAATGGAGTTCACAAAGTGGTTGATAAAGATACTGAGTAATCGATGACCACTAGTCCATTCTCCATATACATTTCTATCGGAATGTTATATCTTTGAATACAAGGCGAGTATTTACGCCTATATTGATTCAGTGCGGAATATGTTGCAAAGCGGAGGTTTTTCCTAAAGAAATTGGAGAAGATTTACCACCTATTGCAGGAAGAGATTTCTCTAAAAAGGATTATTATCCTTAAATGGGGAATTAAACAAGCGAGTAAATCATGATCGGAGGCGCAGCAAGACTCCATGGTACAAGGTGAAAACGCCACCAATCTATTTCCATGATAAGTGCGAGATGTTTTACTAGGAAACAATTTCCTACAAACATTCAAGCAATTTACACAGGAAAATAAGACAAGAAGACTTATTTTCACAACATTATGTGATCATAAGATTATTGTCAGAGATCGGAAGCATTTTACGAGAAAAATGCCTATTAATTTTGGCAAACAAGCGTGGTGATGAAGCCAAACTTTGCAATCCAAAAATGGCGGATCGAAGAAAATTTTGTGAAGCGTTATTATCCTATAGACAATTCGGAAGCCGAAAGAATAAGAAGATATGGGATAATAACTTGTATTCATTCAGAGTACAAGGAGAAGAACGAGTTACTCCGAAGCCATTGCGGAATTATGGATAGGTCTAATGGAGAATCCACATAGTGACGTAACCCTAGAGGAACAAATATCACTCGAGGATATCAAGAAAAAGATCTTGTGGCTTGGTGGGATAAGAACGAGCTTAAAGCTTCCTTAAAGGTTAAATCCGGAAAGGAGTACGAGTTCGTAAGATTCAAACCAATCCTTATGAACAGGGAGGATAGTGAGGATATGCGAGAAGATACTTAAGGAACATCTTGACCTTAAGTTGATTTCACCAGGAGTTTCTCCATATAGCGATCCGTGATTCTTAGTAAAACCATGGAGAAATCAAAAGAGAAAGCGAGACTTGTTATTAATTACAAATGAATTAATAACATTTTGGGTTCGATGGATACTATATCCCAAGTAGAGAACATCCGATTAATCGCATCAAAGGTGCCAAGATATTCTCAAAGTTCGATTGCAAACTGGATTTTACCAGATTAAGATGGATGAAGAAAGCAAGAAATTCACTTTTCTACACCACAAGGACACTATATTTGGAACGTGATGCTATGGGTTGGCTAACGCACCCTAGATATATCAAAGGAAGATGGATAATCTCTTCAAAGATTATTCGAGTTTTATGTTCGTGTATATCGATGACATTCTAATCGCATCAAAGAACATGAAGGAGCATCTCAAACATTTGGAAATATTTTCAGATGTTTGTCACAAGGAAGGATTAGTGCTTTTGGAGAAGAAGGCAATGATTGCAACAAGACAGATTGAATTCCTAGGAATTGAGATCGATTTAACTGGAATCATCCTACAAAGTCATATTGTAGAAAAGATCGCGAGGATTTCCGGATACACCGAAAGACAAGAAATAGCTTGAGTTTTCTTGGAGTTGTCAATTTTGCTGGAATGTTCATAAACAATCTAGCACATTACAGGAAGGTGTTTAGCCCATTGCTTAAAAAGACGCAGATTCAAATGGGAGAATGAACATCAAGAAGGAATTAAGCGGCTTAAAGAAGTTTGCAAAAAGCTTCCTAAACTTGCAATTCCCACAGGATGAAGATGAATCGGTGCTTTACCACGATGCAGTGATCATTGGTGGGCAACAGATTCTTACAAAAGCCACACCGAACGGAGAAGTGCCATGCAGATATTGCGGTCTATTTACGTACAGTGAAACAACTCGGTGGCATATCAATGAGAAAGAATTCTTTGCGAAATGAAAGGCTTTCAAAAAATGGCCTTTATTTTCTCTTGGCTAAAAGTTTATTTTAAAAATTGATAATTCAAGTGTCAAAGCTTTTCCGAAAAACAAAATTGAATCAAAACGAGAAAAAGCTAAGATACTTAGATGGCAAGTGAATGTCAATATTATGATTATGATATTGTCATTATAAAATATCATGAAAATGTTCTTACAAATTTTCTAACAAGAGATGGAGGAATTGAAGTGATTCCATCCTCACACCTCAAGACATCTTGGAGACCATTTGAAATGCTACTCCGAGAATTTGATACCCTGGTCATCAATGCCGATTTGGCGGAAATTACAAAGGAATGATCGGGACAAAGTAACCAATCGTATACGAACATGTGTCCGGTCTCACTCTCGATTGAGAACGGCATTTCAAGGGCCACTCTTAAAGGGATGCTAATAAGCAAATGGAGCATTTAGAGCGCATGGCTCCCAACCCGTAGCATAGGATTCAGTACCTAAAGCACAAGTCCTAAGTCTCGACGAAATGTTGGCCCAAGGAAAACCGATACTGAGTCAAATCCCGAGTTATCACATCAACCCAAAGACGTCCGGGGTAAAGGGCGAAGAGATCAATCTTAGGCCTATGATGGGCACTTCTAAGGTTGATATTAACGAGATTAAAGTTTCTTCTTGGCGGGGAATACCAGGCGAATTGGGAGAAACCGATTACCGGTGGCAAGAGATATCTCCGGAAAAATAAAATCGATATTTCCGAAAATATCCAAGGGTTTGATACATGATTTTATCTTAATTTTGATGATTTTATTTTTACACCAAAACAATGTTTTTAATTGTTGTCCAAAAACTCCTAAATAATTTAAAATGGTTTTTATATTTTAGGAGTATTTCTTCAAGTTTATTTTAGATAAAATTGGACAACACTTTTAATGATTTTATGTTCATAAGATTTCACTTCTAAACAAGGTTCCTAAATGTTGTTTAAATACTCCGCATCGATTTAAAATATTTTTACTATATTTTTGGAGTATTTCTTGAGTTTTATTTTCGATAAAAATTGGACAACATTTTGTCTCTTGTCGACCGATGCATCTATAGGGCAACCCGCTTTTGAAGATGATTTTGAAGCAGAAAATGAGACGAAAGAAAAATCAAGCGGGTCGACCGTGCCGCCTGTGGGTCGACCGATACCGCAAGTTTGGTTTTTGAAAGCGAACTTGATTTTCTCTAAAACCATTAAGGGGGGACGGTTGATGATAGGGATGACCGGTCGAGGTACACGTCGACCGTCGCCCTATGTAAAAATTGATGTGTTTCGTTTCAAACTTCTATTTTTGTGCGACCGGTCGCTTCTATGCTTTGATGAAAAAAAATATGACCGTTTGACATGAGACAAATTTCCTTAAAATGTGGGATTGATTTCTAACAGCTATATTCTTGATTTTAATTGTATTTTTCTGTAGATTTTCAATCCCCAAGAGGAGCCTATGCTTGATCAATCATCTCCTATAAATAGAGGAAGTTTTGGAGCAACCAATACAACAATTGAGATACAACACAACAAGATACACTTCAAGCAAATATTTGTTCTTCATTGTTATTATTCTTGTTGTAATTTTGCCTAGCTTATCACTTTCACATCCTTGAGGTCTAGGCTATTCTTGATTACACTTTGCACTCAAATTGTAATATTCACTATTGAGTTGTAATCTTGATTTTTGGTTATCATTCAAACACACCTTGTGAGTGTTCTTGTGGTAAGAACACACTTGGATGATCTAGGTGATAGGTGCAAGAAGATTGAGGTAATCTTCTTATTGAGGTGTTGAAGAATTTGGTATTCTTGAGGTTGAAGATTGTGGTAATCTTCACAAGGTGCCGTTGAAGGAAGATTGTGGTAATCTTCAAAGAGATTGTGATAATCTCCAAAGGTGGTGTTGAAGAAGAGTGTGGTGCTCTTCAAGGTGTTGTAAGTTGAATTTGTATTAATTTTGGTAATTAATAAAATTCTTTTCTTTGAAATCCATCCAGGATATCTGGGGTGGTAGTAGATTAGGCCCTAGGTGGGTTGAACTACTATAAATCGACGCGTGTTGTTTAATTCCACACCTTTATTATTGTCTTTGAGCATTCGGTTTTAAAAAGAGGGCGAAATCAAAAGATGGAGATAATCTATTCACCCCTCTAGATTATCGTAGTCGCTTGGACTTACAAGTGGTATCGAGCCAAACTCTTTGGCAAGCTCGTTTCACATCACGAGTGAAGAGAAACGATCGCCGTCTCTGACGAAGCTCATCTTACCGCACCTCTACCACCAAGCCACCTCTATTTGATTTCAAAAATTTTACAAGGTTGCGGGTTCGATTTATGGAACATCATCATAAATGGAGAATCCATTCCGATGATAGACACACCACACACCTCCAAAGGATTCAAAGAGCTCAATGATGAAGAGAAGAAAATCATCTCCTAAAACGGTAAAGCTCTCAATATTTTGTATTGTTCATTTACTAATAAGGAATATGAACATATTGTAGGAATTTGATCGGCACATGAAGTATGGCAAAAATTAGAAGCCATCTATGGAGTAGTTGCAAATGAAAGAAGTCAAACAAAAGCATCTACTTCTCAAAGGGATACAAGTTCAAATCTAAGGAACAAGCCTCTTACAACTTCCAACTATGAAGAAGTTGAATATTGTTTTATGGGCATCAAAGAAGAAAATGAGGTATGTCTTAAAACCTCTACTTCTTATGATATTGTTATTCAAAATGATTATAGTAATTTGCAAAATGATTTTGACGATCTTCAAAATGAATTCCAAAATTTACTTGTTAAGTACAAAAATTTGAAAAAGGAATTCAATGTTTTGAAAAATGAAAAGGATAGCTTATTTACTTCCTATGAATCACTATCATGTGCTCACACCACCACACTTGACAAGGTTAGAAACCTTGAGAAACAAAATAGTACTCTTGTTGAGGATATTAATTGCATGAAAAAGGATTTATCTAAATCCAACTTGAGTACCGATGAAATTATTGATTGTTGTGATAATTCGAAACTAGAACTTGATCATAAGTTTAATGTTGTCAATCATATGAAAAGGAATCAAGTCTCTAAGCATGTTGGTCATTATGCTCCTAGATTTATTACTTGCTTTTATTGCGGTAAAAAGGGTCATACGGTTAATACTTGTCGGGCTAGAAATTATTGTTGGAGACCTAAAAGTCTCAAAGCTAATCCTAAAGGACCCAAACACATGAGGGTACCACAAAACAATGTCATATTAGGTACCCGGCGAAATAATGATCGAAGAAAATTCATACGCAAAAAGACATCAAATGACCAATTCATTTGATCAAAGGAGAAAATTCTTTCAACAAAGCAAACTTCCAAGAAGAGGATATAATCAAAAATGGGAAGAACATAATCCTTGGAAATGGCAAAGACATCATCAACAAAATGATTTCCAAAGAGAAGGCCACATTGCTTGGAAATGGAGTATTTGGAGAAACCATCATCAACAAGATGATTTTCAAAAGGGAAGATATCATCAACAACGGGAACGACACAACCCATGGAAATGGAGTAATTGGTAAACCGTATCTCTCCATTTAAATATGCATTTTATTTAGTTAGTATGCATGTTTTTATTTGTGCCTAGATTGCAAATGAGTTTTCATATTTTTAAAATTAAGGTCCTTAACAAATTTTTGTGTTTTTTTCATTGAAAATGAGACCTTACATGTTGCTTTTAAACTCTTATGGATTTTTATAACATAAGCAAAATTTGTGTGTTATCTCTTATTACTTGTCTACACTTGTGCTATTATATTTTGTGCAATTTGTTTAAGAGTTGTGTAGGTTATATACCTCATATTCATTGGCTATTTCTTCATCAAGTTTCTTAAACCATCGAGGTATATTCACTCGTATTTTGTTTTTAACTCGATATTTTGTCTATGCACATATCTTTCAAAATATTTCTTTTCAACCCCTCAAATGCCCATAAATGATTTTGTAAATTTTTCTCAAAAGGGCACTACTCGTTTTTCACGTATATGTGTTTTCTCGAAACTCATATTTGTTGGATTTAGTCCATAATTATCTTTTTGCAAGGTTTTAAAACTTTTGGGGTGAAAAATCGAATTTTGGAAAATTTTGGAGAATGAAAAAAATTGCACTGGGACGGTCAAGGCAGGGCCGACCGGTCGCCCTGCACGTCGACCGGTCGCACCCTACCTCGACCGGTCGCCCAGGGAAAATTTTCAAGGTTAAAACGTTCTGTTTTTCATTTTCAAAACAGAACCTGAAATCGCTCCCAAACCCTTAAACAGCGAAAAACACCCCATTTTTCATAAAATCTTCAATTCTTCATCAATCTTTACGATTCTTGTTGCTAATCCTCCTATTTTTTCAAGAATCTTACATATATGGCTCCTCCAAGAAATTCCACTGGTCGAAATCCCTCTCCAAGCGTAGAAAGGGCGGAGAGGGTTCTTCGAGAAATCGGCAAGAATAAGTCGAACAAAGGGATATTCGAGCTACCAGTGAGAAACGTGGCTCAAGAACGTGATGACATTCAAAATCCCATACTCTCTCGGGCCCAAATTGACGAGCTCCGCGGAACAATTTCGCTCCAAAATTGCCGTTGGGCTTAAAAGTAAGAAATCTTTTATTACTCAAGCTCCTCATTCTAATAATGTTCTTAATTTCATCAATAAATATGCGGAATGGTACAATGAAGATTCGGGAATGGGAGGAAAATCGATTGCTCGGACTAAAATGTGTCGTTTTAATTCATTTACTAATGAATATCCTACTATTAGAGGATTCTTTGAGGAGCAAGGTTGATGCTTTTATGGGAGCATGCATATATTTTGTATGATGATGATATTATCCAACATTTTTATGCTAATATGTGGGTGCAATATAATGATCAAAGGAAGCCGATTGCCGTAAATTCGTTTGTAAGGGTCGTCATTTTAGGTGGACTCTAATGATATTTGTCGGCTTTTACATGTTAGAGAAGGTGGTTGGGACTATTTCTCTTTTTGGTATTTGGAATGATGAAATGTTGGGGAGTGTCTGCCATGAAAGAAGTTAAGACGTATTTGGGCATATGGCCAAAATATTCTCTGCATGGATGACACTTGAGCACCGAATTTTATCTATTATTGTCGCCTACCGTATTTGTGGAAAAGGCGGGTAAAATGCCTAGCAACATGGATTATTTTTGACTTATAAGATTGCTAGGAGGAACCGCTTAACTTTGGCGCCATACTTATTCAACGTCTAATCGAGTCCATCACTCAAGGAAATAAGAAGTTGGTTATGGGAAATTGGATTTGTAAACTCCTTATACAATCGGGACTACCTTCGCCGGAGTGTAACTCGGAGGTATTTCAAAATGACTTTGACATTGATAACATCTCCCAAATGGTCACTATGCGCAAGAATATGGACATCCGACCAACTAAAATGGCTAGAGGAAGAGGTCAAGATTCCCCGATCCAAACGACTTCTTTGATGATGTTGAGGCGCGAGAGATTGGCGGAGGAAGGCGACGAGCAATCCGGAGGGTAATATCGGTGCTCAACCGCCTGGAGGTACACCCAAGCCGAGTTTGATGATTTAAGGGCTTTTCATGAGGCGAGGTATGAGGCTTTGGAGCAAAAGACCTCCAAAATGCAAAAATCAATCGGCAAGTTGAAGAAATTCATCAAAGACTTTATTCCGGATCTTGCTTCTCTTCGGACGAGGAATGATGTCCCCACCCCTTTACTTTTTAGCATTTTCTTTCATGTTGCTTTGTATTTTATGAACTTTGTAAAACTCTTTTGCACTAATGAGATTTGCTTGTTAAGGGTTAAAATTGCAAGTTGATAATGACTTGTGGGTGATCATGATATTGATGGAGTATTTGATGGTAAAAATACTCTAATATAGCATTGTTTGATGTTGGTATAAGTACTTGATGGTAAAAGTGCTTCTTTTTAATTTTTGCTTAGATGCATTTGAGATGCTTTAATCATTATGCTTAGATGGATTGTTTAGGACATTTGTAATGTCTTATATGTATTGCTTGATGCTTGACTTGTAGCTCTTTAATTTTTGCTTGATGACATTCGTAATGCCTTGATCTTTTTTGGCGTAAATTATCCGAATTAGGTTGAACCTTGAGAATTTACTTATTTATGCCTAGTATTTGTTGGGTACATGTTGAAAATTGCTTTTGGTGATGATATGAACAACTGGCTCGATTTCATTTACAAGGGCTATATATATCTTTTTCAAATTTTTTATGCCCGCCAAGTGTTCGTTATATTGCTTCAATAAAAATCTCATCACATACATGATTCTCTTATTTTCCAATGTCTTAAAATCTTTTTGAGATCATGTTTTTGGCTAACAAATGAGCTTATGGATTTCTTATGATACATTTCTCCAATTTTCTCTTGGATTCTAAGCTTACTTCTTCAATGGTTGATAAATCGTATTGTTGGCTCACTTTGATAAACTTGTATGATGTTTTATCATCCTAACATTCTTTTGATGATTCCAAGGGGAGAAACAGAAATTGGCTCATTAGCTCAAAGAAGCTAATAAAGGCTTGTTATAAAAGCTATAAGCTATGGCTCATAAAGCCATAAGTTGTGATCTATTTTCAGTCCAATTGTTGCTTGATGGACTTATATACTTGTCTATACATGTCTAATGTTGTTTTGGTGACGGGGAGCTTATAAGCTCTTGAACAATATGTAAAAGTTAAGCTTTTAGCTTATGGTTAAATTACTTTTACATTATTCTTGATGTGCTTGTTGATAGGGGAGCTTGTACTTATTATTGAATATATTTACTCCCTTACTTGGTTGTTTATGTATTTTGGAAATTTTGGTTGCTTCCAAACGGTTAGATGTTTTTTAGAAAAATTGTTTTTAAATTGTCCCTCTAATCTTTCTAAAAATTGTTTTGGTTTGTAATCATCAAAAAGAGGAGATTGTGTTTGATACATGTTTTTATCTTAATTTTGATGATTTTATTTTATCACCAAAACAATGTTTTTAAAGGTTGTCCAAATACTCCAAAATGATTTAAAAATGATTTTAATATTTTAGGAGTATTTTCTCAAAGTTTATTTTAAGTCTAAATTGGACAACGCTTTTAATGATTTTACGTTATGGGTTTTTACTCTCAAAGCGTTGTTTCTAAATGATTGTCCTAATACTTCCGATCGGTTTAAAATGTTTTTACAAAATTTTGAGTATTTTTTGAGTTTTATTTTCGACAAAATTTGGACAATATTTCTGTCTCGTGGTCGACCAGAGTCGCCTATAGGGCAACCGTACCTGAAGATGTGTTCAGAAGCAGAAAATGAGACGGAAGAAAAAAAAGAAGCAGGTCGACTTGGCATGCATCGGCGTCGACCGTCCGGTCGACCGGTCGCCTGTGGTCGGCAAGTGCACCGCAGAAGTTTCGTTTTTGAAGCAGAACGTTTTATCCTTGCAAAATCCCAGGGGGACGGTTGGGGTGATGGTCGGCGGTCGAGGTAGGCGTCGGCCGCGCCGTGTTATTTTTGGCGTGTCTTTTTTCCAACGTCTATTTATTTGTGCGACCGTCGCCTATGTTTGACAAAGAAATTTCGACCGTTTGACTTGTGAGACAAACTTTCCTTAAATTGTGGGATTGATTTCTAACAGCTGACTATATTCTTGATTTTAATTGTATTTTTCTGTAGATTTTCAATCCCCAAGAGAGCCTATGCTTGATCAATCATCTCCTATAAATAGAGGAAGTTTTGGAGCAACCAACACAACAATTGAGATCAAACACAACAAGATACATTTCAAGCAAACACTTGGTCTTTCATTGTCATTATTCTTGTTGTAAAATTGCCTAGCTTATCACTTTCACATCTTTGAGGTCTAGGCTATTCTTGATTACACTTGCACTCTATTGTATTATCAATTATCGAGTTGTAATCTTGAATTTGTGGTCGTCATTCAAACACAAGATATCCTTGTGAGTGTTCTTGTGGTAAGAACACACTGGGTGATCTAGGTGTTAGGTGTAAGAAGATTGTGGTAATCTTCTTGTTGAGGTGTTGAAGAATTTGGTATTCTTCAAGGTTGAAGATTGTGGTAATCTTCACAAGTGCCGTTGGAGATTGTGGTAATCTTCAAGAAGAGATTGTGGTAATCTCGAAGGTGGTGTTGAAGAAGAGTGTGGTGCTCTTCAAGGTGTTGTAAGTTGAATTTGTATTAATTTTGGTAATTAATAAAATTCTTTTTCTTTTCAAATCCATCCCGGATATCTTTGGGGTGGTAGAGGATTAGGCCCTGGTGGGTTGAACTCTCTTTAAATCGACGTGTGTTGTTTACATTCCGCCTTCATTATTTTGTTTGAGCATTGATTGTTAAAAGAGGGCGAAATTGAAAGATGGAGATAATCTATTCACCCCTCTAGATTATCGTGAGCGCTTGACTTACAAGGGTATCAAAGCCAAACTTTGGCAAGCTCGCTTTCACATCGCGAGTGAAGAGAAACGATCAACGGCTACTTAACGAAGCTCATCTATCCTAAAGCACCCTCCACCACAAGCCACCACTATTTGATTCCAAGAATTTTAATTTTTGGAAAGAAAGAATGGAATGCTATCTACAAGGTTGCGGGTTCGACATATGGAACACCGTCATTAATGAAGAATCCATTCCGACGAAAGATACACCATACACCTAAAAGGCTTCAAAAAGCTCAATGATGAAGAAAAGAAAATCATCTCCTTAAACGGTAAGGCTTTAAATATTTTGTATTGTTCATTTACTAATTTAGAATATGAACATATTGTAGGAATAAAGTCGGCACATGAAGTATGGCAAAATTAGAAGCCATCTATGGAGTATTTGCAAATGAAAGAAGTCAAACAAAAGCATCTACTTCTCAAGATCATACAAGCTCAAATCTAAGGAATAGCCTCCTACAACTTCCAATTATGAAGAAGTTGAATATTGTTTTATGGGCATCAATGAAGAAAATGAGGTATGTCTTAAACCTCTACTTATGATATTGTTATTCAAAATGATTATAGTGATTTGCAAAAAATGATTTTTGATGAACTACAAGATGAATTCAAAACTTACTTGTTAAATACAAAAATTTGAAAAAGGAATTCATTGTTTTGAAAAATGATAAGGATAGTTTATTTACTTCCTATGAATCACTATCATGTGCTCACACCACCACACACTTGACAAGGTTAGAAACCTTGAAAAAGAAAATAGTACTCTTGTTGAGAATATTGATTGCATGAAAAGGATTTATTAAAATCAACTTGAGTACCAATGAAAATGTCCAATATTGTTGATATTAATAATTGTGATAAAGAACTTGATCATAAGCCTAAAATTGTTAATCATATGAAAAAGGATCAAGTCACTATGCATATTGGTCATTATGCTCCTAGAATTATTACATGCTTTTATTCGGTAAAAGGGCCATACGGCTTATTCTTGTCGGGCTAGAAATAGCTCTAAATATTGTTGGAGACCTAAAAGTCTCAAAGCTAATCTTAAAGGACCCAAACACATGAGGTACCACAAAATAATGTGTTATTAGGTACCAGCAAAGCAAAAATGGGAGAAAATTCATGCCACCAAGAAAACATCAAATGAACGCATTTCATTTGATCAAAAGAAGAACTACTCTCAACAAAGCCAATCTCCAAGAAGAGCGTATAATCAAAAATGGGAAGAACACAATCCTTGAAAATGGCAAAGACATCATCAACAAGGTGATTTTCAAAGAAGAAGAGACTTTCAACAATGGGAAGGCAACAAACCTTGAAATGGAGTGATCAAAGAAGTCATCATCAAAGTGACTTCTCAAGGGGAAGATATCATCAACAATGGGAGCGGCACAACCCATGGAAATGGCGTAATTGGTAACTCAGTATCTCCTATTTAAATATGCATTTTATTTTGTTATTATGCATGCTCTTATTTGTGTCTTAATTGCAAAATGAGTTTTCAAATATTTATTTTTTTAATTAAGGTCTTCAATATATACTTGTGCTTTTAAAATTTTTTTTGAATAAAGACCTTATATGATCTTTTTTAAAACTCTTGTGCATTTTTTTTTTTTGACTAAAGTGTGTTATCATTCTTTATGGATTTTTATGGCATGAGCTTATGTGATATCTCTCAGCCTACACTTTTATCATTATAATTTGTCTTTAGATATGTTTTAAGTATTGTGTATGTTTTACATATTTTCACAAATGGCCACTTATGTCATTATTTGTCAAGAAAGGCATAAATTATCAGGTATCGTTTACTTGTGTTATTCTTTACTCTTATAAACTCGATTTTATGCTTATGCACATATCTTTCAAGATATTTCATTTTGACCTCTTTTTTGCCCCTCTAATTGATCTTGCAAATATTTTCTCTTAAAAGGCACTACGTGATTAATCTCGATTTTATAGTTTATATGTTTTCCAAAACCCATATTTGTTGGATATAGTCAAACTTATATTTTTGCAAAGTTTTAAAAACTTTTGGGGTGAAAAAATCGAATTTTGGAAAACTGCAGGAGAAAGAAAAAAACACAGGGCAGTCCACGGCAGGGGCGACTGGCCGCCCGCACCTCGACCGTGCACCCCCACCTCGACTTGGCCGAGTAAATTTTTGCACTTTAAAACTTTCTGTCTCGATTCGGAAGCAAGAACAAAAAAAATCCCCCAAACCTAGCAGCGAATTCTTTTCCCTTTTCTACAAAATCTTCAATTCTTCATCATTTTTCACGATTCTTGTTGCTAATCTTCTTATTTTCTCAAGAATCTTTCACATATGGCACCTCCAAAGAATTCCACCGGCCTAAATCCCATCTCCAAGCGTAGAAGGGACGGAGAGGGTTCGTCAAGAAATCGGCAAGAAGAAGCCGAACAAAGGGATATTCGAGCCGCTCTCAAGAAACGTGGCTCAAGAAGGTGATGATGTTCAAAATCCCATTCTCTCTCGGGCCCAAATCACCAGCTCCAGCATGGAACAATTTTTCGAAAATTGCCGTTGGCGAAAGGTAAAATCTTTTGTTACTCAAGCTCCTAATTCCCGCAATGCTATTAATTTCATCAATAAGTATGGAATGGTACTATGAGGATACGAGGGATGAAAGGTAAATCCATTGCGAGGACTAAAATGTGTCGTTTAGTTCTTTTTGCGAATGAGTATCCTACGATTAGAGGTTTTTGAGGAGCAAGGTTGGATGTATTTATGGGAGCATGCTTATGTGTTGTATGATGATGATATTATCCAACATTTTTTATGCTAATATGTGGGTGCAATTTGATAATGATAGAAAGCGATTGCCGTTAATTCATTTTCTATAAAGGGTCGTCATTTTAGATGGACTCCCAATGATATTTGCTTAGGCTTTTACATGTTAGAGAAGGTGGTTGGGATTATTTCTCTTGCGTGGACTTGGAATGATGAAATGTTGGGGGTATCAATGAAAGAAGTCAAAGACGTGTTTGGGAGTAAGGCCTAAGTATTCTTTGTTGGCAATGACACTTGAGCATCGATTTTATCTGGTCATTGTCGCATATTGCATTTGTGGTAAGTCGGGAAAAGATGCCTAGCAATACGGATTACTTTTTGACTTATAAGATTGCTAGGCGGAACCACTTAACTTTGGTGCCATACTCGTTTTCAATGTCTAATCGAGTCCATTCTCAAGGTAATAAGAAGTTGGTTATGGGAAATTGGATTTGTAAACTTCTTATTCAATCGGGACTCCCTTCGCCGGAGTTTAACTCGGAAGTTTTTCAAAATGACTTGACATTGACAATATCTCCCAAATAGTCACGATGCGCAAGAATATGGACATCCGACCAACCAAAATGGCAAGAGGAAGAGGTCAAGAGTCTCCCGATCCTAATGACATCTTTGATGACGCCGGGGTCAGCAAGATTGGTGGAAGAAGGCGAACTTGAGCAATCCGGAGGGTAACACGCCGGTGCTCAACCACCCAGGAGGTATACTCAAGCCGAATTTGATGAGATGAGGGCTTTTCATGAGACGAGGTATGAGGCTTTGGAGCAAAGACCTCTAAAATGCAAAAATCTATCGGCAAGTTAAAGAAATTCATCGAGACTTTATTCCGGATCTTGCTTCTCCTCGGATGAGGAATGATGTTACCCACCCCTTTACTTTCTAGCATTTTCATTGATGATTTTTGTATTTTGATGAATTTTTGTAAAACTCATTTGTACTAATGATATTTGCTTGTTTTTTTCTTAAAAGCGGTTAATATTGCAAGTTGATAATGACTTGTGGATGATCATGATTTTGATGGAGTATTTGATGGTAAAATACTCTAAAGCATTGTTTGATCATTGGTATGAAGTACTTGATGGTAAAAGTGCTTCTTTTATTGCTTTGTTATGCTTAGTTGAATATGTTGGGACTTTTGATACATGTATTGTTGAAAGCGTGACTTATTACTTGATGGTTGCTCTAATTTTGGCATTTGTAATGTCTTGATCATTCTTAGCTTATCTCATTTTGGGTTGAACTTGAGAATCTACTTTGAGCTTCTTTATTGATAACAATTTATTGCATATGGTGCATATGATTGAGCTTTGAAATGAGGTTGATTAATGATATGAAATTTTTTGGCTTGAACCATTTACAAAGGTTATATACAACCTCTTCTATTTTTCACACACACAAGGTGTTTGTTAAAATGTCGTAATGAAAATTTCAACTTCTACATGATTCTCTCGCTTCAAAAAAGTCCCCAATACTCATTGAGATCATGTTTTGAGAAACAAAACGAGCGTATGAACTTTTCATATGATACATTTCTCCCATTTTCCTTGATTTTTAAGCCTAAATTGCTCAATGGTTGATAAACCATTTCTTTGGTGCACTTTGATATACTTCTATGATGTTTCTATCATCCTAACATTCTTTTGATGATTCCAAGGGGAGAAACAGGAAATTGGCTCGTTAGCTCAAAGAAGCTAATTAAAGCTTGTCATAAAAGCTATAAGCTATGGCTCATAAAAGCCATAAGTTGTGATTTATTGTTAGTCCATTTGTTGCTTGATGGACCTATATTATTGTTTAATGTTGTTTTGTGATGGGGAGCTTATAAGCTCTTGAGCAAATTGTAAAAGCTTAAGTTTTTAGCTTATGGATAATCGCTTTTACATTATTCTTGATATGCTTGTTGATAGGGGAGCTTGAGCTTATTTTTGAAAATATTTACTCCTACTTGGTTGCTTTAATATTTTTGAAATTTTGGTTGCTTCCAAACGGTCAAAGTTTTTACCGGAAAATCATTTCTAAAATTGCTCTCTTAGTTTGGGATAAAATTGTTTTGGTTTGTAATCATCAAAAAGGGGGAGATTGTTTGATACATGTTTTTATCTTAATTTTGATGATTTTATTTTATCACCAAAACAATGTTTTAAAAGGTTGTCCAAATACTCCAAAATGATTTAAAATGATTTTAATATTTTCCTGAGTATTTTCTCAAAGTTTATTTTCGCCTAAATTGACAACGCTTTTAATGATTTTACGTTATTGGGTTTTTACTCTCAAACGTTGTTTCTAAATGATTGTCTAATACTTCCGATCGGTTTAAAATGTTTTTACAAAATTTTCGGAGTATTTTTTGAGTTTTATTTTCGACAAAATTTGGACAATATTTCTGTCTCGTGAGTCGACCTGGGTCGTTCCTCTATAAGGCAACCCGTACTGAAGATGTGTTAAACAGAAAAATGAGACGGAAGAAAAAAAGAGCAGGTCGATCGGCCAGTCGGCGCCGATCTGTCCGGTCGACCCGCCTGTCAGTCGACCTGGCACGCAAGTTTCGCTTTTGAAACGAGCGTTTTATCCTTGCAAAATCCATGAGGGGGACCGGTTGGGGTGATGGTCGACCGGTCGAGGTAGACGTCGACCGGTCGCCCTGTGTTATTTTGCTGTGTATTCTTTTCAACGTCTATTTCTGTGGCTGATCGTCGCCCTATGTTTTGACAAAGAAATTTCCGACCGCTTTTGAGACAAACTTTCCTTAAATTGTGGGATTGATTTCTAACACTATATTCTTGATTTTAATTGTATTTTTTCTGTAGATTTTCAATCCCCAAGAGGAGCCTATGCTTGATCAATCATCTCCTATAAATAGAGGAAGTTTTGGAGCAACCAACACAACAATTGAGATACAACACAACAAGATACATTTCAAGCAAAACACTCGGTCTTTCATCATTATTATTCTTGTTGTAAAATTGCCTAGCTTATCACTTTCACATCTTTGAGGTCTAGGCTATTCTTGATTACACTTTTTGCACTTCTATTGTATTATCAATTATCGAGTTGTAATCTTGAATTTGTGGTCGTCATTCAAACACAAGATATCCTTTGAGTGTTCTTTGCAGGTAAGAACACACCAGGTGATCTAGGTGTTAGGTGTAAGAAGATTGTGTAATCTTCTTGTTGAGGTGTTGAAGAATTTGGTATTCTTCAAGGTTGAAGATTGTAATCTTCACAAGGGCCGTTGGAGATTGTGGTAATCTTGAAGAGATTATGCAAATCTCAAAGGTGGTGCTGAAGAAGAGTGTGGTGCTCTTCAAGGTGTTGTAAGTTGAATTTTGTATTAATTTTGGTAATTAATAAAATTCTTTTTCTTTTCGAAATCCATCCCTGATATCCAGGGTGGTAGAGGATTAGGCCTGGGTGGGTTGAACCTCTTTAAATCGGCGTGTATTGTTTACATTCGCACCTTCATTATTTTGTTTGAGCATTCGATTGTTAAAAGAGGGCTTAAATTAAAAGACGGAGATAATCTATTCACCCCCCTCTGATTATCGTAGCCGCTGACTTACGATTGTTTGATACATGTTTTTTATCTTAATTTTGATGATTTTATTTTTACACCAAAACAATGTTTTTAATTGTTGTCCAAATACTCCTAAATAATTTAAAATGGTTTTTATATTTTCCTGAGTATTTCTTCAAGTTTATTTTAGATAAAATTGACAACACTTTTAATGATTTATGTTCATAAGATTTCACTTCTAAACAAGGTTCCTAAATGTTGTTTAAATATCTGATCGGTTTAAAATGTTTACTATATTTCTTCGAGTATTTCTAGTTTTACTGATAAAATCGACAATATCGTTTGGTCGACTTGTGATAACATGTAACTGAACGGGGGCGCATC